>CAWUFW010005230.1:0-1375696 GCA_963921515.1 Calotriton arnoldi | reverse complement strand
ATATATATATATATATATATATATATATATATATATATAGAGAGAGAGAGAGAGATAGATAGATAGATAGATAGATAGATAGAAAGATATAAATAATTACTTACATGTTCATAGTGCTTTCTGTTACCGGCTGGAACTTCGTAGCACTATAAAAACACAGCCACTATTTTCCACTGCGCAACTAGGATTACATTCTGTGACTGCCTTGTCACACACAGGGACACAATAGCCAAATGATATTTCATAGCCTAAAATAGTACATTTCCCAACTATTAGTTGAACTTGCATTTAGTTTTGATTTAACATGCAGCTGTTATTTTATTTGTTCTACATCCAAGTGAGAAAAAAAAATGGTTACATAATATGCTGCTCTTTCTAGCCACTTCTTTGACCCTGTGAACCCACTAATTGACCTTGCCACAAGGCACTCGGGATTGCTGTTCATACACTTTATGTAAATGAAGACATCTGTAAGTGTGCCAAATAAACAAAAACATTCTTCCAGTCCATCTTCATTTACAGATAGTTGAAGATTTTTCCTTGCTCTCCTGGGAGTTAAGCCATGACCCCTTAGGGGAGTGCGCCCCACAGTTTAAAACCTCTGACCCAGAACCAAGTTTCACAGCTCACACACTGCAATGGAGACGCCACCTTTTCTTGCTCCCCAGCCCAGCACATGAGTCCTGATGGCCACTCCATACCAAGCTTTAAACATGAATCCCATAAGCATTCTTTGTCTTGCACACACTAGGACCCAAAGCTCAGTAAAAAAGTAAAGAGGATGTTTCTGGGGTAAGAAGGAGCCTTATGAGTAGTTAAGGATATAGAAAAAGGACTACTCTGACGCACATATTGGACATGGGACGGCACTGGTGGAGGATAGAGGCTCGTATATTATGACTGGGACAAGGAGCAACAATGAGTCGATAATGGTTATTGTTCAACTTTAATGGGTGGTGGAATCCTGACTTATGTAGCCATAGTTGCAGTGGAATGCTTTTCGCTCATTCCATCAGGTATGTAGGGCTCACCTTTACTGAGGGCGTTTGAGCAGTATAGTCTTTCAGTTTGACATATATCACAATTAGGAGGGAGGGAGAGAGAGAAGTTTCGGTCCAGAATACACACTACCTCGACAAATATAATTATACATGGCTCAATGGCTTACCTGTAATCGCTTGCTATGAAAACTATACAAGCCTGGCTCACCCAGAATAGCTTTTACCTTTGAGTCACTGAAACACAGAATTAGTTAAAGGGCTGCTCACTGAACGCATGCATGGATTTCTTAATGGGATTTGCTGGGTTGTGATTGATGTTGTTCTTTTATTTCACAAAGTTCTCACATGTTTACAAGGGTCAGCATGAACTAGCCTTCTGGTCCTTGCAGATAATTATCTACTATGGCGTGCTCACTGTAATGTATGTTTTTGAGAAGTCTGTGTGAACCAAAAAATGAACCTCCAAAGCAGTCATAGATGTTTACTGTTCAAGATGTGTGCTGTAACAACAATTCAATCTGCACAATTCTGAAACACCATAATTCTCAAAACCTTCACATTTCAAGTTACTGCACTTTCAAGATAGCTTTAGGGCTACGAGGGCTCGCTTGTCCCCTCAGACACGCTTATCTGCTAATTATTTAGGCGAACATTATTATGCTGTTTAATCTGTTGTGGATAGATCAATTTGCCACATCTAGGGCAAAAGCTACAGTGCCAGTCCCTGCTTCCAAATTAAGCTATGTACATGTTCAGCATTTCAAGTGTGCAGTAATTTAAAGTTAAATGAGGATACCAGTCAGGCCGGAAAAGAGACAGTAAAGCAGGCTAATGATAGAGACGATAGTTCAAACTTACGTAGAACTCGAGGAGTAACGAAATGTAGAATGCTAAATTTCAGAGATCAATACGTTGTTAATGATTTATCACGTCCTAAAAGTAGTACATGGTTTCCATTACTTAAAAAGGTCATTTAAATCACTCTGTAAAACCGCACAGCGATTTTCTGTTTGCTAGAACTCACGGGGGGCGTTTTCGCCTTTATCCTCTCTCTCAACGGCAATCAATTCTATTTAGAGCATATTTTGAAGCACCAAAGTCAGCAAAACATCACTTATATAAATACAGGTTTTGTTACAATATATTATTTTATGTAAGCATAAATATTAGCTTTTCATTAAGTTCAGTCTCTTTTTGTGTGGACGCCCTGCGAAATTCTGCACTGCACTACATTGTTCATGAAAATATGTGAACATTGGGGCAAGTACACGTTCTTCTCAATGTTGAATGTGAAAAGTCTATATTAATACAGCAGATGCTAGTCGATACAACTTAAAAAAATGCCCATTTCCTTAATCAGGACACAAAAGGCACGATTCATAAAGATATGTTTGCATGTGTAGTTGTACTAAAGTGTAGATCTACTCCTACACATTGGCAGGGCCGGATTTAGCGCTGGTGGCGCCCCGTGCGACAATGTTTGTTGGCTCCCCCCAAAGACCAGCTCTGCCACTGATTCCCTCACTACCAACCTTTAACAGTGCCCCTCAAGTCTCCATAGTCACTCTCTCTCAGATGCATTTAATTCGTTTTATAGCGCCGCCGCCACCACTCATACCAGTGTAGGGTGTTAGAGCACTTTACGTCCCATACACTACACAAGATGAGTTAATCAATCATAGGTGTGTAAATCACTGTATAAGAAATGTTACATAAGACAGAGGACTACAAGGTGTAGGAGAGACATGTCTTCCATACTGGTTGGCAGAATAGTTTAAGAGTGCTTGGTCTGGAGAAGCACAAACCTAGAATTTAAAACTTAGCACCATGGTTGGTGGTTGTCTTTAATAATCAGAATTTATTTCTATCCAAATGAACCCTTTTTCCAACATTAGGATAATGGAAGACTGGGGGAAAAATTATAATGCTCTAATCTATACCTTGCAGTTTACATGCAGCTCTTTGATGACAGTTAATAGAATATAGCATGCTGCATCGAAAGCTATTACATCGCGTTCTATTAAAACGTGGTCGTTACAACGACCGCGTTGTTAGAACGTGATACCTTTACATCGCAAGTCATTAGATCGACTTGCTGTAGGGTGATCCAGTGCCAATCAGGGATCGATAATCAATATTAACGCAATCGCTGGCCCATACTCATACACCCAACAAACCAATCCCTGTTGCGCTGTTCAAGTTTGATGTTAAATCAGTTATTCATATATACAGGATCATAGTCAACACTCTAAATACATAACTGAACATGTATATAAGCTCTCTTTCCTCTGGCCGATGGACCTAAAGCTGAGAAGTTGATGGTAACAATTAGCACTAACTATCTGTCTATATTACTAAATAAACCACAAACTCAGTGTAAGGTTAACAGTGTTTATCGCAAAATAATGTGAAGGTAAAATACTCATCTTGTACAGGTTTACAAAGCAAACATAGATTCAATCACAGAGAGAGAACATTAATCAGAGCAAACAGGGTCAAACTCATATCAACTGAACAATTATGCAAATGAGGGAGTGGATAGATGAAGAGACAAAAGATTCAGAAACAAATATACATTTGCAAATGATTATGCAAAGTACGGATCATTTAGCTATACTAACCCAAATATTTCAGTGGAAAATCTACCCCCCTGACCATGGGAATAGATGGGGGTTCCCCGAGAAGGTTCAGGGAGCAAAGAGTAGGACAGGAACAGGAAATAAACAAGCCTCAATCTGGATACAGCAAACCGACGGACAGCGAAGATCTCCCTCTCTCTAGCATCTCCAAAGACGCGCCCCCACGACCCCCCAGGCACCCCAGTTATACCCTAAAACCTACATGTCGAACCCATCATTGTAGCAACATTTCAGAAACTCAGTTTCTCATTGGTCAGTTTAGGGGGTGTTCTATCATGCCACAATAGTCACGTCCATGTTTTCACAGCATTCTTTGTTTTACAGTATTCTCATTACATCAACCACGTCTCATGAATACACATTTCCTCCAAAAAATAACATGTTGCAAGTCTCTACACTTTCATTGTTTGCCTCGACAGTTTCTGCGGAATGAGTTTGTACATTTGCACTTGATCCCACGGCCATCCTTCTGTTACTTGGCAGTCATACAATAATCCTTAAAGGTTATCAGCCGTTGCCTTCTCCATTCTCTCTCAGAGCTCGATTTTCAGCATATTTATTCATTTTTATTTCTTGTTAACCCTCGAATGACATGCAAAGATGTAGGCCCATGCGTGCATCACTACGATGAACAAAACACAAACATTATTATTTTCATGAAATAAAATTCCCACTGTTCACCACCCACCATTGCACTATCCCCCGTGGTAATTCTAGCAAGAGCATTAATGTGCTAAAAGCGGCATTATTATTATTATTTTATTTTTCCTTTTAAGCAGAACGCAAATGTGGCCTAGTTTTCATGCATTAGTCCACGCATTAGTGCATGCATGCGCAAAAGCGTTTCCCCATGTTTTCGCACCTTATTTTCACAGCACAATGTTAGTAAACTGTTAGTAAATGTTACTGAGGACTTAATCCGAGCAGGTTTATTTTCTCCAAACCCTGCTCCATCAATTCCCCCTTTGATGGAATTTTTGAGCCATCACAAAATAACCATCATACCAATTTGCCACCTTTATCTTCATCTAAAGGTCTGTATTTCTTTCCCGTTTTGCCATTTTCTCATCTAGATCTTTCATCATTTCATAATAGCTTCCTCTCATATCTTCTAGTTCTATCTCTTCTCTTTTTCTTTTTCTTGCTTTACGTTTATTGTCTGACTCTGTCATCTCCTTCCTTCCACATCTACACTTGCAACATTTATATGCCATTATTATTGACATTGTCACTACAGCTATTGAAAAAATTGGTATTAGTATTTTCCCTAACAAGCTACTCCCAAATGTAGAAAACCATTTACCTATGGAGGAAAAACCCTTACCAAGTTTCTCCCAAACACCATTAACCTCCAGTTGGGTCAAGTCTTCATGCAATTTCGTAATATTCTTAATATACCCCTCAAGACTTTTACTTTTATCAGGGATATAAGTACAGCAGTGTTGTATTTTTAACATGCCACAGACTCCGCCCTCTTTTGCCAATAAAATGTCAAGGGCAAGTCGATTTTGCAAAACCATTGATCTAATTGCAACCATTTCAGTATCAATCATCAGGAACCCACCAGCAGTATCTGTTGATAAACGATCAACCACTGTGGACAATTTTCGAATTTTATGTGAATTTAGAACGACTCCAACTGAGGGTATCAGTGCCTCAAAAATATCACCAACTATTTCTGAAAAACTTGCTCTCTTTTTGCGTGTTAGTCCATGTTTTATTTCATTGATTTTATTATTTCTATCTACATGATACACTTTGGGGAATATAATTCAAAAATAACAACTATCATACCAATGTGCTGGCAACCTATAGTAAGCATTCTTACTGCACACATAATAAACTCCTGGAAAAACAGGATCAGTTCCACCTTTCAATCCCCAGCCACTAGTTATTAGAAAAGTATGTTCACATTCACTAGTACCAATGAAATAATTATTATAGTCAGTTTTTAGTCTAAGCAAGCAAAGTTTCCCTTTATGATGCCAATCCAGAGACATTGCAGCGTAAGTCTCGCCCTTTTTATAATTTCCCTCTCTGAAAGCCCATGGTGGTACATGTGACTTCTGTTCAGCAGCTTTTCTTTGAAAATCCTGTCTTCTATCCTCTACCATGTTAATAAATTCCTTTTCTTCAGCCCTCAAACTACAGGTAAAATTATGTCTATGAGCATATACTATATCTAATGTCTGAGTAATACGAAAAAATTCTCCCAAGTATCCCGCATTTTTATTACTGTACACCTTATTCATATCCTTTCTAATTGGAATTTCTGGAAACGCTAAATCTAGGTTTGAATAATAATATTGTAACTTTCCTGTCATGTAAAACAAGCTTGTTAATACACTGCACGACACACCATATGTTAAAGGAAGGTGATGGTAGGTCACCCCCTCTGAGACAGACGATGGTAATAGCATGCACACGTAACAATCTCTCACATCCATTGTCTCAACATACTCATATAACAATTTTGTAAAAACATTTAACGAGAAATCATTAATCAATTTATCATGATGATAAATACTTTCATCTATCTCTTCTATCTTAGTATTAGGTGTTTCCTTAGTAACTGAAGTCACTCTCTCACTTATCACATTAATAGTATTATTTTTGTTATTAGTCCCCATTAGAACAAGTACAATGACAGTCAAAATTAGCTACATTATCATTAGTAGTAAGATACTACAAAAGCAAGCTTTAATACATCTACTTTTTAAACTAGGTTTTTGATGTCCAGTCACTGTATCTTCTGCCATTTTTGTATACTATAAAAATAATGGAAAAACTTAAATTTCTAGCAACTCTCTAAAGATTTTGACAAACTTGTCCAAAAACCATCATAGAAATAGTGTATCTCACACTTCAAAGCTTTCTTCTTTACCCTTTTTTTTTGAGTCTTCTTTAAATTGTCGGGATCTTTCGATTTGTTATTGACTAAAGTTGTTGCACCTTAACTTTCACAGTTCTTTTAAGGCGGTTTCAATTTGCTTTCATCAACTTGCTCAATACCAGTACCATCTTCTCTTTTTATTGGATCTGTGCTTTCAATTTCTTCCAATATTACATATGTCCATTCTGGAGCTGAGTATTTCTTGCTCGGAAGTCTTATTCTCTTAGTTCTTCGTACTAGATCTTCCTCAGATTCTTCTTGTTCAGTTTGGCTTGAAACTTCATTTATTTGCTCTGGTTTTCTTTTCTCAAGAGTGTATTTCAGTCTTTTCACTCCACTTGGCCAATTGTCACCCTTTTTCGCTCTCTTGGCTTGAACCGCTTCTTCACCTCCTTTTTCTAGTTCACAAGTTCTTTTATTTAGCCCTTTTCTTTGACGTACTTGCTCCTTATTTTCAGTACCTTCCTCTTCTTTTTGCTCAACAGCAGTCTTATGAGACCCAGTAGCTGGTGCCCACTCTACTTGACTTGTGCTTGGTTGTTCATCACCCACAGACTTGTTAGAATCTGTCACTCTAGATTCTTTAGTTTCACAACCTTCAGCTTCTGGTTTCTTATTTCCATCGACCAGTTGCTGCTCACCTTCTTTTTCAAGTGGACTTGGGACTCTTCTTGTATGACTTGCGTGTATCCAGTTGGGCAAGCCACCACACTTCACTGCTGTCGTTGTCACCAAAATAATCTGGCATGGTCCATGCCACCTGGGTTTTAAACACAACTGTAGGAGAGTAGGATCTGCTTCACATGGGTACCCCCACTTTTTGCTGATGCTTCACTGTTTTTCGACCTTAGTCTGGCTGGGGCCCTGCTAATCAGAACCCAAGCCTAGCTGCTTCCTCTCTAAAATGGTTTCCATGTGCCTTAGGCACATCTCTGATTGGAATCTGGAGTGCCCTTATAAGTCCCTAGTATATGGTATACTATGTACCCAGGGCATAGGTACCTCAGAGGCCTACCAGGGGCTGCAGCATGTATTGTGCCACCCCTGGAAGGCCATCCAAACTATCACCACAGGTCTGCTACTGCAGCCTGGGTAAGGGGGTGCATGCACCCCTTACTGTGATATAGGCTACCTATATCACTATATACATACACACATATAAACCTATAAGTCACTCCTATGGCAGTCCTTATCAATCCTGAAGGCAGAGTGCGTGGTTCCTATGTGAGAGGGTGCCCCTGCATGAGCAGGGCCCCTCTGCAGCGTTCGGAGACCCTTCTCTGATGCTGTTTGTAGTGCAGCCTGACCATATACTCTTAAGCGCACTATAACCTCGCGTTAAATGCTAACTTTGGGATGGCTGCACGGAAACATGTCGTGTTTGGTGTCAAACATCTTGGAATACTACCCCCGCCAGTTCTGGCGGCGGGGGTAGCATTCCACCCTTCTAGAGGGAAAGACATGTACACACCGGTATGCCCGGTACTGACTTTCCAAGCCCTGGCATCACAAAATGGATGCCGCTGCCACAGATACGAGTCTGGCCTCCTGCTGCTGACAGAAACTCCGGCAGGGGAGGCCTGGACAATAGGTTTCCTGTCCCAGGGAGGTGTGACCACCTCCCCAGACAGGATAGTGGTCAAGGAGTGACTCCCCTGCTTGGCAGGCACCAAAGAAGCAATTGTCCGGTCTGCATCGCTGAAGCTCCTGTCGGACGCTGAAGTCTTTGCATCACCAGAGGTGGATTTCCAGACTTCCCCGAGGCTGCCCTGAGTCCCCAGCAAAGCTGAGGCCCGTAGCTGTCGTGGGTAATGTGGAACCGTGACCCCTGGACAACGCACGCATTTGCAAGTGCATCCTCTTCTGGGTCTCCCACGAAGTCGTGCATTGGGCTCCGAGTAGCCCCAGTCTCCAGCACCAACTGCATCGTAGATCACTGGCCTCCACTCCACGAGTGTCCTGTGAGCCAGCTCGACGTGCACCGTCTCAAGGCTCCTTTGCGGTCGCTAGCCCGTTGGCTAGTAGCCCTTCACGAAGGCCAATATTTTTCTAATTGGGCTCCCTGGTTGCTCCAGTCTTGCTCTCACTTACCTTTGCTGGGTGAGTTCCTCAGACCTTGCTGGTCTGCACAATCGTCAACCTTCATTTTCATCGAGACTTGCCGTTGCCAAGGCTTGTTGGGTCCAATCCGGTCGCCGACACCTCAGCACTCGACAGACATTGTGTACCAGCCTGAATCCTGCTCCTGGTTGCCGACAACACCTCCTGGACCTCGTGGCTGAAGAGTCAAGACGACCGTCAACCTACCTGAAGCACTCGACATCGGTGGGCATCTGCTCATCGCCTTCCTGGTCACTGGCTAGTGACCCAGACTCTGTCCCCTCTGCTTTCAGGTTCTTCAGATCTCCGATCCACCCTTGGATCCACCCGGACACTTTTCACTTGGTCGCCAGCAGCACTTTGCAGCAGATCGCCATTCAAATCGACGACGAAACCGACCCCGAAAGGCACCTATGCACCCGGCTTCCCTGGGTGAGGTAACAAGAGTACTCCGGTGCTCCCGTGGGTAGAGACTCTAGAACGACCTAGTTCTCAAAGGGTTTGCTCCAAGTCCTTCTTTAAGTGTCCCTTTTCTTTAAATTCCAAACCGCGACTTTCTCCATAGAAGTTAACGGCGATTCGCGGCTGTGTTACTACACTGCACGCGTCCCCCGTGGGTCCCCTGTGTCACTACCTTGGGTGGTTCCTTGTGGTCCAAGCACTTCTAGAGGCTCTAGGCCTAGTGTCTAGCTCAGTCGTGGTTCTTATACCACTTTATTGGTATATGGTTTGGTACGCCCCTAGGGCCCAAACGTGTATTTGTGCTATTACTGTGTTTAAATAACTTATAACTTATGTATTTCGAACTCTAGCCTCATAAAGAGACTAGAGGGGTGTGTTTAGTAATAAATACATATATTTTGAATATATACCTGGTGTGGTGCTCTTTCATTTGGTCACTCAAGAGATTATAGACTGGTAAAACAAGCTGCTTTACATTCCTTCAAGACTTAGCCTGAAGGCTGCTCTCCATAGCTACCACTAGGATAGCTTTCAATAAAGGTTGTCTTTAACCTATCTCCAATAAGGGGTTGTTTGGACTGGTGCAAGGTGCCCACTATAATTAGTGGACAGCATATACCAGGCCAACTTCTCACATTGGTGTGCAGCGTGTGGGATTCCAGCTTGCTATTGTTTTACCAGATAATCTCAATTGAATTGATCAACTGAAAACCACTAAAGGTACCTAAGGTACATATAAATTTAGCTTAGTATACAGTAAGTTCTACTGAACTTAGAGTTGTGTGTTAAGGGATAGCACACCCTTTCTACAACTCAAGAGAGTTTAGTAGGCCACACTAGAGTAGGTAGTGCATTCACCACACCTCACTAGTAATGTCTTCAAAGCCAGGACCCAGTGAGTCCTTGCCAGAAGCCAGTGGGCTTCTTCCCTCCAAGTATGATAAACTCCCATTCTTGGAATTGAGAGCATTATGCAATACTAGGAAGTTGAAGGCAGGCAAAAGTGCCAGCACCCAACACCTCAGGGAGGTGTTACTAGCTGATGATCTCAGCAGGCCCCTAGGGTCTGAAGGGGTAGGCAAGGAGGGTGGGGCAGAAGATGAGGGAGGGGCCAGGGGTGAATAAACCCAGGACCCCCCCTCTGAAACTGGCCAGGAAGGTGAAAATGACCTTGTCCTGGAGAATCCAATTCCTCCTGTGGAGGAGGAGGAGGGAGAGGATCAGACTGACCTCCCCTTTGTCCCCCAGGAAGAGTTCTGAGTGTGCCCAGAAGGTCTAGGTCTCCTTCTCAGGAGTCTAACCACTCTGACACCTCAATAGGGTCCTCTGTCTCCTCTCATAGGAGGGAATCCTCTCATGAGAGAAGAAAGAGACTGATTCAATATGAGCAAACTCAGCTTGAACTCAGGAAACAGCAATTGGCTATAGACAGGGAGTCCCTAGATCTCTATAGAGAGAGACAAAAGTTGGGACTAGAGTCCCATGGTGGCAGCACTTTCCCCAAAGATAGGGAAAGGTCTTATGACCATAGAAACCTGAGCAAGATTGTCCCTCCCTACCAGAGTGGGGATGACATCCACAAATGGATAACTGCTCTAGATAGGGCCTGTAAAGTACAGAGGGTCCCTCAGGAGCAGTGGGCAGCAATCTTGTGGCTCTCCTTTGCAGACAAAGGTAGAGACAAGCTCCTCACTGTTAGAGAGGAGGATGCTGATAATTGCAAAGTCTTGAAGAGTGCTCTAATTGATGGGTTTTGCCTAACCACTGAACAATACAGGTTAAAGTTCAGGGATACCCAAAAAGCACAGACTCAAGACTGGGTAGACTTTGTTGATTGTTCTGCCAAGGCTCTGGAAGGTTGGTTATTGGGCAGTAAGGTATGTGACTTCACAGGATTGTACAATCTGATAATGAGGGAGCAGATTCTTAATAACTGTCAAAATCAGCTGTTGCATCAGCACCTGGTAGACTCTGATCTGACCTCTCCCCAAGAATTGGGAACGAAGGCAGACAAATGGGTCAGAACCAGGGTGAAGCAGAAGGTACAGAACCAAGGTGGTGACCCTAAGAAGCAAGATTCGAAAACCTCTGATAAGGGTGGGGAGAAGGGTAAAGATCAAAAGTCTTCACAAGGCCCCCAAAAATCTTCTTCAGGTGGGGATTCACAGTCTACCAAAGGGAAAGGCCAAAGAAAACCATGGTGCAAGGTCTGTAAGCAAAAGACCCACTGGACCAGTGATTGCACCAAGTCCAAAGACTCGACTCCAGCCCCCACCAATGCCCCTAAGGCACCTGCTCCCCTAGTGCAGTTACAGTTGGTGGTGGGAGTACTACAGCCAAGGGTTTAGTAGGGTTGACCCTGGGTACTGAGATGGGCTCTGACCTAGTCAGAGAACTCACTCAGGCTGTCCTAGTCTGTGATGGAGGCATGGATATGACCTCCTCTATGAGTCCCAGTAATCTGGGCAAGTACAGACAACAGCCTTTAATCAATGGACGAGAGGCTTTGGCATTTAGGGACACAGGGGCAAGTGTCACCATGGTGACACAAGACCTTGTGAATCCTGGGCAAGTTATACTTGGTGAGATGTACCAAGTGACCAATGCTAGCAATGTCAGAACAGACCATACTCTGGCAGTTGTTAACTTCTCCTGGGGAGGGGTAACTGGCCTTAAGAAGGTTGTGGTAAGTGCAGACCTACCAGTTGAATGCTTGCTTGGCAATGACTTAGAAACTTCAGCTTGGGCAGAAGTGGAGCTCAAGACCCATGCAGAAATGCTGGGGACCCCTGCAGATGTGTTTGCTGTGACCAGGTCACAAGCCAAAATGTCTAGCACTGAACAGGCCTTGGATTCTGGAATAATGGACCAAGTGCCTTCCAAGAAGAGGAGTAGTAGGGTAAAGGCAGTGCTTTCCCCCTTGGCTCAGAAGGAAGATCAGTCCCTTGAGGGGGATGATCTCAGTCCTGAGGAAGGAACTGTCCCAGAGGAGCTTGAACCTGAACAGGTTGAGTTCTTGGGGACAGGGGGACCTTCCAGGGCAGATCTGAGCCAGGAGCAGCAGAGCTGCCCCTCTCTTGAACCCCTCAGACAGCAAGCTGCTGCTGAGGCTGCTGGGAAAGCTAGTGGTCCCCATACAGTGTATTGGGATGATGGACTCTTGTACTCAGAGTGTAGAGACCCCAAGCCTGGTGCTACCAGGAGGTTGGTTATACCCCTGAAGTTCAGGGGCTTCCTATTGACCCTATCCCATGATATTCCCTTAGCAGGTCACCTGGGCCAGAACAAGACTTGGGACAGAATTGTCCCTCACTTTCACTGGCCCCACATGTCTGAAGACACCAAGGAGTTTTGTCGCTCCTGTGTAACCTGCCAGGCCAGTGGCAAGGCAGGTGGCACTACAAAGGCCCCCTGATACCACTACCTGTGGTGGGGGTTCCCTTTGAAAGGGTGGGGATTGACATTGTTGGTCCCATGGATCCCCAAACAGCATCTGGGCACAGGTTTATCCTGGTGGTAGTGGATCATGCCACCAGGTACCCAGAGGCTATTCCCCTTAGGACCACTACAGCACCTGTGGTGGCAAGGGCCCTCCTGGGAATTTTCTCAAGAGTGGGCTTCCCTAAGGAGGTTGTATCAGACAGGGGTGGTAACTTTATGTCTGGATACTTAAAAGCAATGTGGAAGGAGTGTGGAGTGACTTACAAGTTCACCACACCCTATCACCCACAATGCAATGGTTTAGTTGACAGATTCAACAAAACCTTGAAGGGCATGATTAAAGGGCTCCCAGAAAAGCTTAGGCGAAGATGGGACATACTCTTGCCCTGCCTTTTATTTGCATATAGGGAGGTGCCTCAAAAGGGGGTTGGCTACAGCCCTTTTGAACTTTTGTTTGGTCACCCTGTCAGGGGTCCACTGTGCTTGGTGAAGGAAGGATGGGAGTTACCTCTCAAGCCCCCAAAGCAAGACATAGTGGACTACGTACTTGGTCTCCGCTCCCGGATGGCTGAGTATATGAAAAAGGCAACTAAAAACCTTGAGGCTAGCCAGGAACTTCAGAAGGCCTGGCATGACCAAAGGCTGTACTGACTGTTTATCAGCCAGGACAGAAGGTGTGGGTGTTGGAGCCAGTGGCCCCAGCAGCTCTCCAAGACAAATGGAGTGGACCCCATACCATTGTTGAACAGAAGGGTGAGGTTACCTACTTAGTAGACCTAGGAACACCCAGGAGTCCCCACAGGGTTCTCCATGTCAACAGGTTAAAACCATATGTGGACAGGGCAGACATGGGCTTGCTCATGGCTACTGATGAGGGACAGGAGGAAGAGAGTGACCCACTCCCTGACCTGCTCTCAAAGAACCCTGATGATGGGTCAGTGGATGGTGTAGCCTTGGCAGGCAGCCTCACTACCCAGCAGCAAACTGATTGTAGACAGGTGCTCAATCAGTTCAGACACATGTTCTCACTGACTCCAAGTCAGACCACCTGGTGCACTCATGAAGTGGACACTGGGGACAGTCTGCCTATTAAAAATAAGATTTATAGGCAACCTGACCATGTCAGGGACTGTATCAGGACAGAAGTCCAGAAAATGTTGGATTTGGGAGTTATTGAACCCTCAGATAGCCCTTGGGCTAGTCCAGTGGTCCTTGTGCCAAAACCTCACACCAGTGGTGGGAAAAGAGAGATGAGGTTTTGTGTGGACTACAGGGGTCTCAATGCAGTCACTAGGACTGATGCCCATCCAATACCTAGGGCAGATGAGCTAATAGACACTTTGGCCTCAGCCAAGTATCTAAGCACATTTGACCTGACAGCTGGCTACTGGCAGATCAGACTAGCTGATGATGCAAAGCCAAACACAGCATTCTCAACCCCTAGTGGGCATTATCAATTTGTGGTGATGCCCTTTGGTCTGAAGAATGCACCTGCCACTTTTCAGAGGTTGGTGAATACAGTCCTTACAGGTCTGGAAGCCTATAGTGCAGCATATCTAGATGATATTGCTGTCTTTAGCTCCACCTGGGAGGATCACCTGGTCCACCTCAGAAATGTTTTACAGGCCCTGCAAAAGGCAGGCCTGACTATCAAGGCCACCAAGTGCCAGATAGGGCAGAGTCAGGTTGTGTACCTGGGCCACCTTGTGGGTGGAGGCCAGGTTCAACCCTTGCAGAGCAAGATCCAGACCATCATGGACTGGACTGCTCCAACTACCCAGACTCAGGTGAGAGCCTTCTTAGGCCTGACTGGGTACTATAGGAGATTTGTCAAGGGGTATGGATCAATAGTGACACCCCTGAATGACTTAACTTCCAAGAAAATGCCCAAAAGGTTCAGTGGACAGTTAGCTGTCAAAAGGCATTTGATGACCTGAAGCAGGCCATGTGCACTGCTCCCATTCTACAGAGTCCTGATTACTCCAAGAAGTTCATTGTTCAAACTGATGCATCTGAATTGGGGGTAGGGGCTGTACTGTCACAATTGAATGAAGAAGGTCAGGATCAGCCAGTAGCTTTCATTAGCAGAAGGCTGACCCCTAGAGAGAAACGTTGGTCAGCCATTGAGAGGGAGGCCTTTGCTGTGGTCTGGGCTCTGAAGAAGTTGAGGCCATACTTGTTTGGTACTCACTTCCTTGTTCAAACAGACCATAAGCCCCTCTTATGGCTAAAACAAATGAAGGGTGAAAACCCCAAACTGCTTAGGTGGTCCATTTCCCTACAGGGGATGGACTTCACAGTGGAACATAGACCTGGGAGTAACCATGCCAATGCAGATGGACTCTCTAGGTACTTCCACTTAGAACATGAAGACTTAACTGGGCAAGGTTAGTTTAATGTCCCTACGTTTGGGGGGGTTGTGTAGGAGAGTAGGATCTGCTTCACATGGGTACCCCTACTTTTTGCTGATGCTTCACTGTTTTTCGACCTTAGTCTGGCTGGGGCCCTGCTAATCAGAACCCCAGCCGAGCTGCTTCCTCTCTAAAATGGTTTCCATGTGCCTTAGGCACATCTCTGATTGGAATCTGGAGTGCCCTTATAAGTCCCTAGTATATGGTATACTATGTACCCAGGGCATAGGTACCTCAGAGGCCTACCAGGGGCTGCAGCATGTATTGTGCCACCCCTGGAAGGCCATCCAAACTGACACCACAGGTCTGCTACTGCAGCCTGGGTAAGGGGTGCATGCACCCCTTACTGTGATATAGGCTACCTATATCACTATATACATACACACATATAAACCTATAAGTCACTCCTATGGCAGGCCTTATCAATCCTGAAGGCAGAGTGCGTGGTTCCTATGTGAGAGGGTGCCCCTGCATGAGGAGGGCCCCTCTGCAGCGTTCGGAGACCCTTCTCTGATGCTTTTTGTAGTGCAGCCTGACCATATACTCTTAAGCGCATTATAACCTCGCGTTAAATGCTAACTTTGGGATGGCTGCACGGAAACATGTCGTGTTTGGTGTCAAACATCTTGGAATACTACCCCCACCAGTTCTGGCGGCGGGGTAGCATTCCACCCTTCTAGAGGGAAAGACATGTACACACCGGTATGCCCGGTACTGACTTTCCAAGCCCTGGCATCACAAAATGGATGCCGCTGCCACAGACACGAGTCTGGCCTCCTGCTGCTGACCGAAACTCCGGCAGGGAAGGCCTGGACAATAGGTTTCCTGTCCCAGGGAGGTGTGACCACCTCCCCAGACAGGATAGTGTGTATTGGGGCTGGGCGGGAGCACTCTCGGGTGCTTTGAAGTCCTGCACTGGGGGCACATTTGGTGTCCCTGTGCATACCCCAGTTCAAACCGGATCAGGGGATTCCAGCCCCTGCTTTGGCGTGAACTGGACAAAGGGAAAGGGGTGTAGCCACCCCTCTGCCCTGACCCACCCATAGGTGGGACCACAGAGTAAGTCCAACCCCTAAACTTAGTATAAGTATGGGACCCCAGTCCTAGGACTTTAGATTATCCCTGGACGAAACTCTGACACTGAATCCTGGACCTTCGACGCTCTACTTAAAGATTAGAGGACAGAAAAATCTCCCTTGGGGTCAAGGAGGGACTCCCCTGCTTGGCAGGCACCAAAGAAGCAATTGTCTGGTCTGCATCGCTGAAGCTCCCGTCGGACGCCGAAGTCTTTGCATCACCAGAGGTAGATTTCCAGACTTCCCCGAGGCTGCCCTGAGTCCCCAGCAAAGCTGAGGCCTGTAGCTGTCGTGGGTAATGTGGAACCATGACCCCTGGACACCGCATGCATTTGCAAGTGCATCCTCTTCTGGGTCTCCCACGAAGTCGTGCTTTGGGCTCCGAGTAGCTCCAGCCTCCAGCACCAACTGCACTGAAGATCACTGGCCTCCACTCCACGAGTGTCCTGTGAGCCAGCTCCACGTGCACCGTCTCAAGGCTCCTTTGCGGTCGCTAGCCCGTTGGCTAGTAGCCCTTCACGAAGGCCAATCTTTTTCTACTTGGGCTCCCTGGTTGCTCCAGGCTTGCCCTCACTTACTCTTGCTGGGTGAGTTCCTCAGACCTTGCTGGTCTGCACCATCGACAATCTTTATCTTCATCAAGACTTGCCGTTGCCAAGGCTTGTTGGGTCCAATCCAGTCGCCAACACCTCAGCACTCGACAAACATCGTGTACCAGCCCAAATCCTGCTCCTGGTCACCAACAACGCCTCCTGGACCTCGTGGCTGAAGAGTCAAGACGACCGTCAACCTACCTGAAGCACTCGACATCGGTGGGCATCTGCTCATCGGGTTCCTGGTCACTGGCTAGTGACCCAGACTCTGTCCCCTCTGCTTTCAGGTTCTTCAGATCTCCGATCCACCCTTGGATCCACCCGGACACTTTTCACTTGGTTGCCAGCAGCACTTTGCAGCAGATCGCCATTCAAATCGACGACGAAACCCGACCCCGAAAGGCACCTATGCACCCGGCTTCCCTGGGTGAGGTAACAAGAGTACTCCGGTGCTCCCGTGGGTAGAGACTCTAGAACGACCTAGTTCTCAAAGGGTTTGCTCCAAGTCCTTCTTTAAGTGTCCCTTTCTTTAAATTCCAAACCGCGACTTTCTCCATAGAAGTTAACGGCGATTCGCGGCTGTGTTACTACACTGCACGCGTCCCCCGTGGGTCCCCTGTGTCACTACCTTGGGTGGTTCCTTGTGGTCCAAGCACTTCTAGAGGCTCTAGGCCTAGTGTCTAGCTCAGTCATGGTTCTTATACCACTTTATTGGTATATGGTTTGGTACGCCCCTAGGGCCCAAACGTGTATTTGTGCTATTACTGTGTTTAAATAACTTATAACTTATGTATTTCGAACTCTAGCCTCATAAAGAGACTAGAGGGGTGTGTTTAGTAATAAATACATACATTTTGAATATATACCTGGTGTGGTGCTCTTTCATTTGGTCACTCAAGAGATTATAGACTGGTAAAACAAGCTGCTTTACATTCCTTCAAGACTTAGCCTGAAGGCTGCTCTCCATAGCTACCACTAGGATAGCTTTCAATAAAGGTTGTCTTTAACCTATCTCCAATAAGGGGTTGTTTGGACTGGTGCAAGGTGCCCACTATAATTAGTGGACAGCATATACCAGGCCAACTTCTCACAACAACTTCCTCACGTGTTTCTTGACAAGAACCCACTCTCCTGGATTCAGATCCTGTGCTTGATCCGGCTGTGTTGTGGTTGCAATTTCTCCAACCTGATGAGACACAGAATGCACCAGATCAGCCAATCCTTTGCAATAATCAAGCACTAGATCATCAGAAATATTCATCAGTTTGTTTGCTGGTACAATTGCTTGTCTCATTGCTCTTCCCATTAGGACTTCATGAGGACTCAATCCAGTCTTTTTATCTGGAATGCTTCTAAGACTGCTTCTAAGACTCATCAATACCAGGGGTAAAGCGTCAGGCCATTTCAGTGTTGTAGATGCACATACTTTTCCCAGTCTAGATTTTATAGTGCCAATGATTTGCTCGACCACTCCAGATGCTTCTGGTCGATAGGCACAATGCAGCTTTTGCTCAATTTGTAATGCTGCACAGATCATCCGAATTATCTCATTATTAAAGTGAGATCCCCTATCTGTTTCTAAAGTGACTGGAAAACCAAACCTTGGTATTAATTCTTTCAAAAGCAATTTTGCAACGGTAAGACTGTCATTCCTTCTTGTTGGATAGGCTTCCACCCAACGAGAAAACAAATGACAACTAACACATATTTTAGTCCGTTACATGGGATAAGCTCAATAAAGTCAAGTTCGAGCCTCGTAAATGGTCCTGCTGCCTTTCCAATTTGCCCCCAACTAACAACTGTCTTTCTGCCTGGATTTTGCTGCTGACATGTAACACACCTCTGGCATAGACTCTCTGCAATGACCCTGAATTTAGGGTTGTACCATGACTGCTTGAAGAGCCTTATCATTTCATCCCTTCCAAAATGTGCAATTCCATGGTACACCCTTGCCATTTGGGAAAGTAAAAAATCTGGCATAACTGGTCTTTCATCTGTGTACACCCAAACCTCATCCTCTGCTCTCTTCCTGCAGCCTGGTTTTATCCAAAGTTCTTTCTCCTCGACTCCTGACTCTTCCTGCAACTGCCTGATTTCATCCCAAGTTTCCAAAGAGGAAAACATCAAATGGCAATTAGTATCTTTCTTTTCCACCCCTCTGTTGATTGCAATTGAATTTTGTGCACAGAAACGCGCTACTTGATCAGAGTATCTGTTACCGTTCATCACATAATCATTTCCTGACTTATGTGCAGAACATTTGACCACCGCAATCTTCTTGGGCAATTGCAAAGCATCCAACACATTTTTCACATTTTTACTATTTCTGATCGGAGAACCTAAAGAAGTCAGAAATCCCCTTTGCATCCATAACTGTCCGAAATCGTGAACCACCCCAAAACCATATTGACTGTTAGTAAATACGGTTACTCTCAAATTTTTGCCAATTTTAAGTGCTCTAGTCAGAGTTATGAGTTTAGCAATTTGTGCAGAGTTTACCCCTTTTGGACAGGATGCTTCTAGAACTGCAGCCACTGTGCATACTGCATAAGCAGAACTCAATACACCTTTTTCATTTCTCAGACATGATCCATCAACAAACATCACACTATCTGACTCCTCTAGCGGTGTATCCTTGATGTCTGGCCTCGGTTTTGTGCACAACTCTGTCACATCCAGACAATCATGATCTGCTTCATCTTTCACTTCTTCACAAAATGGTCTAGGTAACAATGTTGCCGGATTTATTGTCGTGCATCTCACCACAGTCACATTCTCAGCACCCAAAATTACCCTTTCATACCTAGTCAGCCGACTATAGGTCATGTGCTGCGTTCGATTTCTTGTTAATAGAATCTCATCTGAGTGTGGCACATTTACTTTTACTGGATGTCCCATCACGATTGCCTGGTAACACTGCTGCCACTGAATCCAAAGTAGCAGAAAAATATGCTACTGGACGTCGTGCCATTCCATGTCTTTGAGTCAAAACTGAAAGTGCACACCCATGTCTTTCACAGTAGTACAATGCAAAATCCTTTGAATAATCTGGCATTCCTAGTGCAGGTGCTCGACAAAGACTGTCTCGTAACTCAATAAATGCTTTCATGCTTTCATCGTCCAGCTCAATCGTATCAGTCACATCTTTGTGTGTCAACCTCTGCAAAGGTTTTGCAATCTGTGAAAAACCACTGATCCACTGTCTGCAGTATCCAACCATTCCCAAAAACATTCGAACTTTCTTCTGAGTCTTAGGAGGGCTCATTTGCTGAATCACACTGATTCGCTCTGGTATCACTTTTTTGATTCCCTTCTCTATTTTGTGTCCCAAATATTGGACCTCCTGTTTACAAAATTGTAATTTTGCTGGTGACACCTTGTGTCCACCTTCTGCCAAATGGTTCAGTAAGGCAATTGTATCAGTAATACATGCCTCTCGTATTCTTGATGCCACCAGTAGGTCATCAATGTACTGAACCAAAAGCGATTTTCCTGGCATTATCAAAGTTTCCAAACACTTTTTCAAAATCTGATTAAAAATTGAAGGACTCTCTGTGTACCCTTGAGGAACTCGGCACCATGCAAAAACATGGTCTCTGAACCGGAAAGCAAACAAATACTGGCTATCCGGATGTAAAGGAATCGAGAAAAATGCTTGACACAGATCAATTACTGTGTACCATTCTGCGTCACAGGGGATTTGATAAAGAATCACTGCTGGATTTGGCACTATTGGACAACAGGGTCCCACTATTTTATTTATTTTACGTAAATCTTGCACTATTCTATACTTTCCAATTGACTTTTTATTTCCCATAATAGACAAATTACATGGACTGCTTAGTATTTCTCTTAAAATACCCTGCTCAATCATTTGGTCAATCACAGGAATAACTCCTGCTATTATCTCAGGAATCATTTTGTACTGAGGTGTGTTTGGGAAAGTTGCACTTGGTTTCACCATGACCTGAATAGGATCCACACCTTTCATCAGACCAATTTCTTTTCCTGTAAAATCCCATACATCAGATCTTACTGTATTTTTCAACTCTGCTGGCAAATCTTCTTCAGTGAGAAGTGAAAAAAACTCATCCACTTCAGTCCCTTGCTTCGCTAACATCATTTTAAATGCAACATCCTCATCTGGTGTTTGGAAAGCAATACCATCCGGTGTACAATAGATGGTGCAGTTCATCTTGCAAAGCAAATCTCTTCCTAAAAGATTCACTGGGCTCGTATCACATACCACGAACCGATGCATGTCTCTGAATCTTCCGATATGAACTTCTATTGGCCTTGTTATTGGGGTTTTGATATGCTTATTTGAGACTCCTACAACTTGGATAGTTTCTCCCGAGAGGGGTAGGTTTGGAATTTCTGCTGCTCTAGCAGTAGAATGGGTAGCACCAGTGTCCACGAGGAATGTAATATCATTACCTTACACTTTTCCATCAACAAATGGACCTGCCTCTAGAGATGCGCCAAGTACGCACTCTTCCTCCCCCCTCAGGCACCGTCATTGAGATGAGTCTGAATCACTCATTGCACTGCAACAAGTATTGCGAAACCATTTGCACATTTTGATTCTTACCAACTTGTTCACCTGCAAGAAATCCAGTGTTCGCACTGTACCTCTGCACTTGAGCATTCACATTATTTGGCATAGGAGCTTGTGGTACCTGTATCTGTGGTGTAACTACCTGCTGCTGTTGTTGCTGTTGTTGATTCACAACCACCTCATTCTGCTTCTGTGAACTAAAATTTTGATTTATCCCATTATTCTTCAGAACAGATCTACACTTGTTCTTCCAATGTCCAAACTTTCCACACGCATGACAAGGAAATTCCTTTTCGATTCATCTTTATTCATTTTACCTCTACCTCTACCACCACTCGATACTTGACCATTCTGATTCTGACCTTTCATTTGATAATCTGTATGAGAACCACTGTTTCCGTCTTGCTGTTCTGCTACTTTCACTTGTGCCCACATCATTTTCTCGTTTAGCTTCTTGTGTCTTGACTCAATATCATCACTACAATATTTTGCACACCTCAGTATCTCATCGACCGTTTTACTCTGCCAACAAACCAAATGTTGCTGAATCATCTTGCTAATTTCTGGTTTAAGTCTGAACACAAAACGATACACAAAATGTCCCATATCTTTATCTCTAATATTCTCAAACCCACTGTACTGTTTGAACACCTGTAACAACCTTTCATAGTAAGCATGTACTGACTCTTTTGGTTCTTGGGTTGTTCTGTCAATTTTAACCCAATCTGTTTCTTTTGGAGAAATGTTCCCTTTCAGGTAAATGATTACCTGATTGTATTTCTTCATCACCTCATCTGAAGGTGCACCTGTTTTCGCATCTCTGGGATATTCTTCTTTAGGCCACTCAACAGCAATCTTACACTCAGTCCATAAATCAGCTGGGACCACAATTTTAAACAATCCATCTAAATCTTTTAACAAAACCTTTGAAACCTTAACAAACCTCTCTACTTGTTTGTACCACTCGACCGGTTTTTCCCTCAATCTAGGAAAGTCATTAGTAAAGGATAATATATCCTGTCTAGACCAAGGAACATGAACATATCCACCACCTGGAACTTCTCTCATTGGACACACCATTTCAACTTGTCCTGACTCTCTTAATGGAAATAAAGACGCATTTTTGTTGGCATTCATTTCTTCATTCTTTTTCGCCCATCTACCTTTCCACCGTTCTACATCTCCCCACTTCTTCAAGATATTAATCAATTCTTTTATTTGCAACCTTTTGCCAGAGGCATTCAAACTCTCCAAATCCTTTTCAGTAAAATTCAGTCTATACGTTTTCTGTAACACCTTGGACTTCTCTATGTCTACTCCATATTCATTAGCAGGCTCTGTCAATTTCTCATGAAGATTTCTTGTTTTCCATGTAATATTTTTACACAAGAATAATAACCCTTCGTCTCGGTAAGTCCTCAATCTGTCTAGACTTATCGTACCAATAATAATTTCTTCCAAATCCACTCTGAATTTACTCACATCTATACTCTGTGGTTGAGGTTTTCGCTTTTCATTCCCCTTATCCAATCATCTAACTCATCTGGTGATGGTCCCATCAAACTTCCTGACACTGGAGTGACATTTTGCACTATTCTTCTCGGATCCATTTGCGCACTTCTCTTAGGGGTTTCATTTATCATCTCACATACTGGTAGATCAATTAATGATGTACTTGTTTCAGCTTGTCCAGCCTGATCAACTATCGTTAACACCTTATTCCTGTCACTATTCATTGGGATTGTCAACGCATGTACTCTCGATATATTCTGTTTTTCTCCATACAATGGAACTACAGGACCAATCGTTACTGTCACTGTTAATGCTTCCGCATTTGGATTCAATTGATTAATTTTCTGAGTTAACTCCTCTCTCACCTTATTCAACATGTCCATTTCACTCTCTTGAATTATTCTAGTAACTACCGGGACTTGTGGAACTCTGCGGAATTAGTGGGGTTCCCATTAATGGTGCATTTGGGACTGTTTCACTTGAATTTTCCTGATAAGGTGGAGGTCTTTTAGTCAAAATGTCAACTAACAACTCATCATCAGAATCACTCGGGTCAAAGTTCAATCCCGATGTCTCTACATTTTTGTTTTTCTCTTTACATTTGCCTCAAACCAATTCCTCAGCCACTAAAACTGTGTACAAACCATCTACTTTTACAGCTCTCCTCCATCTTTTCATTTGATCATCCCATCTTGCCTCAGCAAACCTCGATATCATATTCCTATATCTATTTCCATTCCTGAATTTCTCTCGGTTATATACCTCATGTTCCCATTCCTCAAGCGCGTCATACTGAGTAGGTCTAGGATTTGGTTCTAGTGAGTTCATTCGTTCCTCCAAAACCCTTACATTAAATGTACCATGTTTCAGGAGAGCCAAGACACCAACATCTTCCGTGTATCTCTCCCAATTCTCTAACCAAGTACATGTATGATAACCACGTTCCAACATCATGAAAGAAGCAGCCGTTCTTGGAGGTGGAATAGGAATTCCCTCTCTAGTAACTATTGGTTTGTCCTTTTTAAAGAAACCCTTTATTCTATTATTCATCTTCATTTTTCCCGACTTTTCACACTAAAATATAATTCAGTAAACAAACAAATAATTTCTTCATACTTCAGCTTATTCTATTGGCTAGCACTCGTCCAATACTAGCACGACTTACACTAACAGGCCAATCTGAGCACACTACATAGTCAACTCTTCAACGAATACCAGCGCAACTTACAGCAATCAACCAATTACAGCTCTCTTTACAAAATAATACGGCAATGTTTTTCTATTCTTTTCTCAACTAAACTTGTTAGAAAACAAACATTAAAACAATGCTACCTTATCTGACCAGCGCTATTCTACACCCAAACAAGCTACAGGAGGACTTGGTACTCCTCTAGGGATACTAGCCAAAGTTTCAGAAGAGGACTTTCACATGGAAAGAGGTCCTGGTACTCCTTTGAGGATGTAAGGCCAGAGTTTCGGAAGTGGACCCTTCACTATTTCAAGCAAAATCTACTCTCAAACGAATAATCCCTAAATATAATATCAACAGCCTCTCGCCGTTCAGTATTATGACAACAGACAAAGTACTTATGCAGTGTGATACCTTATCCACACTATTCTTCTGCCTCTTCAGGCTAAAACATTATCCTGGGATCTCAGGTAACTCCGTACCCGCACTTCTAGACAACATAGAACAAAACACTAACTTTTCATGTTAAGTGACAAATAATCTATAATCAATCATTATTACCTAACTAATCAATAATTAACCGTCCTCTGCTGCCAGAAACTGATCCAGCGCCAATCAGGGATCGATAATCAATATTAACGCAATCGCTGGCCCATACTCATACACCCAACAAACCAATCCCTGTTGCGCTGTTCAAGTTTGATGTTAAATCAGTTATTCATATATACAGGATCATATTCAATATTCTAAATACATAACTGAACCTCTATATCAACTCTCTTTCCTCTGGTCGATGGGCCTAAAGTTGAGAAGTTGATGGTAACAATTAGCACTAACTATCTATCTATATTACTCTTCGAGCAGTAGCAGCACCCCCCCCCCATAGCGCCTTGAGACCCTCACGGGTATGTAGTGCGCTCTACAAATGCTATGATTGATTGATTGATTGATAAATAAACCACAAACTCAGTGTAAGGTTAACAGTGTTTATCGCAAAATAATGTGAAGGTAAAATACTCATCTTGTACAGGTTTACAAAGCAAAGGACTGGATCCGATCATTCCTCACCGGAAGAAGCCAAAGGATCGACTCCCACCCTTCCTCTCCGACCACACGAAAATCACCTGCGGAGTCCCACAAGGTTCATCACTGAGCCCCACCCTCTTCAACATCTACATGGCCCCCCTCACAGCCATCGTCCTACAACACGGCCTCAACATCGTATCCTACGCCGACGAAACCCAGCTCATCCTCTCCCTCACCAAAGACCCCACCACTGCCAAACTCAACTTCCAGAAAGGAATGCAAGACGTCGCAGTCTGGATGACCAACAGCTCCCTGAAGCTCAATGCCGAGAAAACAGAAGTCCTCGTCCTCGGTACCACCCCTTCTGCATGGGACAGCACCTGGTGGCCAACCGCCCTTAGAAGCCCACCTACCCCCTCAGACCATGCCAAGAACCTCGGCATCGTACTCGACTCATCACTCACCATGAACCGACAGGTCAACGCCGTCACCTCCAGCTGCTTCAACACCCTCCGCAAGACCTTCAAGTGGATCCCCCCTGAGTCAAGGAAGACAGTCACCCACGCACTCATCACCAGCAGACTGGACTATGGAAATGCACTCTGCGCCGGCATCAACAAGTCCCTACTCCGCAAACTCCAAACAATACAGAACACCGCCGCCAGACTCGTCCTCGGCATCCCCCGACACGAACACATCAGCCAACACCTACGAAGTCTCCACTGGCTCCCCGTGGAGAAAAGAGTCACTTTCAAAATCCTCACTCACTCCTACAAATGCCTACACAACAACGGACCCAAATACCTCAACAACAGAATCAACTTCCACGTACCCAAAAGAAACCTCTGATCTTCCAACCTCGCACTGGCTGAAACCCCGCGCATCCACAGAGCCATTGCAGGCGGAAGATCCTTCTCTCACATTGCAGCCAAGAACTGGAACGAGCTACTGGCAGACATCAGACGCGCCCCCTCCCTGAACACCTTTAGGAAGACCCTTAAGACCTGGCTCTTTGGCTAAAAAGATCTGCGGACCCCCCCTCAGCGCCTTGAGACCCTCACTGGTGAGTAGCGCGCTTACAATTCCCTGATTGATTGATTGATTGATTGAATGAAACATAGATTCAATCACAGAGAGAGAACATTAATCAGAGCAAACAGTGTCAAACTCATATCAACTGAACAATTATGCAAATGAGGGAGTAGATAGATGAAGAGACAAAAGATTCAGAAACAAATATACATTTGCAAATGATTATGCAAAGTACGGATCATTTAGCTATACTAACCCAAACATTTCAGTGAAAAATCTACCCCCTGGCCATGGGAATAGATGGGGGTTCCCCGAGAAGGTTCAGGGAACAAAGAGAAGGACAGGAACAGGAAATAAACAGGCCTCAATCTGGATACAGCAAACCAATGGACAGCGATGATCTCCCTCTCTCTAGCTTCTCCAAAGACGCATCCCCATGACCCCACAGGCATCCCAGTTATACCCTAAAACCTACATGTCCAACCCATCATTGTAGCAGCATTTCAGAAACTCAGTCTCTCATTGGTCAGTTTAGGGGGTGTTCTATCATACCACCATAGTCACGTCCATGTTTTCACAGCATTCTTTGTTTTACAGTTTTCTCTTTACATCAACCACGTCTCATGAATACACATTCCCTCCAAAAAATAACATGTTGCAAGTCTCTACACTTTAATTGTTCGCCTCGACAGTTTCTGCGGAATGAGTTTGTACATTTGCACTTGATCCCACGGCCATCCTTCCGTTACTTGGCAGTCATACAATAATCCTTGCAGGTTATCAGCCGTTGCCTTCTCCATTCTCTCTCAGAGCTCGATTTTCAGCATATTTATTCATTTTTATTTCTTGTTAACCCTCGAATGACATGCAAAGATGTAGGCCCATGCGTGCATCACTACGATGAACAAAACACAAACATTATTATTTTCATGAAATAAAATTCTCACTGTTCACCACCCACCACTGCACTATCCCCCGTGGTAATTCTAGCAAGAGCATTAATGTGCAAAAAGCGGCATTATTATTATTATTTTATTTCTCCTTTTAAGCAGAACGCAAATGCGGCCTAGTTTTCATGCATTAGTCCACGCATTAGTGCACGCATGCGCAAAAGCGTTTCCTCGTGTTTTCATGTTTTTACACGTTATTTTCACAGCACACTGCTAGTAAATGTTACTGAGGACTTAATCTGAGCAGGTTTATTTTCTCCAAACCCTGCTCCATCAAGGGGGCGCGCTTGACTTAGGAATAGTATAATTTACTATTCCAACTCCAGCGTGCGCAACAGTAGGGAAGGTGTTGGAATAGTAATTTATACTATTCCTTAGGTTAGAGCGCCCCCTACAGCAAGTCGATCTAATGACTTGCGATGTAAAGGCATCGCGTTCTATCGATGCGGTCGTTGTAACGACCGCGTTGTAAAAGGAACGCGATGTAATGGCAGCGTTGTAAACGCTCTTTCCCCAGTTAATATCTCACTGTTCTATGTTAGGATTATGATTTATAAACTGCAGGTAACAGAGGATCTATCATAAAAAGCAGCAACCCACTGACCTATTTACATTACATGCACTTTGTGATCTGAATGGTACATGTTCTTTGCAGGAGGCACATTAACCCTCTGCACTACCTTCAGATGTGCTAATACTGCTAGCTGTATTGCATGCATCTAAAAACCCAATAAAATCAGTTAAAAAAAAAAAACCTCTACACTACCTTATCATGAATGAAAACTCCCACTAGACAATCCTCTGCTCCCTCTCTAGGAAGAACATTAACGACCGGAGTTAGCTTGACATTTTTATTGTTGCTTTAAAATTACTGGAGAGCAGGAACGTGGCAGCAGATGCTTTTAAAACCATAATATACTTCAAACAGTATACCCTCACCGCGAAGTCAGTGCCCAGGGCTATCGCACAGGTCGCATCCGCCTCGAGTCGGCCCTGCACATTGGTGTAATGCTCAGCTTTTTTGATACCAACAATTTCAGTTGGGACACTTCGGGCTGGACTGTTCCCATGGGGATATGGCTGGGCTTAATCTGCAATGGCATGGGGGCCACAAAAATGATGGATTTAGGCCCAGATCTCTGTACTTGGGTGAATGTTTGACATTGTTCAGCATTCTGTCCATCAATTGTTCTTTTTGCATATGTCAACAATTTCAGAGCATTTGAGGCAGTGGTGACTCCTACAAATGAATAAATGAGTGGAAATCTGTTATTAGGGACTTTCCACATTATTGAGGATACGTTCATGGGGAAGGAGATCCACCTATTGGAAAATATAGGGAAATTTAACAAAGAAAAAAAAATTATTTTAAAAAACTTTTTCATGGAAAATAAAAATGTAGTACTAGCTTAGGACCACTTAGAGAAAGATATACAACACACTACCTCCTATAATTAACTTGGTAATACATTGTAAATCAATTTAAATATATTGACTATTTGTTAACCATTTTTAACAACACATTATAATTTATCATCCACTCTCACTATCAATTTTTTATTTAATTTGTAACAACGTTGTTTGCAAGCTCTTTTCTTCTCTGTGTGGTGGTTGAATTAGTCCAAGTTGGGATGTGGTATATTTAAGCCTTTTTATCACTATTAGACCTGTAGTAGAATTAGAAGTGTATTTTGTAAATAGTAATTGTCTTACTCTTATGCTGGTGTGTGTTTTGTATTTGCATGCCTCTGCTTAAAACCATCCTAAAATTCCCTTAACACCACCATTTTGAAGCAATTATTCCCCATTTTCCAACCACTCCTGCTTGTCCCTCCAACATTTACTACTAAATTCTATACATACATGTGTGGAAATCGCTGCCACCAGGGTGGATATTTTTCTATGGAAACAAGATAGCATAGGTGAGCTGGAGATCTTTGGCTATAGATTTGTGAAAAGCCTTTTGTACTCCGTGAAGCATCACTACTGAAGAACTAATTACGTACTGCAAAATGCCTTTGTGAATTGGGCTCAAATAGTGTTAAAGCATAAGATATGTTTACCTGTAGTTATAAGTTAATTTGATATGATTTCTGTTCCAAAATCTCTTTCTCTTTGTTGTGATTGCAACATTTTTGTGAGGCTGTTATCGGGTTTGTAACCTGCTTTCACTTCATACAACAGGAAGTGAACCCAGATGAGAACCAGAAGTGAAGTCTATAGACATCTTATCTTGCAGCAGTGATGGGGTAGAGTCATAGGTTGCTATTTTTTAATTTTTCTTCTGCATAAAATATAGGTACTACTATGAACACTGCTTCTACTATTGGCACTTCTCATATTATCTTACATGGGAGCCTGCAAACCCAATATAAAAACCTATGTCTGAATGCATAATGTCTGCGTCCCTAATCAGCAGCCAAACGGAAAGGCAGGTCAAGGAACAACATTCCAGCTGCAACAAACGAAAACTGCCATTACATTCTTATGATCTATTCTTCCAAAATAAACAGTGATCAGCAGAAAGGAGAGATTCATGTCAACATATTTATTTCTTGCTTCAAGCTCATTAAGATCAAAAAAGAATCTCTCTGCATGTTATTTTTCATTCTGAGCTGCGTCCTTTTTGAACAAACGTATGTTAACCTGATTTTAATATGTTTTTAAACAAATTACTGGATGCTTTTATGTGTGTTTAGTTTGGCAGTACAGATTCCGGCCCATATTTATCATGGGTTTCAATCACCCTTGCGCCATGCAAGGGGGCGCAGCATGGCGCAAGGGCAACACAAAACCTAAAATGATATTTACCAAGCCACTCACAGCCACCTTGCGTGGCCGTGGGTGGCTGGCTAAATGTGCAACAACCCAAGGCAGTGCAAATCGCTGCCTTGCGTAACTCTGTCACAGGGAAGCGTTACATGGTTGGAGCGTGGGTGTTCCCACACATCCAACCATGTATTTTGGCACATTCCCAGATTTACCATTAGTGATAGACATGGGACGGTATTAAAATCCTACGCCTCCCCAGAGGAGGTGTAACTAAGTGACATATGTTTATTTCTCCTACTTTTTTCTTCTTTCTATGTGTGCTGGATTCTGCATAGACACAAGCTTCTGAGGATTGTTTTTGTGCAGGGAAGTGTACTCTCCTGCACAAAAACAATCCTGCCTACAACGCAGGCACTCTTGCACCATGGTGCATCATGGTGTAAGGGTGCCTGCATTAGCACTAGGCAGCCAAAAGTGTGCCAGTGCTAGGAAAGGACAAAAGTGTTAAATACCCCACATTCCTGCCCTTTCCCTTTCAAGCAGTGCAGCAAGGTGGCTTGCTGCATAGCGTTACTTGAATTGTTGGCAAATATGGCCTTTGCTTTTTATTCTTCATCTCTGTAAAAATACTGTTTCTTTCAAATGAAAATGCAAGTCCTCAAGGATTTAAGTGGTTTGTGGGCAGAGTGATGGTATGGCCAGGTATTTTAAGGAATAAACCACCCTCTACTGTTCGTTAAAAGGATATTGCAAGTCACTTCAGTGTTCAATTACCTTACATAGGAACCTGGCCTTCGCCTCGTGCCTTTATATCATCATGGAATTTGGCAGCGTCTTACAATATCCTCATAATGGGCTAAAGGGAGTAATTTACCCCACATTTACTAGCCGCTTCTGAGGTCTGTTGTCAGCTGAATAACTAAATAACATGACTGCTCAACTGTAATAAGTTATTGTAGTTGAGGTAAGACATTATAATGCATGCTGGCAGAGTCATCAGCCAAGATCAAAAGCAGATCACAGAGCATCATTTCAACTGCATTTTAAAGAAAGCTACGAAAACAAAAACTGGCTTTTCATTCTCTTGATCTTTAATTCTCAAAGGAACAGTGACGAGCAGACAGGAGATATTTATGGGAACACACTAAAGATTGCTACATGAGAAAAATAATATCTCTACACTTTCTGAGTCTCATCATTTTTTAATCTGACTTACTTTAAACTGATTATAATACCTTTGTGCAATATATTACTAACTACTTTTTGATGTGTTTAATTTTGCACTCAATTTTACTCTGTTCTTCAGTTCTGCAGCTCTACTATCTATTTCATATGGAACAATATGCTACCAAAAATGTAAGCAGTTTAAGAGAAGGATATGTATTATAAGGAATAAAACACCATCGTCCATATATTTTAGGGATAATGCAAGTCACCTCGGAGTCACCTTGGAGTTCCATGACATTATAAAGGAACTCACTTGCAATATCCTTAGTATGTGTGGGAAGGGTACTTTATTCCATATATTATGTCCAGTAGAACTACTTTTATTATCATAAGACAAATACTGTTGTGACTATGGGCCCATGTCCAAATAAAGGCCTACCAGGAAGGACATTCAAGCCTAAATAGAATCTACCGCACATTACTCCACTCAGAAAGCAGGCAGTAGAGATCCAGTGGAACCATGCTAATGGAGCAGGCCTGTTAAAAGTGTTATTTGGGGAGATGAAATGTTATTTGACGCTCAGGGGATGAACCAGAATGGTCAGGGAGGCAGTGGAGAGCTATGCATAGCAACAATAATATTCACAATTTTGCATTTTTGGTGCACACAGTTCATAGTTTCGATGCCAAAAATCATTCACTTTAGCAGAGATGTTTATTATTTTGCTGCAAGACTAGGTGTGTGAAGCTTAGACACTATACGTGAATTCACTAGCTCTCATCATCATCAATTGTACTACATCAATGAGTCCCTGCACCAATGCTACTACAACAGCGTAACAACTACAAGAGACTGTCACTACAGAGATTCCATTACATCAGTGTAGGTAAATAGAATATTATTCTATTCAGGATATTTTAATGTTATTAAAAATTATGAGAATAAAGAAGGGCCTGGGATTCTCTTTTACTTTTATTACAAGGAAAATTCGTTTTTAGGCGTGAGGAAGCCAGGGGCCTTCAGAAACACCCTGTGTCTGTGGGTTGGGATGATCTCATTGCAGCACTTAGGGCTCAATCTAAAGATGACTATAGAGGCGAAGTGACATGTTAACCTCGTCTTGCTGTTTGTGTCTAGCATCACCTCTATCCACAAGCGACCAGCTACTGTGACCCCCTGCCTCTCTCCTAATAAAGTGCTTGCAAACCCCTAAGAAGGATCTTCATGTTCCACATGCATCCCTTTCTCCTGACCCACCCCACATATGACTTAAGAGCTGTATTATGCTCTATATCAGCTGTCCTGTGATACAATACTTTCGTACTTTGCAATTCCCTATGCAGCCACTATCTGTGCCAAATGTAAACCACTTGACTGAAGTAGTCCATAAAGTGTCTATCTTCGATCCTCACAGTTTGATCTTGAACTTGTTTCCTTTTATTATGTGTAGTAGTTATGACAAGTAAGGAACAACTCAGAGAGTGATCCAGCAACGTAACTGAGCCCACTCAAGATCAGCTAACGCTGTTAACTTTAAGTTATTATTTACAGCACGATGAGACAATATTACTGTACCACATTCCCGCAAAAAACGTGCTTGCAGTAACTATAATGCATAAAATGACTTGACTGCTCATAATCAGATAACATTGCCTGTTGTCTGATTGGAAAAACAGGAAGTGTTCAATAAAAGCAATTTTTTAAAAAGCAAAAAAAAATAGTTCAATCAGGGATTAGGCTAGTGGTAGCATTATGCCAGGAATAATTATTTCATTAAATTTAAATTATAATAATTAAATGTTAACATATAATTAATAGTTAAATGTTAAATGTTATGGTTAGTGGTAGGGTTGGGTGAAGGAGAATCATTTATTTATCTCATACAATTTGAAGATGTGCATGATTAGTGGTACAATAATCTAACCATAATTTAAATAAAATAAAGGTAAATAAATAAAGTATATTTCCAGCATTTATTAGCAGTTTTATTAGCAGCATTATTATTGTTATTAGCAACATTGTAGTATTATGACTACTACCAAGACCAAGAGTAGTGGTAGTGGAAGTATCAGTAGTGCTAGCATTCACTGAGGGGAGCACTGGAAGTAGTATCAGTTTTCACAGATGCACTTGGAGGACAAGTATTATTAGTAGAGATGGTACAATCTTTATTAGCTGTACCACTAGAAGTACTCAGGTGTAATGTTGGAAATTGGGATACTGTTTGAGGGTGGAACCCTGCTCAAGCAGCAGCCACAATTTCTGTCAGTATGAATTTCTGTCAGGATGAAGTCACAAGCAACCCTAAATTAACCTGTGCTTAACCCTTTGGTAGCTTGACACAAAATCAGTAAGGCTTAATTTGGAGGCAATGTGTAAAGTATTTATACAGTACTTCAAACAGTAACAAATCGAAAACACAGCACACAAAAAATCTCCCACCAATTTAGATAAATAGATTAATTGTAATAAATTATTTGAGAGCAAAAGAACAAAAATGCAATTATTAGAACCTGAGATATGCATTGTAAAGATGTAAGTGAAAATTGTTCTTAGAAGCACAAAGAGCCAACTGTGGTTATCTGGTCGTGCCAGATGGGGAAAGGTTCACAAGTTCAGGCCGACTGCTATGGATCGCATGCTGGATACAGGGACCAATTTAGGACCACTGAACAAAGCACCTTAAATCCTGGTTTGCCGAGCATTGCGAGATCCCACGTTGAGGATGTATTGTGCAGTGGAGGTTCCAGGGAACTGTGGGGCTGCAATGTGGAGTCCTGCATAGTCATTGAGGATGCTGTTGACGAGGGGTTTGTGATGCGAAGTCTGGCGTTGAGGATGCATTGCACAGTGGCGGTTATGAGCAGACTGTGGGCTGCAATGCGAGACTTCATTGTGATACTGCTGTTCCAAACCGTATTTGTGTGGGAGATGCGTTGTGCTGTGTTGGATCTTCCCACAGGACCACTGCTGGGCTGGCTGGTAGAGCACATTCAGCCTACTTCCTAGGATCCAGGACCAGGGTGGTACTACTTGGGGGTAGAACTCACAGCAGACAGAGTCGAAGAGCTAGGTTCAAGGTGGTTGGAGCCTTTTCTGTTCCTGAGGCTCTGATCAGGAATCCAGCCAACTAGCCCTTGGAGTCACACTGGTGGTCTTGTGATTAAGATGCAGGTACATTCCTCTTCATTCAGACAGCAGGGCAGCAGAGTAGTAGTCCTTCTTGCATAGCAGCATAGCAGTCCGTCAGAGCCTTCCACAGGTTCAGGGGTGTACTGAAGTGTTGGGTCTGAGGGCCCAATATTTATACCTGGTGCCCTATTTGAAGAAGGAGAAGGTTCTGCAGGTTTCCACCCTCAAAGGATTTGGGAATTTCCTGCCTCTCTGCCCTGGCCTCAGCTTGTCTGGGGTGACAAAAGAGCAGTGTCAAACCCTTTGTGTGTGTGGTCATGCAGAGGCTTTGTGATGTAAGTGTGATAGGTGACAGTCCCTCCCCTCATCAAGTCAGAGATGGCCCATCCTGCCAACACCTAGTCCCCTTTGTCTCACTATCTGGAAGCAATACACTAACACGAACTGCCAGTTACACCTAGTCAAGCGACCCAGGATACAGACTGCAGGCACCAAATGGTTATGGCAAGAAAATGCCAACTTTCTAAAAGTGGCATTTTCACAATGGTGACATAAAACCCATCTTTAGACACCAAACATGATATTTATATCTGCTACCAATTGAAAATCACTTATTAAATGAAATAAGGTAACTCAATGTTATTCTAGGGGAGAGATAGGCCTTATAGTATTGAAAAACGAATTTATGAGTTTTTCACTAGCAGGACATGTAAAACTTAAAAGTAAATATCAAACCCTTTAAATACACTGCAACCTGCTCTATGGGCTATTTCGGGACTACCCTAGGGGTGACTTATAAGTATTAAAAAGGAAGGTTTAGGTCCGGAAAAAGGATCATTTTGCCAGGTCGAAATAGCAGTGTAAACTGCATACACAGGCTGAAATGGCAGTCATGAGACATGTCTAAAAAGGCTACTTAAGTGGGTGGCACAATAAGCTCTCCAGACCCACCAGTAGCATTTAATTTACTGGCACTGAGTACCTGTAGTGCCACTTTACTAGGGACTTACAAGTAAAGTAAATGTGCCAAATGTGCTACTTGTGTGCAAGCCAATTTTACCATGTTTAAAGGAGAGAGGACAGGCACTTTAGCACTGGATAGCATTGGTAAGTGCGCAGAGTCATGATAGCCAGCACAAACATGTTAAGAAAACAGTAGTGGAAAGTCAAAAAGTTTGGGAATGACCCTGCAGAAAGGGCAAAGTCCAGCATGTAGCAATCAAAGTAGTAGTAACCTTAGAAATAATAGTAATTTGTGAATTACTACTGGCATTAACATACCTAATATTAGCAATAGGTAGACTCAAGGTGCTAATATTAGTACAAAGGCCTAGTGTGGAAGCAGAACCCTGTACCCCGATATTCAGGACACCGTGAAAATTCAGATCACCCCAAATTTACCTCAGACTGTTTTACTCCAGGTTTATTTTGGGCTGAAAGGTACCCTCTCCATCATCAAACACAACAGTTTAGCAGAGTAGCAAAATTAGTAACTGAGTTCTACATCAGGAAAAAGTTAAAGGGTTTTATAATAGAAATCTCAAAATCAAGATGCACAGAATAAATGCCATTAAGGCTCAAATGCAGTGTTGCAAAAAGTAATTAAAAATGAGAAATATCCCAAGTCCCAACTGAGCAGCAAAATCATAAAGAAATCAGACAAAGTCATAGTGGAATAGGAAAGTCTTCTGGCTCACACCCAAAACCAAGGGGTTCTTATACATAATTCTTGCATTACAAATAAGAGAAAAATGCTATCCCTCCATGGCATGATCACAAGTAACATGTTATTCGGCAAATCAGAGTATTATACCTCACTCCAAAAGTTCCTTAGCACTAACCTAGTCTAACAAAGCATTAAGCATCTTACATGAATTTGCTATCCGGAGGTGTCCAAAATAATATTAAACGTTCAACAATGAGTCTTCGCACAAACAAATAAGACTAGGCCCAGCAACAGAACTACAGTGGAAAGACCTTGGAGAAATGTTACAGTTAGGAACACTAGACAGTTCCTTTACAATACATGCACTTTGGAAATATTCTATGGACCTTATTCATAGAGGTAAACGTAGACTTTTGTGTAAGTGTACAATTGTTTACTATTCGCAAAAGTATTTTATGAGTAGTGTCTGTATGACTGCGGAGTCTGCACATAAAAATATAGGACAGTCGTAAAGATACTACTCATAAAATACCTTTGTGAATAGCAAACAATCATAAACTTACACAAAGTGTAAGTTTAGATTTGTGAATCAGGCCCTAAGACATCAGCTTGTCTTTGCTCTACAGAGCTTGTGGTGAGAGTAGATGAACAGGGGGGGTGAGAAGGGAGGGGGAAGAGCAAGAATGAATGTCAGAACAGCATTAGATCTGCATCCATGTTATTCAATACAGTGGTTTATAAAAACGTGGCACAACTAAATTACATTAATAAACAAAACCTAGAGCAAACCCTACTACACTTGTAATACATGTGCATACAGAAGGAGTACTAGCAGAATGAGAATTAGTGTCAAAATCAGAGGAGTGGTAGTAGTGGTAAACTACTATAATAAAGGAGTAGATTGGCATGATGGACACAATTTCCAGATATGCATGTACATGGGCATGAGAGAGGCTGACTGATTTAATGACTTTTTACGACAGTAGGCTGGATCAAAAGGTCTATAACTCTGTGCAGGGTGTGTGTGTAGGAGTGTTATGTATAGTCACTGGAAAGGCCATCAAATTTGGGAGGTATAAAGAAGAATTTGTCAATGCCCTGTACTTTCCAGAGCCCCCTTCTCCTTCAGCACCATGTGTAGGTTTTTAATGCTAGTTAAGCCTGTCTTCTTCATTAACATTGAGCCAGCTTGTGTTGCCAGGCATTAGACTGAGAATATTTTTAGGTCAAGCTTGCCAGACTGTCAATAGTGGCTCCTCCGCTAAGGCGGAGGAGCGTCACCCCACAGCTTTAAGCGCAGTGCAACGGAAAAGTAAAATGATAATAACCTGGTTTTTATCTTTTTATTTTTCACTACGGGCTGGGTTAGTGCAGGGTGGGGCTGCGGTTACAGGGGGAGGAGTGGATTGAACACTCCAAGTGCGCATGACTGCTTGGCTGGCCAAATAGTCATGTGCACTTTGCATGTTCCCAACCCGGCTGTAATGCACAGCCTGGTGAGGAACATGCCCAGCCTCCCATTCCCCGTCAAGACCAATCACAACATGGCATTGCAGCATTGTGATTGGCTTAGGGGAGGGAGCCTGCGTGCTTCCTGCTTCCTTATCTTACCGAAGCAGAGGAGAAGGCGGCGTGTGAAGGGATCGAAGGGGAGACACGGCGGCTGGCAAAAGGTAAGTGCTTTTTTTTTATCTCCCCGCCTCCACCCCGTGTTCTGCTAGCCGCCACTCCAGACTGGGCAGCTGTTGGGTTAAAAAAGACCTATAGTAAGGTTACCAAAAACTTACAAAGGGCTTAAACTCCACACATTGTACCAATAATTGGCTTTATTGTCATTCTGATTACTTGCCTCTTATTCAATGACTTGCCATGTCCATCATTTGTTTGTCCCTCTCATGAAGCATCACCCCTTTACTAGTGTCCTTCTACTGCTCACATTTAGGGACACTAAATTTTTCTTTTAGCTTAAGCACTCAATAAGAGTGCATATGGTTTCTGTTGTCTTCCTTGTGTGCTACTCCCTCAGTGCTCTAAGTGGCTTTCTCTGATCAGTGTACTTCCCCCCCAATACTCTGTGTTATTGTCCATGTCCTTCTTTACCTCTCCTCTGTGCTCTATGTTGCTCTCACTCACTTGTGTGCTTCCCCGTCCACTGTGTTGCCACGTGTTGCACTCCCTTGTGTGCTACTTCCCCCCCACCCTCTCCCCGTTGATTTCCACCCCAACAGTTCTTAAATTGCCTCCCACCCGTTTTTTTTTAATACTTTTTACATTGTTATACTTTAAAAGCAAACACTTTTGTACTACTTCTTTCATTTTATTAATTTACCGATATGAAAGAAAAGGCACTAGTGTCATTTTAGAAGCGTGCATGTGAAGTCACGCATGCGCGCTTTCATAATGGCTGATGGGCACACATAGATAGGTCAACACGCATTTGCACACATCAAAAATGATGCGTCCACTTCATCACGCCTTTTTGTTCTCATTTTGTTCCTGCTCTACAGTGTACAATATAAAGAAGAACCAATAGGTCGTCAAAGGCGAGACCTGTTGGTTTTGCTATTGTTTGTTCAGTACTTAGAAACAGGTGCATTTATGGTACCTGGTCAAAGCGGAAGAAGCATCCAGAGTGCTCCGGGGGGGCGGCACAAATACCAAGTATGTATTTTTTTTTATATACAGTAAACTAAAATAAAATCCAACATTTACTTCTCAACTTTAGCAGTGTAATGGATTTGGGAGCTGCACTTCGTAAATTAAACAACTTTTTAAAATGTCACTAAGTTACAGAAGACAGGCCTTCACAGCTTCACACATTCCTGGTCCGAATACCAACCTCAAAAAGGTCCAGCAGGCTCTGTTGAATGTCAGTTGTCAGTCAGCTAAATTTTGAGGTGAGCGATTAATTTAATGGGCTCATTTAGGGTTTGGTGTAGTGGTAATCCCAATTTAAATCAAGAGGACTTCCGTTCTGGGGGTCGTGGTATTGACGCCCGAGGAAAATGGCGGCGCCCGAGTGAGACTCCTCGGGGCGGCGCGGTGGTCCCGCGGCAACTTACTTCCTAAATACAGCTAATGCGGCTTTTATGGTTGCGAAGGGTGTCCTGACATTGACGATGTCTTCAGCGAGTATTCTCTCGACTCAGGAAGCCTAATTTACACGAAAATACCTTCGGCTTCGGTGCGGCGCAGAATTCGGCCGACATTTTGTGTGTGGAGATTCCTGTTGAATGCAGCTGCTTCATGAGGACTTTTATCGTGGTGGTATGCACTCTTCTTACTATTCGTTTCGTGAATAGTTTTCATTTTACATGCATTGCCACAAATTGCTGCTCACTTGCCTGTACAGCTGTGTTTTGTCTCTCAATTTTTTCTTCTACTGAGGGAGGTTAAACTACCGACCGCCATTTTAGCTCAGTCTAAAACATCATTGTCTGGTATTACTGCGTCTTCACATCATGCGCTCATCTGTCAGGTGTGTCTTGGGAGCAGCAAGGTTTTCCAGTTTATTGCATTGTAAGCCTTCACACTGCTAATGGGAAGCTTTGAAACCCCTTTCACGCGGAGGCTGTTCCAATGTGACCATTTTTCATAGCAGCGCTCTGGATATTAACCCTCTTCTCATTGTCTCTTATGGAAAAATGTATCTCTGCAGAGAAGTACTATTTACATGCCTTTCGGCTTGGATACATTTTACTTTAATGTACATTGCAGGCAAGATGGCTTTCTCTATTTTTCAATGAGCATTCTATTTAATCGATTTTGGTGGCTTTGCAACATCTCACATAATCTCTAAGCTGCATTGTGACTCATCTGTCAGGTGCGTCTTGGGAGCAGCAAGGTTTTCCAGTTTATTGCATTACAAGCCTTCACACTGCTAATGGGAAGCTTTGAAGACCCCTTTTACGCGGAGGCTGCTCCAATGTGACCATTCATCATAGCAGCGCTTCTGGATATCAGCCCTCTTCACACTGTCTCATATGGGAAATTTATCTCTGCAGAGAACTACTATTTACATGCCTTTCGGCTTGGATACGTTTTACTTTAATGTACATTGCAGACAAGATGGCTTTCTCTATTTTTCAGTGAGCATTCTTTCTAATCGATTTTTGACGGCTCTGTAACATCTCACATAATCTCTAAGCTACATTGTGACTTTTTCATTTTTCTTTTTTTTCTTCTCTCCCTATTGTCTTACATGGGAAGAATGAAAAAATGTGGTCCTCCCGCTTCACGCTCCACACAATCTTTTATCAAGAATTCCAGAATCTTCACAGAATTTTCCAAGATGGAAGACTCTCTATTGTCTGTATCTAAGGGGCCTGCTTCGTCAAACCCTACTCCTCTTGAGGCAGGGAAGACTACTACAAAACGCTTGAAAAAGGATCCGCCTTCTCCACCAAAATCTTCTTCACCTGTTTCAATGGAGCTGCTGTTGGAGGAGATACGTGCCCTCCGTCCTTTAATGGAGGAGACGAATACCAAGTTGCAGTTCCTTACTGATAATTGGTCTCAGATTGACAAAAGACTCACGGCGGTTGAACATAACGTGTCTTCCTTTGGCCTCACAGATACTAAAATCAGTGCACTCCAATCCCAGGTTTCCATACTTCAAAAACAGGTTGAAGACCTTGAAAACCGGAATAGAAGGAATAACCCACGTATCTATGGCTTACCAGAAGGAACAGAAGGCTCTGATCTCTCCTCTTCTTCAAATCCTTTCTTCCCAAGTTACTACATATGCCAGAGGATACTGTGCTTAATATCCAACGTGCCCACAGGCTTGGCCGTCAACTATCTGGTCTATCGAACTCACGAAGATCAAGAGGAGTTATACTGTATTTCCTCGAATACACAGACTTACTAAATGTTCTTGCAGCTGTCAAGTCAACTCAACGTGTCTTCTGGTCTGGCTCAACCTTATTCTTCTCACAAGACTACGCCAAAGCCACAGCAAATAGACGTAAAGAGTTTCTTAACATGAGACCTGATCTATGTTCTTTAGGAGCCCGCTATGGACTTTTCCAACCTTGTCTCTTTAAAGTCACATACAAGAACAAAACGACAACTTATGATGATCCAGTCAAGTTGCAGAGCTTCACAAACTCCTGCAAAACAGAAGCCATGGATTTCTCGGGAGCCTTGTCATCTCATACCATTTAATGTATACTGGAACAGTATTCCATGATTGTTCAGTTTAATGTTATGATGTGATGCATTTTTTGCATCTTTACGTTTTGCTTCTCTATAACAATTTTCTCCATTTTCTCCCTTCATAGGCTTGTTGATGTTTGTATCCCGCCGTTGTTTCATCACATGTGATGCGGTCCTCCATCGTCTTTCGTTCCATTGATCTTGGGCGTGCCATTTGTTCCATGCGGTTTCACCCCCCCTCATCCCTGTTTGACATCTTTAGGTATGTCTTTTTTCCCGTACTTCTACTTCTTTTTCTTCCTTGTCTTTTTTACCCCTCTTCCTTTACCTTTTCCAGGCTCTCCAATCATCCCTTTACTCAATTCCTCATTTTTTCATCTAACTAATCTTTTACTTATGCAATTAAACCTATTTTTCTATCTTTTCCTGTATTGTATGGTTAATTCTTCACACAGTTGGATTTTTCTTTGGTATATCTCTTGTTGCTTAATGGATAGTCTAGATTGGTGTCTTTTACGTATCTTTGTACTTATCTTATGTCTTTGAAATGTATTTCTTGGAACGTCAGAGGTTTGCATTCTCCTATAAAAAGGCAAAGTGTTTTGACTTATTTGGCTAAATTGGAAGCTGATATAGCATGTATACAAGAAACTCACTTAACGGCAGAGGAATCCTTAAAATTAAAGAAGGGATGGGTAGGGGAGGTCTTCTTCTCACCAGGAGATGGTAAACAAAATGGAGTTTTGACCCTTTGTCGTAAATCACTTTCTGTTAAACTTCTTTCTCAATGTTCTGATAAGGATGGTCATTGGTTATACACCAAATTGCTGAATGGGAATGCTCTGGTTTCTTTACTCAATGTATATGCCCCCACTGCTGGAGATTCATCTTTTGTACCTCCTTAGCTCAACAAATTGCACATTGTATTGACAATAATTTTATTTTGACAGGCGATTGTAATCAAGTTATAGATCATTTATTGATCGCAATTCAATGATATCTTTTGTTCCAAATAAGCCCCATAAACTTTTTGCTCAAACCATCAAACAATACAAACTTATTGATGCTTGGAGACTTTGCAATCCTACCATAAGAGAATACACTTAATATTCTCCAGCTCATCAAACTCAATCACGAATTGATTACTTTTTTATTTCTCATAATATATCCCAATCCTTAATAGCTGCGGATATCGGTTCTATTTTAATATCCGATCATGCTCCTATATCCATTCAGCTTGATATTTTACAAAAACCCAACACTCCTAGAAGATGGCGTTTTAATAATGCTCTTCTCTTAGACCCATCATTTACCTCTTCCTTTGCTTCCTTTTTTAATGAATATTTTGTATTTAATCATACTGACACCCTACCATTTTCTGTTATTTGGGACGCTTTTAAAGCAACAGCTAGAGACTTTATTATTGGTTATGTCTCCAAAAAATGTAAAATTGCGCGTGAAATGACCAATAATTTCCTAAATAAGATAAAGAAATTGGAGCATTCTTTTATTCTTCTAAATCCAAAGATTGTTTATCTGCACTTATAAATGCTAAGCTACAGTTTAATAAGGAATCCACAGACAATGCCTCATTATATTTATTAAAATCCAGCGCAAAATTTTATGGGGGCCAAAACAAAGCTGGGAAACTATTAGCAAACTATTTGAAAGTGAAACATAACAAACTTAATATAGAATCTATCATGGATGTGCATTCCACATTGAAGTTCAAAGATACAGAAATCTTAAATGAATTTTTCCTTTTTTATAAATCACTTTACACATCAGAGACTCCTCCTTCAGAGCCTCATATTTCTCAGTATTTTTCTGCCATCCAACATTCCTCAGATGCCCAACCGGATCTTACACTCTTAGAGTCCAATCTATCACAAAATGAGTTACTCACTGCCTTACAAGCTCTTAAAAAAGATAAAGCCCCAGGCCCAGACGGTTTCACCGTCGAGTTTTTCCTACATTTCGCACAGCTGCTACTCCCCAAATTACACAACCTCTTAGACTCTTTTCTACACTCAGGCGGCTCCTCTGGCTCTTTTTCAGAGGCATTAATTTGCCTTATTCCCAAGGATGGCAAAGACTTAAATTATTGCAAAAATTATCGATCTATTTCATTAGTTAATATTGATTATAAAAAATGTTCAAAGGCTTTGGCCATACGTCTAGATTCCCATTTACCTAAATTGTTAGGAATGGAACAATCTGGATTTGTTAAAGGCCGTCTTATTACAGATAATACTCGTTTGTTTTTCGACATACTGTCTAAATCCTCTCGTCTTTCTTATCTCTTGGCAGCAATAGCATTAGACGCGGAAAAAGTGTTTGATAGAGTTGAATGGCCCTACCTTTTTCACACTCTCAAATGGTTTGGTTTCGGCCCCAGAATCATATCTTTAATATCACTTCTTTGCTCAAACCCTCGAGCAGCAGTATGTACCAACGGCGTTACATCCTCATATTTTGATCTAGGCAGAGGTGTTTGCCAAGGTTGCCCCTTATCCCCTTTTCTTTTCAACCTAGCTCTCGAACCTTTCTTATCTAGAATGCACCAAAACCAAGACATACATGGATTTGATTTGAATAATTCCTAAATCAAACTTGCAGCAAATGCAGATGACATATTGTTATTTATCACACAACCCCAGTCCTCCATTCCCGCTTTTTTAAAAGAAGTAGAATCCTTTGCCTCTGTTTCTGGCTACAAACTGAACAAGGATAAATGTGAGATATTACCTTTGACTAAATATACTTTTAAAGAGGATTTTGTGTCTTCGGACTTCACTTGGAGTCCTAATCACATTAGATACTTAGGTTTATACTTTACTCCATCCATTTCTGATACACTCTCTCTTTGCATGAACAAGTGCATACAAAGAATCTCCACATTGACTGCAAAATGGCACCCTTTATACTTATCTTGGTGGGGTCAATTAGACACCATAAAAATGATGATAACTCCTATAATACTTTATACAATTTCCAACATTCCATAATCCATTCCCTTAAAATTGTTTAAGAAGATCAATTCTATACTCTCCTCTTTTTTATGGAATAATAAGAAATCACGCATGTCATTGTCAAAACTAATTCGTCCTAAATCAGAAGGGGGGGTCAATTTCCCCGACTTCCCTACATACCAGAAGTCTTTCCTACTTCGTCAATCCTCAAACTGGCTCGCTGACTCCTCGGTGGATTGTCCTTTATGGGTTACACTTGAACGCTTCTTTTTAGCCCCTTTTTCATTTCAAGAGTATGTTTCCTTCTCTTGCAAACCACAATTCCTATCCATTCCCATACTTAAATACACTTGTAAAATTCTGGAATACAATTCACCTCCAATCCCTGCTGACTTAGATTCTTTTTTCAAATTCACAATTTGGCACAACAAATTGTTATTGATACGCGGAAGACATTTTTACTGGAAATCTTGGAGACAGAAGGGCCTAATCTGGGTTTATCAATGTATTGCTCATAATGAAATTTTGCCCTTCTCCCAAATTATTAGACTATTTGACTTGCCCCTGTCCTTTCAATCCAAGTATAATCTTTTGAAACAGGCCCTTCAAACCGCATATGCTCAATTCACGCCTCCTATTGCCTCCACCTCTTCCCCAGGCTTCTGTTATCTATAATTATCTACGCTCTTCCAATACCATAAGAGAAAAAACAAAAGTGGAACTTGCTTGGGAAGAAGATTTAAAGGTCCGCTGGTCGACATCTTTATGGAATAAAATTTGGACTAAAATCAGAAAATCCTCTAGGGCTGCAAACACCACGCAGACTCTCTTCTTCGTATACAACAGACTTTTGCTATGTCCGGTCACTCTACACAAAAGACACCCCGATACACCTGATACTTGTTGGACATGTTCATCCTCACTTGCAGATTTAAATCACTTGCTTTTTTTGTGTTCGCCTGTTCGCAACTTTTGGAAAACTGTATGCTCCCAAATTAACTTAATCTTTGGTTCCAGTTTCCCTTTTTCTATTACTCATGTGTTTCTGGGAAGTTTATCCCCTATTTGGACAAATTGCACCTCTAACAATAAGATCATTGATTTGTTGTTGGCGGTTGCCTTCCAACAAATAACCAAAAATTGGAAAGATTTTACCAAACTATCTTATCAAGCATGGTGGTATGCCGTTTGCCATAATCACAGACTAGATACAACCCTTGTTTACCCCATTCACATGGCTATAAAACGCTTAATTCTATGGTTACCTATCACTTTGTTTATTGATGCCAGTGCTAAGCGTTCCTTTTCCCCAAGCCCTGCCCAGCAAGAAGTTCTTCAACCTCCATGACCTTCCTAGTGTTATTGACCTATTAATCTGATTCTTTTCAAGATTTTCGTGTACTTTCAGTATGAAATGTATTCTCTCTCTGTATGCACCAACTTAATATAATTATCTTTTTTACTATTTCCTTTAAGCTATGTTATCTGCTTTTTATATCCAACCATTTTGCTCCTAAGCTTTATTGTGTTTTATGCGAATATTCATTGTCTTATTGTATTATGTATTGACACGTACAGTCTTTTAAATAAACTTACTTTTGAACTTAAAAAAAAGAGGACTCCCGCTCTGGCAAACCTGCTGCTTTGTCAGCTCAGATGACTCTGTTACTGGAATCCTATAACCTGACACTGGGGCTCGCCCGGTGCATTTCCTGGTGTGTCAGATGGGCCCTACAATGCATATTTTGACTGCCCATGATCACGATGAAATATATCATGGTGAGTGACATGTGTGTGACCTTCAGATTACTAGATTGGATTCCAGAAAAAGCTACATAGCCCTTTATCCTCCTGTGACTGAGCATAAATGACAAATACAAAGGTGATTCGTAACCCAGGTTATTTATAGCTGTGCAAACTGTGGAAGCAAATGCCATTCATTATTAAGAATACATGAGAAATGTGTTTCTCTTTACAAATGGCATATACAAATGAAGAAACAATGTCTCTGATTTGTTTTCGTAAATAAAATCTGAACTTCAGAAACACAGCTTTTGCTTTTTTCCCATATGAAGCAAATTCTCTGTGCTAGTTATATTTAATACCATAGTTAAGACCTTAACCCATTTCTGTCACTGGTCATCAGAAACAGAATATAAATAATTGGCACGGTATACCATTTTTATTTTTCTCCTAAGAATGGTTTCAAGAACAAATTCTATAGGAGCATTCCCTTTTCTCAATAAAATATAACCTCTACTATAAATTTTGCATACAATTCTATGTGAACTAATTCTTCTAAAAAATATTGTACTTGATCCTTTAATGTCGTTCCTGTATGTGTGATTATATAACTGTACTTCCTCACTCATTCCCACTTCAATCATATTAAGGAGCACATAAACATGCATACCTCTGAAAAATATTAATTTGCATTTTTTCCACTAAAATATGTTATTGTTCCTAAAAGACAGCAAACACCGAAAACATGCAAAACTTAGCTTATTTTTAAGGAAAGCATGCTACTCCTCCACATCCTCAGGAAGTTTAGACAGTGAGAGTGCTTTATCAATTTCATCACTAACCCGCAAGGGACAGCCAATCGCGCTGCACTCTGCCTTGGGCCAGGCCCCGTGGTGCTTTCTTTTACTGCACAACATGTAATGGTATACAAACCATATTTCATAGGGAACCGTGACATATAAAAAATAATTTCATTATGGCAGCACTCAAACCACTCTGCAGAGCTTTACCGTTGTCAAGGTTACTATAATTATGAGTCATTAGGGACCATATTATGCAGCAACAAATCCGAATTATGCTGCAAATACCCTGGCAGTATAATATAGTTTTCATCTCTTTTAGTTAGAAAGACTATTTTCTATAAATTCTGCAAATTCTGCAAATTAGGTGGCACGTTATGTGGTAAATGCATTACATCTGTAATCATAAAGTACCTTCTGCAGCCAGTCTTTTGAGTAGCTGTGCGCTTTACAAGCTCTTCTTTACTTACATTACTGCATGAATCGCATGAATCCGCTGGCCTTCACCATAGTCAATTGTTTTATCAACTATTTCTTTATGAATGGTAACCAACACATAAACATTGAAATTCCAATCATAGCCCATTGCTAGCTTCTCTTTGGAGAAAACACATTTTTCAAGATAACCACCTAAATCGAAAATGGAATATAAAAAGATATAATAGGTAGCATGTTTAATGCCATAATATAGTGCCATATAGGGGTTCTGGAGACATTTATAAACCATTTGGCCTTCTGCCTCATAGTTTAAGTTGTTATCATAAAAACCTAATTTATTTCCTCTCTCTCTCTCTATATATATGTATATATATATATATATATATCACCACAACGACCACTTAATGATAAGTAATCCGAGGACACAGCGGGGAGTATGAGAGAGTCCTTTTATTCACTGCTGGCAATATGGCATGATGCATTTCGACTTCATTGCCTTCTTCAGATGCCGTTTGCAGCCGGTTTTCACCTCCTCCCTCCTTTGAACTTGCTGCGGCGCTCCCATTGGTGGGAGATCAACAGACCCTGCTTCAATCAGGATAGCTGTAGTCCTGTGTTTTACTTCAGCTCCCAGCATGCACCAGATCGAGTAAGTACCGAAGCGGGGTCAGATATTGCTCGAATGAGCGCTGTGTGTGCCTTGCAAAGGGGGTGACAAATGCAAAAACAACAATTGATGGACAGAATGCAGAACAATATCATACATTCACCCCAGTACAAAGACCTGGGCCTAAATCCATCGTTTTTTTGCTCACTATGCCATTCCAGTTTGGACCCAGCCATATGCAAATCAGTCTTGACCCTGCGCCCAATGGGAACAGTCCAGCCCGAACTGCCAGGCCAGGTCCTCCCTGGACTGGAAACAAGCATCCTAGGACCGGTTTCGGGCTTTCAGCCCTCATCAGCCAGGATAGCTTGACTCCAGTGGCATGGAGAGCACGGGACCCACGTCTGGGCATACCCGTCCCACTCGGGTGACAAATGCAAAACAACAATTGATGGACAGAATGCAGAACAATATCATACATTCACCCCAGTACAAAGATCTGGGCCTAAATCCATCGTTTTTTTGCTCACCATGCCATTCCAGTTTGGACCCAGCCATATGCAAATCAGTCTTGACCCTGCGCCAGGTATGCCCAGACGTGGGTCCTGGGCTCACTATGCCACTGGAATCAAGCTATCCTGGCTGAAGAGGGGTGAAACCCCGAAACCGGTCCTAGGATGCTTGTTTCCGGTCCAGGGAGGACCTGGCTTGGCAGTTCGGGCTGGACTGTTCCCATGAGGCACAGGATCAAGACTGATCTGCATATGGCCAGGTCTAAACTGGGGTGGCATGGTGAGCAAAAGAATGATGGATTTAACCCAGAACTCTTGACTGGGGGTGAATGTTTTTATTTGTTCTGCATTCCGTCCATCAATTGTGTGTCTTTTGCTTTCTCGCCCTAAGTGCGCCAGGTATGCCCAGACGTGGGTCCTGGGCTCACTGTGCCACTGGAATCAAGCTATCCTGGCTGAAGAGGGGTGAAACCCCGAAACCGGTCCTAGGATGCTTGTTTCCGGTCCAGGGAGGACCTGGCTTGGCAGTTCGGGCTGGACTGTTCCCATGAAGCACAGGGTCAAGACTGATCTGCATATGGCCTGGTCTAAACTGGGGTGGCATGGTGAGCAAAAGAATGATGGATTTAACCCAGATCTCTTGACTGGGGGTGAATGTTTTTATTTGTTCTGCATTCCGTCCATCAATTGTGTGTCTTTTGCTTTCTTGCAAATGGGGGTTACTATGATTATGAGTCATTAGGGACCATATTATGCAGCAACAAATCCGAATTATGCTGCAAATACCCTGGCAATATAATATAGTTTTCATCTCTTTTAGTTAGAAAGACTATTTTCTATCAATTCTGCAAATTATGCAAATTAGGTGGCACGTTATGTGGCAAATGCATTAAATCTGTAATCATAAAGTAACTTCTGCAGCCAGTCTTTTGAGTAGCTGTGCGCTTTACAAGCTCTTATTTACTTAACTTACTGCATGAACCGCATGAATCCGCTGGCCTTCACCATAGTCAATTGTTTTATCAACTATTTCTTTATGAATGGTAACCAACACATAAACATTGAAATTCCAATCATAGCCCATTGCTAGCTTCTCTTTGAAGAAAACACATTTTTCAAGATAACCACCTAAATCGAAAATGAAATATAAAAAGATATAATAGGTAGCATGTTTATTGCCATAATATAGTGCCATATAGGGGTTCTGGAGACATTTATAAACCATTTGGCCTTCTGCCTCATAGTTTATGATGTTATCATAAAAACCTAGTTTATTTCCTCTCTATATATATATATATATATATATATATATATATATATATATATATATATATATATATATATATATATATATATATATATATTGACAAGTTCCTTATAGTTGTCTAGAAGGCAAAAGTCGCACTCAGGATAGCTTTAACCAGAAAATGAAATTTAATAATGACTGACGCGTTTCAGCCTCGCGGCCTTCATCAAAGTCATGATATATATACGTATATACCAGTGAAATGCAAGAGTTTTAGTTACCTGAGCTAAATATAACTTACGCCCCCCGCAATGCACTGCTTATGACTTCACATATTACTTCCCTTATGACATGGTCAGTGATATCACTCATGACATCTCATGTGACATCAATCATTACATCACGGATGGCATCATCAAGTGAGTGTAAGTGTTTTCAAGACTTTATGGGTGCTAAACACACATACTAACCTACTAGAAACATTAGTATACTAGGTGCACTACTACTGAGTGATACTAATTCTAAAGTATATTATGTGAGTGGTTGTGTGATTGTATGTATCCTTGTGTGTATGGGTGTGTATGTGGCAGTATGGGTGCATAAGTGGGAGTGTGAGTAGCTTTGTGCGTGAGTGACATTTTGTGTGTGTTGGTATTGGTGAGTAAGTGGGTGTATCAGTGGCTGTCTGAATGAGTGAGTGGCGGTGTGATTGGCTCTATGGGTGAGTAAGTGGGTGTGTATTGACTGTATGGGTGAGTGAGTGGGTGTCCGGATGGCTGTATGAGTGAGTGAATTGGTGTGTAAGTAGCTGTGTGGGTGGCTGTTTGAGTGGGTGTTTGGTTAAGTAAGTTGGTGTGTAAGTGGCTGTATTGGAGAGTGTGTGTGAATGGCTGTATGGGTGAGTGAGCGCATGTGTGAATACTTGTATGGCTGTGTGAATGGGTAGGTGAGTGGTTGTGTGAGTGAGTGTGTGAGTGTTTGTATGGGTGAGGGAGTCGCTGTGATGAGAGACTGTATGGGTGAGTGGGTGTGTGAGTAACTGTATAGTAAAATATGTGTGTGTGTCAGTAGCTATATTGGTGAGTGTATGGCTATGTGAGTGGCTGTACAGATGAATGAATGGTTGTGCGGGTGGCTGTACGAGTGAGTGAGTGGGTGTGTGACTGTCTCTAGAGAGGAGTGAGTGGGTATATGAGTACTGGTATGGGTATTTGAGTGGTTGTGTGATGTGTCAGTGGGCTTACGAGAGGTTCTATGGGGGTGTGAGTGGGTGAATGAGTGGTGCTGTGGATGATATCATCAGTGATGTCAGTTGAGATGTCATCAGTGATGTCACTGACCATGTCATGAGTGGTTTAATATGTGAGGTCATAAGCAGTGCATTGCAGGGGCATAAGTTACTGTTAGCTCAGGTAAGTATAACTGCTGAAATTCACTGGTTTTGTATTATAGAAATCTCAGCCTAACTAGAACGTCCCTCTAGCCTATGGTTTTTTCTGTGAATTTCTAAGGATTTTCTAATTGTATTTTCTAATTGTAATGTCCCTGTAACCTTTGTTTTTTTTAAGTGAATTTCCATGGTTTTTTAACTAGTAGTCGCATTTACAGAGTGGTGGAGAAAGGGGGTGGTACCTCCGACCACCTTTCAGGAATCCCACTTTAAGGGATTACTGTAGGTAACAGGAGAGCTTTTTGGCCCCCAAGGTCCCTCAGCACCCAAGGGGACTTCATCCCCCAAGCAGTAGTGTGCCAGGAGGTGTGTTTGTAGAGTGATGGAGAAAAGGGGCATGGCCTCAAAACTCCTTACAGCAATCGTGCTCTGTGGGACTTACTGGATGTAACTGGAGGGGTAGTTGGCCCCCCAAGGACCCTCTGGAACCAAGGAGACTTCATCCCTCAACCAGCAGTGTGCCAGGAGGTGCGTTTGCGGAGTGGTGGAAAAAGGGATCGTGTCCTCCGAAGACCTCTCAGCAATCCCACTGTGTGGGACTTGCTTGATATAACAGGAGGGCTCGTTGGCATCCAAGGACTCAACAGGACTTTATTTCCCAACCAGCAGTGTGCCAGGAGGTGCATTTGCAGAGTGGTGGACAGAAGGGGTGGGCCTCGGTGGCTTGCCAGTCTTTTATTTATTTTTTCTTTATTCTGAGTGGGAGGCCGTTTGGCCCCCCTCCCTGGGCCAATTTCGGCCCCAAGAACCCCATCCCCCTGGGCCTGGCCATTAAAAAAAAAAATGTTTTAAAGTAAAAGGGAGGGGGCTGAGTGGCCTCCTCCCGAGCCAATTTCAGCCCTGGGGACCGCATCCCTGGGGGCCTGGCCTCATTTATTTTAAGTTAGGGGAGCGGTCCCCAGGGCCATGTATGGCTCCAGGAGGGGGGCCCCTCCTTCCTTGAATAAGGGCCTGCCCCAGGGAGGTGGTGGTCCCCGGGGCCCAGAACAGCCCGGGAGGAGGACCATGTAGCCCCCCTCCCATTTCTTAAAAAACTCTTTGGCCCCAGAGAGGTGGTGGTCCACAGGGGGGTCCAAGAGGTCCACCATATCAAAAATGTAAAGTTCAAGAAGGTGGTGGTCCTTGGGGCAGGGGAGTACGTGAGGCCCCCCATTACATTAGCCCCACAGAGGTGACGGTCCCTGGGGCTACATGGGGAGGCCATATGGGCCTCCCCCGCACAAATTTATTAAATAGTCCCGGGGAGGAGGGACCCCCCACATCTTTTACTTTTTAATTTTGCCACGAATCCACCTGCAAATTCTTGGCAATTTTTTTTACAAATGCTGTCGGATTTGTCAGATTGAAACGCCTCTGACTTTCTGAGTCATCCAGCGGGGATGATGGAGAGCCACTAGATCTTCAATTCCCTTCTACGATGCCACACAAGGAGTGTTTATAAATCACTGCCTTGCGAGGAAGCGCACCAGGGAAAAGGGGAATGGGAGAAAACAATAAAGGTTGCAGGGATTCGGAGAAGCGCTGGTCAGGAAACCCTTTGGGACACTTCAGACCACCAGGGTGTCGGGGGACCATCGGCCTCAGTGGAAAAGCCCTGTGTGCAAGAGAGGAGACAAGGATAAGGAAGACATGCACAGACACAGACACTACCCTAAATATCGCACACCCGTCTATTCATGCGTACTCACATTCCCTTGCAAACATCACTCTGTGAATGGACTACCCGGCTTCACCCAATGACCTGAAGGACGTCGTCCACCAGTAAGTGAGATGCAGAAGGAAACAGGTAATGTACAATAGGCAAGCCAAAGTCCAGTAACCAGTGCTCTCCTCCAGGAGATACCACTGATACCATTTGCGCAAAGGCAATAGTTATACTGGTCTAAAATAAAAGCCGAAAGAAACGAAAAAATCAGGAGAGCAGGTAACGCTCCCACCACTTATCTGTGCTCCAGCTGTCGAAAGCTTCCTGTTCCTTCACAGGAGCTAAAGGGTACTTTCTGGAGATGGGAGATAAGCAGAGGTACGGGATCATCTTGTCCCCGCACGGCCCCCGTCACCCTCTGTATTCATGACAACCGGTACTGGCTGAAATGAGGGAGCCGGCGGCAGTTAATGATTCACTTGCAGTCAGAATAATGTGGCTCCAAACAGCTGAGCCGGGATGGAGGAAACGCGGCACTGGCAGCTGCGGCAGGATAGACGCGCTGAAGGAAACAGCGCAAGACACACACTCCGAAGCAAGCATAAGATTCGGCCAGAAATATCAAAAGCTGCTGTACGGGCAAGAAGGTCTGGAAGCAGATCTCCTGGAAACGGGAGGCACACCCAGGAAGTCGGATTGTCAAGCACCGGCTCAGACGACAGGAGGGGATTATATCCTGCCCTCCATTAGCAGCCGATCACTGGAGCCTCTTCCTGTAACAATCCCTGAGGCTGCTGGGAAACGTAGTTCACCATACACACACGTCTCCCAGACATTCTGCAGTAACGTAAGGAGGTAAGTATTCAGTCATGTATACCCCTTACATGCTTGACCTTACCACCTATCACCACCATGACACATGCTTTTAACCCCTGGCAGGATCCCTGTGGGACCCCCACCATATCTGTGGGTCAGGACCCCTTTTCTTAATTTTTTTACATTTTTTGTAGTACTCTGCTTTAAGCCGAGTCCCAAGATGGCTGCCAGCACTTCCTGGTTGAAGTGTTGGCAGCCAATCAAATTTCAGTTGGATCCGCAAGTCCACTGCAAGGGCTCGCGTCACCAGATATCAATATTTTTTAAACTTAAATATCTCTGAAACTGTTGAACAGATTTACATCAAGTCATTTGAGATGTCATCAGTGATGTCATCAGTGATGTCACTGACCATGTCATGAGTGATGTAATATGTGATGTCATAAGCAGTGCATTGTAGGGGTGCGCGTTATAGTTAGCTTAGGTAACTATAACTGCTGATTTCTCTGGTTTTGTATGAGTGCAATGTCAGCCTAACTATAATGTCCCTGTAACCTTTGGATTTTTTCAATGAATGTCTAAGGTTTTGTAAATGCTAATTCCTAACTACATCTCAACTGTAACCTTTGTGTTTTTTAGTGCATTTCTATAGTTTTTTTAAGTAGCAATGGTGTTTGTAGAATGGTGTGGAAAGGGGGTGGGGCCTCTGACCCGCTCTCAGAAATTCCCACTCTGTAGGACTTACAGAAAGTACCAGGAGAGCTCCTTGGTCCCCAAGGTACCTTAGCATCCAAGAGAACTTCATTCCCCAATCAGTAGTTTGCCAGGAGACACTTTTGCAGAGTGGTGCAGAAAGGGGCGTGGCCTCCGAAAACCTCTTAGGAAACTGACTGTGTTGGACTTGCTGGAGGTAACAGGAGGGCTAGTGTGCCCCCAAAGACCCTCAATAGCCAAAGGACTTCATCCTCTAACTAGTACTATGCCATCTGGCACGTTTGCAGAGTGGTGGAAAAAGGACATCCTTGATGATTGCACAGGTAGTGCCTGTATGATTCTATGAGTTCCATTGCCAAGGACACCCTGCGAATACCGGGTGTTTTTGACATATCTTACATAAAGTTTCACTGTAGCTATTTAGAAAGATACTAATTTAACTTTCAATTTTGTATACATTTGTCGAAATAACTACATCAAAAACTAATTTTTATTCTTCACACCAACACCGAAGGTCGCAATGACATCAGTAGTTACAAATACAAATGACAAAATGCAAAACAGATATTTAAACATATTTTACACAAAGTTTGAGTCCAGCTGTTTAGTAACATAATTGTTTAACTTTATTTCAACAACATATTTAACAAAAACAATAATTTCAAAAAATAACTTCCAACATCTGAACTCACGAATATAACATAGCTACAAAGCACCCATAAGACTACCCATTCTTACCCAAACTCAACAGGAATCAAAAACTGCTCCTAGTACAATGGACACTGTGAAAAGATCCACTCTAGAGAGATGAATAAAAAATATTCATGTGGGATGACGTTCACGGTGTATCATATTCAAACCTAACATAGAAAACATCTCTAACTGGCAATCAAGTCGAGGGAAGCTGGAGGACCATCTACATCAGTGGCACCAGCAACAACAATTCCCGGCAAGAAAGTCCCTTGAGAGGTGCAGACTACTGCAACAGATATGGCTCCAGTGTTTTCAAGAATGGCCATGCACTGCATGGACTGTAATGTTGTTATAACTGCTGGTGAGCAGTGTGTTACAGCTATTCACAACGCTGCAAAAAATCATACATGCTAATTTTGCTCCCCTTTTATATTTTTTGCACATTTCTCAGTGCACATTTTTCTAATTCTTCCTGTCCCAGTTGCCATTTTTATTACCATAAAAAAGAACACATTTTGGGGCCCATTAGGATGGCGGGCGGATCACCCCCGCCGGGCCGGAGGTAGCCACCGCCAGCCCAGCGGGGCGATCCGCCTGCCATCCATGCCTGAATGACCCCCCACATTATTAGGATGGCTGGGGGGTCTGCGGCGGATGGGAACACCGTCCGCCGCTTTTCCGCCGGTTGACTCGTCGACCGGGCGGAAAACGGGCGCAATATGGTGGCGGTGTCTGCAAGAAGTCGCCATCCATATTGCGATGCAGCCGGTGATCAGCCTTTCCACAGTGCCTGTCATCTTGTGCATGCCAATGCACAACGTGCATCCACAGCATTGTGGCGGGCGGTGCTGTGCGCACCGCCCGCCACAATGTTGTGGATGGGGGATGCCACCGCCACCATGACGGTGGCATCCTAATGCCCACAGCAGGACCACTGCACCTCTGGCGGACGGTCCCATTCACCGTTACGATGACGGGCGGACAAAGTCCGCCCGCTATCGTAATAGGCCCCTTTGTTTTTACAACTTTCAAAACTACAAAAAAAATTCAAAAACAAAACAGATAATCATGTTACCAGGAAATAAAGGAATGTAATTGGATAATACACTTTTCAACTAAAAAAATAAGAAGAACACGCCCATTTTTCTAGAACATTCTTTAAGAGGAGTTCATATTAAGCAGATTTGTGCAATGCTCAATATGTCACAAGACATTGTCAAGGGGTACAAATAAAAAATATTCTTCCACGTCCATGGTTTACCATCTAAAAACATACCATAGCAATAGTGTAGAAGCAGCATGAAGGCAACGCAAGGCTGAAGGACTCTCGACTTCAATAGTAGCAACAACAACACCGAGGCAGAGAGTCCATTTAGACGTCCAATGTCTACTTCAAGATTTGGCTCCACAGTTTTCCCAGATGGCATCATACTGCATGGATTGTGGAGTTGCAGTGAGTGCTGGAGAGCAGTCCATAACGGCACTAGGCAATGCTGCAAAGAATAATACATTTTTATTTTTTTATTTTTGACCCTTCATAATTTTTCTACATTAGCAGGCCTTTTATTATCTTACAAAACGGGTATCTAATAGCTATGTGTTGTTGATTATATTATCTTCTAATTTATTGTAACACTACTTACATATAATTTGCCATATAGACAAGTCAAAGTGTTCCTCTACAAATACATACACAGCTAACTTTTGCCAGGCATCATTATTTACTTTTTCACTTTTTAAATATAAGTCAACAGTCTGTGTTTAAATCTTCTAGTAAGTGCATCAACAACATATACATACATACTCTGTTTTTTAGACCACACTGTGTTACATTTTGTAATCTCTTCTTTCAAACTGTCAACTGTAATATATATGTCCTGTTCTGCAACTCCTCCTCTTAACAACTCTTCATTTTCCCTAGAATCCTGCTCAGAACCAAAGAAACGAAACTGCACATCACCACAAACCTTTTCTACGTCTGCCACAGTACCATGCAAAAGTGCTCTATTCATTGCTCCTAAACACAAAGCATGAGTTTTCACATAGTACAGCCTCCTAACTAAAGTCCGCATTGTTGAGTGGTGTACACCTGAGATGATGAAAGGTGATTTGGCATAAGCTAGTGAGTGTCCCTGCAACTTTGTATGCTTTCTCAGCTTGCAAGGATCCAAACCTTGTAAAGTACTTATTTTGTATTTTAAACTTCACCTTGGAAATATACGTAGGAATTTACTTAATATATCAATGGATTGCTGTCTAATACCTTAAACACTACTACAATTCCATTTGTATACAGGGGCCTGACTACGCCTTTCTTGTCCCTCTTCTCCAATAACTTCTTCTACATTTCTAGATACTATCATCTCTTTTGCTATAGGACTGCCATTCTTCATTTCATAAAATCGTCCTCTTTTATCAATAGCATGAACTAATCTGTTATCCTGGAGATAGCTTTCATCATTAAAGAAAGGCTGTGTACTAGAAACATGTATCCATTCTCGACTAAAAACTATAGAAAAGTTACTTCTATTCACTAAACTTTACTTCTGGATTTGTCTCCTCATGCACAACACTATTTTGTCAAGAGTATTCATTCTATTTAGAATCAACATGAAAAGCTTCCTCTATCAAATACTCTCTCAACTTCTTCTTTCTGCTTAAGTGCATCCCGCCTTCTTCTATACTTTTTTAAATTTCTCAGTAGATTTACAACCACTCTACTACGAAACATCCTGGCTCTGTTTTCCTTAAACTGCTTCTGTCTTCTGGTTAAGGTGCGTCCATGTTTTTTACAATATTTTTTGTTCTTGCAATGTACACTTTGTCAACTCTTATTGTTTCTCATAGTCATAATTTCATTTTCTTTATTTTGTAATCTTTGCAAATGTGCACATATATTTTAAAGAAATGACTTTGTCCTCTTACCAGTAGCTCTTTTTTCTTTCACAACTTTTTCTACATTTTGCCCTTTTTGTAACTCATTTCTGCAAACATACTGTAGTTGCTTCTGTTGATTTTTTGTCTGAGCTTTTGTAGGCATTCGAATTGTGTGTAGTTATGTAAATACTGTTCTGTAAAAAAAAAACAAGTATATTTTAATTTTTAGCCTAGCCAATCTACCAACTACTTTACTACTGACTTACACATACTACAAAAAAAGTTTCCATGTTATGTTGCAGTTTTAAATCTACAGATGAACCTAGATATATTACTACATGCACTTACTTCAATATAACAAACCCGGAGCAAAACACAAAACCTTATTTATTATTTTAACATTTTAGCACCCTGTGGTACAATACAGCTACAGCATATCTCACTTTTCACTTATACATGGTGAAAAGCAGTTTATCCCTTCTGTAGTAAATTTTAAAATGAACATCAAGGCAAGGAGGCGTATTTACAAGCCCACTGCACTTTCCAGAGTGTCACTTTTTTTTGACACACCAGCTCCATAATGTGGTGCTCCATATTTACAAAGCCATGTAAACCCACTCTGCGTAGCTTTTCATGGCCTTATAATTGCAGGTGACACTTTCCGTGAAAGAAGCATGCCATGGGTGTTGCTATGGCTGTTCCTACGCAACACCCATGGACTCTATCACATACCCAAATTTACAATAATTTGTAAGCCTGGGAATGCGTCAGAATCCTACACCTCCCATGGGGAGGTGTAGGGAGATGCAACAAGGAGAAATATTTTTCTTTCTCCTCATTTTTTCCTGTTTCTATGCATGCTGCATTCTGCAGCGCACATACAAAAAGGATAACACCTCTTGTGATTGTTTTTGTACAGGAAGGTGTCCCTTCCCGCACATAAACAATCATCCCCACTACACAGGCGCCCTTGCACCATGTTGCAATAGTGCCTCCATTGGCACATGGCAGCCAGTTGACCACCAGCACAGGGGAGAGCAATAGGGGTGGGCAGAATTTGCGTAGTCGCGTTATGCAAAGTTCTGCGAAACGGTAAAAAATCTCCGCAAGCTCCACAGAATTCTACGAGCACGCGTAATTGCTTGTTCTGCCCGTTCGCGATGCGTTTTTCCTGTTCGGGGACGCTGTTTGCGTGCTTGGGGGGAAATATCTTGCGAACTTGCCCATGCGGTCGCCAATTGGCGCGGCCATCTTGTTTCACTTGTCCCGCCCGCTCGCGATGCGTGTTTCCTGTTCGGCAACGCGGATGTCCGATGGCGCGTCCGAATGACGTGTTCGCGATCGCACACTCTCATGGGATCGCGCAGCTGGTTACCAAAATCTCGTGGCGTACGCGAACGGATAGGAAAACTCGGCGGCGAACGCAGGGATCATGGTAAGTCACTCCCGCGCGCGCGAACACGCATTTTGAAAGCGCGAACAAGGAATCTCAGTTATTTTCTACTTAAATATACCAGATCTAAATTTTTTTTAAACGGCGCATACAAAAATCTGCACAATAATTTATATCCAACCATATAGCTTACTAATTCGTCTGAGTACTTGCAAAGAGTGTGTGACAGGTTGCATATATAATTACCCACTAGATTCTAAAAGACTACGGGGCCGATTCTGATCTCGGCCGGTAGGGCTCCGAATAGGATTCGGCTTTACCGGATCCGATTCGGAGCCCTGTTTCCCGACCGAACCGTACGCGGGTCCGGCCGAGCGAGTACGATGCGACTCGCCGACCGACTCGTCCGGGCGACCCGACCGCTCCGACCGACTCGTACCCGGATCGCACCGCTCCGACCGACTCGCTCGGACCCGATTCGCACCGCGCAATGGAGACGTTCTCCGGCCGGGTAAGTACGATGCGCACCTCGACCGCTCCGACCGACTCGCGCCGTCCGACTCGAACTCGCTGTCGGAGCCGTACTTTGGGGGTCCGTGTCGGACCCCCTGTACGCTGCACTCCGTGCGAGGCGCACACAGGGGGACCCATGGGTCCCCCCTACCTGTGCGTGTACGCCGCGGACGCTCGCGGCGTACTCGCTGTAGGGGCGCCCTTGTTCGCCTCGCACCCATTGAGGCAATGGGAGCCCGCGTACGCGTTGTATGACCGGCTCCCATTGAGTTCAATGGGAGTCCGACCGACTCGTGTCCGGTGGCATACGAATGCATCGGACTCGTTCGGTCGGACTGCACGGGTCCGATTCGGTCGGAAATCTCTCCGGGTCCGGCTCGGTCGGAGAGATTTCCGGCCCGAATCGGAATCGACCCCTACATGTTCCTCAGTAAAACTTATAAATACATGGGTTTGTGGTTGAATACATAAATACTCCCTGGATGATTGAATGAGTGCATATGTAGTGCCTAGGTGATTCCCTGAGGATGCAGGTAGTGCGTAGATGATTCCCTGACTATATCATAACTCCATGGGTCATTCCATATCTGTATAGTTACTGCCTGCGTGTTTGCATGAGTATACCACTAGTATCTGGGTGTTTGGATGATTGCATGAGTAGAGCCTGAATGATTAGGTAAGCATAGATACTGGTGGGATGATTAAATGAGTGCAACTCTAGTGCCTGTATGATTGCAGGAGTGCATACATAGTATATAAGTGATTTATAGAGTGCATGGATAGTGCATACATGATGTTTTATTTTATTTTATTTGAATAGTTTTATAGAGCGCGAACAAGACCCATACGGGTATCAGAGTGCTGTACATAATTGGCGAAAGCAAGGGTACGAATGCAGTGGGCCAGTAGGAGAAGGTTACAACAAAACAGGGTAAGAAGATCAAGTTAAGCGTGGGGGTATCAGCAAAGCCCTAGAGCATGAGTAGCAAAATAACATCAAAGCATACAGTAAAACGCACCAGAGTAGTGCAACAGGAGTCCGAAAATTAACAACACACGAGCAAATTCACAAGTTGATGCTGTTAAAGTGCCCAAGAGCACACAAGCAAAATAACATAAAAGCATACAATAAAAGGCACCAGAGTAGTACAACAAGCATCAGAGTATTAGCAAAAACAAGAGCATGATGACAGGTTGATGCTGTTAAAGTTCGTTTAAGAGTAGCCATTTGACAAGTTTCTTGAAGGATGCCGTGGAAGGATTGGATCTAATATCAGAGGGCAGGGAGTTCCAGATTCTCGGAGCCAGACCAGTGAAAGCACGACTGTAAGATTTTTTCTTTTTAAATCTTGGAGGTTTCAAGAGTAGGGTGGACGTACTTCTAAGGTTACGGCTAGAGCCCGAAAGCTCAAGCTTATTTGCCAGGTAGATCGGGGTGTTGTAGTGGATAGCTTTATGAGTCAGGCAGGCTATCTTGAATCGGATCCTGGCATCAATGGTTAGCCAGTTTAGTTGCAAAAGGTCGGGGGGGATGTGATCATGCTTTCTAGAGCCTGTGATGAGTCTGGCCGATGCGTTCAGGGTAGCTTTGAGAGGGGCCATGCTAGATTTGGGAAGTCCCGCAAGGGTCACCAGACCATATTCCAGTCTAGAGATAACCAATGATTGAACCGCCGGGTTGAGGTCTTCAGGGGGGAGGAAAGGTTTGATTTTCTTAAGGGTATTGAGTTGGAAGTTGGCTCCCCTAATAGTAGCACTGATGTGCGCTTGCATGTTTAAGTGTTTATCCAAGGTGATACCTAAGGATTTGGCCGAGTCTACAACATGAGGGGTGCAGTTCAGAGCAGTGAGTTGGTTTAGCCAGTCTAGGGTCGGAGCCGAGTGATTAGGTGGGGAGATCAACAGAAATTCCGTTTTAAGAGTATTTAACAGCAGATGGTTCAGAGCTAACCATTGTTGGGTTTGTGCCAGTGCATCATTTAACAATTTTATGTCCTCTTGAGATGAGATATTCAGGTATAATTGCGTGTCATCTGCATACATGTGATACTGAATATTCGCAAGGTTCAGAATGACGGAGAGTGGTTCCATAAAAAGGTTGAAGAGAGTGGGCGAGAGCGCGGATCCTTGGGGCACTCCAATCATGACAGGTGTACTAGTTGCAAGGGAGTGATTAACTTTGATCCTTTGCGTGCGGTTATGCAGCAAGGAAGCAAACCAATTTAGGACCGGGCCAGAGAGACCCATCCTGTGTTGAAGAAGATCAATCAAATTTGCATGTTTGATGGTATTAAAGGCTGAAGACAGATCCAGAAGGATAAGGAGACAAGGGACATTTTGGTCAAGGGCTCTCAAGGCGTCATCAACAATGTGTGTTAGTGCCGTTTCAGTACTGTGCCCTGATCTGAAACCTGACTGATGGCGGTCAAGGAGTTGGTATTTCTCAATGTGGTTGCAGAGCTGCGAGTGGACGCACATTTCAAGCAGTTTAGCTAGTGTCATAATGCTGGTTATAGGTCGGAAGTTGTTCGGATTAGATAGATCCGCATTGGGCTTTTGAGGAATGGGGGTACCTTGCCCAACCTTTAGGCAATCTGGAATCTTTCCCTGTAGGAGGGATTCTTGAATGATCCTTGGCCAAAGAGGGAGAATGGCTGAATTGAGTTCTTTAAAAAGCTTAGCAGGTAAAGGATCACAGAAATGGTTGGAGGGTTTAAGGGACGCCATATTGTGTAGGAGCTCCGTGACATCAGGGAGGAGAAAGGAATTCCAAGAGGCATTGTTTTTGAGAGTATGGCCCAAGGGCAAGGATATTGTCAAGGAATCCGCCAACTCAGCTGGTCCGGCATAAGGTTTCGAAGGTCTCAGAGTTGGGGAGACAGGTAATAGCTCCAATTCGATTTTCCTTGTTTTCTCCGAGAAGTGAGCTGTGAAATCATCACCACTAGGGAGCCGGGCTACCTGAGTAGAGATCGGGTTGGAAGAATGGTTAGTTTGTTCCTTGATGATTTCAAAGAGTTTCTTGGGTCTATATTTGGCTCCATCCAACTGAGTTCTGAAGTGGTCTATTTTAGCCAGGCGGATGTGTTTGTTGTAAGTGTTTCTCACTTTCCTAAGTTGAGTGAGATTTGTGGTGGCAGGCGTGTTTCTCCAAAGTCTCTCAGAGAGTCTAAGATTGCATCGTTTATCATTTAGGTTTGGATTGTTTGACGGGAATCCTTTTGAGTTGCTTCGGTGCAATAGAATCAAGAATATTAGACACTGTGTTAATGTAGTGAGCAGAGAGATCATCCAGATTGGTCATGTTGGGGGGGGCTGTAGTCTATTTTTGGTGATTGAAGATAGCATATTGATGCTGAGGTCTCTCATATTGCGCGTCAGTTGTTTCTCTTTAAGGGGTTGCCCCTGTATACCCAAGCCCTTTTCCAAGATGAGGAAGGGAATTTGATAGTGATCAGACCAGTCACAGGGTGAGATGTCACCTATTTGTAGGATGTTGTCTTTGGCAATGATAAGGTCGAGAGTGGCGCCCTTATTGTGTGTAGAGCTTTTGCAGAGCTGTGAGAGGTTGAGGTCAGAGAGGAAAGACTTGAAGGAACAGACAATGGGATCATTTGCGTCATTCCAATGAAAGTTAAAATCACCTAGGAAGATGTGGCAGAGTTGATCCGAGCTCGAGCTAATGACCTCCATGATTTGCTCTATGAAGATCAGATTGTCACCTGAGGGATGATAGATTGAGTGCAGCACACAGACCTTCTTGCCTTTATTCCAGATTTCGGTGACCAACTGTTCGCAGGAGGGTAACACAGCACAAAGAGATTGTTTTACTGTGAGGTTAGAGCAATGAATACAAGCAATGCCCCCCCCCCGGTTTTAACAGGTTGATCGCTTCTGAGAATGGCGTAGTCAGGGGGGATTAATATGTCGAGAACTGGGGAGGAGGTATCATTGAGCCAGGTTTCCGTGATAATCAGTAGGTCCAGGTTTTGCGCAATGATGAGATCAGAAATTTCAGCTGCATGTTTCACCGCTGATATACAGTTGAATAGCATCGATTTGACGTACCGATTGGAGGTGACCACTTCTTGATGAGTGGTGGTTATGTGAAGTAGGTTATCATTGTTCACCGATCTGTGCTTCAGACTCGGTTCCCTGTTAGGGTCCGCAGTGATGAAGGGGATGCTGAGAGTAGGGTGAGAGGAGGAAACCGTTCTCGACTCAGTGTGGGAGAGCAGAAGGGCGAGAATGTCCTCTTCAGATAGCTGAGGACGGGGTCTGTGGGGCCTTGATTGATGATTAGGTAAAAGCTTAGATCTCCAGCCAGAACTAGGAGGGGAGTGGCAGGAGGGATGGTTGCTAGCAGAGTGAAACAAATTCTGGGTGTTGTATTTATCATTCAACTGAGTGGTGGGTGTAATCCAAAATTTCTCCATCTTCAAGGAGAACAGTAGTATATTTTGCACCATCTCTTTGACAATCGAGAGCTCCTGCTTGAGATCAGTAATCTTCTCCTCCAGACAGGGACTGTTCATGCCATTATTCGCCAAGCTTGAAAGAGAAGCTAGGGCTGATTCAGCCGCGGAAGGGGTACAGGATGGATGAGTAGGATCAGTAACACTGTTATAGGGGGAGCTAGAGTCATGTTTGAGAAAGGCATCAGAGTCTGAAGTGGGAATAGGGGACTAGGTAGAATGGAATTAGGAGAGGCAGTAGGTGAAGCAGGTAAGGTGTGTGCGGGGGAGTGCCAGTTATTGGAGATAGCAACTGGGTTCCAGGCACTGGAATTGGAAATTCCTGAGCCTACGGGAGGAGTACCAGCGCAGACCTGGCAGTTAGAGTTGGTGTGGTGCCCAACACCACAGTTGTTGGGGCGAGCCATGGGTGACGCTGGTGACGGAGGATAAGCTGGAGGGCGAGGTAAAGGAGGAGCAGTGCTGGGTAGAGCCTCTAGGTATGTGGAACTCAGGTCAGATAAGCCATCACCCTCGATAGGCAGAATGGGGTTTTCTGTGTTAAGGGTGTGGGTAATGAACATATCCTCCGTGATGTTGGATATATCTGTGGGGTGCATGTACACAGATTGGAACGCAGGATATCGGGAGGAGGGGGCGTCTGTCACAACTGGCGCAGAAATTGTGGGTGGACAGATCAGATGGCAGGTGGACGGGTTAGAGTTAATTAAAGTGTTCTTAATCCTCAAGAAGGCATAGTCAAATCGCTTGAGGTTCAGGTCCGAGGCTTGAATAAGGCTGCTCCCATTATTGTACAGGGAGACAGTCAGTTCAGCCTTAAGGGCCGGGGATGGTAGCGTGGTTAAGCGGAAACCGTGTGCAGTTTTGGTCAGCTGTTTGGAGCGAAGCATAGAAGTGAGAGCCTTTCTCCATTGCGCTCTTCTGTTAGTGTTGAAGATGAGGTCTGTCACTACACAGCCCTTACTGGAGATATAAGTGTCCGATATAAGCGTTTCAGGCCACCTTTTGAGGAGATTGTGTTTGAAGGTCTTCTTTGCATTTTTCGACAGGTTGGGGGGGTAGATAATCTTAAAAGAGTTCGAGCCTGTTTGAGCTAAAGAGTTAGAGGAGTGATAAGTATTCTGTGCCATGATGTATGTATTGTGCAGAAGGAAGAGGTTAAGGGAAAGGACAGGTTCTGGGTGGAACTAAAGGAGAGTTGTGGTGGAAGGGTAGACCCATACAGCGGGGGCCCTAGTAGGAAGAAGGGAAGAGAAGAGATAGTCAGCTCGCATTTAACATGCAACAGCAGGTATGAAACAGTACGTGGAGGAGAGGTAGATTGGGTAACGGGAGCATATTAAACGATGGGGGAGTAGAGCTTAAGGAGATAGTCCTCAAAATAGGGCGTAGGGAGTAGCGGAGGAGGAGAAATCCTGTAACTAGTGATTCAGTGAGGCAACAAAAGAGTGCCCTCACACCCTAGGCAGTAATCTAGCAGAAATAAGGCTGGACTGAGCGCAAAAGGAGGGAGACCTTAGAGCTGACTGAAGGCTTCCTTTCATTTATTTGGCGATCGAAAAGGGTGTCCTAAGGAGCACGCATCCCTGAATGCAGGTTAAACGAAGTGGAAAGACGAGCGATGTAATAATTCACTGTTTCAAGTTAAGTCCGGCTCTAGAGCTCATCATAGCCATCTTAAGTAGAACCCAAATGTACATAAATCCATGGCCGGATAGCATCATCACGGCTATTAAGTAAAGTCCAATGTTCAAGGGATTCAAGGGATCCTCGTGGCCATTTTGAGTAGTGGCCAATTTAGAAAGATGAGCGAGGTACTATGTCCCTGTTTAAAGCTAAATCAGTTAAATCAGGCTTATGTGCTCATCGAGGCCATCTTAAGTAGGACCCGGAGGTACCTAAAACCAGGACTGGAAGGCACCCTTGAGGTTATTACGGAGAGTCAAAGGATCAAGGGATCCTAGTGTCCATTTAAAAAATCATGGCCATTTTGAGTAGAAGCCTAAAAGGAAGGAGATCAGGCATGGACCATGGTGGCCATATTAGGTGGCCGAGAATGATTAACGAAAGATCAGAAATGGTGAAAAGTAGCAAGCGAGGTCCTCTTTCTGAGACCCAGAGTGACTGCCTCAGCTGCCTACGAAAGTCAATGTCCCCACCGATCATGGTGCGCCTTGCTGTTGGAAGGGTTAGGCATAATCACTTACCCGGTCCTGGGCCGAATGTCGGGCGGAAGCATCTCTCCTCCACACACACACGCAGGCAGCGTGAGGCGCAAGGCGGAGAACTACAAGCGAGCCTGCGCTATGCAGGCTCCGCAGGCCAAGTGTACGAAGGTCCATGCCAACCGCCACCCACATCCTTAGTCCATTTTGAGTCCATGCATAGCACCCAGCCTATTGAATGAGTGCATGAATAGTGTTTCAGCGATTGAATGCTGCCCATTTGTTTTTGGTTGAGTGAACAGGGAGTACCTTTATGTTTAGATAAGTACATGGGTAGTGCCTGGATAATTGAATAAGTGCAGCAGTAGTGACTGGCTAATTAGATGAGTGCATGACTAGTGTCTGAGTGACTGCGTGAGTCCATTGTTAAAGCTTGAGAGATTGTATGAAAGTAAGTGTACTGCTGGGGTGATTGTATTAGTGCAAGACTATTGCCACAGTAATTAAATGACTGCATAGGTACTGGATGGGTGATAGGTTTACTACAATGGTACTCTATACGTAATTAGATGAGTGCATGAGTAGTGCCTGAGTGTTTCATGAGTGCACATGTATGCCTCAGTATTTCAATGACTGCATGGGTTGTAAGTGGGTGTTTAGATGGCTGTATAGGTTCTGCGCAAATGTTATAATGATTGCATAGTTGCAGCTTTCTTAATTGCATAAGTAAATAGTTAGAACTTAGGTGATTAGATGAATGAATGGGTGGTGCTTGCATAGATTAATGACTACATAATTTCTGCCTGCCTGATTGCAGGGGAGTACATGTGTAGTGTCTGGGTAATTGAATAACTCCATGGATAGTGATTCACTGATTTGATGACTGCCTGATTAGTGGCTGGGTGATTGCATGAGGGCCTGAAAACTGCCTGGCTGACTGTGAAAGTACCTTCATTGCTGTTAGATGCATAACAGTTGTGACTATATCTCTGACTCATTGGTTATCTCCTTCTGTATCAAACTACCTGTTTTACTGTGTATATGCTTTTCTTCTGAGGTATGTGTGAGTGAAGTCTAGATATCACACTTGATATATACTTGCATACATGGCTGTCTAGAAACATACATTGCTTTGTTACTGAGCATGCACATGCATCAGTAAGTTTCTAAAACGGAAAACAACATTTTGAAATTTTTCAAAGCACAAAACAATTTGCGAATGGCATATCTACATCATTTCTCAAATACTTCTTCTGCTTCTAAAACATATATTTAGCATATCTCAAACAAAAGTTACACTCAAAATGAAGCTAGCACAAGAACTCTCGAGGCATTCTGCTCTATTAATCCTCCTCAATTTTAAACAAACCATGTTTAAAGAAAAACACTACCCTCACAACATACATGAAATTTTCATCAGCCATACTGAACATAGATCACAATGTAAACATGTATACGATATCTTAATTGATGTACACCTTCAAACCATCTTCCCAAAAATATATACCTCTCTGCGTCTTTAAGTAAACTCAAAAGTCCTAGCGTATATATAGCTATGTGTAAGGACACAAAAAATCTCACCATCTAAGCATATGCAAAGCGGTCATATAAGTTAAAACCCACATTGACAAACACTTCCCAAAAGATACTTAACAAGTATTACTTCCTTCTCATTCATATACAGGCGGACAACATATTCTCATCTTTTATTTCCACTACACTATTCCTGTTTAATAATGTTACTAAAAGTACTACAACTCCCAGAATGCAAATAACAAATGTATCTATTCTCCACAAGATGTTTAGACATTTAAAACATTCGTAGTTCCTCATTGCAACTTTCCACAAGACTATACTGGTTTTTAAAAAATAAAATACACAATGTAATAAAGAGGCACTAATTCATTTTTCTCTTACTTCCCAAAACATTCAACACTAATCTCTTAAACACATACCCTTTAATAGATACAGTTCATCTCATATATTTTTATCAAACTCCCATATACATCTTCATTTCTCATGTCGTTTTATTTTTTAAGGATTGAAAAGTTATGTACATACCAGTAAATTGAGTTTGTAGATTATATTGTGGTTTAGCTTTCTGTGGATACTTTTTACACTGTTAGGATTTGTAAAAGTAAGCACAAGAATGGTACACCACTCTCGTACCACTCTCATACAAAGCAACTCTAAAATGACAACCTCTTCAACTTTAAACTCTATCATCATGGGAAAGGCAGCAAATGAAATCATGTCTTTCATTTTAGACTACTGCATCTCCACTTGTGAAGGGTTAGCATCTGTTAACCCTTTCCCTCTCTTTCAAAATGAGGTTCCTGTTGGCACGTTTTTGTGATGTTTTCGCGATAATCGTGGAATAATCACGAAAAAAACGGGAGTTCAAACCTATAGCTAGCTTCAATTTTTATGGAAATTAAAACTTGCCATTACTTAAATTGTGTCATCACTCCTTAACTTTAAAAAAAATGTTCTGTCTCTTTAACACCCTACCCCCAATACACTCTTAACTCAGTGTACCTAGCAACCCAGTGGACCTAGTAGGTCACAAGTTCATAGCACATTCTAGAAGGAACATGCTACTTCAAAATAAGATATAGCAGGTGTTCTTTAGTCCACAGATCCAAAAGCATATCCATGTTTGCATTACATTTCTTTTTTTAAACAACAGCCAATAATAAGACTTCTAGCTAAGGCATCCAACACACTACCTAATTATATTCACTTTCATGCTGACAGCATCTAAAGAAATATATCTTTTTTTTAAACACCTCCATTTTAACTGCTTTTCCTTTGGAAAACGACCTCATTCAGCTCCAGTCTTCCCCTGACTACTATTGCTTCTTCATTTCAAAATGCTAAGAGTATGAATTGTGGGCCACAGCTATATCTATTGGGCTAAAGAGGCTGCGAAAAAGAGAGGTATTGACAGGGACTTGGGTTTGCCAAATGTGCAGATTACTTGGATTGTCCAGAGAGGGTTAAAGTTTTATCAGTTGCTGGCTTTGGTTAAATCCATTGTGGATTCCCAAGCTCCTCACCTCATGATTGTGCTCTGTTGTGGCAATGACCCAGGCACACTCACTGTGGTAGGGCTGGAAATTCTTATAAAAGAAACCTTTGCAGAACTGATGTCGCTTTTCCCTCACACTGTCTTGGTGTACTCTAGTATATGCCAATGAGAGAAATGGAAGTGGTCAAATCAATTCTGTCCACAGATTGACAAAGCCAGGAAAAATGTTAATAAAACTGTAGCTGCATTCTTCAGAGACCATCACATGGGCTGTATCTATAACAACAATCTGCATTTTGACATACATGTAATTTATAGAAATGATAGACTGCACTTTAAAGATGAAGGCAACAAGGTGCTTCTAAGTAACCTGAAACTCTGCATCCGGTCTCAAGTATAGCAGCCATATACACACAACCAACACAACGGCTCTTCTCAGAGACACTTATGTACCCGAAATATTGTGAAGCTTTTTTCTAAAAAGTTTTTTTCTTTAGTTTTTGACAATCTTTGCGACGACATCAATATCCTCTAGTACACGTTGCGAAAATAGAAACAAAAGCAGACATTCAAGGACCACCAACACATTCAAAAATAATATGTAAAAAAATCCATTCTGAACATTGCACTACACATATTACTATATACATACTTCTTTCAAAGCATGTTTAAACTCATATGTTTCTTTAAAAACCATCTTTCAGACCTATTTTCCGTTTTCGCAGTTATTCGGGACATCGTGATGACGTCGTTAACCGCGACGATCCCGCCTTTTTTCATAAACTCTAAAATACATATATCCCCACATATTACAGTATTATACACACTAGGGGTTTCTTACAGTATTCTCAAAAGTCATGTTTTTCTAGAGAGTTTCTATAAAACCCATCTCTAAAACCTATTTTATCATTTCACGGTTACTCCGGAGATTGCGAAGGATGCGGAGGTGTGGCAAGGCAGGCTCTGAAAGCGCACACGCTTTTAGTGTGGGCCATTCACAGTGCAGCTTGTTTAGGAAGCAGAAGCGGAGCTTGATTTGGGTCTCCTTCTCTCCAAGACGTCCCAGGGGGAGTGTGGCACCTAAGGCTATGCAGGGGGTTAAAGCTCAGGTTGGAGACAACGCGCCTAATCCTCAGGCTGGGCAAAGACGGTTCGAGGCGCTGAAGAAGTCAACTGACAAAATTTCAATGGAACCCGGCGGCTCTGGAGGCTCAAAAAAAAGATTGGAGGAACAGTATTGTATTTCTTTTTTAAAAAACAAGGATATAAGATGCACCAAATTCCCCAAATGAGACAGGTGCCTCAAAATCTCACAGAGTTGGGGGGCCTAAGTGAGGCCGAAGGTCAGTTGTGGACCGAAGTTCCACAGCAGACACAACCCATAATTTTTGATCAGACGGCTAACTCTAGAGCTATTGGGCACCAAACTGTGAGTATGGAGGAGAGTGGCAATATTTCTGGGGAAAAATTATTTGCTGCGCAAGATGAGAGTCTGCAGGGAAGTCAGCAGACTATATTCAGTGAACCAGACTTAAGTAATCAGCAACAAAGCACCTTTAACGACAACGGTAAAACCACAGAGATAAATGATGGAGGTTTGCAAATGTTGAGGTGGGGGCCCAACCAATTTGGTGCACTGGCTGATGTGGATGTCGGAGAGTTCTTCTTCTCTATCGCTCTGATCACTCAGATGGTCCTGAGGATGAGCTGGATTCAATCGGAGATTCCTTGGGCAGGAGATATTCTCAAGATAACGTTACTAGTGATGGAAGCTCCCCTCTAGATAAAGAGGAATCCCGGTGTCCCACAGGAGCTCAACAAGGCAAACTCATGACGGTGAGGAAAAAGACATCTTGTGATCTATAATGGGACAAAACAGGCACACCGAGCATAGAAGTAAGAAGCTGGGTCGGACATGATGCAAAGGGTTTGGAGGGGTCAGTGCTTCCAGATACCCCGACACTGGTAATAATCATGGCTCATAGAGAGGAGACACTCTCGGAGAGCCGGAAAGCTCAGACATCAAATCGGAAGATACAAGCAGCTATACAGTGGGTGGCAAAACCTTGCTCGGAATTTTCAGAGCAATTGGCGGTGATGGAAAATAGGGTGATGACCCTGGAGAGTGAAGCAACAGGCAGCAAAAAAGCAATGGAGTACTTGGAGCCCTGATGACAGACACTCAGTGGAAGCTCGAAGATCTAAAAAACTGCCTGAGAAGAAAAAATCTAAGAGTCCTGGGCATCCCTCAAGGGGCAGAAGGGATGGATCCACCGAAATATATAATCAAACTATTTAAGGTGGCTTTTCTGGAATTGTCCACTTGGTCTTGGGAGAACAAAATTCAAAGAGCTCACTGATTCCCATTCACGTAAAACCCACGATTCTTAAATGAGGGGTCTAAACCTAGAGCCATACTTGTTTGCTTTGGGAACTTTCTTCTCCGCCAAGCAATATTTGAAGCTGCACATTTATATCAGAAATGAACATTTAATATTTGCTCTTTTTTTATGAGACCTGATTTTTGCCAACTATGGTGGAATGAAGAGGGAGATTGCGACAAATGATACACCCCTTCCAGAACAAGGGGAGGCCAGGTGTTTTTATTGAACCCTGCTAAATTGAAAGTCCTAATCCAGGACAAAATCCACTATTTCTCATCAGAAATTAAAGCTAACAAATTCCTTAAATCTCTCAAATGATTTGGATAAGTGCAGGCCCTTGGATCAGGGAGTTAGTTAACGCGATTAGTCTGGATGGGCCCTATTTCCCAATAGGGGCGGGTGATCTATATAGGAATATGAATATGACGGCTGGAATACTATTATGTTGGGTTTGTTTATTGCATGATTTTGAGGTTGTGGGGTTTTTACTTTTTTCTTTTTTTCTCTTGATTAATTGGTGGTTGACGAGGGCTGCGAGCGGTGCTGTTCGTTTTAAATGGAACAAGTTGGTCTGTATGCCTCAAGTGGGTGGTGGGGTGGTGGAATGGGGGGTGGCTAGAGACGGAGTGGTTGGGGAGGAGGGAGGAGTGGAAGGAGCACCAACCTGGATGGGAATGGGTTAAAGGCTTTCCACATTGGTGTGTCATTCAAGTGTTTTGAAGATGCCCTTTTTCGGGGCTTAGTGAAGTTAGTGATTGAAGAGGAACAATTAAGGTTAAGATGGCAAATATGGATTACAGATACAGGGTTGGTAGAGGGTGTTGAGCAGAAAGTCCTGCACAGGCAAAGTCTTGAAGTGTATGAATCTACTAGGGCGATATACGCATAGTTACATTCAATATTTGTGGGTTAAACGACAGAGTGGAGATGTAGAGTGGCTTCAGTTTTTAAGATGTGGAAATTTGATATCATCTGCCTCCAAGAGACTCATATTCCCTGGTGTAAACGTAGTGTTTTTGCTGACATTGAATTGGACTTGCTGGGTTGCATACAAAAGTGGCTAACATCTAGAGGGGCTGCTATTCTATGAAAAAATCCTGATGTACAGTACTCCGGAAATTATTGGATAAGATGGGTTATTTTAGATGGTAAGGTTGGGGGAGGGCATTTTACACTGTGTTCAATTTATGGAGCAAACACAGATGCGCTGGATTTTTTTAATGTTGAATTGTCAAACTGGCCGACCCCACTGATAATATTCATCTAGGGGTTGACAATAGGCTGGATGCGGGTCAAATATTTGAAGGGAGGAAGTCCCTCCTCTTTAAGTCTCTTTCCTACTTGGTGAGTAATCGTGGCTTGGATGATATCTGGGGGAAATGCAGGGACCCTGACCCAAGTTATACCTTTTTCTCATGCCCGCACAGCAAATTGGTTTGCTTGGATTATTTTTTCACCTTCAGGGCAAGTAGTAATCAAAGAACAATCAAGAGATATCCTAGGATCCTACCGGGCCACATCTCTATGGCTATGGAGGTCCCCAGTGAAGGGGTTATAAACCAAGAGCTAAATGGACGTTTGATAAAAAGATCTTATGTAATAAGGAGTATGTAGACCATGTGCAAATATGGACTGTTCAATTTTTAGAGATCAATTGAGATTTGGCCAAAGGGACAGTGGTCTGCGATTCATTAAAGGCTGGGATCAGGGGAAAAACTTTAAACTACACATTATACCAGGAAAAGAAGAAACGTATGGAGATTCAGATTCTATTTAATGATCTCAGCTCTAGAGGGACTTCAGGTCCAAGCGATTTCTCATAGACTGAGCAAATGATGAGGTTCAGAATAAAATAGCAGCTGTAAGATCTAAAATTACGCAGTATTTTATTAAGGAGGTTTCCGCCAAGTTTCATACACAGAAAATGGAGTGCAAAGAATATGGAGAGAATGTGAGCCGTCTTCTGGCTCTTTGGACCCGCCAAAGGGAGGTGGCAATAATGATAGAGGCAATAGAAGATGAGGAGGGATCTAAGCATGTATTACCAAGCAAAATTGTTAAAGTTTTTAAAGATTTTTATGAGAAACTATACTCGGGAAGGGAAGGTGGCTTCCTGGGGGGAAGTTGTAACGAGCCTTACATTCAGTCAATGAGGCTAAACTTAACTTAGCGGATCGGATAATCTTAGAGCAACCAATATCTGGAGATGAAATCATAGCTGCAATTTGCTCATTAGCTGTTGGGAAGGCAATGGGGGCATACACTATCCCCCTGGAACTGTACAAGGCACTCTATACAGAACTTGCAGAAGATATGTTGCTGACTTTTCAGAAAGCATAGGCAGAGAAGACACCAGCTTCATGGGGGGCAACGCACATAGTCATATTTAAGAAAAAAAATAAACCCCATTGAATCCAGGGTCCTATAGTCCGATAACATTAATTGACAGTGACGCCAAAATATATTTAAAAATCCTGGTGAACTGGCTGGGTAGTATTATTTCCACGCTAGTGTCCCCTAGACAACACAGTTTTATTCTGGGCCGCGGGACAGTCGATCATATTGAAAAAGTAATTACTGTATTTGATATTGCCAAAAGTACCGGGGAAAATATGGGCCTGATTTTATTAGACGCCGAAAAGGCATTTGATCGGGTGTCAATGAACTTTCTTTGGGCAATATTAGTGAGATATGGATTTGGCACAGGATTTGTTGCACTATATGCTGCCCCCAGGGCCAAGTTATGGATTATGGGGATAGAATCAGAATAGCTTTGTATCTCCAAGAGGACAAGACAAGGCTGTCCTTGCTCACCACTTCTGTTTGCCCTGTATATTGACCCTTTCATTACAATGCTGGAAAGGAATCAGAAGATTAAGCTGATATCTGTAAGGCAACTAGAATATAAGGTACTAGCCTATGCAGATGATGTAGCAATCACCACAACAGACCCTCAGCAAGCTTTAGGGGAGATAGAGGAAACAGCAAAGGTATTCGGTGCTTAGTCAGGGTATAAGTTGAATCAGGGGAAAACTCAAGGTGTATGTACTAGCAACATTGGGTGATTTGATACTCGGGTGATGGAAGAAGCCACCTACTTGGGGATTTGGAACTCATCAGCTGTTGAGCATAAAGTAGATCTAAATATGACTCCCTTGACACATGCAATTGAACAGGAACTTGGGAGATTGAATCATCTCTAAAATTAGGGGATTTTTTTCTATGTAGAACAATTATGCCCATTTGGGGATCTTCGGGAGATATTTAGGCTAACTAAACATCATTTCTTTAAATATCTCCAGATCCGGAACTTCATTAGTAAACTGTACAGGGTCTCAGGGTTGATGATTAAGATTTCTATCGTAGAGGCAATTGATAAGAGGGTTAAGATCAGCGCCCTCTACAATCTATTGGTCCAAGAATTGCCGGATGATTTGGAGTCTCAAAATGCCAAATGGGAGAACAGGCTGGGAATGGAGGGGCTGCTACTGCAAGAATCAATGGATATAGGTAGAAAAGTACTCTTAACAGCTGGATTAAAGAGCCAACACTTTAAAATGATATTTGATCTGTACTATACTCCAGAGAAATTATCTAAGTGGGTTAGGAGAGATAACCATTGTTGTCAATGATGTGGCACTGGACCTGCTGAAGTAGTATGCGTTTTATTCATGCCGGTATTAAGATCTCTTTATCAAGAGGTTGAAACATTTTTATGAGAGGTCTCCGGTGACCAGATCAAAACCAATGCCACATTGGGGATATTAGAGGTGGTAGAGGACTCAACGGAAAATTGGGTGGCCAAAAAATAGGGGTTTATGGTTTTTATTGCCATGGTAGTTGCGCAAATGTGTATTGCTACAAGATGGTTAAATCCTGATCCCCCCACATTTTTTAATGGAGGTCTAGGTTTTTGGCTATTTACAATATAGAGACCACGCTGTATGAGTGTAAAGGACGAAAAGTGTAGAAATGGGGGGCTCGGATTTGAATTTAAAAAAAATTATAACTATATAATTAATTCTTACTATTACAGTAGATAACTCACTATATAATAATTTTATAAACACATTTATCAAACTCTCACGTGTGATAAAAAATCTATTTTGGACACATAACTTGTGTCACTAACACCCCCATTCCTCAAAACATGGGGTCAGAGTACCTCTACTCTTACCCCTTATGTTGGCTTTTTCAGAAATTTTCATCCCCGGGAACCATTCTTGAGCAATAAAATGGTAGCCGGAACTTTCTGTTCAGGTTCTGTCCAGCCAATCAGAGCATTCAAGTTGGTGCGTACATTCGTGATTAATCGCAAAACCACCGCAAAATATCCACGACCAGATATATCACTATAATTTCCAGCCTAAATATCTCAAAAACTACTGAATGGATTTACACTAAATATGCAAAAAGCACTTCCTTGAACCAACATCTACCTCCTTACCAAATTTGGTGTAAGTCCGTTCAGCAGTTCGGGCTGTAGGTGTGGCTAAAGGTTCCAATGGAAATTAACATTACAAACGCACCCGTTTGTGCCCCAAATTCTTGGTCCTCACTGCACGGATCACCCCCAAACATTCCATGACAACCAGTACCTACCTTGTCATTTTTGGGGGGAAGATTTCATGAAGATTTATCAAATGAAGCCAAAGTTATAGGCAAGTGAAAAAATGCTTTTCTTATGGAAACATGGTCCTAACTACCTACTGGTGACCGCCAGTAGGTTATATATATATATATATATATATATATATATATATATAATGTCCCACAAGGGTAAAATGAATGGCTATATATATATATATATATGAAGTCGTGAAGAACCCAGGTGAGCGGGACAGTACGGGTGTGGGGGCGGAAAAAGACTGCCGGTAGTATTACTTCTGAGCGACGTTCTTAAGTCTCACAAATAGAGATGTCAGCCACTGCAGTTCGTGAGAGGGAGGAGAAGGCTGAACATATGTTCAGCAATGAAGGCTTGCACGGACCAAGGAAAGAGGCACAAAGCAATGGGAGTTCCTCTCAAACAAAGGATTTACAACAGGTTTTGAGAACATTAGAAAATCTGAATCGTAAAGAAATAACTTAGTGGTGGGAAGTTAAATCCCTAACAAAGTACCTAGATGTGGGTAGGATTCCACAAGGCTTAAGAATCCTCATTGCGCCAAGTTTCAAAAATCCGTGACCCCAATTGCTGGACGAGTGGGCCACGAGCAATTTGGAATCGTCGGCAAGACTGGTCCAAATACTAATTAAATATGCCGATAAAGATAGGTCCAAAATTCTACAAGAAAAAGAAACCTTGGAGCATGACCTTAAGCAGATCAGAGAAAGGGGCAATTACGAAATTCAAAACTGAAATGCAAACAAGATTGAAGAAGCATGAAGATGTAATTAAACAAAGGAAGGTAAACACATTCTTGAGAGATAGAGTTGATTATGAGAATGGCCAGATTTTCACATTTGTAAGAAGATTTGATCGCCTCAGGAAACAGCGACAGCAGAAGGAAGGTGGAACGAATGGGAGAAAAAAGACTACAATTACGGACTCTGAAACTGAGCTGAGTTCTGAGGTGGGGACAAGCAATGAAGATCTGAGTAGAGGCCAGGGGCAGAGTGACACCAATCAATAAGAAAGAAGATAACTATGTCCGATGAATTGGATTTCTTAAGGCTGGACCGCCGAGCAACACTCATACCGCGGAATCCAAGGTCTCAGAAACCAACAGGAGGAGGTGCTGAAGGAGGAAGCAACGGCAAGGAGACAGGAAGACAAAACAGAAACATCAAGAAGACATGGAAACAAAAGCAATAAATAAAGAACTGATTAGGGGGAAGTCAATTATGAATCTTTCGGACTTAACCCTAACTACAGATGAAGAGGACATTTTAATGCTTGGACTCTCATTTTGCCCAAGGAACACACTTAACTACCCACAGGCAAGGATTGACACCTTCAAGTACATCAGGAAACTCAAGTTTCTAAAAATTCACACTTCGATCTAGAAACCCTCCAGAAGTAAGACTGAGCAGATTCACTTAGCGATACCAATAGGAGGTACAACTATTGCGGATCTCTCTGTTTTGAGGACCCTCAGACAGTTGGAAATGGAAAATGATGATCCAGATACTGAACTAACAATTCAGGATATAATCAGGGAAGAGAATATTGAAGTTGGGGAAGCGGCTTCTACACCCTTCAGGCCACGATCAAGGATGACTCCAACCACAGTGAAAGATAACATTGACACATTCCACGAATTGATCATCGAGGGTCTGAAAAGGGTCCATCGAAGGGTCAATGAAGGTGGGACAAAGAAATCGGCCAGTGAGTGGAAATACTTGGATTTGGTGTCGAAATTCAGGAAAAATAAACGTGTGGTAGTACGGAACTCAGATAAAGGGGGCAATGTTGTTCTGTGGCCGATTAACATGTACCTATAGGAAGCACGCTCTCAACTCGGACAGAGGGACTGTTATAAAAGATGCAAGCAGGAAGCAATGATGAAGGCTCATGCGGAATATACACAAGAACTAGAGCAATGGATGAATGAGGGTTTGCTTACGTATGATGAACTAATGTACCTTAAGAATGACACACCGAGGACTCCAGTCTTTTACTTAATTCCAAAGGTACACAAAAATGCCAGTTGCCCCCCTGGACACCCTATTATATCAGCTATTGGGAGCATGATGGAGAACACGTCCAAGTATATTGACTTCTTCTTAAAATCACATGTAACGAATTTACCATCTTATGTGAGGGACAGTGGTGACTTTCTCAAAATGATTTATGACACACCAATGGATCATGATCATGTGCTAATAGCGTGTCTTTGTACACTAGCATAGCCCATACTGATGGCTTGAGAGCAATGCAACATTTTTCATAGGAGAGACCTGCAGGCTTGCTCAAACACACCCAGATGCTATTGTCTATGGCAAAGAGATGCCTGGAGGATAATTTCTTCCTATTTGGGGGTGAGCTATATCAGCAACATTAGGGGACTGTGATGGGCACCTGTTTTGCCCCCAGTTATGCATGCTTGCATGTGGGCTGGTGGGAGGAACTGGTGCTCCATAGGGAACACGCACAAATGTGGGATGAACACATAATCATGTGGGTAAGATGTATTGATGATCTGTTTGCAATTTGGAGGGGCACCACAGAATCCGCAGAGCAATATGACAATCTCTTAAATGTAAACAATCTGAATTTGAAGTTCCATATACCATCAGCAAGAGTAGTGTAACATTCTTAAATACTGAAGTATTTGTGCAGGAGGGAAAGCTAGAGACTAAACTTAACAGGAAGGAAAAGGCAGGAAACACAACCTTGCATGCCACTAGCTTTCACCCAACCCACACTAAACTCAGTACCCCGTACGGAGAAATGCTGCGAGCTAATAGAAACTGCAGCATGGTAACTGAACTAAATAAATGCCAGAATGAAATGAGTCACAGATTTCTAGAGAGGGGTTACAGCAGAAGAGTAATAGAGGAGGCACGTAGGGCTGCCAACAAAAAGAAATGAGAAATGATTCTATTCTCCAAGAGGGAACCGAGGGAGGAGGAAAGTAAACCCCAGGTGAGGTTTTGAACCACCTATAATACCCAACACAGAGAATTTAGGGATCTATGCATTAAAAATTGGCATGTTTTTAAAGCTGACCCTATTATTAGGAAGCTACTCCCCAGACACCCCCCCTTAACCTACCGGAGAGCCCCATTATTGAGGGATGCAATTATGAAAACAAGCTCAGAGATTGAATGTGAAGTAAGTTGGTTGAGACCACGCCCGGGCTTTAGGAAGTGCAATTGCTGTAGGGCTTGCAGCATAGGTCAGGATACCACTACCTTCTTGACCCCATTTGGAGGAAGAGAGAGGAAGATCATGGGGTCATATAATTACAAGACTGATTTTGCGGTCTACATGCTGACATGCACTTGCAGGCTACAATACGTAAGCAGCACTACGCTGCAGGTTTACAAAAGAATTCGATACAAAAGGGGATGATGGACGGAACGTTTGAGCCAATCAAACACTCACCCCCAGTCAACTGATCTGGGTTTAATCCATCATCATTCTTTAGCTCACTCCACCACCCCAGTTCAGACATGGCCATATGCAAATCAGTCTGACCCTGTGCCTCATGGGAACAGTCCAGCCCGAACTGCCAAGCCATGTCTTCCCTGGACCGGAAACAAGCATCCTAGGACCGGTTTCTGGCATTTCAGCCGTCATCAGCCAGGCTTGCTTGAATCCAGTGGCAAAGTGAGCAAGGGACCCACGTCTGGGCATACCCCCGCCAACTTAGGGCGACCAAAGCGATACAAAAGGTGATGATGGACGGAACGTTTGAGCCAATCAAACACTCACCCCCAGTCAACTGATCTGGGTTTAATCCATCATCATTCTTTAGCTCACTCCACCACCCCAGTTCAGACATGGCCATATGCAAATCAGTCTGACCCTGTGCCTCATGGGAACAGTCCAGCCCGAACTGCCAAGCCATGTCTTCCCTGGACCGGAAACAAGCATCCTAGGACCGGTTTCTGGCATTTCAGCCGTCATCAGCCAGGCTTGCTTGAATCCAGTGGCAAAGTGAGCAAGGGACCCACGTCTGGGCATACCCCCGCCAACTTAGGGCGACCAAAGCGATACAAAAGGTGATGATGGACGGAACGTTTGAGCCAATCAAACACTCACCCCCAGTCAACTGATCTGGGTTTAATCCATCATCATTCTTTAGCTCACTCCACCACCCCAGTTCAGACATGGCCATATGCAAATCAGTCTGACCCTGTGCCTCATGGGAACAGTCCAGCCCGAACTGCCAAGCCATGTCTTCCCTGGACCGGAAACAAGCATCCTAGGACCGGTTTCTGGCATTTCAGCCGTCATCAGCCAGGCTTGCTTGAATCCAGTGGCAAAGTGAGCAAGGGACCCACGTCTAGGCATACCCCCGCCAACTTAGAGGCGACCAAAGCGATACAAAAGGGGATGATGGACGGAACGTTTGAGCCAATCAAACACTCACCCCCAGTCAACTGATCTGGGTTTAATCCATCATCATTCTTTAGCTCACTCCACCACCCCAGTTCAGACATGGCCATATGCAAATCAGTCTGACCCTGTGCCTCATGGGAACAGTCCAGCCCGAACTGCCAAGCCATGTCTTCCCTGGACCGGAAACAAGCATCCTAGGACCGGTTTCTGGCATTTCAGGCGTCATCAGCCAGGCTTGCTTGAATCCAGTGGCAAAGTGAGCAAGGGACCCACGTCTGGGCATACCCCCGCCAACTTAGGGCGACCAAAGCGATACAAAAGGGGATGATGGACGGAACGTTTGAGCCAATCAAACACTCACCCCCAGTCAACTGATATGGGTTTAATCCATCATCATTCTTTAGCTCACTCCACCACCCCAGTTCAGACATGGCCATATGCAAATCAGCCTGACCCTGTGCCTCATGGGAACAGTCCAGCCCGAACTGCCAAGCCATGTCTTCCCTGGACTCGGAAACAAGCATCCTAGGACAGGTTTCTGGCATTTCAGCCGTCATCAGCCAGGCTTGCTTGAATCCAGTGGCAAAGTGAGCAAAGGGACCCACGTCTGGGCATACCCCGCCAACTTTGGGCGACCAAAGCGATACAAAGGGGATGATGGACGGAACGTTTGAGCCAATCAAACACTCACCCCAGTCAACTGATCTGGGTTTAATCCATCATCATTCTTTAGCTCACTCCACCACCCCAGTTCAGACATGGCCATATGCAAATCAGTCTGACCCTGTGCCTCATGGGAACAGTCCAGCCCGAACTGCCAAGCCATGTCTTCCCTGGACCGGAAACAAGCATCCTAGGACCGGTTTCTGGCATTTCAGCCGTCATCAGCCAGGCTTGCTTGAATCCAGTGGCAAAGTGAGCAAGGGACCCACGTCTGGGCATACCCCCGCCAACTTAGGGAAGACATGGCTTGGCAGTTCGGGCTGGACTGTTCCCATGAGGCACAGGGTCAGACTGATTTGCATATGGCCATGTCTGAACTGGGGTGGTGGAGTGAGCTAAAGAATGATGATGGATTAAACCCAGATCAGTTGACTGGGGTGAGTGTTTGATTTGCTCAAACGCTCCGTCCATCATCCCCTTTGGTATTGCTTTGTTCGCCTAAGTTGGCAGGGTATGCCCAGACGTGGGTCCCTTGCTCACTTTGCCACTGGATTCAAGCTAGCCTGGCTGATGACGGCTGAATAGCCAGAAACCGGTCCCAGGATGCTTGTTTCCGGTCCAGGGAAGACATGGCTTGGCAGTTCGGGCTGGACTGTTCCCATGAGGCACAGGGTCAGACTGATTTGCATATGGCCATGTCTGAACTGGGGTGGTGGAGTGAGCTAAAGAATGATGATGGATTAAACCCAGATCAGTTGACTGGGGGTGAGTGTTTGATTTGCTCAAACGCTCCGTCCATCATCCCCTTTGGTATTGCTTTGTTCGCCCTAAGTTGGCAGGGTATGCCCAGACGTGGGTCCCTTGCTCACTTTGCCACTGGATTCAAGCTAGCCTGGCTGATGACGGCTGAATAGCCAGAAACCGGTCCCAGGATGCTTGTTTCCGGTCCAGGGAAGACATGGCTTGGCAGTTCGGGCTGGACTGTTCCCATGAGGCACAGGGTCAGACTGATTTGCATATGGCCATGTCTGAACTGGGGTGGTGGAGTGAGCTAAAGAATGATGATGGATTAAACCCAGATCAGTTGACTGGGGGTGAGTGTTTGATTTGCTCAAACGCTCCGTCCATCATCCCCTTTGGTATTGCTTTACAAAAGAATTCTACAGCACATGAGGGCCATAACCAATGGTGATCGATCGTACCCAGTAGCCAGACACTTTGAGATGGTGCATCAAAAAGACCCAACACATGTTTGGTATTTTGTTATCGATGCAGTGCCAGTCAATAGGAGGGGTGGTGACCATAGGAGGAAGCTCCGGGAACTAGAAACCACGTACATCCTGGCACTTGATAGTAGAGCACCTAATGGGCTAAATCACAATGAGGAATTTCACTCCTGCTTGTAAATGTGGAGTTGGAACACACAACTGTATGCCCTTTAATACTCAGGAATTTTTACTGTATGATTAATTAACTCCCTGCTAAGCTGCCCTATTTATGACGATAATGAATAACGATAAAAACAAAAATAACACTAAGGACTGGAAGTAAATGAATCTTTGTTAGTTGAATTGAGTACATAAATTTAAAGGGCACTCGCCCATAAGTTTGATGTAGTTTACATGACTAATTAAGTTGTACTTTAAATATTGATGAAATATACAAGGGATGAAGGGACAAAAGCAATTGAATTACCATGAATTTGAACCAGTGTACGCAACGGGCACTTGCCCAAAATTCTGATGGAATTGCCATTACGTAGAAGGTTGATCTTCAATACGATGCAGATACGGTAAAGACTTTGCTTAACGAGATGCACTTTATGCACTTTAAATCGACCTGTGTAACATCCTTGTATTTAATAACAATAATAATTTTTTGGTTGGGATATGTAATATGCCCGTGACATGAGTTAATGATTATGTTTTAATTATTTGTTTTTTTCCTTTGGTCCAATATGTTAAAAATTGGGTATTTAACCAAGAGTATCGTATTCTGTTGAATGTTGTCAGGAGTCTTTCTTTAATGTCAGTCTGACTCTGGAGAATAAAGGGCGGTCCTCGACACACAAAAAAGCATGTGATCAAGGTCGCTGAGACGGCCGAAACGCGTCATGGCTGGCGAAGAATAAAGCAAAGAAAATCCGCATTGGGGTTGGCTCTGTTTTGTTGTTGGAAATTGACAAAATTACTATGATATATATATATATATATTCTTTACCACCAGTCCCGGTTACACCCGGCGCTGTCAAGTGGGCGGTCCGCGATGGGTTACCGGGTAGCCCTCGTAATAAAATCCAATCTCCTCAGTTACGTAGAAAATTCACGGACACTCCAACAGACTTGATATCAAGCATATAATGACACATATGATATCAAGTCTGTTGGAGTGTCCGTGAATTTTCTACATAACTGTGGAGATTGGAGTTTATATTTATATATATATATATATATATATATATTATCTACTGGCGGTCGCCAGTAGATAGTTATAGTTACAACCTATTATCCATAGGAAATCCGCGACATTCTATTTGAAATAACTCTCTTGCCGGTTGACGTATCTTCGCAAAATTTTCAAACTTTGTGGGCGCGCTCCGGTCCGCTCCTACCCTGAAAGTCTCGGGGATTCGTCAAGCGGGGGCCGAGAAAAAGGGTGGTCCCAAAACGCGTTTTCCCCATGCAATTTTCCATAGGAAACTTTAGACACGGCTACAGCCTGAACAGCTGAACGAAATTACACCAAATTTGGCAAAGAGGTAGTTCTTGGTTCAGAAAGAACCCTTTTGTTAAATGGTGTAAATCCGTTCAGTAGTTGCTGAGAAAATCAAAAGTAAAAAGATAGTGATATCTATGGCCGAGTAGGATCCGCGTACCCTCAGCGCACCCTGCGTGCACCGTCCCGATCATGAGCTGCATGTTAATTGGCTGTCAGCTGGCTGTCAACATTCCGATTCAGGAAATGTTGGCAGCCATTTTGTCCCTCGGTAGAACCGAGGGACAGAAACAAGTGCGCAAAGCGCACAAAGGGAGCAGGGTAGAAACACCTGACCCCCTAGGTTTGCTCAGGGGTCCCACAAGGACCCACTGGGCAAAAAAAAAAAAACATTTTTTAAAAAATCGGCAGGATGCGCTCAGGGTGCGCGAATCCTGCCGAAAAAAAAAATCGAAGCGCGGTCTCCCGAGCTTCGATTGTTTTGCCCCGGGTGGCCCAAGTCCCGGGGGCATGGTGAGGGGTTAATTTTATGTGTGGGGGCCTCAAAGGGCCCCCAAGCCCGAGGACCGCCACCCCCGGGGCTTTTTTTAAATGGTGCGGGAGGGCTCTGAGCCCTCCCGCAGCCCGGGACCACCACACTCCCGGGGCTTTTTTTTTTTAAATTGAAAAACCTGTGTGGGGGCTCCAGCCCCCACACGCCCGAGACCGCCACCTCCCCGGGGCACTAAACATTTAAATATGGGGGTCCGTTACGGACCCCCAGAGCCCGAGGACCACCACCTCCCTGGGGCTGTGACCTGAATGGGAGGGGGCCGCGCGGCCCCCCTCCTGGAGCCCTTGATGGCCCTGGGGACCACCACCCCCAGGGCTGGCTCCTGCAGTGTCCCGGTGCCTACCCCGGGACACTGTAGTTGCTATGGCAGGACGGGAGCCTCGCGGCTCCCGTCCTGCCATAGCAAACTGCTTTGAATATTGGAAGAGAGGCAGGGAAACCTGCTCTCTCTTCCAATATCCAAGCACATTGCTTTTCCACATGGGGAGCTGCATCTTAGCAGCTCCCCATGTGGAAGCAATGCCGGCTCCCAAGGGACGCGGGGAGCCGGCGGGACTGTGGGGGGATTGGGGACCCCCACAGTCCCCAACGGAGAAGGAGCCAGCCCCGGGGGATGGGGTCCCCGGGGCAAGTAGTGGCCCGGGAGGGGGAGCCACGCGGCCCCCTCCCCAAAAATAAAAATAATTAAATTTAAAAAAACGGAAAGGCCGGCCCCGGGGGATGGGGTCCCCGGGGCCTTAAATGGCCTGAGGAGGGGGGCCACGCAGCCCCCCTCCAAAGACAAAAAAAAAATCGAGGCCATGCCCCGGGGATGGGGTCCCTGGGGCCAATACAGGCCCAGGGAAGGGGGGCCACGCGGCCCCCTTCCCGTTTTTTTTATTTTATTTTAATTACAAAAAAAGGGGTAAGGCCCTGGGGGATGGGGTCCCCAGGGCCCAAAAACATGAAAAAGGAAGGGGGGCCACACAGCCCCCCTTCAGGGGACAAAAAACAAACAAAACAAAAAAAACGATCGGGCCCGCAGGCCCCGCCCCCTTCCTTCACCACTCTGCAAACGCGCCCCTGGCGCGTTTGCAGAGAGAACGAATTCCCCTTGAATACTGGGGGTGCCTGGGGGCCAACTAGCCCACCAGGAACCTCCAGTATGCGCCAGGGGGCTGCCTTGCAGAGAGGTGTACAGAGGCCACGCCCCTTTTACACCTCTCTGCAACGCAGCTCTGTGGCGCTTTTTGGAAGGTATATGGTGGGCTAGTTGGACTCCGGGGACCCTCAGGATTCAAGGGGACTTAATCCCCCAACTTAAAACGCGCCACGGGGCGCGTTTGCACAGTGGTGAAGGGAGGGCGGGGCTCAGGTGACATGTGTGCAAACAGGCCCCGTGGCGCGTTTTAAGATGGAAATTAAATCCCCTTCAATCCTGAGGGTCCCTGGGGGCCAACTAGCCCAACAGGTACATCCAGAAAGCGCCACAGAGCTGCGTTGCAGAGAGGTGTAAAGGGGTGTGGCCTCTCTACACGTCTCTGCAACGCAGCCCCTGGAGCATATTGGAGGTTCCTGGTGGGCTAGTTGGCCCCTAGGGACCCTCAGGATTCAAGGGGACTTAATCCCCCAACTTAAAACGCGCCACGGGGCGCGTTTGCACAGATGTCACCTCAGGCCCCGCCCCTCCCTTCACCATTGTGCAAATATTCTTCTAAAATCATCCGAAATACGAATTCCGATTTACTCACCTGTTATAAGGAGAGACCTCAGTGCTGCATCTTTCAGCCCAGTACTGGTCCTGAAAAGTAATTTTAACCGTACTTACCAGTAACTTGAATTTCCTTCCATAGGATATCATTGCCTGCTTTTTGCTGAAAAAGTTTCTAAGTGTTGATTTTTGAAACATACAAATATTCCTCTAAAATCAGCCGAAATACGAATTCCGATTTACTCACCTGTTATCAGGAGAGACCTCAGTGCTGTATCTTTCAGCCCAGTACTGGTCCTAAAAAGTAATTTTAACCGTACTTACCAGTAACTTGAATTTCCTTCCATAGGCTAACATTGACTGGTTTCACTTGGAAATTCTTCTAAGTGTGGAGTTTTGGAACTTTAAAATTTTCATCTAAAATCAGCCGAAATACGAATTCCGATTTACTCACCTATTATAAGGAGAGACCTCAGTGCTGCATCTTTCAGCCCAGTACTGGTCCTGAAAAGTAATTTTAACCGTACTTACCAGTAACTTGAATTTCCTTCCATAGGATATCATTGCCTGCTTTTTGCTGGAAAAGTTTCTAAGTGTTGATTTTTGAAACATACAAATATTCCTCTAAAATCAGACGAAATACGAATTCCGATTTACTCACCTGTTATCATGAGAGACCTCAGTGCTGTATCTTTCAGCCCAGTACTGGTCCTAAAAAGTAATTTTAACCGTACTTACCAGTAACTTGAATTTCCTTCCATAGGCTAACATTGACTGGTTTCACTTGGAAATTCTTCTAAGTGTGGAGTTTTGGAACTTTAAAATATTCATCTAAAATCAGCCGAAATACGAATTCCGATTTACTCACCTGTTATAAGGAGAGACCTCAGTGCTGTATCTTTCAGCCCAGTACTGGTCCTGAAAAGTAATTTTAACCGTACTTACCAGTAACTTGAATTTCCTTCCATAGGCTAACATTGACTGGTTTCACTTGGAAATTCTTCTAAGTGTCGAGTTTTGGAACTTTAAAATATTCCTCTAAAATCAGCGAAATACGAATTCCGATTTACTCACCTGTTATCAGGAGAGACCTCAGTGCTGCATCTTTCAGCCCAGTACTAATCCTGAAAAGTAATTTTAACCGTACTTACCAGTAACTTGAATTTCCTTCCGTAGGATATCATTGCCTGCTTTTTGCTGAAAAAGTTTCTAAGTGTTGATTTTTGAAACATACAAATATTCCTCTAAAATCAGCCGAAATCCGAATTCCGACTTACTCACCTGTTATCAGGAGAAAACCCAGTGCTGCACCTTTTAGCCCAGCACTGACCCTGAAAAGTAATTCTAACCGTACTTACCAGTAACTTGAATTTCCTTCCATAGGCTAACATTGACTGGTTTCACTTGGAAATTCTTCTAAGTGTGGAGTTTTGGAACTTTAAAATATTCCTCTAAAATCAGCCGAAATACGAATTCCGATTTACTCACCTGTTATCAGGAGAGAACCCAGTGCTGCATCTTTTAGCCCAGCACTGACCCTGAAAAGTAATTTTAACCGTACTTACCAGTAACTTATATTTTCTTCCATAGGAATCCATTGTCTGGTTTTCAGCAAAAAGTTTCAAAGTGTTGATTTTTACAAACTACAAATATTCCTTAAAAATCACCTGTATGACTTAAACGCATTCTTTCAACTGTTTACAGGAGATGCACCAGTGCTGGATCCAGGATCCAACACTGAGTAAGAAAAAGTAACGATAACAGTTTTTACCTGCTAAGTGAATTTCCTTCCATAGGATAACATTGGACTATATGAGAAAAAGTTTCTAAGTGTCAACTTTTAAAATACAATAATATTCCTTAAAAATCAGTACTGTAACCAAAACGCTTTTACTCAACTGTTTACAGGAGATGTCCCAGGACTGAATCTAGGATCCAGTCCTGTGGTTAGAAAAGTAATCCATAAAGTAACTAATTGCATTTAACTAGAAATTCACATTGAGCTGAATGTTGCATTGTGTTTGAAAATGTGTTGCCCATTGCAACAACTGTAACTACTGTACTTAAAAGTCTATTGCCTATGTGCAAAGTATTTAAACTAAAGTAATTCATTCTGAGAAAGTATTTTTGTAAGGTAATGTATAATGTAATTACAATGTAATTTAAAAAATAAAATATGTAAAAAAAATTGTTTCTAAAAATGTAGTAAATCAGTATGAAAAAAATTAATATAACAATTAATACATTTAAAAATTGTCATTTACAAAACCTTTGTAATTCACTGAAAAAGCCATAGGTTTCAGGCACGTTATAGTTAGAAATTAGCATTTAACAAACCTTTGAAATTCACTGAAAAAACCATAGGTTTCAGACACGTTATAGTTACAAATTAGCATTTAAAAAACCTTTGAAATTCACTGAAAAAACCATAGGTTTTAGGGACAGTTATAGTTACTTGGACATTGCACTCGTACAAAACCCGTGAAATTCCCCCATTATAGTTAGTTCAGCTAACTATAACTCGCGCCCACGCAATGCACTGCTGATGACGTCACATATTACATCACTCATGACATGGTCAGTGACATCACTGATGACATCACTGATGACATCTCAAATGACATCACTGATGACATCATCCACGTGATAATCTGATGCACCTCCTCACACCCTAATATAACCTTTGATACACCCACTCTAAATTACAGACTGCCATTCGCAAAACCATAGACACTCCAACACCAATAACTACATACCCACTCACTGATTCTTAGGTCTACACACACACATCCACTCACTCACCCGTACAGTCACTCATACTTATGGTCACTCAGTACAGGACTATCATATGCACTCGTACTCCTATATAGACACTCAAACACCGCCACTCATCCATAGAGGTACTCACACACCTAGTCAGTCATGCAAATAATTAAACACACTGCCATTTACTCACCTATACAGTTATACACACACCAGCTCACTTAATCATACAAATACTAGCACATTGTTACGCTCTTATACAATCACTGATACAAGCACACACTCATCCATACAGCCACTCTCACAATAACACACTCTCACTTATAGCCATTTAAATACTCTAACACACATATATACTGCCTTTCACATATGTAGTTACACACACATGTACCACTGGGACATACATTCACTCACTAACACACTGTTACACACACTTACCCACCCATACAGTCTATCACAGATGCACTCTTGAAACCATCCACCCAGTGAATCACCCACTCACACATCTATGCACAGTCGCACACACCCCATCCACACAAACACTCAGGCACCCATACAGATACTCAGACAACAAATCAATAACTCTTATAGACACTCATGTTGCTGTTCACAAACCCATGCAGCCACTTACACAGCAACAGACAGATACAGACATTCACCCAGTTTAGTCACTAACCCATGCATTCAGTAAGATACGTTTAATCACTCACTTATAGAATTAGTCACGCACCTACTAAATCATCCATACACACACTTATACACCCACTCATTCTTTAATACGCCTTTCCCTATATATATTAAAAATATTTAAACTTTACAGAAACACACAGTCACTGGATGATGTCATCAGTGATGTCATTTGAGATGTCATCAGTGATGTCACTGACCATGTCATGAGTGATGTAATATGTGACGTCATCAGCAGTGCATTGCGGGGCGCGAGTTATAGTTAGCTGAACTAACTATAACATGGGAATTTCACGGGTTTTGTACGAGTGCAATGTCCAAGTAACTATAACTGTCCCTAAAACCTATGGTTTTTCAGTGAATATATATATATATATACACATACATATACATATACATATGCATGTATATGTATATATATATGTATATACATTATCTACTGTCGGTCGCCAGTAGATAGTTATAGTTAGGACCTATTTTCCATAGGATATTTGCAACATTCTATTTCCAATAACTTTGGCGCCGGTTGATGAATCTTCGCAAAATTTTCGAAACTCGTGGGGCGCTCCGGTCTGCTCCTATCCTGAAATTTCGGGGTGATTCGTCGGGGTGTCCCAAAACATGTTTTCTCCATGTTAATTCCCATAGGAAATTTTAGACACAGCTACAGCCCGAACTGCTGAACGGAATTACACCATATTTGGCAAAAAGGTAGCGCTTGGTTCAGAAAGTGACCTTTTTTTTAAATGGTGTAAATCCGTTCAGTAGTTGCGGAGAAATTAAAAAAATAAGAGTTAAAAAATCAATTTCCCATAGGAAACTTTATGCAAGGCTACAGCCCGAACTGCTGAACGGAATTACACCAAATTTGGCAAGAGGTAGTTCTTGGTTCAGAAAGAACCCGTTTTGTTAAATGGTGTAAATCCGTTCAGTAGTTCCTGAGAAAATCAAAAGTAAAAACACATATATATCTGGGCGGAGCCTAACCACACATGTCATCGTGAGATCTGATTGGCTGTCAGCACTTCATCCTGGAATTGCTGGCAGCCATCTTGAGACCAATATAAATGACAGTACCCCATTGAAATGCATTGTAGTGAATCGAAGATTTTGAGGGTTACCAAAAGGAGAACTATAAAGGGTGATAACAGACTTTAGTTACATTAGAATTCATTTGTTGATGGTACCATACTAATTTCAGGAATTGTGGTGTGTTCTAAGGTGATTTTACCCTGTGAAAAACCTTCTGCTGGGATATCATGAATCATGTTTGAGAGAAAACTATTTTCACATGCTTGTCCCATAGAGGTTTGGAAGGTGCTCCAGAAGCTAAAATGAGAGCATATTTTCTGAAAATTCACATTATCTTTCTCAGTCATGTGAGAATGCAGTCTGACATTCTCAGTAAAACATGTACATCCAACAAGGGCAGGGACTGTCAGTTGTTTCCTTTGTGTTCTACTGCAGCTTCCCAGAGTGTTCTAAAGAACAACTAGAGTGCTAACAGCCTTACTTATGACAAAAGTATGGCACACCTGAAGCCATCTTGATTGGAATAAACTGGTAACAATTAAAACATCTAATTTAAAAAGGAACAAAATGATGGGGTTCATTTTGTCATAGAAATTATGGTTAGTGCTGTAGAAAGAAAAATTAGGACATGTTTCAAGTGTGATCTCAAATATCTTCCTGTTATATTTCAACAGGAGCAGCCTGTCAGTTGATGCCTTTGTGTTGTACTGCAGCTTCCCAGAGTGTTCTAAAGAACAACTAGAGCGCTAACAGTCTTACTTATGACAAAATTATGGCACACCTGAAGCCATCTTGATTGGAATAAACTGGTAACACTTAAAACATTTAATTTAAAAAGGAACAAAATGAGGGGGTTCATTTTGCCATAGAAATTATGGTTTGTGCTGCAGAAAGAAAATTTAGGGCATGTTTTAAGTGAGATCTCAAATCCTCTTCTATTTCATTAGAAAATTCTGACATGCAGACTGAAACAATCACTTTCAATACCAGCAGTAGACTTCCAGTTAACTCCCTGGTGAGCAGTAGCTTTACTACAGTGATCTAATGAACAACTAGAGTGCTAACATTCTGAATTTATGGCAAATGTGTGACACATCTGAATGCCTTCTTGATGGAATCAAAGTAAAAAACGGAAAGCATTTCCTACTGAGGAGACTGCAGTAAATGACCAAATTAGGAAACTTCATAACAAATAAGTCTCCCAAGATGGCCACCAGAGAAAAAAAAGCCCAAATGTAGCACAAATATCACCCAGATGTAGCCCACATATAGCCCAATGACAGAAGTGTGCAAAACACTTTTTATTTTTCTGCAGTTTTATATAGTGCAAACTGGTCAGGTATTGGAGCGTTACATCTTACTTGGACCCCTTATTGCGTATTTTGAGCGAAGTACATGAGATTGATCTTGCGAAACATTGACCTTTACGATTTTGTTAACCTGAAGTTGCTCTGAACCGGGCTTTGTAGCACCAGTTTTTACCTACTGGTTTTAATTAATTCTCACTGTATTGTATTAGGAAAGAGGATTTACTGTTTTTATGTACACTTTTATGATCTATGTTTCTAAATCAGATCAAATAAAGTTTAATGAATTCTATGGCAGGACGGAGGCGAGGATTATGGATATCTTTCCTCACTTTATTTGCATAGCAGTTCAAAGAAAACGTAACACAACAATCATTAAACAAAAGACTACACAACCCATGAACCATTAGGGGGTAGTCTCCAAGGCAACTATAGTCCAATCATATCACAGTCCATCGTATATAATATCGTGAGCGTCCCTTCCGCTTCCTCTTTCTTCACTGCTCGTCAGTTAAGTGCATTCCTTACATTCTTGGCTTAATCTGACGTTGTTGCTGTTTGTATAGCGGTTTATTGTGCACGTTATTAGCATTATTGCCTTGGTATTGTTTCATATTCCCTGCGCAGCAAGCTCTTGCCAGTGCGTTCCCCCTCGCAGTTTCTCCCGCTGTGTGCTCTGCGCGCGGTGAGATCCTGTCAGGCGCGTCTGGTCCGAGCGAGGCAGCTCGGTCGAGCGCTTCCGCTGGTCTTTATGCGCGTTTGGGAATCCGGTCACTCCTTTAGTGTCCGCTTGATTCCCGACCAACCCTCGCCTAATTTTGACACCGCTACGCAGTGATTTCCCCACATGGCCACGTTAGGGCGCTGGCTCCTCTTAGGGATCAGGTTGATAAGCTGTCGAAAAGCATCCCTGGGGTGTTCAGTGACCCAGATCTGGTGGTGGCAGGTCCCAGTAGCTCCCAGATGGGGAATAAAAGGGCCATTAAGCATAACGCGGGGCACTTGGAAGGATTTGATAAACTTACGGAGACCTTCCTCAAGAGTGCACGAACGCTAAAATATGCACCCTGCCGGGAGGAGGTGGCCCGGAGAAAGTTGCGACACTGTCACCACTATTGTAGACCCCGACGGCGGGTTTCCCTTAGAGGGAGAGGGTGTATTGGAGGACGATTTCTCCTCCGATGAGGATAAGGACTCGGGCGTCCCTGGCGTCCAGAGTCCCACTCCTCTCAGTCCCCGGTTGGGGACGGGGTCCACTCGGACATGTTCGAGCCTACCCAAATTTACCATCCTAGGTCAGCGGAGTGGACACCTGACGCCAAAGTGGCAGAGTATGTGGTGGGGAAAATCCACCAACCCCTTGAAAGGGAGGTCAGGAATAGGATGAGGGGAGAATGCCCCAGGCCCTCACTGAAGGGGAAGGTGGCACACACGCCTGAAACTGATGAGAAACTATGTACCTTTTTCTCCAAGTATATGAGGGATCCCAAGAAAGGAATTGATAGGTCTTGGACGTGGTAAGGCCCTTGACCCAAATTATTCAATTGACGGAGCGTTCCAAAGAGTCAGGATCCCCTTTGTCCACGGATATTGTGGCTGGTTGGGCGTACTACCCTAAACCCTAAAACACTACCCCCTCCACTACCCAAACACCACTGCACTAACCTAAACCCTAAAACACAATCCCCAGCACGACATCCTACACTACCCAAACACCACTGCACTACCCTAAACCCTAAAACACTACCCCCAGCATGACCCCTTCACTACACAAACACCACTGCACTGCCTTAAACCCTAAAACACTACCCCCAGCATGAACCCCTATACTACATAAACACCACTGCACTACCCTAAACACTAAATCTACCCCCAGCATGACCCCCTACACTACACAAACACCACTGCACTACCCTAAACCCTAAAACACTACCCCCAGCACGACCCCCTTCACAACACAAACACAACTGCACTACCCTAAACTCGAAAACACTACCCCCAGCACGACCCCCTATACTACCCAAACACCACTGCATGACCCTAAACCCTAAAACACGACCCCCTACACTACACAAACACAACTGCACTACCCTAAACCCTAAAACACTAGAACCCAGCACGACCCCCTACAGTACACAAACACCACTGCACTACCGTAAACCCTAAAACACTACCCCCTACACTACACAAACACCATTGCACTACCCTAAACCCTAAAACACTACCCTTAGCACGACCCCTACACTACACAAACACCACTGCACTACCGTAAACCCAAAACACTACCCCAGCACTACCCCCTACACTACCCAAACACCATTGCACTACCCTAAACCCTAAAACACTACCCCCAGCATGACCCCTACACTACACAAACACCACTGCACTACCCTAAACCCTAAAACACTACCCCCAGCATGACCCCCTACACAACCCAAACACCACTGCACTACCCTAAACCCTAAAACACTACCCCCAGCACGACTCCCTACACTACACAAACACCACTGGACTACCCTAAACACTAAAACACTACCCCCAGCACGACTCCTATACTACCCAAACACCACTGCACTACACTAAACCCTAAATCTACCCCAGCATGACCTCTCACACTACACAAACACCACTGCACTACCCTAAACCCTAAAACACTACCCCCAGCACGACTCCCTACACTACCCAAACACCACTGCACTACACTAAACCCTAAATCTACCCCCAGCATGACCTCTCACACTACACAATCACCACTGCACTACCCTAAACCTAAAACACTACCCCCAGCACGACCCCTATACTACCCAAACACCACTGCACTGCCCTAAACCCTAAAACACTAACCCCAGCATGACCCCCTACACTACCCAAACACCACTGCACTACCCTATACCCTAAAACATGACCCCCTACACTACACAAACACAACTGCACTACCCTAAACCTAAAACACTACCCACAGCATGACCCCCTACACTACACAAACACCACTGCACTACCCTAAACCTAAAACACTACCCCCTATACTACACAAACACCACTGCACTACCCTAAACCTAAAACACTACCCCCAGCATGACCCCTACACTACACAAACACCACTGCACTAGCCTAAACCCCCTACACTATACAAACACCACTGCATTACTCTAAACCCTAAAACACTACCCCCAGCATGACCCTCTCACAACACAAACACCACTGCACTACCCTAAACCCTAAATCGACCCCCAGCACGAACCCCTATACTACCCAAACACCACTGCCATACCCTAAACCCTAAAACACTACCCCCAGCATGAACCCCTACACTACCCAAACACCACTGCACTACCCTAAACCCTAAAACACTACCCCCAGCACTACCCCTACACTACACAAACACCACTGCACTACCCTAAACCCTAAAACACTACCCCAGCACTACCCCCTATACTACCCAAACACCACTGCACTAACATAAACCTAAAACACTACCCCCAGCACAACCCCTACACTACACAAACACCACTGCACTACCCTAAACCTAAAACACTACCCCCAGCACGACTCCCTACACTACCCAAACACCACTGCACTACCCTAAACCCTAAATCTACCCCCAGCACGACCCCCTACACTACCCAAACACCACTGCACTACCCTAAACCATAAAACACTACCCCAGCATGACCCCTACACTACACAAACACCACTGCACTACCCTAAACCTAAAACACTACCACCAGCATGACCCCTATACTACTCAAACACCACTGCACTACCCTAAACCCTAAAACACTACCCCAGCATGACCCCCTACACTACCCATACACCACTGAACTACCCAAAACCCTAAAACACTACCCCCAGCACGCCCCCCTACACTACTGCACTACCCTAAACCCTAAATCACTACCCCCAGCATGACCCCCTACACTACCCAAACACCACTGCACTGCCCTAAACCCTAAAACACTACCCCCAGCACGACCCCCTACACCACCCAAACACCACTGCACTACCCTAAACCCTAGAAAAGAAACCCCCACCCCATGCACAATCCCCCTTACCTCTCACTCCTCGTGGTTCCTCTCTCCTCGTGGTTCCTGCTTCACGTCGTCTCTGAGGGGCAGTGCACGTCGTTGTGAGGAAACGGAACAGCCTCTGTTTCCTTACAATGACATGGATTGTCTACATGTTTTTTACAACGCATGGTCATTTACCATACATACCTTTACAACAAAATTTGTTGTAAAGGCATGCGTGGTAAATGACCATGCGTTCTAAAAAAATGCGTAGTAATGACTTCGTGATGTACAACGCATGCGTGGTAATGCATGTGTTGTAATGGTATCGCAATTTCACAAAGTAAAAAAGTCGTTGTAGCGGCTGTTTACCGATCGAAGCTGGCCCCTGTTCTTCAGTGAGACGTTTATTTGATTAATTAGGAGGAAGGAATGTGGTTTTTTTACCGAAAAGTGCATTCCCGGCTGTTGTATTGTGAAAGTGTCCGCGTGGCCTGGTTTCACTTCCGGTGAGAGAGTGGAAGAGTCTGTTTGGATCTAAAGGAGTTCTGTTGTTGGACGGGGCCGGTGCGACATGTCATCAGAAAACATAGCTAATGGAAAGCGTCCTCCATGTAGTGTGGAGCAGTGCCATGAGAGGTCAACGAGTGTAGGTCCCACCGCAGTATGACCGTACCGCGTGACCCATGTGCCACCTCCAGGGTACGGGAGGCAGAAGCGGCATCGCAGGTCCTCTTGAAGACCGTTGTAGCACTAATTCTACATTTTGGTACTAGGGCATTTTAACTTCGTTGTTCCTGCCAGATACAAAGAGAAGATCCTGTGTTATTCAGTGCCCTCGTTACCTTTTTGTGGGTTGTGGTGCTTGTCACTTCGCTGCCCCGCCGATGCACACGACTGGGCACCCCACCTCGTGTGCCATCTGCAGGGCCTCTGCCCTCGGATCACTGGTTTCGGTTTCTGGAGTGGCAACATAAACAGTTGCTCCCAAAGGACTAGCCTGAACACTCAGGTGAATATCCCCTGCACCAGCATTCCACGGAAATTCTTTCCTAGCTCTCCCACGTCAACGAGGACGTCATAATAGCACGGCTCCGCTCGCGACACCGTATGACGTCATCGGAGCCATAAGAAGGACGTCGTCGGTGTGCTGACGTCAGTTCCACCCATTTTCCGTGCCACCAAGGCAAACAGGGGACCGAGACATTTTCACATGTATACATAGTATAATAAATATATATATATTCACTGAAAAAACCATAGGTTTCAGGCACGTTATAGTTAGAAATTAGCATTTAAAAAACCTTAGAAATTCACTGAAAAAACCATAGGTTTCAGGCACGTTATAGTTAGAAATTAGCATTTAAAAAACCTTAGAAATTCACTGAAAAAAACATAGGTTTCAGGGCGTTATAGTTAGTTGGACATTTCACTCGTACAAAACCATAGAAATTCCCCGTTATAGTTAGTTCAGCTAACTATAACTCCGTGCACTCCATAATGCACTGCTGATGACATCACATATTACATCACTCATGACATGGTCAGTGACATCACTCATGACATCACTCATGACATCTCAAATGACATCACTGATGACATCATCCAGTGAATGTGTGTTCTTCTGAAAATTAAATATGTTTTATATATGTATATCTCAAGGTCGATGGAAGAATAAATGGGTATATCAGTGTCTAAATGGATGATTTATTTTGTAAAATTGATTGTATAACTGACTAAGTGTATCTTAGTGAATACATGGGTTAGTGAGAAATGTTTAAATATGAAAATATCTGTATCAGTCTCTCACTTTGTGTATAAGTGGCTGCATGGGTTGGTGAGTAGCTACATGAGTGTCTATATGGGTTATTAGTTGGTTTTTGAGTATCAGTATGAGTGTCTGAGTGTCTGTATGGTTCGGTGGGGGTATTACTTAGTGCATAGATGCATGAATGAGTGACTCACTGTTTGTATGTGTTGAAGACAGCATGTGTGCAGGACTGTATAGGTGGATGAGTATGTGTATGGGTGTGTTAGTGAGTGAATGACTGTCTCAATAGTGTCTTTATGAGTAACTACATATGTTTTAAACTAGTATATGTGAGTATTGGTGTATATAAGTGAGTATATGTGAGAGTGAGAGATTGGAAGAGTTCCTGTACAAATACGTAGGTGTTTCTATAAGTGATTGTTTAAGAGAGTAAGTACGTGTAAGTTTCTGTAGAAGTAAGTGTGGTAGTGTGTGTATAACTGTATATGCAAGTAAATGGATGTTTGATACTTTGTTTGCATGTGTGACTATGTGTGTGAGTAACTCTATGGATGAGTGGCGGTGTGTAACAGGATGTATAGGTGTATGAGTACATATGATGAGTGAGTACATGTATGAGTGACTGTATAGGTACTGTTGGTGAATGAGTGGATGTGTGTGTAGATCTTGGAATTACTGAATAGGTGTGTTGTAACTGGTATTGGTATGTCCATTGTTTTGAAAATGTTAGTTTGTATTTTTGAGTGTGTGTATCAAAGGTTATATTAGGGTGAGAGGAGGTCTGCCACTCTATCACAAGGATGATGTCATCAGTGATGTCATTTGAGATGTCATCAGTGATGTCATGAGTGATGTCACTGACCATGTCATGAGTGATGTAATATGTGACGTCATCAGCAGTGCATTGCGGGCGCGCGAGTTATAGTTAGCTGAACTAACTATAACAGGGGAATTTCTATGGTTTTGTACGAGTGAAATGTCCAACTAACTATAACGCCCCTGAAACCTATGGTTTTTTCAGTGAATATGTATATATATATATATATTTTTTTTTTATCCAAAGAGCCCCAAAGCATTTGAAAGCGCACTCGACTTTCAGAGGAAATCCTTCCAGTTTTATTTACAAGATGAACAGGCATCAGCTTTCAAATCTGCAATTTGCTGTCCCGACGCGTTTCGAGGCTCCTGCCTCTTAGTCATGGGTGATTAAGATGTGCAGCAGTTGGCTCCGATATTTCTCTTCACAGCATGATTAATTTAAATACCCCCAGTGGGCTTTGTGCAGTGCGTTAGTGTCACATTGTAATGCTGGGACTTGTAGTCCATAATCAGAGACAATATTTGTATTTAAAGCCCACAGTGCTCTCTGCTGTAGGCTTTGAAGCTGACGCCAATTCGAATTAATCACCCCTGAAGTGCTGATGAATCTGGCACAGTTCCGATTCCAGCCTCCCATGTGTGAAGGGATGGTGCAGCTTTCCACGGCAGGGGTGCCGTGTAAATAGTTTTTATCCAAAGAGCCCCAAAGCATTTGAAAGCGCACTCGACTTTCAGAGGAAAACCTTCCGGTTTTATTTACAAGCTGAACAGGCATCAGCTTTCAAATCTGCAATTTGCTGTCCCGATGCGTTTTGAGGCTCCTGCCTCTTAGTCATGGGTGATTAAGATGTGCAGCAGTTGGCTCCGATATTTCTCTTCACAGCATGATTCATTTAAATACCCCCAGTGGGCTTTGCGCAGTGCGTTAGTGTCACATTGTAATGCTGGGACTTGTAGTCCATAATCAGAGACAATATTTGTATATATATATATCCAATAATTTTACCCTTGTGGATCATTTCCCATCGGATTTGAAGATTTTCCCTGTGGAAAATGTTTTAAAGGAAGAACTACTGGAATCCAGAGAGAACATCTGATTGTAGCGTTTAATAATCACTGCATCCAGATGGACTGAACATCACTAACAATACCATCTGATTACTGCATATTTCAAGAGACCTCACAACTGCATTGATTCCACATTCAAAATGGAATCTTCACTCATGATTCTTTTTGAAAATCCAGCAGTGTCATCTGTGCAGCCACTGAGCAAACCGTCTTGCATTACCTGAGGAAGGCTAAAGCTGAAACACTGTAGTGAAAATATAGTTTTGATCTTTGGCATGTCCATCTGTTTGATTCACTTCTTTCATGGATATTTAATTTCTTAGTTACTTATTGTATCTTTGGGATCCAGATTTTTGCCCTGGCTGGCTGGTAGTTTTCTTGTGATCCTTCATCTTCTAGTGTATGTATGTATATATATATATATATATATATATATATATATATATATATATATATATATATATATATATATATATATATATATATATGTATATATATATTCACGTGTTTGTGTGTATATATATATATATTCAGCCAAAAAAACACAGGTTTCAGGGACGTTATAGTTAGGCTGACATTTCACTTGTACAAAACCAGAGAAATTCAGCTATCTGAGCTAACTATAACTCGCACCCCCGCAATGCACTGCTGATGACGTCACATATTACATCACTCATGACATGGTCAGTGACATCACTGATAACATCACTGATGACATCTCAAATGACATCACTGATGACATCATCCAGTGACTGAGTGTTTCTAAAACATTTTAGAATGTTATATATATATATATATATATATATACGCCAAGGTGTATTGAAGAATGAGTGGGTGAATGAGTGTCTGAACGGATGATTTAGTGGATGTGTGACTCACTGTATAAGTGAGTGATTAAACGTTTCTTAGTGAATGCATGGGTGAATGACTAATCTGTGTGAATGTCTGTATCAGTCTGTCAGTTGGTGTGTAAGTGGCTGCATGGGTTGGAGAGTAGGTACATGAGTGTCTATATGGTTTATTGATTAGTTGTCTGAGTACCTGTATGAGTGCCTGAGTGTCTGAGTGGGCAGATGAGGGGGTGTGTGACTCCCTTCATGGATGTATGAGTTGGTGAATCCCTGGGTGTATGGATTCATGAGTGCACCCTGCGAGGGGCTGTATGGGTGAGTGAGTGTACGAATGGCTGTGTTGGTGAGTGAATGGATGTCTCAGTGGTATATGCGTGAATAACTGCATATGTGAAAGGCAGTATATGTGAGTGCTGGAGTATATAAGTGACTATATGGGAGAGTGCGTGATTTTGAGAGTGGCTGTATGGATGAGTGTGTGCTTGTTTCAGTGATTGCAGAAGAGAATTAGTATGTGTTAGTATCTGTATGAATAAGTGAGGTGGTGTGTGTATAACTGTATAGGTGAGTAAATGGCAGTATGATTGATTCTTTGGGTGACTGACTAGGTGTGTGAGTACCTCTATGGGTGAGTGGCGATGTGTGAGTGTCTGTATGGATGTATGAGTGCATATATCAGTGGCTGTATTGATGAGTGACTGCGTGTATGAGTGACTGTATGGGTTAGTGAATGGAGGTGTGTGTAGACCAATGAATCAGTGAGTGGGTATGTACTAACTGGTATTGGTATGTCTATGGTTTCGAGAATGGTAGTCTGGTTTTTAGAGTGGGTGTATGAAAGGTTATATTAGGGTATGAGGAGGTGCATCAGGGAAGGTGGATGATGTCATCAGTGATTTCATTTGAGATGTCATCAGTTATGTTATCAATGATGTCACTGACCATGTCATGAATGATGTAATATGTTACATCATCAGCAGTGCATTGCAGGGCGCGAGTTATAGTTAGCTCAACTAACTATAACGTCTGAATTTCTCTGGTTTTGTACGAGTGAAAAGGCAGCCTAACTATAACGTCCCTGAAACCTGTAGTTTTTTCACTGAATTTCTAATGATTTTTAAATGCTAATTCCTAACTATAACGTCCTTGAAAACTCAGTTTTTTTCAGTGAATTCTAAGGTTTTTTAAAATGCAAATTCCTAACTATAACATCCCTGAAACCTGTGTTTTTTTCAGTGAATTTCTAAGGTTTTTAAATGCTAATCCCTAAGTATAATGTCCTTGAAACCTATGATTTTATAGAGAATTAACAAGTTTTTTAAAGAGCTTCTTTTATTTTAAAATGTTTGTAAGTGTTTTTTGAAGTTTTCTTTATAAAATGTTGCGTAGATTTTTATAATGTTCTTTAATAATTATAATCACTTTTTAAAAATATATATATATCATAGACTAATAAAGATTCATAGTGTTATTTATTTGAACGATTACACGTTTTAGTAATTTGAAATATTGCTCCATTATTCATAATTTTGTAGAGTATGTTATTATATGACAGAATTATGAATAGAAAAATAAAAATAGTTTTTAATATTTTGGAGTCATTTTATTAACTTTTTTACTAAGTTTTGTATGATTACTTTTAATAGTGTATAATATTTATTGTTGTATGATTATAATACATATGTCCTATTTTTTTTTGTTTTAAAAAAAAGAGTCACGCACCGTTCATGGACCTATGCGCTTGGTATGCAAATCCGTTATATGAATGTAAGTGTAAAATACATGTTTACAACGAAATAATATATAATTTAGAGGAAGAGGTTTATTACTGAGTGTAAAAAAATAGCATTAGTGTAGTTGTAAAATATCTTAAACACATTTAGAGCACATTTTTATCTACGCAACACGTTCGCGTAGGGTCGCAAACCCTGCCGGCACATATTTCCAGGATCGCACAGGGGTCGCGACTTCGGCATCATTTTTAAAAGTATGAAGTATCACTGTGGAAACTTTAAATATCGGTTGTGCTTAAAGACTTTCACTAACATACTTTAAAAAACAACTTATAAACAGCAATTTATACTTTAGAATTAAGCGTGGCGACTATAAAGAAGAAAAAGAAAAACTGTTATTTAATGAGAATATGTTACAGAAATTATAATATTATATTTTTAAGAACACAACATAAATTTAGAATTACATAACATTTTCAGTTTCCCTTTTTTGCTGTTCTCAGATTCCACTTAACTTCACCATACACAGTGATTTCAATGTAGTATCATCATTGAACAGCGGGGAAAAAAATTACTTCCTTCATCTACATTATCTCTATTATTTCTCTCAAAAACATTTACCAAAATGTAGACTCTCATTTACATCTGGTACAATATAGACAACAAATATATAAACTATTTCCTTTTAAACACAATTTTCCAAATGCAATATCAATTAGCGCAAATAATATTCCTAACACTAATTATAAATACTAATAGTTTGCACTCCTGTCTACTTTCTGTTCACATCTTCCCAATAGGCCAAATGATGTACGCAAAACGGCTGCAGAAATAGAAAATATGAATTTTTGTAATTCATAAGGCAATCTAGGTTTGAATTCTAAGTGGGCATCATTGCAAAGTGTCCATCCTTAATTACACTTTAAATACACAGTATGTGTCCAGATGTTGTAGTAGGTCCATCATGAAATATAATAGCCACTGCTATAAAAGTTCTTCCTGAAATAGCTATTTAACTAGTAATAAAAAATTAAATGTTGGTTTCTAATTTTCTTCCATTTGCTCTACAACGTTGTAGCATTAAAATTAGATATTTTCCAAATCTTTCTATATGTAATGTAGACAACATCTCTGACCTAAAATGCAAACATCTCACATCCTGATTGGCTGTTTTTATCAATTTGTTAAAAGGTACTGATTTGCAGTCTGGTATCGTCAAGTATATGAATCGTTCTGTTTGTATTTCAGTGGTAGAAGTAAATGAACACTCTTCACATTTATGATCCCATCTGTAACTTAGTCCAAATAAGTTTTCAATCTTTATTCCTTCGTGTTCTAATACTCCAAGCATAAGGATTAGAAATTCTTCTGCATCTTGTTGTATATTAAGAGTAAATGTTAAAGAAGCAGTACATATATCCAAAAGATGCCTAATGCCAGAAGCAGTATGGTTTTTACTTCTGTCAGTTACAAATTGTTGAAATACATGATATTGTAAAGAATAGAATCTTTGTTCATGATTTCCCATGATTTCATGATGAAGATCTTGTAGATAAAACACAACATTCAGAATCACATTAGCATAACAGTTGATACCTGAACTATTTTCCAACTGGTATCCTACAATGTCATCAACAGTTTCCATTTTATTTTTCTTTATGCCTTTAAGTTTCTCTTCAATTGTTTTCTTTTTTCGAACCTCAGTTGAATGTTTGACATATTTCCGTTTTGGACACACTACATGTTTCTCATATATGGGATATTCTCCTAAATCAGGTGTATAAAGTCTTCTTAAACAATTATACTCTCTTACAAAATGTGCATCAGCACTAACCTTTTTCTCATCGAAATCTATCAAATACATATCAGACAATGTTCTTACTCGAGACAATGCAACATATGCCATTCCCTCTTTGAACACTGTACTTCCAATATTTACAAAAGCACTGTCTATACTTAAACCTTGGGATTTATGAATAGTCACTGCATATGCTAAAGACAGAGGAAACTGTTTTCTGCAAACATACAAATCTTTTACAAGCAAAAAAACGTATAACACAATGCCCAATCTGTCTTACCTCTTTAATTTGATCAAATTTCATAATCAAAAATTCTATTCCATCTCTGTTCTGAAATTTTACAAAATCAACAACTTTTCCCATTGCTCCATTTACTAAACCTTCTTCTGCATTCAAATTATGCCATAAAACTACCCGACAGTTTATACATACATGTAAAGTATTTTCTAAGCCTGCAGTTTTAGATACCGACTTTTCCAAAGAATGCAATTTAGCCTGTAGTTTCTCTGTAAGAAGAATAGTCACTCCCTGGTGTTCAATTTTATCAATAGCTTCAATTTCCACTATTTGTTGTTTTTCCAGTTTCAAAAGTTCTTGATTAAATGTAGAACACTCTTGCAGTGTAGGCATTAGGCAAACTATAGACTTCTTTTCTCTAAGCTTATTGTACATTACTTCAGCAACTGTGTTTCCAGTTGTAAACAAGTGCCTTAGTAGCCAACTTTCTAAAGCTTGTTTACCATGTTTCGTCTAGACACCAATTCTTATGACTTGAAAAATATTTCCATAATCTTCATCACTTGCTTGTCGCATATTCTTAATAAGTTCTTTATATTCAAAATGTAACCAAATGTTCACATTTCCAATACTTCCCAAAGATTTCCTTGTGTCATCATGGACAAGTGTTTTAAAAGCAGGTTGTCCTTTTACAGGAGTTCGTTGTAGTAGATGTCCGAATACAATTAAATGTATTCCTCTAAACAGAACATCGTAATCTGTTTTTAAAATCTGTTGTATTTTCAAGTGTACAAAGGCAAGCATTAAGTTTAAGACCATGCTCACCTCATCAATGATTAAAAGTTTCATTTTCTTCAGTACTCTTGACACTCCAAAACAAGCTTCTCCAGATAGCTTCTGATATTCCAATTTATTATCATGGTCAACAGGTTGCATAAGTAATCTATGTAAAGTAATCCCTGTAATGTTGTGTGCTGCTAATCCAGATCGTAGCTGTTACAACACAAGATAATTGTGATTCTGTAGATTTGTATAGATAACTGGTCAAAACTTTAATTAAGAAACTTTTTTCTGTTCCAGGTTGACCACTGATAGTTGTTCTTCTAATAATTTCCTGTTGTGCTTCTTGCATTGCAGTTTCTACCTCATTCATGGCTATTGCTGCTTCATTTTTGATAATTGTTTGTCCCAGTGGATCTTGACTAAGCGGACCAGAACTCTAACTATCTTGAGAACTGTCTAGCTATTTCAGCTGCATTAGTACTTTCTTGTTCAATCTCATCATTTAACATTTGTAGATATGTAGGGAAAAATGTGCCTTGAATGCTATTTTTACTTTCATTAAAAGAATCATCATAGCAGTCGAAATCTCCAAGCAATTCCGTTTCACTACGCCAAGGCTTGAACAGTTGCAGAAGTGCTAAATAGAAAGATTCCCTATTATCTGGACATTCATAACTGAGTTTCCTGTGGTTAATAAGATTTCCTTTGGCATGTTTTACTAAACATCCATCACATCCAGTTACTGCATATTTTTCTTCTTTTATATTTTCAGTAACTTTTCTTTTAAAGCTGTAATGTTGAATTATTTCATACACACATAGGTTTTCCAGTTGTGGACTCCTTTTGGGATAGTATGTATCCAACATATTAGTTTTAACAATATCTGTACTTTATGGTTCATTCTGTGCTAAGTATTCGATTTCTTGTAAAGATTTCAATACTCTATTTCATGTGGAGGCATGACCTAAACTTATCCAAATGATTCCTCTTGACTTTGAATATAAACTTGCAGAGCTCAAGCGATCCGAACATTCACAGGATCCAATTTCTCGATGGGAAAGCATTTTCAAGCTAAAGCTGTACAATTTCTTGCTAAGACTCTTATCTTGTGAAATTTCTTCCCACATTTCTTTCATCTCTGTCTTTTCAGATTTGGTTATATATGATGTAACATAGCGAGCAACAGAAATTGAATTATCTGCAACATATTGAATATTCATGTTTGCATTCCACATTTTCAAAATAACTGGATTGTAGTCATTAATATACTTTGGATCTTCGGTTCTTTTTAAGTTGTATGCATTCTTTGGAGATTTACGAGTTATGGTATGCCTTACTGCTGACAAAAAACTATTTACTCTTCCTTTAGAAATTATTGGACGTGGGAATCAATAACTACATTTTGTATAAAATTTCTCTTTACACTTGTATTTTCGTCGACAGTATTTTCCACATTGATGACTTTGAAACCGTAAAACTTGTTGTCTCCAGCTCTTTTCTCCTACTTCTCTTGGAATGGCACATGTAACATACTGTTTGATGAAAGACAAAACAGTTTAATCAGTATCAGTTCCAAATTTTGGAGCATTCTTTATCCATAATAGCATGTGCACATGAGGAGCACCTCTGGCTTGGTACTCTTTTTGCCAAAAGAAATCAGTGACTTCTCCAAGAGGAGGAATATTTTTATAGCAGATAAATTACATCATACTTTGAAACCTGTGGTTAAAATACCTGCTGACATTTACAGGATCCAAGGAACTGTGGGGCATATTAGCAAGGGCCTTATCGCCGCTTTAGCGGCACTTTTTGCCGCTAAAGCGGCGATATTTCTATCGCCCTATTAGCAAGCTGTCGCTAACAGCTGTTAGCGACAGCTTTATGGCGAAAGTGACCGTTTTGGTGCCGCTTTGCATGTCAGCGATATATATCGCTAATGACATGCAAAGTAGGCGTTCCCAACTAAAAGCGACTGAAAACAGTCGCAAGCACAACTTCCCCCTATTAGTAATGCCCGCGAAGCGATAAAAAAATTCACACTAACCGCGATTATCGCTGGAATCTAACACCTGATAAAAACCTGACTTAACCATTCTAGTCAATGGGAGGTGGATTGTAAGGTTAAGTCCTCACCTGCCTATTAGCAAGCTTTTCATTAGCGCGTTGAATTTATCGCTGGATTTCTCGCGCTATTGCTGGGTTTCACCGCTATCGCTGGATTTTTTGATAATATCGCGTTATCTCCGCGATGAAATCCAGCGATAGCCGGCGATAAAAAAAACAGCACTAAGCGCTTTGCGATAATTATTGCAATTCCTTGGTAATATCCCCCTGCGTTCTCCAGGTGTCTACAATTCAATATTTTTTACATTTGAATTTGCTTCTCGTAGAAATTCAAGCAAATCTTCCCACGCATATTCAGCACAGCTAAGTGTTACAAACCATGTAGGTTTACCTAAGTTTCTTAACATACATTTAAGTTTACCGTGACGATGAAACCAATATACATTGGTACCACGTTGACATGCCATTGAATTAATTAACTGTGATTCTAAATTTTCATCTCTTTGTTGAACCTTGTCCATAAATTCTTTAGCAAAAACATGTGGAAGATGAACTCCTGTTTTTAATATGTGGTTCACTGCATATGAAAGTGCAGACAAATCACTTTCAAACAGAAGATGAAATATATATGGAAGGCACTGTCGAAATCTTGGATCTTCAGAGTACAATCTTGTCGAGTAGTATTCTGAAGCTGGAATCCGTACAGCTCTCTCATCAAATCATCCACCTTCTCCAGTGGGGAACAGCTGTGGAAAACAACGAGCTTTTAAACTTTTTTCCCCATACACTCATGGGAGTTCCCTTTGCTTTCTTTATTGAAATAATTCAATACTGTTTCCTATCACTTCTTTTGAATGTAGAGGATGTATAGTATAATGTTCATAAATCTCTTCACTCCTGGACTTGTCCACTTTTTCTATTTGGCCACTTGAAATTTCTGTTTCATCTTCTAAGCATATTACCTGTTCATCAACATTTACATTCTTATAATAAATATTATTCTGTACCAGATCTAATGTAGCCTTTTGAAGTTTATGAACATCTACAAACACTTGCCATATTTTTCGACTCTTTGTTGGTACACCATTTACTAGAATAACTGGCTCATTTTCCTCCCTGTCTACACCAACAGTTTCAATATTTTTCTTAAACTCTAAAGGTAAGTGCACAACTCTTCCTTTCAGACCTCTTTGTAAATCTGTTGGTGGCAGTTTACCTGTTTTAGGCTCCATACAAATTATGGCTTGAAATAGGTGTACAGATTGAATAAGAATGGACTCATATGCATTCACATCTGCCAGTTCCTGAGGAATAGCTACCAACTCTAAGGGGTCGATTCCGATTCGGGACGTAAATTTCTCCGACCGAGCCGGACCCGGAGAGATTTCCGACCGAATCGGACCCGTGCAGTCCGACCGAACGAGTACGATGCGTCCGTATGTTATCGGACTCGAGTCGGTCGGACTCCCATTGAAGTCAATGGGAGCCGGTCGTACAACGCGTACGCGGGCTCCCATTGACTCAATGGGTGCGGAGTCGGACAAGGCGCCCCCTACAGCGGGTACGCGGCGAGCGGTCGTGCCGTACACGCACAGGTAGGGGGGACCCATGGGTCCCCCCTGTGTGCGACTCGCGCGGCTACGCGTACAGGGGGTCCGACACGGACCCCCAAAGTACGGCTCCGACAGCTCTTACGAGCCGGAGTGCGCGGCTCGGTCGGACTGCTCGCGGCGCGCATCGTACTTACCCGGCCGGGAAACGTCTCCATTGCGCGGTGCGAGTCGAGTCCGAGCGAGTCGGTCGGAGCGGTCGGGACGCCCGGACGAGTCGGTCGGCGATTTCGCATCGTACTCGCTCGGCCGGACCCGCGTACGGTTCGGTCGGGAAACAGGGCTCCGAATCGGATCCGGTAAAGCCGAATCCGATTCGGAGCCCTACCGGCCGAGATCGGAATCGGCCCCTAAGTTGTTATGTACTTCTCTAGCAGGTATTTTGTTCTCTTCTAATTTGTTGCAATAATATTTAGAAATAACTTGATCTGCAGCCAACTCAAACTGACCTTCTACCAACAAATAAGCACCAAATTGCTACCACTTATCATTATTTTCCTTTTCACTTTTTAAATATAAATCAACATTCCTAGTTTGACTTCTATAATGAGTACGTCGACAACAAATACAAACATAGTTTGGTTTTTCACATGAAACTGTCTTAAACTTTCTAATTTCTTCTGCAAACTCATCAATACTACTGTCTTTCCCGTGTTCTTCAACAACTACACTCATCAAGCTATCACTTTCTCCACAGACCTCTTGTGAACCAAAAAAACGAAACTGTATATCATCACAAACTTTTTGTACATCTGATTCTGAACCGTGCAAAAGAGATGTGTTCATTTCACTTAAACATAATGAAGGAGTTTTTACATAGTAGAGTCTCCTTACTAATTTACGCATTTCTGAGTGGTGTACTGCTAATATTCTTAAATGATGAAAAGTACCACAGCACCGAGACCACTCTACTCGCCGCCACAGACGACATCTGCACGATCCTCGACCAAGAACACACCGCAGCCCTGATCCTACTCGACCTCTCTGCAGCGTTCGACACCATCTCCCACCGCACACTCACCGCCAGACTCTGCGACACCGGAATACAGGGAACCGCCCTCGACTGGATCCGCTCCTTCCTCACCGGCAGAACCCAAAGAATCAGACGGCCACCCTTCCTCTCCGAACTGACGGAAATCAACTGCGGAGTACCCCAAGGATCGTCACTCAGCCCCACGCTCTTCAACATCTACATGGCTCCCCTCGCCGCCATCGTCAGACAGCACGGACTCAGCATAGTATCCTACGCCGACGACACCCAGCTCATCCTCTCCCTCACCAAGGACCCCATCACCACCAGGCTCAACTTCCAGGAAGGAATGAAGGACATCGCATCCTGGATGAGCAGCAGCTGCCTGAAGCTCAACTCAGAGAAGAGAGAGGTCCTCGTGCTTGGACCCTCCCCCTCTGCATGGGACACCACCTGGTGGCCCACTGCCCTCGGCAGCCCTCCCACCCCCACAGACCATGCCTGTAACCTCTGCATCGTACTCGACTCCTCCCTCTCCATGACCCGACAGGTCAACGCCGTTGCCTCCAGCTGCTTCAACACCCTCCGCATCCTCCGAAAGACCTTCAAATGGATCCCCCCAAAATCAAGGAAGACCGTCACCCATGCACTCATAACCAACAGACTGGAATACGGAAACTCCCTCTACGCCAGGATCAACAAGTCCCTGCTCTGCAAACTCTAGACCATACAGAACACAGCAGCCAGACTCGTCCTCGGCATCCCTCGACATGAGCGCATCACCCAACACCTGCTGAACCTCCACTGGCTCCCCATAGAAAAGAGAATCACCTTCAAGATACTCACCCACGCCTACAAATGCCTTCACAACACCGGACCCAAATACCTCAACGAGAGAATCTCCTTAAATGCACCCAAGCGAAACCTCCGATCCGCCGACCTCACCCTTGCCAAAATCCCGCGGATCCACAGAGCCAGAACAGGAGGAAGAGCTTTCTCCTACATCGCGGCCAAGACCTGGAACGAGCTCCCGATCGACATCAGATGCGCCCCCTCCCTGAACATCTTCAGGAAGACACTCAAGACCTGGCTCTTCGACTGAACAGAGCTGCTTACCCCCCCCCCCCAGCGCCTTGAGACCCTCACGGGTGAGTAGTGCGCTTATAATTCCCCTGATTGATTGATTACTTTTCCACACTATTCATGAAAGACAAGCCAGAGAATGACCCTGCAACTTAGTATATTTTCCTATTTTACATGGATCTAGTCCTTGTAACATCTTAATCTTCTGTTTAAGACTTTTTTTGCATACTCTCGTAAAGAAATTTGCAATATGTCAATAGATTCCTGTCAAATACTGCAAATACTGCTACAATCCCACTTATATACAGGAGCTTGTGTACGCTTCCCTTGAACTTTTTCAGCTATTACTTCTTCCACACTCCTAACAACCATTTTTCCTTTTGGAATGGGACAACCATCTTTCATCTCATAGTATCGACCACTAGAATCAACTGCATGTTCTAATGTGTTCTGTTGAAAGTATCTTTCTTCATTAAAGAAAGGCTCAGTACTAGAAGTGTGCTTCCATTCACCAGTAAAAGTTTTACAAAAGTTACTTCTATTAACAAGTCTTTTTCTTTTGCTTTTCTCTTTCATAAACACCATTGTTTTATCCACTGTTCTCATTCTCTTCAATATTAATATAAATAATTTTCGTTTCAATTCAACAGCAGTATCTACTACACTTTCGATGTGTTGCTTCTTCTTATACGCTGCTGATCTTCTTTTATACTTTTTACAATGCTTTAATAAATTTTGAATTACTCTACTTCTAAACATTCATATACGTATCTCTTTAAATTGTTTTTGTCTTCTTATAACATGTGTTGTTTTTCCAAAAACGAATGCTTTTTTACCATTAAAAATCTTCTTCTTGTGCTTTGTTGTAAAACTTTTCTTTTTCCTTTCATTATTATTGTCTTTCTTTAATCTATCTGCAACTGTTTTAAGAAACTGTTTAGTGCTCTTACCAGAACAGACTTCATCCATTTTGGTCTTTTTCTAATGCACTCTTTTTACTTTTCTTTAAGTAGTTCTGGTTTTTTGTTGTCTTCTATTTTCATGTTTTCTTGCCATCTTCAATTTGTGATCCAAACAAAATAGTTTTCTAAAAAACAAAAAACTGTTTCAATAGTTTTTTACATGAATTAACAATTTTAAATTAATTACATATCAATATTTATAATAACTAGTGAGCAATTACATTGCTATTCTCTTTATTACAAAAAAAAAACAAAAGTGTAGAAACATGCAAGAGAACTGCAAAAAGAAGAAAAAAGGTGCTGAAAGCGAAAGAAAGGGACAGAAAAAAAGGTTTAGAAACACTGAAAAGAAATACACAAAGAGCAACACAGCTACTAATATACTTGAGAAATACGGAAATATGCAACACAGGTGCACAACGAGACAATAGGGGTGCACAAAGAAATAACAGAGGTGCACAAACATGCAAGAGAAGTGAGGTGCAGTAAGACGGAAGACAAGTACAGAAACACGCAAGAGAGGTGTAGAAAGAGGCAAGAGAGCTGCAGAAAGGGGAAAGAGTGCACTGTGGTGACAATGACCTAGGCACATTGACTGGGGTAGGGCTGGAAATGCTAATGAAGGATACCTTTGCACAATTGATGTTGGTCTTGCCTCAAACTATCTTTGTATTCTCTAATATATGCCAAAGGCAAAAATGGAAGTGGTCAAATCAATTCTGTCCTCAGATTGAGAAAGCTAGGAAGAATGTCAATAAAGCTGTTTCTGCTTACCTCAGAGATCATAGGATGGGCTCCATCTAAAACAACATCTACTTTTTGATATGCATGACATCTACAGAAGTGATAGAGTTCTTTCCACAGATGAAGGAAACAGAGTTTTTCTCAACAACCTTAAGCTGTGCATCTGCACTTACATGTAGCTCCAACAAAGTCATACTGAAAACAACGGCTCTTTTTAGAGCCACCCTATAACCCAAAAGTGAATCTTATTTTTTTCTAACATACATACTCTTTTAAAATATTTTCCGGATTCGCGAACTCGTTGTGAATTTGCAAAACAAAAGTACAAATTCAATGTACAACAACACAATACACTTTTCAAATTTAACTTTTAATTTTCAATTTTTTATATTATGTCTAACTCTATCAAATGTGATGTGATTATTAACTTCAATCTCCCTAGCTCTATAAAAAAAGTTCACAAATGCAACACTACCTTCTGAATTATATACTGTTAAATTATTTATTTATGGCGGATCTGCGAATCCACCGTGACGTTACATGGGGGGCACGCTGAGAGGTGTAATAGGGTCGCAACTCCTATCACGAAAGAAAAAAAAACAATTAATGCCCTCCAGTTACATTGCCCGATATTGGCCCCGGGGCCAGGCCAATTATTTTTTTTTAATTTTTGAAAGAGGGGGCGCTTGCCTCTCCCCCTCCGTGCCATTTTTGGCCCCGGGGACTCCATCCCACGGGACTTGCCCAATTCTTTTTTTTTTAAAGATTAGGGGGGCCAGGGCGGCCCCGCTACCTGGGCCATTTCCGGCTCCGGGGACCCCATCCCCCGGGGCCTGGCCTCTACTTTTTAATTTTTTTACATTTAGGAGGTGGGCCGTGCTGCCCCCTTCCTGAGGCCTATATAGCCCAGGGGACCCCATCTCCCAGGGCATGGCCAATACTTAAAACAAAATGGGTAGGGGGCCGGGCCATTTTGGGCACCGGAGCCCCATCCCAATGGGGCTTGGCCTCACGTTGGAGACCGCGGGGGAGCCCCAATGCCTCCGCAGTCCCTGCTGGCTCCCCACCTCCTGCTGGAACCGGCATTGCTTTTGGACAAAGGGAGCTGCAAACATGCAGCTCCCTTTGCCCAAAAGCAATTCTGCATTGCTTCATGGAAGCAAGAGCAGTTTTCCTGCTCTCGCTTCCATGAAGCGAAGCAAAAGTTTGCTATGGCAGGGCGAGAGCAGTGCTTCCGCCCTGCCATACCAAACAGCAATGTCCTGGGGGTTGGCGCCCCAGGACATTGCTGGAGCCGGCCCTGGGGGGTGGTGGTCCCCAGGGCCAAGGAGGGCTCCTGGAGGGGGGCCACGCGTCCCCCCTCCCACCATTTGCATAGCCCTGGGGAGGTGGTGGTCCCCGGGGCCAGGGGTCTGCAATGGACCCCCGCATTACATAATCTATGCGCCGGCAGGAGCACACCTTTTAGCTTAAAAAAAGCCCCGGGGAGTTGGCAGTCACCGGGACTGCAGGGGCCACACGGGCCCCAGCATCACATTTCGCATTGCCCCGTGACCCGGCCCACCCGGGGGCTTAATTTAACAAACTGTGCTTTGTTTTTTTACATTTTTTCAGTGGTATTCAGGGACCCTACGCAAATCATGCTGAATTGTTTTTTAAAAAAATGCTGTTTTTGGCCCTCAGGGTCCCTGTGGGACCCCCTGAGCAGGCCTATGGGGTCAGGGTGTTTCTACCCTCCCCTTTTTTCACTTTTTTCTTGAGCCTGACTCTGATTGGCTGCCAACACTTCAAAGCAGGAAGTGTTGGCAGCCATCTTGTGACTTGGTGAAAAAGCAAGAATAGAAGGCAGGGTAGAAACACTCTGACCCACTGGGTCTGTTCAGAGGGTCGCACAGGGACCCTCAGGGCCAAATAAAAGCATTTTGTAAAATACATTTCAGTGGGATTCACGGTGGATCTGCGAATCCGGTAGAAAATGTAAAAAAGGTAGCGCGGGCTCCCGTGCCTCATTTACTTTAGGCCCCTGGTGGGCCAAGTCCCGAGGGCAATAAGAAATAGAGATGCTGGGGCCCACACGGGCCCCCGCAGCCACGGGGACTACCACCTCGCGGGGGCGATTTTTTATTAGAATAGGTGGGGGGGCTCCAGCTCCCTGGGGCTAATACTTTGAAGTGCGGGGAGTCACGCAGCCCCCCATGCAGCCACGGGGACCGCCACCTCCCTGGGGCTATATTCACAATAATGCATGGGGACTCTATCCCCCACACGCAGCCCTGGGGACCACCACCTCCCAGGGGCTATATTTAAAAATAATATCTTGGGGGCTCCAGCCCCCCACACAGTTCCAGGGACCACCACCTCCCCGGGGCTATTTTCCAAATGGGAGGGGGGCCATGCGACCCCCTCCTGGAGCCATAAATGGTCCTGGGACCGCCACCCCTCAGGACTAGCTCGAGCACTGTCCTGGGGTGCCCACCTCGAGACATTGCAGTTTGCTCCCTCCATCCCATAGCAAAAAAGTGTGCTCGGTTTGACCAAGCGAGAGCACTTTGCCCAGGGATCTTAGCAGCTCCCTGGGGATAAAAAGCAATGCCGGGTCCCCCAGAAGGCGGGATCCAGCTGGCACCGCAGGGGCCTTCAGGCTACCCCCGTGGACCCAAAGGAGATGGCCATGCCATGGGGGATGGGGTCTCCGGGGCCAAAAATGGCCAGGGAGGGGGCTGCACAATTTGGTGTAAGTCCGTTCAGCAGCTCGGGCTGTAGAGGTGGCTAAAGGTCCCTATGGGAATTATCAATACAAATGTAACCTTATTTCATGCCCCCACTGCACGGATCACCCCAAACTTTCCCAATCAATAGTACCCACTGTGACACTTTTTTGGCAAAATTTCATGCAGATTGGACAAACGACACCAAAGTTATAGCCAAGTCATTCGTTCATAAAACCTTTATTTTGGTTTATAGTACCATAAAAGATACAAACATATAACTCCTTATCAATAGTGCTCGAAATAGAATTAGTACAAAAAAGAGAAAAAATTCCGTACACCAGATGCTAAGGAGTCAAAATTTTTCCAAGATACAGTCTTATAAACACGAAAAAGATCAACAAGGAACATAACTCACTGTTTAAATCAGTGTTACAAATAGCTAGGATAAAAACTAAAGTGCAAGTACATTTGTTTAAATGACAATTGTCACAGTTGTTATTCTGTAAGGCCCAACAACTCTATATAGTTCATTGGGGCCCTTTGCCCCTTATACATTAAAAATAAGAATAATAAAACACATTAAAAATACTTAAAACCAGATTTTGTGGACATTATCTTAGGAAATGAAACACCCTCAGATCATAATATTTTCCTACAGTTGGATCATAACACTTGAGGGGGTGGTCAGTAGCCTTCGCCTAATTGCCCAAAACTGGCCAAGAAATTTCGCGACTGCACACACAAATAGTGATCTCGTATCTGATTTTAAGATACGTAGGGCTTCATAGTGACTGTGGGTCCCCAACTGTCTACATACAGGAGCCAACCAGTTCCTTCTTGGTCTTGCATACGCAGGACATGCAACAAATACATGGCCAACGGTTTCGTTTGGATTTGGGCAAGAGGGACAGCCCTTAGGCTGGCTATTATTGTTCTGCCAAGAATTTGTAAAAGCATTAATAGGTAGACAGCCGTATCTAAACTGACTATACAGTTTCCTGTCCCCAGGCTCCTTAATGATATCAAATTAGCTCTCAAGACATTTAACAGTTTTGATATCTAAAAAAGCATCAGTTAGGCTACCATGACAGATTTTCAAATAATTAGTCTGCTCTACCCATTGCCAATATTGGAGGTTTATTTTGTCCTTTGTATGCAGGGGCTGGGGACCAACAAGCTCATTTGGGAGACCAATTGCTGCCCGGATGGTATTCACAGATTTAATCCACCCGATTTTTTTATTTCTATCTAGGGCAGAAACTTCATTAAAAGCAGCAGCATAAAGGGCCAAATCAGGGGTAGTAACCAGTCTGTACCAAAAGAGCAGTGGGCGCAGTCTCTATTGGTCATTAATTGACCTAACTCCCAGGTCCAATTTCAAGGGGAGAAGGGGGGTGCTCTGAGGGAGAGATACCAGACTCCTAAGGAACTTATTTTCCACAGTGGTTAACTTGCTTGCGTCTGCTACACCCCACAATTCTGCCCCATAAAGAACACTGCTCACTACCTTAGCGCTATAGAGTTTGAGAGCTGGAGCTACAGGCAAATGATAGGCAAATCTCCCTCCGCAAGGCCCCGGTTAGCTGTGAGAATTTCAGGGTCGCCTTATCTAAATGATTATTCCATGTCATACTATCTGATAGCTTTATACCCAAATACTCAAAGGAGCTAACCCTCTCCAATGGAACATTATCCAAGACCAAATTTCGTTTGAAGGTTCTGCGGGGATTCAACATCATCAGCTTAGTTTTGGCAGTGTTGATAACCAAGCCCCTCATATCGCAAAAATCCTTAAATTGATCAAAAAGCTTTTGGAGGCCCATGGGAGTTTTAGATACCAAAAGGGTATCGTCGGCAAACAGCAATGTTGCAATATTCTGGTTCGCCAAGGAGGGAGCATCAGCCGGGATCGAGCATAACAGGTCAGCAATTTGGTTAACATAGAGGGAAAAAAGGGTAGGGGCCAAAACACACCCTTGGCGTACCCCCCGCCGGATCTTAATCGGGTCAGTGAGTTGCCCCTGATTTCCCCACCTCACACGAGCAAAGTTATCATCGTGTAGCCTAACCAATAGTTCTAAGATTCCCAGCGGCATTCCCATGTTCATAAGGACCTGCCAAAGTAAATCCCTGGGGACTAGGTCAAAAGCTGTTTTGAGGTCTATAAAGGCGAGATATAAACTGCCTTTGCCCAGCACAACCACCTTCCAATACAGCATGACGAGGCGAAACGCCTGATCGATAGTGCTGGTCTGCTGCCGGAAGCCCGCCTGTAGTGGAGAGAGGATGTTATTCTCATCCATCCAGGTCTGGATTTTAGATAGGAGCGATCGGCAGAAGACCTTTTGGGCACAGTCTATCAAACTTATTGGGCGGTAGTTGGCGGGCTTGGACATGTCCCCTTTTTTAAAAATTGGGATCACTTCCGCCCCCTTCCACGAGTCAGGAATGCTTCCTCCTCCGACAATATCATTGGCCAAATTCATGAAATAGGTTGTCCAGTTTGCCCTATCAGCACGAAAGAGATCACCCGGGATGCCATCCGGGCCAGGGGCTTTTGCAGGAATAATGGCATCTAGGGAGCTCATGATCTCTTCCCTAGTGAATACAATGGTACGTGCTGAAGCACCAAAGTCGTGGGGCATCTGGAGTCTATCGGTGATGTTACCAATGGAGTATAGCTCACTAAAGTGTTTGTGCCATTCTATTGCCGGAATATGATTGGCCAGGGGAGGTGTGCGCTCAAAATTGGTTTTTGCCACAAGCGACCAAAATTGTCGAGAATCAGGGTGTCCAATGGCCTCCCCTAGATCTTCCCATCTCCTTTCATCCCATTGTTTTTTAGCTTTACCCTGTACCTGTTTATAATCCTTTCTGGTATTGCGGATACTAATAGGATCCCTATTTTTGATAGCTATTGTCAATCTCGCTCTCGCTGCCCTACATTCTTTATTAAACCATGGGTTAGTTTCCCGGGGGCTTCCCTGCGAAGATCTAATCTTATTAATAGGAATGTAAAAAAAGCAGGCCAATTGATCAAAAAATTCCCTATGGAGAATACTACAGGAATTCTGTGAGAGTGCATCCTTACTCGCTGTTTCTAGAACTACTAAATGCTCAGCTAGGACTTCTTTAATCTTTTGAGTTTTATCTTTGTCTGCCAATACCGTAGGCCATTTAAGCCGACGCGTATCATTTGTGACAAGTAACTCCCTTGTACTTAGTGGTTCATAATAGTCCTTCCCAAGCCTCCCCCATAGATGACTAATAGATAAATGAAAAGAGTTGTGATCGCTGTCACAAGCCGGGGCTATATGCATATCCCGTACTAAAGGCCACAGGGTCAAGTCCACTAAAATGTAATCGATCTGACTTGACCCTTTTGTTCCAATAAAGGTCATATCCCCGCCCCTGTCTGAGTTAGTTCGCCCATTAGTGGCCCTTAACCTATGTTCTAGGGTTAGTGCATTCAATTGGAGGGCGGCTTGTGACTATTTTTTTATTGGGGGTAATTCCAAAGAGGGTACCCTCCAGGCTTTATCCTCCTCAGTCACGTCAATGGACTCAGCCCAGTCAAGTGGTTCAAATGTAATATTAAAATCGCCACCGATTATTAGTGGATGGCTAACATTCCTGCCTCCCAATAAATTATCCAAGACATTAAGAGTCAACGAGCTGCCACCTCTAGTACTCCTAGCATAAACATTATAAATGTCAACAATTTGACATTTTCCATTTGTAAGCCTGATCCCCAAAATATCTGGGCTGTTAGTGACCAACTCTTTTGTTTCACAATTCAGTGTAAGGTTTACTAAAGTGAGCAACCCCCCTGAAGCCCGACCCTGTTTGGCCGCTCCTGCTGGCCTAAAAAAGGTCTTAAACCCAGGTATATGTGTAGACGTCTGACATCAGGTTTCCTGGAACAAGCATATTTCTTGACGGGAGACCAAGTCCAGCCAATACGGGCAATTACACTTCCTACTTATACCTGCCAAGTTCCATGACAAAATATTCATCAATTCCCCATTGTCTTCTCGCCAGAGGGCCTGGAGGGGAGGTGTAGCTTTCAGTATAGGCACATCTTGACTACCGGTCCCTATAACTGGTCCACTATCCTGAGTGCTAGCCATCAATGCCAGTGGGGAATTGGGATCTTGAGACTCTACTGGAAGGCTACACATACATTCTTGCTCAGGCTACACATACATTCTTGCTCGGTCAAACACACCACATGATGAAAATAAAGAGGATCAACAGGGGTCATGTGATCTTTACTAGTGATATTCTTGTCATCCCTAGAGAATTTTGGGGTGAGTCAATCGATTTGCGAGAGTGTTGAAGAGGGAGTGACCGCAGGAACTTGGCTCACGTTATTATCTAGGCCGAGTTTAGGGGGAACTGTCAGTCTCAATCTAATCTTTGTTGTTGTATGGGGGTAAGATCTAGCTTCCAGGGCAATTAGATCATGCACAAGGTGATTTGAAGCTAGAATTAACTCTATTGCATCCACTGGACTATGGTCCAGGATGCACCTTTTGGCATGGATAATATCCTCTCTAATTATTGATCTGCACCCCCTAGTATGTCTCAGCCAATGTATGGCTTTGTTTTTTAACACTTCCCCACTCTCATATCTAAGACAGTTAGAGTCAACCTTGGGAACATTAGTCAAAAAAATTGGTATTGATGACGAAGTGTCTAACGTATGCTGGGATGCCTGGGATGATTTACAATGTGGGGGCGCCCTAATGTGGGTCAGGGAAGTTAGCCTTGTCGATAAGACATACCCTGTTTGGTCCGATGACGGGGGCGCAGATCCCCTGCCTTGTGCTACAACTGGTCTGTGTTGCCCTTGAGGAGCTCTGGTAGTTACTTTGGTGCTCTGGGGCCATTGGTGATCTAAGTCTAGAGGCCGTGTGTTTTGGCCACTATATTTCCCATAAGAGGATTCAGGCCTCGTTATAGGACCAACCTGTGTAGGTGGGACGGTTAGTAATGGTGCTATCGGTGGATGGAGTCCATTACTCTCATCTATTCTTTGGTAGAGTTTGTGGACCAAAGAAGTTAAAGCCTCAATGCTACTTTTTAAGGCAGCTATTTCTATCATGAGATCGGATTTCATGAATTCGGTGCCACTACTAGCCTCCCCTACTTCCTGTGGGGTGTCTATGCCTAAATTAATCAGTGCTAGATATGCATTATTAAGGTCAGAGTGTGACTTAACTATAAGTGGATCCTCGGCAAGGAGAGCAAAGCGGTTACTCAGTGGGATCTCTTCTAGTATACTGTTTTCCATGGGGCAAGGTATGCTTACTAGATGTAACGCGCTTGATGTAGCTATATTATGCTCCACTGCTGCTACAGGGAATTTATTTTTCTTAGCTGCAAGTTTAAATAATTTGGGAATATTCCCATATCCAGACACAGAGGACCCAATTGAGGTGTTAGAGAGAGGGGATTTATTATTGATGTTTCTGATTATCGGGACATTAGGGGCTGGCGTGGGTGATGTCAACAGTTCCTCGCAGTCAGTGACAATATTCTCAATGCGATCTAGGATTTCCTCTCCTGTCCCCCCTTCGCCCCCTTCACCCTCTGCACACTCCAAACCCTTTATGGTTAGCTGGGAAAGTTTTTGGGATCTTGTTTTGCTTGCACCTCCCAGCCCTACTTCAATCCCTTTCCATTTACCCATTGCGGCAGCAGAAAATCTACTGTGAATATTACCACAACTCTACACTACTACAACACAATATAGCACAACACTGAAGCACCGGAATGTATTATGGCAAAGTCAATAGATGCGATTAAAAGATCCTCAATAAAACCACTAGTTCTCCAAGGATTGTGATGTTAATCAATGAGCCGGAATGATGCTAAAACCAGTACCTTTGGGGGGATACAATTGCCAGCAACTCCAAGTCCGCGTTGTCAGAGGGGTGGCCCAGCCCAGCCTCTTACGGGCAAGGATGGGCCCGCACACGTCCCGCACTGCGGGAGCCCGCATCCGGTTTTGAAGCACCTCCTGGCGCTCTTATTGGCAGGAGATGCGGCGGGAGATGCGGCGTCAGCGGCTCCGGCCGCAAAAAAGAACCAGCAGGAAGCAATCACCAGCGGGACCCGTCAAAAAATGCTTTTCCTATGGAAACTAGGTCCTAACTATAACTACCTACTGGCAACATATATATATATATATGGCTAACATAGTCTGTTGGGAGCAACCACAATAAAATAGCCAACAGCAAGGAATTACTGGGTCTGTGCTCTTTCTTCAGCCGACAAAGTGAGCGAAAAGGGAAGGAGTTGTTCTGCATATATATATATATATGCATATATATATATATATACATATATATATATATATGCATATCATCCACAAAGCTCAATAAGCGCGCTCTCAGGGTACAGCACACTCAACACCAAGTTGTTGCAGGAAACTGTTTAATCACACAACACATTTTGGCTGCCCAGCAGCCTTGGTCATATGTCCTATAACCACCACTGGGGTGTCCTTAAAAAAGCATGGTAGACATAGAAAAGAGACATTAGAGGATCTAATGTGTCGGCCATATTGGAAAGGTATAAAACCTAGTCAGAAAAACGGTACAAAGCCACTGGGTGGTGCATACACAATCGTAACACAAGAACCCTCTGATGAACATACATCCGCGAATGCCACACACGAACATAGGATAACGAGGTAACACCAAAATAGTACCAACATGTGGCATCCTAACATGGAGTGAGGTTGTGCAGAAAAAGACAGTAATGACAAGGTGTCAGTGCCTGGACAGCATTCCAAAGTTACACTGGCGGAACCAATTAGGGTAAAGGCATAGTGCCTATCCAAAACCGTGTAACTAGAACATAGGCTCCTCACAATGTAGGTTAGTCCGGTCCAAAATACTCTGCCAGGGTCAAAAGGAGTATTCGGTGTAGCAACAACGCTAGTGTTGGGCTAGTGCCCGGGCATATTTTGACTCAGGTTATGACATAGTGCCCAAAGATCCTCATATGATAATCAAAAATCATGCATAGTAAATCTTACCTGTGATGGCATCCCAGGAGTGACGACGAAGAAAAGGGTAGGGAACCCGTGCTGGTGAGTGACTTGAAAGTGGGTCGCTTCCTTTCCTCCTGTAAAGAAGAAACACAAAAGAAAGATGTCAGTATCAAGAAAATAAAACTTAAAAACAATGTGATACAGGTTATGCATGTAATAACATTTGGTTTCAATGCATATAAAGGAAGAGCAGAAATAGAGGTGAAAAACTATTCCTCTTTGAGGTGAACAGCAAGTTCCTTATTCTGGTTAAGCCCCACAGGGATTCTGGTTTGGAAGTCAATTATGTATTTGGACTCCCTCTTACTAAGCTTACTCTATCTCCCCCTCTTAGTTTATTCTTGACCTGTTCGATGGCACTGTAAGAGAGTTGGGATGCATCGGAAAAATGCCTGACCTGAAAGTGTCAGGCTACTGGATACTGAGGGTCCCTGTTGGTAATGGCCCTCATGTGCTTGAGTATCCTCTTGTTGGCCATCAGAGTGGTGCTCCCTAAGTACCACAACTTACACGGGCATTCTATGATATAGATACCAAAAGTGGTACTACACGTGAGGAATTGGGAAATGACTCTGCTGGTTGGCCCTCGTGCTACTTCCTTGCAACTCAGGCTGTTTCTGCACGCCTTACAATAGACGCATGGAAAAAAGCCCTGGAGGTTGTGTGCATTGCTACTTGGTGATTCGGTGATGTTGCTGTGAACAAGCATGTCCCTGAAGCTACATCCTCTCCTGTATGTGATGCGGAGTCTGTCATCTATGTTGTTACCAATGACGCTGTCACACTTGAGTATGTTCCAGTTCTTAACCAGGATCTTCCTGACATCACTAGCATCGCCATTGTATGTCAAAATGATCCTGGTGCTGTCCTCAGTCAGTTCTGACTCAGTGTTAACTTTGTCAGAGAGAGTCTCATGTCTGCTGATGACATCTGCTCTGTCACTGGCCTTATTGAGAACCCAGATCGGGTATCCTCTCTCCATGAATCTGTCAATCATAACCCTGCGCTCTTGAAGGTACGCTTCCTCAGTGTTACAATTCCGTTTAGCCCTTAGTAGCTCCCCAAACGGGATGCTCCATTTGAGGGTCTCTGGGTGGCCACTAAAGGCATGCAACAGGCTGTTTCCAGCCGTGCTCTTGCGGAAGAGTTCTGTGTGTATTTTGTTCTGCCTGATCTCTACCTTGACATCCAAATATTCCACTGTGGTGCTGCTGATCTTACTGGTCAGGAGTATATTGTGGTTATTGGTATTGAGTTTCTTAATGAAATCGATGGCTAGACTTTCCAAGCCCCTCCAGACGATGAACAGGTCGTCAATGTACCTGAGCCACACCACAACCCGCCCAATATCTGGCGCAAGCTCAGAACAGCCAAAGATCTCCTCCTCCCAGAGGCCATTAACAGATTAGCAAAGCTGGCAGCGAAGCACAAACCCTTGGCAGTCCCGGTTATTTGTCTGTAGATGACACCGTCAAACAAAAAGATGTTACTGCTGAGACAATGCTCAATCATGTCCAGAATCATCATAGTGTGGTCTCTGAATCTGACCTGTCTTCTGCGTAGAAAATGTCAACATGCTTCCAGTCTTTGTTTGTGGTCAATAATCGTGTACAAGGAGATAACATCGAGAGTGATAAGGAGGAAATCTTCCTCCCATACAATGTCCTGAAGTTTACCCAAAAAGTCCTTGGTGTCCCTAATGTACAAGGTGAGCGCGGCCACGTGGTCCCCAAGAACGTGGTCCAAGCATTTGACACATGCTCCAAAGCACTACTTCTTGAAGACACTACGGGTGCTCTGGTGGAACAAGGGGATCCTTGTGTACCTTAGGATGTAAGTATAAGACTGGGAGTTTCGGATGGTCTTTTTTTAGAAAACAATACTCCTCCCACTCAAGAATCCCCTTGTCCTTCCATTCACTCAGTTTGTCCCAAATCGTGGTAATACTCCTGGTGTATTCATCCCTAGAGATGGGAGTATAAAACTGAGGGTCAATTAGCTGCCTCATTGCCTCAGTTATGTACATGTCTCTGTCTAGCAAAATCACATTGCCACCCTTGTCCGCAGGACATATTGCAACCTCCTTGTCCCCAGCTAAGGAAATAAGGGCCTACCTTTGCGTAAAGGTGAGATTATCAGGTGCCCTGTTCCTGTGGTGTGATTTGCAGTGGTATTCCATGAGCGATTTGGTGACAACTTCATGGAATGTGTCTATGCTTTCGTGGGGGAGAGTGGGAAAAAAAGTGGACTGTGGTTTAAAACTAGTGCTCGCCGCTGCGTCATGGGTGATACCTAACACATCTAGTACAGATATCTCAGTGATGTTAGTCCCCACATGATTGGGCTCCTGTTGTAGTTGCAATAGCGTGACAAGAGTATCCATGTCACCAATGCCAAGATCAATCTCATTGTCCTGTGTCCTAGATACCTTGGTTCTGTTGTGGCCCCCTGACCTTAATTCGTGCCATTTTTTAAGTTTAAGCTTGCGAATATATTTGCACAGATCTATTCTGGTATCAGTGTAATTAAAGAAAGAAGAAGGGCAGAAAGAAAGACCTGTTTTGATAGCCAGTATGCTCTGCCGGCATGCACACCACTTCCCATGGGTCCGGAATTTCCAGACGGAGCAATGAGTTAATGATATATATATATATATATTCACTGAAAAAACCATAGGTTTTAGGGACAGTTATAGTTAGTTGGACATTTCACTCGTACAAAACCATAGAAATTCCCCCGTTATAGTTAGTTTAGCTAACTATAACTCGCGCCCCATAATGCACTGCTGATGACGTCACATATTACATCACTCATGACATGGTCAGTGACATCACTGATGACAACACTGATGACATCTCAAATGACATCACTGATGACATCACTGATGACATCATCCAGTGACTGTGTGTTTCTGTAAAGTTTAAATATGTTTAATATATATAGGGAAAGGCGTATTGAAGAATGAGTGGGTGTATAAGTGTCTGAATGGATGATTTAGTACGTGTGTGACTGACTCTACAAGTGAGTGATTAAACGTATCTTACTGAATGCATGGGTTAGTGACTAAACTGTGTGAATGTCTGTATCCGTCTGTTTGTTGGTGTGTAAGTGGATGCATGGATTTGCGAATAGCTACATGAGTGTCTATATGGGTTATTGATTGGTTCTCTGAGTATCTGTATGGCTGCCTGAGTGTTTGTGTGGGTGGGGTGTGTGTGACTCTGTACATAGATGTGTGAGTGGGTGATTCACTGGGTGCATGATTTCAAGAGTGCATCTGTGATGGACTGCTTGGGTGGGTGAGTGTGTGTATGGGTGTGTTAGTGAGTGAATGTATATCTCAGTGGTACATGTGCGAGTAACTACATATGTAAAGGCAGTATATATGTGTGTTAGAGTATTTAAATGGCTATAAGTGAGAGTGTGTGATTGTGAGAGTGGCTGTATGGATGCATGTGTGCTTGTATCAGTTATTGTATAAGAGCGTAAGAATGTGCTAGTATTTGTATGAGTAAGTGAGCTGGTGTGTGTATAACTGTATAGGTGAGTAAATGGGTGTGTGATTAATTTTTTGCATGACTGAATAGGTGTGTGAGTACCTCTATGGATGAGTGGCGGTGTGTGAGTGTTTATATAGGTGTATGAGTGCATATGATAGTCCTGTACTGAGTGACTGTACGGGTGAGTGAGTAGATGTGTGTGTGTAGACCTAAGAATCAGTGAGTGGGTATGTAGTTATTGGTATTGGAGTGTGTATGGTTTTGAGAATGGCAGTCTGTAATTTAGAGTGGGTGTATCAAAAGTTATATTAGGGTGTGAGAAGATGCATGAAATTATCACATGGATGATGTCATCAGTGATGTCATCAGTGATGTCATTTGAGATGTCATCAGTGATGTCATCAGTGATGTCACTGACCATGTCATGAGTGATGTAATATGTGACGTCATCAGCAGTGCATTGCGGGGCGCGAGTTATAGTTAGCTGAACTAACTATAACGGGGAATTTCTATGGTTTTGTATGAGTGAAATGTCCAACTAACTATAACTGTCCCTAAAACCTATGGTTTTAAATGCTAATTTCTAACTATAACGTGTCTGAAACCTATGTCTTTTTTAGTGAATTTCAAAGGTTTTTAAATGCTAATTTCTAACTATAACGTGCCTGAAACCTATGATTTTTTAAGTGAATTTCAAAGGTTTTTAAATGCTAGTTTCTAACTATGCCTACAGAGGTAGGACATGTGAAGAAAGAAGAAAAAACGCACAGAAAGAAGCAAAAGAAATGCAGAAAGAAGCAACAGAAGTCCACAAAGACGAAGAAAAGTGCAGGAAGAAGCAAAAGATGTGCAGAAAGAACCAACAGAGGAGCAGAAAGAGGCCTTGTTGCAAAATCATCCTGTGCCCACAACTTTTCAGACGGGTACTGGTGGTAACTGACTCTGACTAACCAGAGTCAGTGCTATGCTAAAAGACACTTAGAATACAGTGAAAACACCTACATACACTAGGGAACACTATGCGTTGGGGTACCCCTGTGATTAGCATGACCTCCTCTGTAAGTCCCTAGTACATAATAGGGCCGGGGGATTAAAACTACCTCTTAAAACGCGCTACAGGGCGCGTTTGCACAGTGGTGAAGGGAGGGGGCCTGAGGTGACATGTGTGCAAACGCGCCCCGTGGCGCGTTTTAAGCTGCGGGATTAAGTCCCCTTGAATCCTGAGGGTCCCTGGGGCCCAACTAGCCCCCCAGGTACCTACAGTTAGGACCACAGAGCTGAGTTGCAGAGAGGCGTTCCGAGGCCACGCACCTTTTTCACCTCTCTGCAACGCAACTCTGTTGTGCTTACTGAAGGTTCCTGGTGGGCTAGTTGGCCCACAGGGTCCCTCAGGATTCAAGGGAATTAATTCCCCAACTTAAACGCACCACAGGGCGTGTTTGCGTACATGTCACCTGAGGCCCCGCCCCCTCCCTTCACCACTGTGCAAACGCGCCCCGTGGCGCGTTTTAGGATGGGGGATTAGGTCACCTTGAATCCTGAGGGTCCCTGGGGCCCAACTAGCCCACCAGGTACTTCCAGTAAGCACCACAGGCCTGCGTTGCAACGCCTGTAACAAATTGTGCAGTTGTGTTTAGGTAGTGAAGAGGGTCGTGCTGGGGGTAGTGTTTTAGGGTTTAGGGTAGTGCAGTGGTGTTTGTGTAGTGTAGGGGGTCATGCTGGGGGTAGATTTAGGGTTTAGGGTAGTGCAGTGGTGTTTGGATAGTGTAGGGAGTCGTGCTGGGGGAGTGTTTTAGGGTTTAGGGTAGTGCAGTGGTGTTTGGGTAGTGTAGGGGGTTGTGCTGGGGGTAGTGTTTTAGGGTTTAGGGTAGTGCAGTGGTGTTTGGGTAGTGTAGGGGGTCATGCTGGGGGTAGTGGTTTAGGGTTTAGGGTAGTGCAGTGGTGTTTGGGTAGTGTAGGGGGTACTGCTGGGGGTAGTGTTTTAGGGTTTAGGGTAGTGCAATGGTGTTTGGGTAGTGTAGGGGTACTGCTGGGGGTAGTGTTTTAGGGTTTAGGGTAGTGCAGTGGTGTTTGGGTAGTGTAGGGGGTACTGCTGGGGGTATTGTTTTAGGGTTTAGGGTAGTGCAGTGGTGTTTGGGTAGTGTAGGGGTTCGTGCTGGGGGTAGTTTTTAGGGTTTAGGGTAGTGCAGTGGTGTTTGTGTAGTGTAGGGGGTAGTGTTTTAGGGTTTAGGGTAGTGCAGTGGTGTTTGTGTAGTGTAGGGGGTCGTGCTGGGGGTAGTGTTTTAGGGTTTAGGGTAGTGCAGTGGTGTTTGTGTAGTGTAGGAGGTCGTGTTTTAGGGTTTAGGGTAGTGCAGTGGTGTTCGGGTAGTGTAGGTGGTCGTGCTGGGGGGAGTGTTTTAGGGTTTAGGGCAGTGCAGTGGTGTTCGGGTAGTGTAGGGGGTCATGCTGGGGGAGTGTTTGAGGGTTTAGGGCAGTGCAGTTGTGTTCGGGTAGTGTAGGGGGTCGTGCTGGGGGAGTATTTTAGGGTTTAGGGTAGTGCAGTGGTGTTCGGGTAGTGTAGGGGGTCGTGCTGGGGGTTGTGTTTCAGGGTTTAGGGCAGTGCAGTGGTGTTCGGGCAGTGTAGGGGGTCGTGCTGGGGCTGGTGTTTCAGGGTTTAGGGCAGTGCAGTGGTGTTCGGGCAGTGTAGGGGGTCTTGCTGGGGCTGGTGTTTCAGGGTTTAGGGCAGTGCAGTGGTGTTCGGGCAGTGTAGGGGGTCTTGCTGGTGGTGGTGTTTCAGGGTTTAGGGCAGTGCAGTGGTGTTCGGGCAGTGTAGGGGGTCTTGCTGGGGGTGGTGTTTCAGGGTTTAGGGCAGTGGTGTTCGGGCAGTGTAGGGGGTCATGCTGGGGGTGGTGTTTCAGGGTTTGGGGCAGTGCAGTAGTGTTCAGGCAGTGTAGGGGGTCGTGCAGAGGGTGGTGTTTCAGGGTTTAGAGCAGTGCAGTGGTGTTCGGGCAATATAGGGGGTCGTGCTGGGGGTGGTGTTTCAGGGTTTAGGGCAGTGCAGTGGTGTTCGGGCAGTGTAGGGGGTCGTGCACGGGGTGGTGTTTCAGGGTTTAGGGCAGTGCAGTGGTGTTCGGGCAGTGTAGGGGGTCATGCTGGGGGTAGTGTTTCAGGGTTTAGGGCAGTGCAGTGGTGTCCGTGCAGTGTAGGGGGTCATGCTGGGGATGGTGTTTCAGGGTTTAGGGCAGTGCAGTAGTGTTCGGGCAGTGTATGGGGTCGTGCAGGGGTGGTGTTTCAGGGTTTAGGGCAGTGCAGTGGTGTTCGGGCAGTGTAGGGTGTCGTGCTGGGGGTGGTGTTTCAGGGTTTAGGGCAGTGCAGTGGTGTTCGGACAGTGTAGGGGGTCGTGCACGGGGTGGTGTTTCAGGGTTTAGGGCAGTGCAGTGGTGTTCGGGCAGTGTAGGGGGTTGTGCTGGGGCTGGTGTTTCAGGGTTTAGGGCAGTGCAGTGGTGTTCGGGCAGTGTAGGGGGTCGTGCTGGGGCTGGTGTTTCACGGTTTAGGGCAGTGCAGTGGTGTTCGGGCAGTGTAGGGGGTCATGCTGGGGCTGGTGTTTCAGGGTTTAGGGCAGTGCAGTGGTGTTCGTGCAGTGTAGGTGGTCGTGCTGGGGCTGGTGTTTCAGGGTTTAGGGCAGTGCAGTGGTGTTCGGGCAGTGTAGGGGGTCGTGCTGGGGCTGGTGTTTCAGGGTTTAGGGCAGTGCAGTGGTGCTCGGGCAGTGTAGGGGGTCGTGCTGGGGGCGGTGTTTCTGGGTTTAGGGTAGTGCAGTGGTGTTCGGGCAGTGTAGGGGGTCATGCTGGGGCTGGTGTTTCAGGGTTTAGGGCAGTGCAGTGGTGTTTGGGCAGTGTAGGGGGTCATGCTGGGGCTGGTGTTTCAGGGTTTTGGGCAGAGCAGTGGTGTTCGGGCAGTGTAGGGGGTCTTGCTGGGGGTGATGTTTCAGGGTTTAGGGCAGTGGAGTGGTGTTCGGGCAGTGTAGGGGGTCTTGCTGGGGGTAGTGTTTCAGGGTTTCGGGCAGTGCAGTGGTGTTTGGGCAGTGTAGGGGGTCGTGCTGGGGGTGGTGTGTCAGGGTTTAGGGCAGTGCAGTGGTGTTCGGGCAGTGTAGGGGTCGTGAAGGGGGTGGTGTTTCAGGGTTTAGGGTAGTGCAGTGGTGTTCGGGCAGTGTAGGGGGTCGTGCTGGGGGTGGTGTTTCAGGGTTTAGGGCAGTGCAGTGGTGTTCGAACAGTGTAGGGGGTCGTGCAGGGGCTGGTGTTTCAAGGTTTAGGGCAGTGCAGTGGTGTTCGGGCAGTGTAGGGGGTCATGCTGGGGGCAGTGTTTTAGGGTTTAGGTTAGTGCAGTGGTGCTTGTGTAGTGTAGGGGGTCGTGCTGGGGGTAGTGTTTTAGGGTTTAGGGTAGTGCAGTGGTCTTTGTGTAGTGTAGGGGTCATGTTTTAGGGTAGTGCAGTGGTATTTGGGTAGTGTAGGGGGTCGTGCTGGGGGTATTGTTTTAGGATTTAGGTTAGTGCAGTGGTGTTTGGGTAGTGTAGGGGATCGTGCTGGGGGTAGTGTTTTAGGGTTTAGGGTAGTGCAGTGGTGTTTGTGTAGTGTAGGGGGTTATGCTGAGGGTAGTGTTTTAGGGTTTAGGGTAGTGCAGTGGTGCTTGTGTAGTGTAGGGGGTCGTGCTGTGGTGTTTTAGGGTTTAGGGTAGTGCAGTGGTGTTTGTGTAGTGTATGGGGTCATGTTTTAGGGTAGTGCAGTGGTGTTTGGGTAGTGTAGGGGGTCGTGCTGGGGGTAGTGTTTTAGGGTTTAGGGTAGTGCAGTGGTGTTTGTGTAGTTGTGGGGGTCATGTTTTAAGATGCAACGCTCCAATACCTGACCAGTCTGCACTACATAAAACTGCAAAAAAACTAAAAATAAAAAGTGTTTTGCACACTTTTGTCATTGGGCTATATGTGGGCTACATCTGGGTAATATTTTGCTACATTTGGGCTCTTTTTTCTCTGGTGGCCATCTTGGAAGACTTCTTTGTTATGAAGTTTCCTAATTTCCTCATTTACTGCAGTCTCCTCAGTAGGAAATGCTTTCAGTTTTTACTTTGATTCCATCAAGAAGGCATTCAGATGTGTCTCACATTTGCCATAAATTCAGAATGTTAGCACTCTAGTTGCTCATTAGATCACTGTAGTAAAGCAACTGCTCACCAGGGAGTTAACTGGAAGTCTGCTGCTGGTATTGAAAGTGATTGTTTCAGTCTGCATGTCAGAATTTTCTAATGAAATAGAAGAGGATTTGAGATCTCACTTAAAACATGCCCTCATTTTTCTTTCTGCAGCACTAACCATAATTTCTATTTCAAAAGAACCCCCTCATTTTGTTCCTTTTTAAATTAAATGTTTTAAGTATTAACGGTTTATTCCAATCAAGATGGCTTCAGGTGTGCCATACTTTTGTCATAAGTAAGGCTGTTAGCGCTCTAGTTGTTCTTTAGAACACTCTGGGAAGCTGCAGTAGAACACAAAGGCATCAACTGGCAGGCTGCTCCTGTTGAAATATAACAGGAAGATATTTGAGATCACACTTGAAACATGTCCTAATTTTTCTTTCTACAGCACTACCCATAATTTCTATGACAAAATGAACCCCATCATTTTGTTCCTTTTTCAATTAAATGTTTTAAGTGTTACCAGTTTATTCCAATCAAGATGGCTTCAGGCGTGCCATACTTTTGTCATAAGTAAGGCTGTTAGCACTCTAGTTGTTCTTTAGAACACTCTGGGAAGCTGCAGTAGAACACAAAGGCATCAACTGACAGGCTGCTCCTGTTGAAATATAACAGGAAGATATTTGAGATCTCACTTGAAACATGTCCTAATTTTTCTTTCTATAGCACTAACCATAATTTCTATGACAAAATGAACCCCATCATTTTGTTCCTTTTTAAATTAAATGTTTTAAGTGTTACCAGTTTATTCCAATCAAGATGGCTTCAGGTGTGCCATACTTTTGTCACAAGTAAGGCTGTTAGCACTCTAGTTGTTCTTTAGAACACTCTGGGAAGCTGCAGTAGAACACAAAGGAATCAACTGACAGTCTCTGCCCTTGTTGGATGTACATGTTTTACTGAGAATGTCATACTTCCTTCTCACATGACTGAGAAAGATAATGTGAATTTACAGAAAATATGCTCTCATTTTAGCTTCTGGAGCACCTTCCAAACCTCTATGGGACAAGCATGTGAAAATAGTTTTCTCTCAAACATGATTCATGATATCCCAGCAGAAGGTTTTCACAGGGTAAAATCACCTTAGAACACACCACAATTCCTGAAATTAGTATGGTACAATCAACAAATGAATTCTAATGTAACTAAAGTCTGTTATCACCCTTTATAGTTCTCCTTTTGGTAACCCTCAAAATCTTTAATTCACTACAATGCATTTCAATGGGGTACTATCATTTATATTGGTCCCAAGATGGCTGCCAGCAATTCCAGGATGAAGTGCTGACAGCCAATCAGATCTCACGATGACATGTGTGGTTAGGCTCCGCCCAGATATATATGTGATTTTACTTTTGATTTTCTCAGCAACTACTGAACGGATTTACACCATTTAACAAAAAGGGTTCTTTCTGAACCAAGAACTACCTCTTTGCCAAATTTGGTGTAATTCCGTTCAGCAGTTCGGGCTGTAGCCGTGTCTAAAGTTTCCTATGGAAAATTGCATGGGGAAAACACGTTTTGGGACCCCCCTTTTTTCTCGGCCCCCACTTACCGAATCACCCCAAAACTTTCAGGATAGGAGCGGACCGGAGCGGGCCATAAGTTTTGAAAATTTCGCGAAGATTCGTCAACCGGCGCCAAAGTTATTGGAAATAGAATGTTGTAAATTTCCTATGGAAAATAGGTCCTAACTATAACTATCTACTGGCAACCGCCAGTAGATAATATATATATATATATATATACACATATGTATCGCTTGCAAAAAACAACCAACTTGCGAATATATTTGCACAGATCTATTCTGGTATCAGTGTAATTAAAGAAAGAAGAAGGGCAGAAAGAAAGATCTGTTTTGACAGCCGGTATGCTCTGCCGGCATGCGTGCCACTTCCCATGGGTCCGGAATTTCCAGACGGAGCAATGAGTTAATGATATATATATATATTTACTGAAAAAACCATAGGTTTCAGGGACGTTATAGTTAGATATTAGCATTTAAAAAACCTTAGAAATTCACCGAAAAAACCACAGGTTTCAGGGACACTATAGTTAGTTGGACATTTCACTCGTACAAAACCAGAGAAATTCGGCCGTTATAGTTAGTTGAGGTAACTATAACTCACGCCCCCGCAATGCACTCCTGATGACGTCACATACTACATCACTCATGACATGGTCAGTGACATCTCTGATGACATCACTGATGACATCATCCAGTGACTGTGTGTTTCTGTAAAGTTTAAATATGTTTTATATATATATAGGCCAAGGTGTATTGAAGAATGAGTGGGTGTATGACTGTCTGAATGGATGATTTAGTAGGTGCGTGACTGACTGTATAAGTGAGTGATTAAACGTGTCTTATTGAATGCATGGGTTAGTGACTAAACTGTGTGAATGTCTGTATCAGTCTGTTGGTGTGTAAGCGGCTGCATGGGTTGGTGAGTAGCTACATGAGTGTCTATATTGGTTATTTATTGGTTGTCTGAGTATCTGTATGGGTGCCTGAGTGTCTGTGTGGGTGGGGGTGTGTGACTTTGTGCATAGATGTGTGAGTGGATGATTCACTGGGTGTATTGGTTCATGAGTGCATCTGTGAAGGGCTGTATGGGTGGGTGAGTGTGTGTATGGGTGTGTTCGTGAGTGTTTAGATGTCTCAGTGGTACATGTGTGAGTAACTACGTATGTGAAAGGCAGTATATGTGAGTGTTGGAGTATATAAATGACTAAATGTGAGAGTGAGTGATTGTGAGAGTACCTGTATGGATGAGTCTGTGCTTGTGTCAGTGATTGCATAAGAGAGTAAGTATGTGTTAGTATCTGTATGAATAAGTGAGGTGGAGTGTGTGTATAATTGTGTAGGTGAGTAAATGGGAGTGTAATTGATTCTTTGCATGACTGACTATGTGTGTGAGTAACTCTATGGGTGAGTTTCAGTGTGTGAATGTCTGTTTTGGTATATGAGTGTATATGATTGTGCTGTATTGATGAGTGACTGCATGTATGAGTGACTTGTTGGGTGAATGAGTAGATGTGTATGTAGACCTAGTAATCAGTAAGTGGGTATATAGTAACTGGTATTGGTGTGTCTTTGGTTACGAAAATGATAGTCTGTATTTTAGAGTGGGTGTATCAAAGGTTATATTAGGGTATGAGGAGGTGCATCAGATTATCACGTGGATGATGTCATCAGTGATGTCATCAGTGATATCATTCGAGATGTCATCAGTGATGTCACTGACCATGTCATGAGTGATGTAATATGTGACGTCATCAGCAGTGCATTGCGGGGGCGCGAGTTATAGTTACCTCAACTAACTACAACGGACAAATTTCTCTGGTTTTGCACGAGTGAAATGTCCAACTAACTATAACGTCCCTGAAACCTGTGGTTTTCTCAGTGAATTTCTAAGGTTTTTGAAATGCTAATTTCTAACTATAACGTCGCTGAAACCTATGGTTTTTTCAGTGAATTTCAAAGGTTTTTTAAATGCTAATTTCTAACTATAACGTCTCTGAAACCTATGGTTTTTTCAGTGAATTTCAAAGGTTTTTTAAATGATAATTTCTAACTATAGCGTCCCTGAAACCTATGGTTTTTTCAGTGAATTTCAAAGGTTTTTTAAATGCTAATTTCTAACTATAACATCCCTGAAACCTATGGTTTTTTCAGTGAATTTCAAAGGTTTTTTAAATGATAATTTCTAACTATAACGTCCCTGAAACCTATGGTTTTTTCAATGAATTTCTAAGGTTTTTTAAATGATAATTTCTAACTATAACTTCCCTGAAACCTATGTTTTTTTCAGTGAATTTCTAAGGTTTTTTAAATGCTAATTTCTAACTATAACGTCCCTGAAACCTATGGTTTTTCAATGAATTTCTAAGGTTTTTAAATGATAATTTCTAGCTATAACTTCCCTGAAACCTATGTTTTTTTCAGTGAATTTCTAAGGTTTTTTAAATGCTAATTTCTAACTATAACGTCCCTGAAACCTATGGTTTTTTCAGTGAATTTCAAAGGTTTTTAAATGATAATTTCTAACTATAATGTCCCTGAAACCTATGTTTTTTTCAGTGAATTTCAAAGGTTTTTTAAATGATAATTTCTAACTATGTCTACAGAGGTAGGACATGTGCAGAAAGAGGAAGAAAGGCACAGAAAGAAGCAAGAGAAATGCAGAAAGAGGCAACAGAAGTCCAGAAAGATGAAGAAAGGTACAGAAAGAAGCAATAGATATGCAGAAAGAAACAACAGAGGTGCAGAAAGAGGCCTTGTTGCAAAGTCATCCTGTGCCCCCAACTTTTTGCTGACTGGTACTGGTGGTAACTGACTCTGACTAACCAGGCACAGAGCCAGTGCTATGCTGAAAGACACTTAGAATACAGTGAAAACACCTACATACACTAGGGTACTGTAGTGAATAAATGAAGGTCCAATCCATGTAGGTTCTTCAAGTAGATTTATTCAGAATAAGATGTTAAGCTGAGCCCCACCAGGAGCAGCCTTCCTGCTGCTCAGCCCATCCACCAACTGACTCACACACTCCCCAACATTCCACTCACCAACATTCTGTCACCACAGTCACACTGGCTGAGCAGCAGGTATAACACATCTCCTTTCTTTATATTAATTACAAAAGAACTTTAAATGGAATGACAATGAAGTCAGATGCAAGCAAAGAATGACATAGGAACAATAGCATGCAACAGAATGATATCAGAGCCATTGCCACAAATAAGCAACATAGCAACGGTCTGAAACATCAGCATTAAGCCTGGGCGTAGTTCGCGAAGTAGTGCTACGCGAAGCTACGCAAAGTGCAGTTCGCACTACGCGAACTACGCGTAGCACTACGCGAACTGCGTAGTGCACTGTTCGCAATGATTGCACAGTGCCGGATGCTTGTCCGCACTGTGCAATCATTGAAAACGGCATCTTGCACAGTGCGAGCAGTCTTTTACTGCCGCTCGAGTAGATTTTTACTCGAGCGGCAGCTTTCTCAACGCGAACTGGTAGTTTCTCATCGCGAGCGGTCGCGAGCATACGCGACCACTCGCAATGAGAAACCTGACCTCCCTGCGTTGAGAATCTCGCCGGGATGTCATTTTGCTTGCTCACGGTCGCCAACTTGACGTTGAGGACCGCGAGCAAGCAAAAATGACCGCTGCACTACGCTACGCGTGTTTGCACTGTGCTACGTGCAATTCGCGTTGTCGCGAAGTAGCGCAAACTTCGCAAACTACGCGAGCGTAGCGTAGTGCTTTGCCCAGGGTTAATCAGCATGAAGATAATAGATGGAAAATATCATGCACACGAAATATAAAGAGAGAGAGAAAAAGGAACACAAGTGCTATATTAAGAATACACTCATGCACCATCTCCCTTTCTACCACAGCAAAATCCATACACTACTACATCGCAAACCACAAACAAACCCAGATACCTAAAACATGCTAGCTGGCCAGGCAAACATAAGAAAAGTAAATAGAGTGCCAACCACAAGGTGTAGAAGAGAACCATCTGATCACAACAACTAAAAAAAAACAATAAGAAAGTGTGGAAGACCGCCCCACACGGAACAAACAACACCAAAGCTGCCCTTCACCCAAGCCCGAAGCATGGGTGGAAAGTGTGCATGCGTGGGTTCGTATCCTTGTCGCCAAAATGTAGTGAATAAATGAAGGTCCAATCCATGTAGGTTCTTCAAATAGATTTATTCAGGATAAGATGTTAAGCTGAGCCCCATCAGGAGAAGCCTTCCTGCTGCTCAGCCCATCCACCAACTGACTCACACACTCCCCAACATTCCACTCACCAACATTCTGTCACCACAGTCACAATGGCTGAGCAGCAGGTATAACAGTTACACTATGGGTTGGGGTACCCCTGTGATTGGCATGAGCTCCGCTGTAAGGCCCTAGTACATAATAGGGCAGGGAGATTAAAACTACCTCTAAATCCCTAGCATATAATAGGGCATGGCAGTTTAGAGGCCAGCAGCCCTTTGACCAGAGCTCAGGAATTCCGCTGCGTAGGACTTACAGGAGGTACCAGGAGGGCTTCCTGGCCCCCAAACTCCCTCAGGAGTAAAGTGGACTTCATCCCCCAACCAGTACTGTGCCAGGAGGTGCGTTTGCAGAGTGGTGGAGAAAGGGGGCATGGCCTCCGAAGACCTCTTAGCAATCCCACAGTGTGGGACTTAGTGGAGGTAATAGGAGAGGTAGTTGGACCTCAAGGACAACCTTGGGGACCAACAACCCCTCCTATTACCTCCAGTAAGTCCCACACAGTGGGATTGCTAAATTGTCATAGCAGGCCTTGCCCCCTTTCCCCACTACTCTGCAAAAGCACTCCCTGGTGCGCTCTTGGATGGGGATTAAAGTCCCCTTCGCTGCTGGGGGTCCTTAGGGGCCAACTAGCCTACCTGATACCTCCAGTATGCCCCAGATAGTGGGATTGCTGATAGGTGGACACAGGCCACACCCCCTTAATCCACCACTCTGCAAACACGCCTCCTGGCACGCTCTTGGTTGGGGGATGAAGTCCCCTTGCCTCCTGAGGGTCCCTGGGGGCCAACTAGCCCACCAGGTACCTCCACTAAGCCCCACACAGCTGGATTTCTGAGAGTGGTCCGAGGCCACGCCCCCTTTTTACACCACTCTGCAAACACACCTCCTGGTGCACTGCTGCTCGGGGGATGAAGTCCACTTGTGTCCTGAGGTCCTCAGGATACAAGAGGACCTCATTGCCCCACCAGCAGTGCGCCAAGAGGCACGTTTGCAGAGTGGTGTAAAAAGGGGCATGGCCTCGGACCACCTCTCAGCAATCCTACTGTGTGGGGCTTACTGGAGGTTTCTGGTGGCCTAGTTGGCCCCCAGGGACCCTCACTAGCAATGGGGACTTAATCCCCCAATGCAGAGCACGCCAGGAGGTGCAATTGCAGAGTCATGCAGGGAGGGGGTCTGCGTGGCCCCCTTTCTCTGGGCCACTTCTGGCCCTGGGGACACCATCCCCCAGGGCCTGGCCAGCCTTTACTTTAAAAAAAAAAAAGAAATTGGGAGGGGGGCCGTGTAGCCCCCCTCCAGATGCCAATTATGGCCCCTGGGACTCCATCCCCCGGGGCCGGCCCTCAAGTTAGGGACCGTGGGGGGAGCTCCAATGCCCCCACGGTCCCAGCCGGCTCCCCGCCTCCTGCAGGAGCCGGCATTGCTTTTGGGCAAGGGGAGCTGCTAAGATGCAGCTCCCCTTGCCCAAAAGCAAATCTGTTTTGCTTTTTGGAAGAGAGAGCAGGTTTCCTGCTCTCGCTTCCAAAAAGCAAAGCAGTGTTTGCTATGGCAGGGCGAAAGCCATCACGGCTCCCGCCCTGCCATAGCAAACGGCAATGTCCCGGGGGTGGGCACCCAGGGACATTGTAGGAGCCGGACCTGGGGGGTGGCGGTCCCAAGGGCCATCAAGGGCTCCAGGAGGGGGGCCGTGCGGCCCTCCTCCCTACTGTTTAAAGCCCCAGGGAGGTGGTGGTCCCCGGGGGTCCGCAACGGACCCCCGTATTTAATATACTGAATGCCCCGGGGAGGTGGTGGTCCCCGGGGCAGTGTGGGAGGGGCAGGAGCCCCCCCACACCTTGAATATTTAAAAAAGGCCCGGGGAGGTGGCGGTCCCCGGGGCTGCGGGGGGCTGCGATGCCCCCTGCACTTAATGACTAAAGCTCCGGGGAGGTAGCAGTCCCCGGGGCTGCGTGGGCTTTTTGTTTATTAATAAAGCCTTGGGGAGGTGGCGGTCCCTGGGGCTGCGGAGGGCCGCGAGACCCCCGCAGTTGAATAAGGATGGCCCCAGGGTGGTGGCGGTCCCTGTGGCTGCGGGGGCTCTGCGGGCCCCAACACCACTATTATATATTGCCCACGGGACCTGGCCCCCCCGGGCTTTAAGAAAACAAAGCGCGGGAGACCGCACGTCGTTTTAAAAAAAATATTCTTCCGGATTTGCGCACTCAGCGCGACTCCGTCAGAAAATTTTAAAAAAATTGCTTTTTGTGGGCCTGGGGGTCCCTGTGGGACCCTCTGAGCTGGCCTAGGGGGTCAGGGTGTTTCTACCCTGCCCCCTTTTCTTCATTTTTCACTTTTTTTCCCCTTTTTCTGCCAACACATTCAGCTTTGGAGTGTTGGCAGCCAATCAGAATGAAGCTCGTGCTCGGGAACGTTCGCGGCTCCTCCTCGGTGCTCAGATATATACATTTTTATTTTTTTTATTTCTCAGCAACAACTGATTTACACCATTTAAAAAAAGCTCGCTTTCTGGACCAAGAGCTACCTTTTTGCCAAATTTGATGTAATTCCGTTCAGCAGTTCGGGCTGTAGCCGTGTCTAAAGTTCCTATGGAAATTAACATGGGGAAAATGCATTTTGGGACCACCCTTTTTTCTGTGCCCCCGCTTGACAAATCACCCCGAAACTTTCAAGACAGGAGCTGAGTGAACCATTAGTTTTGAAAATTTCGCGAAGATTCGTCAAACGGCGTCAAAGATATTGGCAAAAGAATAAATGCTTTTTGAATAGAAACAAGGTCATAACTATAACTACCTACTGGAGACCGCCAGTAGGTAATATATATATATATATAGACCCAGTAGAAGGCAGTATGCCGAAACGCGTCGGTCTTGATTTATAACTGAAATAGGGCCTTGGAATGCCATGTGTTTATGCCAAGACAATAAGATACAAATTCTAAAAACTGACCTGAATAGTGGTCTGTTGTCTGTTTGGAGGTGCCGCCGGATCGGATGTTCAGGAAGAGGAACATAACTGGAGACATATATATATATATATATATATATGCATATGTATCTCCTGCAAACAAACACCGAACAGACACACTGTCAGGCCACAAATTGTTTGCAGAACGTATGGGTTTAGTTCATTATCTCTGTTATCTCATTATGCGTTTCGACTCCACAGCAGTTTTGATCACATGAGATTCCCAACGATACGGTGACTATAAGTAGCAGTTCAAAATAAACATCAACAAAGAACATGCTGCATGAGAATACATTAATCCGGTGGGCATATTGGAGTAAGTGCAATGTATTATAAGATACATAACAGTCATGTGTACTCTGCAAATATATCAATACCCAATACTCGGTACAGTGTAGGAACCCATGCAATGTGAATTGACTGCCCGCACAGTCCATCGTAGTGAATGAAGTGGGCAGAATGGTGGGTCTCATCTGGTGTCTGTTATCCAGGTTCAAAATTGTGTGCATATGAAATTATCAAGGTGTGATCTAATCACATAGCCATAAACAGTTCTTGTTAGATGCGAGTACAACATAAATAATAAAGAACTGGGTCATCAAATGGTAGCAATCCACCTGCTGTAGATTGCCCAACCGGCCCTGCAGCAGCCTCGATTGGCCCGAAAATACGCTTCTCGTTGGCGTAACCGAAAATGGGAGTGGACTGTGGGAGAAGGGGAAAGCTCATCACGATCCTAAGAGAATAATCAGGCTAGTGCGCAGGTAAACTGTCATGCCTGAGATACATGTGATGTAAACAGTGACAAGAAAAAGAGAGTAACAGGACCACACAGACACTGCCACACACATGTGTGAGGTATGATTACAAATGTGTCTGGATCATTTAGACACTACAAGTTACCATCGTTCCATGATGGGCTCATGCGTCTGGGGACTTGAAAGAGGGCAATTAAATATTATTTAACGGCCTAGTGTCTGAAATTACATATCCCTTAGAAGTCCCATTGGGTGCTGTCTGATGAACACCTCCTAAATAAATAGACAGGAACTGGTTAAACAGTATGTCTGAACTCAGACATGCAAATGTCATGCATAAAGTCCCAATGAAAACGTAACAGCCCAGTGAAAATGTAACAGCCCAATGAAAACGTAACAGCCTGGTCAAAAAGTGCTAGAAAACGTGCAGAGTCTTATCTGAAAGTGCATCACCAAGTCGTGCCTCTGAAGAAAAGGGTATGGAAACAGTGCCGGGTTTTTGAGAAATGAAGGTTTAAAAATATTTTAATATCTGATGGCTGGGTCCACAAGAGGCAGTTGAGAGTCTTGCAGGAGCGCTAATTTAAAAATAGAGCATTCTGAATGGCCCCAGGAGCTTCTTTTTAAAAGAGCTTCAGACTCCTGGAGGATCGAGCATTCTGATTGACTGCCAGCAACATGAGAAAAATGTTGCTAACAGCCATTGCAGGACCTGGGGACTAAGTCCACTCTCTTGAACATCTAAAAAAAAACTATATAAGGGGTCAGGGTAGGGATACAATGTTGCCCTAGGCTCCACGGGAGGGACCCAGAAGGACCCTCACCTGTGGCCAAAATAACAGCAGAAAGCAAAAAAACAACAACATGTCGACTTCCATTTTGTATATATATATATATATATATATATATATATATATATATATATATATATATATATATATTATCTACTGGCGGTCGCCAGTAGATAGTTATAGTTAGGACCTATTTTCCATAGGAAATTCGCAACATTCTATTTCCAATACCTTTGGCGCCGGTTGACGAATCTTCGCAAAATTCTCAAAACTTATGGCCCGCTCCAGTCCGCTCCTATCCTGAAAGTTTCGGGGTTATTCGTCAAGTGGGGGACGACAAAAAAGGGGGTCCCAAAACATGTTTTCCCCATGTAATTTTCCATAGGAACCTTTAGTCGCAGCTACAGCCCGAACTGCTGAACGGAATTACACCAAATTTGGCAAAAAGGTAGCCCTTGGTTCAGAGTCGTGCCTTTTGGTTAAATGGTGTAAATCCGTTCAGTAGTTCCTGAGAAATTTGAAAAAGAAAACACATAAATATCTGGGAGGGGCCTAACCACACATGTCATCGTGAGATCTGATTGGCTGTCAGCACTTCATCCTGGAATTGCTGGCAGCCATCTTGGGACCAATATAAATGATAGTACCCCATTGAAATGCATTGTAGTGAATCGAAGATTTTGAGGGTTACCAAAAGGAGAACTATAAAGGGTGATAACAGACTTTAGTTACATTAGAATTCATTTGTTGATGGTACCATACTAATTTGAGGAATTGTGGTGTGTTCTAAGGTGATTTTACCCTGTGAAAAACCTTCTGCTGGGATATCATGAATCATGTTTGAGAGAAAACTATTTTCACATGCTTGTCCCATACAGTTTTGGAAGGTGCTCCAGAAGCTAAAATGAGAGCATATTTTCTGTAAATTCACATTATCTTTCTCAGTCATGTGAGAATGAAGTCTGACATTCTCAGTAAAACATGTACATCCAACAAGGGCAGAGACTGACAGTTGATGCCTTTGTGTTCTACTGCAGCTTCCCAGAGTGTTCTAAAGAACAACTAGAGTGCTAACAGCCTTACTTATGACAAAAGTATGGCACACCTGAAGCCATCTTGATTGGAATAAACTGGTAACACTTAAAACATTTAATTTAAAAAGGAACAAAATGATGGGGTTCATTTTGTCATAGAAATTATGGTTAGTGCTGTAGAAAGAAAAATTAGGACATGTTTCAAGTGTGATCTCAAATATCTTCCTGTTATATTTCAACAGGAGCAGCCTGTCAGTTGATGCCTTTGTGTTCTACTGCAGCTTCCCAGAGTGTTCTAAAGAACAACTTGAGCGCTAACAGTCTTACTTATGACAAAATTATGGCACACCTGAAGCCATCTTGATTGGAATAAACTGGTAACTCTTAAAACATTTAATTTAAAAAGGAACAAAATGAGGGGGTTCATTTTGTCATAGAAATTATGGTTAGTGCTGTAGAAAGAAAAATTAGGACATGTTTTAAGTGAGATCTCAAATATCTTCCTGTTATATTTCAACAGGAGCAGCCTGTCAGTTGATGCCTTTGTGTTCTACTGCAGCTTCCCAGAGTGTTCTAAAGAACAACTAGAGAGCTAACAGTCTTACTTATGACAAAAGTATGGCACACCTGAAGCCATCTTGATTGGGATAAACTGGTAACACGTAAAACCTTTAATTTAAAAAGGAACAAAATGAGGGGGTTCATTTTGCCATAGAAATTATGGTTAGTGCTGTAGAAAGAAAAATTAGGACATGTTTTAAGTGAGATCTCAAATATCTTCCTGTTATATTTCAACAGGAGCAGCCTGTCAGTTGATGCCTTTGTGTTCTACTGCAGCTTCCCAGAGTGTTCTAAAGAACAACTAGAGTGCTAACAGCCTTACTTATGACAAAGGTATGGCACACCTGAAGCCATCTTGATTGGAATAAACTGGTAACACTTAAAACATTTAATTTAAAAAGGAACAAAATGATGGGGTTCATTTTGTCATAGAAATTATGGTTAGTGCTGTAGAAAGAAAAATTAGGACATGTTTCAAGTGTGATCTCAAATATCTTCCTGTTATATTTCAACAGGAGCAGCCTGTCAGTTGATGCCGTTGTGTTCTACTGCAGCTTCCCAGAGTGTTCTAAAGAACAACTAGAGCGCTAACAGTCTTACTTATGACAAAATTATGGCACACCTGAAGCCATCTTTATTGGAATAAACTGGTAACTCTTAAAACATTTAATTTAAAAAGGAACAAAATGAGGGGGTTCATTTTGTCATAGAAATTATGGTTAGTGCTGTAGAAAGAAAAATTAGGACATGTTTTAAGTGAGATCTCAAATATCTTCCTGTTATATTTCAACAGGAGCAGCCTGTCAGTTGATGCCTTTGTGTTCTACTGCAGCTTCCCAGAGTGTTCTAAAGAACAACTAGAGCGCTAACAGTCTTACTTATGACAAAAGTATGGCACACCTGAAGCCATCTTCATTGGAATAAACTGGTAACACTTAAAACATTTAATTTAAAAAGGAACAAAATGAGGGGGTTCATTTTGCCATAGAAATTATGGTTAGTGCTGCAGAAAGAAAATTTAGGGCATGTTTTAAGTGAGATTTCAAATCCTCTTCTATTTTATTAGAAAATTCTGACATGCAGACTGAAACAATCACTTTCAATACCAGCAGTAGACTTCCAGTTAACTCCCTGGTGAGCAGTAGCTTTACTACAGTGATCTAATGAACAACTAGAGTGCTAACATTCTGAATTTATGGCAAATGTGTGACACATCTGAATGCCTTCTTGATGGAATCAAAGTAAAAAACTGAAAGCATTTCCTACTGAGGAGACTGCAGTAAATGACGAAATTAGGAAACTTCATAACAAATAAGTCTCCCAAGATGGCCACCAGAGAAAAAAGAGCCCAAATGTAGCACAAATATCACCCAGATGTAGCCCACATATAGCCCAATAACAGAAGTGTGCAAAACACTTTTTATTTTTAGTTTTTCTGCAGTTTTATATAGTGCAAACTGGTCAGGTATTGGAGCGTTACATCTTACTTGGACCCCTTATTGCGTATTTTGCACGAAGTACATGAGATTGATCTTGCGAAACATTGAACTTTACGATTCTGTTAACCTGAAGTTGCTCTGAACCGGGCTTTGTAACACCCGTTTTTACCTACTGGTTTTAATTAATTCTCACTGTATTGTATTAGGAAAGAGGATTTACTGTTTTTATGTACACTTTTATGATCTATGTTTCTAAATCAGATCAAATAAAGTTTAATGAATTCTATGGCAAGACGGAGGCGAGGATTATGCATATCTTTCCTCACTTTATTTGCATAGCAGTTCAAAGAAAACGTAACACAACAATCATTAAACAAAAGACTACACAACCGATGAACCATTAGGGGGTAGTCTCCAAGGCAACTATAGTCCAATCATATCACAGTCCATCGTATATAATATCGTGACGTCCCTTCCGCTTCCTCTTTCTTCACTGCTCGTCAGTTAAGTGCATTCCTTACATTCTTGGCTTAATCTGACGTTGTTGCTGTTTGTATAGCGGTTTCTTGTGCACGTTATTAGCATTATTGCCTTGGTATTGTTTCATATTCCCTGCGCAGCAGGCTCTTGCCCGAGCGCGTTCTCCTCCTCGCAGTTTCTCCCGCTGTGTGCTCTGCGCGCGGTGAGATACTGTCAGGCGCGTCTGGTCCGAGCGAGGCAGCTCCGTCGAGCGCTCCCGCTGATCTTTACGCGCGTTTGGGAATCCGGTCACTTCTTTAGTGTCCGCTTGATTCCCGACCAACCCTCGCCTAATTTTGACACCGCTACGCAGTGATTTCCCCACACGGCCACGTTAGTGACCAGCGCCACCTGGTGGTGGTAATTGGTATTGCGCCTCAGTCTATTCTTATAACAGCTTCGGGGAAAGCCCAGCTGTTGGAGCACCGGCGAGGGGGCTGTCTTAAGGATTTTAAGGGAATTTGTTCTGTGCTCACACCCTCTGCTATCATGTCTTCTCCAGAAGACCATTTTTACTCCTCCTACCAGGAAGTGGAGGAGGAATGGCCCCCAACTTCTCCCTCCAGCAGTGGACCAAGCCCTCTCTCTGGCTATTTCTAGGGCGCTGGCTCCTCTTAGGGATCAGGTTGATAAGCTGGCGAAAAGCATCCCTGGGGTGTTCAGTGACCCAGATCTGGTGGTGGCGGGTCCAAGTAGCTCCCAGATGGGGAATAAAAGGGCCATTAAGCATAACGCGGGGCACTTGGAAGGATTTGATAAACTTACGGAGACCTTCCTCAAGAGTGCGCGAACGCTAAAACATGCACCCTGCCGGGAGGAGGAGGGGCCCATAGAAAATTGCGACACTGTCACCACTATTGTTGACCCCGACGTGGGTTTCCCTTAGAGGGAGAGGGTGTATCGGAGGACGATTTCTCCTCCGATGAGGATAAGGACTCGGGGCGTCCCTGGCGTCCAGAGTCGCACTCCTCTCAGTCCCCGGTTGGGGACGGGGTCCACTCGGACATGTTCGAGCCTACCCAAATTTACCATCCTAGGTCGGCAGAGTGGACACCTGATGCCAAAGTGGCAGAGTATGTGGTGGGGAAAATCCATCAACCCCTTGAAAGGGAGGTCAGGAATAGGATGAGGGGAGAATGCCCCAGGCCCTCACTGAAGGGGAAGGTGGCACACACGCCTGAAATTGATGAGAAACTATGTACCTTTTTCTCCAAGTATATGAGGGATCCCAAGAAAGGAATTGATAGGTCTTGGACGTGGTAGGGCCCTTGACCCAAATTATTCAATTGACGGAGCGTTCCAAAGAGTCAGGATCCCCTTTGTCCACGGATATTGTTGCTGGTTGGGCGCACTACCCTAAACCCTAAAACACTACCCCCTCCACTACCCAAACACCACTGCAATACCCTAAACCCTAAAACACTACCCCCAGCATGACACCCTACACTACCCAAACATAACTGCACTACCCTAAACCCTAAAACACTACCACCAGCACGATTCCCTACACTACCCAAACACCACTGCACCACCCTAAACCCTAAAACACTACCCCCAGCACGACTCCCTACACTACCCAAACACCACTGCACTACACTAAACCCTAAATATACTCCCAGCATGACCTCTCACACTACACAAACACCACTGCACTACCCTAAACCCTAAAACACTACCCCCATCACGACTCCCTACACTACCCAAACACCACTGCATTACCCTAAACCCTAAAACACTAACCCCAGCATGACCCCCTACACTACCCAAACACAACTGCACTACCCTATACCCTAATACATGACCCCCTACACTACACAAACACGACTGCACTACCCTAAACCCTAAAACACTACCGACAGCATGACCCCCTTCACTACACAAACACCACTGCACTGCCCTAAACCCTAAATCACTACCCCAGCACTACCCCCTTCACTAACCAAACACCACTGCACTAACATAAACCCTAAAACACTACCCCCAGCACAATCCCCTACACTACACAAACACCACTGCACTACCCTAAACCCTAAAACACTACCCCCAGCACGACTCCCCACACTACCCAAACCCCACTGCACTACCCTAAACCCTAAATCTACCCCCAGCACGACCCCCTACACTACCCAAACACCACTGCACTACCCTAAACCATAAAACACTACCCCCAGCATGACCCCCTACACTACACAAACACCACTGCACTACCCTAAACCCTAAAACACTACCCCCAGCATGACTCCCTACACTACCCATACACCACTGCACTACCCTAAACCCTAAAACACTACCCCCAGCACGACCTCCTACACTACTGCACTACCCTAAACCCTAAAACACTACCCCCAGCACGACCCCCTCCACTACCCAAACACCATTGCACTACCCTAAACCCTAAAACACTACCCCCAGCACAACCCCCTACACCACCCAAACACCACTGCACTACCCTAAACCCTAGAAAGAAACCCCCACCCCATGCCCAATCCCCCTTACCTCTCACTCCTCATGGTTCCTCTCTCCTCGTGGTTCCTGCTTCACGTCATCTCTGAGGGGCGGTGCACGTCGTTGTGAGGAAACGGAACAGCCTCTGTTTCCTTAAAACGACATGGATCGTCTACATGTTTTTTAGAACGCATGGTCATTTACCATACATACCTTTACAACAAAATTCGTTGTAAAGGCATGCGTGGTAAATGACCATGCGTTCTAAAAAAATGCGTAGTAATGACTTCGTGATGTACAACGCATGTGTGGTAATACATGCGTTGTAATGGTATCAGAAAGTAAAAAAGTCGTTGTAACGGCTGTTTACCGTTCGAAGCTGGCCCCTGTTCTTCAGTGAGATGTTTATTTGATTAATTAGGAGGAAGGAATGTGTTTTTTTTACCGAAAAGTGCATTCCCGGCTGTTGTATTGTGAAAGTGTCCGCGTGGCCTGGTTTCACTTCCGGTGAGAGAGTGGAAGAGTCTGTTTGGATCTAAAGGAGTTCTGTTGTTGGACGGGGCCGGCGCGACATGTCATCAGAAAACATAGCTAATGGAAAGCGTCCTCCCTGAAGTGTGGAGCAGTGCCATGAGAGGTCAACGAGTGTGCGTCCCACCGCAGTATGACCGTACCGCGTGACCCATGTGCCGCCTCCAGGGTACGGGAGGCAGAAGCGGCATCGCAGGTCCTCTTGAAGACCGTTGTAGCACTAATTCCACATTATGGTACTAGGGCATTTTAACTTCGTTGTTTCTGCCAGATACAAAGAGAAGATCCTGTGTTATTCAGTGCCCTCGTTACCTTTTTTGTGGGTTGTGGTGCTTGTCACTTCGCTGCCCCGCCGGTGCACACGACTGGGCACCCCACCTCGTGTGCCATCTGCAGGGCCTCTGCCCTCGGATCACTGGTTTCGGTTTCTGGAGTGGCAACATAAACAGTTGCTCCCAAAGGACTAGCCTGAACACTTAGGTGAATATCTCCTGCACCAGCATTCCATGGAAATTCTTTCCTAGCTCTCCCACGTCAACGAGCACGGCTCCGCTCGCGATACCGTATGACGTCATCGGAGCCATAAGAGGACCTCGTCAGCGTGCTGACGTCAGTTCCACCTATTTTTTCCGTACCACCGAGGCAAACAGGGGACCGAGACATTTTCACATGTATACATAGTATAATAAATATATATATATTCACTGAAAAAACCATAGGTTTCAGGCACGTTATAGTTAGAAATTAGCATTTAAAAAACCTTAGAAATTCACTGAAAAAACCATAGGTTTTAGGGGCGTTATAGTTAGTTGGACATTTCACTCGTACAAAACCATAGAAATTCCCCCTTTATAGTTAGTTCAGCTAACTATAACTCGCGCGCCCGCAATGCACTGCTGATGACATCACATATTACATCACTCATGACATGGTCAGTGACATCACTCATGACATCACTGATGACATCTCAAATGACATCACTGATGACATCACTGATGACATCATCCTTGTGATAGAGTGGCAGACCTCCTCTCACCCTAATATAACCCTTGATACACACACTCAAAAATACAAACTAACATTTTCAAAACAATGGACATACCAATACCAGTTACAACACACCTATTCAGTAATTCCAAGATCTACACACACATCCACTCATTCACCAACAGTCCCTATACAGTCACTCATACATGTACTCACTCATCATATGTACTCATACACCTATACATCCTGTTACACACCGCCACTCATCCATAGAGTTACTCACACACATAGTCACACATGCAAACAAAGTATCAAACATCCATTTACTTGCATATACAGTTATACACACACTACCACACTTACTTCTACAGAAACTTACACATACTTACTCTCTTAAACAATCACTTATAGAAACACCTACTTATTTGTACAGGAACTCTTCCAATCTCTCACTCTCACATATACTCACTTATATACACCAATACTCACATATACTAGTTTAAAACATATGTAGTTACTCATAAAGACACTATTGAGACAGTCATTCACTCACTAACACACCCATACACATACTCATCCACCTATACAGTCCTGCACACATGCTGTCTTCAACACATACAAACAGTGAGTCACTCATTCATGCATCTATGCACTAAGTAATACCCCCACCGAACCATACAGACACTCAGACACTCATACTGATACTCAAAAAACCAACTAATAACCCATATAGACACTCATGTAGCTACTCACCAACACATGCAGCCACTTATACACAAAGTGAGAGACTGATACAGATATTTTCATATTTAAACATTACTCACTAACCCATGTATTCACTAAGATACACTTAGCCAGTTATACAATCAATTTTACAAAAAAAAATCATCCATTTAGACACTTATATACCCATGTATTCTTCCATCGACCTTGAGATATACATATATAAAACATATTTAATTTTCAGAAAAACACACATTCACTGGATGATGTCATCAGTGATGTCATTTGAGATGTCATCAGTGATGTCATGAGTGATGTCACTGACCATGTCATGAGTGATGTAATATGTGACGTCATCAGCAGTGCATTGCCGGCGCGCGAGTTATAGTTAGCTGAACTAACTATAACGGGGGAATTTCTATGGTTTTGTACGAGTGAAATGTCCAACTAACTATAACGCCCCTGAAACCTATGGTTTTTTCAGTGAATATATATATATATATATATATATTTCACTGAAAAAACCATAGGTTTCAGGCACGTTATAGTTAGAAATTAGCATTTAAAAAACCGTAGAAATTTACTGAAAAAACCATAGGTTTTAGGGACAGTTATAGTTAGTTGGACATTTGACTCGTACAAACCAGTGAAATTCCCCCGTTATAGTTAGTTCAGCTAACTATAACTCTCGCCCCCGCAATGCACTGCTGATGACATCACATATTACATCACTCATGACATGGTCAGTGACATCACTGATGACATCACTGATGACATCTCAAATGACATCACTGATGACATCATCCAGTGACTGTGTTTCTGTAAAGTTTAAATATGTTTAATATATATAGGGAAAGGCGTATTCAAGAATGAGTGAGTGTATAAGTGTCTGAATGGATGATTTAGTAGGTGCGTGACTTACTCTATAAGTGAGTGATTAAACGTATCTTACTGAATGCATGGGTTAGTGACTAAACTGTGTGAATGTCTGTATCCGTCTGTCTGTTGCTGCGTAAGCGGCTGCATGGGTTTGTGAATAGCTACATGAGTGTCTATATGAGTTATTGATTGGTTGTCTGAGTATCTGTATGGGTGCCTGAGTGTTTGTGTGGGTGGGGTGTGTGTGACTCTGTGCATAGATGTGTGAGTGGGTGATTCACTGGGTGCATGGTTTCAAGAGTGCATCTGTGATGGACTGTATGGGTGGGTGAGTGTGTGTATGGGTGTGTTAGTGAGTGAATGTACATCTCAGTGGAACATGTGTGAGTAACTACATATGTGAAAGGCAGTATATATGTGTTGGAGTATATAAATGGCTATAAGTGAGAGTGTGTGATTGTGAGAGTGGCTGTATGGATGAGTGTGTACTTGTATCAGTGATTGTATAAGAGCGTAAGAATGTGCTAGTATTTGTATGAGTAAGTGAGCTGGTATGAGTAAGTGAGCTGGTGTGTGTATAACTGTATAGGTGAGTAAATGGCAGTGTGATTAATTATTTGCATGACTGACTAGGTGTGTGAGTACCTCTATGGATGAGTGGCGGTGTGTGAGTGTCTATGTAGGTGTCTGAGTGCATATGATAGTCCTGTACTGAGTGACCGTAAGTATGAGTGACTGTACGGGTGAGTGAGTGGATGTGTGTGTAGACCTAAGAATCAGTGAGTGGGTATGTAGTTATTGGTGTTGGAGTGTCTATGGTTTTGAGAATGGCAGTCTGTAATTTAGAGTGGGTGTATCAAAGGTTATATTAGGGTGTGAGAAGATGCATCAAATTATCACATGGATGATGTCATCAGTGATGTCATCAGTGATGTCATTTGAGATGTCATCAGTGATGTCATCAGTGATGTCACTGACCGTGTCATGAGTGATGTAATATGTGACGCCATCAGCAGTGCATTGCGGGGGCGCGAGTTATAGTTAGCTGAACTAACTATAACGGGGGAATTCCACTGGTTTTGTACGAGTGAAATGTCCAACTAACTATAACTGTCCCTAAAACCTATGGTTTTTTCAGTGAATTTCTAAGGTTTTTTAAATGCTAATTTCTAGCTATAACGTGCCTGAAACCTATGGTTTTTTCAGTGAATTTCAAAGGTTTTTTAAATGCTAATTTCTAACTATAACGTGCCTGAAACCTATGGTTTTTTCAGTGAACTTCAAAGGTTTTTTAAATGCTAGTTTCCAACTATGCCTGCAGAGGTAGGACATGTGAAGAAAGAAGAAAAAACGCACAGAAAGAAGCAAAAGAAATGCAGAAAGAAGCAACAGAAGTCCACAAAGATGAAGAAAAGAGCAGGAAGAAGCAAGACATGTGCAGAAAGAACCAACAGAGGAGCAGAAACAGGCCTTGTTGCAAAATCATCCTGTGCCCACAACTTTTTCAGATGGGTACTGGTGGTAACTGACTCGGACTAACCAGGCCTAGAGCCAGTGCTATGCTAAAAGACACTTAGAATACAGTGAAAACACCTCCATACACTAGGGAACACTATGCATTGGGGTACCCCTGTCATTAGCATGACCTCCTCTGTAAGGCCCTAGTACATAATAGGGCAGGGGGATTAAAACTTCCTCTTAAAACGCGCCACGGGGCGCGTTTGCACAGTGGTGAAGGGAGGGGAGGCCTGAGGTGACATGTGTGCAAACAAGCCCTGTGGCCGTTTTAACTTGGGAGATTAAGTCCCCTTGATGCCTGAGGGTCCCTGGGGTCCAACTAGCCCACTAGGTACCTCCAGTAAGCGCCACAGGCCTGCGTTGCAGAGAGGTGGTCCAAGGCCACGCCCCTTTTTACACCTCTCTGCAACGCAGCTCTGTGGCGCTTACTGGAGGTACCTGGTGGGCTAGTTGGACCCCAGGGACCCTCAGGATTCAAGGGGACTTAATCCCCCAACTTAAAACATGCCACAGGGCATATTTGCACACAAGTCACCTCAGGCCACACCCCCTCCATTCACCACTGTGCAAACGCGCCCCGTGGCGCGCTTTAAGTTGGGGGATAAAGTCCCCTTGAATCCTGAGGGTCCCTGGGGTCCAACTAGCCCACCAGGTACCTCCAGTAAGCGCCACAGAGCTGCATTGCAGAGAGGTGTAAAAAGGGGCGTGGCCTGCACCACCTCTCTGCAACGCAGCCCTGTGGCGTGCACTGGAGGTACCTGGTGGGCTAGTTGGCCCCCAGGGACCCCCAGTATTCAAGGGGAATTAATGCCCCAATTTAAAACGGGCCACAGGGCGCGTTTGCAGAGTGGTGAAGGGAGGGGGCGGGGCCTGAGGCACGATTGTGTCTTTTTTTTGGTTTGTTTTTTTAGAAGGGGGGCTGTGTGGCCCCCCTTCTTTTTTCCTTTTTTGGGCCCTGGGGATGCCATCCCCTAGGGCCTGACCCCTTTTTCTATTTAAAAAAAAAAAAAAACTGAACGTGAAGGGGGCCGCGTGGCCCCCCTCCCGTGGCCAATTCCGGCCCCGGGGACCCCATCCCCCGGGGAATGGCCACATTTTAAACATTTTGTAAGGAGGGGGGCTCGGTGGCCCCCCTCCTGAGGCCTCTGTTGCCCCAGGGACCCCATCCCCCGGGGCAGGCCTTTTTTTTTTTTTTTTTTACATATTGGGGAGGGGGGCCGCGTGGCCCCCCTCCCGGGCCACTACTAGCCCCGGGGACCCCATCCCCCCAGGGCAGGCCCTATCCGTTGGGGACCGTGGGGGGAGCCCCAATGCCCCCACGGTCCCGCCGGCTCCCCGCATCCTGCGGGAGCCGACATTGCTTTTCCACATGGGGAGCTGCTAACATGCAGCTCCCCATGTGGAAAAGCAATCTGCTTTAGATTTTGGAAGAGAGAGCAGGTTTCCTGCTCTCTCTTCCAAAATCCAAAGCAAGTTTGCTATGGCAGGACGGGTGCCGCGAGGCTCCGTCCTGCCATAGCAAACAGCAGTGTCCCGGGGTGGGCACCCGGGACACTGCAAGAGCCGGCCCTGGGGGTGGTGGTCCCCAGGGCCATCATAGGCTCCAGGAGGGGGGGCGCGCGGCCCCCCTCCCAGCATTTTCAAAGCCCCGGGGAGGTGGTGGTCCCCGGGGCTCTGGGGGTCCGTAACAGACCCCCATATTTAAATATTTAGTGCCCCGGGGAGGTGGCGGTACCAGGGGCGTGTGGGGGGGCTCGAGCCCCACCACACAGGTAATTTTTTTTTATAAAAACAAGCCCCGGGGGGTGGCGGTCCCCGGGGCTGCGGGGGGCTGTGTGCCCCCCACAAATATTTGACAAAAGCCCCGGGGGGTGGTGGTCCCCGGGGCTTGGGGGGGCCTTGGAGGCCCCCCAACATTAACAAAACAAAGCCCCTGGGGTGGCGGTCCCCGGGGCTGCGGGGGGGCCGTGAGCCCCCCGCAAATATTTATGGAAAGCCCCGGGGGTTGGCGGTCCCCGTGACTGCGGGGGCCTCCCTGGGCCCCCGCTATTAAATTTTCGCATGCCCCTGGGACTTGGCCCACCCGGGGGCTAAATATTAACGAAGCGCGGAAGTCCGCGCTTTGCTTTTTTTTCTTCACGGCGGGATTCGCAAATCCTATGCGAATTTTGCCGTTTAAAAAAAAAAAATGCTTTTTTGGGCCCTGGGGGTCCTTGTGGGACCCCCTGAGCAGGCCTAGGGGGTGTTTCTACCCTGCCCCCTTTTCTTGTTTTGCGCCTTAGTTTTTCTGTTTTCTTGTGCCTCGGTTCTACCGAGGCACAAGATGGCTGCCAACACTTCCTGGTTTAGAGTGTTGACAGCCAATTAGCATGAAGCTTGTGGTCGGGAGGGTCCGCGGATCCTCTGTGCCTCTAAATATCGAAACTTTTATTTTTTATTTTCTCAGCAACTACTGAACGGATTTACACCATTTTTAAAAAGGTCGCTTTCTGAGCCAAGCAGTACCTTTTTGCCAAATTTGGGGTAAATCCTTTCAGTAGTTTCGGCTGTAGCCTTGCATAAAGTTTCCTATGGGAAATTGATTTTTTGACTCTTACTTTTTGAATTTTTCTGGAATTACTGAACGGATTTTCACCATTTAAAAAAAGGGCGCTTTCTGAACCAAGCACTACCTTTTTGCCAAATTTGGTGTAATTCTGTTCAGCAGTTCGGGCTGTAGCCGTGTCTAGTGTTTCCTATGGGAATTAACATGGAGAAAACACGTTTTGGGACCCCCCTTTTTTCTCGGCCCCCGCTTGCCGAATCACCCCGAAACTTTCAAGATAGGAGCTGACCAGGTCGGGCCATAAGTTTTGAAAATTTCGCGAACATTCGTTAACCGGCGCAAAAGTTATTGGGAAAAGAATGTTACGAATTTCCTATGGATAATAGGTCCTAACTATAACTAGCTACTGGCGACCGCCAGTAGGTAATATATATATATATATATATATATATATATATATATATATATATATATATATATATATATATATAGAGGGAGGCATCAGTTGGGCACCCCTCCTCAGCCCATTTATGGCCCTGAAACCCCATCCCTCTGGGGCTGGGTCTAGTCTATTTGAGGGGAGTGGGGAGCTCAGCCCCCTCCCTGAGCTGATGGTGGCTCTGGGGACCCCATCAAGACAATTTTGTTAAAAAGGAAAGGGGGCCGCGTGCCCCCCCATCAAGCCTGTGAATGGCCTGGGGACCCCATCCTCCAGTCTAACTTATTTTTTTAAAGGAAGTGGGGGCTTTGCAACCCCCCTCCCTGGCCCAACTTAGGCCCTGCAAACCCCATCCCCCGGTGCTGTAATGTAGAAAAATGGGGGTGGGTGGCCAGGGGGCTTTCTCCCAGAGCCTTAAGAAGCCCCTGGGGATTTGGCTTTACATAAGGTAATAAAATATTACTTTACGGTAAAAATCCTTAGAAATTCACAGAAAAAAACCCACAAGTTTGCAGCAGCTCTACTCGGAGAGACTGATATCGAGAACCTGAAACGTCTGAAGTGGATCTCAAGCTCGGTCAAGGATCAGGCAGAGGAAGCGGTGGCCATCCTTGAGAACATAGCAGCAGAGGTCTTTAACCTTATATCAGTATGGGAAGCATTTGCGGGGAACTGACAAATAAACATCCTGCCATTGGAGCGAATAAGGGAGCTCAACTCGGGTGCCATAAAAGTAGTCATGCCACAATCCATTTGCCTGAAAAGAGCCAATGTAGGCAGGCTCCTTAGGCAACTACGACGAACCCCTGAGGATGAGAACCCAATAAAAAGTCTGCATAATTAGAGAAGATTATTGAAAAGGGTGATATGGTCCTTCAAAAGATCTGAACAGGAAGTGCTGTGGGCCCAACTGTTATTTGCCTCAAAATCAAATGACTCAAAGAAATTCTGGAAACTCATTCACAACATTGAAAAAGGCCCAAGGGCAGCCCACAATGCAAATATAAGCGAGGGTGGCTGAGTAGAACACTTGAAGTCTCACTTCAAAGGAAGTACCTATGATGCAACCAGTCCAGATCGGTTCCAGGAAGACAACTGGGCCACAGAGCCCTTGGCATATCCTGCATGTATACCCCTGGACCTAACCAGTATCATTAAAAAGTCTCAATCTGATTTCACCCCTGGCCCAAATGGGATACCCCAAGCGCTTTTTAAACATTCAACTTCAAGATGGGCCATCCTTCTGGCAACTATGTTTAACTCTGTATTGGCCAGCGGAGTAACCCCTGGAAGTTGGAATGGTTTGATAATTCACTCCATCTTTATGGGAGGTGCTGCATCCACACCAAGCAATTACTGCTTAATCGCGCTTTTGGACGCAAATCTTAAGTACTTCTCTACATTGCTACTCCATGATCTGGAAAAATGAGCTTCAGACACTAGCAGACTCCCATTCAACCAAACTGGAACCAAGGCACCGTAACAAATCTTTTGGCAGTAGGGCTGATCCTCAGTAGAGCAAAGGCCACAGGTACCCCTATCTATATGTGCTTCGTTGACATCAAGGCAGCGTTTGACTGTATTCCACGTGGCAGGTTATGGGCAAAACTCCAACAGTGGGGAATCCCATCCAACATCATGAGGGCCATCAGGCTGCTATATTAAGGCACATGGGTTAAGATTAAGGTTGGGATGGTACCCACCTGTAAAAAGAAGTGAAAACATCAACCGGACTAAAACAAGGTTGCGCTTTAGCACCCCTTCTCTTTAATTTATATATTGCAGACATCTCCTCAGAATTAGATGAACAGATATCTCACACCCAAGCCTTGGTGGCCAGCTACTGTCAAATATTCTGTATGCAGATGACCTACTACTGCTTAGTAACACCAGAATAGGCCTGCTCAGATTACTGAACTGCCTTGGATCATAGGCAGAGGGCAACGGGCTGGAAATACATTGTAAAACGATGAAAGTCATCTCACTTAATTGCAGTATTTTAAACCAGTGCAAATGGTACCTTAGTGGAGACACAATTGATGAAACCCCTGCATATGTGTATTTAGGTGTCAAGATAGATGCAAGGGCTACGTATGCACCCCAAAGAGAGGGGATGAAGGGAGAAGCAAAGGCTCTCAAGTATGCCTTTGCAACCCTAGCAAGATTCATTAGGGGACACAATCTCCAGCCACAGGTAGCAGTAATGAAGGCTAAACTGTTACCTGCCCTCTCATATGGATTGGAAAAAACGATAGGCACAAAGGCCAGCCCCATTGTCAAAATCATGATGAGATCTTATAAACATGTCTCCTGGCTAATGAGATCTGCATCACCCGACCAAGTCAGGCTGGAGTTTTCATTGTTAAAGCAGTCACTTGCCACACCTGCAGTGTTTGCTAAATGCTGCCACAAATTGCGGTTAGCTGCCAAGGGCTCACTGGCTAAACTAGTCTGAAATCAACCTTCAAAGGGGGAATGGTAAATATAAAAAAATACCTCAAAAAAAGCATTGAAAAGCTCAAGTTGGGTGACCTATGGAACCTTAATACATCCGGCCAACCTTATAGAAAACAGTAAATAAGTCCATTAAATTTCCTTCAGAAGATGAGCTATCTGTAAAGTTTTCATCGCTTTATGAAGGCTACAGGTAATATGATCTTTACTAACCCTGGGTGGTGAACTACGCTCCGCTCGCGGAGTTTGCGGAGTTTTCTGCACTCCGCGTTACACGAATCTCGCGGAGTGCCGAGAAAATCCGCTACGCATAGCGTAGCAGACATTTTTGCTCGGTCGCGTTCCTCAACGTCAAGTTGGCGACCGCAAGCGAGCAAAATCAACATCCCGGCGAGATTTTTCCTCGTTCGCGATCGGCAACATCAAGTTGGCGAGCGCGAGCGTGGAAAATAAACCTCCCGGTGAGATTTCTCAACGCGGCGGGGGTCAGGTTTCTCATTGCAAGTGGTCGCGTATGCTCGCGACCGCTCGCGATGAGAAACTGCCCGTTCGCGTTGAGAAAGCTGCCGCTCGAGTAAAAATCTACTCGAGCGGCAGAAAACGACCGCTTGCACTGTGCATGATGCCATTTGCAATGATTGCACAGTGCGGACAAGCATCCGGCACTGTGCAATCACCGAGAACAGCATTTTCCTATCGCACTACGCTGCTCGCGTAGCTCCGCGTAGCGCGGCAGAGTTGTTTTACCGCTTCGCGTAGCATCGCGTAGCGCAACTCCGCGAACTACGCCCAGGCCTAATCTTTACCACCTTCAGACCTTGGTTATTTTAAGTGGATAGTATCTTTTTTATAAGCGTACACTTAGTAGATACATTTTAATATTCTGTGGTGTATTTCTTATGAGAGTTTCACTGTCTGCAAACAGTGTGGTACAGTGTAAATTGTCTCCATAGGGTACACTGTTTATAGTACCCACTTTTGTACTCAAATCAACTTCATTTCTTAATGTAGGTTCTGTGACTGTGAGGGGTTTTGATACAGATACAAACCGTCCATAGTAGGGCATTAATATCATTGAGTATCTTCAGGAACTTGATTTTCTCTGATCAGTTGTATACAGATTGAACACAATGTGTAGTAGAGGTTACCCATCCTTCTGTGGTTGATTGTTAATGTGAACTTGGCTACCCATGAAGTGTATGTTATAGGGTCAATGTTGCACATAACACATCCTTGCTACACCTAAAGGAATTGTCCCTGTGTTGACATTAACGATGCTTCGTATTATTCTGAGCTATTTTGTACTTACTTCCAGGCCTCTAATGTCATACTATTTTATAGAGAAATATGTACGAAAGAAGCTAAGATGATATAATCAGTGATGTCATCAATGAGGTCATTTGTGATATCATCGGTGATGTCATAAATGATTCCATAGAACATGCCATGAGTGATGTAATACGTGAGGTCATAAGCAGTGCATGGCGGGGGCGCAAGTTATAGTTAGGTCTGCTAACATTAACTGGTGAATTTCTGTGTTTTTTTAGTTCAAAATGTTAATGTTGTCACTTACAAATTCACCTAACTATAAAGTTACTTAAACCTTTGTCTTTTTCAGTGAACATATATGTCAAACATAAATATACATATACACCTGTAAATATACTTAAAAGAAACACAAAAGTCTTTAGTCACTGTTAGATTTGGGGTCTCTAGTTGGCAGAGGTAGGTACCTTTGTCCAAATAGGGACCCTTGAGTCTAGTCGGGGAAAGTAGGTACACTCCTGAAATAACCCCTGCTCACCCTCTTGGTAGCTTGGCACGAGCAGACAGGCTTAGTTCAGAGGCAGTGTGTAAAGCATTTGTGAACACATACAGTAATCAAGTGACAACACTACAAATGGACACCACACAGGTCATATATTTATAAAAATAGGTATACTTTATATAGATTTATCACAAGACCATAAACGACAAAAATAATCTACAATACTGTCAAGACTGCTTAGTTCTGATCAAAAAGGCTTAATTCAAGGTTCTGTGCGAGTCGGTAGCCTCCTCCGGCTACGGCGATGTCGAGAACAAACAGAGTCTAACAAATCCAGCTGACCGCGTCGAGACGGGCCAACACAGCGTAGACAGACTCGGTCACAGTACCTTTTACTTGAAGCGGCAGGCACGGGCGTGCGAGCCGGATGGCTGTACGTCGCGATCGCGATGCAAGATGGAAGCGTTGCAGGACGCGTTGTCCCTCGATGCGGTGCAGGCAGCGGCTCGTTGACGTCGTCAGGACGGAGTCGGTGAGACCAAGGCCGTGCGATGCAGGGCGAGACGGTGCTTCAAGGCGGTGCTGGCAGGTTGCGGTGCGGCGACGGAGCCGGATTCAGGAGCTGGCGTCGATCAGTCCGGACAGCGGTGCGAGTCGGGCGGTGCGTCGCAAAGCATGCGAGCGGTGCCCGACTCCGGTGCGGTCACAGGACTCGAACTCAGCAGCAGTGACCGTGTCGGTCGGACCAGTTCGATTTGGCGTAGTGAAGCGTTGCAGGACGCGTTGTCCCTCGATGCGGTGCAGGCAGCGGCTCGTTGACGGAGTCGGTGAGACCAGGGCCGTGCGTTGCAGGGCGAGACGGTGCTTCGATGCGGTGCTTACAGGACACCGAGTCGGTCGTGAGAGTCGGTCACAGCTCCCTACCTCTGCAGCCACTGAAACAGAGTTTCCAGCAGCAATTCACAAAGGGGGTGAAGTCCAATGGTCCTGGGACTTCGGTCAGGGGGCAAGCTCTCTTCCAAGCCCTTGGAGATCCTTCACAAGTTGATGAAAGTCACAGCAAAGCAAAAGTTCCTTTCTCCTTTCTTTGGCAGTCAGGCAAACCACTGCAGGCCAATTCCCCAAGCAGCACTTCAGGCTTAGGGATAGTCTCTCCTCAGTTTCTTCTTGGTTCCGCTCCTCAGCAAAGGTTTCTTCTTGTTGCCAAAAGTGATCTAATTTCATGGGGACTGGGCTCCCCTTTTTATACACCTTTTCTCTTTGTTCTCTGGAGGCAGAGAGGCCTTTGCCTAGTTAAAACCAGTTCCGTGCAGCTTTGGAGCACTCTGTGTACATGTCTCCTTCTTTTCCTTTAAGAATGTGGGGCAGGGTACTCAGACGCCCGGCAGGAGGTGGAGCCAGCATTGTGGAAGGCAGGCACAGCCCTATTCAGACCCAGGTGCAACTCCTCCCTCCACTCAGGATGCAGATCTCTCTATTCAGCCCTGTGCTGACTCACCCTGTCTCCTGTAGCCACCCCCAGCCCCGGTCACGAAAAACCAGACACACAATACACAAGCTGGCAGAGGCAGGCTGGATAGTTAGGCAAGAAAATACCTACTTTCTAAAAGTGGTATTTTCAAACACAGAATGTTAAAATCAACTTCACTAAAAGATGTATTTTATCATCCTGAGTTCAGGCATACTAAATTCGTTTTTCTACCATGTTCCCTGGGTCAGTTAGGATTATAAGGTGTAATAATCGAAACCGCCCATTCTGGCCTATGGGGAGCAGGTAGCCTTTCAATAGTGAAAAACGAAAATGGCTGTAATTCACTATTAGGACATACCACACACACCAGGGCATGTCCTACCTTATACTTACAATGCACCCTGCCCTAGGGCCTACTTTAGGGGTGACCAACATGCAGTAAAGGGAAGGTTTAGGGACTGGTAAGTGGGTGCACTCACCAAGTCGACATGGCAGCCCTAGGCTGCCCACAGGCTCTGCAATGGCAGGCCTGAGACACACTTTACAAGCTGCTTCTGTGGGTGGCACAACCCGTGCTGCAAGCCCACCAGCAGCATTGGATTTACAAGCCCTGGGCACACTCAGTGCATGGTACTAGGGACTGACAAGTAAACCAATCATCCAATCATGGAGTCACTAATACATACATCAATTTGCAATAGGGAGCACTTGCACTTTGGCACTGATTAGCAGCGGCAAAGTGCCCATGAGCATCTAGTCCAGCAAAAACATATCGGCAACAGTGGAGGCATTACGAAAAAATGGAAGGGAGACCCACGCCAAGGACGCCAGGTCTAACACGTGTCCCCTCAAGCTGAAATGTGGGAGAACTACCCTACCCCTAGGGAGTTCTCATCACTAAGGCGGAAAAATCTGGACAGACCATCAGCATTGGCGTGTTCTGTACCAGGGCGGTGTTCCACCGTAAAGTCCATCCCCTGTAGGGAAATGGACCACCTCAACAGCTTTGGATTCTCACCCCTCATCTGCATCAACCATCTGAGGGGCCTGTGGTCTGTCTGAACCCGGAAGTGAGTCCCAAACAGGTATGGTCTCAGCTTCTTCAGTGCCCAGACCACAGCAAATGCCTCCCGCTCAATAGCACTCCATCTCTGTTCCCGGGGAAGTAACCTCCTACTGAGGAAGGCTACAGGTTGGTCTAGGCCTTCCTCATTGATCTGTGATAGAACAGCCCCTACACCATGCTCTGAAGCGTTCGTCTGAACAATGAACTCATTGGAGAAGTTGGGTGCCTGGAGTACAGGCGCTGTGCACATGGCAGTCTTCAAGGTGTCAAAAGCTTTCTGACAGACGTCAGTCCAAATCACTTTCCTGGGCTGCTTCTTGGAAGTCAGCTCTGTCAAGGGGGCAACAATGCTGCCATACCCCTTGACGAATCTCCGGTAATACCCGGTGAGTCCTAGGAAGGCTCTCACCTCTGTCTGGGTCTTGGGGGCTCCCAAGCCAGAATGGTAGCAATTTTCGGTTGGAGGGGCGCCACCTGGCCGCTCCCAACCTGGTGTCCCAAGTACACCACGGAACCCTGCCCGATCTGGCACTTACTTGCCTTGACCGTGAGGCCTGCCCTCCGCAGCGCCATCAACACTTCCCAGAGGTGGCGCAGATGTTCTTCCCAACTGGCGCTGAACACTGCGATGTCATCCAGGTAGGCGGCACTGAAATCCTCCAGTCCAACCAACACCTGGTTGACCAACCTCTGAAAGGTGGCAGGGGCATTCTTCAACCCAAAGGGCATCACCCGGAACTGGTAGTGCCCCTCTGGTGTGGAGAATGCTGACCTCTCTTTTGCCCCATCAGTCAAGGCGATCTGCCAGTACCCAGATGTTAAGTCAAACGTGCTGAGGTACCGTGCAGCCCCTAACCGATCTATGAGCTCAACAGCTCTGGGGATGGGGTGTGCGTCAGTCCTGGTGATGGAATTGAGTCCCCTGTAGTCCACACAGAACCGGAGTTCTGGTGTGGCACCAGGGGCGGCAGCCTTTGGAACCAAGACCACTGGGCTGGCCCAAGGGCTGTTAGAGGACTCAATCACCCCAAACGCAAACATCTTGGAGACCTCCTCCTTGATGCAAGCTCTTACCCTGTCAGTCACCCTGTAAGCCTTGTGCTTCACAGGAAGACTGTCCCCAGTGTCCACATCATGGACGCACCAGTTAGTGACACTGGGAACCAGGGAGAACAGGTCAGGAAACTGCCCCAACAGTTGGCGACAGTCACCCTGCTGCTCAGGTGTCAGGGAGGTAGAGAGGTTTACTCCCTCCACTGATCCATCTTGCTCTCGGGCTGACAGGAGGTCAGGAAGAGGCTCGGTCTCCTCCTCCATTCCATCATCTGTAGCTAAGAGCATGCCCACTTGGGACCTCTCCAAGTGGGGCTTCAGGCGGTTCACATGCAGGACCCGCAAGGGGTTCCTGGGAGACTGCAAGTCCACCAAATAGGTAACTGGACTCTTGCGCTCCACCACCGTAAAAGGTCCGGTCCACCTGTCCTGGAGCGCACAAGGCTCCACAGGGGCCATGACCCACACTTTCTGACCAGGCTGAAGCTCTACCAGAGTGGCATTCTGGTCGTACCACCGCTTCATCTCCTCCTGGCTGGCTTCCAGATTTGCCTCAGCAAGTTCTCTGAAACGCCTAGTCTGGTTCCTGAAGGCCAGCATGTAACTGTATACATCCTGGGGAGGTTTCCTGGGAGATTGCTCCCAGCCTTCCTTGACCAAACTCAGAGGTCCTCGCACCGGGTGTCCATAGAGGAGCTCAAAGGGACTGAACCCTAGAGACTTCTGTGGCACCTCCCGGTATGCAAACAACAGGCATGGTAAGAGGACGTCCCATTTACGCCTCATGGGTTCTTCCAGACCCATAATCATGCCCTTGAGGGTCCGGTTGAATCTCTCAACCAGCCCATTTCCTTGAGGGTGGTAAGGAGTGGTGAACTTGTAAGTTACACCGCACTCCTGCCACAGGGACTTCATGTACTTGGACACGAAGTTGGTACCTCTGTCAGACACCACCTCTTGAGGGAATCCCACACGTGAGAAAATTCCCATCAGTGCCCGTCCCACCACGGGGGCCGTCACTGTCCTCAGAGGGATGGCTTCAGGGTACCGGGTGGCATGGTCCACCAAGACCAGGATAAACCTGTTGCCCATGGCTGTCTTGGGGTCCAGTGGCCCCACAATGTCAATACCCACCCGTTCAAAGGGGGTGCTGACCACAGGGAATGGCTGGAGAGGAGCCGTGTGCTTCCTCCCACTCTTTCCACTTGCCTGGCAAGTCTGGCATGTCCTGCAGTGAGTGGCGGCACTCCTGCGCATCTGGGGCCAATAGAAATGGGTAACAAGCCTGTCAAAGGTCTTGTCCTGCCCCAGATGTCCTGCTAGCGGAACATCATGAGCCAACCCCAGTAGGAAGGCTCTGAAGCGCTGGGGTACCACCAGCACATGGGCTGACCCAGGCTCAGCAACCTTAGGCTCTGAATACAGGAGACCATTCTCCCAGTAAATCCAATGTGATCCAGACTGATCACCTGCTGCCTGGTCTGTGGCCTGTTGCCTCAGACCCACGAGAGAGGGGCATGCGTTCTGCTCCTCGCAGAACTCTTCCCTGGAGGGTCCTCCTTCTTGCTGCCAATGGGTCAGCTCAGGTAGGTCCCCCAGTTCAGCTACCTGTTCCCCTGTAGGCTCCAGGGCATCCCCCTCAGGGTCTGCCTCCTCCTGGACCGTGGGAACTTCGGGGGCCGGTTTCCGCGCCCCCTGCCTCCTCTCTCTCCAGCAGGCACCTGGGCCTCCCTCTCAGGCTCCAGGTCCTCTTGAACACCTTTCGCTGCCATTGACCGGGTGGTCACACATGCCCAATCAGGCAAGCCCAACATTTCTAAATGCGCACTCCGCTCCACCTTAGACCAAGGTGAGCTCTCTAAATCGTTCCCTAACAAACAGTCAACAGGCATGGCTGGCCTCACAGCTACTTGAAGAGTACCCGAGACCCCCCCCATTCAAAGGGAACCTGAGCCACCTTGCAGTGACTCTCTGTGTTGTCAGTGGCAACAACCGGATAGAATGCATCAGGGATAACCTGCTCCTTAGACACCAGGTGACACTTGACAGCTGTCACACTGGCTCCTGTGTCTCTCAGAGCCTCCACCCTATGGCCATTGATGGTCACCCACTGCCTGTATTTCTTAGTGTTCTCAGGCAGCGGGGTCCTAGGGACCATCTCAGAGTCTCCTAATGAGACAAGGGAAAACACTGTGGGATCCCCCACCTTGGGCACCCAACTCCTCCCCCAGGGCTACACTAGCCAACTGCCGGGGGACTGCACCAGTGGGTGCTGGTTTTCCATGCAAAGGGCAACGAGGATCGTTTGCCTTGTGGCCAGGGGTGCCACACTTGTAACATACCAGGGGTCCCTGGTGAACAGGGGGGCCTGTCAGGGCCACTGGCTTCTTCTCAGGGGGAGGCTGGGAACCTTTCCCTTGGTTCCCTTGGGGTCTACTTTGGGGCCCTTTATGGAACTCCCTCTGTTTACCCTTGTCCCCCCCACTCTTCTGCTGGGGACCCTGCCCAACCTTGGCGGAGTCTCCCACGTGACCCTTGTGGACCCGGGTACTCACCCAGCGGTCCGCCTCCTCAGCAAGCTGCCTAGGGTTAGTCAGCTTACTATCAATCAGGTGCTGGCGTAGCTCAGGAAAGCAATTACTGGACAAGTGCTCCCATGAAATCAAATCAAAGAGCGCCTGAAAATCAGTCGCTTTGCTACCCTTTACCCAACCATCCAAGGCTCTGCAAAAGAAGGTCACATATTCAACCCAGGTACTGCTTTCAATCTTACTACAGTTCCTGAACCTTTGCCTATAAAGCTCAGGGGTCAAACCATACCTAGTCATTAAGGCATCCTTCATGTGGCTGTACGAATTATAGACTTCAGAGGGCAAATACAACAAGGTATCCCGCCCTTCACTGAGGAACCGTCCCCACAACTCCGCTCCCCAATCCTTCTCAGGGACCCGGTGGGAAGACATGGCTACCTCATAGGCTTTGAACCACTGCCCAATGTCATCATTTTTAAAAAACTCCTTCACCACATCTTTGGGAATATACACCCTAGCTTCAACAGGCACAGGCGGTACACTGCCACCAGAGGGAGTAATCTCTAAGCTTTTGGCCTTCAATTCCAACTCCCTCAAAACTTTCTCATGTTCAAACTGCATTTTCTTTTCCTCTAGGGCTAATTTCCTAGTTTGCATTTCGAATTCTAACTGCCCATTCAGCTTGAGCTTGGTCAGCTCCATTTCGTGCATCCTACTCTCTTTCCTGTCCTCCAACTCCTCTGGAGACAGTCCTCTGGCAGAAACACTGCTACCTACTGGGGAAGGTGGTCTTCCAGCCCCTAGACCCAATAGCCCCTCCAGCTGCCCTTCTGCATTCTCAGCCCCCTCCACCGGGGCACTCCTTGATTCGACCCAGGCCCTCAGCGCCTTTTGGAGGTCCTCCTTCCTGGAGAGCCCGGTCATGGACACTTTAAACGTTTTGCAGAATTGCCTGAGCTGCTTAAGGGTGTAGCATTCTAGTCTCTCTTCTTCCCAATCACACTCAACAGAGGCTACTGATGCTGGTTTCTCCATAGTGATTAAACTTGGCAGTTGCAAAAATAGGAAATCCCAGAAAAAATGCTATAAAAGTATGTGGTTGCGTTTTGGTCTGCACTCACTAAGTAGTGTTCACCAATCACTGTACATGAGTCACAAATGCAAGTCCAGAATCCTCCCCGCTGACCACCAATGTTAGATTTGGGGGTCTCTAGTTGGCAGAGGTAGGTACCTTTGTCCAAATAGGGACCCTTGAGTCTAGTCGGGGAAAGTAGGTACACTCCTGAAATAACCCCTGCTCACCCTCTTGGTAGCTTGGCACGAGCAGACAGGCTTAGTTCAGAGGCAGTGTGTAAAGCATTTGTGAACACATACAGTAATCAAGTGACAACACTACAAATGGACACCACACAGGTTATATATTTATAAAAATATGTATACTTTATATAGATTTATCACAAGACCATAAACGACAAAAATAATCCACAATACTGTCAAGAGTGCTTAGTTCTGATCAAAAAGGCTTAATTCAATGTTCTGTGCGAGTCGGTAGCCTCCTCCGGCTACGGCGATGTCGAGAACAAACAGAGTCTAACAAATCCAGCTGACCGCGTCGAGACGGGCCAACACAGCGTAGACAGACTCAGTCACAGTACCTTTTACTTGAAGCGGCAGGCACGGGCGTGCGAGCCGGATGGCTGTACGTCACGATCGCGATGCAAGATGAAAGCGTTGAGGGACGCGTTGTCCCTCGATGCGGTGCAGGCAGCAGCTCGTTGACGTCGTCAGGACGGAGTCGGTGAAACCAAGGCCGTGCGTTGCAGGGCGAGACGGTGCTTCGAGGCGGTGCTGGCAGGTTGCGGTGCAGCGACGGAGCCGGATTCAGGAGCTGGCGTCGATCAGTCCGGACAGCGGTGCGAGTCGGGCGGTGCGTCGCAAAGCGTGCGAGCGGTGCCCAACTCCGGTGCGGTCACAGGACTCGAACTCAGCAGCAGTGACCGTGTCAGTCGGACCAGTTCGATTTGGCGTAGCGAAGCGTTGCAGGACGCGTTGTCCCTCGATGCGGTGCAGGCAGCGGCTCGTTGACGGAGTCGGTGAGACCAGGGCCGTGCGTTGCAGGGCGAGACGGTGCTTCGATGCGGTGCTTTCAGGACACTGAGTCGGTCGTGAGAGTCGGTCACAGCTCCCTACCTCTGCAGCCACTGAAACAGAGTTTCCAGCAGCAATTCACAAAGGGGTGAAGTCCAATGGTCCTGGGACTTCGGTCAGGGGCAAGCTCTCTTCCAAGCCCTTGGAGATCCTTCACAAGTTGATGAAAGTCACAGCAAAGCAAAAGTTCCTTTCTCCTTTCTTTGGCAGTCAGGCAAACCACTGCAGGCCAATTCCCCAAGCAGCACTTCAGGCATAGGGATAGTCTCTCCTCAGTTTCTTCTTGGTTCCGCTCCTCAGCAAAGGTTTCTTCTTGTTCCCAAAAGTGATCTAATTTCATGGGGACTGGGCTCCCCTTTTTATACACCTTTTCTCTTTGTTCTCTGGAGGCAGAGAGGCCTTTGCCTAGTTAAAACCAGTTCCGTGCAGCTTTGGAGCACTCTGTGTACATGTCTCCTTCTTTTCCTTTAAGAATGTGGGGCAGGGTACTCAGACGCCCGGCAGGAGGTGGAGCCAGCATTGTGGAAGGCAGGCACAGCCCTATTCAGACCCAGGTGCAACTCCTCCCTCCACTCGGGATGCAGATCTCTCTATTCAGCCCTGTGCTGACTCACCCTGTCTCCTGTAGCCACCCCCAGCCCCGGTCACGCAAAAACCAGACACACAATACACAAGCTGGCAGAGGCAGGCTGGATAGTTAGGCAAGAAAATACCTACTTTCTAAAAGTGGTATTTTCAAACACAGAATGTTAAAATCAACTTCACTAAAAGATGTATTTTATCATCCTGAGTTCAGGCATACTAAATTCGTTTTTCTACCATGTTCCCTGGGTCAGTTAGGATTATAAGGTGTAATAATTGAAACCGCCCATTCTGGCCTATGGGGAGCAGGTAGCCTTTCAATAGTGAAAAACAAAAATGGCTGTAATTCACTATTAGGACATGCCACACACACCAGGGCATGTCCTACCTTATACTTACAATGCACCCTGCCCTAGGGCCTACTTTAGGGGTGACCAACATGCAGTAAAGGGAAGGTTTAGGGACTGGTAAGTGGGTGCACTCACCAAGTCGACATGGCAGCCCTAGGCTGCCCACAGGCTCTGCAATGGCAGGCCTGAGACACACTTTACAAGCTGCTTCTGTGGGTGGCACAACCCGTGCTGCAAGCCCACCAGCAGCATTGGATTTACAAGCCCTGGGCACACTCAGTGCACGGTACTAGGGACTGACAAGTAAACCAATCATGGAGTCACTAATACATACATCAATTTGCAATATGGAGCACTTGCACTTTGGCACTGATTAGCAGCGGCAAAGTGCCCATGAGCATCTAGTCCTGCAAAAACATATCGGCAACAGTGGAGGCATTACGAAAAAATGGAAGGGAGACCCACGCCAAGGACGCCAGGTCTAACAGTCACATTTTTATGTCTAACCTATTCCTGTTTTTCTTTCTCAAACTCTGGTCACCTTACCAACTCGTCTTGGACACTACAATAGAGGCTTCACTCCAATAAATCAATGATACATTCACCTCTAACAAGGCTTTCAGATAATTTTTCAAGCTCAGTTGTAGAGAAAGTGCATTTGATTTGCCTTGGCCGAGCATAAGAAGTTAGGATGATTTGTCCTTTACAGAAGTGGAGCTTCAGCTGGGGCACCTGCTTTGTTTATTTTAGTAAGTGCTTCCCATTTAGGTTTAATTTCTGTGAAATGAGCATCAGGGCCAGAATGGTACCTTACCAGTGTATTTATCCAAGAAGCATTCACAGTTTTGCACAAAATGTCTACCCAACTGGAGTACTTTCTATTAGTTAAATAATAAGTGCTACCTCATTGGATGAATGTCTAGTGCATATTCTACTCTACAGCAATGTAAAGGACCACAATGTAATGTCTCCAGTGACCTTGTGCACATGTAATTTTGGCAATGTGATTGTTCCTCAATCTTCTTCATACAGAAATCAGTGACAAACTTAATCCTCATATAGAGAAGATTATGGCACTACAGAAAAAGAGTTGAATCAAGACCAAGATGTATTGTCTGAAGTTACCTTGTGTATATTTAATTTTGGCAATGCCATTGTTCTTCGAGCTTCTTCACAAACAAATCAGTGACACATTTAATCCTCGTATAGAGAAAATGATGACACTACAGACAAAGAGTTGAAACTCCACCAAAACAAGGGTACTTTCTCATAATTATATGAAGCAAGTGCTTCTTTGGTGGGGATGTCCTCATATATCTCTGTGTTAATATCGATGGCTCCCTCAAAGTTCAACCCCCCCAACCCATTGGTCGCGACCCATCAATCCTCAGCGGAACAAGGAGCACATGCTCCTAACTGCCTCTCAGAACACCCTAGGCTCAGAGGGAGGTTCATAGCAGTTCTGGAGGAGGATACCACCAGTGGAGGGGAAGATAGGGGTCCCAGCCCGCCAATGTCCGACACTGAGCGGAGAGCCATAGGGTATGCTCCCCCAGGGTATGTATGTTCAGGCTGGGGAGGAAGCATCATAGAGTGAGCTTGAGGTCAAAATGCTACCCAGAAGAACAGCATGCAACACTAATCGAAGACGATATCCCAGATGGTAGTTAGAAGAAAGGCATGAGCAGAGGTTAGAAAGAGAAAGAGCTCTCGCCTGGGAAGCCCAACGGGAAGGGCGAACAGCCCACCCTCCCCCGGAGGAAGCCAGTGCTAAGCCCTGGGCTCCCCTTTGGAGATGAGCCTGGGGAAGAGTTAGAAGAGAGCCCCCTAGCAGAAGCCCACAGTCCTCCCGGCCATGGGCGTAGGAGAGGGGCTGATCAAGTGATAAGAAATCTGGAAAGTCTAACTGAAACACAATACCAACATAGGAGAAGAAGAATGGCACCCTTATGCGTGTATGATGAGAGCGACGATGAGGACGTCTGCCGCTTCCCCAAATGCGTCGATCAGACAAACTGACCCCTAGAGAGCTAGTGTCCAGAGAAGAAGGCTAAGCCTTTGCGTGACCATTTTGCCATCTACTGGCCTACTGGACCGAAAGGAAGGGCCAGTATGACAGACCTTGGCTGGAGGAGGGATCATTTGAACCAGGAGACATAGGCGTCATGGAATACTGCATCGGGCACAGTGGGGGAGATCCTTGATGGAGCTACCCTTACATGCAGGAATGCCTGAGAAGATGGGAACGCTATGTCGAAGAGAAACTGACGGAGCCGCTCAATGCCAAAATATGTCTTCTGCTACAGAAGGGTGTGTCAGGGACCATCTATGTTAAAGCAAAAAATGGGGGACCCCCTCTGAAGAGATAATTTGAGGTCAGGGAGAAGAGGGGAAAGGCAATAGAACAGTATAGAGAAACCATCTATGTACCATGGGCACAGATGGAGAAAGAAGGGCTCAGGAACAAACTGCCCCCATTGATGGGGTGGGACAGGAAAGTGGATCTCATTTTTTGAGAAAAACACAGAGGGAATCTACTTTGCTATAGATGACATCAAAAGTGTACTCATCAGCCTCATCAGAGAGCAGACTGACAAAGTCTTTTCCCGAGCCCACATCTCCGCAGTCACACTTATCAACACCGAGCATGACAGGGCCGTATTCAACTCAATTAGACAACAGATATGGATGGCCCCGAGGGAGATATTCCTCGACCGCTCAGATGTAGGAGGATTGATGGCAGAAAGCATGAAGCCTGGGTAGACTGTGACTGACTTCTTGGATAGAATGAGGGAGTGATGGGGACAAGAGATAGGACAGCCCTGGACTGACACGGGTCCCCAGGTTGCATTCTTCTACAACATCCTAAAAAAGGGACTGCCCACTGAGATAAAGACCAGACTAGATGGAATAGTAGGGCTAGACACCAAACCTTGGCGGGAAATACAGGTTTACATATTAAATTACTACAGAAAAGACAGGAGAAGGATAGGGAAAAGCAGGAGCAGGCCCATAGAGACACCGCCAAATTGGTCCAACAGAAGTTAAAAAAGACTGCTCTCAATGAGACTGCTTTGGCTTCAAACATACAAATGGCACCAGTCTTTAAGGGAGCTCTGTCTCAAGACCCCAGGGAATATCCACCCAGTCCTAGTGCCAAGGTCAGGGAAGCTGGCTACAGTCCAGCCTCATAGAATGCCACTACTGTCACATAATGCCGCCTAAAACCATAACATGAGCAGAAAGGAATAGTACCAGGACAGCCCCCACCGAATATCCATCCCCAAAACCAAACCCAGACCAGCGCAAATGCATCGTACGATCGGTCTCAAGGAGATCAGGCTATCCACCCTGCCGCAACAGGGTCTGGGCGGCCTGCCGAATACATGGCAACTGCAGCAGGCAGGGAACCCAGCCCAACAAGCATAGGGGCCACAGACATGGCTCGTTATGCAATCACCCAATCCAAATACGCAGTAAATCCCAAAAAGGACCTAGCACCTTCACAACACTTCCTGATACATTTCCTTATCTGCATTCACAGTCCACTTTAGCACCGCTGTACTGTCGATTGGGAATTCACACTAGAGTTCACCATCAAGGTGCCTGCAAGGGCTTGGGCCTCCCTCCGTTGTTGATTTCCCGGGGCGGGTTGGCTGACCATGCCCCAGGGGGAAGACAGTCTGACGAGGAAGCAGAGCGCCCCCCAACTGGAAGATGAAACCGGCACCCAGATCCAGCAATCCAAGTTCAGCCTTGGGCAAGCTATGTAAGTCTCACCAACCCCAGGGACTCCACCAAACTGAGGCCTCCTTTTTTCAGTTCCAAAAAGAGGCGACGATCTGGTGCAAGAAGCCAGGTTTTCAGCGCACTTGGGGGGTGGAAATTACCCATATAACTCCGTAATCCATGTACAAATTTGGCACCAAGTCAATAGGGAAATTTACCTGGGCAATCAGTCATTTCAGTTTGTTACTCACAGCACAACAAGTCCCAGTCACGCACCTGACTCCCATCGTAAGCATGACATTCTGCCTCCTCCTCTCCCCTAATACTTCCAAACACATCCAAAGTCTGCTCATTGGCTCATGCCCCTCCAAGTCAGTAAGAGTAGTGTGTCACTGGGTAGGAAGTCCCTGATTACAGCCGAGGGTGGCTCACCCAAAGCATCCTGTTTCTGAGAGAGAGGGGGCGACGGGAAGGAAAGGGGTTCCAAAGATGACCATCTCAGCCCCCCGCCACAAAAGGTGCATGGAGATGCTCACCAGCACACCCAGCTTGTCCAATAAGATACACAGGGCCTCACAAACATAGTCCAATTAAGCAATAGGCCTTATCCAAGTCATTTCTACATCCAAATCACGGGGGCCACAGAGAAGCTTCTCAAACTCCCACCGGCATGCAGCATTACAACCAGCCCTACATGAGACGTCAGGAAGGCACCCAATGACCTGCTGGAAGTAGCCTAAAAGTAGCCCAAAAACGGAAGCTTCCAGAAAAAGGGTGTGGTCAAAACACCCAACTCCATTAGGGAGATCATCATTATGTGCCGCATGCAGAGACCAGTTGGACATGCATGTGACAACTGGAACATTGCCATTACTCACAAAAACCATTAAAAAACCAACAAATTCACTTACTCTCACATTGCATGCAGCCCAGATCAAAAGGACACTCCGCACCGGTAAAATGACCGACACACGCACATGTATTTGACGGAAGCAGCCCACAGAGGAAACTACTCAACCTGCCACAGCAAGGAGAGGGGGGACCAAAGTCCTTACAAAATAACACTACCCAGCTTAAAATGACGATTCCCTAAAAGTGTCACCACCTCTTTCCAGTACCTCACTAGAAAGTTTCACAAACAGTGGGAGATGTAGAGTGTTCCCCTAAAAAGAAAAACACAGAAACTCTCTAAAAACTGTCTAACAATGTGTTTTTTCCAAGATAACCCACAACGCACAGCTCTTATCCCACATGTCTGCATTAGAGCCATTCGTGAACTGTTGTTACAACAGCCCACCGCCCCTTTAATTGAAACTCTCAAAAGGACGTCAACAAGGCCAACTGCTCAAGAACACAGACTGCAAATTGACTTTACAAACAATTTTTTGGAAAAGAAAAAGAGACTCTTTTTTGTAGATGACAGAAAAAAACCCTGACTGTTATATATTTTTGTATTCTTGTATACTCTCTGTTTAGCATGGGTGCTCTTGTGCCCCTCCAGAGCCAGAAATATGCCTAGTTTCATTAAACCTACTTCGTCATTCTTCCAAGGCATGTGCAGAGATCTCTCCCATCTCACTTACACCTATGCTGTACCAAACGCTAGATTTCCTCATGCACTATACAGTGCACTCCTACACAACACCTGGTATCAGCACATGACCACTGTGGGCACTCAAACCAGAATATATACCTTAACAATGCAGATTTTACACCACAATACAATCACAACGCGGTCGTTACAATTTCTCATGAAATTCGTACTTGTAAAGCGCACTGCTACCCCAGCTGGGGTGTCCTGGCGCTATACGCATACCACTGTGGAACCCTTCCTGGCTATTCCCTGTGAAATGTCCACTCCTGGGCACCCCCAGGGTGAAGCCAGGCATCCCAGCGCTGGTGGGGCCGTTGTGGAGATTAAGCAAGCTATTGCCCAGAGTTGCAGAGTGGGACCCATGATTAGAATAGGCACGAGGCGAGAATTATCAGGTCCGAGGAAATTGAGCCCAAGACCCGCCGAGGCGGGAATTGAACCCTGGTCCCGGGCCAGATCTCTGCATCAGGGTCTGCCGCTCTAACCATTGAGCCACACTTCTCCACAATGACCACCTTGTTACCACGCAATGCCATTACTACGCAAGTCATTACATCGACTTGCAGTAGATAGCGCTGTAACATTAGAAATTTATAATTTACTATTCCAACTCCAGCCTACGTAACAGTAGGGAAGGTGTTGGAATAGTAAACTATACTATTCCTTATGTTAGAGCGCCATCTACTGCTAGTCTATGTAATGACTTGCGTATGTGGCTCTGCGTGACTGTGCTTGCTGATCGTTGTAACGACCGCGTTGTAATGGCATCGCGATGTGATGCGCGCGTTGTAGTGGCTGTTTCCCATGCCGGACCTCCAATGGGGCACCTCCATGTTGATGGATATGTATTGGCAGTGCAGCAAGCCTGCCTACACCCAGCTTGTCCTAGGATGGCGGGGCCTCTGTACCCTCATGACCATACACACCTCCAACACTGGTGATCCCTGGTGAAGATCGCTTTGAGTTGTCCCACCACAGAAAAAAACAACTCTGTTGCTTCAGGCTAGAAGAAGAAGAACTGTTGAGTATTTTAGCTGGCCTCAGTACAAGGACATTCTGGAAGAATTTAGACTGTTTTAAGTGTAGGAGGGTCGATACTCTTCTTCACCTTGCAAACTAAGGGGAACGCCAACTGGTTACAAATAAGAAGGTGGGAAATGTTGAAGATGGTCAATGACACTGAGCTCGGCCTAAACACTATCAAGGAAGAACTGAGAGCCATCTGCCTTACGGTGTTGCAACACCGGTACGTGTTGGACTAGATGACCACAATGGAGGGTGGTGTGTGTGCCTAGAGTGGTGCTTCCTGACGTACTTCTATTCCTGGAAATGATCTGGAAAACTGAACTGTTACTCTTGCCATTGAAGTACTGCATCATCTACAAGCTGACATGAAGCAGTAGGGAGATGCCCCTGAGCAGGACTAGTTTCATATTATTTTTTCTTTGATCCTCCTATGGGTGTCTAAACTATTCACGTCATTACTTCCAGTTTTAATTTTTGTACTACTGTTGTGTGGTTCGCTACAAATGGGGTTTCCTGCTGTAAAAACGCAGTCCTCAAAAAATTAGTATGCAAATAGCTAGGGAAAGAATAGCAGAGACTACAGCAACACATATCATTTTGAATAATGTGACTGTCATGACATACGAGGAAAATGATGTTGTTGAAAATTAAACTAGAGGGGGAATGTTAATATCGGTGAATGTGATGTCAATGTACACCATAATATATGCATGGACAACAGCAGCAATTCCAATAAATGCAGTGTCGATATACACACGCATAACACATGTGTCAATACCAGTAAAAGCAATGTTGCTGTATGCTATGACAACTTTACCCATAATAATAAGAATGTCAGTAAATATGATATCAATGACTGCCATGTACTATGTACACGCAATAATGAACTTGTATCGCTGCTGTCGAGTTCACTAAAGATGACCTCCCCATTAACCCAGAGTCAGAAATACGTGGTCAGACAGGCTGTGCGACCCAAACCCAGGCCTACCAATTGATAGGTCACAGGTGGGGTTACACTCAGCCCGAAGACAAACGCGCAACCAGGGAAAACCCTGATCGATCCCACAGATAGGCAGGTACATCACAAACAGGTCCAAGCAAAGTGGCCCCAATAAAACATGTTTGGCCAAAGGCACACGTTCCCAAAATACCACATATAGTTAGGAACACTTAGCCAATCAGGACCCAGCATGCACACCACACATAGCGATCATGCGTTGCCCATGCCGGACATCTGGACACATACACACTGGCCCACACTAGCTCCCTCCGAGGTTGAGAGCCACCTGTGTCCCCCTTATCAGATGGTTGTATTCATGATTTATGACTAGGACCAGACCCACATGCTCTCTAAGAATGTGAATTAGTTTTATTGTACTTCACAAACTGTATATATGATCGGCCAAAACATCTGTACATTGAGACTGTCTTCAGACACGCCTCTGTCGATGCTCTCCTGGCCACTGCATTTAATTAAACCAACTTGCTCCTATTTTGCCAAATGCTTCTTCTCTTTTCATTTTTCAAGGTAAATTCTTATCCGAGCAACATTTGCATCAAGAACACACCATCAGAATAGGTGAGAAACGCTTTTGGGGCTCTTGGGTAAGTTGAGATGTCCATCAGCCTGGAAAATGGTGCAAACACCATTGCATACTAACCTGGAAGGGCGGGGCCAAATTGTTGGAGCTTGTGGTCGATTTAGCGCCTTTGCCCACTCAGCAGCATTTAAAAGGGAGAACCATGGTATCTGTTCTCAGACCAGGAGATAACTAGAAGGAACCTACTCATCATAGACATTCTCTACAGAAGAGATTATGCTCCAATTTTAGATTGTTTTTCAATGTGCAACTGTAGAGAAAACACACTTGCTTTGCCTTTGCTAAGCACAAGAAGTTAGGATGATTTGCCCTTTACAGAAGTAGAGCTTCAACTGGGTAACTTGCTATGTTTATATTTGTAAGTGCTTCCCGCTGAGTTTTCATGTTGGTAAAATGATATCAGGGCCAAAATGGAGCCTCAACGGTATATTTATCCAAGAACAGCCCACAGTTTTGCACAAAATATCTACCAAACTGAAGTATTTTCTGCTGGTTAATTAGTAAGAGCTACCTCGTTGGGCTTAATGTATAATGCATATTCTACACTACAGGTTTGTAAACGATCACAATGTAATTTCCCCAGTGACCGTGTGTACATTTAATTTTGGCAATGTGATTGTTCCTTGAGTGTCTTCATACAGAAATCAGTTTTTAAAGCTATCAACAATGTAATGTGCATGCTTTCTAAAAGAGTGTGCTCATTAAGGCACATTTTGTCCCCAGCCTGAGATCTCCTAAAAGGAGACTTGAATTTATCACAGTCAGGCTCAGTTAAGAGCAATTATACAACTAAATTGGACACTACAAACACTTAGATCAGGTTTAGTGCCTTGGCACCTTCTAAATGAATCAGCCCTATTTGAACCATATAATTTGACGTGCACGTAAAAAACAGTGGCTAAAAAGAATCTACATACACCCTATCAAATATGCAACAAGTTGAAGCCGCACCATTTACATATTGTGACACTCCACCTATTACCTGGCTACTACACAGTATTATTTCATTGCCAATTACAACCTTTCATATTCACGACTGTCAAAAATATAAATCTATTTGATGATATGAAACTATGCATAATTCACAATTATTACATTCATGGAAGTATCCTTTTCCTACATCTGTTTACATGAAAATGAAGATGACCCTGTGTACATTAGTACAGCATATTGCAGAAATCCCCTTGGACACTCCATTTTGTGTGACACAGTATCATTGCAACGAATGTGTAGCGCTTTGATACAAGGGTTAAGTTGTGTTATTCCCATTCCATCCATTCCCACAAATCATGAATTTCTAAATAACTATTTTAATTTATTTTTAACAAATGTTACTTGCTGTGGGTAGGAACCGGCAAGCCATACTTGATAAAAGTTTCAGAAACAATACAGTGTAATGGTAGGACCTTGTATCCTCTGCTTCAAAATATCATTGGCTACCATAAGAATGAAAGCTATGCCTTATGATGATTTAAACAAAATATTGTGTGCTCTTTTACAAAAAGAAGTCCCTTTGACTTCAGAGGTTAAAGTTTATAGTCTGCAGATAGGCAGAACTGCTTCAGAAATTCAGAGGCTGTTACTTACGCAGTAGCTAACACATTTTGCTGATACCATACAAATGACATTTAATTCATCTGTGACAACTGGTTTTGTGCATCTTTTTAAGAACATTGGATCTGATCTGGTGGCTGGATTTAATGCAGTATTTGGACTGATTCTGTCATTTTTTCATTCCCTGTTCTCCAGCCTTTTGGAGGATTCCCAATCATCATACTGCTAATTGACTGTGGTATCATCATCTTTCTCCTACTCCAACAAGGAAATCAACAACATGAGTCCACTTATCCAGCTGAACAAAGCTGGAGAGAGACCCTAGCATGCTACATGGGGCATGCTTGGCTATCTGAACTCAGCGAGCACCATATGCTCACCTTTTGCCAAAAGGACGCTACACAAGTAAAACCTGTGTTCTGGTGCATAAACTGTCTAAATGAAGTCCTCTTGGATTTACATCTGGAGCAGACACCCAGTGGCTTATCTTGATATGGAAATGATTCTTCAACCTCTACATGAGCACCAGAAACAATGCAGAGCAGTGCATCTGTTCTTTCTACAGGATGCTACCTATGACAGAGCAATATCACCAGTGGCACTTTTTGACACAGTTCTTGATGAGTAGCTTGACCCGCTGTTATCTTTCAAGCCCCCTGGAAAAGAGTCCCAATTACCATTGAGTGCCTCAGATGAGCAACCAATTGCTGGTCCATCAAATACGCAGACTGTTAACTATGAACACGCTCCATATAAATTCATTAAAGATCACGCATATGATGCGTGTGCACCTGGCAATGTAAACATGTCCTTTAATGAGGAATGAACTCTACATGTGAGTTAACTAATGAACAACAATATGCACTTGCTATATATACCACAAACGCCTACACAAACTGTGAACTGAGGAAAACGTTTTTCTTTAAAAAGATATTTCTTACTTTTTTCTTTTTATATATATATTTTGCACATTTTTAATTTACTCTATTCCATGTCATCACTGGTATGTTTAATCGCTAACATGCATAAAACATTTTAGATAGATTATAAGATCTATATTGATTATCTGAAACAATCTAAGACTTGGAAGTATTTGTGCTTCGCTATATTTATTATATGTATCATGTCTGCCATTTTACATTTATGATGTATTAATTGCTTTTGTTGATGCTTCATTTACGTGTTTGATATTGAATGCTTTCTATTATATTTTACATACATAGTGGGACTAGGTCTATTTTTTATGTTAGGTTTTAGACCTCAGCAACTGGAGAGTGTAGATTTACCTATACATTAGAGAAATTCCTATTGGTTAGATATGCCCCATAACATAATTCAGATGTACAATCCGGGGATGATGTAAAGCCCCTAAGGTACAGCTCCATCTTATGTATGCCCCAACTCCATCTTGACTAATGAAGGTTGCCATCTTCCCACTCTCACACAAAGTAAGTTACCATTTTTACCAATTTATGCAGAATCATTGTCATATCTACCATTAGACACAGATGTCGCCTGACCTTATCTTTCTAAGAACTGTGAAATCATCAAGCCATTTGATTAATGACATAGGTGCAACAATTAATGCAACATTCATCTGGGTCAAATGACTACTTTTCACCATATCAAGGGTTAAATAAGAACACATACAGACATATAAGCAAATTAATGTAGTCTGAATTAACATCCTATTACCTGATATGTTCATGAGGAAATGCCTGGGATGCACATAATGTATGCTAGGCATCCCTAAACTTATGTCAGAAATAAAAAATTCTGATAAGATTTAATATATGAGAACTACCACTTGACCACTTGTCAAGAGAGGTCCTTCGCCCAGATTATCGCCCAAATTCTGCCAGAGATGGGCTCACCTGCTGCCAGCACACTTCTCTCATCTCAGATGCTACACTTCGCCTAAAGCTGGAAGCTGATACAGCTATGTCCCGGAGGATGACCAACTGACTGCAGCTTGAGTTTGCCCTTCGCGGGGAACACTGTCCTCACTGAAAAACCTACGCTGATAAAGACAGCCTTTGCTGTCAACATGATTTGCAGTGCATCTCTTCTCCAAAAGAAACTCTAGACTGAAAGTTGCTCTGCCTTCCATGCTCTCTTAGTATAGCATATAGAAGTAGATGTTAGGGTTTTTGGTTTTAAACAACATTTTAAAACATGCTAGAAATGTCCATTTTATTCTTATTATTCATAACATGCCTTTTTGCTGTTTTTATAATATTCTGTGCAGTTGTTTTAGAAGCACTGAGAAACAGATAATTCCTGTGGTAATAAATACTTTTTACTTAAAAGTGTTCATTCTTCAAGGTACAGTGTGGGTGATATTGTAAATAAGGAAATAACATCTTTGCTTTAACCTCGTTGATCCCTGATCTCTGATCCCTTTAGGGGATTGTTTGGAACCCAAAAGCAATGCTTTTATCTCAATTACACATTGAATAGTGCTTGGCGGGCTACAACAACATTTTTTTTTACATTCATCGCCAGTACATTGAAGCAAGTTCACTTGTGTCAACCGTGGGTGGGAAAGTACGCCTTGTAGAGTTACGTCAAAATTGTTACTTACACAACAGTTGGTGCTGGGGACATGCGATCGGGTTGGGCATAGGGCCTAGCCAGAGGCTTTGTGCAGCCAGGGTATTGGCTAAATATGATAAAAAAAGAACTTCATTGAAAAAAAACAATGGGTAAAGTGACATTACAGTTACACGTTATTAAGATCTTAAAACATGTTGAATAATCCTAAAAATTCACTCTAAAACAAAGGTTAAAGTGATGTTATAATTAAGCATTGCCTTGACATAAAAGCTAACATTTAAGAATCAAAAAGCACTGCAGTTCACAAGTTATAGTTTACTGAGCTAACTGTAACTTGCGGCCCGCCACGCACTGCTTATGACCTCACATATTATATCATTCATGACATATTAAATAACATCATTGATGACATAACTGATGACATCTCCAGGTAACATCTTTGAAAGGAATAGGCTCTGCTGAGAAATAACAATGGTTTAAATAAAAAAGTTTCTAATTTCGGAAGAAATCAGGGAGAAAATACAGTGGTCACTTGGCCCACTATTTTCTCCTCTCAAGACCACCACCTCATGGGGAAAGTGTTATATCCTCAGTATTACATTTACATGTAATCAGCCTAGGTCCTCCTAGCTGCTCAGCCAGAGTGTGAGTTGGTGACGGAATGTTGGTGTGACTGTGATGCGTGGAATGCCTGGGTGCCTGAGTGGATGAGTGGTGACAGTTAGATATGGGCTGAGCAGCTAGGCAGGCTGCTCCTGGTGGGGCTGGTACATGGCTGGTACCTGACCAGAGCTGGCTGGACTATGATTGATACTACCCTGACATGGAACCAATAAAGAAGACTTGGAAATTACTACATGGCTACCTGTGTCTCTATCTACAGGGTACAACATTATTTTGGCGACGAGCGGACTTACTCATGCATCTTTTATGGATCAATGGTACAGCAACCAAGAGGAAAGACAAGAAACAAAGAAAATTCAAGAAACTACAGTAACCAGCGTAACATCAAGAAACTAAAGTAACTACTTGAAGCAGAATGGAGTTCCAGGCAAGCCAGCCCCACCAGTGTCCTTGTCAACGGACAGCCCCATCGACAAGTGTCAGTACCAACGGACACTACAGCCTGGAAATACTCCTAAGGAACATCAAAAAGGTTTCAGTGAGCTGGAGGAGTAGCTACACTACAGCCACGTGTTGGTGTTCCAGCCACAGCGCTTCAGTGAGTTAAAGGTGTAGTTAAACTACGGCCACATGTAGGTGTTCCTGCCACAGCGCTTTTTACAAAAGGATTCAGTGAGTTGGTGGAGTAGCTACACTACTGCCTTTTCAAGATGTTCTAGCCACATCGTTTTGTTGAGGGTCTTCCTGCTACAACCTGGTGTGAAATTTACAAGGAGTGGATGACTGGAAGCTACATCTCTAAATCAAACAAAGCAATATTTTCCACAGTGACTTTAAGAAGAAGGCTACGCTTCCTCTTTGTCTTCGTGAAGTCAAGGATCCTCTACGCCTGTCTACCTCTCTGAGGGAGGTGCCAGCATATTGTCTTTATGTGTTGCTTGGCGCTTACAAGATGATTCTTATTTGCACTGCAGAAGTGATCCTTACACATTGGGTCTTTCACAGAAACGGACCTGTGTTATGCGCAAGCACAAGGTCAGTTATGGACATGTTTAACGTTTTAGCTTCTAATGAAGCCGGTCTGGTGTGGAGGCCGTGTTGTGAAGGAACATTTTCCCGGCCATCCACTTTACATATCCAAGTATGGGGGTAAGTTTTTTTATTAATGGTTGACGGTGGCTGCCCCTGGACCTTTGACAGTTTAACCGCTACTTAGCGATTTGAAAATGAAGGCGCGTGCCGTTCCCAGGCCACGCGCAGTCCCCTGCGAGGTCTTACCTGCATTTCTGTGTGTTCTCCATGGATCTTGGTGACGTTCCGACATGCTCACAGAGTTTTCTGCCTCTTAACACGCCGCATGCTCTGACGTGCCGTGAACCTTCCGGCGCGACGCAGGCTATGTGACTCCATCTTGGGATTGTCAGCTCATTAAATCTATATCTGTCTTCCATTCACAGTTACATCGCATGTGCGGCGTTTGTTTCCTTAATTAACGGTCTACATTAATCATCTCCCTCATGTGAAGCTCTTACATGGTCACCTGGTTTTGACCGTCTCCAGTTACTGCTGCAACAAAGGGTCCTCCTACGATCCATGAGAACGGGTGGCTCAACTTATGTAGGCCAGTTCGTGCGGCTTAGAGTTCCGGTGGTGAGTGACTGTTTGCCTTTCTTCTTCCCTTGGGCTGCCATCTGGTGACTGATGCGGTTTGTCTGTTTTCTGTTCATCAAGGATTTCTTCTCATTCTTGCCCTCGGTGTTTGTCTGCTGTTAAACCACAATGTACGGCACACGATCCTGGTGACAGGCACACCTCGTACTTTGTCTGCCTGTGCATATTGGGATTTAGCAAGTCGGAAGCGTACTAGCACTGGTATTATTTATTACTGTTTACCATGATTGTGGTCTTTCCTTGTTGCCTACTTGTTTAGTGAAAAGCATGTTACTTACTTTGCGCTACAGTGTTTCTATAACAAGTTGTGTCTCGCACGATTAAGTTCCTGGCCTAGCACAACTCGGGTGAGAGATCGCTCACCGGCTTGGGGCACAGTTCACTAGTTCTACTGTTTTTGGATTTGTGGTAGTATTAATACTATGCTTCTGTTTAGTATGTAGTGATGCCAGTGTTACGCTGTTTAATGGAGGGGTCGTCCATGTGTTTGGTGGGTGGACATCACAGTTGATTCCTTACTTGAGGGATAGGTTTTGGCCATAGTTCATCCTTACATGTGGGATGAGTTTGGGTAATAGTCCTATCACTGTTGATCCCTTTGTCAGGGATTGGGTTGGGTTTGAGTCCCAGTTAGTAACCTCTATAGGAGGTTTGGGCCATGGGTTAGTTCCCATACATAATCATGTCATGACATACGAGGAAAATGATGTTGTTGAAAATTAAACTAGAGGGGGAATGTTAATATCGGTGAATGTGATGTCAATGTACACCATAATATATGCATGGACAACAGCAGCAATTCCAATAAATGCAGTGTCGATATACACACGCATAACACATGTGTCAATACCAGTAAAAGCAATGTTGCTGTATGCTATGACAACTTTACCCATAATAATAAGAATGTCAGTAAATATGATATCAATGACTGCCATGTACTATGTACACGCAATAATGAACTTGTATCGCTGCTGTCGAGTTCACTAAAGATGACCTCCCCATTAACCCAGAGTCAGAAATACGTGGTCAGACAGGCTGTGCGACCCAAACCCAGGCCTACCAATTGATAGGTCACAGGTGGGGTTACACTCAGCCCGAAGACAAACGCGCAACCAGGGAAAACCCTGATCGATCCCACAGATAGGCAGGTACATCACAAACAGGTCCAAGCAAAGTGGCCCCAATAAAACATGTTTGGCCAAAGGCACACGTTCCCAAAATACCACATATAGTTAGGAACACTTAGCCAATCAGGACCCAGCATGCACACCACACATAGCGATCATGCGTTGCCCATGCCGGACATCTGGACACATACACACTGGCCCACACTAGCTCCCTCCGAGGTTGAGAGCCACCTGTGTCCCCCTTATCAGATGGTTGTATTCATGATTTATGACTAGGACCAGACCCACATGCTCTCTAAGAATGTGAATTAGTTTTATTGTACTTCACAAACTGTATATATGATCGGCCAAAACATCTGTACATTGAGACTGTCTTCAGACACGCCTCTGTCGATGCTCTCCTGGCCACTGCATTTAATTAAACCAACTTGCTCCTATTTTGCCAAATGCTTCTTCTCTTTTCATTTTTTCAAGGTAAATTCTTATCCGAGCAACATTTGCATCAAGAACACACCATCAGAATAGGTGAGAAACGCTTTTGGGGCTCTTGGGTAAGTTGAGATGTCCATCAGCCTGGAAAATGGTGCAAACACCATTGCATACTAACCTGGAAGGGGCGGGGCCAAATTGTTGGAGCTTGTGGTCGATTTAGCGCCTTTGCCCACTCAGCAGCATTTAAAAGGGAGAACCATGGTATCTGTTCTCAGACCAGGAGATAACTAGAAGGAACCTACTCATCATAGACATTCTCTACAGAAGAGATTATGCTCCAATTTTAGATTGTTTTTCAATGTGCAACTGTAGAGAAAACACACTTGCTTTGCCTTTGCTAAGCACAAGAAGTTAGGATGATTTGCCCTTTACAGAAGTAGAGCTTCAACTGGGTAACTTGCTATGTTTATATTTGTAAGTGCTTCCCGCTGAGTTTTCATGTTGGTAAAATGATATCAGGGCCAAAATGGAGCCTCAACGGTATATTTATCCAAGAACAGCCCACAGTTTTGCACAAAATATCTACCAAACTGAAGTATTTTCTGCTGGTTAATTAGTAAGAGCTACCTCGTTGGGCTTAATGTATAATGCATATTCTACACTACAGGTTTGTAAACGATCACAATGTAATTTCCCCAGTGACCGTGTGTACATTTAATTTTGGCAATGTGATTGTTCCTTGAGTGTCTTCATACAGAAATCAGTTTTTAAAGCTATCAACAATGTAATGTGCATGCTTTCTAAAAGAGTGTGCTCATTAAGGCACATTTTGTCCCCAGCCTGAGATCTCCTAAAAGGAGACTTGAATTTATCACAGTCAGGCTCAGTTAAGAGCAATTATACAACTAAATTGGACACTACAAACACTTAGATCAGGTTTAGTGCCTTGGCACCTTCTAAATGAATCAGCCCTATTTGAACCATATAATTTGACGTGCACGTAAAAAACAGTGGCTAAAAAGAATCTACATACACCCTATCAAATATGCAACAAGTTGAAGCCGCACCATTTACATATTGTGACACTCCACCTATTACCTGGCTACTACACAGTATTATTTCATTGCCAATTACAACCTTTCATATTCACGACTGTCAAAAATATAAATCTATTTGATGATATGAAACTATGCATAATTCACAATTATTACATTCATGGAAGTATCCTTTTCCTACATCTGTTTACATGAAAATGAAGATGACCCTGTGTACATTAGTACAGCATATTGCAGAAATCCCCTTGGACACTCCATTTTGTGTGACACAGTATCATTGCAACGAATGTGTAGCGCTTTGATACAAGGGTTAAGTTGTGTTATTCCCATTCCATCCATTCCCACAAATCATGAATTTCTAAATAACTATTTTAATTTATTTTTAACAAATGTTACTTGCTGTGGGTAGGAACCGGCAAGCCATACTTGATAAAAGTTTCAGAAACAATACAGTGTAATGGTAGGACCTTGTATCCTCTGCTTCAAAATATCATTGGCTACCATAAGAATGAAAGCTATGCCTTATGATGATTTAAACAAAATATTGTGTGCTCTTTTACAAAAAGAAGTCCCTTTGACTTCAGAGGTTAAAGTTTATAGTCTGCAGATAGGCAGAACTGCTTCAGAAATTCAGAGGCTGTTACTTACGCAGTAGCTAACACATTTTGCTGATACCATACAAATGACATTTAATTCATCTGTGACAACTGGTTTTGTGCATCTTTTTAAGAACATTGGATCTGATCTGGTGGCTGGATTTAATGCAGTATTTGGACTGATTCTGTCATTTTTTCATTCCCTGTTCTCCAGCCTTTTGGAGGATTCCCAATCATCATACTGCTAATTGACTGTGGTATCATCATCTTTCTCCTACTCCAACAAGGAAATCAACAACATGAGTCCACTTATCCAGCTGAACAAAGCTGGAGAGAGACCCTAGCATGCTACATGGGGCATGCTTGGCTATCTGAACTCAGCGAGCACCATATGCTCACCTTTTGGCAAAGGACGCTACACAAGTAAAACCTGTGTTCTGGTGCATAAACTGTCTAAATGAAGTCCTCTTGGATTTACATCTGGAGCAGACACCCAGTGGCTTATCTTGATATGGAAATGATTCTTCAACCTCTACATGAGCACCAGAAACAATGCAGAGCAGTGCATCTGTTCTTTCTACAGGATGCTACCTATGACAGAGCAATATCACCAGTGGCACTTTTTGACACAGTTCTTGATGAGTAGCTTGACCCGCTGTTATCTTTCAAGCCCCCTGGAAAAGAGTCCCAATTACCATTGAGTGCCTCAGATGAGCAACCAATTGCTGGTCCATCAAATACGCAGACTGTTAACTATGAACACGCTCCATATAAATTCATTAAAGATCACGCATATGATGCGTGTGCACCTGGCAATGTAAACATGTCCTTTAATGAGGAATGAACTCTACATGTGAGTTAACTAATGAACAACAATATGCACTTGCTATATATACCACAAACGCCTACACAAACTGTGAACTGAGGAAAACGTTTTTCTTTAAAAAGATATTTCTTACTTTTTTCTTTTTATATATATATTTTGCACATTTTTAATTTACTCTATTCCATGTCATCACTGGTATGTTTAATCGCTAACATGCATAAAACATTTTAGATAGATTATAAGATCTATATTGATTATCTGAAACAATCTAAGACTTGGAAGTATTTGTGCTTCGCTATATTTATTATATGTATCATGTCTGCCATTTTACATTTATGATGTATTAATTGCTTTTGTTGATGCTTCATTTACGTGTTTGATATTGAATGCTTTCTATTATATTTTACATACATAGTGGGACTAGGTCTATTTTTTATGTTAGGTTTTTAGACCTCAGCAACTGGAGAGTGTAGATTTACCTATACATTAGAGAAATTCCTATTGGTTAGATATGCCCCATAACATAATTCAGATGTACAATCCGGGGATGATGTAAAGCCCCTAAGGTACAGCTCCATCTTATGTATGCCCCAACTCCATCTTGACTAATGAAGGTTGCCATCTTCCCACTCTCACACAAAGTAAGTTACCATTTTTACCAATTTATGCAGAATCATTGTCATATCTACCATTAGACACAGATGTCGCCTGACCTTATCTTTCTAAGAACTGTGAAATCATCAAGCCATTTGATTAATGACATAGGTGCAACAATTAATGCAACATTCATCTGGGTCAAATGACTACTTTTCACCATATCAAGGGTTAAATAAGAACACATACAGACATATAAGCAAATTAATGTAGTCTGAATTAACATCCTATTACCTGATATGTTCATGAGGAAATGCCTGGGATGCACATAATGTATGCTAGGCATCCCTAAACTTATGTCAGAAATAAAAAATTCTGATAAGATTTAATATATGAGAACTACCACTTGACCACTTGTCAAGAGAGGTCCTTCGCCCAGATTATCGCCCAAATTCTGCCAGAGATGGGCTCACCTGCTGCCAGCACACTTCTCTCATCTCAGATGCTACACTTCGCCTAAAGCTGGAAGCTGATACAGCTATGTCCCGGAGGATGACCAACTGACTGCAGCTTGAGTTTGCCCTTCGCGGGGAACACTGTCCTCACTGAAAAACCTACGCTGATAAAGACAGCCTTTGCTGTCAACATGATTTGCAGTGCATCTCTTCTCCAAAAGAAACTCTAGACTGAAAGTTGCTCTGCCTTCCATGCTCTCTTAGTATAGCATATAGAAGTAGATGTTAGGGTTTTTGGTTTTAAACAACATTTTAAAACATGCTAGAAATGTCCATTTTATTCTTATTATTCATAACATGCCTTTTTGCTGTTTTTATAATATTCTGTGCAGTTGTTTTAGAAGCACTGAGAAACAGATAATTCCTGTGGTAATAAATACTTTTTACTTAAAAGTGTTCATTCTTCAAGGTACAGTGTGGGTGATATTGTAAATAAGGAAATAACATCTTTGCTTTAACCTCGTTGATCCCTGATCTCTGATCCCTTTAGGGGATTGTTTGGAACCCAAAAGCAATGCTTTTATCTCAATTACACATTGAATAGTGCTTGGCGGGCTACAACAACATTTTTTTACATTCATCGCCAGTACATTGAAGCAAGTTCACTTGTGTCAACCGTGGGTGGGAAAGTACGCCTTGTAGAGTTACGTCAAAATTGTTACTTACACAACAGTTGGTGCTGGGGACATGCGATCGGGTTGGGCATAGGGCCTAGCCAGAGGCTTTGTGCAGCCAGGGTATTGGCTAAATATGATAAAAAAGAACTTCATTGAAAAAAACAATGGGTAAAGTGACATTACAGTTACACGTTATTAAGATCTTAAAACATGTTGAATAATCCTAAAATTCACTCTAAAACAAAGGTTAAAGTGATGTTATAATTAAGCATTGCCTTGACATAAAAGCTAACATTTAAGAATCAAAAAGCACTGCAGTTCACAAGTTATAGTTTACTGAGCTAACTGTAACTTGCGGCCCATCACGCACTGCTTATGACCTCACATATTATATCATTCATGACATATTAAATAACATCATTGATGACATAACTGATGACATCTCAGGTAACATCTTTGAAAGGAATAGGCTCTGCTGAGAAATAACAATGGTTTAAATAAAAAAAGTTTCTAATTTCGGAAGAAATCAGGGAGAAAATACAGTGGTCACTTGGCCCACTATTTTCTCCTCTCAAGACCACCACCTCATGGGGAAAGTGTTATATCCTCAGTATTACATTTACATGTAATCAGCCTAGGTCCTCCTAGCTGCTCAGCCAGAGTGTGAGTTGGTGACGGAATGTTGGTGTGACTGTGATGCGTGGAATGCCTGGGTGCCTGAGTGGATGAGTGGTGACAGTTAGATATGGGCTGAGCAGCTAGGCAGGCTGCTCCTGGTGGGAGCTGGTACATGGCTGGTACCTGACCAGAGCTGGCTGGACTATGATTGATACTACCCTGACATGGAACCAATAAAGAAGACTTGGAAATTACTACATGGCTACCTGTGTCTCTATCTACAGGGTACAACATTATTTTGGCGACGAGCGGACTTACTCATGCATCTTTTATGGATCAATGGTACAGCAACCAAGAGGAAAGACAAGAAACAAAGAAAATTCAAGAAACTACAGTAACCAGCGTAACATCAAGAAACTAAAGTAACTACTTGAAGCAGAATGGAGTTCCAGGCAAGCCAGCCCCACCAGTGTCCTTGTCAACGGACAGCCCCATCGACAAGTGTCAGTACCAACGGACACTACAGCCTGGAAATACTCCTAAGGAACATCAAAAAGGTTTCAGTGAGCTGGAGGAGTAGCTACACTACAGCCACGTGTTGGTGTTCCAGCCACAGCGCTTCAGTGAGTTAAAGGTGTAGTTAAACTACGGCCACATGTAGGTGTTCCTGCCACAGCGCTTTTTACAAAAAGGATTCAGTGAGTTGGTGGAGTAGCTACACTACTGCCTTTTCAAGATGTTCTAGCCACATCGTTTTGTTGAGGGTCTTCCTGCTACAACCTGGTGTGAAATTTACAAGGAGTGGATGACTGGAAGCTACATCTCTAAATCAAACAAAGCAATATTTTCCACAGTGACTTTAAGAAGAAGGCTACGCTTCCTCTTTGTCTTCGTGAAGTCAAGGATCCTCTACGCCTGTCTACCTCTCTGAGGGGAGGTGCCAGCATATTGTCTTTATGTGTTGCTTGGCGCTTACAAGATGATTCTTATTTGCACTGCAGAAGTGATCCTTACACATTGGGTCTTTCACAGAAACGGACCTGTGTTATGCGCAAGCACAAGGTCAGTTATGGACATGTTTAACGTTTTAGCTTCTAATGAAGCCGGTCTGGTGTGGAGGCCGTGTTGTGAAGGAACATTTTCCCGGCCATCCACTTTACATATCCAAGTATGGGGGTAAGTTTTTTTTTATTAATGGTTGACGGTGGCTGCCCCCTGGACCTTTGACAGTTTAACCGCTACTTAGCGATTTGAAAATGAAGGCGCGTGCCGTTCCCAGGCCACGCGCAGTCCCCCGCGGGGTCTTACCTGCATTTCTGTGTGTTCTCCATGGATCTTGGTGACGTTCCGACATGCTCACAGAGTTTTCTGCCTCTTAACACGCCGCATGCTCTGACGTGCCGTGAACCTTCCGGCGCGACGCAGGCTATGTGACTCCATCTTGGGATTGTCAGCTCATTAAATCTATATCTGTCTTCCATTCACAGTTACATCGCATGTGCGGCGTTTGTTTCCTTAATTAACGGTCTACATTAATCATCTCCCTCATGTGAAGCTCTTACATGGTCACCTGGTTTTGACCGTCTCCAGTTACTGCTGCAACAAAGGGTCCTCCTACGATCCATGAGAACGGGTGGCTCAACTTATGTAGGCCAGTTCGTGCGGCTTAGAGTTCCGGTGGTGAGTGACTGTTTGCCTTTCTTCTTCCCTTGGGCTGCCATCTGGTGACTGATGCGGTTTGTCTGTTTTCTGTTCATCAAGGATTTCTTCTCATTCTTGCCCTCGGTGTTTGTCTGCTGTTAAACCACAATGTACGGCACACGATCCTGGTGACAGGCACACCTCGTACTTTGTCTGCCTGTGCATATTGGGATTTAGCAAGTCGGAAGCGTACTAGCACTGGTATTATTTATTACTGTTTACCATGATTGTGGTCTTTCCTTGTTGCCTACTTGTTTAGTGAAAAGCATGTTACTTACTTTGCGCTACAGTGTTTCTATAACAAGTTGTGTCTCGCACGATTAAGTTCCTGGCCTAGCACAACTCGGGTGAGAGATCGCTCACCGGCTTGGGGCACAGTTCACTAGTTCTACTGTTTTTGGATTTGTGGTAGTATTAATACTATGCTTCTGTTTAGTATGTAGTGATGCCAGTGTTACGCTGTTTAATGGAGGGGTCGTCCATGTGTTTGGTGGGTGGACATCACAGTTGATTCCTTACTTGAGGGATAGGTTTTGGCCATAGTTCATCCTTACATGTGGGATGAGTTTGGGTAATAGTCCTATCACTGTTGATCCCTTTTGTCAGGGATTGGGTTGGGTTTGAGTCCCAGTTAGTAACCTCTATAGGAGGTTTGGGCCATGGGTTAGTTCCCATACATAATCGTTATTGTGTATAACCCTTACACAGGGTTAGGATATGGGTTTATACCCCATTTACATGTTGCGCGCAGTACTAAAGAACAACCCTACATAGGGTGTGTGTTTTGGGTGCTTTTCCCTTACACAGTTTTCATGGGTCGCTGTCCCATATATTTGTTAGTTCCCTTGTAGTTGGGATTGGTGTCGCGGGGTGTTTTACCCTTTGTGTCACCCCACATTTCTTCTTTGCGATTGGTTGCGGGGTGTGTTACCCTTTGCTCCATTCTAATTTATGGTTATTGAGATTGGTGTTGTGGGGTGTTTTATTCTTTCAAAACACACAAGATGATGGACGGAATGCTGCACATTGGCAAACATTCACCCCCAGTCACAGATCTGGGTTTAATCCATTGTTATTTTGCTTCACCACGCCACCCCAGTTCAGACATAGCCATATGCAAATCAGTCTTGACCCTGTGCCTCATGGGAACAGTCCAGACCGAACTGCCAAGCCATGTCTTCCCTGGACCGGAATCAAGCATCCTAGGACCGGTTTCAGGCTATCAGCCTTCATCAGCCAGGATAGCTTGACTCCAGTGGCGTAGTGAGCACGGGACCCACGTCTGGGCATACCCTTCCCACTTAGGGCGAAATGCAAAACACACAAGATGATGGACGGAATGCTGCACATTGGCAAACATTCACCCCCAGTCACAGATCTGGGTTTAATCCATCGTTATTTTGCTTCACCACGCCACCCCAGTTCAGACATAGCCATATGCAAATCAGTCTTGACCCTGTGCCTCATGGGAACAGTCCAGACCGAACTGCCAAGCCATGTCTTCCCTGGACCGGAATCAAGCATCCTAGGACCGGTTTCAGGCTATCAGCCTTCATCAGCCAGGATAGCTTGACTCCAGTGGCGTAGTGAGCACGGGACCCACGTCTGGGAATACCCTTCCCACTTAGGGCGAAATGCAAAACACACAAGATGATGGACGGAATGCTGCACATTGGCAAACATTCACCCCCAGTCACAGATCTGGGTTTAATCCATCGTTATTTTGCTTCACCACGCCACCCCAGTTCAGACATAGCCATATGCAAATCAGTCTTGACCCTGTGCCTCATGGGAACAGTCCAGACCGAACTGCCAGCCATGTCTTCCCTGGACCGGAATCAAGCATCCTAGGACCGGTTTCAGGCTATCAGCCTTCATCAGCCAGGATAGCTTGACTCCAGTGGCGTAGTGAGCACGGGACCCACGTCTGGGCATACCCTTCCCACTTAGGGCGAAATGCAAAACACACAAGATGATGGACGGAATGCTGCACATTGGCAAACATTCACCCCCAGTCACAGATCTGGGTTTAATCCATTGTTATTTTGCTTCACCACGCCACCCTAGTTCAGACATAGCCGTATGCAAATCAGTCTTGACCCTGTGCCTCATGGGAACAGTCCAAACCGAACTGCCAAGCCATGTCTTCCCTGGACCGGAATCAAGCATCCTAGGACCGGTTTCAGGCTATCAGCCTTCATCAGCCAGGATAGCTTGACTCCAGTGGCGTAGTGAGCATGGGACCCACGTCTGGGCATACCCTTCCCACTTAGGGCGAAATGCAAAACACACAAGATGATGGACGGAATGCTGCACATTGGCAAACATTCACCCCCAGTCACAGATCTGGGTTTAATCCATCGTTATTTTGCTTCACCACGCCACCCCAGTTCAGACATAGCCATATGCAAATCAGTCTTGACCCTGTGCCTCATGGGAACAGTCCAGACCGAACTGCCAAGCCATGTCTTCCTGGACCGGAATCAAGCATCCTAGGACCGGTTTCAGGCTATCAGCCTTCATCAGCCAGGATAGCTTGACTCCAGTGGCGTAGTGAGCACGGGACCCATGTCTGGGCATACCCTTCCCACTTAGGGCGAAATGCAAAACACACAAGATGATGGACGGAATGCTGCACATTGGCAAACATTCACCCCCAGTCACAGATCTGGGTTTAATCCATCGTTATTTTGCTTCACCACGCCACCCCAGTTCAGACATAGCCATATGCAAATCAGTCTTGACCCTGTGCCTCATGGGAACAGTCCAGACCGAACTGCCAAGCCATGTCTTCCCTGGACCGGAATCAAGCATCCTAGGACCGGTTTCAGGCTATCAGCCTTCATCAACCAGGATAGCTTGACTCCAGTGGCGTTGTGAGCACGGGACCCACGTCTGGGCATACCCTTCCCACTTAGGGCGAAATGCAAAACACACAAGATGATGGACGGAATGCTGCACATTGGCAAACATTCACCCCCAGTCACAGATCTGGGTTTAATCCATCGTTATTTTGCTTCACCACGCCACCCCAGTTCAGACATAGCCATATGCAAATCAGTCTTGACCCTGTGCCTCATGGGAACAGTCCAGACCGAACTGCCAAGCCATGTCTTCCCTGGACCGGAATCAAGCATCCTATGACCGGTTTCAGGCTATCAGCCTTCATCAGCCAGGATAGCTTGACTCCAGTGTCGTAGTGAGCACGGGACCCACGTCCGGAAATACCCTTCCCACTTAGGGTGAAATGCAAAACACACAAGATGATGGACGGAATGCTGCACATTGGCAAACATTCACCCCCAGTCACAGATCTGGGTTTAATCCATCGTTATTTTGCTTCACCACGCCACCCCAGTTCAGACATAGCCATATGCAAATCAGTCTTGACCCCGTGCCTCATGGGAACAGTCCAGACCGAACTGCCAAGCCATGTCTTCCCTGGACCGGAATCAAGCATCCTAGGTCCTAGGATGCTTGATTCCGGTCCAGGGAAGACATGGCTTGGCTGTTCGGTCTGGACTGTTCCCATGAGGCACAGGGTCAAGACTGATTTGCATATGGCTGTGTCTGAACTGGGGTGGCGTGGTGAAGCAAAATAACGATGGATTAAACCCAGATCTGTGACTGGGTGTGAATGTTTGCCAATGTGCAACATTCCGTCCATCATCTTGTGTGTTTTACATTTCGGCCTAAGTGGGAAGGGTATGCCCAGACGTGGGTCCCGTGCTCACTACGCCACTGGAGTCAAGCTATCCTGGCTGATGAGGGCTGAAAGCCCGAAACCGGTCCTAGGATGCTTGATTCCGGTCCAGGGAAGACATGGCTTGGCAGTTCGGTCTGGACTGTTCCCATGAGGCACAGGGTCAAGACTGATTTGCATATGGCTGTGTCTGAACTGGGGTGGCGTGGTGAAGCAAAATAACAATGGATTAAACCCAGATCTGTGACTGGGGTGAATGTTTGCCAATGTGCAACATTCCGTCCATCATCTTGTGTGTGTTGCATTTCGCCCTAAGTGGGAAGGGTATGCCCAGACGTGGGTCCCGTGCTCACTACGCCACTGGAGTCAAGCTATCCTGGCTGATGAGGGCTGAAAGGCCGAAACCGGTCCTAGGATGCTTCATTCCTTTCCAGGGAAGACATGGCTTGGCAGTTCGGTCTGGACTGTTCCCATGAGGCACAGGGTCAAGACTGATTTGCATATGGCTGTGTCTGAACTGGGGTGGCGTGGTGAAGCAAAATAACGATGGATTAAACCCAGATCTGTGACTGGGAGTGAATGTTTGCCAATGTGCAACATTCCGTCCATCATCTTGTGTGTTTTGCATTTCGCCTAAGTGGGAAGGGTATGCTCAGACGTGGGTCCCGTGCTCACTACGCCACTGGAGTCAAGCTATCCTGGCTGATGAGGGCTGAAAGCCCGAAACCGGTCCTAGGATGCTTGATTCCGGTCCAGGAAGACATGGCTTGGCAGTTCGGTCTGGACTGTTCCCATGAGGCACAGGGTCAAGACTGATTTGCATATGGCTGTGTCTGAACTGGGGTGGCGTGGTGAAGCAAAATAACGATGGATTAAACCCAGATCTGTGACTGAGGGTGAATGTTTGCCAATGTGCAACATTCCGTCCATCATCTTGTGTGTTTTACATTTCGCCCTAAGTGGGAAGGGTATGCCCAGACGTGGGTCCCGTGCTCACTACGCCACTGGAGTCAAGCTATTCTGGCTGATGAGGGCTGAAAGCCCGAAACCGGTCCTAGGATGCTTGATTCCGGTCCATGGAAGACATGGCTTGGCAGTTCGGTCTGGACTGTTCCCATGAGGCACAGGGTCAAGACTGATTTGCATATGGCTGTGTCTGAACTGGGGTGGTGTGGTGAAGCAAAATAACGATGGATTAAACCCAGATCTGTGACTGGGGGTGAATGTTTGCCAATGTGCAACATTCCGTCCATCATCTTGTGTGTTTTGCATTTAGCCTAAGTGGGAAGGGTATGCCCAGTCGTGGGTCCCGTGCTCACTACGCCACTGGAGTCAAGCTATCCTGGCTGATGAGGGCTGAAAGCCGAGACCGGTCCTAGGATTCTTGATTCCGGTCCAGGGAAGACATGGCTTGGCAGTTCGGTCTGGACTGTTCCCATGAGGCTCAGGGTCAAGACTGATTTGCATATGGCTGTGTCTGAACTGGGGTGGCGTGGTGAAGCAAAATAACGATGGATTAAACCCAGATCTGTGACTGGGGGTGAATGTTTGCCAATGTGCAACATTCCGTCCATCATCTTGTGTGTTTTGCATTTCGCCCTAAGTGGGAAGGGTATGCCCAGACGTGGGTCCCGTGCTCACTACGCCACTGGAGTCAAGCTATCCTGGCTGATGAGGGCTGAAAGCCCGAAACCGGTCCTAGGATGCTTGATTCCGGTCCAGGGAAGACATGGCTTGGCACTTCGGTCTGGACTGTTCCCATGAGCACAGGGTCAAGACTGATTTACATATGGCTGTGTCTGAACTGGGGTGGCGTGGTGAAGCAAAATAACAATGGATTAAACCCAGATCTGTGACTGGGGGTGAATGTTTGCCAATGTGCAACATTCCGTCCATCATCTTGTGTGTTTTGTGTTTTATTCTTTGCCTTACAGTACTTAGTTTTACAGTTTATGTTACAAAGTATTATAATTGAACTTGAATCTCTACAAGCTTACACTTCAAAATGTTTTAATAATTTTTCATGGGGGGAGGATGGGGGATATTGATGTTCATATTTTTGATGTCGTATTTTGCCCATCTTTTCTTGATTTGTACTGTTCACTCTCTCGTGATGTTTTGCTTTTAGTTGCATCCCTGAGTTCCGAACATTATCGCTTTATTGTGAATAGTTCTCTCTTTTAGTATTGTTGTTTGTTTTTTATTTAAAGGAAAGGGATAATGTTATATCCTCAGTATTACAGTTACATGTAATCAGCCTAGGTCCTCCTAGCTGCTCAGCCAGAGTGTGAGTTGGTGACGGAATGTTGGTGTGACTGTGATGCGTGGAATGCCTGGGTGCCTGAGTGGATGAGTGGTGACAGTTAGAGATGGGCTGAGCAGCTAGGCAGGCTGCTCCTGGTGGGGCTGGTACATGGCTGGTACCTGACCAGAGCTGGCTGGACTATGATTGATACTACCCTGACATGGAACCAATAAAGAAGACTTGGAAATTACTGCATGGCTACCTGTGTCTCTATCTACAGGGTACAACAGAAAGCTTCCCCTTTGTAAATCAGATGCCACCCGAACAATATTTTGTGAATATGTAACGTTACAACGCGATCAAAAGGATCGCGGTACGTTACATCGCAGTTTTTACAACGCAAGTCGTTACAACGACTTGCGCTGGAGGGCGCTGGACTTAGGAATAGTATGATTTACTATTCCAACACCAGTCTACGTACAGTAGGGAAGGTGTTGGAATAGTAAATCATACTATTCCTTAGGTTAGAGCGCCATCTAGCGCAAGTCGTTGTAACGACTTGCGTTGTAATACCAGCGATGTAAAGGCATTGCGATGCAATGCCCGCATGGTAATGGATGTCTCCCATATTTTGTGACAACAATTGCAGTTAAAGTCCATTGATAGATATCATTGCAAATTGCAAACAGAAGTGCACACTTCATTCAGCCCCTCCTACTTGCGATTGGAACTCCGTTGTAGAACCTCTGTTCCAAGTCAGAAATGTTTTTGTACATCACAAGAAGGTTTTCTGTGGTTTTGTGAATGTCAGGCTTTGCAACTGCAAACTCCATTGCACATGGGTCACCCAAAGAACGTTTCTTGAATTGATCCATTTTATACTTTAAAACTGTACAGAATAATAAAATGTGTTTACATTGGTTTTCAATTTAATTTATGTGACAATAATCTCAAGTCAGATCCACATAAGGGACAAACCCGCTTCTATGGTGTGATATTTGACCAAGCTCCAGTAACCAGCGGAGGTTTCTTCATTTGGGCATGGTGCATTGCTGCCCTGCCCCTAGGCCCTATATTAAGTAATTTCATCACTTCTTATGATTCCCAGCTGATTCCAATCTATTGCTTAACAGCCGCAGCTACACAGTGCGCAGCACGTCTCACAGACAAACTTTTTCATTTTACAGTTGTAGTCTAGAGTCAGGTGAGGGCGTGTGGAGTCGGTCATGGGTGGGAGGCGGAGCTTGACACAACTGTGCCTCCTTGGGGTGAAGTGCGCATGTCAGGTCAGACAGGTGCCTTGCTCTGCCCAGCCCAACATGCGCACTTCAACCCTCGCCTACCTGCAATGTTTGGAGCCTGGGGAGGGGGGGCTGCATCCACAGCCCCTAGGTCTCCAAAGGAGCGTTATCAGCCCCTGACCCAGCCAATCCTTGCGCTGCTTTCAGGAGCATGTAGATTGGCTCAGGACTCGCGGGGGCGGGCGTGGGTGGGACTGGAGGGCCAATCTGGAAAAGGGAACCAAGGCAAAGTCACAAGTGTTGTCCTCTCTCTGACCACCTCCGCATTGGACCGGACCGTATGGTGAGTGCCTGCTCATTTTTTATTGAAAAACTAAAAAAGTGCCTTCCTGTTGTCACCCTCACTCTGTGTTTCCTCTTTCCCTGGACCTGTTTTTCCGTAGCAGCATAGGCGTTTGCCTCGTTCTTCCAAACATATATTGCTTGAGCATTTATTTTTATTTGGGTAGTCATGCTCACAGTGTGTTTGGCTATGTAAGGAATTTAAAGTCGTCGCATGGGCTGAAAGAGAGAAGCCCCAAGCCTCTAAACTGAGGCACAGCGCTCCCCTGTGAAAACTACTCTGCATCATACTTACTGTGTCTCTCGCTTCTAGTACATGGGTGCGCAGTCTCGGTGTCCAATGTCTTGCGTGTGTGATCGTTATTACAATGGCGGGATTTACGGCTGCCTGGACTTGCAATAAGCAAACTATTTATTTCAAACACTATTGATTCTGTGTGCTCCACTGTCCCTCCAGCTCATTTTTATACCGAAATATGAAAGTTCTGAAAAACTGCATATTTTATGTAATCCATTGAAAATATTCAGAAATATTCGTGTGAAAAGGAAATACACGCAGAGTACAGTGAGATATGCAAATATTAAGTAATATATATTAAAATCAATAGATGCTAGTGTGTCTTTATTCAGGACAGCGATCACACAGCCGGCTGTGCAAAGATAACAGCAGACCACAGGTGGCAGAGAGAATCACAGCACAATATTTCAAGGCCTTCACCAGAAACATATCATTCATGAGTCCCGCATCCACGAAGGAGCACACCCGGTGCCTCCTACAAACCAAAGCAAGAGTACAGATGCAAATCCCATATACAACTTTAGTATCACTTCAGAACGCCTGGGTTTTGGGCTGATTTATGTGCAAATGATGCAATTAAATGCAATTATTGTCTCAGATTTTTTTCTAGAAAAGAGACCCCCTGAATCCCTCTCAAGGACATGGGGCTTATTCACTTCACTCACTACCTTGGATCGAAGGCATTTTCTTTCGCTCGCCACTTACAAAGTGCACCAGCCACCACTGCCAGTAACCAGTAACAGTGAAGAAGAGAAAAATCTAATCTGCATGTATTTCGAAATGAAGGGTGGAGAGTGCAATAAATGAAAATATGCTAAGTGTCTGTAACCCGTGTAATAAGACCCATTTATTCAATTTTGCTTTTGTGGATTAGCTGATGAAATCAGCCTTCCTGAAAATCTGTGGTGTGCATTCCTTTTGGGTGTTTTTCAAAAAGAGCTGCATGCATTAGATGGATCCTTAAATAAAAATAGTAGTTCAATAAAGTGCATCTAACTCTAGTAAAGATTTATATAAAATTTAAATTTGCCCTTAAGACCACTGTGTAGCTCATTTGAGGTGTAATGTAAAATGTATCCTTAGACGCACAAATAGGAGTGAGGCATAAATTCAGGTCTGACAACAATCTGGATATCCAGCTGGATTTGATCATTAGCACCATTAATCTCACACGTAGTGCAATTTCAGACCCCCAATAGTATGCACCTTAAAAGAGGGCATCAAGGCTGTTTATCAACATGGAGGATGTAAGTAGTCACAAGGGAGGGTTATATTGACCTTTGAAATATACACACATAGAAGTGGGAAAAATAAGAACTGCGAAAGTGAACATGAAATCGTTTTAATGCATTTCATATCATGATCGTAACCTTCTTTTTGACTGTCATCTGAGGAAACCAAGGGAGTTTGTTGTCACATAAATCTATTTGTAACATAGCATGTGTATTTCTAAAGCGCATGTTCACCCAGAAGGGTGTCTTGGTGCTGAATAACATATGTTTATTGTTATCCAACTCAATGGTACTCATTTTATCATCCTCAGAAGGATGAAAGGCTGAGTGGCCCGCCTGAATTTGAACCTGTGACCTCAGGCCCCTACAGTGGACGTATTAGTCCACTAAGCCACCAGACCCGGCATATTGGCATTTTTTGATCACTTGGAGCCTAACAATGCACAAATACCAGTCACCCTTAAATGTACTCATTTTGAAGACCACCACATGGGTTTTAAACTGATTACTACAAAATGCATTAGAAACGGTATACTAAATGGATGTTGTTAGACCTCTCAGCCGTCGGTTGGTCTTCCCCCAAATGTCTTGCCTACTCCCCTCCTGGTTGCTGAAAATTGTTTTTGTTGGCTTTAGAAATGTATGCACTTTACCACTGATGACCAGTGATACAAGTCTTGTGCTCACTCCTTAAAACATGGTAATATTGGCCTACACCTGAATGGCACATTTACATTATTTATAAGTCCTTAGTAATGTGGTACAACATGTACCCAGGGCCTGTATATTAAATACTACTAGTGGGCCTGCAGAACCGATTGTGCCACCCTAAGAGGCCTTTTAAAGCATGTCTCAGGCCTGCCATTGCAGTCTGAATGCAGTTTTAAACTGCCAATTCAACCTGGCAAACTAAACCTTTTTGCCAGGCCCAAATTCAATTTTTAGTACATTTAAGTCATCCCTAAGGTGTGCCCTAAACAGCCCATAGGGTGGGGTGCACTGTATTTGAAAATTTGGACATGTGTTTTCAAATTTTACATGTCCTGGTAGGGAAAAACTCCTAAATTTGTTTTTCACTACTGTGATACCTACCTCTCCCATAGGACAACATTGGGCTACCTTATTAAATTTAGTAAGTGATAACTTTTGCTTGGAAAAAGGTAGCGATTGACATGTTTAGTCTCTAAAGAAATGTAATTTAAAATCCTCTTTAATGGTAAAGTTGGATTTTAAGTCACAATTCTGAAAATGCCACTTTTAGAAAGTTTGCATTTTCTTGTCCTAACCATTTGATGCCTGCAGCCTGGATCCTGGGTCACATGACAGTGATTAGCATGGCAGTTGGCCTGTACGTAGTCTGCTGAGACAGTGAGACAAAGAGGGACTACTTCTTGGCAGGATGGACCATTCTGCTAGTTTCTGTGGGGCGGAGCTGTTCCCTGCCCCATTTACATTTCAAAGGAGCTGCCTCAGCACAGTCACAAAGAACTTCATACTAGCCTTCTGTCATCACACCCTTTGGAGCCTGGGCAGAGAAGTAGGAAATTCTTGAACCATCTGTGGGGGAAAACTCCAGAAGTTTCTTCCCCTTCAAAGCTGTCACCAGGTATAAAAATATGACCTTCAGACCCAGTCTACAGTTCACTCCTAGACCTGCAGAGAACAGTCAGAAGGCCTGCCTTGCACTTCAGAGGACTGACCTGCTACTGGAAGCCTGCCTTGAACCCTCAGAGGACTGCCTTGCTGCTGGAGGACTGCCTAGCTGCTTGAATCCAGGACAACTAGAGTGAGTCCAAGGGCAAGTTGGCTGGCCTCCTGCTCTGTGCTACAGGGATGTGATAAACTCCAACAATTTGAACCCTGCACTTGGACCATGACTGAATTGATTCCTGCTCGTCTAGTTCTGGACCCGTGGCAGTGGTGCTAAAAGTGCCCAAACAGCCTTAAACCAAAACCAAATTGCATCAATGGTCGGCCAGACTTTACGAAATCTCCCACTACATTCTTCTCTGCAGCAGCAAATCGTGTTCAGCAGCTCCTTGCAGATGGGTTTTCCATCCTCCTGGAGCTCTTGTCAGCTATAGCCTGCAGCTTCATCCCTCTGGAGATTTATGACTTCCAAAAAAGTGACTAAGTCCGAACGTGGAAATCTTCACAGCCACTTCGTCTAGCGGCTCTCCGACAACAACGCTTCCACCTGGACACTGACGGCTGCCCTGCTGAACTTTACCGCCTCAGACATTTTTCTTCAAAAATTCTCCTAATTCAGCAGGTAAGTGGAGAAGGGGCCCAATCCACCTCGTGTAACTTTCTACTTTGCCACGGTCTCAAACAACTATATTTCCGCTTTTGGCACTTTACTCTTGTAGGCGCTAGTTTTTAATAAAAACTTAATAACTTCAGTTCCAGTGTTTGGATTTTTGTTGCTTTGATGCCACATAATTTATCATATTTTACTAAATTAGAGTGGGATTTTTCCTGTGTTATGTTTTAACTTTATTACTATTTAAGTGCAGCATAAATGCCTTACACATTGCCTCTAAGTTAAGCCTGACTGCTTTTGTACTAAGCTACCAGAGGTTTATTTAATGACATTTTGTGGTTCATTCTGGCCAGGATTGTGGTTGTTGCTTGGGAAGGACTCACACCCCCCTCAAACAAAACTCCAAGTTCAAACTGTTGCAGTATCTGGGTGACAGTTTGGAACTGATCATTTTACTTTGACTGCTATTTTGTAGGGTTTGTGATTCTGCAGGCCTCGCTGTGGGAAACAATTCCTGAATCAATGTGGAACGGGGTGAAAAAGCAGAATACACTTTAGTTGAAAAGAAATAGCTAATTTTGGCTGCAGGATGCACAGAAGATGTTGGAAAACATGCATATATTCCTAGGAATATATAAGTTCAAACAAGGACCACCCTATATGCCCAACAGGACAGGGGTAAGTATTATATATATATGTACAAAGTGCTGTGGGCATCATTTAGTATGTGGGAATCAGACTCTCAATTAGTGAGCCCCACACTTAAATGCAGTAACTCATACAATATAGAGAAAATGTCTCAATTACAACAAAAAATCTAGTTGTAATAAATAAGAAGTCTGACAAGGGGTTTCTTTTGTTGATATATATTCTCAACAAATCTCTGCAATCATCAGAGTACTTATTATAAACAAGGTGCAAACGACACAGTGCTCGAATGGATGTGACAATACATACAATTTAAACACAAGACACTGTACAACTCAGGCTCATCTGTTAATTTACGAAAGAAGATATGTTTGCAATTGTTGCACATTCATAATGATCATAATCAAAGTGTGAATCAGGGATAAAATGTTGACGTTTCGACCCTGGCTGATTTGAAGAGTCTCCTCCTATCTTGAGACTTTGTACTCGATTATTGGAGTTAGATACTGACGGCGTCTGTGCATGACCGCACAGATGGAGGGAGATCTTGGATAGACCCTTCCGACCTCCACTTGAAAACAGGGATTCATGTACATCAAGGGGTTCCTTTAGAAATTCTAAACAGGGTGGACCTAACAGGCCCCCGGTTTGTGCCTATCTAGAGATGATACTATTGAATACACATTAAGTGTCCTAATGAGACGTGAATAATACTTATTGGTCTTAAGCCAAAGTACTTGGTCTGGAGGAGACCCTTCAAATCATTGTCACATCCACTCGAACACTGTGTCGTTTGCACTTTGTATATATTAAGTTCACTGATTGGTCAAGTGGGAGGAAGTTATAGCTGGTTTCTAAAGGAGCTTTTTCCATTCACATTTTCACATGAACGACAACAGAATGACGTCTGCTTGAGCACCAAGGTCAGTCATTGCAGTGTGTACAAATCTTGGCCACAAGATATTGACAAAATCCACATGTGGCCAGGTCCATTATGTACTATGTTAGGTAGTGGGCACAATGAGTCCCTGAAGGTCACATTCTTTAGTGGGAACTGCTCTGCATGCATCTTAGCTACTGAGCTTGGTACACATATGGAATGGTTGAAGAACATGTCTATCTGGTATTGGGAGTCAGGTAGAGGGAATGAAGTGACTTGGTTTAAGGAATGTCAGAAGTCCAGACTCAACAGGGACTGGAGGCTGGGGAGACTGAACTCCAGAAAGGGTATCATTCCAGAGTTCACTGTAAAGCATAAGTTAAAGAATCTTATTGTTAGATATCATGACCAGAAATGTTTTAGTTTAAATGAGAATGTGCTTGTGATCCACAACCTAAAAATCTTTGAAATTCAACAGATGTAAAAACTCACATGACCATAACTTCCTTAAAGCTCTGCTCTCGATTTAGCAAGTGACATAGGTGATACCAAACATGACATCGCAGGTGACATAGCGCTGACATGCTCAACTGAATATAGTCACTTTGTGTACATGATTAAGCAGTTCTCTAAATAAAATAAAATTCCTTAATCTTTAATATTGATATTCAAAGATAACTACTCTGTGCATGAACATTCTATTAACCATTTCAAGAATCTTTCCTTAATATATGACCTTAGAAAATAATCGATTTCTCCCACACCCTTGAGAGAATGGTCAACACAACCATTCCGAAGAAACTAACAGCTGATCCACAGGTTTCAACCAATGGCCTCAGAGAGTTTATGGGACAACATCACATCAAATAGTTGAAAAGTAGATAGAGCCAAATCATATAATACTTAACCACCAATCAGCATTAGATCAGTGGCTGACATGGAATCATCTCTGTTATACTGAGGATCTTATCATCCTTGTAAAGACCAGCAAGCATATTGCTGCTACTCAAAAATCTTTCAGTAGCCTATGATGCAATGAAAAATGCCATATTTTTTAAGCAAGTCAAAGTGAGATGGTCGGAGGAGCAGGAGTGACTTTATATTCATTTCATTTGCTCTTGCTCAGCTACAGAGGATGTATACAGATTAGAACGATCACTCAGAAGTGTCATGTAGCGTTCAATATTTATTAGGCCAGTAATGTTCGCTCCACTTGCGGAGTTTGCAGAGTTTTTCCCACTCTGCACTCCACGTAGAGTGCGGAGTTCTGAAAAACTCTATGGAGTTGCGCAGAGCGAAGTTTTTCTTCTCTCCTGGCTTCCCAACATTAAGTTGTGAAGCATGAGGGAGGAAAATCCAATGCTAGACCACCTCCTGGTGAGATTTCTCAACGCAGACAGTTGCGGCAGGTCACTACTGCTCACATTAAGAAACCTGCTGCTCATGTTGAGGAAGCTGCTGTTCAAGTAGAACATCTGGGCTTGGTGCCAACACTAAAAATCAGCACGAGCAGCGTGACTTACCTCCCTTGGCCGCTTGCGGAACTCCGTGGAGATTTTTGTCACTTCGCGGAGTTCCGCCCAGGCCTAATATTTATATGCTCCAAGTGGCACAAAAACTAGAGAAGTATGTCCATAGATCCATGACACTTATGCAATTTCATCGAAGCAAACTTCACCAATAGTCTGGACAACATTCATCATTGGATGCAAGAGAGAATATTTAAAAATCCAAGTCTTCTGTTGGGAAAACATTAAGTCATCTGAGTCTGTCCCATTTGACTGGCCGCCAGCCTCAGCTCGCCTACATCCATTTGCAAATATGCAAAAACTCTTGATATTATCTTTAATTAATACCATTCCTTCATTTTCCACCTCAATGCAGTAGTAAAGAGGGGATGGGAAGTTATTTAATTAATAATCTGTATTATTAATTATTATTTGTAAATATATTTTAGTTGCATGTTTCTAGGTTTGTAGGGATCGAGACAGGGACTTTAATTAAGTAATTATTAATTAATGACTATTTATTAAATGATAATTATTTTAATGAATAGTAATTTTGCAAATTGATTAATATTTTCTATTTTTTATTACATATATACATACATATGTTATTTAATATTTTTCATATCAAGAGTTTAACTTTTTTTTTACAGTCACGGTGTTACTTATATATGTAATGTGTTTGAAGTGAACTACTTTCCCTACTGCAGAAGGAATAGTAAAATTAACCTCTTTGACACTTTCCCTACTGTGGTGCTGTTTGGAGTGAAAATAGTAGATCTCATCCTCCAAAATCCATACTGTTTCACAGACTAGAGTGGGAATAGTAAATTTTACCCCTCCAAAGCTCAACATTTTTTCTAGTGTTGCACTGTTTGCAGTGGGAATAGTAAATTTTACCCCTCTCAAATCCAACGCTTTCCCAACTGTTGTATAGACTAAAGTATGAATAGAATATTTCACTCCTCCGAACTCCAGCGCTTTCCCTACTGTTGCACAGACTTTAGTGGGAATTGTAAATGTTACCCCTCCAAAGACCAGCACTTTCCCTACTGTTGCATAAACTAAAATGGGAATAGTACATGTTATATTCTTAGACTCCAATAGTTTTAATGATTATTGGTTAAGTAGAGTTTATAGCATTAATTGTTTTATTTTTTTATATTTAACATGATTTGCTTTTAATTAAAAATGTATTTTAATGTTTATTGGAACATTGGAATGTGGAGCACTCCATTGAATACAATGGAGTGCTCCATGCTTCTACGGGCCGGTAAAAGCCCGCAGAGCAACAATCCAATGTTGATTGAACAAAGGTCTCTCAGAGCCCTAGGGGATTTCAATCCTCTTGGGCTCCGAGAGGCCTTTGTTTTATTTGTTAGAACATTCTGCCCTCTCGTGGCAGAATGTTCTAATAGCCTTATGGACCTTCGTAGCTGGGCTATACTGGCCATTAAAGTCCCGCTCCCTTGTTAAAGGCCCGAGCCTTTGGCTCTGGCCTTTAACGCTGGAGTGGGCCTTTAATGGTCGGTATAGCCCGCTACGGCGTGCTATAAGGGTATATAGTATTTTTTATAAATATGTGTTTTGGGATTTTTCAATATTTAAAAATGTATTACTGTATACAGTAATTAATATATTGTGTCTTATGAATGTTTTTATAAGTTTAAGGTTTTATTATGTGTGATATATATGTATATATTATATATACAAACAAGATCCCAAGGTTGAACCACGCCGGGTAAAACACGGGCACAGACTCCGTTGAAGACGTTGAAGGAGAATTTTATTACATTCTAATGTCAAGATGACGCGTCTCAACCACAATGCTATTATATATACATATATATATATTTACATATATATATATATGTATATACAGTCTAACATAATTAAGAAAATCATTTTTAAATAGCTTAAATGTGTTAGTACAAATATATATATATATATATATATGTATAAATGTATATATATACATAATTTCATATTAATAATTGAACATATAAAAAACTATAATGTAAACTAAATATTTTTTTAAATATGTTACACTATCTGAATATATATATATATGTCTCCATCTATGTTCTTCCTCCTGAACACCCAATCCGGCGGCACGTTCGAACAAACATCAGGCCACCATTCAGGTCAGTTTCATAACTCGTATTTTATTTTTTTGGCATAAACAGATGGCATTCCATAGTCCTTCCAAGTTCAAAAATCAAGACCGACGCGTTTCGGCATACTGCCTTATACATATAAATATAATCTCCTACACTGGCTCACATTCGCTGAGACCCTCGGCGCTTCGATAGCGGTGCAGACCTCAAGGCTGAGCCACGCCAAATCTTTATCACACACAACCCTTCCAAGCAGGGAAATTAGGTCGTACTCGCAGAAGGAAAGGTTCCAAAGTTCATTTATTTTCAAATTACTTCAGGATGAAAACCAAAACCGACGCGTTTCGTTCTCAACCGTGATCAAGTTCTCTGTTGAGAATGAAACGCGTTGGTTTTGGTTTTCATCCTGAAGTAATTTGAAAATAAATGAACTTTGGAACCTTTCCTTCTGCGAGTGCGACCTAATTTCCCTGCTTGGAAGGGTTGTGTGTGACATATAAATATATATACATATAAACACATATATATGTGTATTTATGTAAGTATATATATATGTGTATATATATATGTATATATATATATATATATATATATATAGAGAGAGAGAGAGAGAGAGCAGAGAGAGAGAGAGAGAGAGAGAGAGAGAGAGAACGAGTATTAAATATTAGTGGAATATATTTAATTTACATTATATTACAAGTATATATTAAAATATCTAAAATGTACTACTTTATACTCGATTTATATTAAGAAATTGATATTTCTGTCTATTTTTGGATGATATCAGAGTCAATGACATTTTTTTCCAATATTTTTGCACTTACCATTATAAGTATATGATCACGATATTATAGTAAACTATATTTTTGACACAATATTTTAGACAATGATATTTTTAACACAATATTGTGTCAGTGATCAATTATATCACAGCCAACTCTCACATCACATCCATCACTCATCTTTCAAATCATCACAGCACAGAAGCAGATCCTGGGACTCTTAATATGGAATGCCTTCAGGTCACTACTCAGACCAGATCTTAACGTTCTCTACTGTAAACAGAGTGGTTTATAAAGATAGTCAACTGAAGCAGCACCACACAACATTAGTGGAGTGAGACAAAACGGTTGATTAAGGAATCGCATTCATCTCATTCTGCTGAAACTGCACTCCTATGAAAATGGTGCCTTTATTTCCAGTTGTAACTTCCGCTCTCCCGAGAGCCCCCAAATACCCCCCCAAATGCCACTGTTAAGGTTGTGGTGTTGGGCACACCCTGACATACATGCCACATCCTTCCACATCCCTCTCAGCACTTAAGCTTTCATTACATGTGTCAAATATTGAATTGAAAGTGAAAATATTGAAGATGCATTGTCAAGACCTACCTTTAAGCACTTATGTCATTAAGGTAGATATGAGCCTTGGTTAGTCTTTTGACAAAAATATCAGTGAGTTATTTCGTTACTACACTAATCTATACCAAAGAAATTAACTGTTTTAGAGACTGTAAAATATGTAAAATATAATATGAGAAGGCAGGCTTACAAAGGACAATTATACTATGAACCAAACCCTTACACTTGCACTCAACAGACATTTTGCCTCTTTGCACAAGACATATTTGCAAGACATTCAAGAAAGTTCCAGGAGAGTTATGAAAGTTGCTATATATTTTGTTGTGAGTTGTTTGCCACTTGTTCTGGACACTGCATCAGTGCGCCTAAAGAAATGTTCCCTGGTATAAGTTTCAATTTGGCAGTAGTAGTAAACAAATGGTTTAAATGTTTGAGCATAGCTTAGCAGCCTAGCAGTAGGCTGGGGTATATTGGGGAAGGCTGGGTTCCTTCGTCAGAAGTGCTGAGGGTGCCTCGTTCTTGCCCATTGTAGGAGAGTAGGATCTGCCTCTTATGTTGCCCCCACTTTTTTTTCTGATGTTTACACTGGTTTCTGGCTATAGTCTGGCTGGGACCCTGCCAATCAGGGCCCCAGCCTCTCTGTTCTCTCTAAATGACTTGGAGTGCACTCTAGGTGCACTAGTGATTGGATACATTGGTACCTTATGAGTTCCTAGTATATGGTACCTTAGGTACCAAGGGCATAGGTACTTCACAGGCCAACCAGGGGCTGAAGCATGTATTATGCCACCCCTGGGAAGCAGACTAAATCTGACACCACAGGCCTGCTACTGCAGCCTGGGTGAGGAGGTGCTAGCACCCCTCACTGAGATATAGGTTCCCTATATCTCCCCTGCACACACATTTAAACCTATCAGTCACCCCTAAGGCAGGCCCTATCAATCCTGAGGGCAGGGATCTTAGTTTCTATGTGAGAGGGTGCCTCTGCCTGAGCAGGGCCCCTCTGCAGCTCTCAGAGTCCATTCTCTGGGGCTGTTTGTGAATGCGGTCAAACCATATACTCTTAAGTGCATTATAACCTCGCGGTTAATGCTAACTTTGGAATGACTGCATCAAAACATGTCGTGTTTGGTGTCAAACACCTTGGAATCATACCCCCACACCAGTACCTGGTGTGGGAGTATGATCCCACCCTTCTAGAGGGATAGACATGTACCTACTGTGGAAACGCGGTAGAATCCTGAAGAGCCCTGGCATCACAAAATGGATGCCACCAGTCACAGACACTGGGCTGCCCTCCTGCTGATGACCGAAACTCGCAGTGGAGGAGGCCCAACAATAGGTATCCTGTCACAGGGAGGTGTGACCACCTCCCAGACAGAGTTTAGTGTATTGGGGCTGGGTGGGTGCACTCCTAGATGGCTTTGAAGTCCTGCACTGGGGGAGCAGAAGGCTCCTCTGTGCATACACCAGTTCAAACCGGCTCAGGGGCTACCTGCCCCTGCTCTGGCGCAAAACTGGACAAAGGGAAGTGGGTGTAGCCACCCACTCCCCTGACCCTCCCATAGGTGGGGTCATAGAGCTAGTCCCTCCCTTCCTTTTAGTATAAGATAGGGAACCCTTGACCTTGCAAACTAGATGTCCCTGGACGATGCTCTAAAGAAGAATCCCAGACCTTCGATGTTCCACTACCTCTGGAAAACTGAAGAATCTCCCTTGGAGTCAAGGAGTGACTCCCCTGCTTGGCAGGCACCAAAAACTGCAACGATGGTTGCAAACTATGTCGCTCCCGCCAGAGCCCGAAGTCCCTGCAGCCCAAGAAGAGGATTTCCTGACTTCTCCAAGGCCATCGTGAGTCCCTAGCGAAGCTGAGGCAAGTGGACCCCACGGGTGACGAGGAACCACAGTCCCTGGGTACCGTGCACTATTTTCAAGTGTAACCCCATCCCAGCCTCTAGCAGAGATCTCTCCCAAGATCAGCGGCCTACCCTGTCTCGAGTGACCATGGGCCCCTGTTGAAGGAATCCTCCCGAGGCGTCTTTGCGATCCCTTGCCAGTCGGCTTGTGGGTCCCTTGAAGACTTTTCTACAAATCTAAAGGGCTCCTCTGGTTGCTCCAGGCCTGCCCTGACTTACCCTCGCTGGGTGAGTCCCCCAGACCTTGCTGGTCTGCACCATTGACTTTTTGTTCTTTCCACAATACTTGCTGCTACCAAGGCTTGTTGGATCCAATCGGGTCGCCGACATGGCAGTCAGCTGCAATCTTTGTGGGACATGCTGAATCCAGCTCCTGGTCATCCTCAATGCCTCCTGGACCTTGTGACCAAAGAGTCAAGACACCCGTGAACGACCTGAATCTGTCGACGACGGTGGGCATTCATCTTCCTTGCCCCGGGTCACTGCCAAGTGACTTTGAACACTGTCCCCTCTGCTTTCAGGTCTTCCTCCTTCCGAATCCAGGCTTGGATTCCACCGGACACTTCTTCTGGCTTCACAAGCAGCAAGTCTTCATTGGCTCCCATTGAAAACGACGCCGCGACCCGACACCAAAGGACACCTATGTACCCGGCTTCCCTGGGTGAGGTAACTCCAGCACTACGGTGCTCCTGTGGGTGTTGGCCCTAGAACTACTTACCCTGTAAGTGACTTGCTTGTAGCTACTCCCGAAGTGCCCTTAAACTCTTAATTTCCAACCGCGACTTGCCCCATTGAAGTCTATGGCGATCCGCGCCTGTGTTCCCTCACTGCACGCGTCCCCCGTGGGTCCTTTACTTACCTGCCTTGGGTGGTTTCGTGAGGCCCCAGCACTTCTGAAGGCCCTGGGCCTTGTCCCTTTGCAAGTCGTTGTTCTTAAGTCTCTTTTTTAGTATATGGTCTGGTACGCCCCTAGGGCCCCAGCCATATTTGTGCTCAATTTGTTGTGAAACGTTGATTTGTGCATGTGTTCCTGAGTTCTAATCTCACAAGAGATTAGTAGAGAGTTGTTTAGTAATAAATACATATATATTTGATATATATACCTGTGTGGTGTCTTTTCATTTGGTGATTCAAGAGATTGTGTGGTAAAACAAGCTGCTTTACATTCCTCCAAGACTTAGCCGGAAGGCTGCTCTCCACAGCTACCACTAGGATAGCTTTCTGTAAAAGGTGATGGGAGGAATGTTTGTAATTTGTCTAACCACTGGCAATCCCTCGGGTAGCATTTCAAAACATCATTCCACAATATTTTTATACACGATATTCTGATATACAGCAACTATTGCCCATGACTCCACTCTTCTTGGACCCACTGTGCAAGCTTCTAGTAGGATTCCTGAATTGTTGGTAGAGATTTCATACTTCCCATGCACTCATTAATACAAATACCAGTCTACTAGCTTCGGGTGAAGTGTCTATGGTTTAATTGCTTCACAGGATGGTGGTAAGAAGGCAGATTGGTGGTAGGATGGAGCCATAAAGTTCCGGTCCATATTTGAGAGCTTCTAACGTGTTTTTTTTTACTCGCTGCCAGTCTATCTATCGTGGAGGTGCTCCAATAGTGGCAGGTTGCAGTATGATGAAAGCTTCAGAAGTACCAAACAATAGGTTATATTCCCTAATCAGAACAGAGAGAGCTAGCATCCTATGGAAGGCGAGTTTTAATGTGGAGTCCACTGCCTCCTCTCTTGGGAAAGTATTATTTTCTGGGGTACCTTAATTGACATCATGTGTAAGTCACGAAAGGCATTTATTGATATCTGTGCATAGCAGGCTTTCTCATGCAGAATATTGGGTGCCAATGATTGAAGCATACCAACTCCCTGGTACCATTTCTCTCTGGTGAATCCCATATATACATGGAAGAGCAGGGGTTGTGACCTTCACAGACACTGCTGTACTACAACAGCCACTCCTAAACTTTATTTCCTCCTATAATGGACAAGGCCAGACCATTTTCAGAGACATTATTATAACAAAAACAGTAGTTCACACAAATTATTTCTCCAGGTTCAACCAAAGTGTCACCCTAGTTACCCTACTTAAATAAATATTCAGATATGAGCCTAGTATGAAAGCTGTTGAAGGTGAAGTGTCTCTGCCTTGACGGTATGGGGATTTACTTATTTGCACATGTGGCATAAATGCAACTTCAAACATATTGCATTTATGTTTCTAACTTCAGCTTGATCTCTTGTATTGTGTACTATTGTTGTAAGTCTATTATATCAACCCAAAGCAGTGGTAAAAGTTCAGTGGGGTTGTTATGTCGTTAGGTCTCAACCTACTGTACCATCATCTTTTCCAGAGTAGGACACTGGTCAAATTCATCTTGGCTGATTACTGGAGCATAATGGGGATAAGCTGCAGATCCTATGTTCACAGTGCATATGTTGTGCCGAGTTTGCCCCGTCTACCCTTGTACAATGGACGGACTCATCCAGATCTATCCTCGCATGCAGCGGACGCACGCGTGCTTCATCCCATTATAAAGAACATCGTTTCATGCAAACTGTCTACACGGATCGACGTGTACGGGCCTCTTTATTCGGATAATTACCCCCGCTGGTCGGAGTGGCTCACATTAATGTAATAAGCACCATATGCTATTTCTCTAACACACACATTGGTGTGATTCTTCCAGTAGTCACAAACGCTTCACCTGCCAATCTGAAGACTACTACCCTTGACCTCCACCTGTCAGTCCCCCTCACTGGGCGCCCGGCTGGGTCCCATGTGAGTAAACCTCTTACCCTATCACCTCCTTGTGGTGCAATTTAATCATGCTGACAGACCATTCCCCTTTCAGATGTCCCTAAATCAATAGGTCCTGAAGAGACCCCTTATTGTAATAGGGGTCGAAACGCCGTCGACAATATTTTAAAGCGAACCGTTCAACAGCCCCTATGATTGTAGAAGGAGGCTGCTCCTATTGTTTATCATTTTTGATGGTCGACTTTACCTGTATTTTGGAAACCAATTATTTATGTCACAATATGTCATTTTGTCTGTAGTTTCCATTTCCACTGGGGACACTTTGCACTATATACTAATTTATGTTCTTGTAGATTTTCTTTGTGTTATATATATAAATAACGATTGTTATCACTAAACAATGAGTGGTATATGGTTTCTTCTCCTTTGGATATCGACTTAACCCCTTTTTTTATTGCGATTGCGCTTATAATTACCAATATCATTGTATTAGCCCACAAGAACCACTGTTTCTGTTTATATACTACTTACCCTGGTTCCAAGTGAGTAGGGTTTCCCTTGTCTCCTTCTCTCGACTATTTGTTTAAGCAGCACTTTAGCATGCTCAGTTTAATTCTCATCTACCTTGGCTTGATTTGACATAATCTCCATTTTGTGCATGAGCTCTGAATTCCAGTGCTCCAGTCTGTGCAAGTGGGTTTGTCAGAAGGCTGTGTCTGCCTTTCCACCACTTTTTTACCCAGCCTATTTTACAGTGTCTACAGTGTACAGGAATGGGAAATGTGAAATACATGGTCTACTATGTTGGGCAAACTCAGAAAACTTCATTCTATGTGAAGGGAAATCACCTTATACTAGTGTTTTCATATAGTGCGTGATGATCACAAAAGTAGATTTTTAGTTTTATGGGATACAGCGCCTGGTGGTGTGATGGTTTAGGGTATGTAAAAGATGAGTGTGTATATTATAATTGTAATTACCACCGACTGGGAGGTGCAGCTGACCCTAGAGGGAGGGCAGCTAACCCCCTCATGGGGGAAAGACAAAGGGCACGGCAGCAGCAGGGCACGAGAACACGCCAAGGAAAAGGTCAGCGAGTGACCAAGTGAGTTCGGGTTCAGAGGGCCCAATCAAGAATGCGGACATGGTCACAAACCTGGCCTAAAAGGCGACCGGGACAAGCAGTACGCAGCTTTGTCACCTGAGGAAGGTGATGTTGACACCATTGAGAGGCCCACCACGCTAGGTGAACGATACCCCCGATTACAGTCAGAGGCTGCTCTTAGGGAAGCACGCTAATAAGGAGGCAAGGACAAGGCATGGCGGTGACCTCAAGCTGCTGGCCAGAGGTATGGATGTCCCAGAAACGTTGGGCGGTGGCAGAAGATGAAGCTGGAGGAAGGAAAATGCGGTAGCGGGGCACCTGTCGCACTGTACCGTTGCCTCAAGCCCAGAGGGGTGGCAGCCACAATGGGGACAACGAGCGGTGCCCAAGAGAAAGCAGCGAGCATTTGGAACCTCCAGCAATCCAGCAGCAATGAGGGTGGCATTGCTGGAAGTACAAAACCTGGTGCCAGCAGGGAGCTGCAAGGGGGAGCAGGGCAGCTAGGATGCAGGCGGCCATAACCAGGAAGCGGCTGGCACTCCCGAAGAGGGCTGTCTTTTGACAGACAAGGGTGCGGGGGAGGGGTGCACTGTTCCCACCATACCAGTGCCTAAAGCCGGGATAGCTGTGGTCGATTAACGGCAGTGAGCGCAGGACATCTAACAGCAACAAGACTGATCCAGCGATCTGGGACTAATAATTTTCCACAAACTAGGCCCAATTTCATTACCCACAAGCCCCTTCACGCTGAGGCATTAGTGAATTTCCAAACAAATACCAAAATTACCAAAATCCAATTTGTGTCTTCATTTCTATCTTACCAATTTTGGCGATGCGATCTTTATGTAGTTGACAGGGTTTGGCAAACTAATACTTGTTTCTAGAATACTCATAAACTAGAAAAACAACTCTAATAAAGACAGACACATTTGTATATTTATAATGTTTATCTAAAATAATGTGAAATAAATGCTCATCAATACAAAAATACAGTACAAATCACAGATCATCACGGAGAAAAACATTAGAGAAATATGATCAATCAAGCATCTCAAAATGACAATGCATAAAGGAGTGGAAAGGCAAAGAGACAAAAGGTTCAGACACAAAATAAATTTGCAAATGATTATGCAAATTCAGTTTTCTGTCTATACTATCCCAATTGAATAGGAAATCTACTCTCTGGCCATGAGAGCAGTAAGGCCCCTCAAGAAGAGTTAAAGAGGCAAAGACTAAGTCAGGAATCAGCAGACAGGAACAGCCAGCTCAAGATTAGGAGACAGCAAAAAAGGCCTCTCCTCACGCAGGTAAGTAAGACACCAACTAACACCAACAGAGTCTCCAACAAAGCTCCAGAACCCCTCCCACCAGGAACCTCAATTATACCCTAAAGCCCAAATGTCCAACCCACACTTGTGTCAGAACTGAGGATTTCTCTACACATGATTGGTTAAGGAAGGGGGTGTACTGTCACACCACTCTCGTCATGTCCCTTAGCTCATCTTCTTCATTGTTCATTTATTCTGCATATCTACTTTCACCCCAGGAAATACAAATCCGAGCCCATTTGTTTCCTTCATCCTAGTCATATAGTGAATTATGTAACATTTATCCTTTCGTGCCGCTCGAAGAGGAAGCTCTTTCACTAAAGGAAAATTTTGTTTCTTTCAGTTGTCTCTTGGCAAGCACACAGGACTGGCGAAGGACACTTGTCTTCCACTGCTATCATCCTGTTCAGTGTTATTTTGCAGATTTTCATTAATTCATTTTAACCCCGTGTTTTCCCGCAGAACAGAAAACCATGCTCCTATGAAAAACAAACACAGCCATTATTATTCACTTATAATGTTCTTCATTACGCATGTTCAGTAGAGCAATTGTATCTGTCACACATGCTTCTCGTGTCTTAGATGCCACCAATAGGTCATCAATGTACTGCACCAATACTGAGTCTTCTGGCATAACAAATTACTCCAGACACTTTTTCAGAATCATATTGAAAATCGAAGGACTCTCTGTATACCCTTGAGGAACTCGGCACCATGCCAAGACACAGTCTCCAAACCAAAATGCAAAAAGATACTGGCTATCTTGATGCAAAGGTATCGAGAAAAAGGCCTGACACAAATCAATCACTGTGAACCATTCCGCGTCACAGGGAATTTGGTAAAGAATCACTGCTGGGTTTGGCACTATTGGACAACAAGGTACCACAATCTTATTAATTTTCCACAAATCTTGCACCATTCTATTTTTGCCACTCGGTTTTTTAATTCCCATAATAGGTAAATTACAAGGACTCCCTAGTATTTCTCTCAGAATACCTTGTTGAATCATTTGCTCAATTACAGGAGTAACTCCCTCAATAGTCTCAGGACTCATTTTATACTGTGGTGTTTTCGCAAATTCTGCACCTTGTTTGACCAAAATTTGAATTCGATCAACACCTTTCATCAAACCGATGTCTTTCCCTGAAAAATCCCACACATCAGTCGTCACAGTATCTCTCAATTCAACAGGCAAATCCTTCGCTGTAAATAAAGGATACAAATCATTCACTTCTGTCCCTTGCCTTGCTAACATCACTTTGAAAGCAACATCCTCATCTGGTGTTTGAAAAGCAATACCATCTGGAGTACAATAGATGGTGCAGTTCATTTTGCAAAGCAAGTCCCTACCTAAAAGGTTCTCCGGACTCGTATCACACACCACAAACCGATGCAAATCTCTGAATTCTCCAATATGAACCTCCACTGGTTTGGTCACTGGAGTTCTAATATACTTGTTTGAAACTCCTACAACTTGGATAGTTTCTCCCGAGAGGGGTAGGTTTGGAATTTCTGCTGCTCTCACAGTAGAACGGGTAGCACCAGTGTCCACAAGGAATGTAATATCATTACCTTCCACTTTCCCATCCACAAAAGGACCTGATTGATCTACCTCTAGAGATGCGCCAAGCACGCACTCCTCCTCCCCCCCTCAGGCACCGTCATTGAGATTAATCTGAATCACTCTCAGGACATTGCAACCAATATTGCGAAACCATTTGTCCATTTTGTTTCTTACAATTTGTTCACTCGAGTGAAATCCAACATTCGCACTGTATCTCTGTACCTGAGCATTCACATTATTTGGCATAGGAGCTTGAGGCACTTGTACCTGTTGTACCTGTGGTGAAACTACCTGTTGCTGTTGCAGCTGTTGTTGATTCACAACCACCTAATTCTGCATCTGTGGATTAGAATTTTGAACCATTCCATTATTTTCTAACAAGAACTTACACTCGTACTTCCAATGTCCTAACCTGCCGCACGCATGACAAGGGAATTTTCTCTTCATCTCTTCTTTATTATTTCTACCTCTACCTTTTCCCGGTAATTGCACTTGAACACCACCATTCGGTATAATATTCAAACCAGATACCTGACCATTTTGAAAATTCTGATTCTGTCCTTTCATCTGGAAACCTGTTTGAGAATAATCAACAAAATTCCCATTCTTTTGCTGTGCCACTTTCACTTGCGCCCACATTATTTTCTCTTTCAATTTCTTATGTCTAGATTCAATATCATCACTACAATCCTTTGCATACCTCAGTATTTCATCCACTGTTTTGTTCTGCCAACAAATCAAATGCTGCTGAATCATATTACTAATTTCAGGTTTCAATCCAAACACAAACTTGTACACAAAATGTCCCATATCTTTGTCAGTTATGCTTTCAAAACCACTATACTGTTTAAACACCTGTAAAAGTCTATCGTAGTAGGCATGCACTGTTTCTTTTGACTCCTGGGTCGTCCTGTCAATCTTAACCCAATCTGTTTCCTTTGGGGAACTCTTACTCTTCAAATAAGTAATCACTTGATTATATTTTTTCATCACCTCTTCTGAAGGCGCTCCAGCTTTAACATCTCTAGGCTAATCCTCTTTCGACCAGTCAATTGCAATCGTGCACTCAGTCCATAAATCAGCTGGAACTACAATATATAACAAACCATCCAAATCTTTGAACAGGACCTTTGAGACCTTAACAAACCTCTCTACCTGTTTGTACCATTCAACAGGCTTTTCACTCAACCTCGGGAAGTCATTTGTAAAAGACAATATGTCCTGTCTTGAACAAGGAATATGAACATATCCAGCACCCAGAACTTTTCTTATTGGATATATCATTTCAGCAGGTTCTGCCTCCTTTCATGGAAGCAAAGAAGATGCAGTTACACCCTTACTTGCAAGCGCTTCTTCTTTCTTTCTAGCCCATCTACCTTTCCATCAATCCAAAGTATTAATCAACTCCTTTACTTGCAAACGTTTACCAGCTGCATTCAAACTCTCTAAATCTTTGTCACTAAAATCCAACCTATATGTCTTTTGTAAAACTTTTGATTTCTCAATATGCACTCCATATTCTTTTGCTGCTTCTGCCAACTTCTCATGCAAATTTCTCGCTTTCAGTGTAATATTCTTACACAAGAATCCTGATATTTACTCAATCTCTCCGGACTTATAGTACCAATAATCATTTCTTCCAAATCTACTCTTAACCTACCTATATCTATACTCTGTTTGGACTTATTAGATGCCATTCCTCTAATCCAATCATCCAACTCTTCTGGCGACGGCCCCACTGAACTCCCTGATACTGAAGTCGTTTCTCTCACATTTTACATTAATTTTCTAGGATCAATCTGTACACTTTTTTTGGGCGTTTCAGTCATATTTCCATTTGCTGGAATATCAATCAGTGACGTACTAATTTCATTTGATTCTGGTTCACTAACATCTCTAGTACTATTCACTGGAACTGTCAATGCATGCACTCTCGAAATATTTTGACCCTCACTATATAATGGAACTATAGGACCAATTGTTACCGGAACTGATAATGCTTCAGCATTTAAACTCTTCTGACTAATTTTCTGAGTCAATTTTTCTTTTGCTCTATTAAGTATTTCAATCTCTCTCTCCTGTGAGACTTGTGTAGCTGATGAAGATGGTAAAACTAATGGAGCTTGTGAAGCTTGTGTAACCTGTGGAACTTGTGGAGCTTCTATCTCAATTAATGGTGCACTTGGAGTAATCTCATTCGGACTCTCCTGGCAAAAAACTTGGGAGTGATAGTTGATGAGAATCTGAACTTTGGGGACCAAGTCAATGCCGTTGCCTCTTCCACAGCGCATGTAATCAGAACAGTAAAAAAAATATTACCATTTCTACCACTTGATAGAAGGCAAACGGTGGTCTCCGCGCTAGTCCTGTCAAGGCTTGATTACTGCAATAGCCTCTACCTTAATATTATGGAACGCTCTATGAACAAATTACAGAGGCTTCAGAATGCCGCTGCAAGGCTACTTACGGGTACCCCTAAGTTTGCCCCAATTTCCAACGAAATCAGAAAACTACATTGGCTCCCGGTGAGGAACCGTGTGCGTTTTAAATCCTTGTGCATGGTTTTCAAAGCACTTCAGGGAAGAGGACCAGCTTACCTACAACAACAGTTTAAGTGGTATTTACCAAATAGAAATTTACGGTCATCTGGGGCCAGGTTGGTCAAAGTTCCAGCCACAAAAAGGGTGAGTTGGGGCGACCGAGGCTTTATTGCGGGGGCAGCCAGGGCCTGGAATGATCTTCCAGTCCATCTCAGAAATACAACAGACCTGCTGGTCTTCAGGAGGGGCCTGAAGACGTGGCTGTTTGATAAATAACCTGCCTGTTCTTGCTTTGGCCGACGGAGTGGTAACTAGCGCCAGGACACCCTCGGGTAATCGAGCGCTTAATAAATATCCTTAACATAACATAACATATGGTGGAGGTCTTTTCAATAACATCTCATCTAATAACTCATCATCAATTTCATTTGGATCTATATCGACTTCTGAAGTCTCTACATTATTCTTTTTCTCCTTGCACTTTCCACTAGCTTGTCCCTCAGCAACCATTACTGGATAGAATCCATCTATCATTACATCTCTCCTCCACTTTTTCAACTGCGCATCCCACTTAGCTTCTGAATACCATCTCATTGTATTCCAATATTACATTCCATTCCTATCTCTCTCCCTTCTGTACGCCTCATGTTCCCATTCCTCAAGCGCCTCATACTGCATATGTCTAGGATTTGGTTTTAACGAATTCATTCGTCTTCTCAAATTCTCCAAAATCTTTACATTGAAATACCATGCTCTGGGAAAGCTAAAACTCCATCATCCTCTGTATAACTCACCCAATTCTCTAACCATGTACACGTATGATATCCACGCTCTATCATCATAAAAGAAGCAGGTGATCTTGCAGGAGATACAGGAAATCCCTTTCTAGTAACTATTGGCCTGTCTTTTTTTAAATAAATCTTGTATCATCTTTATCAGCTTCATTTTCAACTCTCTCTTTTCACAAAATACTTTAGAAATCAGGGAAAAATCCTTCCGTAGTTCTGCTCACTCTATTGGCTCACACTCGTCCAACACCAGTGCGACTCACACTAACCAAACAATCACAGCACAATACACGCCCGCTATCTGACCAATGCCAGCGCGGCTTTTGTGACGTCAGTATAACTCCTGCAACTGACCCTCCCTTTACAAAATAATACGGCAATGTACTACAAAAGTCTTTCTAAATAAATTCTTATTAGAAACGACACAAAACGCTGCTACTGTCTCCTCCACTAAATGAAAGATAGTTCAGTCGTTCAAGAAAACCTTTTACAACCAGCAGAATAACGACCAGTGCCACTATACTCTCAATCAAAGTGAAAGAGGTCTTGGTACTCCTCTGGGGATACTTGCCAAAGTTTCGGAAGAGGACTTTTTAGAAAAGAGGTCTTGGTACTCCTTTGGGGGCGTAAGGCCAACGTTTCAGAAGCAGACTTTCACTTATTTTCATACGCTCTTCTTTCAACAAGATAGGTCCCTTAGAATAACATCAACAGCATTTCACTGTTCGATATTACAACAACAGACAAAGTACTTCTGCAGTGTGATACTTTTCCACACTATTTCTCTGCCACTAGGGCTAAATAAACATCCCGGGATCTTAGGCAACTCCATACCCGTAATTCCAGACTACATAAAACAAAGACGCTAACTTTTCATATTAATAACCAAAATCAATAATTCAACCATTAATTTGCCAAAATAATCAATATAAACCATCAGGCTGCTTCAAAAACTGATCCAGCGATCTGGGACTAATAATTTTCCACAAACTAGGCCAATTTTATTACTCACAAGCCCCTTCACACTGAGATTAGTGAATTTCCAAACAAATACCAAAATTACCAAAATCCAATTTGTGTCTTCATTTCTATCTTACTAATTTTGGCGATGCGATCTTTATATAGTTGACAGTGTTTGGCAAACCAATACTTGTTTCTAGAATACTCATAAACTAGAAAAACAGCTCTAATAATGACATGCACATTTGTATATTTATAATGTTTATCTAAAATAATGAGAAATAAATGCTCATCAATACCAAAATACAGTACAAATCAAAGATCACCACGGAGCAAAAACATTAGAGAAATATGATCAATCAAGCATCTCAAAATGACAATGCATAAAGGAGTGGAAAGGTTCAGAGACAAAATACATTTGCAAATGATTATCCAAATTCAGCTTTCTGTCTATACTAACCCAATTGAATAGGAAATCTACTCTCTGGCCATGAGAGCAGTAAGGCCCCTCAAAAAGAGTTGAAGAGGCAAAGACTAAGTCAGGAATCAGCAGACAGGAACAGCCAGCTCAAGATTAGGAGACAGCAAAAAAGGCCTCTCCTCACGCAGGTAAGTAAGACACCAACTAACATCAACAGACTCTCCAACAAAGCTCCAAAACCCCTCCCACCAGGAACCTCAATTATACCCTAAAACCCAAATGTCCAACCCACACTTGTGTCAGAACTGAGGATTTCTCTACACATGATTGGTTAAGGAAGGGGGTGTACTGTCACACCACTCGCGTCATGTCCCTTAGCTCATCTTCTTCATTGTTCATTTATTCTGCATAGCTACTTCCACCCCGGGAAATACAAATTCGAGCCCATTTGTTTCCTTCATCCTAGTCATATAGCGAATTATGTAACATTTATCCTTTCGTGCCGCTCGAAGAGGAAGTTCTTTCACTCAAGGAAAATTTTGTTTCTTTTAGTTGTCTCTTGGCAGGCACACAGGACTGGCGAAGGACACTTGTCTTCCACTGCTATCAACTTGTTCAGTGTTATTTTGCAGAATTTCATTAATTCATTTTAACCCCGTGTTTTCTCGCAGAACAGAAAACCATGCTTCTATGAAAAACAAACACAGGCATTATTAATCACTTATAATGTTCTTCATTACGCATCCACCCCATGTTGCATCTATCCATGCGCAACCTACATTAGTATTATTTTTCTAGGAAACGTTAATAATGTGCACTAAAAGCAGCATTAGTCTTTTATTTTTTGTCATGTCAAGAAGCATTTGCGGCCTACTTCAGTGCTTTAGTACGTGCTTGCGCAGTGGTATTTTCCCTCATGTTAGGCTCTTTTCCACATCAGTTTTTCACCGCACACAGTTAGTAAATGTTACTGAGGGTTCAATTCGAGCAGGTTTTATTTCGCGAAAACCCTGCTCCATCAAGACCAACATGCCTGGTTCCCATAAGCATCTGGAGTCATCACGGCGGTGCTCAGGAGGAGCAGCTCAGCAGGGGCGTAGGTTTTTGGACCGGCCAGAAGCCCTTGGGGAATGCGGATGGCTAATTAGGTCCGGCACCACACAGAGGTTCTCTAGGGGCGGCAGTCCACCCCTCCCCCCCACAGGAAACGTCTTCACAGTGAGTAGTGCTGGAGGAATTGGGGCAATCAGTCGGGTTTTTGAGGTAAGCGCGGGATTGACGCAGGAACGCCCTGATTACTACAAAATGGATCAGGTAGTGGGCGAACAGTACATTCGGGGCTGTATCGTTACCTTGTGGGGAACGTGCTTAATGGACATAAAACCGCGTCAATTACTGAATCAAGTGTCCGCTTCCGAAATGTGGGTGTAACTGGTAGACGCAAGTTCAGAGTTGCCGACTGCGGAGCTGGGAAGCCAGGTTCAAGTCTGAACTTCGCCTCAACATTCTGTCTTTTCTGGGCAGATCACTTAATATTTCCACGCCTACAAACAAACAGGAATGTGACCTTGCGCCTCGACAATGAGCTGAGAATACCCCTTCTAAAGATCGGGCAGGCGCTGTCTTCGGAGGTAGTGCCTGTTAGTGCGAATAGTGGAAGCGCTCGTACAGGTGAGAATTGAGGTGTTCTTGAGATTCATGCGGGGCAGGATGGAGGATGCAAAATAAGGCACATTTGTCCTCTGCACCTTCCTCAGGTGCTGGTGGCATGTACTTACCAGTAAATACTCCACTACGAGAGACGGGCTATCCAGCATGAAGGGCTATGCCAGACATATCCTGAAGGGAAGCTGGTTGATGACATGTAGCCTAGAGGGTAGGTACATGAGTTTCCACATTAGGTGCGCAATTGAGGCATCACGCTATTGAGCCCCCTATCTTACATGAGCAGGAACAAACAAGGAGCATAGGTGCTGAGCTTCATAAGACAACACACGTTAGGGAAGCCAGCGGGCCGCTGTATTGCATTTTGAGCAGGGCTAAGGTATTGGAGGCTGGTTCTCGAAGAACACAGACCACATAAATCTTGCCTGGTGCACATATTTAATCTCCTGGTTTCTCAGGAATAAGGAGCAGCACTCTGCCATGCGGACTAAGAACCGCCAAATATTTACAAAGCCAAGGGAGGTGGAAACATGCACGTGCCTGACCTTGGTGATGTGCTTTGGTTATTCCCATCACATCAGAGACCTCCCTCAGGTTGAATGCAAATTTGCTGAAAACAGGGTTGCAACAATAGTTTACACTCAGCTATAGTAGATCTTCTATTCCTAATAAGATACAATGTGTGCATCTAAAAACTCACTTTAGTCAAACGTGTGTGGCATGTAAGAAGCTTTCTGGAGATAAATTGACTTTGGTTAGAGTCAAGGGTTAGATAAAAAAAAAGAGGCCCATGGGCATCATGGAATGAAACATAGTTGGAATGTGAAATTACCTGATAAGAAGTAAGTCCATGATAATTCTACGTTATGTGTTGCATACACCTTATCAAAGCTAAATTAAATCCTTTTGCAAATAATTGATGGCGCACAACCCTCCCCTCTTTTTTAGGTTGCCATCTGTCTGTTCTCTGACCTCGGTGCCCACGGGCCCACTACTATCAGTTCAACCACCTAGCCAATGGTGGTTCATGGTAATTGAGTTTCCCTTCTACATCTAGAGCTTGCAGTATAAACTATAATAAGTTCTAAGTATTTCCTTTATTAAATTCTCAGGTGCCCCTTCACAGTCCTGAGGAAGACCCCATTGTAAGGATCAAGGTCACCTACGTCTGTCAGGGGTCGAGACGTCGACATTTTGTTGTACATATGCCAGTGTGGGCAACAGTGCTGTTTTCATTGTGCCTTTTCAGCGACATAATGGCTGTTAATTAATTTGCTTGTATATAATTGTCATGTAGGACAAAAAAATTTCTTTTGTGAATAATATTGTTGATTTATATATTGTCACTCCCTTTCCGCCCTTATTTAACCCCTTTACCGCGGCCGAAATTCCGCCGCGGCGGCTTTGAAGAGCAGGTGGGGCCGCGTCGGCCAACGGACGTGCGCAGCACTACGGAGGTAGTGCTTGCGACGGCCGTTGGCCGACAGAAGCAGCGAACGGGTTAACCCACACAAGTCCTTCCTTTCTCTCTTCTACACATTCGGGGCACTTTTGTATACTTATGTTCCAGATGTTTTGCTGGATTTTGAGCATTCAGATTGATGTTCAATATGAATAAATAATATTGAGCTGAATTTTACAGTACAAGTGATTTAATGGATGCTGCTGCATAAATAATTGTGTTCTTTCAAATTGTCCCACTGGGACCGTTTATCTTTTGTACTGTCAATCATCCAGGTCCCGGTGGCATAGCTGGGTCATACCCTTTTTTGTAACTACCTTAGAGTAGGTCCGTACCTGCGAGGTATACTGTCGATTCATTCCATTGATAAATATGTCAGAGAGTGAGACCCTGTCATATACCGAGGAGTACATTAACCGACTGATACAGGGCCCCTCTAGTAGTTTTCTTCCCACCACCACTCCTAACATTGATTTCACTCTCAATGACAAAATAGCTCGTTTGGAACGCTTAGAGAAGAAATTAGTGTGCACACGTTTGCATGGACATTTACTTACTAAGTATCTACAGGCAAATATAATACCAATTCCAAGTGAAGAACGAACCAGCCATATTTGTGGATTTACCAAAGTTGAAAGAACATTTCAGTTTTGTTGCTAATAATTGCTCCCGGCACTGGATGGTGTTGGGAGTCGAAACGGCTGCGGAACAAGTTGAGGTGCTCACTAGAGAGATTGCCGCACTTAAACTGGAAATTGCAGGCGATTCTACATTGACCAATGCCAAAGAGGCTCTTGAATGCCTGGACAAGACCCTGAAAGATTTTGATGTCAACACCCAAGCCAAGAAGTTGGACAAGTTAGCGAAGGACATTCGCTATTACGACAAGAAGGGAACCTATCCCTATCTTCAGGAAGACTATTTCAAGCAAGACAATCAAGGACGTTTTCCAAATAGGGGAAGAGGAGGATACAGGGGCCGTAGGAAGTTTACAACCTTTTCGAAATCCTCTGGCTCGAACAGCAACGGCTGTGATAACGAACAACCAGGTACTAGCTCTGAATATCGATACCAGGATAGTTGGTACCAACCCCAAGGACCATCTTTTTTAGGGGAGGCACAATGGAGACCACCCAGGGGCAGGAGCTACAGCTGGCACCAAGGACCTCAGCGAGGCCAGGAACAGTGCGGCCAGAATTGGGAGGGAGGACGGAAGAGGGGATCGAAACAAGTACGTTTCCAACAAGAGAATCATGGGGAAATTCAAACCCGCCAGCGCACCTACAGATGGTGAGTCAACAGTCAAATCTGAACTCGCCGTTGCACCTACAAGTGACGAGGCAACAACAAAGTCCCATAATTAACATATCTTCGTATAATCTTAAGGAAGAGGAAATGAAGATTTTGAGCAAAGGGCTATCCTTTGTACCAACTGCCCATCCAAACATCTTTACGATAAAAGCGGAACTTCACCGCTTTTTCAGAAAAGTGCGACAACGTTATTTCTTCAAACACTCTCCAGTCTCCCCAATATCATCACAGACAGGCCTAAGGACACCATCTACCTTCATGCCACCTGCAAACTCCATGACCAATAAGATTCTCGCATATGAGAGTGTGGTTTTACGAGATGTTCTCAAGACACTTAGTAACAAACAGTACGTGAACCACAATATTACAAGCTTGGAACGAGAAGCACTCACATCACTTAAAAACAATAAGCAGATTGTAATCAAACCCACTGATAAGGGGGAGCAATTGTGGTGCAAGATGTTACCAACTATAAGGCTGAAGTTCTAAACCAACTGCGAGATGGGATCAGCTACACCAGATTACGGACAGATCCCACCAAGGATCTGGTTAAAACAATCTTGAAAATCACCAAAGAATGTATTGAACAGGGTTTCCTTTCCAATCTGGAGTTCCAGTTTCTGAACCAAAAGCAACCTCGCCTACCGACGATTTATACAGTACCGAAGATACACAAGAGCATGCAGAACCCTCCGGGACGACATATCGTCTCTGGATGCGGTTCTTTACTCGAACCACTATGCAAATATGTGGATTTTTTCTTGAAGCCGATAGCGGAGACCACAAGAGCATACCTGAAGGACACTATGGAGACGATCAACCTGGTAGACTGTCAACCGTTTGACCCTAACAAGCAAATTTTGGCAACCCTAGACATTGTGTCATTGTACACGAGCATACTACAAGCACCGGCTCTCGAAGTAATGGAGGCAGCCCTCAACAGGAGACCAGCACCCATGGCGCTGCCCACTGAATTCATTATTAGACTCCTCAAAATCGCTATGATGCACAATGTTTTCTATTTCCAAGGTGATTTTTATTTACAAACCAAGGGCGTAGCAATGGGCGCCAGCTTCGCTCCAGACTTAGCCATCATTTACATGGACTACTTTGAAAACTCTCATGTGTTTGATACCAACAACCCTTACAGTGCACTAGTGACTTTATGGAGGCGCTATATAGACGATATTCTGTTGATCTGGACTGGCAATGACGTGTCACGGAGTGATTTCTACACATGGCTAAACCAAAGGAGCGACGACATCAAGTTTACCATCAATTCTGACCACCACAGCATAGATTTTCTTGACATTACCATCAAAACAGAGAATAACCAACTCTATACTACACTTTACAGGAAGCCAGCAGAACGGAACTCATTACTTTTGTACAACAGTCATCATCTGAGGGGTCTACGGGACAATCTGCCCTTCGGACAGTTCTTGAGGATACACCAAAACTGCTCTAAGAAAGAGTATTACATGAAGGAATCCAAAGAACTGAGTGATCGCCTCGTTGCAAGGGGCTACCCGAAGAGATTGGTTAAACGGGCTGGCAAAAGAGCTTGGTTCAATCCCAGAGAAACATTGGAGACTGCAAAAACACGGGAAAATGATCTACCACAGAGGATGATATGTGTCACCACATTCTGTACTCGAAGTCACGCAATCAAGAAAATCATTAATCAACATTGGGGCCTTATCTCGGATGATTTGGGACCACATGATCCACCCATGCACATGTGGTACGGTCTCTTCTGGATCCTCCACATGAACCTTCCATCCAATCAATATGGGGTCACCCAACACCTCTTGGCCACCATAAGTGTGGCCATTGCAAGGCTTGTAAAATGACAATCCAAATTAAACAATTCATCAACAAACAACATGTAATAGATTTAAAATCTTTCACCAACTGTAACTCATCAAACGTGATTTATGCCATCATCTGCCCCTGTGAGAAAGTATACGTGGGCCAAACTCAACAAAAGGTAAAAGCACATATACTCCAACATTGTAGCAGGGTCCGTTGTAGTGTACCAGGAGCACCTCTGGTTGACCAATTCCAGAACGCCCAACACGAAGCAGAAAGTTTGAAGTGGTTAGTCTTAGAGAAGGTCACACTTGGAGTCAGAGAAGGGAACATTCAGTCTATCTTGAATGTCCGAGAGTGCAAGTGGATGCATCTTTTGGATACAATCCAGAATGGTCTGAATGAGTTAGAAGCAAGCAGCGCGCAGCTATCTTGCCTAACTTCAGAGTAAACCATGATTCCTGTCAGTTGAACATCCAAACTCCTTTTAGTGTATAGTGTCCCCTATTTCCTTCCGTTCCATAGGAGTTTTACTATGTTTGGGAATCTGTGTTAATGCCAGACATGGTTCGATGTATTTTATACGATACTAATGTGTTTTGCACCATACCAATATACTATATGCTTATGTACGTAGTGCGAGACTGATATCTATTTCCAACTGACCTTGTATTACATGCCTGACAATTATGACTGGTACCAGAACGTAAGATTGATATCCATTTCTGAATGTTTTTCCATATACTTTTGATTTATATCATTCTTAGACCCTGTGCGACCATCTATGCATTGTGGGATCATAAAATATAGCGCAATATTAATGTCTGTTTTCCGATATCCCACAAACCACATAGTGCACTTACCACCTATTAAGTGTAAACGTTTAGGCATAATCATTACCATTTATTAAGTGAAGTTCTGTTATCCTATGAACCACATAGTGCATGTACCACCCATTAAGTGTAAACGTTTAGGCATTAATATATGCCCATTTAATTGTGCCATATGACGGGTCACTATTAGCAATTTTATTTTATTTTTTGCGCTTGTGGTGATATCGCTCCAAAAGTGTATTCCTTTTTGGCGCTATGCAACTTTGCAAGCCCATAAGTATTTAAATTACATTGCTTCTCTCGCCCCATTGTAACAATGTCAGTACATAAGGATCTGTGTTCTGTGGTCTTTTAAAGAATCCAAAGCCTTTTTCCAAAAAACTACCAGCATTTGCGAGTAGTCTTTCGCTCCAAAAGTGTTTTCTTCCTTTTTTTTTCTTTTCTCTTTTGGCGCAAATGCAACTTTGCAAGCCCATAAGCATTTAAATTACAAACATTGTTTCTCTCACCCCATTGTAACAATGCCAGTACAGAAGTATCTTTTAGTATCATAAGTATCATTTAGACCAGTGTTCTGTGGTCTTTTAAAGAATTGAAAGACTTTTCCTTTTTCCCAAAAAAACTACCAGCATTTGCAAGTAGTCTTTCCTCCACGTTACACAAGCCTCGTCACAATGTGACCTTCACCTGGCAGCATTGAGCGTCTGTCACGGCGCAGGCCACACGTGTGAGTAATGATGACTCAGTACTTAAGGATTTTTCCTTTCAGTGCTCGGTTTACGATGCAGTGAACGGACGCACTTTACTTTGAGGTAATTGACGTTATTTTACACGTGTCTTTTCCCTAACAAGTTTCTAACCATTTAAGTGTGAAAATTTGGACAGAGGGTTAATTAATGTTTATCCATCCTTTTGTTTAGAAACTGGGTACCTCTAAAGCCTTTTGGAATTCTGAATTTTGTCTACCACGTAACGATGTCAGCTATATTTCACGAGGTAACCAGATTGTTTTTTTACAGTCACGCTCTTTTTAACTTTCTAACATTTCAAAGCCTCATATTAATTTTAGGAGTGGTGCTTTACTTTTGGTCCCCTGTTTGTTTGTTACTCTTCACAGTAACTAGGAACCCTTGGATTTAATCTCGGCCCCCTGTTTGAAGTGAACACTTTTGAAAGAAACATAGTTGGAATGTGAAATTACCTGATAAGAAGTAAGTCCATGATAATTCTACGTTATGTGTTGCATACACCTTATCAACCCTGAATTAAATCCTTTTGCAAATAATTGATGGCGCACAACCCTCCCCTCTTTTTTAGGTTGCCATCTGTCCGTTCTCTGACCTAGGAGCCCACGGGCCCACTACTATCAGTTCAACCACCTAGCCAATGGTGGTTCACGGTAATTGAGTTTCCCTTCTACATCTAGAGCTTGCAGTATAATCTATAATAAGTTCTAAGTATTTCCTTTGTTAAATTCTCAGGTGCCCCTTCACAGTCCTGAGGAAGACCCCATTGTAAGGATCAAGGTCACCTACGTCTGTCAGGGGTCGAAACTTCGACATTTTGTTGTATATATGCCAGTGTGGGCAACAGTGCTGTTTTCATTGTGCCTTTTCAGCGACATAATGGCTGGTAAATAATTTGCTTGTATATAATTGTCATGTAGGACAAACCATTTCTTTTGTGAATAATATTGTTGATGTATATATTGTCACTCCCTTTCCGCCCTCATTTAACCCTCACTTTGCACACAAGTCCTTCCTTTCTCCCTTCTACACATTCGGGGCACGTTTGTATACGTATGTTCCAGATGTTTTGCTGGATTTTGAGCATTCACATTGATGTTCAATATGAATAAATAATATTGAGCTGAATTTTACAGTACAAGTGATTTAATGGATGCTGCTGCATAAATAATTGTGTTCTTTCAAATTGTCCCACTGGGACCGTTTATCTTTTGTACTGGTTTTAGAGCAGACAGTGACAATGGCATGTCTCCCAAAGGTCCAGCACGTTCTCAGGCAGGACCTTAGAGACAGATTAAGCACACTCCATTATGCCAATTAGAAAAGGGAAGGAGAAAACATCTAGCACGATTGCACCACACATCAAACGCTGCTCCTTTCTCATCTGGTTGAAGTCGCACTGATTAAGAGGCTCTTTTCTCGTCGTTCCTCTAGCTAGCAGTGATTTGCGGATGCTTCTCCCGGGGCAGAAGCCTGCTGAAATATCGTATTGGTGTGCAATGAGAACATAGCAGGCACCGGGCGTTTCCCCGGTGGGCCAGAAGGGTGGGGGCCGGTTTTGTTACAGGTGGCCAGTTTTGCAGCAGTGCTGCAATATCTGTTGCCTGTAACAAAAGCGGCAGCTGGAGTGGCTGCTTCTCACTCTCCGCCGGATCCCCCCCCCCCCCTCCTTGGGGGCCGGTCGAGCTGATTGTCAGGGCTGGTTTTAGTTCCCAGTCCGGCCGAGTATACTGCACTGCTATGTCACCGCTAGTGATATTTCAAACTACGCTTCAGGACAGCAAGCAGAAGCGCTTCAGTTCTTTTATACCCCAGGTACAGGTGATGGGAAAATGGATCCACTTCAGCACGTGCCCAACATAACCATTTACTTAACTGTTCATTTAGATACGTTGTAAAGCGCTAAAACTTTATTTTCCATCACACTAGGGTACTTGTCCTTGTAGATGTTCTTTTGTTTGAAAACCCCTTTTAGGCAAATGTGGTATAGCTCAATTCAAGTTCATCCGAGTTAGGTAAATGTTATTCCAGTGTGGCAACTTGTGACTTCAGTTTGAGTCACAGGTATAAAATCGAGATTTGCAGCCATTGGTAGAACCATCATGTATTAATTAGAGATGTGCAGCCTTGGGTGCTCTTGAAAGGGAATCTGAGGAAAGGTATACTGTGAAATGTACACAAGGGTACCTTAAGGCATAGGTTTAGAAGCCTCATTTGGATTTAGTAAAGGTGATCTCTATACATAGTTGTCAGTGTTCTGCTTGAATACATTCTGTTAGTAAGTCGACTTGATTGCTAAAATTCAGTTACTTTGAATTTCCCAAACAAGAATGTGCCTTACTGACAAGTCAGATGACGAGAAATCACAAATAGTCTCTTTAGAACTGCAGCAAATAGTTTCCAAAGAAAAAAACAAATTAAAATGTCTCACTGTCCCTAAATGCCAGATTGGAAAGAGTCATTCAAGCATGGATGTTGCTAGCTATAAGCTTGTCCAAGCTGCAACTGCTGGCAGCACAAAAACCTCCTTTTGGGGTGATAGTGTTTGTGACTTCATCCCAGTGGGTACACACATATTCTATATTATCATTCACTGAGTTAACAAGTCGTTAGAGACACTGTAATTGGGGCGGGTCAATGATCAGGGCAGTCGTCACAGCTCAACCAGTCACTACTGTCATGGCCAACACGCTTTGCAGTTATTTGTAATCTGTACTCTCCCAGTTTTGGAAGGTCAGTCTTGGTGTCATCCAAAAGACTGCCTCCAAACAGAATGCCAAGAAGGTCACCTTTACTTATAGGTTGTTATGAGATCCATAGATCTGGCCATGTGCATATGAGACCTCATGTCCTCTTTTAGAAATTAACTTTTACTTAACCCTCTAGCAGGTTGTCACAGAGCAGTCAGGCTTAACTTATGGGAAATGTGTAAAGTATTTGTGAAACACTGCAGACAGCAAAACAGTGAAAATACCACACAAAAAGGTCCCATAACTACACACAAGGCCACTAGCGTCTGGCAATTTAGCGGCCAAGCGAGCTGCCATGTAAGGGATTATACAAAGGGTCGATGCACAGCTGCAAGTCAGTTCTAAGGTTTCAACCAAGCACCCTTCAGTCGACAATAACCGTATTGAAATATTGTACAGATAGGATGGGGAAGAAGCATGGGGCCAGGCGTGCTCAACAAAGACAAGATGGCAAATAACTAGTAAGGTGGCCATGACATAGGAATATTATGTGGCATAATTGACATTTAATGCTGCATAATGCCAGCGAAATCAGGGCTTCTGCTATAGGTCTTTTTGAAGGGCAAAGACATGAACTTCACTAGCTCAGTTGGGTTCGGCAATGTTGGAGTTCACTGGTCCTTTAGATAGCAGGCAGGCCAGAAAGGCACTGCCAGACTGGAGAGGGGCCTGCGACAAACCCCTACTGGGGATGTTAATGACAGTGGGTGGCAGCTAAGCCCGGGAAAACATCAGGCGCCGAGTGGTCAACTTGGTTTGGAGCATCCAATTGGATGGGGGCTCCTTGTGGGCACCACAAGGTAAAATGGGAGTGGGGGGCCCCCACCCTCAGAGCAGTCGACAGCTAAGCACGGGAAAACGCCTAGTGCCATTTGGTCAGCTTGGTGTGAAGCAACCAATCGGAGGGGGCCCCCTGGGTACGCCACTAAGTAAAAAGGGTGTGCCCCCCCCAAGAGTCATGTGCCTTTGCAGCTGGTTATTTCCCGGGGATTGCACAGATGACAGGGTTCATCTGTCCAGTGGACCTTCAGATAGCAGTGGTCCGTTAGATAGCACGTGAGCTGGGGAGATGCAGCCAGACTGCTGGGGATGGTAATGAGAACGGCAGCAGCTAAGCCCAGGAAACTGCTGGACGCCGTTTGGTCAGCTTGGATTGAATTAACCAATTGTCAGGGGGCCCCCTGGGTGCGCCACATGGCTAAATGTGCATGGGGGGGGGCCCTCACCTCTGGTTGTTACCCCAGGGATTACACAGATGACCGGGTTCATCTGTCTAGAGGAGTGATCGACGTGTTCCTACTGAACAGTGTAGGGACACTAAGGCTGCTGGTTCTACTAGTCATGGGGGAGCAGTCGGTGGTTGGTAAACCATCTCCAGCATGGCAGGGAGTCACAAGGTTTAACAATAAATATCTTCACATGAGGACATAAAAAGGGCAATTGCCCAAACCAGGTCCTTGGGATGCCTTATAGCAGGGACTCTTGAGACAAGTGCCTGGACAAGGTCCTTGGGATGCCTCACAGCAGGGATAGTTGAGGGCAGACAAAAAGGGTAAGAAAAGGTCAGTACTAGGCGGACACAGCACTTGCAGCCCAGGCATGGCCACGGGGCCACGAACGCCAGCCATTCAGCCATGCCCCGTGCAGGTAAGAGCGGTGGGGCGGGGTTGGGGGGGATTCGAGGATGACAGAGAGGGAAAATTAAATAAATAATTAATTTTCCATCGTAGTCTATTGAAATCCCCCACCTGTCCCCACCGCTCTTACCTGCACGGGCCACGGCTGCAGACAGTCAGTAGCAAGTTGAAGCCTTGAAGCCGTGACCCGCTGTACCAAGTAAGTGACAGACGTAGAGCTGCCAGGGCAGTTTATGACAACCTTGAAGAGACATCATGACTGTAAGGATTATGCATTGCTGGATTAGGCAAGTTATGGTTATTAATATGCAAAAAGGTATAGGAGGTACACTCTATAACCTGTTATGAAATGCCTTACTTTGTAGTACAAGATAAGCCAGAAATTAGCATGTTGATGACCAATGCCATCATGACAAGTGTGTACCATCTTATGATGTGAATAAACTGCGGCCGTTCTAACACCACAAATGGTCTTGGTGTACTTAATTGATGAGGGAAGAACGAAGGGCGGGAGGGCCCATGAGTTGCTTGCACAGCTGGGGGAGGGGATTTTAAGGGCTACAACATATAGACAACTAAACAGCAACAGCCTCGTTGTAAGGACAGTAGGATACTCAGTGAATGCACACAAGAAGAGGAGGCAATCAGAGAAGGCCCAGTAGGGCTTATGGCAACTTGCACCTGGCAGAGATGGTGTCACGTAAGTAAAGATATACCAAATGGGCAAGAATTGAAATTGGTGACATGAGCAGTAGCCATGCACTTTTTTTATTTAGACTTTTTTTTAAGGCAAGGATACTTAATACTGCTGAACAAACAGAACCTGTGAGCAAGGAAGGAAGCAGAAGAGCAATCAAAGCAGGTAACGCGAGCAGACACTGTACAATCTTTAAAAGTCCCAAATTCCACCTAGGCCACAGAAAGACACATGTTAGAGCAGTGGCTCAGGCCCCGGTCGCGCTCAGGCTCCAGAGGCAGATGAGCAACAATCAGGCAAGCCCTAGTAGGGCTAAGGCGAAGACCCTAGCCAGACTGGGACCCTACACATGACAGCATGAGAGACAAAGCTCTTGGTCGATCGCTGCCATGACAGTGCAAGAGTTGATCAGCCTGCCTCATGTAACCCTTCTGTCCTCACCATTACATACTTTTCTTCAGACCTGGAGACCCTTGCTCTTTCTAGCATACATAAAGAGGCATCGTGATGACCTTCCAAAATTTCCTCTTAGGCAACTTCCACTTTCAATATAAGTTGTTTTTGATATTTTAGTATAAAAAAGAGATAATGTGATGAAAGGGGACTTACCCTCCCTTCATTGTTCTGGCTAAGGAAGCAGCATGGCACAGATGTGGTAGCTTTCATTCTGTTCTGTATTATCACAGCTCTTTTCTGACCTGTGAGCCTTGTGAAAAAGCATTATTTGTATGTCTCCAAGCTTTAACTTTCCTAGAGATCGCCTCTGTCTGGTCTCTTTCCATTCTCCACCCCCTTGTCCCATTAACTTTACTCTCACCTGTAGCAAGGGGTCTTTGGTCCGATGCAATAGTAGACAACAGGAGTAATTTGTCATTCGAGGCAACTCATATTGCAACTTCTCTGAATGCCGGCTCCAGCATAACAGTGTGTTAACTGAGTCTTCAGGATACTTCATCTCAAGTCTTCCCTGGGAGAGCAGAGCCTTTGCTTATTTTGTCATGCACAACCTCTAGCCTTGGGACCTATAGGGTACATTTTAGGGAAACATCAAACTACCCCCAACCACTTTAAAGCTGGTTGCAATGTCTCAAGTTACCTTTGTTGATTCCAGCACATGTTCAGTCCTGGTGACCCTTCCCATTGCAAAGATCCTACCTGCAATCTACTTTTATCAGGTTCCTTTAGCATAGTAGCAGTAGGTGGAATGTGGGCTTTTTAAAGATTGTGTAGTTTTTGCTCCGGCTGTCAGCTTTGATTGCTCATCCACTGCCTTCCTCATTCCTGGGGTGTATCTGTTCAGCGGCAGGCACTGTCCTTGCCTTTAAAAATGTGCATGGCTGCTGCTCATGGAACCAATTCCAATCCTTACCCTTTTGGCATCCTTTTAATCATTCAACACCTTCTCTGTCTGGCACATGTTGATGTTTTGACCACTGGACCGTCTCTGACTACCCCCTCTTTTTGTTGTGCACTGGCGACCATCCAGCTGCCCTGATGACCAGGCTAGTGCTCCGTGGCTACCAGTATGGGTTAATCCTTGCTACCATTATAATTTGTGCTTCTTTAATTTGTCACATACCTCAGCCATCACACTTCCCATAACACGATAACCTCACATCACTAGTCATGACGAACGACATGAAAATGCTTCACACACAGGCTCAAAATAAAAACAACACAATTCTAAGCATACATCGTTCACAGTGCATACTGCTATCTGTGTGGGCGGCGGTTTCTGTGCCCTATATATACAAATGCTACAATTCAATCCATTGTTGCTCAGGGATTCCCTTAACCTCGAACGATAGCGGGTGGACACACCTTGCCTATGCAGCCTGTGTTCATTGATTTGCTGCTGACCGAAGTCCGACCCAGAAGATGGGTACTTCGTGTGGCCGGGGCTCAGTGCTCACGTCCACCCAGCAGCAGTCCAAGAGCTGTCACTCCTGCCCTCAAGGGGCTTCGGAATGGTTTCTTGTTGTGAAGAACGGTCGATGAAGCATCCTTTTTTAGCATCTTTACCTCCGCATTTAGTAAAGCTTGCAATGTTTGAAAATCTATGTTAAAATGCAGATTTCGCAACTTCTCACCCTCTGCTCCTTAATATCAGTAGCAGAGATTCGACGGACTTGGAGCCAATCACCAGACTGCGCATAAGCAAAACTTTGCAAGAAAACTCAAGTAGAATGTCGATGCGTCCTTTCGACTTCCTTTCTTTGTGGTGAATGTCTTAACAATTTATCACGGCGTCCAATATTTTGAAACATAGTAATTTAAACGTGTTTCCAACCATATCTAATACGATCGCAATAACATCCAAGTAAAAAAAAAATTTTGAGCGTAATGTTTCTATTGTGTTAACCCTGATTCCAGAATTGTTTCTTTGATTCTAAAAGGTGCTCATGTTAGCAATGGTTCCTGTCACCCTCTGTGTACAATAATACCTTCTGGCATGAAAACACCCCGCCCGACCAGAGCTTCCAAAAGAAATTAAAGGCATTTGCTGGAAGCAATTTTAGCTGCCAGTCTTCAGTCTAAGAAAAGCTACTCTTGCTCCAACCTGAGTAATTGACCATAATTGATCTGAAATATAATGGAAATGGAAAGTGAAGCCAAAGGACAACCAGGCGGAAATAATGACTCTTTGTCCATACAGTAGTGAAGCTGCTGAAGACACCGGCCATTACATCTTCATTCTCAGAACTTGTACTGATGGTTCACTGGTCTCCTGATTATCTAATGGCTAGCTTTTGAAGAAGTGTTCACACTTCCCCGCAGTGCATGCTAGTTAAATTTGATCAGAGTGTATTTCCAAAGAAAAGCACTAGCGGGAAATTATTTTTACGAACTTGTAAATCCAATAGTCATATTGTTTCAAATCTTTTTGTGATGTGGTTTGTTTCAATTTTGTTTTTTGAAACAAAATATGCGTAGATGATGGTGTATCACATCATTGCACCTTCCTTCAATGGGTCCCAGGTGAAGCAGGAAGCATCCTCAAAAAGGCCTCTCTGGTGCATAGGATCCTCCACTCTGCCTCTTCCTGCTACTTCTCTGGCAAACTTAAAATCTCTGTTGGTCTTCAATCGTTCACAAGCTCTGAAACTCTCTACCCTGACCTGCCCCCTTGTAACATATACATCTTGAATCAATCCTCCTTGTATTACTCTCCCAAAGCCTTGAATTCTGACCCACCTTCTCTTCACGCCATTCCTTCTGTATCTGATTTTAAGTCTGAATGATAACACGTCGTTTCAGCTCATTTCTCCACTCCAATAGAATCCAATTCTGTCTTTGCTTCCTAACACCCCCGAGTTTACATTTGCCTTCTACATTTTGTTTCCCCCTTATAGCAAATGCTAGTATTCTCGGACCTAACATACGTATATATTCTTCTCTTCCTCCACTCTTAGGTTGAATTTGCTAGTATTTTGATTCGTCATTCATGCCTGGATTATTTCATTTTTGTTGCGCCTCAAATGTTTATCCTGCTTCGATGTAAAGCTCTCTGATGCTCTTTGACCTCGGATCCGCTGTTGAAAAAAACACAGAAATAAAAATAAAATAAAATAACTGACGCAAACCCCAAATCCTTCTTAGGTCACTAAAGGTTACTCCAATCCACTGATAAATTGGCCAAGGAAGAATAGAACACATTTTGTAACTAGCAGGCCATCATCCCCTTCTGCATATGTTTTTAAATTGCAGTGTTGCAAACGAAGCTGCGCTTTAGGAAGCTGTGCTCGATATCAATCGTTCTTCTTCCAGAGTGCTTCTGCATCCAATTGCTTTTAAGTGGTTAAACTCACTCTCGTATAATGTACATTGGAGCCTGGCCCTATTCGTCCGTACTCCAGACCGCGATGAGTCATATGTTTAATGATCTGTGGATGCTTCCAATAAGACCATTTTGCCTATTTCCATAATGTCGGATCATATTATATAGGTCTCCCATTTCACAAGACGTTTCTCATCAGATACATAAACCATCTACTCACATATTTATTTATGTCTGCAACATGCTCTCAGCCAATATGGTGATGTCAGTGCTTTATTAATTAACACTTACCGGGCATGCTCTAGGCAAGCATTAGCTAAGCAGACATACCTAGACTCATATCCCTCACAACGTTTTCCATCAGGCTTTGTAAATAGTTTACCAGTTTTAGAATACTGTGTTGTATAATTTTGCTATAGCTTCAAACAATTCGAATTAAGACTTGACTTGCATCAATGTTTATCTGTGCATTACTCACATTAACTAATCCGACACTACTATTATTTTTATTACTCTTGTTGGTGAACTCTGTGGTGAGGCACAACCAGAACCGGACTACCCATTTCAGCACTTTAGACTTTTCAGTTTGCAAAACGATAGGGCTGGATTAGTTGCAATGACCCAGGCCTGAAGAGTGCTTAGGCACACACTCACACACTCGCACACTCACACACTCACACACTCACACACTCACACACTCACACACTCACACACTCACACACTCACACACTCACACACTCACACACTCACACACTTACACACACTCACACACTCACACACTCACACTCACACACACACACGCAAACACACGCACTCACGCTCTCTCTCTCATCCAGACTGATTCAGTCCTCACAGTGTGGCTTATACATGCCCATACACACACACACACACACACACACACACACACACACACACACACACACAACCCACTCTTCCCCTATACACACTCACAAAAAACAACATGGGGCTGGTTTGAACATTGTTGTAAGGGTTGGTGTCACACCCTGTTTGGAAAGGCAGAGAGCAGATAGGGAATACTGGACCAGAACTGTAAGAAAGTGGGATAGCTGTTGTATCCTAGCAACTGTACCTTAGTTACCTTGTTGCTATATGACATGTTCACTGGATTCTGGATTGTAGAATCCAGGGGACACAGAGAGCAGACCAGCAGTTACTGAGGGAAGAAGGACCTCTGTGCCCAGGGGTTGTATGGTACAAATAAACTACTTTTCTTTATCTTCAATGAGCCTCCTGTGAACTTTAAAAGTGGCGACGAGAGTGGGATCCCATTGATGAGGCTGTCACTTCTAGCAAGAAGAATTTTTTTTTTCTCGTTTCTATGGAAATCAACAACCCCTGAGGCGTGTCGCAACTTTCACCTCTTTTTTCCATCTTCACGATTTGCTGGAGGTAAAGTTTGACCATTTCTACCTTGATTTGGACTTTCAGTTTTGTGCGACCGTTTAAACTATATATTTAGAAGTGGATGCGTGTTACGCTGTATTTTGGCTGGTATTCGACATGCTCGTAATATATGAGACTAAGAAAGAGTGGCAAACCGTTTGAAATCCCTGCGTGTCAAGCTGCCGAGGACAAACCTGAAGTCCGTAATTGAAGTTAACTAAGTAATCGGAAACGAAGAGGGAAACCGTTTGCTATCTGTTGTTGTCCTTTGAAAGACATTGATTCCTGAATTCTTACCGTCATTTTCTCTGAGCTTTGTGGCGTCAGATCCGAATCTTCCTCTGCTCTGTCCTTCATCACGCTAGTGGCGCTGAAGACGAAGTGCACTGTGGGTGTGTACGCGTCATTCCGCTTGCGTGTACGCGTCATTCCGCTTACATTTTGATCTTGCTGAAGCAGCGTGTAACGTGATCACCATGGATACCATGATGCGCTGAGGTAGCGCACAGCAAATTCATCTTCATCTGCTGCTACTGCCGGAGCACACGCGTAATAAAACTAACCATCACTGCGCTTTCAAGAAACTACTCAACTCAAGTAGAAATTGCCGGCACTCTACTGTCGGCGTTGACAACGGTGACCACTTCTTTTATTTTTCTTTGTGTGTTATCAAATACTGACACTTTTGAGAATAGTCGATTTGACAACGGTGACCACTTTTATTTTAATTTATTTGTGTTATTGAATACTGACACTCATGAGATTATAAATAACGCTGACATTTTACTGCCAGTATACTTCAAATGTGTATTGAGTTACAGTAAGTACAAGTATAACTGACAATGGATTCTACATCGTCTGTGTTGCCTCCACCTAAATTTTTACAAGGGCCTGGAGTTCCTGCCATGATATGGGAAGACTGGTGCAAATCTTTCGAAACCTACCTTGAGGCTATAGGTGGAGAAACTTTCTTACCATCTCGAAAATTTGCATTATTAAAACATAATTTAGGTGTAGAAGGTAGAAAAGTTTAAAAAACCCTGCCTAAACCTTTACGTGCTGCTTCCACAGTATTGTAAGCAGCTGATAGTGAGGGAAGTGAAACAAGCTCTAATGATACATCCGTTGATGAATACATTGAAGCTTTAAAAGCTTTAGAAGAAAATTATGGTAAAAAAACTAGTATTGTGGTAGAGACACAAATTTTTTTCAAGAGCACAACTAACAGGTGAAAGTGTCGAACAGTATGTCGCAATTTTAAGAACACTAGCTTCCACATGCAAATTTAGAGACTTGCATGAAGAGATTATTAGAGATCAATTTATCAATCGTACAAGTAATATGAAAATTCAAGAACGACTACGGGAACTTAAAGATCCTTCTTTACAAAAAACCATAGACACTGCTAGAAGAATAGAAAACACATCCCGTTACGTTAAGGAGCTTAATAATGAGCAACATAAAGATATAGTTGATACTCATAATGTTAGTGTTGTAAATAAGGGAAAAAAAGTTGAACAAAAAAATGAACAAAAAAACACTAATGGTTTTAAACCTTTTGTAGAGAGAGGTCAGCCAAATAGGAACAGACGCATATGCTACAGGTGTGGTAGTCCCAAACACACTGCTGATTTTGGAAGATGCCCTGCTTCTAATGTTACGTGTTTTAAATGTAAAAAACTAGGTCATTTTTCCAGATGGTGCAAAACAGGGAACAACGAAAGTTGGAAACGTTCCATAAATGTTGTAAGAACACATGATAATGACGAATATTATGATGATGAACTAGATGAGGACGACGTTGAAGTCATGGTAATATGTGATGACAATGTGAATGAAATATCTGAAGGTTATCAACCTCCCAGATGTGATGTATCAATCAACCAAGTCACTACATCATTATGGGCAGATTCATGTTCGCCGTACACTATAATTAATAAGCGAATGTGGGAAACCACGGGTAAAGCTGTATTATCACCACCCGATGTAGAACCTGAAGGTTATTGTGGTACTAAATTACCTTTATTAGGATATTTTACATGTCATTTATCTTATAAGAGCAGATCCACCCAAGGCAAGGTTTACGTTGTAGAACATGGGAGAGCTTTATTGGGTTGGAGAGAGCAAAAGAACTTAGGCATCATATTAGATCCGAATCACCCTGACCAAGTGTTACTGACTAATGAGAGTGCAATATCTAAATGGCAAGCGAAATTTCCCAAGTTATTTAACGACAAATTGGGATGTTTAATCAAATTTGAACATCGAATTGTACTGAAGGCAGGTAGTATTCCAGTCGTCCATAAAGTCAGGAATGTTCCATTCGTATTGCGCACTCAACTGAAAGAAGAATTACATAGGTTATGTGAAGCTAAAGTTATTGAACCTATAGAGGCTTCAGAATGGCTTAGTCCCATCGTTTTGGCACGAAAACCTAATGGCAAGTTGAGCATGTGTGTGGACTTGAGAGATTTAAATAATAACATCTGGGTAGATCGCCATCCATTACCACGCATCAATGAGATGATAGCCAGTATTAAAAACGCAATGTATTTTTCTTCCATAGATCTGTCCAATGCTTATCATCAAGTTAAGTTGCATCCTGATTCTAAGCACCTAACTTCATTTATAACACCCGAAGGTGCATTTCAATATCTACGAATGCCATTTGGATTGGCATCCGCTTCTGCGGTTTTTCAAAGACTTATGAGCAGCATTCTAAAGGGTGTGGACAACATGAGGGTGTTTCAAGATGATGTTCTAGTGTGGGGTGATACTTTATGCAACCATAATGACATTTTGAATGAAGTTTTAAACAGATTGCAAGAGGCTGGTTTGACTGTGTGCAGAAAAATGTAAATTTGGGGTCAAGCAGATAGATTATTTGGGTCACACGATATCTAATGATGGAATCAAACCTAAAATGAACTTGCTAGAAGCTATTGAAAAAGCTCCAGCACCTTCCAACAAAGAACAATTGCGTTCTTTTCTAGGACTCGCTGAATATTACTCGAAATTTGTTCAGAACTTTGCTAGCAAGGTGCATAATTTAAGACTTTTAATGAAAAAGGGTACATCATTTGCATGGTCAGACATATGCCAACAAGCGTTTGATAAAATCAAATCTGACATTGTGAAAGCAGTAGCTCTAAAGCCATATGATCCATGTGATGCATCCATTGTTGTGGTAGATGCTAGTGCATATGGTTTAGGTGCTGTACTTATGCAAAGGAAAGAAGGAGTTGAACATATCATAGCTTTTGCCTCACGCACCCTTAAAGGAGCTGAGGTAACTTATTCAGTAATCGAAAAAGAGGCGCTAGCATGCTGGTGGGGTGTCGATCATTTTAAAACATTCATTTGGGGGACAACATTTGAACTTAGAACTGATCACAGACCTCTTATTGACATCTTTACTACCAAGGGCGCGTCCAGAGCAACGCCAAGGATTGCAAAATGGTTGTATCGCCTTCAAGAGTACAATTTTCAATTGAAATATGTGCCTGGCCACAAAAATATTAATGCTGATTGTCTGTCTCGCCTACCCCTATCTCATAGTGATGATGATTTTCAAGAGGACAAGGAGGAATGGCTTGTGGCAAGTGTAGAAGAATCGTGCAAAGGTGCTGTAAGTGAACAAGAGTGGAAACGAGCAGTACTTGACGATAGTAATTTACAACAAATTGTGGCTAATTTATCTGCAAATACAAATCCATTAACTTTTGAAAAAGGAGAACTCACTGATTATAGAATGATATGGCCTGAGTTATCCTTTGCCGATGGTATTGTCAGAAGAGGGGACAGATTAGTGGTACCTTCAGAGTTACGTGCCAGACTTTTGACACTATTGCATGAAGGTCACAGTGGCATGACAAGTATGAAGAGAAGATCCAGATACGATTTTTGGTGGCCTGGCATGGACAAAGACATAGATAGATGTGTACGTAATTGTATAGCATGCATGTGCAGTGATAAATCACACAAGTCTCATTAAACTGCTATATTGCCCACTATTTTGCCTTCTAAACCATGGGAAAAGGTTGCAATTGATATATGTGGTCCTTTCTATGTCACAGGTATTGACAACAAATACGCCATAGTTTTAATGGATTATTTTACCAAATGGCCAGAAGTCGCATTTGTTAAGGACATCAGGGCTTTCAATGTGATTGAATTTTGCGAAGAAGTGTTTCGCAGGGAAGGTTATCCGAATTCCATTCTAACTGACAATGGACCACAATTTGTAGCTGGTGAATTTGCTAAATACTTAGAGGAAGCGGGAGTCAAACATCTCACCACAGCGGTTTATAATCCTAGAGAAAACGGTCTTGTAGAAAGGTTTAACCAAGTGTTAAAGGAGTGTGTACAGTTAGCTAATACGTGTGGTGATGATTGCAAAAATGCCGTAAAGGAAATGTTATGGTGTTATCGGAATACACCTCATACGGCTACTGGTGAAACCCCTTTTAGTCTTCTTAAAGGTCGTGTAGCATGTACCAAAGTGAAGCCATTGTGGATATGCAGTTCTAATTTTAAAAAAATAACTAGGGAAAACTTATTGTGCAGAGTTCAGGATTATCAAAGCAAATACGTAGGGAGACACAATGACAGAATCAAAGAACGTACGGAAAAATTTACCATTGGTGAATGGGTAAGAACACACCTATATGGTAATCAAAGAACAAGTTTATCAAGATGGTCCAAACCTAAGCAGATCACAAAGGTTGAAGGTAACAGTGTGTGGCTGAGCGATGGAAAGTGGTGGAATGTGAGAAGTGTGACCAAATGTAATGAGTTGGAGCGTGAGGTTTGGTCAAGGGACCAAGGTTCCGTACCTTTCCACACCATTTCATCCAATGCACAAGAACGCAAAATGTTGAGACGTGTTAGATCCAAACCTGCTTGGATGAAGGATTACGTTTGCACTTAGATGCAAATTTTTCCTGTATATTTAATGTTTAGTTTTTCTTATCTTTGTTATCATTATATTGTTAGTTTTGTTTTTATTTTGTTAGGAAGGAAGTTGTGATGTATCCTAGCAACTGTACCTTAGTTACCTTGTTGCTATATGACATGTTCACTGGATTCTGGATTGTAGAATCCAGGGGACACAGAGAGAGCAGACCAGCAGTTACTGAGGGAAGAAGGACCTCTGGGCCCAGGGGTTGTATGGTACAAATAAACTACTTTTCTTTATCTTCAATGAGCCTCCTGTGAACTTTAAAAGTAGCCATTTCCAGGCAGAATATGTGGGGTCATTGCTAAGGTTTGAGGACTATCTTTGGTTGCCTTTGTGCTAGGTGATGGCTCTCACAGAAGGTACTAATGACTCTGGCTCCAAGCACATTTATCCAAAACAAGATCACAAAGAAGTGTGAGGTCTCTGCACCCGGTTATCATCAGCCCTCCTGAAACACTAAAAAAGGATAGACAAAGGGCCGTGCCATGCCTAATAATGTCCTCACATAGAATAACAAATGCAGTTCCACCCCTGATCCATACTATCCACTAAATGGCAGAGCCTAGGTAGAACTAATCAGTAGCTCTTTGCTAATAAGGACCCCATTGAACTTCTAAGGAGAACCCCATTTTCATACTTCACTCTAGTGTCTGAACCCTCCAGCCACAGGAATGCAGTCAACAAACATCCCCTGTCTGGGGAAACTGTATCCACTCCATCTTGTGCCAGGCTAAACTAGGGGCCATCCAAAATAGGTCCCAGTACTCAGACTTTCCCCACACACAAATTCCTACTACCATATATCTGCCACACACTCACAACACATACACAAACTAGACACACACAAACTCACACAGGATATCAGCACAAGGATATGGGGTTCACATAACAGCTGAACTTTACATACGAGGGGTCTGTAGATTTCCCTCTCCCTGACACTGAGGAAAAGGATTGGTCATACTATTGATTCATGACAAATTAAGTTTATTGCCATCACAGATTTATGTATTTCTTCAGTCGGACAATAGTCCTATGTCCAGCAGGTGGGCAAGCTTGGTGTGCCCCCCAGGTAAGAAAGCAGGATCTTCTCTTCACATTACCAGGGACAAGCCTAGACCTCTTCGCACATGTTAGATTGTCATGATGCAGGGGCAAAAAAAAAGTGTCATGATACCAGTTTCGCATGCAGTTGGAGAGTCAGGTCATGGGTAAGCTCCCATTCGCTCATGCAGGGGACATTCCATCACAAATGTTGTTCTCTTTTTCCAATCTCACCCTGTGCATAGCTTAAGATAGATGTCATTAACCGTTTCCTGGTATAATGAAGCAGGACATGCATTTCTCATTAACATAGTTCATCTGTGAAATGTGCAGGTCAAAAAATATGAACTATCTCTGAAAAGGCAAAATGCTTTTTCCTGTATTGCACACAATGTTCAGAATCCAACACATTTAAAAATAAAAGAACTGTCTTCAGCATAAATGGCAAAACATCCTATTACTGGAGTTGCATCTTTTCAGTGATTCAAAATATATCAGTGCTTATGGAGTACTGGCCCAGTGCTGAGGTGTGCTGGCTCATTTGTACTGGATGCAACCAGCTGCAGCACTCTGAGTAACTGAAAGATGACACATAGTGCTATAGAAAATAACTGATTGAATACATGCATATGACGGGGACTTAAACAAATTCTGTTTTGGCTGACATATTCCATTCTGACACAAATCCGTTCTCCATTACAGATGATGGACCAGTAACCTAGCTAATCTTAAAGGGAGTTCAAGGCATTGATGTAACTGGTGGTCTAGAATTTGTGTCTTATATGAGGGTTAGGGCAGAGGATCATACACTTCATCTAGGAAGGAGACACTTAAACTCCATTCAAATGTAGTCCAGTGAAATGCCCCTCTTTAAAACATTGAGCATCCATGGAATGGCTCACCTGTATGTGTGTGTGACCTGAAGGCCAGCAGAAGAATGGTGATGCCACAGTCTTATACTGGTAATCTTTATTACTCTGAATTTCAATGGGAAAAGATACATCTTGTCTGTATTATATTCATATACACCTAGATGATATAGTGGTAGTAATGACATGTGTTATAATCTTTCCTCTTATACTTACTATAGATATATATAAAATAGTGCTAGTTTCTTTCCGTTATTCTTATTTTGTTATTGGTATTTCCCTACCCATCTTATCTCTGTCATATGGTGCATTCCTGCATTCCATCAGTTGGAGCTGAAGCCTGCCTTAGAATGCTGAGAGAGGGATTCTGTGAGGCTTGGGCTTGGTGGGAGTTTGGAATTGGGAGAGTGGAGACTCTAAATAAAGACGCTTGAAATCTCTTCTTTGTGGAAGCGTCCTTGTAACACTGGCGACGATCTGTGTAAGGAGGTAGATGCTACGGTCTCCTCCCTTTCTGGGTGTCCTCTGCTTATTCTGACCTGTGCCAAGTGGAACCTGAACCCGAACTTCCTTTGGTCAAACCTTTTCTCGGCAAGGTTGAGGTACTGTGTTATATATACATGCTCTTCTTACCTTTGTCTTGCTTCGGACCTATTGTGGACACCCTCCAGCTTCCTCATTTTCTCCGCTGCCTTCCCTGCATCTGGTGACGCTTACCTCTGAATCCGTCACCCGCCTCTTGGCTGTACTTCCTTACGGACAGTTCCTCGGTGTTCCGGGAAGTGTGGTTACTGGCTCCGCTGCGGAGACACGATCCTGACCCAGACTTTTCTGGGCGAGCCGAGCTGGTGTCACTGTTTCCCCACCTCCGCAAGAATTCTCTTCAGTTTGTGACTGGGAGTTCCTGTAGGTGTTGTTGCCGGCCCCTGGGCGGTGACTTTCATTGGCCAAGCCTTTTCTGGTTTCCTCGGCACAGGCGGTGTATCCGGCATTTTACCCAGACTCGCTCCATGAGCCATCTACATCCCTCAATATTGCAGCTTAGTCTGCCAAAATCTTTACAGCATGTCCCCTCAGTGACACACACACTTTCAGCATCAGGCCTCCTTCAGTGGCACAAGTGTTTCCTCTCCTTGTGCATCTCCATCTCAGTGATTCACACACTTCCTCCATATTTCAGCTTCTGTCAGCCTTTCCTTTGTGCATATCTGTTCCAGTGATTCGCACACTTCCTCCACACTTCTGCATCTCTCAGATCAAGCTTGTGTTCAGTGGCTGCGTGCACCCCTCCTCGGTGATACACACACCTTTGTGTTTCCTTACAGTACATCATCATCATCCTCCAACCACTCTACAAGCGTGTTCCCCTCAGTGACACACACTTTTAGCAATCTCTACTTCTTCATTTGAGCTTTTCTCTCATATTGTCAACTGCGGTGATACCCTCACCATTGTGTTCCTTACTGTACATCCTCTTTATACCTACAGCCTCCAGCAGGCATGTACTCCTCAGTGACACGCACACTCAGCATCTCTACTGCTCCCTGTGTGCTTATCTCATATTTTGGGGGCTGCAGTACTCCCTTCTCGGTGATACGCACACCAATGTGTCCCTTACAGTGCATGTCATCATTATACATTTCCCAGTCAATGGTGTTCTATTGATAAGTACATTGCTGGATGAAATCTTCATAGTAGTCGTGCTCCCTCCCAAGGGTGAAAAGAACTATTGATGGACAGAATGCAGAACAATGTCATACATTCACAGCAGTACAGAGATCTGGGCCTAAATCCATCGTTTTTTTGCCCCCCATGCCATTCGAGTTTGAACCCAGCCATATGCAAATCAGTCTTGACCCTGCGCCCAATGGAAACAGTCCAGCCAGAACTGCCAGGCCAGGTCCTCCCTAGACTGGAAACAAGCATCCTAGGACCGGTTTCGGGGTTTCACCCCTCATCAGCCAGGATAGCTTGACTCCAGTGGCATGGAGAGCACAGGACCCATGTCTGGGCATACCCGTCCCACTTGGGGTGACAAATGCAAAAAGAACAATTGATGGACAGAATGCAGAACAATGTCATACATTCACCCCAGAACAGAGATCTGGGCCTAAATCCATTGTTTATTTGCTCCCCATGCCATTCCAATTTAAAACCAGCCATATGCAAATCAGTCTTGAGCCTGCACCCAATGGGAACAGTCCAACAAGCATCCTATGACCGTTTTCGGGGTTTCACCCCTCATCAGCCAGGATAGCTTGACTCCAGTGGCATGGACCCATGTCTTCGCATACTCATCCCACTCAGGGTGACAAATGCAAAAAGAAAAATTGATGGACAGAATGCAGAACAATGTCAAGCAATTTTGTTTTATTATATTTGCCCCTGATATATGTCAATTGTGTTGACCAAATCTTTTATCTTTAGTTTCTAATCTTTTACAGTGTTTCAATTTGCCTATTATCCTTTTGCACTCGTCTTAATTGCTAACCCCCTCCATGGCAGCGGCAACCATGCTCCAGCCTGCACCATTTCTAAATAACTTAGGAGAACCTGTGGTGCCTTGGAAGGAATGGATACAAATATTCAAATCATATCTAATTGCCATTGGGGGAGAAAGGTTTAGTTCTGTAAGGAAACAACATACTTTACTGTATAATCTGTGCACACATGGTAGGAGGTTTTTTGAGAGTTTACCTGACCCAGAGATTCCTCGTATTGAACGTGAAGGGGATGGTGATGTAGAGGATGAGTACAAAATCACCTTGCTCAAATTGCATAACCACTTTGGAGACAAAAGAGGAGAGGGGAGAGGTTGTAGCCTTACGGCTCGAGAGGTCAACCTCGAAGCTGGGGAACCAAGTTCGAGTCTCGGCAACGATGCTCAACATCCTGGGATTCTGGGCAAATCACTTAATCGCCCGTGCCGAACAAAAAAATGAATGTGTCCATCTGTAACGAAACTGGTGCTCATGTAAAGTGCTCTGATACCTGATATCTATAGGTCTAGTTCGCGCTATATAAAACTCTAAAAAAAAATCAAAAAAAAAATCAATATAGTGCTCCAACTTCACAAATTCTTCAGCCATTCCCAGGGTAAACATGAAAGCATGACTAACTATGTAGCGGTACTTAGAGGGTTAAGCAAGTTAGGTGAGTTTGCTGAATTAAACGAGTCGCTCATAAGAGACCAGCTAGTGCGTTGCCCTAACAATACCTGGATACAGGAAAAACTTTTACAAAAACAACCTAATCTTCAAGAGGCCATTGAGATAACAAAATCCATTGAGCACACAGCCTTATGTTTGAAAGAAATTAGAACACCTACCATTAATGAACACATTTCTGAAATAATAGACAAAGACGAAGAACCGAAAACAATTGTTTGCAAAGTTAAAGTTAACAAAGAATTCCGCCAATCTGGTGAGTCAGAAGATAACAAATTGAAATGTTATCGCTGCTAAAGCAGAAACCATTCAGCTAACCACCCTAATTGCCAAGCTAGATCTGCCATTTGTAAGAAATGCAAAAAAAAAAGGCCACTTAGCGAGGGTATGCAGAAACAACTCTATGAAACTTGATGGAGTTAATAATGAAAGTTCGGAAGGAAGATCCCAATCTGTCAAGAAAACAATACTCCAAGTTAATGATGTGACGTAATGCTGGATGGTAATCCCATCGAAATGTTGGCTGATTAATGCTCTACCTTTACATTAGTCAATTTCTCAGATTATAGATTAATGACCAATAGCATCAAGGAGAACTTAATTACAGCTGACATATCTCCTAGTGGGTACACCAAGGATCCCATTCCCCTCAAAGGGAAGGTTAAAACTCTCCACATTTAAGGACCAACCTATAGTAGGGAAAGTGTCTATCATAGACGAAGGTTCCAACCTCTTTGGATGGCAACATCAAAAAGAATTAGGGATAAAACTAGACCCTAATAACCCTGAACAGGTCTATACCATAAACAAATCTATCACAGGAGAAACAATATGTGATGAGTTCCCTGAAGTGTTCACAGAAAGTTTAGGATTGCTTAAGGATTTTCAGCATAAAATCAAACTTAAATGTAATACTGTACCAGTGGTGCATAAAACCAGACCCATACCCATCTTATGTGGGGCCCTTTACAAAAGGAACTTGCGAGGTTGAAAGATTTAGGCATTATACAAGGCATTGATTGTTCTGATTGGGTTGACCCCATTGTCATAGCAAAAAAAAAGCCCATGGAGATGACATCAGATTATGCATTGATTTACGTGACCTCAACAAGAACATTTGGGTTGAGAGACACCCTTTACCTCGTATCCACGAGATGTTGAGCACAATAGGGGAAGCTAATTGCTTCAGCGAATTGGACCTCTCCATGGCCTACAGTCAAGTTGAACTCCATCCCGAGTTGAGATGGTTAACAGCATTCACCACACCCATGGGCACATTCATGTTCTGCAGGTTGCTTTCGGGCTAGCATCTGCTGCAGTGTTCCAAAAAAGAATGCAAAAAATATTAGAAGGGATTCCTAAAACCTTGTGTTTTCAAGACGATGTGTTAATATACGGGGCCTCTGTGGAGGAGCATAACATGGTGTTGAGGAAAGTATTTTCCAAAATAAAAGTTGCAGGGTTAACGTTAAAAAAGAGAAGTGTAAAATAGGTGTTAGGACTGTGGAGTACTTGGGACATACTATTTCTAAAGATGGGTTTAGACACAAAATGTGTCTACTTGTAGCTATCAAGGATGCTCCGGCCCCAGAGACAAAAGATGAACTGAAGTCATTCCTCGGACTTGTGGAATACATGGGCAAGTATGTTAAATATTTTGCCAATTGAACCAGCAGTGGCGGCTGGTGACATTTGAAAGTGGTGAGCGTAAAATGATTGTCATACTGCACCGCAGCGAGCGAGCGTAGCGAGCGAGCCCAAACAACCTAAGAAGGGTTCGGGGGGGGTCGAGAAAATTTTGAAAAAAGAGTGGACAAATGGTGCATTTTCAAGCAAATTTGAGAAAGCAGGAAGGTTAATAAAGCCCTGGGGTTGTCACTTGTGATCATCTTTTATGGGATGGTGTAATCTTATCTGATTTGGCCACTTTAACAGTGAAAATATTTATAAGGAGCTGAGGATGACTTTCATTGATCAGAAAAAAAATAGCTCTCATGAACCAGATCAATCAGATTTCATCGCTCTATCAAAAAGGACTGATCATAGGGTATATGAGTATCCGGGCAGATCACTCATTTAATGCTCATGTCCATTGGAATTAGGGTGACTCACTCAGGTAGTGAAGCACAAACCCCCACTTGTAGACACACTCTTGGTCTGCTATTCTCTTGATCCCTAAAATCACAGCCTCAATTTACATATGTCTATCCTGGCCTTATCTCATTCTTCTCAATTTTGTTACTAAGGATTATTTATGCAACAATCCAAAGCAGGAAAACAATTGGGAGCAAGACACATATGCAAAAACCCCACCAATGCTTTTTTTGTGGGAGCACTTACATCAGCATCACACCCCTCCAATCACTCTTCACCTGACTACCAGCTTTGAATCCTCGCCGATATCAAGTGGCGGGTCAGATCCTCTGGATACCGGGGCCAACTCCAAAGCCTTCAAAGCAGCCACAAATATGGCTGGGAGACATTGGGGTACATGGAAGCTAACTGCAATACACGTACACAAGATATCACAGGTTCACTGCCACAAAAGAAATGAAAAGGCCAATGGCAGCTGGTCTCTCTGCTATGAACCGCAAAGTGTGTGGGTCGAGGGCGGCTCTCACAGTGGGTGTGGTCCTGTAAGAACAATCAATCTGCCTATGTTGTGAGCATTTGTGTGACTCTCCCTGGCTCTTGTTTTTCGGGGCAGAAGCACATAAACTGCACAAAGCATGTGAAATGGCCAAATCCACCTGTTTCTTGGTTTGACCCATAAAACGAATGTGGATGGTTCTTGTAGCACAATTTGCTCAGTAGGTGAATTGTAAAAATGGGAAAATACCAACCATTTCACAATTTGCAAAATAATTTTACCCACCTCTGCTAGCTAACTCTTAGTTCACAGAGGGATTCCATCAAAGTAAACAGAAAGAAAGGGTCCTCCAATTGAAATGGGCACAATGCAAACTCTCAGCAGCTCACAGAGTCTGGATACCACTGCTAGTTCTGTGAGCTGGTCCACCCACAATAGCCTACTTCCAAGCTCGCATTTTCGAAACAGAAAATCCCACAAAGCAGTCTTCAGGATCTATGATGAATTGATGGTTACTCTGCACCTCCACTTCACCCAAGCACACCTTACAGCCGCTCTGTGATAGCCTGCCATCTTTCTTCTAGAGTACATTCGGCATGATCTTGGTGAACGAGCAATCTTCCAGCTTCACCAAGGACTTTATCAAAGTCTTGGATCATGTGGGTACCAATTTATATCTAAAGTTCCCAGTTTTACAGGAATCCAATTCTTCAAAGATCATTTCATTATTCAGTAAGACTGTTCAACATAGACAAAGAAAAGGTTGTCATCCGTGGACTCCCTTTTGTTGACCCTATTGTATCCAAATACACAAAACGCTCTCAACTGGTTAAGTTCTACAAAACTCATAATATTCTCTCATCATCCCTCTCCTAAACACAGAGGATGATTCATAGCTCTTGTTAAACTGCAGGATGACATATGGCCTTCCCTTTTCTCAGAAAGGTCTCGCAATAATAGTAATTTCACAACTTCCCCAATTCCTGGAGAGCAATAATCTATTCCATGATTAAAAATTGTGCTTCTGGCACCGCGTAAGGACTGAAAATACTCCGATAAACTTCAGCTGCAGAAGATGCCGGTGATGCATGAGCTTTTGACACCATCTACTGGACTCGTTAGTAGTGACTGTCGGAAGAGGTGGGACAGCCCTTGCCCTGTTCCCGTCCTCCCTAGAACACAGCATCCACCCATCAAGTTAAACTTGATACATAGCATTGCCAAACGATCATCGTAACTTGGGTTGTTGACCCGCAATAACATGTACATGACTCTGTAACCCTTGCCATTTGAGACTACGACATCATCCCCCGCATGTGTAAAGACAACAGTCAGTGGAACCACAACCTTCGCAAGGCATGATTGATTCGCACTGTCACTCGGCTCTGCTGGGAGTCATAACTTGGTGACAAATAATGGATTACCGTGTCCCGGACAAGCTCTCGTCCGCCATTGTTCTCCTGACATCAAAAGCCAAAAAAGCATATTAGCATCTTTAATAAGTGCCGAGGTCATGGACGCCTCGCACTTCCAAATTACTTTTGTGTAAATTTGAAAGAAAAAATGCATTTGAATATGAAGAAGATGTGACTGGGAGGTTAACAAGAGGGAGCCCTCGGCACAACCGAATTTTGAACTGCGTTCATTTCATGTTTCTGTGTTTGCTAAAAAGGTGTGTGTTGTTAAAGCTCTCTTTCCTTCCCTCCCACAATAAGTGTAAATGCCGCAGACCTGATAGTTCGGTGTAATTGCCGCCTCTGGCTTTGCTGTGATTATGCATCCTGGTTGCTGGGGCTTTTAGGGTGTATTTTAAAGGATGCGTGCAGTCGCGGCTCGCGGGGGTGTCACGGGGGGGGGGTGTTTAAAATAAAATAAAAATCCTACCTGACCAGGTCCGCGCCGCCTCAGGGCCGTTGGCACCTACAGGAACAGCTGCATCACTGCTGGCAAGTGGCAACCCCTCTCAGCCAATCCTGGCGCTGCTCCAGCAGCGGCAGGATTGACTTAGAGCAGGGTTACTCGCCGCAGGGTTACTCGCCGCCCGCCTGCCCATTAGGAGACCGAGGTTTGAGCCTTTGCTCAACCCTCGCTCTCCTAATGGGCATGCGCCAGCCTGAGCAGACACTAGTGCGCATGACTGGGCACGGCGGAAAAATTTGCCGACCTTCACAAGTCATGCGCACTTGTGCTGCTGCCTGCCCCTGGTCTGACAATGCCTGTCAGTAAGCATGACGTCGGACCGCCCACCCCCTTCAGACTCTTAAGGGGGTGGGCGGTCCGACGTCATGCTGACTGACATGATTGTCAGTGCTCCCTCGGCGTCTCTGAACTTAAGTGAGTTTACTTAAGTTCAGAGACCCCGAAGGAGCTGTGGGCGCGGGCGGCTTGTGGGGCAACGCCCCAGCGCCCTAATGGACGCACCGCCACTGTGAACCAGTACCCTTAGAGATCTCATAAAGAACCATACACCCTACAAATAGCTAGATGTGCATCAAGTCGTGTTTAAGAAAATCAAGGAAGCTATTCTGTCAGCTCCATATCTATGCAATTTTAACCCTTGTAGGAAAACTATATTAACCACTGATGCAAGCAATAAAGGGTAAGGGGCCACGTTATCCCAAGTAATTGACAGCAAAGAAAGAATTGTGGCCTTTGCATCATGCACTCTTGCAAATCTGAAATTAATTATTCAGTGTTCGAAAGAGAGGCCCGTGCAAGCTTCTGGACTGTAAAACATTTTAAGTTCTTTCTATGGGGTCTGCAATTCTGTATTCGCACCGACCATAAACCTCTCACATACATGTTCAGCTCTTAGGGATCCTCCAACAGCACTCTGCGTATTGCCAGATGGTTCCTGGGCTTAGAAAGCTTTTGCTTTAAAGTGGAATATATTCCTGGCAATCTAAACACTGCAGCTGATTTCCTATCTAGACCTCCCCTTAATAAAGAGGAACAATATGACACTCCTGAATATCCTATTTTGGAAATCAACTCTCCTGCCAGAACTACCAAGGAATGGGAAGAATATTCTGTCAAGGATAGGACATTTGACCAACTTAAATCTTACTCTCTGCTAGGTTGGCACAAATCTTACAGCAAAGTCAACGGTGAAGCCAAGAAATTCTGGGAAATTCATCATGAAATTAATTTAAATCAGAACTTAATATTCAGAAATGACAAAATAATACCCCCTGAAGGCATAAGGAACAAGGTGATTGACCTCGTACATGAAGGTCATCTAGGGAGGGGCTTAACAAAATCTAGGCTTAGAGAACGCTTTTGGTTTCCCACCATGGATTCCTTGATGGAATCCAAAGTAAAGAACTGTTTAATTTGTGCCAATAGCGACAAATCCAAAAGTATTCACAAAACTCCCTTATCCCCAGTTTCCATTTCAGATAAACCCTGGGAAAAACTTGCTCTAGATATAATTGGCCCCATTAACCGTAAAGGTGTTTCAAAACGCTTTGCATTTGTTTTAGTAGACTACCAATCCTATTGGGTCGTCACTAGAATGGTGAGTTAAATCACCACAGAAATTCTCATTGATTTCCTGAAAGACACTTTCACAACAGAAGGCATCCCAGCCACCCTCGTCACGGCTAATGGTGTTCAATTCACTTCTACATTCATGACTGGTTTTCCTACAAGGTTAGTCATCACACACCCTAAAACTGCTTTCTACTGTCCCAGAGCCAATGGCTTTGTGGAAAGAATTAACAGGAGGATCAAAGAATGTATACAACTATCCTGTGTCAATCACCTCATGGTTGAAAGAGACATGCTCTGGGCATGCCACACTACTCCTAACCTTGTCACCAGAATATCCCCTTTCTCCTCTCTCAAAAGGAGGAAGCCAAGCACAAAGTTCTTTCCGAATTAGATTAATTGCTACAAAAAACAAAATAAAATGTCATTTTATAATTGTTTAAAGCTTCTTATGGCACTCAATATGTTTGCTAATTTTGTTGTCTGTAGTAGGCCTGAAAACCATAAACCTTAGGGATGCATTTTTACACATTTCCTAGCAGCACAACTTCCCTTTCAAACTTGGCAAGTAGAAGAGGAATTTAGGGGAAAATGAACCTTATACTGTATATATGAATGATATCTTCTCTTCAAAAACATCCAGCACTTAGTAGGGGAGAAGATCCTCCCACATGCTCATTAGATTAGTTTTCTCTGAGATTAACAAGTGTCTATTGCATGATTATGCAGCGTTGAATTGTTTTGAGTAAAACATATACATACTGGTATGAATTTTAGCTCCATGCTCAAACTGACTGTTTTCTTGCAAGAGCCCTGGTCAGGTATAATGATTGTAGGAAAGCACAATCTTTAGCATGACAGCCACCTAGATTTTTGCCTTGAATGTTTTTGCTGGCTGTAGAACTCTGTGCACTTTTCCCCTGCTAACTATTGGGAAAGTGCGGGTGCTCCTCCTTCAAACATGATAAAATTGCTATACCCCTAATTGGCATATTTAGCTTACCTATAAGTCTCTTGTATATGGTACAAAGTGTACACAGGGCCTGTAAGTTAAATGTCACTAGTCAACTTCAGCACCTCTTGTACCATCCACCACAGCGACAGTGTAAAACATGGCTTTAGGCCTATCATAGTAAACTAACTAAAGCAGCTTTTAAACTGCAATTCAAAATAAACATTTTGATAGGTCTAAAATTGTCTTTTAAATATTCTAGTAGGCCTTAATGGGAGTGAGGCATTGTACATGATATTTAAAAGTAGGACATGTAGAAATTTTATGTTAAACATTTCCTTACAGTGAAAAAGCCCTACTGTAGCACAACAGGCTATCCCACAGTAAAGCACTAGGATGCAATACTACATTTTATAATGATATCTCAGGCTAGAAAACACTTTGAAATTTCATTATTTAGCATATATATATATATATATCTATATCAATGAACCTTTTCAATAAAGCGATCACTCAGAGTCTGTACAACTGCCAGATGATGGTTTATTCCAGTAACGCGTTTCGTTTGTCAAGCAAGCTTGTTCATACATTACATTGAGGGCTGTGACTGCCATACATAGTGGATAACAGAAAGAGAAAAGGGGACAATATAGGGGTTGCACATACTGTAGAAATGGCATCCATCTTGGAATGGTCAAATTGCGGAAGTTAGTCAATATTACCTTCATATTGAGAACTTTCTCTTACATACTGCGATTATGATTACTATGTAAACCATCAATGGTGCAAATACAACCATCTTACAATACAGTGCAAGTCATTAATGTCAAATAGCATATATATTTGTGTACTTACACGCTCGGATGATTGCATCTGGGGACGCCATTGGCACCGATTTCAGCTTCCAGGATACATATGCGGGAGGACTGGGGCAATCACTGGCTTCAGCAGACAGGCAGCTAATATATAGTCTGCTTACACTTGCGGTACTCACTGGAGTAAAACATGATGTCACACATGTGCTTTACTGCATTTTGCCCACAGACATACGCTGCAAAACTCCTCAGTCACCACCATGAACATAGTAGAAACACTGACACTAACACACTTGTATAAATACCACCCTTTCACCAGTAGAGCGCTATGTGATCAAGGCCACATGTCTGGCGGCCGAAACGCGTCATTTGGACATTTGATGCTCGAATAAATCATCATTTAACTTTCTAACTTTGCCTTTGGAGTCTGTTTCCTGGTGTTGCGCCTTTCTTTGGATGGTGGTACCCCTGGGATCCTGCTGTGGAATATTTTGCAGAGCACGGCTGTCTCTGCTTCACAGACCCCCTCTTCACAAAGAACTACTGGGCCAACGTGGTTAAATACAAAGCCGAATTCGACATGAGCTCCGGGAGGAGAAGCAACTAACCACGGCCCCCTGACAGCTTTATACTGGCATGCCTCAAATGCCCATCGAGTAGGAGGTGAAGGACGAGTCGGAGGACCCGGCCAGACGTCTCCACACATCCGGTGGTGAGTACGAGCAGCAGCACAGCTTAAGTCAGGTCAGAAGAGGAGCAAGTTTAAGCCCCCAATTTAACACGCCTGTTATTTTCAGGGGAGTGATACATATATATACCAAATCATCATGTCCAACGAAGCGCTGCGAGAGAGGGAAGCAGCCGCAGAAGCACTTTTTGATAATTTACCGAATGTACCGAGTCTTGCTAGAAGTGCAGAAGCTAATACAGGTACTACTGATGACAGCTACAAAGCCAAACTGAAAACACTTGAAAAACGTATGCGCACAGAAATCACCAAGTGGTGGGAGGCTAAATCTTTGCAGAAATACCGAGAGGCAGATCGGGTCCCACGAGGTCTGAGAATAATGTTGGCGCCTAGCTTTGAGCAACTTAACCCAGACATGCTAAAGGAATGGGCCACAAGCAACCTAGAGGCCTCAATGCGTTTGGTGATCATATTAATTAAATATGCTGAAATTGACAGGGCCAACTTGCAAAGAGAGATTGATGCTTTGAATGAAGAGTTGGATGCCATGAGCCCAAAGGATGCCATCTATAAGGGCAGGGATGAAATCAAGATACGCCTCAGAAAACATGAAGACACTATTAAAGCACGCAAAGTGTTCAAATTTGCCCGGGACAAAACAGACTATGAATGTGGGCAAATTTTTACGTTCGCTAGAAAATACGACTCCATCAGAACACAGCGTATGAACAAACAAAATCAACAGGGGCAGCCTAAACCACCAGCAGGCAACACCGACGGTGCTGAGTCTGCCTCCCTATCTGATATGAGTTCCTTGGCAGAGAGTGGAGCGGATTCAGATGACGGAGGCAGATGGAGAGCTAACAACATGCCCGGCAGAGTGAACCCCAGCCCAGGAGAAGAGATGGATTTTTTAGTCTTCGACCGGCGACAGACCCTCAGGCCAAGACCGCAAAGGAAAACAAACACCGACGCAACCGAAGGAGGCGGGAAAGGCGGAAACTCAGAAAAACCAAAGCAAATGTACAAAAGAAGAGGCAATTGGAGAAAGAAATGAAGAATGATACCAAGACTATTATCAACTTGAGCACTATGGACCTCACTGAAGCCGAAATACAGCTCCTTACGTTGGGCCTCACCTTTTGCCCTGAAAGCTCATTTGATTACAGCAACACCCAAATTGACGTTTTCAAATTCATCAGGAAACTTAAATTGATTAAATTCTTCAAACTCAAACAAAGTAATGTCACCGCTACCGACACTGTACCAGCCGGCCAAACAACTGAGCAACCACTCACGGTGGCGGATATCCCGACATTGCGCATCTTGGGGGAACTAACAGTGCTGTGTACCCCGAGGCCTACTCAACAACTTCTACTTGATGAGGGTATTGAGAGTTCAAGCAGAATCCCTAGCCCTTTCAAGCCGCACTCCACCTTTACCCCCATGATACCGAGGGATGCGATTGACATATACAGTGATGTTATTATTGATGAGCTCAAGGCGCTACATCTCAAAACCAGGAGGCGCACGAATGCAAAACATATACAGAGTCTCAAATACAATGAACTCATGACTAAACTCCAAAACAACAATGAAGTCATCATCAACAAGGCGGATAAAGGAGGGAACATTGTGCTGTGACCACGCAATCTATATCTGGAAGAAGCTAACAGACATCTGAGCGACAATCTTTGCTACAGACTCTCGAGCCACAATGACATGGCCAACAGTAACAAGGAACTCAGGAAACACCTAAATGAGTTCAAATCTAAGGGCCAGTTGAGTAAAGAAGAATGTGCATTCCTTAACATTGAGACTCCAGTCCTACCTATCCTTTACTTTCTGCCGAAAGTGCACAAAAATGTGACCCCCATTCCTGGTCGACCCATCTTGGCCAGAAAAAGCATCTGCGAAAACATTTCCAAGTATGTGGATTTTTTCCTGCAAGATCTGGTTACCAGCCAAACAACCTACCTCAGGGACACCAGTGATTTCCTGCTTAAAGTAAAAGACATTCCATGGCAGGAGGACTATTTGCTAATCTCCATGGACATTACATCGCTGTATACCAGCATACGCCACCACGATGGTCTAGCTGCATGTAAATACTTCCTGGGGAAAAGACCCATCAATTGTCACTTGCATAACAAACTCATTTTGTTTCTAATTGATTGGTGTCTCACACATAATTTTTTCATGTTTATAAGGAAGATATACCAGCAACTCAGGGGTGTGGCCATGGGAGCCTGCTTCTCGCCCAGCTACGCATGTTTACATGTTGGCTGGTGGGAAGAGCGGGTTCTCATGGTCAAACACCTGACAGCTTTCAACAACAACATTGTATCTTGGCTACGCTACATAGACGATGTCTTTTTGATTTGGCGAGGTGATGTTAACAGTGCTAGAATTTTCATTAATGAGATCAATGACAATGATCTCAATTTGGAATTTAATGCTAACATTAGTGCCACCTCTGCTGAATTCCTAGACGTCAATCTGTACATCGCCAATGGCTCTTTGCATTCTAAGCTCCATCGGAAGCTTACCGCAGGAAACTCTACACTGCACGCCTCCAGCTTTCACCCTAGGCACCTCATAACCAGCATTCCATATGGGGAAATGTTACGCTTAGCCAGAATTTGCAGCACCCAAGAAGATCGCTTTGAGTGCCAGGGGAAGCAGCGAAGAGATTCAGGGCACGGGGTTATTCAGCGGCTGTCATACGGAAAGCCTTTGACAGAGCCAATGCCATCCCTAGGGAGGAACTGCTAGTGGTCCCATCCACACCTGAGGTTACTAATGCAGCCAACATACTCAGTGAACCTAATAGCCCAGTCACCCCGAGGTTGATCATAACGCACAACACTGAGGAAAGAGCCATCAGGGCTGTAATCAACAAGAACTGGGGTATTATTAGATCAGACCCCGCATTAGGACCTGCAGTAGCCCACAAACCTGACATCACTTACAGAAGAGCTTTTTCCATGAGGGATGCACTAGTCAGAAACAGCCCAGAGATCGCAACATCTCAGAATTGGCTAGCGGACAGAAAGGGTTTTGTCAAATGCCAGAGTTGCAGGGCATGTAAATTTGGCAAGAACATCACAAAGGTAGACTCAGCCTTTAGACACGCGCCACTCACTATCAAGCACAGACTCACTTGTAGAACTGACTTTGCGGTTTACATGTTAGAATGTAACTTCGGGCTGCGCTACATCGGGAGCACTAAATTGCAAGTGCACCTGCGCATTCTCCAGCACCTCAGAGCAATAGTTAACAATGACCCAGCCTACCCCATAGCCAGGCATTTCAAGGACGTGCATAATAACAATCTAGAGCACCTCCGCTATTCAGTCATTGATTGTGTCCCACCACTCAGACAGGGTGGTAACAGGGAGAAGCTTTTGAGGCAGTTGGAGAGTAGATACATTCTGCAATTCAATACCAAGTCGCCCGCTGGGCTCAACACCACGGAGGATCTGCACCACTTCCTATAGCGTAACATGGCATTCACATCCTTAGTGAGCATACCATCGCTTTACAGCTGTATATCTATGTTATCACCTGTATATATTTCACTTTTTACATCTACTGTTTATATTCCACTATTAGGCTCTGCCCGTGCACCCACTGTATTTACATGTAGTTGGGTTTCCCGTCATTTATGCTATGTGCGACCACAAAGACATTACCCAGTATTCATACTGTCATTTTATTTGTCTAAATTTTGTTTTTCAAACATAGGCACTGCAGGCTTGTAACCTATGCTGAACAGCAACTAACGTACATATAGCATGACTGCGTATGAATATGAATTAGATTGTTACTTTTTCTCAATACGCTGTGTTATACACCCACTGCTGCTTTAGTCATATTTTGTTCAAGCACGGACAGTCTTTTGAATATTTCTTGCGCTTGCGCACACATCTTTTCCTCAGTACATTCTTTGCATTTTTATGTCACTTAAATGCTCTTGAGGAGGCACAAACACCACACTTTAGTAACTTTACTTATTTTTGCACTCACGCTTTCCTCAACATGTATATACATGCCCATGTGCACATTTCACCCTCACTCACACTTTTAACTTTTTGTTATATTTAGTGGCAGTTTCGAGATATGTTGCATTTATGCAGTTATTTCATTTGTATCTTTATTTGCACCAAAGCTTTACTTGGACATTTCCACATTAGCCTTGGTTTTACACGCAGCGATAGCATTTAGTGCTGCTTGTGGCGCACCGTGAACATAATACCACTGACACACACATTATTTGGGCATGACTCAACTTCGTACTATGAGCTGTTGGGAAACTTCAGCATGTTTTCTTAACAGAGACATGCTTCCCGTCTTAATGTGCACCGCGTCTAGACGCGTCAGTTGTTCCACAGGCGTTTTTTATTTATCTTTAGAAACGCGCCGAGAGCAGTAATTTACTGACTCGCTCAGTGTGGGGATTTTAACTTGTGTTTAAGATGTATTAGCACACGGTAATTGTTTCTCAAACTGCTCACAATTTGGCATTCTTTCCGCTGCTTTGTGTACTTACACGCTCGGATGATTGCATCTGGGGACACCATTGGCACCGATTTCAGCTTCCAGGATACATATGCGGGAGGACTGGGGCAATCACTGGCTTCAGCAGACAGGCAGCTAATATAGTCTGCTTACACTTGCGGTACTCACTGGAGTAAAACATGATGTCACACATGTGCTTTACTGCATTTTGCCCACAGACATACGCTGCAAAACTCCTCAGTCACCACCATGAACATAGTAGAAACACTGCCACTAACACACTTGTATAAATACCACCCTTTCACCAGTAGAGCGCTATGTGATCAAGGCCGCATGTCTGGCGGCCGAAACGCGTCATTTGGACATTTGATGCTCGAATAAATCATCATTTAACTTTCTAACTTTGCCTTTGGAGTCTGTTTCCTGGTGTTGCGCCTTTCTTTGGATGGTGGTACCCCTGGGATCCTGCTGTGGAATATATATAATATATATATATATAATATATATATATATATATATATATGTCTTTCAACAGATTCGCCCAGATACGAGACCGCACTCCACTTCAGGTAGGTACAACCTTTTATTGAAAAGCATTCGGCTTCCCATCCCGTTGTTGGCTCCCTTGGCCTGACGCGTTTCGAAGCTTTTTTGCTTCTCCTCAGAGGCCCGTGTCGACAACCATTGCAACTATTGCTGCCACATCTTCCCCTGCATGCTTTTTCAAATTTATTGGCTTCCGATGCGCCTCCATAGTAGGAATTTGTTGAACAATGCACGCTGGGACATGTAGTCATTATTGTCAATTTTTTTACCCTCCAGTGGGTTGGTTGTAGGCACGCATTTTGGGACATCTTTTTACAGCCCTCCAGTGGGCTCCAGGACAGGATTCCGAATGCTATATATTTATATATTTAAAGCCCAATTCACGGGTGGAATTGGATATTGAATAAAAAAATAAGAAAAAGGTACTTTTTCGAAAGTTACATTTTCCCTTGAGTCTCTGGAGGCTAAATTGCATGTGCTCCCGCTGCAGCTCTCTGAGTGCTCGACCCTGAATTAGGTATGAACACTGGTCCCAGAGCAAGAGGAAAAGACTTGGGTGTGGGGAGGTGTTTCTATTCCTCTGGCAGGATGACCGGTTGGGCAGTGCCCAGAAACCTATTTAATTTCATAGGGGCCTCCCTTGTCACAGACAGATGTCACCTGCCCGGTTCCTTTCTTTGTTCTCCCAATCAGCCAGGCTCCAATCACAGCAGGGAGTGAGCTACCCCCAAAAAAAGTTTGAAGTGACCACAGAGGATCGGCTGTTCATTTCCTTGCCCATACCTCTGTGGTGGGAACACATACACTGCACAAGGGGAGAAGGGTTTATTCATCTTGGAGGTAGAAAGGGAAGGACACTGTGGGATTGTTTGCTGTAGAACACACAGAAAATGCAAAACTGGATAGGATTATCCCTGGTAACTTTTACCCAATTGGTTATGGAGAGGTGAGGAATAACCAGCACACACAATCTGGTGCCAGACATAAATGTGGCATCCCCAATACCCTCCTCAGAACACTAATGGGCCTGTGGAAGATCAGAAGAGGAGTGGTCCTGCCGTCTGAGACCTGAGAAGAGCCCTGAAGGACTGGACCTGCTCTCCGGTGAAAGAGGTGGAACCCAGAGGTCATAAAACTGACCTCTTGTTTAAGCTATATGGAAACAACAAGCTAAAATAGGCCTTTCCTTAAACTGCCCAGGTATCCAATTCCAACTGGATCAACCCGGACCCTGCTGGTGGCTACTGCTGATTCTAGACTTGAGCCCCAAGTGCTGATCCTGAGGTCCTGGAACTATTTGCTGCAACAAAGTGTACTCTAATATCTGGAGAAACCTTGGAATTTGAAACCTTTTGGCACCAAAGACCTCCAGAGTACCGATACAAACCTGCCAAGCTGATCCAACGAAGAAGGACTGCCTCTGGCCATAGGATTCAGGTTTTCCCTACTCAAAGCTATTCTGTAGCAGCAAATCCAATTCAGGGGGACCTCACAGAGAAGGTATCCGGCCTTGAGGAGCCCTCTTTGGCTACATCCTGTAGTCTTGTCCCACTGGAGGAAACCGAGCTCCAAAAAAGTGACTAAATGCAAATGTTCAATTCTTCACAGGGTGAAGGCACCAAACGTATACAGATAACAAGGGATCTTCCCTTCTAAACTTTTTTACCAAACAGCAATGGCTTCACCGGGACCTCATCTGACGGTTATCCGATGTCATGAAGCCTTTTTCAACCACAACCTGCTGTCTACTGTTTAAATAGAAATAATTTTGTTATGCATAATTGTGTGTAAGTTAGCATTCGCGGCACCATTTTCTATTTTGGCGCCATTTTGAGTCATAATCGAAACTAAGTCTTTGTGGAATCTGAGAAAAGGCCTCTGTTAAGTTTCTCTTCCCCGAGGTTGGGTTTTGCTTCATTAATGAATAGACTGTTCTTATTAGCGCATACCTTTTTAACTAGATAGAGGCCTTCTCCCACTTGTCTATTGGCGGGCACGGGCATAATGACCTTGAGTAGGAAATAGTATCTGATCGACTTCATTTGATATGGAAGGCTGAGAGGTGGTCTTGTGTGACCCGGGTGACCCGAATCGGGTCACTTCCTTCAGTTGGCGCCCGAACAGGGACTACTTCGGGTGAGTGACCCTTCCCCTTCTACGGACGGGGGGGAGGTCGAGGCCATTGTCGGGTCAGACTGACGGTTCAGGGATCCCTGTAAGAGGAGCATTGAATACTCGCAGCTGCCTCTTCCGTCCTGCCGGACGGTGCCTTGCCCAGTGGTCATCCTGACTGGAGTCCTAGATGGCGAAACCCTTAGATCTGACCGTTTGGTATGAAGAGTCGGCAGTGGAGAATTAGTTTGTTTGACCTGCATATATCAGGTGAGTTTGCTTTGGTTCTTTGTGGATATAATACCATTTTGCTTTGAATTTGGTACGGTCTGGGGGTAAAAGCATTTGCAATTGCTTTGCCAGGCATAAAAAGTGAACCTGTTTTCTTTTAAAAATGCCTGGGATCAGTAAATATTTTTCTTTGTGCTGTCGCTGTTGTTCTGCAGATGCTCAATTGGAAGAATCTCAGCCGGCGCCTCCCGAAGGCACTCCAAATTTTGATATGTATGTGAAGCATGGTCTTGGCCCTATTATGTTTAGTACATTATGGCATAAATATAATAGGGACAACGCCGAGTTACAGTGGCCGTTAATGGGCACTTTTGATGAACAAAAGATTGGCTATTTACAGGAACAGTTATTTAAGAGACGAAGTAGACAGTCTATGTTTGATTCCCTCAGAACGTGGCAGAAAGCAGATAGGCAGAGACGATTGAAGATGGAGAAAGAGGCACAAAGGGGGAAGATGCAGACACTGACTCAGAAAGCTGTAGCATATGATAAAGAAAAACAGGAAAAGGGAGTTGAGTGTGAAAATAGGAGATTTCGATTGCATGTTGATAAATCGCATTTGGCTCAGGAGGAAAATGATACTTTTGTGGAGAAATTGTTAGACACTCGACCCCCGCCCCCATATGCCCCGCAGAGGATATATCCTACTGTCCCCTTGCCATCGGAGCAGCCTGCTACTACTGTTCCAATTGTCCCTGTTTCTAATGCCGTTGTTTCGACAGCTTTGGCTTCGGCTCCTCCTCCTCCTTCTTTGCCCTCACCGTCTGTGACAACTGCGACTGTTAGCACACCTATCACACCAATTGTTTCGGCATCCCTATCTCCGGCTCTCTCACCCCCAGCGCACCCGCTTGTGTCGATTTTACACTGTACTTCTGTTGTTTCTCCATCTTTGATGGTTCCTGTCCCAGCATTATTGGGTGCTGAAATGCCAGTACGTGGATTTGAGGATAGAGATTTGACAACATTTAGTGAGCGTATGGGCACTTTTGTACGGTCGGCAGTGGGGGATGAAGAGAAGAAGGTAGTAGCTAATAAAGCCACACAGTGGGGTCGTAATCCCATTTACAGCGTGGAGGATGTTTGGCGTGTGATGAAAGATTATGAGCCTTTTACACAGCAACATGCTCTTAAACATATGTCCTCTACGTTGATTGGCCTTTGCCAGCAACATTTTGGGGACGATGCGCTACAAAGTTTGTTTGATATTAGAGACCGTGTGTATGCTAGTGGTTTGGACCCAAGCCAAGTTTTTGGGAACATTACCACGTTGATTGCTTATAGAGGTAGGTTGCATGACAAGAGCCCTACCACAGTATCTCAGTTTCTGCTGCGAGAGGTTCATCCCATATATCACCCAGAGATACCAGAGTTAACGGACCAGCATGGTAATGTCACTTGAGCAGGTGTAGCAGCCCGGTTTCAAGAACAATGGGTTTATACTCCGTGGAAGAGAAGTAAGGTGTTGTACCTTAAGACTCAGTTGCTTGACCCTAGAAAAAATCCTACCGCTTATATTATAGAATTGACCGAAGCTGCCTCTTCGACGGTGATGACTCTTGCTGATATTGAAATGTTTTTTGGTCTTCTTGTTCCGGTTGATATTTGGCGGCAGGTTCATGCTCAGGACCATGTTGCGGAATTGGGTGGTACATGGGATCAAATTAAAGCATGGGATCAGGAAATAAAGCCAGGTGATAAGCCCCGAGCAGAGATACTTGCTTTGCCAGGCCGCATTGTTACGTATATGCATTCTCTTGTTCCGCCGAGGAAAGTAGATTGGGACAAGTTGACCAATTGTCGACAAAAGAAAGATGAGTGTGTCTGATTTTTTCACTCGGTTTGAGGATACATTTCTGGATTATAGTGGGCAGGATCTTTCTATTGAGGGAGGTGTTCGGCTGTTTGTCAACAGGTTTGTTTCTAATTTACTTCCTGAAATTGCGACTCGTTTACAGGCTTCTGAAAGTACCTGGTCCATCTCTTCTCCTTTTATTTTGAATATGTCTCAATATTATGAACATCGAGACAACGAGGAGAAAGAAAAGGCAGAGAAAAAGCATAAGGATTTAAAGACAAAGGTGTTGTTGCAACAAGCATTTAGAGAGAATGGTAGAGGATGCAGTGGTTCTGCCCAACAGCCTCCACGCACTAGTAGGCAGCCGAACATGACGCCTCTGGGTCCGAATAGGTGTACATATTGTAAGGAGGAGGGTCACTGGTATAGCGAGTGTCCCGTGCTTTTGCAGAAGGTGGTGGTCCCTAGAGGACGTGGTTCTCGTGGACAGGGTCGTGGAGCTGGTGGGGCTGATAGGGCTCAGAACGCTACAGCCTTACAGGGTCGTTCTGATAATTATTTTTATGACCCTCGTGATGGGCAGTACTACCATGATGACTATGATATGGATGAAGCGACAGGGATGTCTTATAGCTAGGATTGCCACGGACAGAGTTGGGGACCAGTTCTGATACCTGTAGATCAGCATGGGCCTTATGTGAAAGCGGAACTACAAGGTTCGACAAAGGAATTTTTGGTGGACACAGGTGTGACAAAAAGTTCTGTTTCTCGAAACATTGTCCCTTGGGCGGCTCTGTCTGGCTATAATAATGTTGCGGTAGGTTTTTCAGGTGTACCGGTTGTAAGCCCCATTTCAAGACCCCTTGCATTGATGATTGGCCCTTTTACTGTGGATTACCCATTTTTGCTGCCATCTAATTGTGGTGAGAATTTGATGGTTTTGGATTTGTTGAAGAAATTACATGCTACTATCTATTGTTCACCGGAAGGTGTTTATAGGACGATGGGCCCAAATGTGAGTACCAAACAGTGCCTGTCTCTTCCCCTTTCTGCTGAATTTGCTGATGTGCCACCCACCCTCTGGGCGACAGGTGATACAGACGTAGGGTTGTTACATATACCACCCGTTTCGACACAGGTTAAAGATAATGCTATCCTGCCTCGTATTCCCCAGTATAAAATACGGCAAGCAGGAGAACAAGCCTTGTTACAGATTATTCAGGATTTGATCAAGAAAGGAGTAGTGTAAGAGATGTCTGCCATTATTTGTAATAGTCCCATTCTTTCAATACTTAAACGGACACCCTCAGGTTCCCCTAATGATCATGAAGATGTTTATCGTTTTGTGATTGATTTGCATGAAGTTAATAAAATAGTGGTTCCTCAGTTTCCGGAGGTTCCAGATATTACTACGCTTTTGACAATGAATACTTCTACTGCTACATTCTTTTCTGTCATTGATTTGAAAAATGCATTTTTCAGTATTCCTATTCATCCAGATAGCAGATATCGGTTTGGGTTCACCCTAGCTGGAAGGAGCTTTAGATTTTGTCGAGCTCCTCAGGGCTGTACTGGGAGACCAAGTATTTATAGTCAGGCTTTAAAAAGTCAGTTGGATTCCCTCTCACTTCCCTCAGGCAACGTATTGGTGCAGTATGTTGATGACTTGCTCATCGCTTCTGATTCTGAGCAGGGTTGTAAAGATAGTACGGTTAAATTATTGTTGCATTTGGCTCAACATGGACATAAAGTTTCCCTTTCTAAATTTCAATATTGTTGATAGGAGGTCACCGATTTAGGTCACCTACTGTCGAAGGAGGGTAGGAGGTTGACCCCTGAGCGCATCAGTACCATTGTTAAGATGCATATTCCACAGACTCAGAATGATGTGCGCGCTTTTATAGGTATCACTTCCTATTTTTGGCAGTGGATACCTAACTATTCTTTATTAATCAAACCCTTGTTTGCTCTAACAATGAAAGAAGTGCATGAGCCTTTACCTTGGATGACCGAATGTCAGCAGTCTTTTGAGCAATTGAAAAGTGCGCTTTGTTCGGCCCCAGTACTTGGCACCCCTAACTATGGCAAACCACTTGTGTTGTACGTCCGTGAATTGGCTGGTTGTGCGCTTTCTGTTTTAACACAAACATTTGGAGATAAGCAACGGCTGTATGCTTATTTCTCTGCTGTCCTTGATCCAGTCGCGAGAGCCCTCCAGAGGTGTCTAAGAGCGGTCTCGGCTGTGGCCACTTCAATCAGACAATCGGCTGGACTCGTGCTTTATACTGACCTCACAGTTATGGTACCTCATGCAGTGGACACACTTCTGAATAAGACAAAGACACAGCACCTCACCAGTGCACGTCTTACTGGTTATGAATTGACATTGTTTGCTAAGCATATTACGATTAAAAGATGTGCTACTCTGAATCCAGCCACGTTACTACCCCTCCCTTCCGAGAGTGATGAAATCGATAAACATGATTGTGTCTTACGGATGGAAGAAGAGACGGAAGGACGGGTAGACCTGACTGATGTTCCCTTTTTAGACCCACAAGGGGAACTATATGTCGATGGCTCTTGTTTCAAATTACCAGATGGCACTACAACTACGGCTTATGCTATCACCACACTGCGTACAGTAGTAGAGACATCCCGTGTTCCTTATCAGTCAGCGCAAGCTGCTGAGCTAGCTGCTTTAATTTGAGCTTGTGAGTTGAGTGTGTGATTGGTTGTGAATATTTATACTGACAGCCAGTACGCTTTCGGCGTCGGCCCTAATTTTGGGTGACTTTGGGCTGAAAGAGGGTTTCTCACTTCCCATGGCACCAAAATTCAGCATGGGCACCTTATATTGAGACTTTTGTCTGCTTTGACACTCCCTAAGAAGCTGGCCATAGTAAAGTGTAGCTCTCATCGGAAGGTCACCGATGATGTAGGTAGGGGGAATGCCTTTGCAGATCAGACAGCTAAAGAGACAGCCCGGGCAAAGATGAAAAGAATGTTTGTAGCAGGTCTGGCTAGGTGGGTGCCTGAGGTTGTCATGTTTGAAGACACTCTAGAGAATGTCAAAGAGATACAGAGCGAGGTCACAGTCGAAGAATTAGCAGTGTGGCAGGAAAGTACAGAACTATTGAACGATGAGGGATGTTGTATTGATAAGTCAGGAAAGCAAAGATGGATGTTGCCTGATGCAAATGTTCTCCCTGTGGTTACGATGGCCTCTGGCCCAGCTCATATCAGTGCTAAGGGTATTTGCAAGTTGTTTAGCCCTGTATGGCAAAATGATAATATTCATAAGACAGCTGCACATTTAGTGAAGTACTGTATGGTGTGCATGATGCACAGTCCTGGAAAGGGTACCCCTACACCGTCTGGTAACTTTATGCCACCCACTTTTCCTTTTGAAGTTCTCCAGATGGATTATATCGAGCTGGAAAGATGCAATAATTTAAAGTATAGTTTGGTAATTGTATGTGCATTTAGTAAATGGGTTGAGGCTTACCCCTCCAAAGATAATACTGCCATTACGACTGCGAAGGTACTCCTGAAGGAGTTCTTTCCTAGTTTCGGCTTGCCCAGATTGATTTGGAGTGCTAACGGAAGTCATTTTAATGCAAAAGTGATCCAATTAATTTGTGATGGTTTGCACATAAGGTGGAAGTTCCATGCTGCCAACCATCCACAGTCAGTGGGATTGGTTGAGAAGTACAATGGTACTCTCATACTCAAATTGGCAAAAATTCAGGAGACAACAGCGTTAAAATGGCCAGATGCTTTACCATTAGCTCTTTTGTCAACCAGAACAACAGCTCATTCTAGGACAGGATTGTCACCGCACGAGCTCATGTTTGGACGCCAGGCAATTGTCTGGGGCGTCCTGCGCCCTCGACGGTTTTCTGATATTGAGTACCCATTGTTAATTGATTACCTTGGCCAGTTAACTGAAAGTTTGCGTTCTATTCACCAAAAGGTCCGGGAAGCCCTGCCAGCTACACCAGAGGGGCTCGGACACGGCATTCAGCCTGGGGATTTTATTTTGGTCAAGAATTTCCAGCAGAAGAAAAGTTTGGAGCCGCGTTGGAAGGGGCCCGTCCAAGTCCTCCTGGCCACGCGCACAGCAGTCGAGGTCGCTGGTCGTAAGAACTGGATTCATGCGACTCATTGTCGCAGAATCCCTTTGCCTTTGCCCTACGACCAGTGGGTAAAGGATGGAATAGGGGACTCTGAGTGCTAGACGGTGCCTCAGTTTGTCCCTTTCAGTGACGCAAGGTTGACCTGGACGCAAACAGATAAAGAGAATGATGATGCGCTGGATGAAGTTGTTCCTTTGGAAATACGAGCTATCCAGGAGCCTCTTTTTGTTGATCCTTCTGTGCCTGGAGTTACTAGGTACAATTTGCACCCTCGGCTGGGGGACGGTGCACCCAAGGAAAAGAAAGATTAGGTAGAGATGGACTGTGTAAGTCAGGCTGTACTTTGCTAATAGTGCCAACAGAGTTAGTTTAGGGTGATGAGAGGTTTGCGCATTGTTTGAACATTGGACAGGATAGATCTAAGTATCCCTTGGGGGATATATTATCCTGGTCGACGTGGGAATACTAGCTTAGGACAGAGCAAGCTCCACCGCCGGTGCTCAAGAGCGCCCAGGTATTGATGAACAATAGGAGCCTGTACCAGTGAGGCTCTGACGGACACTGGGAACTTGTATATTTTCCTCGAATATTGCCCTATTTCATTGTTCGTTATGCATCCCTTTGGTAGAATGGTTGCTGAGGAAGAGCAGCCTGTACTTCTTATTGCCCAGCACAATATGATGTGGACTCGTAAACAAAAGTTAACATGTGTTGCTCTTGTGATTTTGCTGTTGATCATATTATGTGGTGTATCATGGGTTTTGGAAAATAAACAAAGTGTACTTTTGTGTAGTAAGGGTAGTAAGGGTTAGGTTACCTCCCCAACAAGAAGCAGAAGAGAAACACCGAGTAATGCATTTCTAGAGACATGCAAAAGGTTCTTTGGAGAAGGGACGGTTTGTTATCCCACTCAATCTGTCACTAGCCTATGGACTGCGTATCCTCTTTCACTTGTAACTTATACGTATACTCGGCCACCTGACTTTGTAGAAGTGAAAGGAGTGTTTGGGTTTGGTTATTCCGGACCATGTCTCTATTGTAGAAAACCATCGGGGGAGGGGTACCCTGGTTGTGATGACAATACGTAATGTGATAATTTCTATATGGAAAAACAGAATATGACTCCGGTGGGTTGGCATTACAAGGAATTGACAGTTCCCCGAGAAGCCGGTTATTATCCTGCTTGTTGTCCGATTATCAACAGTACTGATACTTCGTTATATATAAATTGCTCAGGGATAGTGTTGTATAAGGAGACGTTCCCTTTGGTGAAGCCAGAAGACCCCAGTACCTTTGGGTGGAATTCCCGATATTCTGCTGTGGATTATGATAGACAGATTTATGCACACCCATGTTTTTTCTTTCTGTCTAATGGAACATATTCTAACATTCATAATGGAACAAATGACATGGCACTTGGGATGGTACTACCTTTGGGTGTACCTTGCAAACATGAAAGCCTAAAGTAAGATGGATAAAACGAACGTCGACTAAAGAATTCTGTGAAGGGGTGACAGACATAGAGGTTAATAACTATAGAAATGGCATCACTTTTGGATACATCCTTTCTTCTATTTTCACTTTGGGTGGTACTTCTATGGCTCGAGGGGAGAAAGCTAGAGAATATTTTGGATGTAAGCTGCAAATATTGTCTAACTCCACCGTAGCAGCTTTGAGTGACATCACCACCCAATTGGAAAGTATGCGTATATATTCAGAGCAGACTAGATATGCAGTTGATGTTATTCTAGCTAAGAGTGATGGTGTGTGTGCGGTAGTAGGAGACCAGTGTGTAGTCGGGATCATAAATATGGAAAAGAATATTACCCAACACATTTTAGACATCCTAGAAAATGTTAAAGGAATGGAAAGTGAGAACTGGAGTTGGTCTCTTTTTGGCAGCTGGGGGTGGATCCTTGAAAAGGTGATTTATTTTATTGTGATTTTGGTCTCTTGTTGTGTTCTTGTTCAATGCCTTCCCTTTTGTTATTCCTATTGCACCACCCTTCTCACTCCTAAGAGAAAAATATCAATTCATGATACCAGTGCCACAATTATGATCCAGAAAGACATTAATGACCTCATGCAGATAGATGAGGGCATTTTCGAGACTTCTTCCCTCCTTACCGCCTCCCTTCCTGATGTCGACAATATGGAGTGTTCATAAGAATTGTACCCGTGCTTTATTATTTTCTGGCAATGTTTATATTTTGTTATTAGAAAATGTTTAGCTCATGCTAAAAGGAGGGTCTGTTAGAATAGAAATAATTTCGTCTATGCATAATTGTGTGTAAGTTAGCATTCGCGGCACCATTTTCTATTTGGGCGCCATTTAGAGTCATAACCGAAACTAACTCTTCGTGGATTCCGAGAAAAGGCCTCTGTTAAGTTTCTCTTCCCCGAGGTTGGGTTTTGCTTCATTAATGACTAATGAATCGACTGTTCGTATTAGCGCATACCTTTCTAACTAGATAGAGGCCTTTTCCCACTTGTCTAGTGGCGGGCATGGGCAGAATGACCTTGAGCAGGTTATAGTGTGTGCCCAGCCTTAGAATCGAAACTTATCCTCTGTACTCCTTTGTTCAGCTACACTGTCTGGAAAATTCCATTGTGGGCGCATCTTCATTTAGTTTCGAATGTACATAATGTATCTTTATGCTTGCTGATGTCAGTCCCTCTGCACCACTCCTAGCGACTGGGCAGGCTGGGCTCCACTCTGAGTGCACCTGAAATAAATAGATATTTGGTTTGTATTCTCTACTGTCTGACCGACTCTTCATTTGGTGTGGAAGGCTGAGAGGTGGTCTTGTGTGATCCGGGTGACCCGAATCGGGTTACTTCCTTCACTTCCCCCACTGAAGAGTTTCATTTCAGAGACTAAGCCTGAAGGTAAAATGTCCGACCGGGTCAAATCTGGTTTCTGTAGGTGATCCACACCATCACGGTCAGCCTCATTTTGTGCCTATGTCCTGGTCTACCATGACAAGTTGACCGTGGTTGGCGCTAACCACTTTTTGGTGCTATTTTTATTTAAGAATTAAAAAATTCATACCTCCGGGTACTCTTGGGGGATTTTTGTGTTTTTGGTGCCATTTTATTCATCAAACGTTTATTTTTATAAATTGGTTTGGGATTTTTTTGTGTACAGTGTTTTGACATTTTTACTATTTTGGTGCTGCAAAATTATTTTATATATTGCCTCTAAGTTTAGTCCATCTGCTCTGTGCCATTGCTGCCAGCGGGTTGAGCTCAGGTTTTTTTTAGTGACTTTAGTGGTTCTCCCTGTCAAGGATTGTGATTATTACTCAAAGTGGTTAGTTACCGCCCTCAATTAGTACTACAATTTCTTAAATTGATGTTCAGTGATAGGGTCAAAGTGTATTACAGTACCACTCAGTAATTTAAGTTAAAACCAAAATCCTTTTTTGAATTTTGACATAAAATCTAAATTTTGTTTTTTAATTGGTTATTGTTGATTTTTCCTAAATTAATTCTCACCCACCATTTTTGCACCTGCGGTTTTTGAAAGAATGGGAGTTGCTCTGAGCAACACGGAGAGCGTCAGCATAGCAGATCAGAGAAATATGTGGAAGGAGAGGGGGCTCAGGCTGGTGAGAGAATCCAAAAGGAGGAGTATCAGATTGCCTTCAGAGCTTGGGAGGAAATACCTGTTGCAATCTCTGCCAGGGGAGCAAGAGGGTGAGGATGGGATAGAAGAAGAAGCTGACAATGACATTGAGGAGGCTCCAGTGCCCAAAGAGCAACCCCACCTGCATGGCCAGGGCAGGGAGCAGTGTGGTCCCCCAGGGTTTGCCCACATCAGGAGGACAGATAGGAGGATAGGGATTTAAGGTTGAGACTCACCACCCTAGCCCTGGAAAAGAGAAAGGCGGCTTCTGAAAAGAAATTAGTCCTCTGCCTGAAGGAGAAATAAGTCATGCTGGCTCTTGAGAGGACTTATCAGAAGAGAAACCTCCTGTAACCATCGATCCTTGAAAACACTCAAGTACACAAAGGATTCAGTGTGCATAAACATTATTTTATAAAGTAAACCACAAATTAGATTAGAGATTATTGTTCTACATCTCACATATTGAAAAGAAATCCTAGTTTTGAAAACATGTCAAAAACGGTGTATTGTGGGAGACAAGATGGCGTCTCTGTAAAAGACCGCGGCGGTCTCCTGATCCCTCGCTGCCCGATGCCAACGACTGAGGCTACACTGAGCCTCACAAACTTCATACCTGCCCCCCAGAAAGAGCATAATTTGTGCTCCGCTCACCTGGTGCGAGGAGGCGAGGTCGTGTCCCGAGTAGTGGACGGGGCTCGGACGGTCCTGGTAGCACTGGGGAAATCCATTGAGCGGTTCTCTGTCTCAGCCCGAGCCGCTGCGGAGCTGCTGGTGGTGCTCGCAGTACGGCACAGGTAGCTCTCGGATTGGGAAGGCACCAAAAACAGTATGCCTCCCAAATCTGTACGCACTGCTCGTGATCGGAGCGGAGATGCTGGACAATCAGTTACGTTAGCAACGGCTGTTACCACGGCGGTATGCCCTCCTGCACGCCCCAAGGGATCCAAAACCATTCTTGCCTGTAGCCCTAGAAGTGCCCCTAAAGGAAGTAAGGGCATGGAGGCTAATGCTAACAAGAGCAATGTTAATGAAGAGAAGGGGGCAAAAACGGACTCTCCCCTCCAGCAGGCAATTACTGAGTTCTTCCCTCCCACCACAGCTGCCCCTGAAGGACAAAAGAGTACCTATCTATGAGGTAGGAGGGGACGGGGAGGGAGAGCACCACTCCATAATTCAATGTAAGAAGCCGAACCCCAATGATGCTGCCAATATCTCGAGGGGCGAGCCTGAACCAGAACAACCGGATCATAGCTCAGGAAAAGAGACTCCCTTAGCCACCCTAGTTCAGAACGACCCAAGGGTCGGGCAAGAGCAGGGTGCTACCCCACAGGAGGAAGTATCTCAGACTGTGGCGCACTACTTGATTACACCAGAGGCTTCAGGCCCCCCACCTCAAACTATTGCAGGGCTAGAGACAAATGCATTAATAAAGAGGGCCACAAGCCACCGGCCCCTTGAAGAATCCCTAGACCTAGGAGATAAGTTCTTCTCCTTGACCGACAGCTCTGACACAAGTACGGCAAGTGCTGTAGTATTTGACGGGGAGAGCAGGTCTATATCTTCCACCTCTAGTTCTGATCCCAGCAGCCAGGTGGACGGGCCTGTTACTGTAGTCCGCAGGAAGAGAAACCTTAGGCGCAGCAAGGATCGGTAGGGCAAGGAGGGTCCGAAGAAGCAAGGAAGTCTTGCCCTAAAGTGGGATTACTCTGCCACGCAAAAGGAATACGAGGAGCCTTACTCTGCAGTGAGAAAGGGGCATAGTAGTCAAGAGCTTGAGGAACCAACTCTGAGATTAATATACGACTCAATAAAACAACATCAGGAAGAAACACGAAGAGATGGCAAAAAAACCCGCCCGGCGACAAAGAAGTTACAGGGAGCGGTCAGAAAGGTAGCAAAAGCCTGTTCCGAAATGGGTGAAAGGATTATAGCAGTAGAGGAACCCACAGCCGGATTGGAAAATGAAGTTGCGAAGAGGCAAGAACAAACTGTAGCCCAGGGTGCACAGATTGCGGACATACAATGGAAGCTTGAGGATTATGAAAATCGGCAAAGACGCAACAAACTAAGGATCCTGGGTATAGAAGAAGGTATAGAAGGAGGTGACATCAGAGCCTATGTTCTAAAACTGCTGAAAGGGGCTTTCCCGGAGCTCCGACAATGGAATTGGGACCTAGAAGTCCAACGGGTCCACCGCTACCCTCGTATGCTTAAAAATCCCAGGCAGACCCACACAGGGGGGATGCAACAACCAAGATCCATCATAGTATACTTCGGGAATTTCCTATTGCGTGAAGCAATATTCCTCAAAGCACGCCCGTATTCCAGACGCTTATATGAAGGACAGTCATTTTTCACTCGACCCGACTTCTGTAATGTGACGGTGGAAAGACGTTGGCGCCTGAGACAGCCGATCCAGCCTTGTCAAGCGCAGGGGGCAGAGGCGTATTTGTTATATCCAGCCCGACTGAAAATAATCCACAAAAACAAAGTTAGAGTTTTCACATCGGAAATAAAGGCAAAGGAATACTTGGACGAAATACGAGAATAGAAACTGAATGTGAGCAACGAAATAAATGTATCACTGGCACAGTGAAGGGATGAAATGGTGAAGAGAGACTCTACCTAGAATGATAAGGGCATCGGGCGGGGGGGAGGAGGGACACAGGCACCATCACCCAGACCTCACAAGGTCTGTTTGTCTCACTAAATGGGTGGGGGGAGGGAAGGGTCTCGGGGTGGGGAAGGGGAGGGTTTTTGGGGAGAGGGGAGGGGGGAGGGAATGGGGGGGTAAGGGTAGTTAAGGGAGGAAATAGTGCACAACAAGCACAAGGGAGATTCCAGACAAAAGGTGAAACTGGTTGTTGGGAAAGGAAGAATAAGAATAGGTATCTAATCAAGGGAGGCGGCATCTTGTGGATGTAGGGAGAAAAGAAAGACTATTATGATGAATCTAAGGATAGCCTCAGTTAATATTTGTGGCTTAAATGACCCTGGAAAACGACGTAGGGTTGCAGAAGACTTGAAAATGTTGCGGTCTGATATTGTCTGTCTCCAGGAGACGCATATTATGGGGGCGGAAGAAAAAGTTTTAGATCAGTTAGGGTACAATTTTGAGGCACATACCACACAGGGCACTAGAACTAGGGGTTGCTATTTTAATTTGGGGAAAAGATTGTCTGTAAGAAGCAATTGGCCGATAAATATGGGCGCTGGGTCATTGCAGAGTTACACATGTCTACATTTTCATTCACCCTCTGCTCAATATATGGGTCAACAGGAGACAACCCGAGGTCTTTGAATTTTTGAACCTGGAATTAGCTGGATGGCTGACCCCGATAATAATGTGTGGGGACCTTAATATCAATGGGATTGGGGTGCGGTGGAGCAGTAGTCTGGGATCATATAAAGGTCGGAAGCCTAGGGTTCATAGGGGTCTGTGCCACTTAGTGGAAGGGAACGGGTTACTAGATGTCTGGAGAGAGGTAAAAACGGCAAAACCTGACTCCGGAAGCACCTATTTTTCGGCTCCCCACAGAACAGTTGCTCGGTTGGACTATTTTTTTGTTTCTCAAGGTCTAATTGCAAAGTGCTGTATTGAAAAATTTCCCCGAGTAATGTCAGACCATAACCCTCTAGTCCTGGGGATATCACAGGTCGGGGGGAGAGGGCACAACAGAATTGGACTTTTGAAAGGGGATTGTTAGTGGATGAGGGTTATATCACCCACATGAAAAAATGATTAGAAGGGTTCCTGGGATACAATACAGGGAGTGCCCGATCCAGTATGGGATGGGATGCTCTGAAGGCAAGTATCCGCGGAGAGACACTAAGTTTTAGTCTACAACGTTCTAAAAAACAACGTCAGCAAATAACCGAATTATATCAAAGATTGAGAGCAATTGAAGAAGATCTAGTAAGGGTGCTATAAGCAGGAGAGAATATTGAGGGTATACTGAATAGGCTTGCCTTAGCTAAAGCAGCTATTGGTGATGTGGTTATAGAAAAGGTAACTGAGAAGTATATGACACAAAGGGAGGAATGCTATGAGTGTAGCAAGCGGGCAGGGCGTATATTGGCAATCCGCACCAGACAGAAGAACGTACAGAACGAGATAATAGCCATTATGAATGAACATGGGAACCTGGTTACCACAGCCCAGGGAATCCGAGAGGAATTTCGCAGGTTTTACATGAAACTGTACGACTTTGAGAAGGACAGTGGCAACAGCAGTGATAACACAATCAGGGAATATATAGCCTCTGATGATTGGGAGAAATTTTACTTGGAGGATCAGGAAGCTATGGCGGCTGCCTTTTTGTCTGATGAAATATTTAAAGCACTTAGTGAGCTTGCAGCAGGGAAAGCTACGGGCCCAGACCGAATTCCGCTTGAGTTTTATCAAATCTTCCGGTCCTCTCTTGGGGGAGACTTCTCAAAGATGCTCTGTCAGGTACAAATGGGAGAGCCACCCCCAGAGTCTTGGCCACAAGCTAGCATAGTTGTATTTTTAACCCCTTCGATGCGCGTGACGAGCTCAGCTCGTCATGCTGCGCGGTAGCGCTGTGCGCATGACGAGCTGAGCTCGTCACGACCACACCCGCGATCAGAATGTCCAGCACACGAGCGGAATTCCGATCGCGGTCAAGGGGTTAAAGAAGGGGAAGTCACCCACAGATCCAGGGTCATATTGACCAATCACGTTGATGAACACTGATACCAAAATATATTCTAAGGTCCTGGCAAATCACCTGAGCCCAGTTATTGGACGAGTCATCTAGCCCAGACAGCACAGATTTATACCTGGGAGGGGTACCACAGACCATGTTAGAGTTATTACACTCTTCGATGCAGCATCTGTCTCAGGAGACCCTATGGCACTTATACTCTTAGATGCAGAGAAAGCATTTGATAGGGTCTCCTGGGACTTTCTGTGGGCAATCCTCGAGCGGCTGGGGGTAGGAAGGGATTTGATCAAAGCCCTACGAGTATTATATGCGTCTCCCACAGCTAGATTGGTATTGGCTCAAGGACAAATGGAGGAATTCAAGATAAAAAGAGGAACTAGGCAGGGGTGCCCCTGCTCCCCATTACTATTTGCTTGCTATATTGACCCCCTAATTCGCAGAATCGAGGCTAACCCCAGGATAAAACTTATAAGCGTTCATGGGCTGAACACTAAGATCTTGGGGTACACAGATGATTTAGCGATTACTACACCAACACCTGAGTCAGCATTGGTTGAAATAACAAAAGAAACGCTGGCCTTCAGGGAAATATCAGGGTATTCACTCAATCAACACAAAACCCAAATTATAATTAATGAATATCTCAGGCTGAACGACCCTCGGGTTGCTCAGTCGGCAATGTACTTAGGGGTAAATATATCATCTAATATTGGGGAAATCGTGGAGCTGAATCTGATCCAGCAGCGTACTAGTAACAGATACTCCACTACCATATACTCACCTGGGCCCATACAACTCGCTTCCGCTAACACTAAGTAGACCGCCGGAACTTTTAGTTTATAATGATTCTCATACCTCAAGATCTAGTTATTGGTTCTTTAACTAAACGTTTCACTGATCAAACAGTTCTTTCCTCTGGCCAATGGACCAGTTAGGTGGAACTAGTTGATGGTGATAATTAACATAACTTATTATACATTTCTTGATAAAAATAAAATAATGACAGACTCAGTAAGCTTTAAAATCTTTATCTAAATTAAGGGGTTGTGAACCATCTCAAAACGTTTCAGTACAAACACCCTCATTCATAAGAGTGCCAAATTCAATCAAAAATTCATTAGAAGTAACAATAATTCAGATTTCACACAACAACTATACTCAGAAAGAAGAGGATAGAGAGAGAAGAGCATTTATCAAACAATGAATTTCATAGTTACCAAAGTATGGTGTGAAGACCAACCTCCTGGCCAAAGGGCTGGTAAGGGTCCCCAGGACAGATCAGGAGACAAAGACTTCAGGACAGGAATCAGGACAGGATACTTCACCTCTCTAGATACCGACTACTACGTCGCACCCCTCTCTGACACTCTCTTCCTCCTCGTGGTTCTTCCGCGATCTTCTTTCTAACCCACCCAAATCAGGTAGATGGTTCTGCATTCGATTTCTTCATCAGCATTCAGAGCATCAGCACTACCCCAGCACCAGCAGGATCCCGAGGTCTGTATCGCCTCTCTCCCCGAATCTTCCAGTTCTCCACTGTGCTCTATCAGATCAGATCAGAACTCCCTCCAGCTAACTAGACTACCTCAATTATACCCTTCTATTACCATGTACCACCCATTAATGTTTCATTTTTACAAAATACTAACTTCTGATTGGACAGGCAAGGGGGGATGATCATCACACCATGCTTATACTTCATTTATTTCTTTAAACCATTGTTTCCAAACTCCTCCCCTCAAACTTTTATTCCGCCCTTCCTTTCCCATACATCTTTAAACTTTATTAATACAAATGTATAAACTTTCTTGAACAAGTTCCTTCATATGAACTCTTCACCCTCATGTTCCCAGGGCACATCTCCGCCGACCTTGGACGCGTGACAAGTCCTTAGTCATCCTTTCAAGCTTCCATACCAGGGCGCATGCGTTGCACCACCTCAGTCGGCTCGACTCAGATAAGTTTGACAGGCCCACATACACACTAATAATAAAGTCAAAAGAAGAAATGTTATTCTCAAAAATAAATGATTTCACTGTATACCACCAACCTCTACTCTATCCCGTACCATTTATTATTTCCCTTTCTGCATTTGCATTAGTATAAAAACTTATTTTCTAATTTCAGCAAGCAGATGCTATGCATGTGAGCTTTTAAGCAGCCATTTTTAGTACTTTTGCGCAAGCGCCAGAATTTCCCTCCAAGCGTCAGCACGTCACACTACGTAGACGCAGTAGACTCATACGCAGTACAGATCCCGTGCTAAATGCATTCTAGTCCTACGTCCATGTTATTGTGGCTAGTAAACACATAGGCAAGCTTCATTCTTTTCCCGCGTATGATGGAAATGCGTATTATTAATCACAAAACACGTTGTTAGTAATTCGTTAATGAGTTTAAAGAAGAGGATTGCTCCCGAGCAAGTCTCGTGTTCAAGTCCTTGCTCCATCAAATCAAGCCCCGGTTATTCAGAAGGGATCGCAGGACTTTGCCCGTCTGAACAATCTCCATTTGTCATTGGTAGGCCGATGCAATGTGGTGAAAATGATTTTTCTGCCTAAAGTTTTATTTATTTTTAGATCAATACCCTTGATATTGACAGTGTGGTTCAGGAAGTTAGACGGGTTGGTAAATAGATTCATATGGGCATACAGCAAGACAAGGCAGGCCATGAAGTTTGTCTCTCCCCAAAGAGAAAGCAGGAATGTCAGTCCCAGACTTTAGATTATATCATCTAGCATCAGCCCTGCAATACATGTGTGCATTAGTGGGGGGGAAACCCCTTTGACCCTTGGAACCAGGGAAGGGTACCAGGGAAGGGTACCAGATATCTACAATTTACTGGTGGGGAAAGATGCTAAAATCTAGTACTTAAGGTTTATTGAGCCTAGTTATTACAAGAAGGTGAGATTTAAGTCTTTATTAGCTGCAGGTCAGGTGTGGAAGACAATAAAAAGAAAGACGGGGATAGGGAGAATAAATCACTGTACCCCATTATACATGAATCCATCATTACCAATAGTTTTTCATGATAGCATTATGAAACGATGGAAAGACTTAGGGGTAGACTTGGTTGGGGATTTAGTCGATGTTACTGGATTCAGGTCATTCTCAGAGTTACAGGATAGATATGGTGTAGACAGGAAAGATTTTTTTAAATATCTACAGATACGTAGCTACTGGGGGGAGAAAACAGGGGGTCCAAATAGGTTAGCCAAGAATGCCATGATCGATAGGTTAAGGGATGAAATGGATGCACCATCAGTAGAATATATAGTGAGTTGATCGCCATGCAGCCAGATGATTTAGAGAGGCAGGCTGAAAAATGGGACCAAAGACTTGGGGTAGAAGGATCTGGCTTCCATGATTCTTTAGACAAGGGACATAATATACTCTGCTCTTCAAAACTGCAGGCACAACACTTTAAAACGATTTTAGATTTGTATTACACACCAGATAAAATAGCAAAATGGGGGGACTGTGGGTATTTGCTGCCCCCGCTGCCAAGCAGTTAGGGCAGATGTTGTTGCACATGTTCGCGACCTGCCCGCGGCTAGATACTCTTAAAAAAGGTATAGAACAGTTTTTAGAGCTAACCCTGAAGGTGAAAGTGGTTTTAACCCAGAAATAATGCTACTGGGGGTTAGTAGCACAGGGTCCGATGGTGCCCAACCATACTTTATGTTTTTGGCAATGGCAGTAGTTAAAATCTGTATTGCCACAGCATGGCTAGACCCAGTGGCCCCATCTTTCTCGCAATGGCTTGCGGCTTCTCTCCACCTTTAATCTGGAGAAAGGAATCTATGAAAGAAAAGGCCGAAAGGCTACAAAATTGGGGAAAATAATATGGACTCCAGTCTTTTGATGGAAGGCGGAGGTCGGGGATCCCTGAAAGAATAATGAACTGAAATTTTGCTTATGGAAAATAGTGCTGCTACAGTTTTACCCCAATGTCTTTCTTTTTTGAATAATAACAATCTTTTTTTTGTTTCTTAAAAAAAAAGTAATAATGTATATATGAAAGCTACGCTGCTATTTAATGTATACGTTTTTATCCCAATGTATCTTATCACTTTGGAATCTCTCGGTATAACTATCTGCATATGAATTTATTTGTGCCCTACCCAAAAAAATCTTCAAATAAAAAAAAAAAAATGAAAACATGTCAAAAACAATTTCTATGTTTCAGTGCTATATATATATATATGCAAAAGGTAATCCCCGCTTCTGCTGGCAGGAATAAATGAGCCACTCCGTTGTGGGGGTGAAAATAAACTGGTTTATTAGGCAAACAGACGCGTTTCGACCTCTCTCTGGGTCTTGGTCACAAGACCATTTGCACGTTCCACAAATATGTAAAGGGACAATGACCGGCATGATGCAACGTGCCACAATAAACATAAACAAAAGACTTTAGTGCTCTTTCATAAGGTTAAATAACAATTATAATGTTTTTTACTTGCTGACCCCTCTGCTTCATAATACATTGTTAGTTGTTATACATCTATAATTCTAGATTGCAGAACGATTTTAGCCCAAGTGTCATAGATGGTAAATTATTACACTTTGTCAATCACGTCGGTTATAGTACCCTCTTATATTATTTATTTACAAATATTTCACTACAAATACCACACAGTTCAGTCATGTTTGATTCATTGTGTATGGAGCAAGCCTAAAGGAAAAAATCCACAGGTTTAGTACCCCTGTCTAGTCTTCGTGGTGTATCTCTTGACCAATTAATCGTGGTTAATGGACATGCATGACTCGCTCTTAGTCTCTCATTGATGTCAACCTATTTACAGTGCCATAATCAAGTAAAATTGTTAAGACATGTGGTTCAAGTGGTCGTGAGTGCAACCTACTTCTACCCAAGTCGTGCTAATGGAGAGATGACAGTTCGGGAAAACGTCCTACAATCTCCTGTGCTCTTAACAATGTTGTGGTGGCTACTCCTTCTTTTGTGCCCGAATATTCTGATAAGGGAAACAAAAACAGAAGACAGTGAATATTAAATGCTTCCTAGAACTCCATACACCGACTCACATTTCAAGGAGTAATACAGTTCAAAAGATATATACATGGTATCAATGGTAGTTATACTTTTTTGAGATACACTTGTGGTTTGAATTGAGGTGTGTTATAACAATATATATTGGGGGGGTACAGCATAAACAATTATTTACAAACACTTGGTGAACTATATAAAAAAAAAAAAACTACAATTTTTCACCAAGTGGAACTAATGTAGTTGGGCATGGGAAAGCAATTAGGCATTACAAATGTACATATAGTTCCTCATCATTATTCATCCCTGTGGGGAACAGCTGCCTGCCTGTAAAATGAATTGTGATTCGAGTCTGCGTAGGGCTTGATTCAATTCCCTCCTCTTGGGTGTTTCGGTATAGTCTCTAGACCAAAATATTTGCCCTTTGTCCAGTCACCAATGTGGGCTTCATCAAAGTGTTTAGCTGTACTGTAGCTAAAGTCTCGATTTGTTATGGCTCACCAGTGCTCAAGGATTCTTTTCTTTACTGGGAATGTTGTCGATCCAACATACCGCTTTCCACAGGGACACATGATGGCATACACTACGAACTCGGTCCCACAGTTAATGGGTCTAGGGATTTTCCATAGTTTTTTGGACCTTTGAAGTGTAACTTCTCTCACATTTTCACTGTGACTGCAGGCTTTGCATTTATTGCATTTGTGGAATCCCCCACTTTGTTCCAGCCAAGTCTTTCTGCTAGTTTGTAGGTGACTGTTAACTAGTATGTCCTTCAAGGACAGATTTTTTCTGTAGGTGACTGATGGTGTCTGCCCTAGTTTCTTTTCCAGCAACGGGTCTTGGGTTAAAATATGCCACCTTTTCTTTAACATAGTTTTCAGGTCACCTGCTTGTGTGTTATATGTAGTTATAAAACGTACTGGTGTTTCCACCTCATCTAGTCTACCTTGGACTTTGGGTGGTTGGAACAAAGCATCGTTACGGTTGATGGTATCCGCTTTCACAATACTTCTGCATAGCATTCTAGTAGAGTATGAATGAATGAATATTAGATTTCTAAAGCGCTAACTTAGCCCAAGGGCGTCAAGGCACCCTATTCCTGAATCTCTTAAGCATGTTTTTTGTTCTCTCATACGAGGCTTCAGTGCTACAATTACCTTTGGCTCTGAGGAGCTCTCCGTAGGGGATACTCCACCTAAAGTTCGGGGGATGGCAACTAGCCGCGTGGAGGATCGAATTGCCTGCGGTTTTCTTCCTGTAAAGATATGTGGTTAGCTTGCCTTCACTTATGGTTAGTCTGATGTCAAGAAAATCAATGGTATCCTACCTATGCTGCATCGTGAATCTCAAGTTCATGTTGTTACAGTTTATTTTGTTGACAAATTCAAGGAGATCACATTCTTCACCCTCCCACACAAAAAACACATCATCCATAAAATGTAGCCACAGACCAATCCTGTTGGACCATTGTTCCATCTCTTCACTCCATAGCACCTGCTTCTCCCACCAACCCACCACAAGATTTGCATAGCTGGGGGCGAAGCAAGTGCCCATGGAAGTACCCTGTAGTTGTTTATACCATTTTCCATTAAACATGAAAACATTCTCGGTGAGGCAAATTTCAACCATTTGTAGAATCATTCGTGTATGTTCTAAAAACTATGTTCCTTGCTTTGAGAAAATGTTGGCATGCTTTTAGGCCGTCAGTGTGTCTGATGCTCGTATAGAGACTTTCAACGTCCAGGCAGACCATCCAATATTCCTTTTCCCAGTGTAGGTTTTGGACTTTTTGTAAAAAATCCTTGGTGTCCCTTAAGTATGAATTGAGATCCTTAACATAAGGGGATAGGAAATGGTCCACAAAGACAGATGTTTTCTCCAGTAGACTATTCTTTGAGGATACAATGGGACGACCAGGGGAGTTGATAGGGTCATTGTGTACCTTTGGTAATAGGTAAAAGGTCGGTGTGGTTGGTGTTTCATTAAGTAAAAACTGGCGTTCATCCCAGCTCAAGAGTTCTTTTTCAAACCACCCCTTCAAGAGATCATGGTATCGGCGCTGCAAATCATCTAGGTATGATTTATCAACCCTTTCATAGCAAGTTGTGTTACTCAACTGTCTTAGCACTTCCTGAATGTATCTGTCTCTATCCATTACAACAATGTTGCCCCCCTTGTCTGATGGTTTAATGACAATTTTATCATCTTTCTGAAGTGTGGTGACAGCGTTCCACTGTTCTTTTGAGATATTATTCATTCTAGGCCTGGTGTGTACAAGTTTCAGTAGGTCACTACTGACTGCCTCATGGAATATATTGATGTTGTCTTTTGCTGTTTGCGGTATGTATCTAGATGGTACTCTAAAGATGCTTTGGCTAGGTGCCCCTGTTTCAATACCTAGTGCATGTAGTGACTCATCATGTGTAGGATCAAATGGGTCATAGATCGTGTTGGTGTTGGTAACAGGTGTCTGGTCTTGGAGATTCTGTAATAACCCTAGTGTTTCAATGTCTTCAATGGCTAGTGCAGGTAGATTACTTCCTACTGGCCTGTGGGAAGTTACATTACTAACCTTACTCCATATGGCATGCAATTTAAACAATTTCACTGTGTTCAAACTGGTACAAATCAATTCGTATTTGTGCATAGTCTATTTGTGCATCAGGGCAAAATGAAAGGCCTAGTTTAAGGACTTGTTCTTCATTGTTAGTTATAACTCGGTCTGATAAGTTCATTACCGTTAGTTGCTGCGTGTTGTCCTCCATTACTTCCTCTTCGCGTTCTGGCTCCTTGTTCCCACACCAGTACTAAAGCTCTTTTCTTCTGCGGCGTCGTCTTTTTTGGCTTTCGTTTTGGCGCCTCTCCCTCCTGGTTTTCCCCTGAATGAGTGTTCTTGATTCCTTTGTATGAGGCGGAGTTCCTCGGAAAAAGAAAACATTTCTCCTGTATTAGATGAGTTGCTGTCGATGGATTCTTGGTCGGAGCTCACATCCGTTATAGAACTACTTTCTCCTTTGTCAGCAATACCAAGTACTTTATCTCTTGCCATATCAGCCCTCATTTTGTTGAATTTCCTCGCAAAGGTTAGTATCCATCCTGTTCGATAATCTTTCTCGTCTCGTTGGAATTTCCTTTCCTTTCTTTCGATGACTTCCTTTTCAAAAGCCTACATTTTTTTACTTCATTCTGATCCGTGTTTTTGTCAAGTTCATCCATGATTGCTTGAATCTGCAGCATAAGCTCTTTATGATCATCCCAGGCGTTCTTAATCCGAATATGCAGCATATTCTTGGAGCACGCATTCGTGTTGTCTGTCCATTCCTTGAGTAGCTGTGGTTTAGGGCTCCTTAGAGTGGGAATAATAAAGATCCTTAGTCCTCTAGGGATCCTATTGACTTCGAGATAGTTTTGCAGAGAGGTGGCTTCCCACCACCTGCTAATCTCTTTCTTACGCAGTCTCTCGAGCACATTGTCCTTGTGTTTAACACTTGATGTTATCTGTATTACTGTAGATTGGCTTCCAGCATTCCCCACTGTCTATGGTTTTTTTTTGAAAATTTGGTTAGCTGATGCTTCCCATCCCTTCAGAAACTCCGTTGCCATTATTTCCAAACTCCGTATAATTTGAACCGACGATCTGTTCCCCTCACATCCGCGCTTCCGTGAAGAGTTCACTCAGCTTACTCTGGCGTGACCGGGACCACAGTCGCGTCCTAAATAGTTGTGATCCGTGCAATTGGTGGGCAGGTTACTGCTAAGGTTAGCATTGTCAGGCTCTCCCCTACCTGCTCTGTAGATCCCAGCAGTTGTGTGCGGAGCTCCTGCTCCTTGCGGTCAACAGCCGGCGGGCGTGTCTTGATTAGTTTCCAAAAGACGTGATGGCGGAAAAACACTGCCCTTCCTCTCAAGTCGGGGCTCGTTAGCGGACGCCGCTGCTATCATATGAAAAAGGTAATCCCCGCTTTTGCTGGCAGGAATAAACAAGCCACTCCGGTGTGGGGGTGAAAATAAACAGGTTTATTAGGCAAACAGACACGTTTTGACCTCTCTCAGGGTCTTGGTCACATGACCATTTGCACGTTCCACAAATATTTAAAGGGACAATGACCAGCACGATGCAGCGTGCTACAATCAACAAACAAAAGACTTTAGTGCTCTTTCAAAAGGTTAAATAACAATTATAACGTTTTTAACTTGCTGACCCCTCTGCTTCATAATGCATTGTTAGTTGTTATAAATCTATAATTCTAGATTGCAGAACGATTTTAGCCCAAGTGTCATAGATGGTAAATTATTACACTTTGTCAATCATGTCGGGTATAGTGCCCTCTTATATTCTTTATTTACAAATATTTCACTACAAATACCATAGTTCAGTGATGTTTGATTCGTTGTGTATAGAGCAAGCCTAAAGGAAAAAATCCAAATATATATATAACCTACTGGCGGTCGCCAGTAGGTAGTTATAGTTAGGACCTAGTTTCCATGGGAAAAGCGTTTTTTGATTTGCCAATATCTTTGGCGCTGTTTGACGAATTCTCGTGAAATTTGCAAAACTAATGGGGCGCTCCGGTCAGCTCCTGTCTTGAAAGTTTCGGGGTGATTCATCAAGTGGGGGCTGAGAAAAAAGGGGGGTCCCAAAAAGCGTTTTCTGCATGTTAATTTCCATAGGAAATTTTGCAACAGGCTACAGCCCTAACTGCTGGACGGATTTGCACCAAATTTGGCAAAAAGGTAGCTCTTGGTTCAGAAAGTGACCTTTTTTTCAAATGATATAAATCCGTTCAGTATTTCCTGAGAAATTCAAAAATAAAAAAATATTGATATCTGGTGACCGCAGTGGATCCGCGAACCCTCCAGGGCACTAGCTTGATTTTGATTGGCTGCCAACACTCCAAACCGAAAAGTGTTGGCAGCCATCTTGTGACTCGGTAGAACCGAGTCGCAAGAAAAAAGGTGAAAAAAATTAAAAGGGGGCAGGGTAGAAACATCCTGACACCCTAGGCCTGGTCAGGGGGTCTCACAGGAACCACCAGGGCCCAAAAAAAGCATTTAAAAAAAAGAAAATTCACTAATCCAGCCAAAATGAAAATGAAGCGCGTGAGCTGTCAGCCATTTTGTGACTCAGTCCATCAGCTCGCATCTCTCCCTCTAAAAGGCATCGGATCCGTAATTCTACCTCTGCGAGGCAATACTGAAAATATCCCGCAGGTCTGTCTGTGCGAGATACTCCTTTTACGCTCCCTTCCCCTACATCATCAGCTCGCGGCTATGCCTTTAGAAGCCAGTCCGTCGGGTCGCAGCTCTGTGTCTGCGAGTTGTGGGGCCCGCAGCTCTACCTCTCTGAGCCACCTCGTTAGCTCGTAGCTGTGTCTGTGCTAGCAGGCCCGTAGGCCCGTTACTCTCCCTCTGCGAGTTAGCCCGTCGGGTTGCAGCTCGGAGGGCTCGCAGCTGTATCTCTGCGAGCCAGCCCGTTAACTGATAGCTGTGTGTCTGCTAGCAGGCCTGTTGGCCCATTGGTCTCCCTCTGCAAGTCAGACCACAGCTCTCCCTCTGCGAGCCAGTACGGTGCTGTGCTTTGCGGAGCCAACAGCTCGTAGGTCTCCCTCTGCGAGCTGAGCCCACGGGCCGCAGCTCTTCCTCTGCGAGCCTGCCCAATGGCCCGCAGGTGTCCCTCTGCTAGCCGAACCACAGCTGACACTCTGTGAGCCAAAATTGGGAATATAAGGCGGCTCTAAAAAGAGCCTTTGTGTTTATTAGTTGGAGCTACATGTAAGTGCGAATGCACAGCTTCAGGTTAATCAGGAAAACTCGGTTTCCCTCATCTGTGAAGTGTACTCCATCACTTCTGTAGATATCAGCCATAGCAAAGCGTATGTTGTTGTTGTAGATCGACCCCATTCTATGGTCTCTGAGGTATGCAGACACAGCTTTGTTGACATTCTTCCTAGATTTTTCAATCTTATGACAAAATTGGTTTGACCATTTCCACTTCTGTCTTTGGCATATATTGGAATATACAAAGACAGTTTGAGGCAAAAGTAACATCAATTGTCCAAAGGTGTCCTTCATAAGCATTTCCAAACCTACCCCAGTCAATGTGCCTAGATCGTTACCACCACAGTGCACAATCATGAGATCAGGGTGTTGGAGATGCAAACAGGTTTTAACCAAAGGGAGCAATTGGTGCCACTTCAATCCTCTCTGTGCAAACCATTTAATGTGCACATTTTGTAAACCTAGGTCTAAGTCAATACGTCTCTGTTCTGCATACCTCTTGCACCAGAAAACATAGCTATGTCCTACAATCCACACTAGCATTTTGAAGGTATGGCTAGAAGATATGGATAAATGTCTGTAGCTCATGCAGTGCATTCGTAGAATGAGAGATATGTTTAAACATGGGGAACTACTTTTTTTTTTACATACAAAACCTTAACCGATTGGGAGATGAAATGTATTGTGTCCTAAAAAGTAGGGTGTAGATTAGTTTTGATGAAAAGCATCTTTGTGATTGGTTAATAAAAAAGCAGTTTATACGTGAGTACATGTTATAGGATGAAATTTGCTCAGCTCAACCACACCTGCTAATTGTATTTGGAAGGTGCAGTCCAAACTTGAAAGAATGGTGAACTTTTGACCTCCACGTGCCCTTAAATGTTGGAGAAAATGTTGTCAAAAAAATATCAGTTGGTTTAAAAAAATGATGGACTTTTAACCTGCACAAGGCCTTAGAATGTTCTAGAAAGTGTTGATACAATACGTTGAACTTTTCACCTGTATGTGTCCTTAAAAAAAACTGTTTATATGGAAAGTTCAAAAATAACCAATAAAGAGAGGTTTTGCAATCGAAAAAAAAAAAGGAACTATTCTGATTTGTTCTGTACATGTATTTTTGTGTGGAGCAACAGGGAAATTGTGCCATTACTGGTTCCATTCTTGATGAAAGCGGTGCATTACATTTACTGTGTGACAAGAAAAGAATTGCATGCGTCTGTGACATTTGAAGTCTGCATACCAACTGCGAAGGTAAATTAGAAATGAAGAAGGTGTTATGTGTTTTGTAGTAGTGGTTAAGTATTTGAGACGATATTTTTAACTTTGAAAGTATTTTTTATTTCTAAATAACATAGTGTTAGTAAAGTCTGGTGTTTTATTGGTTCTAAAATATGCATAATGTGTAACTAGTTGTTAAACAAGTACTTTATATATGTTTAGGAGTTTTCACAAAGAAAAAGTGTAAGTTATCTGTAAAAGACTGTGGGCCATATTATCAAGACGAGCGATAACATTATCGCAGCTTTAGCAGCAGTTTCCTGCCGCTAAAGCGGCGATAATGTTATCGCCATTCTTGTGAATATAGCCCTGTATGGGTTTGGAAATTCGATGTAGCGTTAATTTCGATTTGTAGATCTATTCCGGCGAGATAAACAGAATGTCGCACGTTTGGAAATTATGCTCAGTCTGGAAATAGTGGAGAAGGGGTGACAGTAGAAAATTCATGTGTTATTAACTTAACAGAGATGGAAAAAAAAGAAGAAATGTTATGTGCACCGTTTGTGGTCTCATTTTTTACACTGAGAGGTAGATTTCACTGTCAGTCAAGGCTGGTGTGGTACTGTGAGGCTTTGCATTTGGGTGTTCTTAGGAAATCTAAGTTGTTAGGGAGCGTTTCTTCAGAAGTCATTTTTTTACATATGTGAGAGATAAAAAATAAATGAAAATGTTCTTTGTATATTTTCTGTACGATTTTGTTCACAGTGGTAAAGTAAATGTGATTATTAGTGATTGTAATTCTCACGGTGTGTTCCTCTGCTGAATATACGCAGGTGTTTAAGTGGTCCGGGTGTTATTAGTAGTAGGCTCCGCCACCCCTTTCAGAGAGCCGCCAATTTTTTCATCCCAGTTAAAGGTGTTAATATACGTATAGTAAATGGACGATACATAAAAAGTTTGGAATTACACCTTCATTTACTCTGTCTACCTTGCACCACCATTTTGTGCCCCAGCAGTACTGTTTATAAAAATAATCTAATACAGCTTTTTGTATTATAAAAGTAGCACTTATAGGTTTATTGGCATATTGGTAGAATTTGTACTATATAAAGAATGTTGCAATCCGTATCAATGGTATAGAAATGCACTGTATTATGTAGGAAATATTACATATGCATAGGTTGTGATGTCATTTTTTATTGTAAGGTACATTTGAGTATAAGTGAAAACAGGTGATATACTGCGAACCCGTTCAGAATGTGCACAGATTACATAGAGAGTAAATGGACAAAGTAAACGTGCACTTTGCTTTGTGTATGTATGCATGGTTTGAATCATTTGATGATACTTTAAGACATAATCTAAACACTATTTCTGCTTTACAATTGGGTACAGTGCACAGTGTTAGTAGTTAGTTACTAGATGCTGGTAAAGGTATTATTTATTGCTCGTTCGTACGAAATAAAGGTGGAGAGGGGCGTTTCTTTACAAGAGATATTTTATAAATGTGTGAGAGATAAAAAACAATTATAAATGTTCTTAGTAAATTTTCTATACGATTTTTTCACACTAGTAAACTAACTGTGATTATAAGTGATGAAAATTGTTATGGTGTGTCTCTGTGCTGAATATACGCAGGACTTTAAGTGGACTGGGTGTTACTGGTGCTGAACACTGCTACCCCTTTTAGGCACCTGCATTTTTTCCATCCCACTTAAAACCCTCAATATACGTATATTAAAGGAACGGTGCAATAAAAGTTTAGGGATTACACCTCCGTTTCCTCTCCTCATGTGTCATCCCCATTTTGTGCACCAAACAGTAGTGTTTATAAAAATTAAGTAAGAGAGCTTTATTTAGTATGAAAATAGCACTTATACCTTTATTAGCATGTTCATGGGATCTGTAGTGTAAAGAAAAGGTCGTAATCAGTTTCAATGGTACAAAAGTGACGTAACATATGTTTGAAAGATTACATGGTTTTAGGAGTAAGGTATAGAGGTAACAAATAAGCAGTATAGTTTGTTATGTTTAAACGAGTATGTAGTTTTGTAAATCAGATACGGCGTTGATTTGTGCAGCACACAGTACACCCACAATGACCCTGGAACATGTCCCTGAATGCCTTGGCACACTGCAGCACACATCCAAACGCCAAGTAGGCCCCCATCCACAATGTGGACAGAGTGCCCCCCCTATCACCAATATCACAACCTACCCTTGCACATCTGCTGAATCCAGCAAACCAGCAGATCCGTGACCCACACTGACTATGCAAGTAACACTGCATTTTGGTTAGCATAGCAGCTGTGCAAAGAAAATGACATGGCCCACGAAGCGACATGGACGGAGCCAAGTGCGGATCACATCCTCAAAGGAGCAGGTCACACTCCGACGTGTCCACGTGCAACCACAACCCATGCCTTACAATACACGCAGCAGACCAACAATGCACCAGGCCACAAAATAAGTCCGCGAGCACACATCACCCAAGTCAAAAACAAAACAGGCTCCGAAAAGCACACAATTCAAAGGCACCCCGTCTCAAGGGGAGAAGGCTACACAAAATCAGAGCTGCAGGGGCAATTCCCCCACAATGTAGCCCACACACATAGCAATCACAGAACATCAGCAATGAAGGCAGTGTGGTACAAAACTCCCCTCATACGGGTTCTGTGTCTGGTGTGTATGGCGGGGTGATGGCTGCGTGCCCCTGACACATCAGACTGCGTAGGTGATGGGGCTGCTTCAGATGTCATACAGCACCTATGCAAAAACAATGTCTGGCTCACAGAGGCGGAGCTTGGCAAAGAAATACACCCCCATTGCACATGCAACAGTCAGTTCTTCCCTGTGTTGGGACGAGGCTCATTGTGGCACACGAGTGGACAATCTTTACAACACACCTCACAGTTAGACACCAGTGGAGTGGCATAGGCTAGGCTTTATTGGCATGTGCGTGTCAGTACGGACAAGGCAACTGCCACAACAGGCACAGACATACTTAAGACACTTACAAGCAGCATGGGTACATGTCGAGGGGCAGATGATGTTGGGGCTCAAATGGACAAGATTGATCACATATGGCAACGCTCACAGCCCGCCTTGCCTTGCTGGACGAGTCATGTGTTTGGCGTCTGCACAGTGCCCCGTGTGAGGGGGCACGACTGATTGTACGTGGGGTCTGCATGGTGCTCTGCCTCCGGGGTGCGGCAATTGTCTGCTCTGCCGACAGTGATCAGGTGTGAGGATCTGACAGGTTTGCATGTCGTGCTACATCGCCATGTGTGTGCTCTCACCCAGCAGTGTGTCCCAATTGGCAACGTTGCGAAACGACAGTGTTGCTCGGACCATGGACCTGCGTCGCCTTGGACAGGTGTGTGTGCACACGCGTTATTCCACGCACATGCATCCAGAGCCCGACCGAAGGGAGACGTGTCCTCTGTTTTGGTGGAATATGTGAGCAATCCCCACTGTGCAACAAGTTGTTGGGCCATGTGCTGTGGGTGGCAATAGGATGTGGCTGTAGGTACGTAGTTACTCGTCCATGAATGCCCGTGCAGCTTCATGTGCAATGTGTTCCAATAGTACGTTGTTGTCGTGTTCAAGGAACACCAGGGTGAGCCAATCCATTAGGTGGTCTGGGCAGGTGTGCTCAGCCCACGCCGTGTCACCGATCCGCAACACAGCCCAATAGGGGAGCGCCTCGATGTGGTAACTGCAGACGAGAAATTGTGCCATCTCCCATGCACAACTACCAATACATACGCAGTATGTCAAGGCATCCCATGCACGGCTGTCTCGGTTACACTCCTGTTTGTGATCCAACAGGGGGCGCAAACACAAGTCATAGTCCAATTCATCAACAGTTGTGTTGGATAGGCAGAGATCCATGGGACACTCGAATTTGCATGTTCGGCAGTGGAACCAGGGCTGGACGCAGGTGACGTGGGCAATGCGGAAGCTGAGCCTGTAACTGATCCGCAGCACTGCCAGTGGCAGTGTGCCCAGTAAATGCAGCATACGTGCACGGTACTGTTCCACGTGACGGGTGTTGTGCATGTGCCCGGTATGGCCTGCCATTGCGTTGGTGCGTCTCGAACAGGCACTCTTCTGGACTGCGGCTGTTGTGTGGAGGATATGCCACAGCTCTGAGCAATAATTTGAATGTGTGTGCAACGTTGTGGGGCATGGGTTGCTGTTTCCGTGGGTGTCAAGGCCTTCCCATGCGGGGGTACCACAGGCAGGGGCTTCTATGTGTGGGCTGTGGATAAGTTGGATGGTTTATTTGCGGAATGCGTGGTGTGGGAGTCGTCCCCATCTGCCATTGTATCTCTATCAGGGTGTTCCAGGCGCGTTCGGGACCTAGGTCAGAGGTGCAGGTGTCCTCCCGGCTTCTCCATTGGGACAATGGTGCTTTCATCCCTGATGTTTGTCTCACTACTACTTTCGTTTTGGGAATGTGATGTGGCTTTGGCGCTGAGATTGGGACACGGCCTTGGGCTCATGGTGTACGGATGGCGATGCACACACATATGTTGGCATGTGGAGCCAGGTGCCCGTGCGTCCTTGCGCTGCTTTTGCTATCTCACTCCGTCTCTCTCCCTCGCTCTCTCCCTCTGTTTCGTTTGTTGCGCGCATGGCACACCATCTTGTCTTGGATTTGGTCTACCGGGCTGTGTGCTACGGATTGTCCAGTGGGAGCAGCTAGGACTCATCCTAGGGGTTGTTTCTGCTTTTGTTTGTGTGGTGTTTTGTGTTGGTGGTTGCATTGCTCTATGATTGATTCTCCATTTTCTGGTCACGCATGTATGTTTATTTTGCTGCTTGTGCGACATCAGGCAAGATGTTTGTTTTGGGGTTGGTGGTGTTGGTGTGCAATTTGTAGGCCGGTGTTGGGGATGGTGCCGGGGGGGGGGTGTTCCGGGTATGGGATGGGGTCCCGGGGTGTTGGCGGTGGGTGTTGTGGCCCTGTTGGGGGTCCAAGCCGCATGATGAGTTGCTCCATGGCATCTGTTGCCCTTCGGATGTGGCCCTGGGCTGTGCTCCCTTTTGTGGTGCTGTCTGCCGTCCAACTTTACACCAGGTCAGAGCAGGTGTAAATTTCCTGGTGCTAACGCGCCTTATTGCCGGTTTTGTGTTTTTATCGCGGATGTGGCTGGTCGTTGTAAATGTTGAGGTGTGCTGTTGTCTCGGCTTTTGTCACGGGAACGCCTACTCTGCATCTCATTAGCAATATTTGCGAGGGTCCTCTGTGGCGATGTTTTTTGAGGCTGCTATCGCGGGTATACTGGTGCTGTGGGCTGTTAACCCCAGCTTGTGAATGGGGGGGTAAATTTATCACGAGTTTGGCTGCGATAAAGTGCCGTTAATTCGGCGATGGCTCCTTGTCAATATGTCCCTTAATCTTTCCCCCCTCTCCATCTCCATGTCGGTGGTTTTTGTTGCTGTCTAACAGTTGATCTGTACTTGTTTATGTACATCCACAATGAAATGTAAGCCTGTACCATATTTTTGCTAATATGGTGCAGTGTTATGCTTGCTAAGTTGCCGATAGAAGTGTTAAACTAATAAGGGTAACGTTTACATGTGCCATGTTGAGAATATCACTCTAAGTATACAGATAACAATTTTACAAAATAGGATCTACAAAGTTATCTGTAGTGGATTGCAAAGGAAGTGGCGTGGGACGGTGGGGTGCATGGGACGTGGGGGGGCGAGGGGAAAAGTAGGAGGTAGTGGAGTCACATATAAAATGGGAAGGTGAATCTAAATAATTCAATAAATACGTGCTGTATGTCGGATGACACTACCTGCCACCCTACTGTTCCCTTATTCCGCTCCAGTACCATGCAGCATTTCCTCTGCAAGCCGCAACTGGAACTTATATAATTGTATGTGATTATTTTGACATATTGAACAGATATAACAAATAATAGAAATTGTTTTTCATTCGCAGAAAATTATTTTGTTTGGATTAAAAATTGAAAATGCCTAGAAGAACTAAAAAAAAGGAAAAACAAAAAGGCAATCTACTTAAAGAAAAGTCAAAAATGTGCATTACAAGAAAATCAGAGTACTACAAAAATAATTTCTTCTGGTAAAAACACTAGACAATTTCTAAAAAAAGTACTACGAACATTTAATGAAAATAACATCACACAAAGGAAAAATAAAAAAATGTCAAGTAAGGAGAAGCAGACTTCGACTTCAAATTGCAAGAAAAATAAAACATAAGGAAAGAGTATTTGTTACCCGTAGACAAAAACAATTTCAAGAAATTCGTCAAAGAGTGTTTCGAAATAGAGTAATTTAGAATTTAATAAAAGGATGCCGCAAATATAAAAAGAAAGTGCTGCAATTGAAACAGAAACAGCGTGTTGAAAGCATAGTGAATACTGCTTTTCAGTTAAAACAAAAAATATTCATTTTCATTTTGAAGAGGATGAAAATGTTGGATAAAGCAATGAAGATTCCAAAAGACAAAAGTAAAAAAAAAAGACGTGTGAACAGAAGCAACTTTTGTAAAATCTTCAGTGGAAAATGGAAACATACATCAAATAGTGAACCTTTTTTTAATGAAGAGAGTTACTTCCAAGAAAATAGTTTACCATTTGCAGTTGATACTGGAGGTCGTTGCTACGAAGTTCAGAATGGTTGTCCTGTTGCAAAAGAGGAAATGGTTACTATTAGTGCAGAACAGTTAATAGCTGAAGAAGTGCAAGGGAAACGCACACAAGCTCCTTTGTATAAGTGGGGTTGTAGCAGTATTTGTAGTATTCAACAGGAATCTATTGATATAATGCGAAATTTGTTACGAGAATATACACAGAAAAGTGTAAAACAGAAGATTAGGTTATACAAACAAAAGATCCTTGTAATGTAAGAAATATACTGAGAAACATGGGCATTCTCTGGCTTGTCTTTCAAGAAAAGTGTGTAAAAGTGTTTTTCATCACTTAAGGATGTTAGCAGTACATCATTCAGAAATGCGGAAGTTTGTAAGGAAACTGTACTATGTAAAAAGTCCTGCATTATGTTTAGGTGAACTAAATACAGCTCTTTTACATGGTTCTTTATCAGATGTACAAAAAAAGTGTGATGATATTCAGTTCCGATATTTTGGTTCAGAAGAGCAGTGTATAGAAAGTGAAAGTTTGACAATTACAGATGTTGAAGAAGATGGGAAAGTGATTATGATTGATCAGTTTGAAGAAGAAATTGGAAAGTTTAACATAGTGTGCTCTGAAATTCCAAACTATGTTTGTGTTTGTTGTCGATGTACTAATTATAAAATTCAAACTAGGAATGTTAATTTGTATTTGAAATCTGAAAAGAAGAATAATGATAAATGGAAAGAATTTGCAACTTACTTGTTAGTGGAAGGTCAATTTGAGTTAGGCAGTGATCAATGTATTTGTAAATATTGTTATAACAAATTAGAAGAGAACAAAATGCCCGCTAGAGCAGTACATAATAAGTTAGAATTAGTAGCTATTCCGGAGGAACTGGCAGATTTGAATACATATGAGTCAGTTCTAATTCAATCTGTTCATCCATTTCAAACTATAATTCGCATGGAGCCTAAAACAGGTAAACTGCCACCAACAGACTTACAAAGAGGGCTGAAAGGAAGAGTAGTGTACTTACCTTTGGATTTTAAGAAAAATATTGAAATTGTTGGTGGAGACAAAGATGAAAATGAAGCAGTTTTCATTCTAGTAAATGGAGTACCAACAAAGAGTTGGAAAATATGGCAAGAATTTGTGTGTTAAAAAACTTCAAAAGGCTACATTATATCTTGTGGAGAATAATATTTATTATAAAAGTGTAAATGTGGAACAACAGGTAATAAGTTTGAAAGATGAATCTGAAATTTCAAGTGGTCAAATAGAGAAAGTGGACAAGTCAAGGAGTGAAGAGATTTATGAACATTACACAATATGTCCTCTACATTCAAAAGAAGTAATAGGAAACAGTATTGAGTTATTTCAAATGAAAAAAGCAAAGGGAACTCCACTGAGTGTATGGGAGAAAAGCTTAGAAGCTCGTTGTTTTCCACAGCTGTTTCCTACTAGAGAAGGTGGACGATATGATGACCGACCTGTACGTATTCCAGCTTCAGAATAACGCTCAACAAGATTATTACTCTGAAGATCCTAGATTCCGGCAGTGTATACCATATATATTTCACCTTTTGTTTGAAAATGATCTGTCTTCTCTGTCCTATGCAGTGAACCACATATTGAAAACTGGAGTTCATCAATCACTTCTTTCAGCGAAAGAATTTGTGGAGAAAGTTCAACAAACAGATAAATTTAGAAGCACAGTTAATTAATTTGATGGCATGTCAACGAGGAACAAATGAGTATTGGTATCGTCGTCATGGAGAACTGAAGTGTATGTTACAGAACTTAGGTACACCAACATGGTTTGTGACACTTAGCTGTGCAGAGTATGCATGGGAAGATTTGCTTGAATTTCTACGAGAAGCAAATTCCAATATAAAGAATGTTGAAATAAAGACACCTGGAGAACTGTGTTCTTTGGATCCTGTAAATGTGTGCAGATATTTTAATCATAGGATTCAAGCTATGATGTCTTTCATCTGCAATAAAAAGAATCCACCTCTTGGAGAAGTTACCGATTTCTTTTGGAGAAAGGAGTACCAAGCGAGAGGTGCTCCTCATATACATATGCTATTGTGGATCAAGGATGCACCTAAATTTGGAACTGATTCAGATGAAATAGTATTGTCTTTCATTGAACAGTATGTGACATGTGAGATTCCAAGAGAAGGAGGAGATAGAAGTTTGAGACAGCAAGTTTTAAGTTTCCAAAGTCACCGTTGTGGAAAGTACTGCCGACGAAAATACAAGTCTAAAGGAAAATTTTATACCAAGTGTCGGTTTGGATTTCCACGTCCAGTAATTTCTAAAGGAAGAGTAAATTATTTTTTTTCTTCTGTAAGGCACACAATAACTCGCAAATCTCCATAGAATACCTACAACTTGAAAAGAACAGAACTGTCAAAGTATATTAATGACTACAATCCGGTTATTTTAAAAATGTTGGATGCAAATATGGACATCCAGTATGTTGCAGACAACTCAATTGCTGTTGCACGCTACGTTACATCATATATAACAAAATCAGAAAAAACCGAGATGAAACAAATGTGGGAAGAAATTGCACGAGAGAAAAGCCTTAGCAAAAAATTGTACAGCTTTACTTTGAAAATGCTTTCCCACAGAGAAATTGGATCGTATGAAAGTTCAGACAGCTTGTCCTCTTCAAGTTTATATTCAAAATCACGAGGGATCATTTGGGTAAGTTTAGGTCTTGCCTGCTCACGAAATAGTGTTGAAATCATTAGAAGAAATTGAATACTTAGCCGCAAATGAACCAGACAGTACAGAAATTCTTAAAACTAATATGTTGGATACATACTATCCGAAAAGGAGTCGACATCTGGAACAGCTATGTCTGTATGAAGTACTTCAACATTACAGCTTCAAAAGAAATGTTAAACAGAATTTAAAACAAGGAAAATATGCAGTACTTGGATGTCATGGATGTTTAGTAAAACACACAAAAGGTAATCTTATCAACCACAAGAAAATCAGTTGTGAAACTCCAGACAAGCGAGAATTTTACTATTTAGCACTTCTCCAACTGTTCAAACCATGGCGTAGCGAAAGTGAATTACTTGGAGATTTCGACTGCTACGAAGATTCTTTTAATGCATGTAAAGATAGCATTGCATGTTCAATTTTCCCTACATATTTAAAAATGTTGAATGATGAAGTTGAACAGGAAAAGACTATTACAGCTGAAGTTGCAAATGAAAGTTCTCAAGATAGTCAAAGTTCTGGTCCATGTAGTAAAGATCCACTTGGACAACCAATAGTGGAAAATGAAGCAGCGATTGCTATGAATGAAGTGGCAATTGCAATGCAACAAGCACAAGAGGAGAATATTACATTGGAAAAGTTAGAAGAGCAAGTAAATATTGAACAGAAAGAAATATATGTACAAGTGAGAGAACAGATAGAACATGGTTTGTTGCATGAAAAAAAAGAATGTGTATGTTCATCATTTAAACCTATTCTGATATACATCAGTGGTCAAGCTGGAACGGGTAAAAGTTTTTTAATGAAAGTTTTGACCAGTTATCTTAAAAAAACTACTGGTTCACATTTATCTTGTGTAGTACCAGCTCCAAATGGATTAGCTGCGCACAATGTTATTTATTTATTAAACTTGTAAGGCGCAACAGCTACCCAAAAAGGGTTTCCCGGCGCCGAAGCGAGACAAAAGAACAAAAGGCAGCTAAAATTACTGGCTGAAGAGCCAAGTCTTCAAAGATTTCCGAAACTGGATGTATGCCGTTTCGTTACGGATGGCTTTAGGAAGTGAGTTCCATAACAAGGGGCCGAGGTAGGAGAAGGACCTTCCTCCCATCCGGGATAACTTTATTCTAGGCACAGTAAAGTTTCCTTGAGTAGATGAGCGGAGGCACCTAGAGGGCACGTAAGGGTTGACCATGGCTTGAAGATATTTGGGGGCAACACCAGTTTTAATTTTAAACATGTAGCTCAGGGCTTTGAACTTAATACGGTTCTCCACCCTGAGCCAGTGCAGGTCTCTCGTGGCCAGAGACCGAGGTCGTTCTAGGTACCCTGCAAAGTAGTCGTGCGGCAGAGTTCTGGACCAGCTGAAGCCTGCGCGTCACCACCTTGTTAGAACCGAGGTAGAGGACATTACAGTAGTCCAGTCTCGAGGTGATAAGGGCCTGGACCACTGTTTTCTGCGTGTACTCTGGCAGCATCCAAATGATCTTTCTTAGCCACTTCAAGATGGTAAAGCAGGTGGCTGCTACCTTGACTGTCTGATGATGCATAGAGAGTTGGTCGTCAATGATGATGCCTAGGTTGCAGACTTTACTAGAGGGGCGGGGAAGAGCACCCATCACACTAGGCCAGTGTTGTGGGCCCCAAAGATCTTTATTTTTGCCCAAGACCAGAACCTCCGTTTTCTCTCCATTTAATTTGAGGTAATTGGTCTGCATCCAGGATGCAATTTTTCCCAGGCCCAGCTGAAGCTGGGAGGGCCCGGCTGCTTTATTCGTGGAGAGAGCAAAGATAATTTGGGAGTCGTCACCATAGGTGAACAGGGACAGCCCAGCTGCGTCCGCGACGTTGGCCAAAGGTCTAACATATAAATTAAAAAGTAGGGGGCTGAGGATGGAGCCCTAGGGCACCCCATAAGGTAGAGAATGAGAGTCAGAACTAGCAATGGAAGAAAAGATTTGAAACGTGCGGTCAGAGAGAAAAGAGATGGGCCAATTCAGGGCTGAGCCGCCAATGCCAAGAGAGCTGAGCGTATTTACTAGTGTGATGTGGCATACCATGTCGAATGCCGCACTAAGGTCAAGCAGGATGAGAGCGACCGTGTCACCAGCATCCAAATGGTGTCGTAGCCTTTCCGTTACTCCTAATAAGGTGGTCTCGGTAGAAAAACCGGCTCTAAAACCGGATTGGGAATGGTGGAGAAGCTTTTGGTCTTCAACAAATTTAGTGAGTTGTTAATGTTAAAGGAATTACTTTGCATAGATTACTAATGTTACCAGTTGAGCATGATAATAAATTAGAATATCAGAAGTTGTCTGGAGAAGCTTCTTATGAAGTGTCAAGAGTGCTGAAGTAGATGAAACATTTAATTATTGATGAGGAGAGCATGGTCTCAAACTTAATGCTTATTTCGTGCATTTAAGAATGCAACAGGTATTAAAAACAGATTACGACGTTCTCTTTGGAGGAAAACATTTAATTGTATTTGGAAATCTGCTACAACTAACTCCTGTAAAAGGAGAACCAGTCTTTAAAACTCTTCTACATGAAGACACTAGGAAATCTTTGGGAAGTATTGGAAATGTGAATCTCTGGTTACATTTTGAATATAAAGAACTCACTCAGAATATGCGACAAGCAAGTGATGAAGATTATGGAAATATTCTGAAAGATGTAAGAATTGGTGTTCTAAGCAAAAATGGTAAACAAGCTTTACAAAGTCGTCTACTAAAGAACTTGTTTACAACTGAAAACACACCAGCAGCAGTACTGTACAAGAACATTGCAGAAAAAAAGTCTATACTTTGCTTAATGCCTACACTGGAAGAGTGTTATACATTTAATCGAGCTTCTGAAATTGGAAAATCAAGAAATAGTTCACATTGAAGCTATTGATAAAATTGAACATCAAGGAATAACAATTCTTCTTTCAAATAAACTACAGACTAAATTGGATTCTTTGGAAAAGTATGTATCAAAAACTGCTGGCTTAGAAAAAAAATTAGATGTATGTATAAACTGTCGGGTAATTTTGAGGCGTAATTTGAATATAGAACAAGGTTTAGTGAATGGAGTAATAGGGAAAGTTGTTGAATTTGTAAAATATCAAAACAGAAATGCAATTGAATTCTTGAAAATTAAATTTGATCAGATTGCAGAGGTGAAACAAATTGGGCGTTGTGCTGTACGTTTTTTGCTGGTAAAAGACTTGTATGTTCGTAGAAAACAGTTTCCTTTCTGTTTAGCATATGCAATAACCATTCATAAATCTCAAGGTTTAAGTGTAGATTATGCTTTAGTAAATGTTGGAAGAACTGTGTTTAAAGAGGGAATGGCATACGTTGCATTATCTCGAGTTAGAACATTGTCTGGTTTGTATTTAATTGATTTTGATGAAAACAAGGTTAGTGCTGATGTAAATTGTGTAAGAGAATATAATTGTTTAAGAAGACTTTATGCACCAACTTTAGGTGAATATCCTATCTATGAAAAACTTGCTCTGTGTTCAAAACGCAAACATGTTAATGAATCAAGTGTGGTTGAAAAGCAGAAAAAAATTCAAGAGAAAAGAAAAGATGCAAAGAAACAGAAAATACAAACAAGTGACGATGTTGTGGGATACCAATAAGAAAATGCTTCTGTTGTCAACTGCTATGGTAATGTTATTCTAAACGTTATATTTTATCTAGAAGATCTTTATGGTGAAATTATGGAAAGTCAGGAAAAAATATTATGTTCTGCACTTTATACTTTTATTTGAACAATTGAGAACTGACAGAAGTAAGATCCATACTGCTTCTGGTATTCGACAACTCTTGGATACATGTACTGGATCTTTAACATTCAGTCCTAATATACAACAAGATGCACAAGAGTTTCTGATGGTTATGCTTGGAGTATTAGAAGATGAAGGAATCCAGATTGAGAGTTTATTTGGACTCAGTTACAAATGGGATCACAAATGTGAACAGTGTTCATTAACTTCTAGTACTATAGTTGACAGAGAACGATTTCTATATTTAACAATGCCTGACTGCAAATCTGTACCTTTTCCAAAATTAGTAAAAGAAGCAAATCATGATATGAAATGTTCTCGTTGTCAATCAGAAATGTTATCTACATTATGCCTAGAAAGATATGGAAAAAATATAATTTTAATGCTACAACGCTGTAGACCAAATGGAAGAAAAGTGGAAACGAAAATTAAAAATTTTGTTGCTAGTCAAGTATCTGTTTCTGGAAGAACTTTCACAACACTGGCTATTGTTTTCCATGCTGGAGGTACTACCACATGTGGACATTATAATGTATATTTGAAATGCAAAAATGGTTGGAGTCACTGCAACGATACACACTTGGAAATTAAACCGAGATTGCCTTATGAATTACCCAACTCATACTTGATATTTCTGAAACAAAAATTTTAGATACATTATTTGGCCTTGAGGAAAAATGGGAACAGAAACTACACAGTAAAGGTAACATTTAAAAATTGGAAATAGTATTGGATGTGTTATTTGTGTTGATTTGTTATTGTAGTTGTAAGAGTTAGTCATTTGTTTTTTTAACAATCTAGTTGATTGTTTTTTTTCCCCAACGGTTTATGATGATACTACACTGACATCACTGTGAATAGTGAAGTTAAGTAGAATCTGATAACAGCAGAAAAAGGGAGAAAAATATGTTTTGAAAATGTTATATTATGTTGTATTATTTGATAAGTAACAGTGTAATTTGTGAAATATATTACATTACACAACAGTTTTACAGTTTCTTTTCTGTAGTGGAAAAGTCAGGAAAAACAGTACTAATGACAAATAGCAAAATAGTAGTTTAATATTTTAAAAAAATCAAATTCACTGAAAAAACCATAAGTTTTACAGGCGTTATAAAATACCTTTGAAATTCACTGAAAAAACCATAGGTTTTACAGACGTTATAGTTAGAAATTAGCATTTAAAAAACCTTAGAAATTCACTGAAAAAACCATAGGTTTCAGGGACGTTATAGTTAGCTGGACATTTCACTCGTACAAAACCATAGAAATTCCACCATTATAGTTAGTTCAGTTAACTATAACTCATGCCCCCGCAATGCACTGCTCATGACGTCACATATTACATCATTCATGGCATGGTCAGTGACATCACTGATGACATCACTGATGACATCATCCACGTGATAATCTGATGCACCTCATCACACCCTAATATAACCTTTAATACACCCACTGTAAAATACACACTACCATTTTCGAAAGCATCCACACACCAATACCAGTTACTACATACTCACTCACTGATTCCCATGTCTTTACACACATCCACTCATTCACCTATACAATCACTTATACATGCAGTCACTTATCAATACAACACTATCCTATGCACTCATACACCTATTCAGACACTCACACACCGCCACTCATCCATGGAGTTACTCACACACCTAGTCAGTCATGCAAAGAATCAATCACACTCCCATTTACTCACCTAAACAGTTATACACACACACCACCTCACTAATTCATACAGACAGTAACGCATAGTTACTCTCTTATGTAATCACTTAAACAAGTACAGACTCATCCATACATGCCACTCTCACAATCACTCAGTCTCACATATAGTTATTTATATACACCATCACTCACATATACTGCCTTTTACATATGTAGTTACTCACATATGTACCACTGAGACATCCATTCACTCACCAACACACCCATACACACACTCGCCCACACAGCTGTTTCCACATGCACTCTTGAACCCATACACCCAGTGAATCAACCACTCACACATCTATGCAGAGAGTCACACACCTCCAACCCACCCACACACACTCAGTCCCCCATACAAATACTCAAGCAAACAATCAATAACTCATATAGACACTCATGTAGCTACTGACCAACCCATGTAGCAGCTTACACAACAACAGACAGACTGATACAGACATTCACACAGTTTAGTCACTAACCCATGCATTCAGTAAGAAACGTTTAATGAGTCACTTATACAATCAGTTTCATACCTCCTAAATCCTCCATCCAGACACTTATACACCCACTCATTCTTCAATACACCTTGCCATATATATAAAACATATTTAAACTTTACAGAAACACAGTCACTGGATGATGTCATCAGTGATGTCATCAGTGATGTAATTTGAAATGTCATCAGTGATGTCACTGACCATGCCATGAATGATGTAATATGTGACGTCATGAGCAGTGCATTGCGGGGGCGCGAGTTATAGTTAACTGAACTAACTATAACGGTGGAATTTCTATGGTTTTGTATGAGTGAAATGTCCAGCTAACTATAACGTCCATGAAACCTATGGTTTTTTCAGTGAATTTCTAAGGTTTTTAAATGCTAATTTCTAACTATAACGTCTGTAAAACCTATGGTTTTTTTCAGTGAATGTGTATATATATATATATATATATATATATATATATTCACTGAAAAACCATAGGTTTCAGGAGTGTTATAGTTAGTTGGACATTTCACTCGTACAAAACCATAGAAATTCCCCCGTTATAGTTAGTTCAGCTAACTATAACTCGCGCCCCCGCAATGCACTGCTGATGACGTCACATATTACATCACTCATGACATGGTCAGTGACATCACTGATGACATTACTGATGACATCTCAAATGACATCACTGATGACATCATCCATGTGATAATTTGATGCATCTTCTTACACCCTAATATACCCACTCACTGATTCTTAGGTTTACACACACATCTACTCATTCACCCGTACAGTCACTCAGTACAGGACTATCATATGCACTCATACACCTATATAGACACTCACACACTGCCACTCATCCATAGAGGTACTCACACACCTAGTCAGTCATGCAAATAATTAATCACACTGCCATTTACTCACCTATACAGTTATACACACACCAGCTCACTTACTCATACAAATACTAGCACATTCTTACGCTCTTATACAATCACTGATACAAGTACACACTCATCCATACAGCCACTCTCACAATCACACACTCTCACTTATAGCCATTTATATACTCCAACACACATATATACTGCCTTTCACATATGTAGTTAATCACACATGTACCACTGAGATATACATTCACTCACTAACACACCCATACACACACTCACCCACCCATACAGTCCATCACAGATGCACTCTTGAAACCATGCACCCAGTGAATCACCCACTCACACATCTATGCACAGAGTCACACACACCCCACCCACACAAACACTCAGGCACCAATACAGATACTCAGACAACCAATCAATAACCCATGTAGACACTCATGTAGCTATTCGCAAACCCATGCAGCCGCTTACACACCAACAGACAGACGGATACAGACATTCACACAGTTTAGTCACTAACCCATGCATTCAGTAAGATACGTTTAATCACTCACTTATAGTCAGTCACGCACCTACTAAATCATCCATTCAGACACTTATACACCCACTCATTCTTCAATACGCCTTTCCCTATATATATTAAACATATTTAAACTTTACAGAAACACAGTCACTGGATGATGTCATTTGAGATGTCATCAGTGATGTCATCAGTGATGTCACTGACCATGTCATGAGTGATGTAATATGTGATGTCATCAGCAGTGCATTGTGGGGGCGCGAGTTATAGTTAGCTGAACTAACTATAACGGGGGAATTTCTATGCTTTTGTACGAGTGAAATGTCCAACTAACTATAACGCCCCTGAAACCTATGGTTTTTTCAGTGAATTTCTAAGGTTTTTTAAATGCTAATTTCTAACTATAACGTGCCTGAAACCTATGGTTTTTTTCAGTGAATTTCAAAGGTTTTTTAAATGCTAATTTCTAACTAGAACGTGCCTGAAACCTATGGTTTTTTTAAGTGAATTTCAAAGGTTTTTTAAATGCTAGTTTCTAACTATGCCGACAGAGGTAGGACATGTGAAGAAAGAAGAAAAAACGCACAGAAAGAAGCAAAGGAAATGCAGAAAGAAGCAACAGAAGTCCACAAAGACGAACAAAAGTGCAGGAAGAAGCAAGACATGTGCAGAAAGAACCAACAGAGGAGCAGAAAGAGGCCTTGTTGCAAAATCATCCTGTGTCCACAACTTTTTCAGATGGGTACTGGTCGTAACTGACTCAGACTAACCAGGCCTAGAGCCAGTGCTATGCTAAAAGACACTTAGAATACAGTGAAAACACCTACATACACTAGGGAACACTATGCGTTGGGGTACCGCTGTGATTAGCATGTCCTCCTCTGTAAGGCCCTAGTACATAATAGGGCAGGGGGATTAAAACTACCTCTTAAAATGTGCCACGGGGCGCATTTGCACAGTGGTGAAGGGAGGGGGGGGCCTGAGGTGACATGTGTGCAAACGCGCCCTGTGGCCGTTTTAAGTTGGGAGATTAAGTCCCCTTGAATCCTGAGGGTCCCTGGGGTCCAACTAGCCCACTAGGTACCTCCAGTAAGCACCACAGAGCTGCGTTGCACAGAGGTGTAAAAAGGGGCATGGCCTGGACCACCTCTCTGCAACGCAGGCCTGTGGCGCTTACTGGAGATATCTGGTGGGCTAGTTGTCCCCCGGGGGCCCTCAGGATAGAAGAGGAATTAATTCCCCAACTTAAAATGCGCCACAGGGCGTGTTTGCACACATGTCACCTCAGGCCCCACCCCCTCCCTTCACCACTGTGCAAACGCACCCCGTGGTGCGTTTTGAGTTGGGGGATTAAGTCCCCTTGAATCCTGAGGGTCCCTGGGGTCCAACTAGCCCACCAGGTACCTCCAGTAAGCGTCACAGAGCTGCGTTGCAGAGAGGTGTAAAAAGGGGCGTGGCCTCTGAACACCTCTCTGCAAGCCAGCTACCTGCGCATACTGGAGGTACCTGGTGGGCTAGTTGGCCCCCAGGGACCCTCAGTTTTCAAGGGGAATTAATTCCCCAACTTACAACGCGCCAGGGGGCGCGTTTGCACAGTGGTGAAGGGAGGGGGCGGGCCTGAGGTGACATGTGTGCAAACACGCCCTGTGGCGTGTTTTAAGTTGGGGAATTAATTCCTCTTCAATCCTGAGGGTCCCTGGGGGCCAACTAGCCCACCAGGTACCTCCAGTAAGTGCCACTGCGCTGCGTTGCAGAGAGGTGGCCCAGGACACGCCCCTTTTTACACCACTCTGCAACGCAGCTCTGTGGCGCTTACTGGAGGTAAGTGGTGGGCTAGTTGGACCCCAGGGACCCTCAGGATTGAAGAGGAATTAATTCCCCAACTTAAAACACGCCACAGGGCGTGTTTGCACACATGTCACCTAAGGGCCCCGCCCCCTCCCTTCACCACTGTGCAAACACGCACCGTGGCGCGTTTTAAGTTGGGGGATTAAGTCCCCTTGAATCCTGAGGGTCCCTGGGGTCCAACTAGCACACCAGGTACCTCCAGTAAGCGTCACAGAGCTGCGTTGCAGAGAGGTGTAAAAAGGGGCGTGGCCTCTGAACACCTCTCTGCAACGCAGCTCCCTGGCCATACTGGAGGTACCTGGTGAGCTAGTTGGCCCCCAGGGCCCCTCAGTATTCAAGGGGAATTAATTCCCCAACTTTAAACGCGCCAGGGGGCGCGTTTGCTGAGTGTTGCAGGGAGGGGGCTGTGCCTAGCCGCAATGCCGTTTTAAAAAAAAAATTAAATAGGGGGCTGTGTGGCCCCCCCTTCTCTTGCCTTTTTTTGTGCCCTGGGGACCCCATCCCCCAGGGCCTGGCCCCCTTTTTAAAAAAAAAAAAAAAATGTAAATGGGAGGGGAGCCGCGTGGGCCCCCCTCCCGTGGCCAATTCCAGCCCCGGGACCCCATCCCCCGGGGCATGGCCACACATATTGTTTTTTTATAAGAAGGGGGGGCTGCATGGCCCCCTCCTAAGGCCTCTATTGGCCCCGGGTACCCCATCCCCCGGGGCCCGCCTTTATTTAATAATTATTTTGGGTGGGAGGGGGGCCATGTGGCCGCCCTCCCGGGCCACTTCTGACCCTGGGGACCCCATCTCCTGGGGCCTGGCCATCCTTTTTATTTTTTTTTGTGAGGGGGCTGCATGGCCCCCTTTTTTCTCAGGCCAAATATGGCCCCGGGGACCCCATCCCCCGGGGCCTGGCCTCCTTTTTTTTTTTTTTTTTTTAATACACAGGGGAGGGGGGCCGCATGGCCCCCCTCCCGGGCCACTTCTAGCCCCAGGGACCCCATCCCCAGGGGCTGGCCCTCTCTGTTGGGGAGCATGGGGGGAGCCCCAATGCCCCCACAGTCCCTCCGGCTCCCCGCCTCCTGCGGGAGCCGGCATTGCTTTTCCACATGGGGAGCTGCTGACATGCATCTGCCGTGTGGAAAAGCAATCTGGTTTGGATTTTGGAAGAGAGAGCAGCTTTCCTGCTCTCTCTTCCAAAATCCAAACCACAGTTTGCTATGGCAGGGCGGGAGTCGCGAGGCTCCCGTCCTGTCATAGCAAACAGCTGTGTCCCGGGGGTGGATACCCCGGGACACTGCAGGAGCCGGCCCTGGGGGGTGGCGGTCCCCGGGGCTCGGGGGTTCGTAACGGACCCCCGAATTTACATAGTTAGTGCCCCGGGGAGGTGGCGGTCCCCGCGGAGTGTGGGGGGACTGGAGCCCCCCCACACAGGTTCTTTATTTAAAAAAAAAAAACAAGCCCCGGGGGATGGCGGTCCCCGGGGCTTGGGGGGGCCTTGGAGGCCCCCCCACCCATTTAAAATACAAGCCCCAGGGGGTGGCGGTCCCCGGGGCTGCAGGGGGGCCATGTGCCCCCCTGCAAATATGTAAAAGCCCCGGGGGGTGGCAGTCCCTGGGGCTGGGGGGCCCCCTTGGGCCCCCTATTCACAATATAAACATTGCCCCCGGGACTTGGCCCACCCGGGGGCTAAATAATAACGAAGCGCGGGAGGCCGCGCTTCGTTTTTTAAATTTTTGCGCCCAGATCCGCGGATCCGGCGCGCATTTTGCCGATTTATTTTTTAAAAAAATGCTTTTTTGGGCCCTGGGGGTCCTTGTGGGACCCCCTAAGCAAGCCTAGGGGGTCAGGGTGTTTCTACCCTGCCCCCTTTTCTTGTATTACGCAATTGTTTTTCTGTTTTCTTGTGACTCGGTTCTACCCAGTCACAAGATGGCTGCCAACACTTCCTGGTTTGGAGTGTTGACAGCCAATTAGAATGAAGCTCGTGGTCGGGAGGGTGCGCGGATCCACCGTGCCTCTAAATATCGAAACTTTTATTTTTGATTTTCTCAGCAACTACTGAACGGATTTACACCATTTAAGAAAAAGAGTTCTTTCTGAAACAAGGGCTAACTTTGTGCCAAATTTGGTGTAATTCCGTTCAGCAGTTCCAGCTGTAGCCGTGTCTAAAGTTTCCTATGGGAAATGCATTTTTTTACCTCTTTTTTTTAAAATTTCTCAGGAACTACTTAACGGATTTACACCATTTAACAAAAAGGTCTCTTTCTGAACCAAGGGCTACCTTTTTGCCAAATTTGGTGCAATTCCGTTCAGCAGTTCGGGCTGTAGTCGTGTCTAAAGTTTCCTGTGGAAAATAACATGGAGAAAACACGTTTTGGGACCCCCCTTTTTTCTCGGCCCACACTTGCCGAATCACCCCGAAACTTTCAAGACAGGAGCTGACCGGAGCGGGCTACGAGTTTTGAAAATTTCGCAAAGATTCGTCAACCGGCGCCAAAGATATTGAGAAAACAAAAAACGAGTTTTCTATGGAAAATAGGTCCTAACTATAACTATCTACTGGCGACCGCCAGTAGATAATATATATGTATATATATATATATATTCTTCCACACTTCTAATATAGACAATCACAAAGAGGTTATTTTCACCACCGGTCTTTATTTCTCAGTAACGCGTTTCGCCTGTCACAGCAGGCTTGCTCACACACTGAGGTGTGGGACAGGCATGAATATATAACGTATAGTACATAACGAATGAAAAGAGAAACCGGACTTAACTCAGGCAGTCCTGCATTTTCTGTTCTCCATTCATACATAGTTCATTTTACAGGTGCTTCTAGTAAGGTTGTTACATGCAGGGCAACCTGATGTGTTTTGGTATTGAATTTGTGGCGCGCCTCGCCGCGGAAACGCCCCGTCGCTTATCCAGCGGACCGGCAGCACCTTCATAATTGGGTGCCATGAGGAATTGGAAAGCCGATATTGTGTGGAAATGGACAAGTGAGGTACTAGCGTGTTTCCACTCCACGGAACCCACTTGGGGAAAGTAATTTTTGTGCAAGAAGTTCTGAACAGCGTTCACTATGGGAACTTAAAGGACTACATGACCCAGAAAGCTTACCTGCAATGAAATCCTACCAAGGCGGGGTCAATGTGATGAGTCCATAAAACAGTTTGAACTTTCAGCATACAGCCAATGAATAAGGGTATATAACCCGAAACGCGTATGGCGCTTCTGTTTGGAGGGGTGTATGCACTGTACCTACTTCCCGCAATAAAGAAGGAAACATTTCCAATTGTGATGGCGTTTCCATGCAGGGCAACCTGATGTGTTTTGGTATTGAATTTGCAGCGCGCCTCGCTGCGGAAACGCCCCGTCGCTTATCCAGCGGACCGGCAGCACCTTCATATTTGGGTGCCATGAGGAATTGGAAAGCCGATATTGTGTGGAAATGGACAAGTGAGCTACTAGCGTGTTTCCCCTCCACGGAACCCACTTGGGGAAATTAATTTTGTGCAAGAAGTTCTGAACAGCGTTCACTATGGGAACTTTAGGACTACATGACCCAGAAAGCTTACCTGCAATGAAATCCTACCAAGGCGGGGTCAATGTGATGAGTCCATAAAGCAGTTTGAACTTTCAGCATACAGCCAATGAATAAGGGTATAGAACCCGAAACGCGTATGGCGCTTCTGTTTGGAGGGGTGTATGCACTGTACCTACTTCCCGCAATAAAGAAGGAAACATTTCCAATTGTGATGGCGTTTCAATGCAGGGCAACCTGATGTGTTTTGGTATTGAATTTGCGGTGCGCCTCGCCGCGGAAACGCCCCGTCGCTTATCCAGCGAATTGGCAGCACCTTCATATTTGGGTGCCATGAGGAACTGGAAAGCCGATATTGTGTGGAAATGGACAAGTGAGGTACTAGCGTGTTTCCCCTCCACGGAACCCACAAGGGGAAAGTAATTTTGTGCAAGAAATTCTGAACAGCGTTCACTATGGGAACTTTAGGACTACATGACCCAGAAAGCTTACCTGCAATGAAATCCGACCAAGGCGGGGTCAATGTGATGAGTCCATAAAGCAGTTTGAACTTTAAGCATACAGCCAATGAATAAGGGTATAGAACCCGAAACGCGTATGGCACTTCTTTTTGGAGGGGTGTATGTGCTGTACCTACTTCCCGCAATAAAGAAGGAAAGATTTCCAATTGTGATGGTGTTTCCATGCAGGGCAACCTGATGTGTTTTGGTATTGAATTTGTGGCGCGCCTCGCCGCGGAAATGCCCCGTCGCTTATCCAGCGGACCGGCAGCACCTTCATATTTGGGTGCCATGAGGAATTGGAAAGCCGATATTGTGTGGAAATGGACAAGTGAGGTACTAGCTTGTTTCCACTCCACGGAACCCACTTGGGGAAAGTAATTTTTGTGCAAGAAGTTCTGAACAGCGTTCACTATGGGAACTTAAAGGACTACATGACCCAGAAAGCTTACCTGCAATGAAATCCTACCAAGGCGGGGTCAATGCGATGAGTCCATAAAACAGTTTGAACTTTCAGCATACAGCCAATGAATAAGGGTATATAACCCGAAACGCATATGGCGCTTCTGTTTGGAGGGGTGTATGCACTGTACCTACTTCCCGCAATAAAGAAGGAAACATTTCCAATTGTGATGGCGTTTCCATGCAGGGCAACCTGATGTGTTTTGGTATTGAATTTGCAGCGCGCCTCGCTGCGGAAACGCCCCGTCGCTTATCCAGCGGACCGGCAGCACCTTCATATTTGGGTGCCATGAGGAATTGGAAAGCCGATATTGTGTGGAAATGCACAAGTGAGCTACTAGCGTGTTTCCCCTCCACGGAACCCACTTGGGGAAAGTAATTTTGTGCAAGAAGTTCTGAACAGCGTTCACTATGGGAACTTTAGGACTACATGACCCAGAAAGCTTACCTGCAATGAAATCCTACCAAGGCGGGGTCAATGTGATGAGTCCATAAAGCAGTTTGAACTTTCAGCATACAGCCAATGAATAAGGGTATAGAACCCGAAACGCGTATGGCGCTTCTGTTTGGAGGGGTGTATGCACTGTACCTACTTCCCGCAATAAAGAAGGAAACATTTCCAATTGTGATGGCGTTTTAATGCAGGGCAACCTGATGTGTTTTGGTATTGAATTTGCGGCGCGCCTCGCCGCGGAAACGCCTCGTCGCTTATCCAGCGAACCGGCAGCACCTTCATATTTGGGTGCCATGAGGAACTGGAAAGCCGATATTGTGTGGAAATGGACAAGTGAGCTACTAGCGTGTTTCCCCTCCACGGAACCCACTTGGGGAAAGTAATTTTGTGCAAGAAGTTCTGAACAGCGTTCACTATGGGAACTTTAGGACTACATGTCCCAGAAAGCTTACCTGCAATGAAATCCTACCAAGGCGGGGCAATGTGATGAGTCCATAAAGCAGTTTGAACTTTCAGCATACAGCCAATGAATAAGGGTATAGAACCCGAAATGCGTATGACACTTCTGTTTGGAGGGGTGTATGCGCTGTACCTACTTCCCGCAATAAAGAAGGAAAGATTTCCAATTGTGATGGTGTTTCCATGCAGGGCAACCTGATGTGTTTTGGTATTGAATTTGTGGCGCGCCTCGCCGCGGAAACGCCCCGTCGCTTATCCAGCGGACCGGCAGCACCTTCATATTTGGGTGCCATGAGGAATTGGAAAGCCGATATTGTGTGGAAATGGACAAGTGAGGTACTAGCGTGTTTCCCCTCCACGGAACCCACTTGGGGAAAGTAATTTTTGTGCAAGAAGTTCTGAACAGCGTTCACTATGGGAACTTAAAGGACTACATGACCCAGAAAGCTTACCTGCAATGAAATCCTACCAAGGCGGGGTCAATGTGATGAGTCCATAAAACAGTTTGAACTTTCAGCATACAGCCAATGAATAAGGGTATATAACCCGAAACGCGTATGGCGCTTCTGTTTGGAGGGGTGTATGCACTGTACCTACTTCCCGCAATAAAGAAGGAAACATTTCCAATTGTGATGGTGTTTCCATGCAGGGAAACCTGATGTGTTTTGGTATTGAATTTGCGGCGCGCCTTGCCGCGGAAAAGCCCGTTGCTTATCCAGCGGACCGGCAGCACCTTCCTATTTGGGTGCCATGAGGAATTGGAAAGCCGATATTGTGTGGAAATGGACAAGTGAGGTACTAGCGTGTTTCCCCTCCACGGAACCAACTTGGGGAAAGTAATTTTGTGCAAGAAGTTCTGAACAGCGTTCACTATGGGAACTTTAGGACTACATGACCCAGAAAGCTTACCTGCAATGAAATCCTACCAAGGCGGGGTCAATGTGATGAGTCCATAAAGCAGTTTGAACTTTCAGCATACAGCCAATGAATAAGGGTATAGAACCCGAAACGCGTATGGCGCTTCTGTTTGGAGGGGTGTATGCGCTGTACCTACTTCCCGCAATAAAGAAGGAAAGATTTCCAATTGTGATGGCGTTTCCATGCAGGGCAACCTGATGTGTTTCGGTATTGAATTTGCAGCGCGCCTCGCTGCGGAAACGCCCTGTCGCTTATCCAGCGGACCGGCAGCACCTTCATATTTGGGTGCCATGAGGAATTGGAAAGCCGATATTGTATGGAAATGGACAAGTGAGGTACTAGCGTGTTTACCCGCCACGGAACCCACTTGGGGAAAGTAATTTTGTGCAAGAAGTTTTGTACAGCGTTCACTATGGGAACTTTGGGACTACATGACCCAGAAAGCTTACCTGCAATGAAATCCTACCAAGGCGGGGTCAATGTGATGAGTCCATAAAGCAGTTTGAACTTTCAGCATACAGCCAATGAATAAGGGTATAGAACCCGAAATGCGTATGACGCTTCTGTTTGGAGGGGTGTATGCGCTGTACCTACTTCCCGCAATAAAGAAGGAAAGATTTCCAATTGTGATGGTGTTTCCATGCAGGGCAACCTGATGTGTTTTGGTATTGAATTTGTGGCGCGCCTCGCCGCGGAAACGCCCCGTCGCTTATCCAGCGGACCGGCAGCACCTTCATATTTGGGTGCCATGAGGAATTGGAAAGCCGATATTGTGTGGAAATGGACAAGTGAGGTACTAGCGTGTTTCCCCTCCACGGAACCCACTTGGGGAAAGTAATTTTTGTGCAAGAAGTTCTGAACAGCGTTCACTATGGGAACTTAAAGGACTACATGACCCAGAAAGCTTACCTGCAATGAAATCCTACCAAGGCGGGGTCAATGTGATGAGTCCATAAAACAGTTTGAACTTTCAGCATACAGCCAATGAATAAGGGTATAGAACCCGAAACGCATATGGCGCTTCTGTTTGGAGGGGTGTATGCACTGTACCTACTTCCCGCAATAAAGAAGGAAAGATTTCCAATTGTGATGGTGTTTCCATGCAGGGCAACCTGATGTGTTTTGGTATTGAATTTGCAGCGCGCCTCGCTGCGGAAACGCCCCGTCGCTTATCCAGCGGACCGGCAGCACCTTCATATTTGGGTGCCATGAGGAATTGGAAAGCCGATATTGTGTGGAAATGGACAAGTGAGCTACTAGCGTGTTTCCCCTCCACGGAACCCACTTGGGGAAATTAATTTTGTGCAAGAAGTTCTGAACAGCGTTCACTATGGGAACTTTAGGACTACATGACCCAGAAAGCTTACCTGCAATGAAATCCTACCAAGGCGGGGTCAATGTGATGAGTCCATAAAGCAGTTTGAACTTTCAGCATACAGCCAATGAATAAGGGTATATAACCCGAAACGCGTATGGAGCTTCTGTTTGGAGGGGTGTATGCACTGTACCTACTTCCCGCAATAAAGAAGGAAACATTTCCAATTGTGATGGCGTTTCAATGCAGGGCAACCTGATGTGTTTTGGTATTGAATTTGCGGCGCACCTCGCCGCGGAAACGCCCCGTCGCTTATCCAGCGAACCGGCAGCACCTTCATATTTGGGTGCCATGAGGAACTGGAAAGCCGATATTGTGTGGAAATGGACAAGTGAGGTACTAGCGTGTTTCCCCTCCACGGAACCCACTAGGGGAAAGTAATTTTGTGCAAGAAGTTCTGAACAGCGTTCACTATGGGAACATAAAGGACTACATGACCCAGAAAGCTTACCTGCAATGAAATCCTACCAAGGCGGGGTCAATGTGATGAGTCCATAAAACAGTTTGAACTTTCAGCATACAGCCAATGAATAAGGGTATATAACCCGAAACGCGTATGGCGCTTCTGTTTGGAGGGGTGTATGCACTGTACCTACTTCCCGCAATAAAGAAGGAAACATTTCCAATTGTGATGGCGTTTCCATGCAGGGCAACCTGATGTGTTTTGGTATTGAATTTGCGGCGCGCCTTGCCGCGGAAAAGCCCGTCGTTTATCCAGCGGACCTGCAGCACCTTCCTATTTGGGTGCCATGAGGAATTGGAAAGCCGATATTGTGTGGAAATGGACAAGTGAGGTACTAGCGTGTTTCCCCTCCACGGAACGCACTTGGGGAAAGTAATTTTGTGCAAGAAGTTCTGAACAGCGTTCACTATAGGAACTTTAGGACTACATGACCCAGAAAGCTTACCTGCAATGAAATCCTACCAAGGCGGGGTCAATGTGATGAGTCCATAAAGCAGTTTGAACTTTCAGCATACAGCCATGAATAAGGGTATAGACCCCGAAACGTGTATGGCGGGGTGTATGTTTGGAGGGGTGTATGCGCTGTACCTACTTCCCACAATAAAGAAGGAAAGATTTCCAATTGTGATGGCGTTTCCATGCAGGGCAACCTGATGTGTTTTGGTATTGAATTTGCAGCGCGCCTCGCCGCGGAAACGCCCCGTCGCTTATCCAGCGGACCGGCAGCACCTTCATATTTGGGTGCCATGAGGAATTGGAAAGCCGATATTGTATGGAAATGGACAAGTGAGGTACTAGCGTGTTTACCCGCCACGGAACCCACTTGGGGAAAGTAATTTTGTGCAAGAAGTTTTGTACAGCGTTCACTATGGGAACTTTAGGACTACATGACCCAGAAAGCTTACCCGCAATGAAATCCTACCAAGGCGGGGTCAATGTGATGAGTCCATAAAGCAGTTTGAACTTTCAGCATACAGCCAATGAATAAGGGTATAGAACCCGAAATGCGTATGACGCTTCTGTTTGGAGGGGTGTATGCGCTGTACCTACTTCCCGCAATAAAGAAGGAAAGATTTCCAATTGTGATGGTGTTTCCATGCAGGGCAACCTGATGTGTTTTGGTATTGAATTTGCGGCGCACCTCGGAGCGGAAACGCCCCGTCGCTTATCCAGCGAACCGGCAGCACTTTCATATTTGGGTGCCATGAGGAACTGGAAAGCCGATATTGTGTGGAAATGGACAAGTGAGGTACTAGCGTGTTTCCCCTCCACGGAACCCACTAGGGGAAAGTAATTTTGTGCAAGAAATTCTGAACAGCGTTCACTATGGGAACTTTAGGACTACATGACCCAGAAAGCTTACCTTTAATGAAATCCGACCAAGGCGGGGTCAATGTGATGAGTCCATAAAGCAGTTTGAACTTTAAGCATACAGCCAATGAATAAGGGTATAGAACCCGAAACGCGTATGGCGCTTCTGTTTGGAGGGGTGTATGCGCTGTACCTACTTCCCGCAATAAAGAAGGAAAGATTTCCAATTGTGATGGCGTTTCCATGCAGGGCAACCTGATGTGTTTTGGTATTGAATTTGCAGCGCGCCTCGCCGCGGAAACGCCCCGTCGCTTATCCAGCGGACCGGCAGCACCTTCATATTTGGGTGCCATGAGGAATTGGAAAGCCGATATTGTATGGAAATGGACAAGTGAGGTACTAGCATGTTTACCCGCCACGGAACCCACTTGGGGAAAGTAATTTTGTGCAAGAAGTTTTGTACAGCGTTCACTATGGGAACTTTAGGACTACATGACCCAGAAAGCTTACCTGCAATGAAATCCTACCAAGGCGTGGTCAATGTGATGAGTCCATAAAGCAGTTTGAACTTTCAGCATACAGCCAATGAATAAGGGTATAGAACCCGAAATGCATATGACGCTTCTGTTTGGAGGGGTGTATGCGCTGTACCTACTTCCCGCAATAAAGAAGGAAAGATTTCCAATTGTGATGGTGTTTCCATGCAGGGCAACCTGATGTGTTTTGGTATTGAATTTGCGGCGCGCCTTGCCTCGGAAACGCCCGTCGCTTATCCAGCGGACCGGCAGCACCTTCATATTTGGGTGCCATGAGGAATTGGAAAGCCGATATTGTGTGGAAATGGACAAGTGAGGTACTAGCGTGTTTCCCCTCCACGGAACGCACTTGGGGAAAGTAATTTTGTGCAAGAAGTTCTGAACAGCGTTCACTATGGGAACTTTAGGACTACATGACCCAGAAAGCTTACCTGCAATGAAATCCTACCAAGGCGGGGTCAATGTGATGAGTCCATAAAGCAGTTTGAACTTTCAGCATACAGCCATGAATAAGGGTATAGACCCCGAAACGTGTATGGCGGGGTGTATGTTTGGAGGGGTGTATGCGCTGTACCTACTTCCCGCAATAAAGAAGGAAAGATTTCCAATTGTGTTGGCGTTTCCATGCAGGGCAACCTGATGTGTTTTGGTATTGAATTTGCAGCGCGCCTCGCCGCGGAAACGCCCCGTCGCTTATCCAGCGGACCGGCAGCACCTTCATATTTGGGTGCCATGAGGAATTGGAAAGCCGATATTGTATGGAAATGGACAAGTGAGGTACTAGCGTGTTTACCCGCCACGGAACCCACTTGGGGAAAGTAATTTTGTGCAAGAAGTTTTGTACAGCGTTCACTATGGGAACTTTAGGACTACATGACCCAGAAAGCTTACCCGCAATGAAATCCTACCAAGGCGGGGTCAGTGTGATGAGTCCATAAAGCAGTTTGAACTTTCAGCATACAGCCAATGAATAAGGGTATAGAACCCGAAATGCGTATGACGCTTCTGTTTGGAGGGGTGTATGCGCTGTACCTACTTCCCGCAATAAAGAAGGAAAGATTTCCAATTGTGATGGCGTTTCCATGCAGGGCAACCTGATGTGTTTTGGTATTGAATTTGCAGCGCGCCTCGCTGCGGAAACGCCCTGTCGCTTATCCAGCGGACCGGCAGCACCTTCATATTTGGGTGCCATGAGGAATTGGAAAGCCGATATTGTATGGAAATGGACAAGTGAGGTACTAGCGTGTTTACCCGCCACGGAACCCACTTGGGGAAAGTAATTTTGTGCAAGAAGTTTTGTACAGCGTTCACTATGGGAACTTTGGGACTACATGACCCAGAAAGCTTACCTGCAATGAAATCCTACCAAGGCGGGGTCAATGTGATGAGTCCATAAAGCAGTTTGAACTTTCAGCATACAGCCAATGAATAAGGGTATAGAACCCGAAATGCGTATGACGCTTCTGTTTGGAGGGGTGTATGCGCTGTACCTACTTCCCGCAATAAAGAAGGAAAGATTTCCAATTGTGATGGTGTTTCCATGCAGGGCAACCTGATGTGTTTTGGTATTGAATTTGTGGCGCGCCTCGCCGCGGAAACGCCCGTCGCTTATCCAGCGGACCGGCAGCACCTTCATATTTGGGTGCCATGAGGAATTGGAAAGCCGATATTGTGTGGAAATGGACAAGTGAGGTACTAGCGTGTTTCCCCTCCACGGAACCCACTTGGGGAAAGTAATTTTTGTGCAAGAAGTTCTGAACAGCGTTCACTATGGGAACTTAAAGGACTACATGACCCAGAAAGCTTACCTGCAATAAAATCCTACCAAGGCGGGGTCAATGTGATGAGTCCATAAAACAGTTTGAACTTTCAGCATACAGCCAATGAATAAGGGTATAGAACCCGAAACGCGTATGGCGCTTCTGTTTGGAGGGGTGTATGCGCTGTACCTACTTCCCGCAATAAAGAAGGAAAGATTTCCAATTGTGATGGTGTTTCCATGCAGGGCAACCTGATGTGTTTTGGTATTGAATTTGCAGCGCGCCTCGCTGCGGAAACGCCCCGTCGCTTATCCAGCGGACCGGCAGCACCTTCATATTTGGGTGCCATGAGGAATTGGAAAGCCGATATTGTGTGAAAATGGACAAGTGAGCTACTAGCGTGTTTCCCCTCCACGGAACCCACTTGGGGAAAGTAATTTTGTGCAAGAAGTTCTGAACAGCGTTCACTATGGGAACTTTAGGACTACATGACCCAGAAAGCTTACCTGCAATGAAATCCTACCAAGGCGGGGTCAATGTGATGAGTCCATAAAGCAGTTTGAACTTTCAGCATACAGCCAATGAATAAGGGTATATAACCCGAAACGCGTATGGCGCTTCTGTTTGGAGGGGTGTATGCACTGTACCTACTTCCCGCAATAAAGAAGGAAACATTTCCAATTGTGATGGCGTTTCAATGCAGGGCAACCTGATGTGTTTTGGTATTGAATTTGCGGCGCACCTCGCAGCGGAAACGCCCCGTCGCTTATCCAGCGAACCGGCAGCACCTTCATATTTGGGTGCCATGAGGAACTGGAAAGCCGATATTGTGTGGAAATGGACAAGTGAGGTACTAGCGTGTTTCCCCTCCATGGAACCCACTAGGGGAAAGTAATTTTGTGCAAGAAATTCTGAACAGCGTTCACTATGGGAACTTTAGGACTACATGACCCAGAAAGCTTACCTGCAATGAAATCCTACCAAGGCGGGGTCAATGTGATGAGTCCATAAAGCAGTTTGAACTTTCAGCAATCAGCCAATGAATAAGGGTATAGAACCCGAAATGCGTATGACGCTTCTGTTTGGAGGGGTGTATGCGCTGTACCTACTTCCCGCAATAAAGAAGGAAAGATTTCCAATTGTGATGGTGTTTCCATGCAGGGCAACCTGATGTGTTTTGGTATTGAATTTGTGGCGCGCCTTGCCGCGGAAACGCCCCATCGCTTATCCAGCGGACCGGCAGCACCTTCATATTTGGGTGCCATGAGGAATTGGAAAGCCGATATTGTGTGGAAATGGACAAGTGAGGTACTAGAGTGTTTCCCCTCCACGGAACCCACTTGGGGAAAGTAATTTTTGTGCAAGAAGTTCTGAACAGCGTTCACTATGGGAACATAAAGGACTACATGACCCAGAAAGCTTACCTGCAATGAAATCCTACCAAGGCGGGGTCAATGTGATGAGTCCATAAAACAGTTTGAACTTTCAGCATACAGCCAATGAATAAGGGTATATAACCCGAAACGCGTATGGCGCTTCTGTTTGGAGGGGTGTATGCACTGTACCTACTTCCCGCAATAAAGAAGGAAACATTTCCAATTGTGATGGCGTTTCCATGCAGGGCAACCTGATGTGTTTTGGTATTGAATTTGCGGCGCGCCTTGCCGCGGAAAAGCCCGTCGTTTATCCAGCGGACCTGCAGCACCTTCCTATTTGGGTGCCATGAGGAATTGGAAAGCCGATATTGTGTGGAAATGGACAAGTGAGGTACTAGCGTGTTTCCCCTCCACGGAACCAACTTGGGGAAAGTAATTTTGTGCAAGAAGTTCTGAACAGCGTTCACTATGGGAACTTTAGGACTACATGACCCAGAAAGCTTACCTGCAATGAAATCCTACCAAGGCGGGGTCAATGTGATGAGTCCATAAAGCAGTTTGAACTTTCAGCATACAGCCAATGAATAAGGGTATAGAACCCGAAACGCGTATGGCGCTTCTGTTTGGAGGGGTGTATGCGCTGTACCTACTTCCCGCAATAAAGAAGGAAAGATTTCCAATTGTGATGGCGTTTCCATGCAGGGCAACCTGATGTGTTTTGGTATTGAATTTGCAGCGCGCCTCGCTGCGGAAACGCCCCGTCGCTTATCCAGCGGACCGGCAGCACCTTCATATTTGGGTGCCATGAGGAATTGGAAAGCCGATATTGTGTGGAAATGGACAAGTGAGCTACTAGCGTGTTTCCCCTCCACGGAACCCACTTTGGGAAAGTAATTTTGTGCAAGAAGTTCTGAACAGCGTTCACTATGGGAACTTTAGGACTACATGACCCAGAAAGCTTACCTGCAATGAAATCCTACCAAGGCGGGGTCAATGTGATGAGTCCATAAAGCAGTTTGAACTTTCAGCATACAGCCAATGAATAAGGGTATATAACCCGAAACGCGTATGGCGCTTCTGTTTGGAGGGGTGTATGCACTGTACCTACTTCCCGCAATAAAGAAGGAAACATTTCCAATTGTGATGGCGTTTCAATGCAGGGCAACCTGATGTGTTTTGGTATTGAATTTGCGGCGCACCTCGCCGCGGAAACGCCCCGTCGCTTATCCAGCGAACCGGCAGCACCTTCATATTTGGGTGCCATGAGGAACTGGAAAGCCGATATTGTGTGGAAATGGACAAGTGAGGTACTAGCGTGTTTCCCCTCCACGGAACCCACTAGGGGAAAGTAATTTTGTGCAAGAAATTCTGAACAGCGTTCACTATGGGAACTTTAGGACTACATGACCCAGAAAGCTTACCTGCAATGAAATCCTACCAAGGCGGGGTCAATGTGATGAGTCCATAAAGCAGTTTGAACTTTCAGCAATCAGCCAATGAATAAGGGTATAGAACCCGAAATGCGTATGACGCTTCTGTTTGGAGGGGTGTATGCGCTGTACCTACTTCCCGCAATAAAGAAGGAAAGATTTCCAATTGTGATGGCGTTTCCATGCAGGGCAACCTGATCAATCAATCAATCAATCATGTCACTTATAAAGCGCACTACATACCCGCGAGGGTCTCAAGGCGCTGGGGGAAGAGGGGGGTGGTGCTGCTACTGATCGAAGAGCCAGGTCTTGAGGAGTCTTCTGAAGGCCAGTAGGTCTTGGGTCTGTTGGAGGTTGGTGGGGAGGGTGTTCCAGGTCTTGGCGGCGAGGTGGGAGAAGGATCTGCCGCCGGCGGTCGTTTTCCGGATGCGGGGGACTGTGGCGAGGCTGGTCGAGCGGAGCTGGCGGGTGGGGGTGTAGAAGCTGAGTCGTCTGTTGAGGTAGGCTGGTCCGGAGTTGTGGAGTGCTTTGTGTGCGTGGGTGAGGAGCTTGAAGGTTATCGTCTTGTTGACAGGGAGCCAGTGCAGGTCTCTCAGGTGGGGTGTGATGTGGCTGCGTCGGGGTATGTCGAGGATAAGACGTGCAGAGGCATTCTGGATGCGTTGCAGCCGTCTCAGGAGCTTAGCCGTCGTTCCTGCGTAGAGGGCGTTTCCGTAGTCCAGCCTGCTGGTGACGAGGGCCTGGGTGACTGTTTTTCTTGTTTCGGTGGGGATCCACTTGAAGATCCTGCGGAGCATTCGGAGGATGTTGAAGCAGGATGAGGAAACGGCGTTGACCTGCTTAGTCATGGAGAGGGTGGGGTCGAGGATGACCCCTAGGTTGCGTACGTGGTCGGTGGGTGGCGGGGCTGTTCCCAGTGATGTTGGCCACCAGGAGTCGTCCCAGGCTGAAGGGTTGGAACCAAGGATGAGGACCTCCATCTTGTCCGAGTTCAGCTTCAGGCGGCTGGTCCTCATCCATTCGGCGACGGCCTTCATTCCTTCGTGGAGGTGGGCTTTGGCGGTGTGAGGGTCTTTGGTGAGGGAGAGGATCAGCTGGGTGTCGTCGGCATAGGAGATGATGTTGAGGTTGTGCTGTCGGGCGACGTGGGCGAGGGGTGCCATGTAGATGTTGAACAGAGTTGGGCTGAGGGAGGAGCCTTGGGGTACGCCGCAGATGATCTTGGTGGCCTTGGATCGGAAGGGGGCGAGGCGGACGCTTTGTGTTCTGCCGGAAAGGAAGGATGTGGTCCAGTCCAGGGCCTTCTCTTGGATCCCGGCGTCGTGAAGGCGTGTTCGTAGTGTGTGGTGGCAGACGGTGTCGAAGGCGGCTGATAGGTCCAGGAGGATGAGGGCTGCTGTTTCTCCGTTGTCTAGCAGGGTGTGTTTTGGTATTGAATTTGCAGCGCGCCTCGCCGTGGAAACGCCCCGTCGCTTATCCAGCGGACCGGCAGCACCTTCAAATTTGGGTGCCATGAGGAATTGGAAAGCCGATATTGTGTGGAAATGGACAAGTGAGCTACTAGCGTGTTTCCCCTCCACGGAATCCACTTGGGGAAAGTAATTTTGTGCAAGAAGTTCTGAACAGCGTTCACTATGGGAACTTTAGGACTACATGACCCAGAAAGCTTACCTGCAATGAAATCCTACCAAGGCGGGGTCAATGTGATGAGTCCATAAAGCAGTTTGAACTTTCAGCATACAGCCAATGAATAAGGCTATTGAACCTGAAATGCGTATGGCGCTTCTGTTTGGAGGGGTGTATGCGCTGTACCTACTTCCTGCAATAAAGAACGAAAGATTTCCAATTGTGATGGCGTTTCCATGTAGGGCAACCTGATGTATTTTGATATTGAATTTGCGGCGCGCCTCGCCGCGGAAAAACCCCGTCGCTTATCCAGCGGACCGGCAGCACCTTCATATTTGGGTGACATGAGGAATTGGAAAGCCGATATTGTGTGGAAATGGACAAGTGAGGTACTAGCGTGTTTCCCCTCCACGGAACCCACTTGGGGAAAGTAATTTTGTGCAAGAAGTTCTGAACAGCGTTCACTATGGGAACTTTAGGACTACATGACCCAGAAAGCTTACCTGCAATGAAATCCTACCAAGGCGGGGTCAATGTGATGAGTCCATAAAGCAGTATGAACTTTCAGCATACAGCCAATGAATAAGGGTATAGAACCCGAAACGCGTATGGCGCTTCTGTTTGGAGGGGTGTATGCGCTGTACCTAATTCCCGCAATAAAGAAGGAAAGATTTCCAATTGTGATGGCGTTTCCATGCAGGGCAACCTGATGTGTTTTGGTATTGAATTTGCGGCGTGCCTTGCCTCGGAAACGCCCGTCGCTTATCCAGCGGACCGGCAGCACCTTCATATTTGGGTGCCATGAGGAATTGGAAAGCCGATATTGTGTGGAAATGGACAAGTGAGGTACTAGCGTGTTTCCACTCCAAGGAACCCACTTGGGGAAAGTAATTTTGTGCAAGAAGTTCTGAAAAGCGTTCACTATGGGAACTTTAGGACTACATGACCCAGAAAGCTTACCTGCAATGAAATCCTACCAAGGCGGGGTCAATGTGATGAGTCAAGAAGCAGTTTGAACTTTCAGCATACAGCCAATGAATAAGGGTATAGAACCCGAAATGCGTATGGCGCTTCTGTTTGGAGGGGTGTATGCGCTGTACCTACTTCCCACACTAAAGAAGGAAAGATTTCCAATTGTGATGGCGTTTCCATGCAGGGCAACCTGATGTGTTTTGGTATTGAATTTGCGGCGCGCCTCGCCGCGGAAACGCCCGTCACTTATCCAGCGGACCGGCAGCACCTTCATATTTGGGTGCCATGAGGAATTGGAAAGCCGATATTGTGTGGAAATGGACAAGTGAGGTACTAGCGTGTTTCCCTCCACGGAACCCACTTGGGGAAAGTAATTTTGTGCAAGAAGTTCTGAACAGCGTTCACTATGGGAACTTTAGGACTACATGACCCAGAAAGCTTACCTGCAATGAAATCCTACCAAGGCGGGGTCAATGTGATGAGTCCATAAAGCAGTTTGAACTTTCAGCATACAGCCAATGAATAAGGGTATAGAACCCGAAACGCGTATGGCGTTTCTGTTTGGAGGGGTGTATGCGCTGTACCTACTTCCCGCAATAAAGAAGGAAAGATTTCGAATTGTGATGGCGTTTCCATGCAGGGCAACCTGATGTGTTTTGGTATTGAATTTGCAGCGCGCCTCGCCGCGGAAACACCCCGTCGCTTATCCAGTGGACCGGCAGCACCTTCATATTTGGGTGCCATGAGGAATTGGAAAGCCGATATTGTGTGGAAATGGACAAGTGAGCTACTAGCGTGTTTCCCCTCCACGGAACCCACTTGGGGAAAGTAATTTTGTGCAAGAAGTTCTGAACAGTGTTCACTATGGGAACTTTAGGACTACATGACCCAGAAAGCTTACCTGCAATGAAATCCTACCAAGGTGGGGTCAATGTGATGAGTCCATAAAGCAGTTTGAACTTTCAGCATACAGCCAATGAATAAGGGTATAGAACCTGAAATGCGTATGGCGCTTCTGTTTGGAGGGTTGTATGCGCTGTACCTACTTCCCGCAATAAAGAAGGAAAGATTTCCAATTGTGATAGCGTTTCCATGTAGGGCAACCTGATGTATTTTGGTAATGAATTTGCGGCGCGCCTCGCCGCGGAAACGCCCCGTCGCTTATCCAGCGGACCGGCAGCACCTTCATAATTGGGTGCCATGAGGAATTGGAAAGCCGATATTGTGTGGAAATGAACAAGTGAGGTACTAGTGTGTTTCCCCTCCACGGAACCCACTTGGGGAAAGTAATTTTGTGCAAGAAGTTCTGAAGAGCGTTCACTATGGGAACTTTAGGACTACATGACCCAGAAAGCTTACCTGCAATGAAATCATACCAAGGCGGGGTCAATGTGATGAGTCCATAAAGCAGTTTGAACTTTCAGCATACAGCCAATGAATAAGGGTATAGAACCCGAAACGCGTATGGCGCTTCTGTTTGGAGGGGTGTATGGACTGTACCTACTTCCCGCAATAAAGAAGGAAACATTTCTAATTGTGATGGCTTTTCCATGCAGGGCAACCTGATGTGTTTTGGTATTGAATTTGCGGCGCGCCTCGCCGCGGAAACGCCCCGTCGCTTATCCAGCGGATTGGCAGCACCTTCATATTTGGGTGCCATGAGGAATTGGAAAGCCGATATTGTGTGGAAATGGACAAGTGAGGTACTAGCGTGTTTCCCCTCCACGGAACCCACTAGGCGAGAGTAATTTTGTGCAAGAAGTTCTGAACAGCGTTCACTATGGGAACTTTAGGACTACATGACCCAGAAAGCTTACCTGCAATGAAATCCGACCAAGGCGGGGTCAATGTGATGAGTCCATAAAGCAATTGAACTTTCAGCAAACAGCCAATGAATAAGGGAATAGAACCCGAAACGCGTATGGCGCTTCTGTTTGGAGGGGTGTATGCGCTGTACCTACTTCCCGCAATAAAGAAGGAAAGACTTCCAATTGTGATGGCATTTCCATGCAGGGCAACCTGATGTGTTTTGGTATTGAATTTGCAGCGCGCCTCGCCGCGGAAACTCCCCGTCGCTTATCCAGCGGACCGGCAGCACCTTCATATTTGGGTGCCATGAGGAATTGGAAAGCCGATATTGTGTGGAAATGGACAAGTGAGGTACTAGTGTGTTTCCCCTCCACGGAACCCACTTGGGGAAAGTAATTTTGTGCAAAAGTTCTGAAGAGCGTTCACTATGGGAACTTTAGGACTACATGACCCAGAAAGCTTACCTGCAATGAAATCATACCAAGGCGGGGTCAATGTGATGAGTCCATAAAGCAGTTTGAACTTTCAGCATACAGCCAATGAATAAGGGTATAGAACCCGAAACGCGTATGGCGCTTCTGTTTGGAGGGGTGTATGCACTGTACCTACTTCCCGCAATAAAGAAGGAAACATTTCCAATTGTGATGGCTTTTCCATGCAGGGCAACCTGATGTGTTTTGGTATTGAATTTGCGGCGCGCCTCGCCGCGGAAACGCCCCGTCGCTTATCCAGCAGACCGGCAGCACCTTCATATTTGGGTGCCATGAGGAATTGGAAAGCCGATATTGTGTGGAAATGGACAAGTGAGGTACTAGCGTGTTTCCCCTCCACGGAACCCACTTGGGGAAAGTAATTTTGTGCAAGAAGTTCTGAACAGCGTTCACTATGGGAACTATAGGACTACATGACCCAGAAAGCTTACCTGCAATGAAATCCTACCAAGGCGGGGTCAATGTGATGAGTCCATAAAGCAGTTTGAACTTTCAGCATACAGCCAATGAATAAGGGTATAGAACCTGAAATGCGTATGGCGCTTCTGTTTGGAGGGGTGTATGCGCTGTACCTACTTCCCACACTAAAGAAGGAAAGATTTCCAATTGTGATGGCGTTTCCATGAAGGGCAACCTGATGTGTTTTGGTATTGAATTTGTGGCGCGCCTCGCCGCGGAAACGCCCGTCGCTTATCCAGCGGACCGGCAGCACCTTCATATTTGGGTGCCATGAGGAATTGGAAAGCCGATATTGTGTGGAAATGGACAAGTGAGGTACTAGCGTGTTTCCCCTCCACGGAACCCACTTGGGGAAAGTAATTTTGTGCAAGAAGTTCTGAACAGCGTTCACTATGGGAACTTTAGGACTACATGACCCAGAAAGCTTACCTGCAATGAAATCATACCAAGGCGGGGTCAATGTGATGAGTCCATAAAGCAGTTTGAACTTTCAGCATACAGCCAATGAATAAGGGTATAGAACCCGAAACGCGTATGGCGCTTCTGTTTGGAGGGGTGTATGCACTGTACCTACTTCCCGCAATAAAGAAGGAAACATTTCCAATTGTGATGGCTTTTCCATGCAGGGCAACCTGATGTGTTTTGGTATTGAATTTGCGGCGCGCCTCGCCGCGGAAACGCCCCGTCGCTTATCCAGCGGACCGGCAGCACCTTCATATTTGGGTGCCATGAGGAATTGGAAAGCCGATATTGTGTGGAAATGGACAAGTGAGGTACTAGCGTGTTTCCCCTCCACGGAACCCACTTGGGGAAAGTAATTTTGTGCAAGAAGTTCTGAACAGCGTTCACTATGGGAACTTTAGGACTACATGACCCAGAAAGCTTACCTGCAATGAAATCCTACCAAGGCGGGGTCAATGTGATGAGTCTATAAAGCCGTTTGAACTTTCAGCATACAGCCAATGAATAAGGGTATAGAACCTGAAATGCGTATGGCGCTTCTGTTTGGAAGGGTGTATGCGCTGTACCTACTTCCCACACTAAAGAAGGAAAGATTTCCAATTGTGATGGCGTTTCCATGCAGGGCAACCTGATGTGTTTTGGTATTGAATTTGCGGCGCGCCTCGCCGCGGAAACGCCCCGTCGCTTATCCAGCGGACCGGCAGCACCTTCATATTTGGGTGCCATGAGGAATTGGAAAGCCGATATTGTGTGGAAATGGACAAGTGAGCTACTAGCGAGTTTCCCCTCCACGGAACCCACTTGGGGAAAGTAATTTTGTGCAAGAAGTTCTGAACAGCGTTCACTATGGGAACTTTAGGACTACATGACCCAGAAAGCTTACCTGCAATGAAATCCTACCAAGGTGGGGTCAATGTGATTAGTCCATAAAGCAGTTTGAACTTTCAGCATACAGCCAATGAATAAGGGTATAGAACCTGAAATGCGTATGGCGCTTCTGTTTGGAGGGTTGTATGCGCTGTACCTACTTCCCGCAATAAAGAAGGAAAGATTTCCAATTGTGATAGCGTTTCCATGTAGGGCAACCTGATGTATTTTGGTATTGAATTTGCGGCGCGCCTCGCCGCGGAAACGCCCCGTCGCTTATCCAGCGGACCGGCAGCACCTTCATAATTGGGTGCCATGAGGAATTGGAAAGCCGATATTGTGTGGAAATGAACAAGTGAGGTACTAGTGTGTTTCCCCTCCACGGAACCCACTTGGGGAAAGTAATTTTGTGCAAGAAGTTCTGAAGAGCGTTCACTATGGGAACTTTAGGACTACATGACCCAGAAAGCTTACCTGCAATGAAATCATACCAAGGCGGGGTCAATGTGATGAGTCCATAAAGCAGTTTGAACTTTCAGCATACAGCCAATGAATAAGGGTATAGAACCCGAAACGCGTATGGCGCTTCTGTTTGGAGGGGTGTATGGACTGTACCTACTTCCCGCAATAAAGAAGGAAACATTTCTAATTGTGATGGCTTTTCCATGCAGGGCAACCTGATGTGTTTTGGTATTGAATTTGCGGCGCGCCTCGCCGCGGAAACGCCCCGTCGCTTATCCAGCGGACCGGCAGCACCTTCATATTTGGGTGCCATGAGGAATTGGAAAGCCGATATTGTGTGGAAATGGACAAGTGAGGTACTAGCGTGTTTCCCCTCCACAGAACCCACTAGGCGAAAGTAATTTTGTGCAAGAAGTTCTGAACAGCGTTCACTATGGGAACTTTAGGACTACATGACCCAGAAAGCTTACCTGCAGTGAAATCCGACCAAGGCGGGGTCAATGTGATGAGTCCATAAAGCAATTGAACTTTCAGCAAACAGCCAATGAATAAGGGAATAGAACCCGAAACGCGTATGGCGCTTCTGTTTGGAGGGGTGTATGCGCTGTACCTACTTCCCGCAATAAAGAAGGAAAGACTTCCAATTGTGATGGCATTTCCATGCAGGGCAACCTGATGTGTTTTGGTATTGAATTTGCAGCGCGCCTCGCCGCGGAAACTCCCCGTCGCTTATCCAGCGGACCGGCAGCACCTTCATATTTGGGTGCCATGAGGAATTGGAAAGCCGATATTGTGTGGAAATGGATAAGTGAGGTACTAGCGTGTTTCCCCTCCACGGAACCCACTTGGGGAAAGTCATTTTGTGCAAGAAGTTCTGAACAGCGTTCACTATGGGAACTTTAGGACTACATGACCCAGAAAGCTTACCTGCAATGAAATCCTACCAAGGTGGGGTCAATGTGATGAGTCCATAAAGCAGTTTGAACTTTCAGCATACAGACAATGAATAAGGGTATAGAACCTGAAATGCGTATGGCGCTTCTGTTTGGAGGGTTGTATGCGCTGTACCTACTTCCCGCAATAAAGAAGGAAAGATTTCCAATTGTGATGGCGTTTCCATGTAGGGCAACCTGATGTATTTTGGTATTGAATTTGCGGCGCGCCTCGCCGCGGAAACGCCCCGTCGCTTATCCAGCGGACCGGCAGCACCTTCATATTTGGGTGCCATGAGGAATTGGAAAGCCGATATTGTGTGGAAATGGACAAGTGAGGTACTAGTGTGTTTCCCCTCCACGGAACCCACTTGGGGAAAGTAATTTTGTGCAAAAGTTCTGAAGAGCGTTCACTATGGGAACTTTAGGACTACATGACCCAGAAAGCTTACCTGCAATGAAATCATACCAAGGCGGGGTCAATGTGATGAGTCCATAAAGCAGTTTGAACTTTCAGCATACAGCCAATGAATAAGGGTATAGAACCCGAAACGCGTATGGCACTTCTGTTTGGAGGGGTGTATGCGCTGTACCTACTTCCCACACTAAAGAAGGAAAGATTTCCAATTGTGATGGCGTTTCCATGCAGGGCAACCTGATGTGTTTTGGTATTGAATTTGCGGCGCGCCTCGCCGCGGAAACGCCCCGTCGCTTATCCAGCGGACCGGCAGCACCTTCATATTTGGGTGCCATGAGGAATTGGAAAGCCGATATTGTGTGGAAATGGACAAGTGAGGTACTAGCGTGTTTCCCCTCCACGGAACCCACTTGGGGAAAGTAATTTTGTGCAAGAAGTTCTGAACTGCGTTCACTATGGGAACTTTAGGACTACATGACCCAGAAAGCTTACCTGCAATGAAATCATACCAAGTCGGGGTCAATGTGATGAGTCCATAAAGCAGTTTGAACTTTCAGCATACAGCCAATGAATAAGGGTATAGAACCCGAAACGCGTATGGCGCTTCTGTTTGGAGGGGTGTATGCACTGTACCTACTTCCCGCAATAAAGAAGGAAACATTTCCAATTGTGATGGCTTTTCCATGCAGGGCAACCTGATGTGTTTTGGTATTGAATTTGCGGCGCGCCTCGCCGCGGAAACGCCCCGTCGCTTATCCAGCGGACCGGCAGCACCTTCATATTTGGGTGCCATGAGGAATTGGAAAGCCGATATTGTGTGGAAATGGACAAGTGAGGTACTAGCGTGTTTCCCTCCACGGAACCCACTTGGGGAAAGTAATTTTGTGCAAGAAGTTCTGAACAGCGTTCACTATGGGAACTTTAGGACTACATGACCCAGAAAGCTTACCTGCAATGAAATCCTACCAAGGCGGGGTCAATGTGATGAGTCTATAAAGCAGTTTGAACTTTCAGCATACAGCCAATGAATAAGGGTATAGAACCTGAAATGCGTATGGCGCTTCTGTTTGGAGGGGTGTATGCGCTGTACCTACTTCCCACACTAAAGAAGGAAGGATTTCCAATTGTGATGGCGTTTCCATGCAGGGCAACCTGATGTGTTTTGGTATTGAATTTGCGGCGCGCCTCGCCGCGGAAACGCCCCGTCGCTTATCCAGCGGACCGGCAGCACTTTCATATTTGGGTGCCATGAGGAATTGGAAAGCCGATATTGTGTGGAAATGGACAAGTGAGGTACTAGCGTGTTTCCCCTCCACGGAACCCACTAGGCGAAAGTAATTTTGTGCAAGAAGTTCTGAACAGCGTTCACTATGGGAACTTTAGGACTACATGACCCAGAAAGCTTACCTGCAATGAAATCCGACCAAGGCGGGGTCAATGTGATGAGTCCATAAAGCAATTGAACTTTCAGCAAACAGCCAATGAATAAGGGTATAGAACCCGAAACGCGTATGACGCTTCTGTTTGGAGGGGTGTATGCACTGTACCTACTTCCCGCAATAAAGAAGGAAACATTTCCAATTGTGATGGCTTTTCCATGCAGGGCAACCTGATGTGTTTTGGTATTGAATTTGCGGCGCGCCTCGCCGCGGAAACGCCCCGTCGCTTATCCAGCGGACCGGCAGCACCTTCATATTTGGGTGACATGAGGAATTGGAAAGCCGATATTGTGTGGAAATGGACAAGTGAGGTACTAGCGTGTTTCGCCTCCACGGAACCCACTTGGGGAAAGTAATTTTGTGCAAGAAGTTCTGAACAGCGTTCACTATGGGAACTTTAGGACTACATGACCCAGAAAGCTTACCTGCAATGAAATCCTACCAAGGCGGGGTCAATGTGATGAGTCCATAAAGCAGTTTGAACTTTCAGCATACAGCCAATGAATAAGGCTATAGAACCTGAAATGCGTATGGCGCTTCTGTTTGGAGGGGTGTATGCGCTGTACCTACTTCCCACACTAAAGAAGGAAAGATTTCCAATTGTGATGGCGTTTCCATGCAGGGCAACCTGATGTGTTTTGGTATTGAATTTGCGGCGCGCCTCGCCGCGGAAACGCCCCGTCGCTTATCCAGTGGACCGGCAGCACCTTCAGATTTGGGTGCCATGAGGAATAGGAAAGCCGATATTGTGTGGAAATGGACAAGTGAGGTACTAGCGTGTTTCCCCTCCACGGAACCCACTTGGGGAAAGTAATTTTGTGCAAGAAGTTCTGAACAGCGTTCACTATGGGAACTTTAGGACTACATGACCCAGAAAGCTTACCTGCAATGAAATGCTACCAAGGCGGGGTCAATGTGATGAGTCCATAAAGCAGTTTGAACTTTTAGCATACAGCCAATGAATAAGGGTATAGAACCCGAAACGCGTATGGCACTTCTGTTTGGAGGGGTGTATGCGCTGTACCTACTTCCCGCAATAAAGAAGGAAAGATTTCCAATTGTGATGGCGTTTCCATGCAGGGCAACCTGATGTGTTTTGGTATTGAATTTGCAGCACGCCTCGCCGTGGAAACGCCCCGTCGCTTATCCAGCGGACCGGCAGCACCTTCATATTTGGGTGCCATGAGGAATTGGAAAGCCGATATTGTGTGGAAATGGACAAGTGAGGTACTAGCATGTTTCCCCTCCACGGAACCCACTTGGGGAAAGTAATTTTGTGCAAGAAGTTCTGAACAGCGTTCACTATGGGAACTTTAGGACTACATGACCCAGAAAGCTTACCTGCAATGAAATCCTACCAAGGCGGGGTCAATGTGATGAGTCCATAAAGCAGTTTGAACTTTCAGCATACAGCCAATGAATAAGGGTATAGAACCCGAAACGCGTATGGCGCTTCTGTTTGGATGGGTGTATGCGCTTTACCTACTTCGCGCAATAAAGAAGGAAAGATTTCCAATTGTGATGGCGTTTCCATGCAGGGCAACCTGATGTGTTTTGGTATTGAATTTGCAGCGCGCCTCGCCGCAGAAACGCCCCGTCGCTTATCCAGCGGACCGGCAGCACATTCATATTTGGGTGCCATGAGGCATTGGAAAGCCGATATTGTGTGGAAATGGACAAGTGAGGTACTAGCGTATTTCCCCGCCACGGAACCCACTTGGGGAAAGTAATTTTGTGCAAGAAGTTCTGAACAGCGTTCACTATGGGAACTTTAGGACTACATGACCCAGAAAGCTTACCTGCAATGAAATCCTACCAAGGCGGGGTCAATGTGATGAGTCCATAACGCAGTTTGAACTTTCAGCATACAGCCAATGAATAAGGGTATAGAACCCGAAATGCGTATGACGCTTCTGTTTGGAGGGGTGTATGCGCTGTACCTACTTCCCGCAATAAAGAAGGAAAGATTTTCAATTGTGATGGCGTTTCCATGCAGGGCAACCTGATGTGTTTTGGTATTGAATTTGCAGCGCGTCTCGCCACGGAAACGCCCCGTCGCTTATCCAGCGGACCGGCAGCACCTTCATATTTGGGTGCTATGAGGAATTGGAAAGCCGATATTGTGTGGAAATGGACAAGTGAGGTACTAGCCTGTTTCCCCTCCACGGAACCCACTTGGGGAAAGTAATTTTGTGCAAGAAGTTCTGAACAGCATTCACTATGGGAACTTTAGGACTACATGACCCAGAAAGCTTACCTGCAATGAAATCCTACCAAGGCGGGGTCAATGTGATGAGTCCATAAAGCAGTTTGAACTTTCAGCATACAGCCAATGAATAAGGGTATAGAACCCGAAACTCGTATGGCGCTTCTGTTTGGAGGGGTGTATGCGCTGTACCTACTTCCCGCAATAAAGAAGGAAAGATTTCCAATTGTGATGGCGTTTCCATGCAGGGCAACCTGATGTGTTTTGGTATTGAATTTGCGGCGCGCCTTGCCGCGGAAACGCCCGTTGCTTATCCAGAGGACCGGCAGCACCTTCATATTTGGGTGCCATGAGGAATTGGAAAGCCGATATTGTGTGGAAATGGACAAGTGAGCTACTAGCGTGTTTCCCCTCCATGGAACCCACTTGGGGAAAGTAATTTTGTGCAAGAAGTTCTGAACAGCGTTCACTATGGGAACTTTAGGACTACATGACCCAGAAAGCTTACCTGCAATGAAATCCTACCAAGGCGGGGTCAATGTGATGAGTCCATAAAGCAGTTTGAACTTTCAGCATACAGCCAATGAATAAGGGTATAGAACCCGAAACGCGTATGGCGCTTCTGTTTGGAAGGGTGTATGCGCTGTACCTACTTCCCACACTAAAGAAGGAAAGATTTCCAATTGTGATGGTGTTTCCATGCAGGGCAACCTGATGTGTTTTTGTATTGAATTTGCGGCGCGCCTCGCCGCGGAAACGCCCGTCGCTTATCCAGCGGACCGGCAGCACCTTCATATTTGGGTGCCATGAGGATATTGGAAAGCCGATATTGTGTGGAAATGAACAAGTGAGGTACTAGCGTGTTTCCCTTCCACGGAACCCACTTGGGGAAAGTAATTTTGTGCAAGAAGTTCTGAACAGCGTTCACTATGGGAACTTTAGGACTACATGACCCAGAAAGCTTACCTGCAATGAAATCCTTCCAAGGCGGGGTCAATGTGATGAGTCCATAAAGCAGTTTGAACTTTCAGCATACAGCCAATGAATAAGGGTATAGAACACGAAACGCGTATGGCGCGTCTGTTTGGAGGAGTGTATGCGCTGTACCTACTTCCCACAATAAAGAAGGAAAGATTTCCAATTGTGATGGCGTTTCCATGCAGGGCAACCTGATGTGTTTTGGTATTGAATTTGCAGCTCGCCTCGCCGCGGAAACGCCCCGTCGCTTATCCAGCGGACCGGCAGCACCTTCATATTTGGGTGCCATGAGGAATTGGAAAGCCGATATTGTGTGGAAATGGACAAGTGAGCTACTAGCGTGTTTCCCCTCCATGGAACCCACTTGGGGAAAGTAATTTTGTGCAAGAAGTTCTGAACAGCGTTCACTATGGGAACTTTAGGACTACATGACCCAGAAAGCTTACCTGCAATGAAATCCTACCAAGGCGGGGTCAATGTGATGAGTCCATAAAGCAGTTTGAACTTTCAGCATACAGCCAATGAATAAGGGTATAGAACCTGAAATGCGTATGGCGCTTCTGTTTGGAGGGGTGTATGCGCTGTACCTACTTCCCGCAATAAAGAAGGAAACATTTCCAATTGTGATGGCTTTTCCATGCAGGGCAACCTGATGTGTTTTGGTATTGAATTTGCGGCGTGCCTCGCCGCGGAAACGCCACGTTGCTTATCCAGCGGACCGGCAGCACCTTCATATTTGGGTGCCATGAGGAATTGGAAAGCCGATATTGTGTGGAAATGGACAAGTGAGGTACTAGCGTGTTTCCCCTCCACGTAACCCACTAGGGGAAAGTAATTTTGTGCAAGAAGTTCTGAACAGCGTTCACTATGGGAACTTTAGGACTACATGACCCAGAAAGCTTACCTGCAATGTAATCCGACCAAGGCGGGTTCAATGTGATGAGTCCATAAAGCAGTTTGAACTTTCAGCATACAGCCAATGAATAAGGGTATAGAACCCAAAACGCATATGGCGCTTCTGTTTGGAGGGGTGTATGCGCTGTACCTACTTCCCGCAATAAAGAAGGAAAGATTTCCCATTGTGATGGCGTTTCCATGAAGGGCAACCTGATGTGTTTTGGTATTGAATTTGCAGCGCGCCTCGCAGCGGAAACTCCCCGTCGCTTATCCAGCGGACCGGCAGCACCTTCATATTTGGGTGCCATGAGGAATTGGAAAGCCGATATTGTGTGGAAATGGACAAGTGAGCTACTAGCGTGTTTCCCCTCCACGGAACCCACTTGGGGAAAGTAATTTTGTGCAAGAAGTTCTGTACATCGTTCACTATGGGAACTTTAGGACTACATGACCCAGAAAGCTTACCTGCAATGAAATCCTACCAAGGAGGGGTCAATGTGATGAGTCCATAAAGCAGTTTGAACTTTCAGCATACAGCCAATGAATAAGGGTATAGAACCTGAAATGCGTATGGCGCTTCTGTTTGGAGTGGTGTATGCGCTGTACCTACTTCCCGCAATAAAGAAGGAAAGATTTCCAATTGTGATGGCGTTTCCATGTAGGGCAACTTGATGTATTTTGGTATTGAATTTGCAGCGCGCCTCGCCGCGGAAACGCCCCGTCGCTTATCCAGCGGACCGGCAGCACCTTCATATTTGGGTGCCATGAGGAATTGGAAAGCCGATATTGTGTGGAAATGGACAAGTGAGGTACTAGCGTGTTTCCCCTCCACGGAACCCACTTGGGGATAGTAATTTTGTGCAAGAAGTTCTGAACAGCGTTCACTATGGGAACTTTAGGACTACATGACCCAGAAAGCTTACCTGCAATGAAATCCTACCAAGGCGGGGTCAATGTGATGAGTCCATAAAGCAGTTTGAACTTTTAGCGTACAGCCAATGAATAAGGGTATAGAACCCGAAACGCGTATGGCGCTTCTGTTTGGAGGGGTGTATGCGCTGTACCAACTTCCCGCAATAAAGAAGGAAAGATTTCCAATTGTGATGGCGTTTCCATGCAGGGCAACCTGATGTGTTTTGGTATTGAATTTGCGGCGCGCCTTGCCTCAGAAATGCCCGTCGCTTATCCAGCGGACCGGCAGCACCTTCATATTTGGGTGCCATGAGGAATTGGAAAGCCGATATTGTGTGGAAATGGACAAGTGAGGTACTAGCCTGTTTCCCCTCCACGGAACCCACTAGGGGAAAGTAATTTTGTGCAAGAAGTTCTGAACAGCGTTCACTATGGGAACTTTAGGACTACATGACCCAGAAAGCTTACCTGCAATGAAATCCTACCAAGGCGGGGTCAATGTGATGAGTCCATAAAGCAGTTTGAACTTTCAGCATACAGCCAATGAATAAGGGTATAGAACCCGAAACGCGTATGGCGCTTCTGTTTGGAGGGGTGCATGCGATGTACCTACTTCCCGCAATAAAGAAGGAAAGATTTCCAATTGTGATGGCGTTTCCATGCAGGGCAACCTGATGTGTTTTGGTATTGAATTTGCAGCGCGCCTCGCCGCGGAAACGCCCCGTCGCTTATCCAGCGGACCGGCAGCACCTTCAAATTTGGGTGCCATGAGGAATTGGAATGCCGATATTGTGTGGAAATGGACAAGTGAGCTACTAGCGTGTTTCCCCTCCACGGAACCCCCTTGGGGAAAGTAATTTTGTGCAAGAAGTTCTGAACAGCGTTCACTATGGGAACTTTAGGACTACATGACCCAGAAAGCTTACCTGCAATGAAATCCTACCAAGGCGGGGTCAATGTGATGAGTCCATAAAGCAGTTTGAACTTTCAGCATACAGCCAATGAATAAGGGTATTGAACCTGAAATGCGTATGGCGCTTCTGTTTGGAGGGGTGTATGCGCTGTACCTACTTCCTGCAATAAAGAACGAAAGATTTCCAATTGTGATGGCGTTTCCATGTAGGGCAACCTGATGTATTTTGATATTGAATTTGCGGCGCGCCTCGCCGCGGAAAAACCCCGTCGCTTATCCAGCGGACCGGCAGCACCTTCATATTTGGGTGACATGGGGAATTGGAAAGCCGATATTGTGTGGAAATGGACAAGTGAGGTACTAGCGTGTTTCCCCTCCACGGAACCCACTTGGGGAAAGTAATTTTGTGCAAGAAGTTCTGAACAGCGTTCACTATGGGAACTTTAGGACTACATGACCCAGAAAGCTTACCTGCAATGAAATCCTACCAAGGCGGGGTCAATGTGATGAGTCCATAAAGCAGTTTGAACTTTCAGCATACAGCCAATGAATAAGGGTATAGAACCCGAAACGCGTATGGCGCTTCTGTTTGGAGGGGTGTATGCGCTGTACCTACTTCCCGCAATAAAGAAGGAAAGATTTCCAATTGTGATGGCGTTTCCATGCAGGGCAACCTGATGTGTTTTGGTATTGAATTTGCGGCGCGCCTTGCCTCGGAAACGCCGGTCGCTTATCCAGCGGACCGGCAGCACCTTCATATTTGGGTGCCATGAGGAATTGGAAAGCCGATATTGTGTGGAAATGGACAAGTGAGGTACTAGCGTGTTTCCCCTCCACGGAACCCACTTGGGGAAAGTAATTTTGTGCAAGAAGTTCTGAACAGCGTTCACTATGGGAACTTTAGGACTATATGACCCAGAAAGCTTACCTGCAATGAAATCCTACCAAGGCGGGGTCAATGTGATGAGTCAAGAAGCAGTTTGAACTTTCAGCATACAGCCAATGAATAAGGGTATAGAACCCGAAACGCGTATGGCGCTTCTGTTTGGAGGGGTGTATGCGCTGTACCTACTTCCCACACTAAAGAAGGAAAGATTTCCAATTGTGATGGCGTTTCCATGCAGGGCAACCTGATGTGTTTTGGTATTGAATTTGTGGCGCGCCTCGCCGCGGAAACGCCCCGTCGCTTATCCAGCGGACCGGCAGCACCTTCATATTTGGGTGCCATGAGGAATTGGAAAGCCGATATTGTGTGGAAATGGACAAGTGAGGTACTAGCGTGTTTCCCCTCCACGGAACCCACTTGGGGAAAGTAATTTTGTGCAAGAAGTTCTGAACAGCGTTCACTATGGGAACTTTAGGACTACATGACCCAGAAAGCTTACCTGCAATGAAATCCTACCAAGGCGGGATCAATGTGATGAGTCCATAAAGCAGTTTGAACTTTCAGCATACAGCCAATGAATAAGGGTATAGAACCCGAAACGCGTATGGCGCTTCTGTTTGGAGGGGTGTATGCGCTGTACCTACTTCCCGCAATAAAGAAGGAAAGATTTCGAATTGTGATGGCGTTTCCATGCAGGGCAACCTGATGTGTTTTGGTATTGAATTTGCAGCGCGCCTCGCCGCGGAAACTCCCCGTCGCTTATCCAGCGGACCGGCAGCACCTTCATATTTGGGTGCCATGAGGAATTGGAAAGCCGATATTGTGTGGAAATGGATAAGTGAGGTACTAGCGTGTTTCTCCTCCACGGAACCCACTTGGGGAAAGTAATTTTGTGCAAGAAGTTCTGAACAGCATTCACTATGGGAACTTTAGGACTACATGACCCAGAAAGCTTACCTGCAATGAAATCCTACCAAGGTGGGGTCAATGTGATGAGTCCATAAAGCAGTTTGAACTTTCAGCATACAGCCAATGAATAAGGGTATAGAACCTGAAATGCGTATGGCGCTTCTGTTTGGAGGGTTGTATGCGCTGTACCTACTTCCCGCAATAAAGAAGGAAAGATTTCCAATTGTGATGGCGTTTCCATGTAGGGCAACCTGATGTATTTTGGTATTGAATTTGCGGCGCGCCTCGCCGCGGAAACGCCCCGTCGCTTATCCAGCGGACCGGCAGCACCTTCATATTTGGGTGCCATGAGGAATTGGAAAGCCGATATTGTGTGGAAATGGACAAGTGAGGTACTAGTGTGTTTCCCCTCCACGGAACCCACTTGGGGAAAGTAATTTTGTGCAAGAAGTTCTGAAGAGCGTTCACTATGGGAACTTTAGGACTACATGACCCAGAAAGCTTACCTGCAATGAAATCATACCAAGGCGGGGTCAATGTGATGAGTCCATAAAGCAGTTTGAACTTTCAGCATACAGCCAATGAATAAGGGTATAGAACCCGAAACGCTTATGGTGCTTCTGTTTGGAGGGGTGTATGCACTGTACCTACTTCCCGCAATAAAGAAGGAAACATTTCCAATTGTGATGGCTTTTCCATGCAGGGCAACCTGATGTGTTTTGGTATTGAATTTGCGGCGCGCCTCGCCGCGGAAACGCCCTCTCGCTTATCCAGCGGACCGGCAGCACGTTCATATTTGGGTGCCATGATTAATTGGAAAGCCGATATTGTGTGGAAATGGACAAGTGAGGTACTAGCGTGTTTCCCCTCCACGGAACCCACTAGGCGAAAGTAATTTTGTGCAAGAAGTTCTGAACAGCGTTCACTATGGGAACTTTAGGACTACATGACCCAGAAAGCTTACCTGCAATGAAATCCTACCAAGGCGGGGTCAATGTGATGAGTCCATAAAGCAGTTTGAACTTTCAGCATACAGCCAATGAATAAGGGTATAGAACCAGAAACGCGTATGGCACTTCTGTTTGGAGGGGTGTATGCGCTGTACCTACTTCCCGCAATAAAGAAGGAAAGATTTCCAATTGTGATGGCGTTTCCATGCAGGGCAACCTGATGTGTTTTGGTATTGAATTTGCAGCGCGCCTCGCCGCGGAAACGCCCCGTCGCTTATCCAGCGGACCGGCAGCACCTTCATATTTGGGTGCCATGAGGAATTGGAAAGCCGATATTGTGTGGAAATGGACAAGTGAGGTGCTAGCGTGTTTCCCCTCCACGGAACCCACTTGGGGAAAGTAATTTTGTGCAAGAAGTTCTGAACAGCGTTCACTATGGGAACTTTAGGACTACATGACCCAGAAAGCTTACCTGCAATGAAATCCTACCAAGGCGGGGTCAATGTGATGAGTCCATAACGCAGTTTGAACTTTCAGCATACAGCCAATGAATAAGGGTATAGAACCCGAAATGCATATGACGCTTCTGTTTGGAGGGGTGTATGCGCTGTACCTACTTCCCGCAATAAAGAAGGAAAGATTTCCAATTGTGATGGCGTTTCCATGCAGGGCAACCTGATGTGTTTTGGTATTGAATTTGCGGCGCGCCTTGCCGCGGAAACGCCCGTCGCTTATCCAGAAGACCGGCAGCACCTTCATATTTGGGTGCCATGAGGAATTGGAAAGCCGATATTGTGTGGAAATGGACAAGTGAGCTACTAGCGTGTTTCCCCTCCATGGAACCCACTTGGGGAAAGTAATTTTGTGCAAGAAGTTCTGAACAGCGTTCACTCTGGGAACTTTAGGACTACATGACCCAGAAAGCTTACCTGCAATGAAATCCTACCAAGGCGGGGTCAATGTGATGAGTCCATAAAGCAGTTTGAACTTTCAGCATACAGCCAATGAATAAGGGTATAGAACCCGAAACGCGTATGGCGCTTCTGTTTGGAAGGGTGTATGCGCTGTACCTACTTCCCACACTAAAGAAGGAAAGATTTCCAATTGTGATGGTGTTTCCATGCAGGGCAACCTGATGTGTTTTTGTATTGAATTTGCGGCGCGCCTCGCAGCGGAAACGCCCGTCGCTTATCCAGCGGACCGGCAGCACCTTCATATTTGGGTGCCATGAGGAATTGGAAAGCCGATATTGTGTGGAAATGGACAAGTGAGGTACTAGCGTGTTTCCCTTCCACGGAACCCACTTGGGGAAAGTAATTTTGTGCAAGAAGTTCTGAACAGCGTTCACTATGGGAACTTTAGGACTACATGACCCAGAAAGCTTACCTGCAATGAAATCCTTCCAAGGCGGGGTCAATGTGATGAGTCCATAAAGCAGTTTGAACTTTCAGCATACAGCCAATGTATAAGGGTATAGAACACGAAACGCGTATGGCGCTTCTGTTTGGAGGGGTGTATGCGCTGTACCTACTTCCCGCAATAAAGAAGGAAAGATTTCCAATTGAGATGGCGTTTCCATGCAGGGCAACCTGATGTGTTTTGGTATTGAATTTTCAGCTCGCCTCGCCGCGGAAACGCCCCGTCGCTTATCCAGCGGACTGGCAGCACCTTCATATTTGGGTGCCATGAGGAATTGGAAAGCCGATATTGTGTGGAAATGGACAAGTGAGCTACTAGCGTGTTTCCCCTCCATGGAACCCACTTGGGGAAATTAATTTTGTGCAAGAAGTTCTGAACTGCGTTCACTATGGGAACTTTAGGACTACATGACCCAGAAAGCTTACCTGCAATGAAATCCTACCAAGGCGGGGTCAATGTGATGAGTCCATAAAGCAGTTTGAACTTTCAGCATACAGCCAATGAATAAGGGTATAGAACCTGAAATGCGTATGGCGCTTCTGTTTGGAGGGGTGTATGCGCTGTACCTACTTCCCGCAATAAAGAAGGATAGATTTCCAATTGTGATGGCGTTTCCATGTAGGGCAACCTGATGTATTTTGGTATTGAATTTGCGGCGCACCTCGCCGCGGAAACGCCCCGTCGCTTATCCAGCGGACCGCCAGCACCTTCATATTTGGGTGCCATGAGGAATTGGAAAGCCGATATTGTGTGGAAATGGACAAGTGAGGTCCTAGCGTGTTTCCCCTCCACGGAACCCACTTGGGGAAAGTAATTTTGTGCAAGAAGTTCTGAACAGCGTTCACTATGGGAACTTTAGGACTACATGACCCAGAAAGCTTACCTGCAATGAAATCCTACCAAGGCGGGGTCAATGTGATGAGTCCATAAAGCAGATTGAACTTTCAGCATACAGCCAATGAATAAGGGTATAGAACCCGAAACGCGTATGGCGCTTCTGTTTGGAGGGGTGTATGCACTGTACCTACTTCCCGCAATAAAGAAGGAAACATTTCCAATTGTGATGGCTTTTCCATGCAGGGCAACCTGATGTGTTTTGGTATTGAATTTGTGGCGTGCCTCGCCGCGGAAACGCCCCGTCGCTTATCCAGCGGACCGGCAGCACCTTCATATTTGGGTGCCATGAGGAATTGGAAAGCCGATATTGTGTGGAAATGGACAAGTGAGGTACTAGCGTGTTTCCCTCCACGGAACCCACTAGGGGAAAGTAATTTTGTGCAAGAAGTTCTGAACAGCGTTCACTATGGGAACTTTAGGACTACATGACCCAGAAAGCTTACCTGCAATGTAATCCGACCAAGGCGGGGTCAATGTGATGAGTCCATAAAGCAGTTTGAACTTTCAGCATACAGCCAATGAATAAGGGTATAGAACCCAAAACGCGTATGGCGCTTCTGTTTGGAGGGGTGTATGCGCTGTACCTACTTCCCGCAATAAAGAAGGAAAGATTTCCCATTGTGATGGCGTTTCCATGAAGGGCAACCTGATGTGTTTTGGTATTGAATTTGCAGCGCGCCTCGCCGCGGAAACTCCCCGTCGCTTATCCAGCGGACCGGCAGCACCTTCATATTTGGGTGCCATGAGGAATTGGAAAGCCGATATTGTGTGGAAATGGACAAGTGAGCTACTAGCGTGTTTCCCCTCCACGGAACACACTTGGGGAAAGTAATTTTGTGCAAGAAGTTCTGAACAGCGTTCACTATGGGAACTTTAGGACTACATGACCCAGAAAGCTTACCTGCAATGAAATCCTACCAAGGCGGGGTCAATGTGATGAGTCCATAAAGCAGTTTGAACTTTCGGCATACAGCCAATGATTAAGGGTATAGAACCTGAAATGCGTATGGCGCTTCTGTTTGGAGGGGTGTATGCGCTGTACCTACTTCCCGCAATAAAGAAGGAAAGATTTGCAATTGTGATAGTGTTTCCATGTAGGGCAACCTGATGTATTTTGGTATTGAATTTGCGGCGCGCCTCGCTGCGGAAACTCCCCGTCGCTTATCCAGCGGACCGGCAGCACCTTCATATTTGGGTGCCATGAGGAATTGGAAAGCCGATATTGTGTGGAAATGGACAAGTGAGGTACTAGCGTGTTTCCCCTCCACGGAACCCACTTGGGGAAAGTAATTTTGTGCAAGAAGTTCTGAACAGCGTTCACTATGGGAACTTTAGTACTACATGACCCAGAAAGCTTACCTGCAATGAAATCCTACCAAGGCGGGGTCAATGTGATGAGTCCATAAAACAGTTTGAACTTTCAGCATACAGCCAATGAATAAGGGTATAGAACCCGAAACGCGTATGGCGCTTCTGTTTGGAGGGGTCTATGCACTGTACCTACTTCCCGCAATAAAGAAGGAAACATTTCCAATTGTGATGGCTTTTCCATGCAGGGCAACCTGATGTATTTTGGTATTGAATTTGCGGTGCGCCTCGCCGCGGAAACGCCCCGTCGCTTATCCAGCGGACCGCCAGCACCTTCATATTTGGGTGCCATGAGGAATTGGAAAGCCGATATTGTGTGGAAATGGACAAGTGAGGTACTAGCGTGTTTCCCCTCCACGGAACCCACTTGGGGAAAGTAATTTTGTGCAAGAAGTTCTGAACAGCGTTCACTATGGGAACTTTAGGACTACATGACCCAGAAAGCTTACCTGCAATGAAATCCTACCAAGGCGGGGTCAATGTGATGAGTCCATAAAGCTGTTTGAACTTTCAGCATACAGCCAATGAATAAGGGTATATAACCCGAAACGCGTATGGCGCTTCTGTTTGGAGGGGTGTATGCACTGTACCTACTTCCCGCAATAAAGAAGGAAACATTTCCAATTGTGATGGCTTTTCCATGCAGGGCAACCTGATGTGTTTTGGTATTGAATTTGTGGCGTGCCTCGCCGCGGAAACGCCCGTCGCTTATCCAGCGGACCGGCAGCACCTTCATATTTGGGTGCCATGAGGAATTGGAAAGCCGATATTGTGTGGAAATGGACAAGTGAGGTACTAGCGTGTTTCCCTCCACGGAACCCACTAGGGGAAAGTAATTTTGTGCAAGAAGTTCTGAACAGCGTTCACTATGGGAACTTTAGGACTACATGACCCAGAAAGCTTACCTGCAATGTAATCCGACCAAGGCGGGGTCAATGTGATGAGTCCATAAAGCAGTTTGAACTTTCAGCATACAGCCAATGAATAAGGGTATAGAACCCAAAACGCGTATGGCGCTTCTGTTTGGAGGGGTGTATGCGCTGTACCTACTTCCCGCAATAAAGAAGGAAAGATTTCCCATTGTGATGGCGTTTCCATGAAGGGCAACCTGATGTGTTTTGGTATTGAATTTGCAGCGCGCCTCGCCGCGGAAACTCCCCGTCGCTTATCCAGCGGACCGGCAGCACCTTCATATTTGGGTGCCATGAGGAATTGGAAAGCCGATATTGTGTGGAAATGGACAAGTGAGCTACTAGCGTGTTTCCCCTCCACGGAACACACTTGGGGAAAGTAATTTTGTGCAAGAAGTTCTGAACAGCGTTCACTATGGGAACTTTAGGACTACATGACCCAGAAAGCTTACCTGCAATGAAATCCTACCAAGGCGGGGTCAATGTGATGAGTCCATAAAGCAGTTTGAACTTTCGGCATACAGCCAATGATTAAGGGTATAGAACCTGAAATGCGTATGGCGCTTCTGTTTGGAGGGGTGTATGCGCTGTACCTACTTCCCGCAATAAAGAAGGAAAGATTTGCAATTGTGATAGTGTTTCCATGTAGGGCAACCTGATGTATTTTGGTATTGAATTTGCGGCGCGCCTCGCTGCGGAAACTCCCCGTCGCTTATCCAGCGGACCGGCAGCACCTTCATATTTGGGTGCCATGAGGAATTGGAAAGCCGATATTGTGTGGAAATGGACAAGTGAGGTACTAGCGTGTTTCCCCTCCACGGAACCCACTTGGGGAAAGTAATTTTGTGCAAGAAGTTCTGAACAGCGTTCACTATGGGAACTTTAGTACTACATGACCCAGAAAGCTTACCTGCAATGAAATCCTACCAAGGCGGGGTCAATGTGATGAGTCCATAAAACAGTTTGAACTTTCAGCATACAGCCAATGAATAAGGGTATAGAACCCGAAACGCGTATGGCGCTTCTGTTTGGAGGGGTCTATGCACTGTACCTACTTCCCGCAATAAAGAAGGAAACATTTCCAATTGTGATGGCTTTTCCATGCAGGGCAACCTGATGTATTTTGGTATTGAATTTGCGGTGCGCCTCGCCGCGGAAACGCCCCGTCGCTTATCCAGCGGACCGGCAGCACCTTCATATTTGGGTGCCATGAGGAATTGGAAAGCCGATATTGTGTGGAAATGGACAAGTGAGGTACTAGCGTGTTTCCCCTCCACGGAACCCACTTGGGGAAAGTAATTTTGTGCAAGAAGTTCTGAACAGCGTTCACTATGGGAACTTTAGGACTACATGACCCAGAAAGCTTACCTGCAATGAAATCCTACCAAGGCGGGGTCAATGTGATGAGTCCATAAAACTGTTTGAACTTTCAGCATACAGCCAATGAATAAGGGTACATAACCCGAAACGCGTATGGCGCTTCTGTTTGGAGGGGTGTATGCACTGTACCTACTTCCCGCAATAAAGAAGGAAACATTTCCAATTGTGATGGCTTTTCCATGCAGGGCAACCTGATGTATTTTGGTATTGAATTTGCGGCGCGCCTCGCCGCGGAAACGCCCCGTCGCTTATCCAGCGGACCGGCAGCACCTTCATATTTGGGTGCCATGAGGAATTGGAAAGCCGATATTGTGTGGAAATGGACAAGTGAGGTACTAGCGTGTTTCCCTCCACGGAACCCACTAGGGGAAAGTAATTTTGTGCAAGAAGTTCTGAACAGCGTTCACTATGGGAACTTTAGGACTACATGACCCAGAAAGCTTACCTGCAATGTAATCCGACCAAGGCGGGGTCAATGTGATGAGTCCATAAAGCAGTTTGAACTTTCAGCATACAGCCAATGAATAAGGGTATAGAACCCAAAACGCGTATGGCGCTTCTGTTTGGAGGGGTGTATGCGCTGTACCTACTTCCCGCAATAAAGAAGGAAAGATTTCCCATTGTGATGGCGTTTCCATGAAGGGCAACCTGATGTGTTTTGGTATTGAATTTGCAGCGCGCCTCGCCGCGGAAACTCCCCGTCGCTTATCCAGCGGACCGGCAGCACCTTCATATTTGGGTGCCATGAGGAATTGGAAAGCCGATATTGTGTGGAAATGGACAAGTGAGCTACTAGCGTGTTTCCCCTCCACGGAACACACTTGGGGAAAGTAATTTTGTGCAAGAAGTTCTGAACAGCGTTCACTATGGGAACTTTAGGACTACATGACCCAGAAAGCTTACCTGCAATGAAATCCTACCAAGGCGGGGTCAATGTGATGAGTCCATAAAGCAGTTTGAACTTTCGGCATACAGCCAATGATTAAGGGTATAGAACCTGAAATGCGTATGGCGCTTCTGTTTGGAGGGGTGTATGCGCTGTACCTACTTCCCGCAATAAAGAAGGAAAGATTTGCAATTGTGATAGTGTTTCCATGTAGGGCAACCTGATGTATTTTGGTATTGAATTTGCGGCGCGCCTCGCTGCGGAAACTCCCCGTCGCTTATCCAGCGGACCGGCAGCACCTTCATATTTGGGTGCCATGAGGAATTGGAAAGCCGATATTGTGTGGAAATGGACAAGTGAGGTACTAGCGTGTTTCCCCTCCACGGAACCCACTTGGGGAAAGTAATTTTGTGCAAGAAGTTCTGAACAGCGTTCACTATGGGAACTTTAGTACTACATGACCCAGAAAGCTTACCTGCAATGAAATCCTACCAAGGCGGGGTCAATGTGATGAGTCCATAAAACAGTTTGAACTTTCAGCATACAGCCAATGAATAAGGGTATAGAACCCGAAACGCGTATGGCGCTTCTGTTTGGAGGGGTCTATGCACTGTACCTACTTCCCGCAATAAAGAAGGAAACATTTCCAATTGTGATGGCTTTTCCATGCAGGGCAACCTGATGTATTTTGGTATTGAATTTGCGGTGCGCCTCGCCGCGGAAACGCCCCGTCGCTTATCCAGCGGACCGGCAGCACCTTCATATTTGGGTGCCATGAGGAATTGGAAAGCCGATATTGTGTGGAAATGGACAAGTGAGGTACTAGCGTGTTTCCCCTCCACGGAACCCACTTGGGGAAAGTAATTTTGTGCAAGAAGTTCTGAACAGCGTTCACTATGGGAACTTTAGGACTACATGACCCAGAAAGCTTACCTGCAATGAAATCCTACCAAGGCGGGGTCAATGTGATGAGTCCATAAAACTGTTTGAACTTTCAGCATACAGCCAATGAATAAGGGTACATAACCCGAAACGCGTATGGCGCTTCTGTTTGGAGGGGTGTATGCACTGTACCTACTTCCCGCAATAAAGAAGGAAACATTTCCAATTGTGATGGCTTTTCCATGCAGGGCAACCTGATGTATTTTGGTATTGAATTTGCGGTGCGCCTCGCCGCGGAAACGCCCCGTCGCTTATCCAGCGGACCGGCAGCACCTTCATATTTGGGTGCCATGAGGAATTGGAAAGCCGATATTGTGTGGAAATGGACAAGTGAGGTACTAGCGTGTTTCCCTCCACGGAACCCACTTGGGGAAAGTAATTTTGTGCAAGAAGTTCTGAACAGCGTTCACTATGGGAACTTTAGGACTACATGACCCAGAAAGCTTACCTGCAATGAAATCCTACCAAGGCGGGGTCAATGTGATGAGTCCATAAAGCAGTTTGAACTTTCAGCATACAGCCAATGAATAAGGGTATAGAACCCGAAACGCGTATGGCGCTTCTGTTTGGAGGGGTGTATGCACTGTACCTACTTCCCGCAATAAAGAAGGAAACATTTCCAATTGTGATGGCTTTTCCATGCAGGGCAACCTGATGTATTTTGGTATTGAATTTGCGGCGCGCCTCGCCGCGTGAAACGCCTCGTCGCTTATCCAGCGGACCGGCAGCACCTTCATATTTGGGTGCCATGAGGAATTGGAAAGCCGATATTGTGTGGAAATGGACAAGTGAGGTACTAGCGTGTTTCCCCTCAACGGAACCCACTAGGGGAAAGTAATTTTGTGCAAGAACTTCTGAACAGCGTTCACTATGGGAACTTTAGGACTACATGACCCAGAAAGCTTACCTGCAATGAAATCCGACCAAGGCGGGGTCAATGTGATGAGTCCATAAAGCAGTTTGTACTTTCAGCATACAGCCAATGAATAAGGGTATAGAACCCGAAATGCGTATGGCGCTTCTGTTTGGAGGGGTGTATGCGCTGTACCTACTTCCCGCAATAAAGAAGGAAAGATTTCCAATTGTGATGGCGTTTCCATGCAGGGCAACCTGATGTGTTTTGGTATTGAATTTGCGGTGCGCCTCGCCGCGGAAACGCCCCGTCGCTTATCCAGCGGACGGGCAGCACCTTCATATTTGGGTGCCATGAGGAATTGGAAAGCCGATATTGTGTGGAAATGGACAAGTGAGGTACTAGCGTGTTTCCCCTCCACGGAACCCACTTGGGGAAAGTAATTTTGTGCAAGAAGTTCTGAACAGCGTTCACTATGGGAACTTTAGGACTACATGACCCAGAAAGCTTACCTGCAATGAAATCCTACCAAGGCGGGGCCAATGTGATGAGTCCATAAAGCAGTTTTAACTTTCAGCATACAGCCAATGAATAAGGGTATAGAACCCGAAACGCGTATGGCGCTTCTGTATGGAGGGGTGTATGCACTGTACCTACTTCCCGCAATAAAGAAGGAAAGATTTCCAATTGTGATGGCTTTTCCATGCAGGGCAACCTGATGTATTTTGGTATTGAATTTGCGGTGCGCCTCGCCGCGGAAACGCCCCGTCGCTTATCCAGCGGACCGGCAGCACCTTCATATTTGGGTGCCATGAGGAATTGGAAAGCCGATATTGTGTGGAAATGGACAAGTGAGGTACTAGCGTGTTTCCCCTCCACGGAACCCACTTGGGGAAAGTAATTTTGTGCAAGAAGTTCTGAACAGCGTTCACTATGGGAACTTTAGGACTACATGACCCAGAAAGCTTACCTGCAATGAAATCCTACCAAGGCGGGGTCAATGTGATGAGTCCATAAAGCAGTTTGAACTTTCAGCATACAGCCAATGAATAAGGGTATAGAACCCGAAACGCGTATGGCGCTTCTGTTTGGAGGGGTGTATGCACTGTACCTACTTCCCGCAATAAAGAAGGAAACATTTCCAATTGTGATGGCTTTTCCATGCAGGGCAACCTGATGTATTTTGGTATTGAATTTGCGGCGCGCCTCGCCGCGGAAACGCCTCGTCGCTTATCCAGCGGACCGGCAGCACCTTCATATTTGGGTGCCATGAGGAATTGGAAAGCCGATATTGTGTGGAAATGGACAAGTGAGGTACTAGCGTGTTTCCCCTCAACGGAACCCACTAGGGGAAAGTAATTTTGTGCAAGAAGTTCTGAACAGCGTTCACTATGGGAACTTTAGGACTACATGACCAAGAAAGCTTACCTGCAATGAAATCCGACCAAGGCGGGGTCAATGTGATGAGTCCATAAAGCAGTTTGTACTTTCAGCATACAGCCAATGAATAAGGGTATAGAACCCGAAACGCGTATGGCGCTTCTGTTTGGAGGGGTGTATGCGCTGTACCTACTTCCCGCAATAAAGAAGGAAAGATTTCCAATTGTGATGGCGTTTCCATGCAGGGCAACCTGATGTGTTTTGGTATTGAATTTGCGGTGCGCCTGCCGCGGAAACGCCCGTCGCTTATCCAGCGGACCGGCAGCACCTTCATATTTGGGTGCCATGAGGAATTGGAAAGCCGATATTGTGTGGAAATGGACAAGTGAGGTACTAGCGTGTTTCCCTCCACGGAACCCACTTGGGGAAAGTAATTTTGTGCAAGAAGTTCTGAACAGCGTTCACTATGGGAACTTTAGGACTACATGACCCAGAAAGCTTACCTGCAATGAAATCCTACCAAGGCGGGGCCAATGTGATGAGTCCATAAAGCAGTTTTAACTTTCAGCATACAGCCAATGAATAAGGGTATAGAACCCGAAACGCGTATGGCGCTTCTGTATGGAGGGGTGTATGCGCTGTACCTACTTCCCGCAATAAAGAAGGAAAGATTTCCAATTGCGATGGCGTTTCCATGCAGGGCAACCTGATGTGTTTTGGTATATATATATATATATTCACTGAAAAAACCATAGGTTTCAGGGACGTTATAGTTACAAATTAGCATTTAAAAAACCTTTGAAATTCACTGAAAAAACCATAGGTTTTAGGGACAGTTATAGTTAGTTGGACATTGCACTCGTACAAAACCCGTGAAATTCCCCCGTTATAGTTAGTCGATCTAACTATAACTCGCGCCCCCGCAATGCACTGCTGATGACGTCACATATTACATCACTCATGACATGGTCAGTGACATCACTGATGACATCACTGATGACATCTCAAATGACATCACTGATGACATCACTGATGACATCATCCAGTGACTGTGTGTTTCTATAAAGTTTAAATATTTTTAATATATATAGGAAAAGACGTATTGAAGAATGAGTGGGTGTGTAAGTGTCTGTATGGATGATTTAGTAGGTGCGTGACTGACTGTATAAGTGAGTGATTTAACGTATCTTACTGAATGCATGGGTTAGTGACTAAACTGGGTGAATGTCTGTATCCGTCTGTCTGTTGCTGTGTAAGTGGCTGCATGTGTTTGAGAATAGCTACATGAGTGTCTATATGAGTTATTGAATGCTTGTGTGAGTATCTGTATGGGTGCCTGAGTGTTTGTGTGGGAGGGGTGTGTGCGACTCTGTGCATAGATGTGTGAGTGGGTGATTCACTGGGTGGATGGTTTCAAGAGTGCATCTGTGATAGACTGTATGGGTGGGTAAGTGTGTGTAAGAGTGTGTTAGTGAGTGAATGTATGTCCCAGTGGTACATGTGTGAGTAACTACATATGTGAAAGGCAGTATATATGTGTGTTGGAGTATATAAATAGCTATAAGCAAGAGTGACTGATTGTGATAGTGGCTGTATGGATGAGTGTGTGCTTGTATCAGTGATTGTATAAGAGCGTAAGAATGTGCTAATATTTGTATGAGTAAGTGAGCTGGTGTGTGTATAACTGTATAGGTGAGTAAATGGTAGTGTGTTTAATTATTTGCATGACTGACTAGGTGTGTGAGTACCTCTATGGATGAGTGGCGGTGTTTGAGTGTCTATATAGGAGTATGAGTGCATATGATAGTCCTGTACTGAGTGACCGTAAATATGAGTGACTGTTCGGGTGAGTGAGTGGATGTGTGCGTAGACCTAAGAATCAGTGAGTGGGTATGTAGTTATTGGTGTTGGAGTGTCTATGGTTTTGCGAATGGCAGTCTGTACTTTAGAGTGGGTGTATCAAAGGTTATATTAGGGTGTGAGAAGATGCATGAAATTATCACATGGATGATGTCATCAGTGATGTCATCAGTGATGTCATTTGAGATGTCATCAGTGATGTCATCAGTGATGTCACTGACCATGTCATGAGTGATGTAATATGTGACGTCATCAGCAGTGCATTATGGGGCGCGAGTTATAGTTAGCTGGACTAACTATAACGGGGGAATTTCACGGGTTTTGTACGAGTGCAATGTCCAACTAACTATAACTGTCCCTAAAACCTATGGTTTTTTCAGTGAATTTCAAAGGTTTTTTAAATGCTAATTTGTAACTATAACATGTCTGAAACCTACGGTTTTTTCTGTGAATTTCAAAGGTTTTGTAAATGACAATTTTTAAATGTATTAATTGTTATATAAATTTTTAAAATACTGATTTACTACATTTTTAGAAACAATTTTTTTTTACATATTTTATTATTTAAATTACATTGTAATTACATTATACATTACATTACAAAAAATACTTTCTCTTAATGAATTACTTTAGTTTAAATACTTTGCAGATAGGCAATAGACTTTTAAGTACAGTAGTTACAGTTGTTGCAATGGGCAACACATTTTCAAACACAATGCAACATTCAGCTCAAAGTGAATTTCTAGTTAAATGCAATTAGTTACTTTATGGATTACTTTTCTAACCACAGGACTGGATCCTAGATTCAGTCCTGGGACATCTCCTGTAAACAGTTGAGTAAAAGCGTTTTGGTTACAGTCGTGATTTTTAAGGAATATTATTGTATTTTAAAAGTTGACACTTTGAAACTTTTTCTCATAGAATCACCAATGTTATCCTATGGAAGGAAATTCACTTAGCAGGTAAAAACTGTTATCGTTACTTTTTCTTACTCAGTGTTGGATCCTGGATCCAGCACTGGTGCATCTCCTGTAAACAGTTGAAAGAATGCGTTTAAGTCATACTGTCGATTTTTAAGGAATATTTGTAGTTTGTGAAAATCAACACTTTGAAACTTTTTTGCTGAAAACCAGTCAATGTTAGCCTATGAAGGAAATTCAAGTTACCGGTAAGTACGGTTAAAATTACTTTTGAGGATCAGTACTGGGCTGAAACATGCAGCACTGAGGTCTCTCCTGATAACAGGTGAGTAAATCGGAATTCGTATTTCGGCTGATTTTAGAGGAATATTTTAAAGTTCCAAAACTCCACACTTAGAAGAATTTCCAAGTGAAACCAGTCAATGTTAGCCTATGAAGGAAATTCAAGTTACCGGTAAGTACGGTTAAAATTACTTTTCAGAACCAGTACTGGGCTGAAAGATGCAGCACTGAGGTCTCTCCTGATAACAGGTGAGTAAATCGGAATTCGTATTTCGGCTGATTTTAGAGGAATATTTTAAAGTTCCAAAACTCCACACTTAGAAGAATTTCCAAGTGAAACCAGTCAATGTTAGCCTATGGAAGGAAATTCAAGTTACTGGTAAGTACGGTTAAAATTACTTTTCAGGACCAGTACTGGGCTGAAAGATACAGCACTGAGGTCTCTCCTTATAACAGGTGAGTAAATCGGAATTCCTATTTCGGCTGATTTTAGAGGAATATTTGCACAATGGTGAAGGGAGGGGCGGGGCCTGAGGTGACATCTTTGCAAACGCGCCCCGTGGCGCGTTTTAAGTTGGGGGATTAAGTCCCCTTGAATCCTGAGGGTCCCTAGGGGCCAACTAGACCACCAGGAACCTCCAATATGCGCCAGGGGCTGCGTTGCAGAGACGTGTAGAGAGGCCACACCCCTTTTACACCTCTCTGCAACGCAGCTCTGTGGCGCATTCTGGATGTACCTGTTGGGCTAGTTGGCCCCCAGGACCCTCAGGATTGAAGGGGATTTAATTCCCCATCTTAAAACGCGCCACGGGGCCTGTTTGCACACATGTCACCTGAAGCCCAGCCCCCTCCCTTCACCACTGTGCAAACGCGCCCGTGGTGCGTTTTAAGTTGGGGGATTAAGTCCCCTTGAATCCTGAGGGTCCCCGGAGTCCAACTAGCCCACCATATACCTCCAAAAAGCGCCACAGAGCTGCGTTGCAGAGAGGTGTAAAAGGGGCGTGGCCTCTGTACACCTCTCTGCAAGGCAGCTCCCTGGCGCATACTGGAGGTACCTGGTGGGCTAGTTGGCCCCCAGGGACCCCCAGTATTCAAGGGGAATTCGTCCTCCTCTGCAAACGCGCCAGGGGCGCGTTTGCAGAGTGGCGAAGGAAGGGGGCGGGGCCTGCGGGCCCGATCGTTTTTTTTTTTTTTTTTTTTTTTTCTCCCCTGAAGGGGGGCTGTGTGGCCCCCCTTGCTTTTTTGTTTTTTGGGCCCTGGGGACCCCATCCCCCAGGGCCTTACCCCTTTTTTTAAATTACCTTAAAAAAAAAACGGGAAGGGGGCCGCGTGGCCCCCCTTCCCTGGGCCTGTATTGGCCCCGGGGACCCCATCCCCCGGGCATGGCCTCTATATTTATTTTTTTGAGGGGGCAGCGTGGCCCCCTCCTCTGGCCATTTTAAGGCCCCGGGGACCCCATCTCCCGGGGCCGGCCTTTCCATTTTATTTTTATTTTTTATTTTTCTCTTTTTTGGGGAGGGGGCCGCGTGGCCCCCTCCCGGGCCACTACTTGCCCCGGGGACCCCATCCCCCGGGGCTGGCTCCTCTCCGTTGGGGACTGTGGGGGTCCCCAATCCCCACATGTCCTGCCGGCTCCCCACGTCCCTTGGGAGCCGGCATTGCTAGTTCCACATGGGGAGCAGCTGACATGCTGCTCCCCATGTGGAAAGCACGCTTTGGATATTGGAAGAGAGAGCAGGTTTCCTGCTCTCTCTTCCAATATCCAAGCAGTTTGCTATGGCAGGACGGGAGCCGCGAGGCTCCCGTCCTGCCATAGCAAACTACAGTGTCCCGGGGGTAGGCACCTCGGGACACTGCAGGAGCCGGCCCTGGGGGTGGTGGTCCCCAGGGCCATCAAGGGCTCCAGGAGGGGGCCGCGCGGCCCCCTCCCATTCAGTACACAGCCCCGGGGAGGTGGTGGTCCCCGGGCTCTGGGGTCCGTAACGGACCCCCATATTAAAATGTTTAGTGCCCCGGGGAGGTGGTGGTCTCCGGGCGTGTGGGGGCTGGAGCCCCCCACACAGGTTTAATAATTATTTAAAAAAAAGCCCCGGGAGGTGGTGGTCCCGGGGCTGCGGGAGGGCTCAGAGCCCTCCCGCACCATTTTTTAAAAAGCCCCGGGGGTGGCGGCTCGGGCTTGGGGGCCCTTTGAGGCCCCCCACACATTAAATTATCCCCCACCATGCCCCCGGGACTTGGGCCACCCGGGGGCCAATTACATCGAGCGCGGGAGACCGCGCTCGATTTTTTTTTTGGCAGGATTCGCGCACCCTGAGCACATCCTGCCGATTTAAAAAAATATATATTTTTTTTGCCCAGGGGTCCTTGTGGGACCCCCTGAGCAAACCTAGGGGTCAGGGTGTTTCTACCCTGCTCCCTTTGTGCGCTTTGCGCACTTGTTTCTGTCCCTTGGTTCTACCGAGGACAAAATGGCTGCCAACATTTCCTGAATCGGAATGTTGACAGCCAGCTGACAGCCAATTAACATGCAGCTCGTGATCGGGAGGGTACGCGGACCCTACTCGTCCCTATATATCACTAACTTTTTACTTTTCATTTTCTCAGCAACTACTGAACGGATTTACACCATTTAACAAAAGGGTTCTTTCTGAACCAAGAACTACCTCTTTGCCAAATTTGGTGTAATTCCGTTCAGCAGTTCGGGCTGTAGCCGTGTCTAAAGTTTCCTATGGGAAAATGCATGGGGAAAACGCGTTTTGGGACCCCCTTTTCTCGGCCCCCGCTTGACGTATCCCCTCGAGACTTTCAGGGTAGGAGCGGACCGGAGCGCCCACGAAGTTTGAAAATTTCGCGAAGATACGTCAACCGGCAAGAGAGTTATTTCAAATAGAATGTCGCGGATTTCCTATGGATAATAGGTTGTAACTATAACTATCTACTGGCGACCGCCAGTAGATAATATATATATATATATATACATATATATATATATCAGACATCTGGTGCCGCAATCCGTCTGCCGCATTATGATGCACGGTGGTCAGAGGCAGCGGGCGGATGGACTGACTGACGCTTCCGGTGGGCTCAAGAAGTCCGACCGACCGTCGGTCAGAATGTAATATCCTACAATGGGGCGGTGCCGCCATAGGCATTACTATGGCCCATTCCGACTGCCTTTTCATGGTGGTCCGACTGTCATGTAAAAAGGCAGCTGGAATGGGACTTTGGGGGCCCCTAGCAGGGCCCCTGTGGGCCTCCACTATGGGCCCAGGGGTTCCCCCCAACCATCCATGCCCTGTGTGCCAGGCACCACTTGGTGCCTGGCACAGGGGGCATGGATGTTTGCAAACATCTGTTTTTCCATTGTGGTTTGTGCTGCAGCCCTATTCTGGCAACAGCGCAAGCGGCAATGGAAAAAGTTATGATTCCAACCACCTACCCGGTGCTTGCATCATAATTTGGCAGTTAGGTTCTTCAACTACTTGTTGGTCAGTCCCAATTCCGCTACGATGTCAGTCGTACGCTCATCAGACCGGCATCGTAATGAGACCCTCAGTGTCAAATACATAAAAAGAATATCAATCATATTTTTAAGTTCATTATTAGTACAATATGCAGTCCCAATATTAAAGGGGTGTATATCTTTTCGAACCATCGACAATCGACAATGATTTACATTGTTTCAAGGGGGTGGATTGTTCAAAAACACTCCTCAACCTTAATTTTAAGCTGGTGAGTTTCGACCTTCAGCACCGCAGGGACAATAATCTTGAAGGAAGGTCTTAACCAGGACAAATCATTTTTGATCCCTGTTAGGACACTAAACATAAAAATATTACAAACAAAGAAACTGTTTTACTAATCCATTCTTTACATCGGTAGTGCCTGGAAGGTTTAAATTGTACCTATATACCCTCATTTCCTTGTGTGGACTTTGGAGTCTGTAGGGAGCGCAGAGTGACAGAGTTCCAATATGGTATGTGTCAAACAATGTAAAACCTATTTTACCACAAATAAAATTAAATTGAGGGGGTAAACACTCACCCAATTTAGACGGATTAGTGAGCATTTTCTGTGTGAGTAAAAACAAAACAACACAAAACTTCCAGTGTGTAATAAGCCTCTCAGATGTCATGGTGAAGCAGTTATCTGTACAGTTATGTAAAAACGCTCTTCAAAATATTATTTCTAATTGGAAGAATGCTAATAATATTACCTTTGCTAATGGTATAATTGGATATGTTTATAGGTTCATAGGTTGGATAGGGCCAATTCCACATCAGTTCACATAGCTATTGGTCTTTGGGGCAACACTTGGTTGTTGTCCCTCGAGTGAACCGTCTCCGTGCCAGGGGTCGGTCCTTCCGTTGTTTGGCATCCAAATTTTAGAACTCCCTGCCCTTTCAGATTCGCAGTCTGGATAGCCTGCTGGCCTTTCAAAAAGCCATTAAGACATATCTTTTCCCCGTGGCCTAGTCTCTACCCTCTGTTCACTTCTTTCAGCGCCAAGACGCCTAGTTCCTAGCCTCTATGTTACACTGCTTTCAGCGCCGGGACGCCTCTTCGCTGAGGCAGCTGTGCGCTATATAAGTCTAGTTAACATTAACATTTAAAGAGATGTATTATGGATGCACTTAAATTCTTTTTTATCCAAACATGCTCACAGAACATTTGGTGTTTTTGAAGTCTTCCATTATCCATGATTTGTATATTTCTCTCATTATTTTATCATAAATAACATTATTCCTGAAAATTTATCTATTGCTTTATATTTCTGCACATTTTTCTGTCCTCTCTTCTCTCCTACCTTTTTTCTCTTTCCTTACTTTTTTTAGAATTCAAAAATATGCTTATCTCTTTTCAGAAATGCAATCATATGTCTCAAATGTACTTTGTGGCTACTTTTTTCGTTTTCTATAATACCAGTATACTTATATTGCTTATCCAAATGTCTCTCCTTTTTATGTAAAATCTTTATCTTCCTTGACATATTTATTGATTGTTATTTTTATTAAATATACATTTTATAAAACATATTGAAACTAAAAAATAAGAAGGACCTGGAACCTGAAATAGTGGGCCAGGTGCCAGTCAGACAGAGAAGGGGTTTTGGAAACCATCCCTCAAAGTTCCCACAGTGAAATGGTGACACCTCTGGTGATCACCACATCTACTGGGAGAATGGTCTCCTGTACAGTGAGCTTATGGTCCTTTAGCCTGGGTCAACCAGAGAGTTGGTGGTCCTCTCGTGCTACAGGGCCTACCTACATAGAGCTGGCTCATCATTGATATTCCCTTGGTAGGACATCTGGGGCAGGACAAAACCTTTGACTGCCTGGTCACCTACCCCAGATGAGAATCAAGACAGATGTATCCTGCAGATCCTGTATGACTTGTCAGATCATGCACAAGTTTGTGGGAAGTGCAAGGCCTCCATCCAGAATGTCCCCTTGGTCAGAACACTTTTTGAGAGAGTTTCTAGACATTGTTGGGCTTCTTGATCCCAAGGCAGCCCTAAGGAACAAGTTTATCTTGGTGTTGGTGGATCATGCAACCCGGTTCCCTGAGGCCATACCCCTGAGGACAGTGGCTGCGCCTGTGTTGTGGAGGGTATTGATGGGGATATTTCCCCGAATGGGATTACCCAAGGAGGTGGTGTCTGATAGTGACACCAAATTCATGTGAGTATACTTTAAGGGCATATGGGATAAGAATGGATTTACTTATAAGTTCTCCACACCATACATTCTAAGACTAATGGGCTTGCTGAAAGATCCAAAAAGACCCTAAAAGGCATGATCATAGTCCTTTCTGAGCCCGTTAGATGTAAGTGGGACGTCTTGTGCTATGGCTGTTGTACAAATACAGTAAAATACCACAGAAGGGAGCGGGCTTCTCTCTCTTTGAACATCTCTTCAGGCACCCTATGTGAAGATCTCTAAGCCTTGTGAAGGAGAGGTGGCAGCCATCTCCTAAAAACCCCCACAAGATGTTGTCATTCACATGTTAAATGAAATCACAACAATGTGATGGATGAAATGATTGAATTAATCTCAGCCAGTGGCAATCATTCGGGCTGCATCCCAATCCATTGTTTTTCACCCACCATGTGACCGCAGTTTGGACACAGCCATATGCAGATCATTCTTGACACTGCTCCTTATGACAACAGTTCAGCCAAAACTGCGGGGTCAAAAATGATTTGCATATAGCTGGGTCCACACTGAGGTGGCATGGTGTGCAAATTAACGATGGATTGGGATGTGGCCCGAGTAGTTACCAGTGGCTGAGAATAATTCAAGCATTTTATCCATCACTTTTTGTATACTTTAGTTTGTCGACCTATGTGGGACGGGTACACCCAGACATGTGTCCCTTGAACGCTGTGTCACTGGAACCATGCTATATCTAGCTGATGAGCCCATAACATGGGCAAAACCAGTCCTGGATTGCTTCTGTTATGATTCAGTGAGGAAACAGCTTGGCAGTTCGGGCTGGGCTCTTCTAACTGAAGCAGGGTCAAAACTGATGTGCATATTGATGGGTCAAAACTGAAGTCGCATGGTGTGCAAAATCATGATGGATTGGTATGCGGCCAAGTAATGACCAGTGGCTGAGATAAAAGCAAGCATTACATCCATCACTTTTTGAATACTTTAGTTTGTCACTTACATGTAGCCCTCAGAGCCAAGGTGGGCAAGAGGTCACTGAAAATTTAGATGCCATCCAAGAAATGATGAAACAATGGTATGCCTAAAGGCCACTCTGCTAGAGTACCAACTTGACCAGAAAGTGTGGGCCATGAAGCCAGTGTAGCCCAGAGTCCTCAAGGACCAGTGGACTGGGTCCTATGAAGACCCCCCCCAGGCACCTCTTGATGCCACACTTTGAGAAGTGATAATCCCCCTGGTGACATCATAAAAGGAGCAAGATAGGTCTGTAGAGGAAGTAATAATAGACTAACAGAAAGTCAGTAAAAGGACTTTCAACTGTTGCTGGGCAGTTGCCTCACTGTTATCAAAGGGCCGGACTGGTCGTACCGAGCATCTGGCATTTTCCCAGGAGGCTGAAAGCGTGGGGGCCAGATTTGCAGTGGTGGGGCCGGTTTTGTTACTGGGGATTAGCTTTGCAGTGGTGCTGCAATATTGGTCCCCAGCAACAAAAGCAGCAAGCAAGCATTTGGCCAAGCATTGCTTCCCCAGGGACTGCTTCAAGAAAATTGCCAGGGCTGCTTTGGGTTCCCAGTCTGGCCCTTGTTACCCCTTACCCCATTCCTCACCAATTGGTGTAACCATGATATTGATACAGTGGACAGCATTCCAGTCAAAAAAAGGATTTACAGGTTCATTGATAAAATGAGGGATGAGGTTTCAAAAATGCTAGAGCTGGGGGTGATTGAGCTCTCCTGTAGTCGCTGGTCCATCCTAGTGGTGATGGTACCCAAGGCTTCCCACTGGGTAGCATTCCAGAACTAAGGTCACTGGGTGAAGGCGCCAAAAGCCTCTGGCCAATGAGGCACCTTCCTTGGCACAAAATTCTAATCTCTCCAGCAATGACCTTTCACCCCCACAAGCCAACAGCTTCACCGGGACCTCGTCCGATGGCTATCGACTTTGTGGAGCCCTTCTTGGCCTCAGACTGCTGCCTTGCCCCCCTGAAGATTTTGGAATTCTATTTCAGAGACTATGTTCAAAGGTAAAACTTGCCACCGGGTCAAACCTGATTTCTTTATCTGACCCACACTCCATCGCAGTCAGTCTCAAATCACCCCTACTACCCGGTCTAATGTTGTTTTCATTTAAAACTTTAAAAAGTCTTATCTCTGGATCCCCTCATGTTTTTTTTTTTGTAATTTTGGTACATTTTATTTATGAAAAATGTCTTTAATTGTCTAAATTGGTTTTGGATTTTCCTTGTGTTGTGTTTTGACTTTATCACTGTTTTGGTACTCCATGAATACTTTAGACATAGCCTCCATGTTAAGCCTGTATGCTCTGTGCTATCGCTGCCAAGCTATTGAGCTCAGGTTAAATTAAGGATGTTAGTGGTTCACCCTGCCAATCATGATTATTACTTGAAGCGGATAGTTACCTCTAATAAATAATGCGTCAATTTAATACGATGATAATTAATATTGATCTTTTGGTGTGGTGGCTGTTATTTTGCACTAAACGCTAGTTGGACTTTAGGATTCTTGACGAGTTGTGCTTTATTTTTAACACTGGTCTTCATCGCCCATTGTCTCATTACATTCTAAAGTTTGACTTGTTGCACAGAGAAGATTTACTTACCTTAGCCCTAAAATAAATTTGAAAATCTATGCTTATATCCAGTCTCTAGCTCCACCTCCTCCTAGGGGTTCTAAATAGTGGCTCCAAGTACCACAATACCTATTTCTTTCTGTCTCACAAAGCTGGATACCTATTTTCTCTTTTAAAAATATATATTTTTAATTTTAACTTCTAACCATTTACTTTCCTTATCCCAGTGGCAATGTGCCCAGATTCATTTAAGAAACCCCATCCTCTTGTTTAGTAGTAAAATTCAACTATAACTGGGGTGCTGTGAGTCCCTCATTTCCCTGGGTCTTGGTACCACTGCAGCTTCTTCAGTATTTATAGCTACTACCATTCCCTATACCGGCCCTGTCACTCAGGGTATGTGGAGTTAGCAGTACTACATTTCTCTCCTGTGTTTTTGGGACTTTCCGACTCCTACCACTTTATTGTTTGAAAACCCATAGAACATCCCAATCATTAAAAAAATTGTATCCATTGATTTTGTTACTATTTTACCTTCATGTCATGAAAAAGATGTCTGTAACTTTTGTCTCAGAAATGATTGAAGATAGTAAAGTCACCAAACTACTACATATAGTCCTCCATTTAGAGTTTGGCAGACAGGGTGCTTAGCTACAAATGTGATGGAGAACTCAATCTGCAAAACTGATGGTCCACCTGTTCTACGTAGGGTCAGGAAGACAGGTATGTTCCTACCATTGGTGCCCCTGCCTGCTTCACCAATGAAAAGCTAAAGCCTGATGTTTCAATGGAGTTCGTCCCACACATCTCAGTCACTCAAACTGTCTGTCCTAATCAAAGCAGATGGTCCAACTTACTTTTTTTTCCAGTTAGCAAGTGACAGGAAAAAACTAGGAGTCTGACCAGAAAAATTAGAGAGAACTTCCAGTGTGTCAGGGCCATTAATATTTCTTTTCACAAAACCAAACTTCTGCTTTTGTTAAACAAAAAGGTTTGCTATGCAGCTGTATGAAACATGGTGGCAACTCAGCAAAGTTTTAGTGCCTTCAGAGATATCGCCGAGGCCGGAGGGGATCTCTAAATATTGCATATGGTAGTCTGCCAGGGCAGGTCAGTTACTACCTCTGCCCCACTGCAGACAGCATGCAACCTTAGGCCAATTTCTCTTCTTCCCACGGTAGCTAAGCTTTTATAGAAAAGGGTCAATAAACATTTGTCTCATTTCTTAGAATCTAATTCTCCTCTGCATGATTCTCAATCTGGTTTTTCGCTCGGGCTATAGCGCTGAGTCCACTCAGCTAGAGGTATTGGAATTCATCAAGATCAGGGCTCGCCAGTGTTGCTCATGCTGTTGGATTTGACTTCCGCCTTTGACACTGTTTCCCATGCCACCTTACTTGAGAGAATTGAAAGAACTGGCGTCAGCTTTGAATTGGTTGAAATCCTTTCTATCGGATCATTCCTAAGCAGTTTTTCTTCCTCCTTTTACCTCCTCCACCAAACCAATGGTATGTGGCATCCCCCAAGGCTCGGCACTCAGCCCGACTCTTTTTAATATCTATCTGGAGCCTCTTGCCAAATTGGTGGAAACGTGGGGGGTGCGGGAGGTCTCATATGCTGATGACACCCACCTCTTTCATACTTTCCAGGAACATACGCCTTCATTGGTTAGCTCTTTTAAGCAGTGTCTTAAAGATGTGGTAGCCTGGATGGAGGATAGCGATCCTAAACTCAACTCAGATAAAACAGAGGTTCTTTCCTTTGGCACTAAGCTTGCCCTAGATGCTATTTTGTGGTGGCCTCCTAAAGTAGGAGCTCCCCCGACCCCTACATCGTTGGCCAGAAACCTGGGTGTAAAATTTGATTTGCAGCTTACTTTTGAACCCCAAGTCAGATCTCTCTCTGCTTCTTGTTTTGCCACCCTGAGATCCCTTAGAAGAATGCTCCACCTCATTCCGATGGACTCCCAAAAAACGGTCGTCCTTGCCTTGGTCACAGCTAAATTGGACTATGCCAACTGTCTCTATGTAGGCCTTCTGACCTTCCTTCTGCAACAGCTTCAATACATTCAGAATTCGGCCGTTCTCCTCAGTCTGAAGATTCCCTCTCATTTATCCATTTTTTCTCATTTATGACAACTTCATTGGCTTTCCTTGATCAAGAGAATCCAATTTAAAGCTCCCACTTTAGTCTTTAGAGCCTACAACCACAAGGGCCCTCTATATCTTAGGAGGAGACTGAGGCCTTATTTCTAGTCCAGAACCTTGAGATCCAACAATGTGAAATTTCTTTATATTCCACGCATTTGTAAAGTTAGAAGAGGTGGACATTCCTTTACTTTCTTGGCATCTAAACTGTGGAACTCTCTGCCACTCAGTCTCCGCTGCAACGCTTCATAATCAGTTTTTAGAAGCAATGTCAAAACTTTCCTGTTGGATACAGATCTTATGGCCAAGTAATTTGTTCACTTCTCCTCTTCTCTTTTGGACTGGTCGCTAGCACTGGGACACCTCTACAGAGCTGTGAGCTTTACAAATGTCTTGAATTGAATTGAATGCCACCCGCCAAACCCTAAATGATGGTCCTAGTAGGCTGCAGGTACTGGCCAAATGATAGTCAGCTGACTCACTTTTAGCTTTTTTGATGCAATTATTGTTTTTCCTATTCTGAGAAACATTGTTTGAAAATTATTATATGAATAATGTAAATGGAATCCTCCCTTCCCTATCTCACCCTCCCCTGGACACACGACCCAATAGTGGTTTTACAATTGCTTCAGAAGAAATAGAATAGAGAAAATATTGATCTTGTTCTCATGAAACCAGACATTAGTCAAGCGCATGTCAGGACTAGTCTTGGGGGAGAATCTGTAGAGCTCTCAAAGTCTTTGGGTGGGTAACAGACCCAGCATCTTGCCCATGAAAGATTACTAGACTCTAATTTATTTTCCTTCCCATAGCATGGCACCAGTGCTCCACATTCCATGGTACTAGTTAGTCCTCAAGGCTGCATCTTTTTGGTCCCATTTGATTATTACTGCTTTCTTTGCTATGGGGAGCAGTAGTTTCTTACTGCCCTTTGTAGTGCCCCATTTCATTTACGACATCCAACGCAACAGGGTGGCTTGTGGTATAGGTGGGACTGTGATGCCTATTGTTCAAGTTATATCTTGTAGAATCCCTAAGGCTGTGAGATGCATGATAAGGTCCAACACCCATGCATGTCCTCCATCATCTATATGTCCACTTTTTATTAAAGTGATATAAGTGAACTGGAGTGTAGTGCCGTTTGTAAAGTATTTTAGTATAGTCTCTTCTGCATTAGCACTAATGGGTCCTTTTTGCACGTTTCTCGTCAACATTGAGCAGTGTTCTTGGGGGGCGTGATATATCTAGTTCTTTCTCTCATGATTTTTGGTATCCCCATTTGAGTGCTAGTTCCGATGCTCTGATTAGGGTCCAGAGTTTGGAGAAAAGAGTTTTGTCAGAGCTCACTGTTCTTAACAGCTTCTGTTTAGGGCTCAGTGTTGAAATTGTGAATCTTGGAACATTTCTCTTTTAATCAATGTTTATTCATATTCTATTTGCTCAAATGACTTAGAGACTGATTTAAAGCTTTGTGGACAGGATACTCTGTAGCATACATGATGTAGTATCCTGTCCACCAAACCCTTGGTCCACCACCCTGATTTACAGATAGGCAGCCATTAGGTTTTCTAAGCATGGAGCCCCCGTTAGCTCTGTCTATGGAAAATTTCTTCCAACAGGCTGACGCAGTAGGGGACGTCGGAAGAAGGACATTACACCACTGCCAAATTTAGGGTAGGTGGTGAAATAGCTTTTTCACCTGTCCCTCACCCCTAGAAAAAACCTGGTGATGCAGAACAGAACAAAATGTTGTCACCCACACCCTGGCTGGGAGAAAACTCCCTGGGTGTACTAATCATTAGTTTTTTATTTTTCAGAAACAAACTCCAGCTACAAGCAAAATTTTTTTACAAGTTTGAGACAGCCCATCTAAACCGAAAAGCAATGATCTCAGAGATGGATCAACAGTGACTGAGCGAAATGTTTATCTATCAACAATGCATCTATTTGTGAAACAGAAATATGATCCGAAAAGACATATATGTTTATAACCTACCTGTTTGGTTAACTAATTCCCAAATATATTCTAGCCCAGTGGTTTCATTAAAGGGGTGTGGTGATTGTCTAGCCATTTGATGGTTTCCTATCCCTCACTGAGACCCTGGCGCTTCTCACCTCTGGAAAACGTCCCCTAATTACACCACTTTTATCCTGAACAGGGATGTATTCAAGTTGATCAAGATAGTTTCAAGAAAAAAGTTTCAAGAAAATACTCATCAATTGCTGTGATCCAAGTATAACCTCTTTGGATTTTTAATTCATTCAAGTAATAGTGAAATTGAAAACATGCCAACTGTATCCAGTTGTATACAAATGAGTATTTTATTCTCAAATTTCAAATGTCCTGATGCACTTTGAGCTAATGCCCATCATCAGGGGATACGTTACTCAGCAGAAAGATAGAAAAGACAGAAATTAAAACAAAGCTTCAAGGCTATGTTATAGACATATAAGGGCGACATGCTCCATGTTTTTCCTAGTACCCTCAATGGTGAAGTCTATTGTATTTTGAGTTTCTTTCAGTAGCTGAACATGGCCATGGGGTAGTGGAAATAAAACTGTAAAGTTATTGAGAACATCCATTATATGATGATGGTAAAGTCGTGAAGTTGTCCAACATGAAACGCTGTGTGGCATGCATGCAATGCTAGAAAAAAAAGTTTTGCTGACATTTCATGTGCACATGACATTTCCAACTGTTTGACGAAACACTGGGCACTCCGTGTTGGACTACTTCACGGCTTTACCATCAACATATAATTAATGCGTTCTATAAGTTTGGTGGCCGGAAAAGTCTCGACAGAATGTGTCTGAGGAAAGTCTCTCAGTGTACATGCTTTGGCTGGTATTATATACATTTTGCAAAGTACAATAAAACAATTTCTGCATTCCTCAAAAGCATCTCAGTCATAAAATAACAAGCTCGGCCAGCTAGTGTGGGCCAGTGTGTATGTGTCCAGATGTCCGGCATGAGAAGCGCGTGATCAAAACGTGTGGTGTGCATGTTGTGTTCTGATTGGCTGAATGTGTCTATATGCATGTTATATCTAGCTTTGTGGTATTTTGGAGGAACGCAAGCCTTTGGCCAAACGTGTTTCATTGGGGACATTTGCTTTGGACCTGTTTATGGTGCAACTATCTGTCTGGAGATCGATCAGGGTTTTCCCTGAGCGTGCGTTTTTCTTTGGGTTAAGAAGGACCCCACCTGGGACCTGGTATTTGATAGGCGTGGGTGTGGGTTGCAGGACCAGCCTCATCACATATCTCTGACTTGGGGTTGATGGGGAGGTCACCTTGGGTAAATCCAATAGCAATGGAGCGAGTTCACTGGACCTTCTAAAAATAATACAGCAGTCACTGGCATAATTTTTATCGACATTCTCAACATTGTATGAACAGTTGTCATTGCGTACATCGATATTGTCTTTACTGATATTGACATAGTTATGCATTCCTAAATCAGGGCAAGCATTGACATTGCTTTTACTGGTAACAACACTGTAATTTGTGCATACATTGACATTGCTACTGCCGGTATCGTCACTGTTGTACAGGCATAGATTATGGCATACCTTGGCATTGCATTTAATGGTATTACCGTTGTCATGCCTGCATACATCATGGTATTCATTGACATCATATTTACCCGTTCCAACAAATGTAAAGGAATTTGAAATGTGAGGCTAAAAATCAAGTTGCTGTCCTTAGACTGAATTGTTAGAGGAATACAAATGCATCAAACAGAATATTGTGTGGATCATGGGTGGCCTCAGTTGAATTAGAAATGCCCTAAACCTATGATAAAAATGAACATTTTGGTTTTATTTTATATCTGTTTGTGAATTAAATTTAATATTTGTTTGTGTATTTGTTTGATGAATGCTTGATTATGTATCTTTGTGCTTTGTATTGTTACGTTATATTATGTTATGTTTTGTTATGTTATGTTAGCTTAGCTTATATAGTGCATGAATCACCCCTGGAGGGGTATCTCAGCACACAGAAAGATTGCAGGCAGAGGAGACAACCATATTAAAACAATTCTGTTTTAAGCAGTTTCCTGAATTTCAGGTGATCAGAGCATGTGCGCATGTGGTAGGGTAATGTGTTCCAATAAAGTGGGGCTACGTAGGAAAAAGACTGACTTCCTGCTCTGGCTATTCTAATATAGTGGGAAGCGAGCAAAGCTTTGCCGCTGGATTTGAGGTACCTTGCTGGACATTAAAGTTTAGCTTTCAAATTAGGTAGCTGGGGCCTTTGACCAACAATGCGTTGTGGATAAGACAACAAATTTAAAAATAGTTATTTTCTTGATGGGCAGCCAGTGTTAAGATATGAGTAAAGGTGGGGACGCGGAGCGAGATGGGATGTTTGAGGTTCAAATCATCAAAATTGCATAAGATGAGGTCCCGGGTTTCCTGTAATCAGTTGTGGCTGCCAGCAGGGAAAGTGGTGAGGCAGCACAGGGGATAATAAAATAAAAATAAAACTTACCTGCAGCTTTTCACCCACCACCTCACCGCCTCTTCAGCCCACGATGATGCACACACAGGCTCCCAGACTCCCCCTGCACCAATCCAGATGCTGCTCTCATGCTGCTATTACCCAGCATGAGAGAAGCACTGGGATTGGGCGGAGCGGGATGGTTTTACACTCCAGCAGGGACTGGGATCATATGCTCCTGAGGCCTGCTGATATCTCTAAACAAGAGCAGTTTTATTAATTACTTATTACCATTTTATTTTACATTCGTCTGCTGGTTCCAGCAATGGGGAGATGTTCCTCTGCCATAACAGAAGAGTTACCCCTACCACTAATGACTCAGTGTGGGTCCTAGGATTCCAGTAATGATTAGGCGAGGGTCCACAGAAGTCAAAATGTTAAGACCTTTGGTTCTTAGCCTTATTTAAAAGACATTTTCATGGAAATCCTCCATAGAAATGAAAACACACTCAGCAAACTAACCTTTAGTAATCTAGCATCCAAACACCAAGCCTGCCTCATACCAATATTCTTGAAAACGTGTACAATTATGCACACGTCAATCTGATACACACATAACGTAGACAATAACAAAAATGGAAAAAACAATCCTAAATATGCACAACTTTTATATGATATGTGTAGTGGGAAAGAAATATGTGTGACTATAAAGATTAAAACACATTTTTTTTATAGCTTAGAAGGCTATAGCCTCTGTTCTCTCCGAGGGCTGCCTGCCATATTTAGAGAACTATGCCAGATAGGTGATGACCTTGCTGCCTTCAGTGGAGCTGGTGGTATGGAGGCTCAATTGAAGACAGTGAAGATTTGCCTAAAAAGCACCAGGTTTGATCTGCCCTACCTGCAAAGTTATTTTATTTTTCAACAGTAAACTCCCGAATTTAACAAATGAATGACCTTCATGTGCTGGAGGTTTTCTACCTGTGTGTGGGGTACACTGACTGTTCACTGTCCCCAGGACAATGTTTTGCACAGCAATGCTGAGAAGAGAAATCTAGTACCCTTTGTCCCAACCTAAATAGGTTGAGGCGAGTGACACTATTACCAAACTGTCCTGTGGTGGACGAGCAATCAGGTAAGAGGTCACTGACAATGGAGTCAGATGAGACTCAGTCTTTGGAAACTGAGCATCTCCTCTGTCTCTAAATGAAGCTGAGGACCCATAACTTTGGAGCGAAGGTAACACTGGCAATTTAAAGGATAAGTCACACAGGATAATGGTAATGGAAATTAAAGGACAAAGTGGTTCCAAACAAATAGCTGACATCCAGTGTCGCCTTTTCTGTAAGACATGAAGGGAATTGGAAAAAATAGGGAGAACATTTGTTACAAAAATGACTGAACAAGTCAGTCAGTCAATAAACTTTATTCGGTTTTAACATCAAAACCATAAAAGTTACACAAAGACATTCTAATGTATAAATCAAATCTCCTTAAGCTGGTGAACAGTCAAATTAAAATCATACTCCCCAAGTGCAATTCGAAATATAAAGTGCAATGTGCAATAAATACGTATGTACAGTCCACAAGAATGTTAAAACTGCAACCCCCAGGAGCATTTGTATAAATTATGCACGTTATATAAGTGCAAACATGGGTGTATAACATTCGAACAGTAAAAATGCATTAATACAATAACAAGTTAAACATCCATAAAGGATCGCGATTTAACACAAGCTTTTAAATAGCCAAGTGTAAAAAACAATGACTCCGTAGACAACATCTGTAGATGCAAGAGTGCAGGGCGAACCTGTCTAAAATTCAGTCGTTTTAAATAAGGGACCAAAAATCCTACGAGGAACTTCATAAAATCTACAAGCAAACATGAAGTGCAACAAATCCTGCGGAGACTCACCGTCGCAGCCGCAGGATAGTGTCACACTTGCCCTCTTATGGTCTTTTGGTCTAACCAACAAAAGATGGTATAGATTCATCCTAAACCTTGTTAAAAGATATTTCTCGTGAGAGGACAAACACCCCATGAGGTAGGGTTCGGTTGACAAGGTGGTTTTCGTTAATATAAAATTGCGTACACTGGGTTTCAGCAACTCCTTCGCTTCTCTTTCCATCCTCCACAAACTCATAAAAGCTATTCTGCTTGATACGACATCCTGCTTAACTATGCATTCTGGCTTGCTGTACAGCTCGCCACGCCCTATCCCTTTAAAACTCTTTTGAATATAATTTAGCCAAGGGATACATGAGGCTTGTTCTAGCAGCATACACTCTCTTAATAATAAATGGTTAAAAGACAGATCTGTATTTAACCAACATTTCAACCAAAAAATCAGTGGACGTAATGCAAGGATGTCACTAATATAGGAGACCCCCAGTTCCTCATGCACTGCTAAATTAGGGGTCCCCTGAGGGACACACAGAAGGCGTTTTAAAAATTATTTTCCACCACTTGCAGAGAATCTGCGGCTGTATATCCCCATATCTCACTTCCATACGTGGCAATGGAAAGACTTTTAGCCTTATAAACTTGTAACATGGCCCCAGTAGGTTTCTTCCCTATTCTTGATGAAAATTTAAAAATGGCCGCATTGGCCCGAACCACTTCCCCCTTCTTCTTCTCAATTTGGGGTCCCCATTTTAATTTGTTGTCGATAAGAACCCCCAAATATGAGAAAACATTCGTAGAAGGGACCACAGTTGAGTCAATTGCAAATTTAAAGGGCTTCACAGTTTGCTTACCTATTCTCAGTACATAAGACTTGGAATTGTTAATTGACAAGTCCCGTTTACCCATGTACCCCGCAAAAGCCTTTAAAAGAGATTGTAGACCAACCTCTGTTCTAGATAGAAGAACGGCATCATCTGCATAAAGCAGTATCGGGATGCCGCGACGTCCAACATACGGGTAATCAACCCCAGTTTCCAATAATTCCTGTTCCAAGTCGTTAAGATAGTAATTAAACAAAAAAGGGGCTAAAATGCAACCTTGACGGACGCCCCTTTTGATATCAAAATTCTCAGTAATACGCAAATCCTGAGCGAACCTAACATTTGCCTGGGTAGAATTATGAAGATCCACCAGGAAGTTCACTAGACTAGGATCCACACCTGTTTGCCTCAGGATCTGCCACAGTTTAGTTCTATTAACACGATCAAAAGCTGATGACAGATCCATAAAGGCACAAAATATGGACCCCGAGCGTGCAATAGTATATTTACTGAAAATCATAAGAATATTTAAACACTGGGCAATTGTGGAACGTCCAGGGCGAGAACCATATTGGACATCTGACAGTATTTCGGTTTCCTCTGCCCAAGTTTGCTGTAATAATATCCGACCCACCACCTTAACAGTTGAATCTAAGAGGGAGATGGGTCTATAACAATGGGGGCTACCCCGATCGCCCTTTTTAAAAACGGGAACAATAGTAGAAATAGCCCAGGAAGAAGGGCATCCAATTTTTGCTGCAGCGTTAAAAACTATTACCAAACTGTCCTGTGGTGGACGAGCAATCAGGTAAGAGGTCACTGACAATGGAGTCAGATGAGACTCAGTCTTTGGAAACTGAGCATCTCCTCTGTCTCTAAATGAAGCTGAGGACCCATAACTTTGGAGCGAAGGTAACACTGGCAATTTAAAGGATAAGTCACACAGGATAATGGTAATGGAAATTAAAGGACAAAGTGGTTCCAAACAAATAGCTGACATCCAGTGTCGCCTTTTCTGTAAGACATGAAGGGAATTGGAAAAAATAGGGAGAACATTTGTTACAAAAATGACTGAACAAGTCATTTCTGGCTTAAAGACAACTTACAAGTCCCCAACGCAAGAACAGGACACCTCAGGTAAGATAAGTTGGAAGAGTTGTCATGGTACTAAAGTACTGGATAATCCTGTAAGAGTAGAACAGAAAATTAATGACGAAGGTAAAGAGGATTGTTTGCCTGTTGCAAATGATGTCCAAACAAAGAGTATCACCAAACTGTAGGAATGGCAAAATACATGCATTAATAGAGGGTACTGTTTGAGCAGAGGACTATTCTGGACTCAAATGTCTCAATTCAAATTAGTCCTTTCGTTTGCTCTACCATATCAGACTCATGAATCACACAAGTATTAACCAATGTAGCAGTCTCTGCTTTTACCGTAATCAGGGGATGATAGTCTTCTGAGAAGAGTTTTAAAGTAAATGGATTCTGTAATGACAAAATTATAAAACTCAACAGGTAGGAAGGGCTGGCTGGCTGAGGAAACGATAGTCACATCATTGTGATTCCAAAAAGTAAAGGTCCATGCAGCATCTTGTCAAAAAATGGTTAGTGGTTCAGTGATATAAATGACTAGTTAAAAAGGGGCATCAAGACCAGCTCTTGCCCCTGCAGCGCGTGCCAGCATTCACCTCGATGCAGAAGCGCTCATGGTGTCCTGGCTCTGTTTAAAAATCCCTTGCCAACAACTGAGGCCAAATAATTAGTAAAATGACTAGAGATTAAAGATATGAAAGAGAAGATTACAGCCAAAAGGGGGTCTGTGTGGTGACAACAGTAAGCAGCCGCTAACTGTTCAAATGCTTGACATGCAATCTAAGTCGGATGAACAAGAGAATACTGGAGAGGTTTAGGTGCAACGCAGTGTCAAATATTGTGAACGTCAGCAATCATAGGAGTACAAGAAAAGTCAAGAGAACAGTAATACAATAAAACAGATGGATGCAGAGGTTTCATGCACAACAAGACCTCTCATCTGTTGATCTCTGGAGTAAGGGTATAGGTGGAAGAATGGCAGCCATATTGGCTCAAAAGTGAAGGGAAGAGGGAAATTGTAATATAACCTGCTGAAAGCTAACTTGCCTTCTGTTCAATGTGAGGACTGTGGCATCATCTCAACAAACATTGGCAAAGCTAAGAAGTCTCGCCTTTGCTAAATCTATTGGCTTTGTCAATGTTTTTTAGCCATGTTTTACAGAAGCGCAGCTGTTGTGCAGCATGGCTGAAAGTTGCTAAAAAATATATGGTGCAGTCAATGCTGGCTGCTTATTGCTGCTTTTTTTTACTCTCAGCCATGCTGCACAGCAACCACACTGCTTACAACATGGCTAAAAACCAAATAGCTGCTATGTGTTTTTTTTGTGGTGGAAGGGGTGCAGGAGGGTTGCAGGTGGGATGAGGCAAGCAACAACAGGTGGGAGGCTAGGGGGGATTATGGGATTGGGCAAGAAACAACAGGTGAGATGGGGTGGTGGTGGGTATCATGGGCAAGCAACAATAGGGATGGTGGGGATGAGGCAAGAAAAAAGAATGGCATACACAAAAATGAAGGCGCAAGCCACAACGCTAGAGGAGGGAGTGGCCACAGGGCATGCAGAAACTAAAAGCAAGCTATGACATGGGAAGGGGGAGTGGGTAACAACAACAATAGCAGAGCAGCACTGACACAGGTGGGGTAATCAACAATGGGCAAGTAATGACACAGGAGGGGAAGGGGGACAAGAAACAATGACAACCGGGGAAGAATAAAAAATAACCTACCTCAATCCCAGTGCGAGCAGTGGAAGACACTATTCCACAAGAGGCAGTCAGTACTTAGTCCATGCTCCACAGCAGGCATAAAAACGAAGTGAAAGTGAAACAGGAACATGCTGACCAATCAGCAGCCAACAAATAAGAATGACAATGAATCCTACGAATGGTGAGCAAGCAGTGGACTGAAAGCCCCCTTTTAGTAACCAAATGTCTCTTAAGCTACAGCACATGTACTGTCTCAGACGAGACCTAAAACATTGATATTCTGTTGATTTCAATGTTCAATTCATAACACATGATAAAAGGGAGAACAGTAGGCAAAGTACTGCCTCGTGCTATGAGTGGCGCCAATTCAGACAACCAAAATGTCAAAAGACAAATCAGGTAAATGAGAGAATGCAGGTGCAGTATTGCAACCATAAATGCGTACTTAACAAACGTTGAAATCACTAGCTCACTTAGGGAAAGAAATTCGGTGAGTGGCAAATCTGCATAGAAAAGTAATCAGAGCACACGGTTTAGAGGGTGAAACCACTTAGAGGCTATTTTACTGCAAATATTTACCCCTGCTCAAACGGTATGCTACCCAGCAGTTCACACATACACAGATAAGACAAAGTAGATGTCAGTACTCAAAGGATGAGAACCGTAGTATTGTGAATTGGTAAATAAAAGTAGATGACTGGTTTCCAGTCTCCTCAGTATTTGTTCAACAAATATACTTTGGCAAAATGTGGTCGGTGATGTTCATTTGATTCTGACCCACAGATACTGCGAGAAAGAGTGCCGACTTTAGGACTGGGGAATCCAGTTCGAGTCTCAGGATTAGCACAACATCTTGTGATTCTGGGCAAATCACTTAGGGCCTTATTTATGAAGGCCTGCTTCACTTTTGTGCCGCCGTTGTGTCACTTTTAGTGATGCAGCGGCAGCGTAAATGATGCGCTGTGTTGCGCCATACTTACAAAGTGATGCATCTAGGCAGATGCGTCACTTCGTAAACCCCTGCGCTACATTATACCTGCATCAGGTATAATGTATGCAGGGTGGGTGTTCCCCCGCAAGAAAGGGCCGTAGGAGTGGCGCAGTGAAATCTGTGAGATTTTGCTGCACTGCTTCTAGGACGCCAATGCATCAAAACCTTATGCCTGCATCATGGCAGGCATAAGGGTGACTCAGGCCCTTTCACATGTGGCTTGCCTAATGTGAAAGAAACATTGCTGGAGTTGCGTCACGCTTCCGACACAAATCCAGCAATGCGCCACTTTTCCACCGACAGATTAGTCAGTAATACTGACGTATCTGTCATTCCTTGCGACATGATGCGTCATACAGTCAATATGATGCATCATCCGTGTCGCAATGAGGGCGCACTGAGAAGTGCTGAATCGCTGCTTTCACGCAGCAATGCGACACTTCACATAAATGAGCCCTTAATCTCTCGGCGCCTCACAAAATAAAATTTGGCCTTCTGTAATGCAACTAGTGTTCATGTAAAGCGCTCCAATTCCTTTGGGTCGAATTTGCGCTATATAAAAATGCAGAAGTAAGTGTGCCTCTGCCAGTGTATTGGAGCATTGTTGTGTTGACGTAAAGAAAAGTTATGAAACATGTCTTATGGAAGAAGAGCACAGCATAAAAGCGGCATAAATTACAGAGCAGTGCATATTCTAGTGTACATTGCAAGATGAGTGGTCAAAACCAGTAACTGCCAACAGGTGACCAAACACAGACATCAACACAGAAGCTGTATGAAGTTTTCATGAAGTACCATGCAGTAGCCATTTTAGTGCAGAGTTGTCATTAAAAACCGGAAACTTGTGGCAAGAGACCAAACCAGTGTCCACTGTTTTTGATGAACGGGTGGTGAGGTACGTTTTTGCTAATCAACATGTAGTGATACATAAACGACTTTCTTGTGAACTTGGATACTGTGTACATTATTCTAGTAACCTTGAAAAAGTGTGTTGATTGAATGAAACACGCATGTCTGTACGTCAAAGAGAAGTAAGCATAAGAACAAGATTGTGCATTAAATTATATGCATTAAATGGGCTATAATACTGCTTTATCTGCCTTATCTGTTGATGACAAAGAGAACATCCCCACTGTAAAAGTATTAATTGGCCTGCTTCCTTTGTTTACGGATGAGTAATATACATTGTATCTTTAAGGATGAGACTTTATACTTTTTTCAATGTTTCCATGAAATTGTGTGCTCAGCAAGTATTGGCTAACACAATAAGTTTCGGCCCTGATTAGTGAGATTAGCACAGTTTTCAAAGAACTTTGGGTCAAGGCACCTAATACGAGAAACTTCCAATATTCAAATCGCAATTCATGCTTTGACCCTACAGAGGATACTGCCTGGCATGAATTGCCCACCGAAGCTGCACTTGTAGCTGTAGTACACATTGGAGATGAAGGAGAGCTGTGTGCGTAGTTTATAATTTACTTCAAAGAGGTGTTAGTGAAATCGATGCCTTGATCCCGCTATGGATCGTGTTGCCAGGGTAAGAAGACTTCTGCATCATGCAGTTTTTGAGAAAACTCGAAGAAAAACATTTTAATAATAAATCATCCCTTTTATAAAGTAACATTGTTTCTGACCTTTGTTGTGTCCATTGCCAGTGGTTTTGGCTGCTTACCTTTTCTTTTATTATTTTCTTTATTAAAACCGTTTATACACCAGCTCAACAGACACATGTGCAGAAGCAATGCCTTCTTTTGTTTTAGAAGAATGATCAACATATAACAGAATGCAGAACACACGAAGCACATTATAATTTATTGCTCTTGGTTGCAGCAATGCTTTGGCAAAGCCAATAGGCCAACACACGACGGATGCACACACATCAGAGAACACATAGGATTCGGACATGAATACACGCACAGCGCCACACAAGCAGTCCCCAAGCTGGAGTAGTAAAAGTCAATTACACAAAACAGAGCAGTAAGAGTGAAAACTCCTGTGACCACTAAATCCGAGCTGTATTCTTAAATCAAAGCTCCAAGGTTCCCACCAGTTTGAGATGCACTCTGACATCCACTACAGCAACCTTCATGAGGTAAAAGCCGGATCGGCGGGCGGATCCAGTTTACAGCATGCCTGTCGATTCATGCCTGACGCGTTTCGTGCTCATTGCACTCTTCAGAGGCGCGACAGTCAATTTGGCATAAAGGCCACACCTCCCACTCATGATATGAGCCCTCCAATGGGCGACTCAAATGAGTCTGCTTTGGTTTGTGGGTCTTGTAGTGTGTGCCTTAGTTATAGTTCTGCTGTCTGAAACATTTCAAGCCCACCACTGGGCCTCCACTGCTCCTCCGGCTTGTCAATCCTCAATGGATGCCTCCACATTAAGACTCCATGATTCGGAGCCCCGTGGCCCCAAATTTCCGGGTGGTGCGTCTCCCGCAGCTGGGAGGCCGAATCACGGAGTCTTAATGTGGAGGCATCCATGGAGGATTGACAAGCCGGATGTGCGAGTGGAGGCCCATTGGTGGGCTTGTAACGTTTCAGACAGCCTTCAATGGCGGAAGAAAGGTGTGATCTCCTTGAACTCCCAGATGTAACTGTCCGTGAATGACGTGTCTCTGGTGCAGATGGCCAGAAAGTGGAAGGAAATTCCAGGCCTACAAGAGGAGTGGGAGTAACTGCCAAAATTCTCTCTAGCGTAATTACTCATAATCAACAAAAAATTACTCGGAATTGAGCAGAATTGTGTGAGAAATGTAATCCAGCATTTAGGGTTACTTTCTTACTGCAAAATCCACCCCATATCCAAAATAGGCCCGAGGAGCCCAGCTCTTCTGATCCAGGAGGTTGGTGGTGTATGGTGCAGCTCACACTCACCTGCTCTCAGTCCCTGAATATGGAGGGGCAGATTTACAAGCCCCTTGCGTGACTTTTGCACTGCAGTTGCGTCACTTTTTTGACGCAACAGCGGCGCAAACAATGCGGTTTATTTACAATGTGACGCATCTAGGGAGATGCGTCACGTTGTAAAGCCCTGCGTCACATTATACCTGCGTCAGGTATAATGTATGCAGGGTGGGCGTTCCCATGCAGGAAGGCCACGTAAAAGTGACTCAATGAAATCTACAAGATTTCACTGCGCCACTTTTAGGACGCCACTGCGTCAAAACCTTACGCCTGCTTGAAGCAGGCGTAAGTAGTGGCGCAGTATAGTGGGAATAGGCCTCAACACGCATTGCTGGAGTTGCGTCGTGCTTGCGACACGACTCCAGCAATGCGTGACTTTTCCGCCAACAGATGCGTCAGAATTTCTGACGCATCTGTCAATCCTTGCGCCATAGTGCTCCGTATTGTAAACATGCTAAAGGGTCGTTTTTATACAGGAAGGATCCTCTTCCAGTTCAAAAACTATACCTTACAGAAAGCACACGCCCTTGCAAAATGGCACAAGGGTGTGTGAGCTAGTGTTTGACAGCCTAATGTGGGTCAGCACAGGGAGCGTGCAAAACAGCATCATATCTTAGTAGATATAGCAATGTTCTTCTCTCTTTCTTTCACGCAATGTAGCACAGCAACTTTACTAAATATTCCGGGGCAGATGTACAAGAAAGTGACGCATCTGTACAGATGCGTCACTTTCCCTGCGCCACCCTTAGAAACCCTTGTGCCACCATAGATGCAATACAAAAGTGTAAAAAGGAAATTAAGTTTCTCCACGTCAACAGTGGAAGGAATTGGCAGGAATTCAAAACACTGGGAGACCGCAATTCTCTTGGGTGGGACAAGCACACGTATAGGGAACGTAGCCATTTAATCAGGAGCAGGGCAGTGAGATTTACAACAAAGTCATCCTGTCATGATGAGCAAGGGGTTAACCCATGTAATCGAATAGCTGTGGCCAACACACAGCTAAAATTCACTGCAGCTGAGGCCTAAAATTGATATTTCTTTATAGAGTAAAACATTTTAATTTAATGATACAAAGGAATCCAATTTCAAAGCACCCACAACTCCGGTTATTGAGAGAGACTTTTGACACCTTTTATCACACAATTATAATGATTCATAAGCAATACTTTAATTATATAATTTTTGTGACAGTCCAACAAGCTATTTCCTCCATGAATTTACCCCTGCGTATGCTTTCCTAAACAAGACTCTTAAAGCCTCTTCTGTGGTACGACGCTGCACTTCAGGTGGTGTGGGTAGCAATTGTGTCAGTTGCACAGAAATTACAACTTTTATAATACTGCGGTATTTCAACTATAAAGAATAGCATATTCTCTTTATTGAGTGTTTTGTTCTTTTCTCTTCTTTTTCTATCCATAAATCAGCATAATAGAGTGGCCGAAGCCAGACTTATTTAAACTTCTGCAAGTGGAATATATTGTTTGGCAAAGCATGCCTTACACTCATAAACCAGTGGTTAATAATATTGATAATGCTCCTATTTATCATAATTGTGAAGTTCTATGTGTACAGATGGGATGTTGTGATGCCTGAAAATAAGGAGTGGGCAGACTGTAGAACTGGAGGCCTCGTCTTATCACATGCTCTTGTTTGTTTATGTGGACTCGTGACTCAATATCTCTCCCTAAGCCAGCCATTGTGTTTGCGTGCTCATTTGATTCTGCTGTTTGGAAGCCAATGCTGGCAGTAGACAGGCCTGCGTACTTTATGTTAACACCAAGCCTTCCTTCTTTCTTTGTTTTTATCTTTTCCTATATTGTGGCTGCCTATGAGCGTGCTTTGTTAATTCAATAACTCAACTAGATTCAGCTTCACATTTTGTAGGCCTGTAAATGTGGTACATGTTTCATTGTTTTATACAAGTGGGCACACACACTAAATAAATGACCTCATTTACAATATTTTGCTGTAGGGCAGTGCTGCAAGCCTTCCTACTGCCCTGCCCAACGGCAAAAGAAAAGGGCAGGAATGCACCGTATCTATCACATATGGCGCATTCCTGTTCTCTTTCCTTGCGCTGGCACTCGATTGGCTGCAATGCACCAATGCAGGAACCCTTGCACCATGGTGCAAAGGTGTCTGCATTGTGGGAATGATTGTTTTTGTGCAGGAAGGGACATCTTCCTGCACAAAAAAATCAATAGAGGCGATTTCCTCTTTCTATGTGTGCTGCATTCAGCAGCACACATAGAAAGGGGAGAGATGATCCAGCTGTATAAAAGCAAGTGTTTATCTCTTGGCTCCTATGGGGCAGGACTGTGTGATTATTCTGTTGCAAGACAGTTACAGAAAGTAGAAAATAAGTTTTTATGCAGACTTTTAACATTAGATAAAACTACCACAAATGTTATCACTCACGCAGAATTAGGGATAGGATTTTTGGAAGATTTTATTGGCATAGTCCCTTTATTATTATGGGTTTTCTAGGGAAGTTTTGAGCGACTGTCTGAACCTTGACAACATGAATGCCATTCCATGTTTGGCCTACGTAAAGAAGGGTTTTCACAATCTAGGTCTGAGTGTACTCTTTAACTCCCTGGAAGGCATAGGCCCACACACTAAAGGAAGGTTCATAGAGATGTGTGCTTCCCATAGAGAAGAAATCAGAATTGTAAAGTCTCTTACCAGCAGTGCTATCATTAATTGTATGCAAATTTTTCCTGTTCCTGGAACTGATTCCTACTTGTTTTGGACAAGCAACCCACAGCATAGATTTTATTTGACACAGCTAAGACTAAGTCTAATTCATCATTTATTTGCCTTTCCTTTGGCTGGCTCCTGGGTTGACGTGGGCATGAAGTGTCCATGTGTCGCCGGTTCCACTCAGTCCACTGCGCACCTTATGCTGCTTTGCACATTGTACAACTCGATAAGAGCTCGATTTTTGCACCCAGTTCTTTTGCACAGTCACTTTACCTCATACAAAAAAGGATTAAGATCTGTACAATCCTTGGCCACCCCAAAAATCTGCCATGCAACACTTAGTTATATTATAGCTGCTATGAAAATGAGGAAATGTTATGCAATGTAAGTATTGTTATTATGATTTTAGATTTTTTGAAAAAAAAACTTTTTGCAAGTGACTGTACCTTTCGCTTTCTTTTATAACTGATTATGAATTTTGAAATTTTTCTTATGTGCTTTTATGATCAGTACATGGTCGAATAAAGATTTTCTTGACTTGACATAGAAAGGGAAAAAAGTGTGGAGAAATAAAGTTATTTCTCCTGGTTGTGACTCCCCTGGGTTTACAGAACGTTGCAAATCTGGGACATTGTCGTCGGGAACACCGATGACAATGTCCATGGCACGCCTCCCCATCACAGTGTAAGGCAACGCAGTGACTTGCGCTTAGTTGTCTCACACCATATTTACAAGGCCATGAAAAGCCACACAGGGTGGCTTTCGGTGGCCTTGTAGATATGGCACTGCAATATGCGCCACCGAAGCATCAGTAAAAGTGATGTTCCGGTGGCATAGGGGCCATGTAAATGAGGCCCTAGACGTTTATGGTAAATGCTTTTAGCATGAAGTGCAATAACCCCGCGTGCCACTCCCGCTAATTTGTGTGCATTACGCAAAAAGTTGACTTGATTAGAATTGCTTTTACTAATTACTTACTCGTTTGGGATGATCCGCTCTTCAGAGGGAAGCAGGCAATAATTTTAAAGTCTCTCATTTCATGAATTTCTTATGAAAATGTAATATATGTTATTTGTAAACAGGCTAGTTAAAAAAAAAACATCCAATAAAACACAGCTGCAAAAATAAGGAAGAACTAAAGATTTACATTGACGCTCCAAATAAATGAGCTGTGCAAGTGTTCACTGAAAATGTGGAGGAAACAGTACATTCCAAGTGGGACAATGCTTCAGAGTGTTCTGAAATCATTTTTTATTTCAATAGCTCAACTATTCTGTCACTTTCCAACTGGCAATCTTATGTTAGTTTGGACGAAGTCCATGGAGGTGGTTGTCACCTCTTTGGGCCTACATTGTGCTTCTGCCTGCCAAGCTAACTGGCAGTGCATCACCAAACAAGGATGGTGACAGAGACCTCAGGCTCCGCCACCCAGAGGAGTCTGCCTTGAAGGATACAATTCCTAATTTTGTAGGTAATCTAGAAGAAGATTACCAGCAATGGGAAAACTGGATTGTCCAGTCACTAGATGTATGCATTCCCAAAATTACCTCCAGTCCTAAAACACATACAAAACAAGCCCCGTGGTACAACGACAAACTCTTTGCACCAAAAAAACTTTGCAAGAAATTAGAAAGGAACTGGATAAAACAATTTGACCCAGCGCTTAAAACAAAATATAAAGCTTCAAGTAGATCCTATCATAACGAAATAACGAAAGCACAGGCCAAATTCTATGAGGAAAAAATTGCTCAGGCCTTGAACTCCCCAAAGGAACTATTTAGAGTGGTCAAAACCCTGTTCACGTCAAATGATAGTAACATCTCCCCACCAGCCACAAAAGAAAGATAAAACAAAATAGCTTCCTTCTTTCACAAAAAAAATACTGATATTTCCGATCAATTCCAGATCAATCCCGAATCGGCACGAATGGAGAAAAGCAATAGCAGGGATCTGCCAACGCCTCCAACTTGATCACAATTTCCTAAACTTGACGAAGAGACAATCCTTATTCTAATGAAGACAACCAAATCTGGATCTCCATTAGATCCTGCACCCCCATATATCTTATCCAAAGTGGCCGAGGTTATACTACCCTCACTTATGGATTGTCTTAATCACTCACTAGATGCAGGCCTGGTTCCTAAGCAATGGAATCAGGCAGTAATTAGACCCCTATTGAAAAAACCTCAGCTAGATCCAGCAATCCTGGCTAACCTGCGACCCATCTCATTACTTCCTTTTTTAGGAAAATTACTAGAGAAACATGTCAACTGGACATTAGTAAACGTTTTGGAAAATAATAGCATTCTTCATCCCACCCAGATGGGCTTCGTGCCCACCATAGCACAGAAGCCGCACTTCTGGTGGTCACAGAGGAGCTCAAAGCTATATTAGATAATGGAGGCCCAGCCACCATCTTACTATTGGATTTAAGCGTGGCATTCGACAAGGTAGATCACACTATCCTAAGAGACAGACTTCGGGAAGTGGCAATTCTGGACAAAGCATTAGACTGACTCACTTTGTTTTTGGAAAACAGATCATACCAAGTCATGGACAAAGACTGCCTCTCAGATAACTTTCCAACTATTTGAGGCATCCCTCAGGGATCGTCACTCAGCCCCACGCTGTTCAATATATATGTGCGCCAGCTTGCCACCTTAGTGCAGGATTTTGACTTGTCGGCGGTCTCCCATGCAGATGACACCCAGCTGGTTGTCTCTCTAACAGAAGGTCCTAATCTAGGAAATAAACAATTGGCACCCTGCTTAGATAAATTGCGCAGCTGGATGTCAAGTTGCCGCCTAAAGCTCAATGGCGATAAGACCGAACTAATGTTATTAGGAAACCAAGCCATACATAGATCCCTGAGTAGCTGGCCAGATGACATGCTCTCCCCCCGCCCCCAAACCGGTGATAAAAAACTTGGGAATCTGGTTGGACAGTTCACTAACAATGGACCACCAAGCAAATAAATTGTCTGGCATTTGTTTCTCCCTACTCTGAATGCTCAGGAAGATACAAATATTGATCCCAAAGCATCTAAGAAAAACGGTCATTCAATCCCTCATAGTTTCCCATCTGGATTACGGCAACTCTCTTTATGTTGGCGCGCCCAAATACATCATAAAGAGACTTCAGACTGTACAAAATGCGGCAGCAAGGCTCCTCTTAAAGGTTCCTAGTTACGTCTCCGCTAGAGAATCCCTCAAACAGCTGCATTAGCTCCCAATTGAGGCAAGGATTACATTTAAATCCCTTTGTATTGCGCATAGGGCTATAAATAACAAGGGTCCTGTAAAGCTCAGAGAGTTGGTAACCACTTATGCTCCAACTAAAAATCTGAGATCCATGCATCTCCATCTCCTCAGTACAACCAGGATAAAAAGGATGAAAAGGGCAAGACGATCATTTGCACACTTAGTACCAAAGTTGTGGAACGATCTTCTACCCAGTCTCAGAGCACTGGAACATTAGCTCTCCTTTAGGAAGAAAATCAAGACTTGGTTGTTTCCCCGTTAACGCACCATAGGCCTAATTCTCAGCACAGCACTCACCAGTGCGGGAAGCCCTCGGGTAACCATGTGCTTTACAAAACAGGAACAGTATAGTTCTGACTTGGCATCTCTGATCTCTGCAAGGTGGCAAATACTACATACAATTTCTTGACATTATCACCCCCTAAACCTTTCTATTTTGAGGTATTGCCCCAGGAATGAGGTATAACATGTGAACCCAGAATTAGCATTGTTCCTAATGACGGTCATCCTACCCCCATCCAACACCCACTTTGAGCAAGTAATAAATTGCAGTGGAGGTGCTTATGTGAAGCGGGCTGTGAGGTGACTCCAGGAAGTAGGAGTAATAGCTGCTTCCTCTATTTTTAGGGATGAAGAGGTGGCCATGCTTCACTTTCGACTGCAATTCCCAACTAATCCTCTCATAATTTTACTGACTGAATTCTCAGGGTGGTAAAATAAGATCCAGTGTTTCCACAACTAGTAAATGCAGGTGTGGTAACACTAGAGTCAGCAGTTATTGGGCAGAACACCCATTGATACAAAGTCTCCATATTCATAATCAGGGTCTAAAAGGAGTGGTAAATCAAAGACAACTAAGGGCCTGATTTAGATCTCGGCGGACAGTTTAATTCATCACAGCTTTGATGGATATCCCGTCTGCCAAAATATAAATCCCATAAGATATAATGGGATTTATATTTCTGTGGACGGGATATCCTTTACCGTTGTGACGGAGTAACCCGTCTGCCGAGATCTAAATCAGGCCCTAAGTAAGGAGAGACCACAAAGTGATGCTTCTATATAGATCACTTTTTCGGCTAAATCATTGCAAAGCCTACCCTTGTGTCCATCTTCTCTTCCAGGTAGAGTCAATCGTGTTCAGGTAAGGCGATCTCAGGCACCCAAAGACGGTTGAAAGAGTTACAACAGGTTTTTTCCTAAGTGGCATACTGCTATACTGGAGCTATGTAGTTCTCCCTGGTTTTGGGAGAAGTCTCCAGAGTAAAAGAAAAATGTATCTTCTTCAGTAAACATGGTTTTAGGGGTATGTTGGGAATATCACAAAGTTTTTTTTTTTTAAATCAAAGGTGTGCACACTCCTAACCTATATTTTAAAGGACAAGGGAACCCAATGTGTCTGAGAGGGACCTTGGGTACAATTAAGTATAAGGAAACAGTGGTCCTTTTCAACAATTTATAAATGGAGCAAATCAGCACAGAAATATAATAACAACTGTGTCATGTACATTTATAAGAAAACATAATATTTAATTTAACATCATGAAAAACACAAGGAAAGTGGGGCAGTATCTACAATATTAGGAAAAGGCAAAAACTCAGGCATAAACCAAACAAAATAGCGTGGCCAAAATATAATCAAATAGTTAGGCCAGGCAGCATATTTAGAAGCACCATTGCACCAATATGGAATAATTATTATACAACAATTTTGTGGCAGGGTGCTAAAGTCGACGGCGTTTCGATCCCACAGAAAATAATGGGATCATCATCAGGACTGGATGAGTAGCCTGAGAAAATTTGGATAGATTTTGCCTGCTTGCAAGGTGAAAAATGGCGACATGTGGGGACCCGAGAGGGTCAGGGGTCATCCTTAAAGGTTCCAGTGATTCAAGGAATAGAGCGTTAATCTGTCGCCAAACCGAGACTCCGGGCAGAATACAGAGGAACAGTATATCCATAAACCCACGTTTATGGTTACGATGAGTACATTTGTGGCTGACAGCTTTTCACAAAATCATATCTGTCAGGCATAAATGTTTTTTACTATATATAGTTTTGCAAAATGCCAGTGTAAAATAATGCAGTAATACAGCAGGAATGGGAGGTGAAACGCAAAGTTTTACTTGCAAGATGGTTAACACCCAAACACCAGAGAGCATGTTGACATTGACAAACTCCTCTGTGACCTCTTCACACCTTGAAAGCAGTCAGAGATGCACTCCACCCTTCAGAGTAGGAAGGGGATCATAACCTCCAAATGCTGTGGTGGTGTCTGAAAAGGATTTGTCTGTGATGAGTGAAACAAATGCAAAAAGTGGCTATTGTACAAAGGTGCTAGCATTTTAGCAGGTGAAATTGTTCTCCGTTTACAATTATGCCAGTGAAAATGCCCATCCACAACCTCAATTGGAAGTCATTTCATGATGTGCCAAACCAATGAAGCCTGACACTTCCCAGTTGATCCCATTTCTTTCAAAACATTATTTGGGCCCATCCGTATGTCAAAAACGACTTTTATTGTGCCAGTACCAATTTTTGCCCTCCACATATGCCAAACCCCTTTATGCCAAAAATTAATTACATTATGACTACCAATTTTTTCAGTTGATGCCTCCCATAAAACCCAAGTGATCATTATGCCAAAAAGTACAAATAGTGTCAGGGTCAGCATTTTGTCATGGTTGCATCCCTTCCAGTGGCAATGGCTGCCTTCCATTTGCCAAAGAACTGCTTCCAATGTGTGAGCGTCAGAAGTGCATATATGTGAAGAACTGCCTCCAGAATGTCAGTGACAGCATTTTTCCACACATGCCCTATCTGCCAAGAACTACCTTGAATATGCAAGTGCCATTACTGTGCCAAGGGTGCATGTTATACAAAGAATTACCTCTGGTTTTCCAGTGCCAGAATGTTGTCAATTGTGCTTTTATGCTAAGAATTACTTCTAGTATGCCTGCACCAACAATTTGCAATGTGTGTCTCTGTAAACCAAAAACATACCTTCAATATGCCTGGGACAATGGCAAACTCACAAGCACCTTGCATTTTCACTCGTGCTCACTTAGATTTACTCATTCACTCACACTAATTCTCAATCACTCATGCTCATTCTTAGCCTTTTCTCACTCGTTCTCAATCATTCACTGTCACTTGCTGGCACTCACTTATTCAAACTCATTCCCACACTCACTTGCACTCACACTTTAATCTCATTTATTGTCACTCAGTGTTATTCATTGATTCACACTCACTCTCATTGACACTTGCACTCACCCTTACTTTCAGTCACATGTTATCACTCGCTAGCACTCATGCTTATTCTAACTCAGTCTTGCAATCAATCTTAGTCACACGTATTATCACTCAGATTCACTCTTACTTTCAATTATTCTCACTCGCACTGACTCACCTACATTCACTTTTACTCTCTCACTCATCTCAGTTATTCATTCTCACTCACTTGCACTCAATTTTACTCTCACTCACTTATTCTCACTCTGACTGACTTATACCATCTATCATTCTCATTCCCTCCATGTCACTCCCCTTACTTTCGCTCACATACATGCTCATACTTAGACACAAAGACACACACTCACATATACAGATGCTCTTTCGCACAGGCACACTCTTATTCGCACACTCTTAAAGGTTTTTGTTTTACTAATCTTATTGCTTGAACAGGTCCCATTTAAGCTCTTGGTGGCCTATTAACCATTGGGATAGCCACACAGCTTCTTCCCACCTCAAGCAGCACTGCAGCATGAAACTGAAACCTCAAACCTGTGGTGCTGCAGGGTCCAGGTTTTAGACTATTCCTCTTTCACCCTACTCTTTCCCACCTTTGTGATGAGATTGGAAAGGCTGAGGTGACAGGTTGATTGACATGTTGCCCTGCACACTGCAGGGCTTAAGCATATATCTTCCTATCTACCTTCTGCTGTGATGATTAAGTACATGACAGATGATGAGGCACTGAGGTGGGCCAAGGCCCTGAACAAGTCCCAGGAGCCTTGTCAATGTCTCTGATGCCATCCATCAGACACATTTCACGGTCTCAAGCTACTGCTGGACTCAAGGTTTGGAATTTTTAATCATATTAACAATTAAAATAGTTTATTATTCACTTTTAGTAACTTAAAAATGGGTCAGAAAAAAAGGTAGGAGAAATCCCGATGCCTATAAGTGAAAGCGACCACTGCAGTGACTGATCCCATCCATGCCACTGTGTTTACTAAACTACCACAGCCTCAAAAGTTGGTCAGTTGTCATTGTGTTGCTTTTAGCTTAACACTTAACACATTTCTCAACCCTAGATTTGTTACCTCATGCAGATTTGTCCTCACTCAAGGAAGAATTTCATCATTACCACCTACATGTCTGTGATGTGAGCGGACTTTAATTTATGCCATTTCCTTGGGTCTGATTCTTTAGTCTCCCAACTGAAGCTATGCATAAATGGACAGAAGACAAGTGATACAAGTTTAAGCTGACAGATGCTGAGTATGCAAATACTAATAACATGACACACATATTATATTGAGGGAAGATAAAACACGCCTAATTGATGAAATTCATTCACCCATGACTCACAATTAATCACCCAGATATTAGCATTTATTTGTGGCAAAACGATTGAAGCTGACCACTGCCAAATGATCATGCATGTTTTTATTTTTTTGAGTTTGAAAGCTTTTTGTCAATTAAATAACAGATAGCGATAATACTGAAAACTAGAAATAACAGCATTTCAATAAAGGCACACATGAAATGCACGCAAAATAGTAATAAATACAATTGTAATCTGTCTGCAGAAAAAAGTAAGTAAATTAAGATTAAGACAGAAACTGGGGAAGAAAGGGAAACACTTAAGTTAGAAAAACTAGGGTTCATATGAATAGGAATAAAAATAAGCAACATTTCTTCAGCATTAAATAAACTAAAATGTTGTCTAGAGAAAAGCAATTGCATCAAAGATGCAAATGTATTAGGAGTACTATAGCAATAGAAGTAAAAAATTAAATGGTGTTTCTGTATTTTTTCTAGGTTAACACAATAATCATTATGCTTCTTTGAAATATCATTAAATAAGTCTTGAGTCTTGACCCTGTCCCAATAGGGGCAGTCCAGCCCAAACAGCCAGGCAGGTCACTCCTGGACTGGAACACAAGCAATCCAAGACCAGCTTCACCCTGACTGCGGCTCTTCAGTCTGGTGTACCTTAGTTCCAGTGGCACAGTGAGCATGGGACACATGTCTGAGCATATCCTTGCCTCTTTTGCCGGTACATCAAACACACAAAAGGTGATGAGAGAAATGCTTCCAATTTTTCCAACCACTGGCAATCGCTGAGGGTAGCATTTTAAACCATTGTTCTTTTGCCCACAATGGCACCTCAGTGTGGACCCAGCCATATACAAATCAGTTTTGACCCTGCTCCAACAAAAACAGTCCAGCTAGAACTGCCAGACTAGATGCTCTCTGAATCAGAAATCAAGGAACCCAAGACCGGTTTCACCCTGATTGGGGCTCTTTAGTTGGTGTAGCCTAATTCCAGTGGCAGAGTCAGCATGGCACTCATAACTGGGGCTGGAAACATCCTTGCCACTTGGGGCGGTACAATAAAACGCACAAAAAGGATGGGAGGAATGCTTACAATTTGTCTAACCACTGGCAATTGCTTGGGGTTGCATTCCAACTCATCGTTCTTCTGCCCACCAAGTCAACTGAGTTTAGACCCAGCTATATGCAAATCAGTCTTGATCCTGCTTCAATAGAAGCAGTCAAGCCCAAAATGTCAGGCCTGGTCCTCCCTGAACTGGAACAGAAGCAGCTCAATATCAGTTTCCCTCTGATTGGGGCTCTTCAGATGGGTGTAGCTCAGTGACATACTGAGCATGGGACCCACATCTGAGTGTGCCCTTGCCACTTATGGCAGTGCATCAAACATACAAAAGATGATGGGAGGAATGCCTGCAACTTGTCTAACAACTGGCAATAACTTGGGGTAGCATTCTATTCCATCATTCTTTTGCCCACCACGCCATTCAAGTTTGGACACAGCCATATGCAAATCAGTCTTGGCCCTCCTCCAATAGAAACAGTCCAACCCTCACTGGCAGGAAAGTGGACTGCAGCACATGTTGTGCCATCAACAAAGTGAGAATGAAAGCATGGCCCTAGATGCCTACAGGGCAGGGTGCATGGCACTTAAACATCGGGGCATGTACATTTTATGTTTTACAGGTCCTAGCAGTGAAAAACATCCAAAGTCATTTTTTCACTACGGCAAGGCATGCTCACCCTTACGAAAGTAGAAGCTTACATTATAACATCTTCTAATACCTATTTTCAGTTTGAGAGTAGCTAGAAAAATGTTTCAAGGACTCATTTTAATAGTAATTCAAAATCAAACTTCATGATCGAGTCAGATTTTCTATTACTATTCTGAAATGACACTTTTAGAAAGTTGTCATTTTCCTGCCTGAATCAAATGTGTGTTTCTGCCACTGTTCAGTGTCACCCAGGAGTTCAATAGCTCTTTGATTTGTTGTGAAGTGGCTCCCAGATCTGACAATCAATCAATCAATGAATCAATAGATGTGTAGAGAACTTCTTGTCACCCGTGAGGGTATCCTGGCACTGGCAGGGTCCAGTTGATTAGCTGAATAGTCAGGACGGACTTCAGGGAAGACAAATTTCCCCTGACAGTATGACCATCTGGGCTTTGCCCAGAAACTTCCCTGTCACTGGCAGATCTAGCTCACACCTGGACCTGTGCCCTCTGTTGTACTGCTAGCCAGCCTGGCACTACATTGCCCACAGGGGAGAGTTTTCTCATTTTCTCTGGCCACGCCACAAGGGTGAGCACAGAAGCTCTCCATAAGGGAGGAAATGTTCTACTGTGTTGGATTTAGGTAGAGATGGATACTGTGCGATTGTTTGCAGTAGGCCACCCAAAAAATGCTGCTAAAGTGGGTAGGGCTAACTCTGGGAAACTTTTCCCTTTTGGTTGGGGGGGCTCGAGCGTCATCTCCACACACAGGCTACCTCTGGGCATATATGTTTAGTCTATCTGTGTTGTGCCATAGCTACCAGAGGTTGAGCTCAGGTTTAAATTATTGAAACCTTTACTAGACCTAACAAGAATAGTGACATTATTACTTGAGGTGGACGGCCATCCACCACCAACTAATAATCCACTTTTTCACTTTCATGTTCAGCTGTGGGACAAAGAACTTCTGTTTAGCACAACCACACAGCAATCAATTAGAAGTCACTAATTTAATTGACCTGAAAGCAAATATTGATCTTTGATTTTTAACTCATAATAGGTCTTTGATTTGGTCAATTTTGATGTATCCAAATTATTTTTGATTTCTATTGTTTTTAAGAGGCTAGAGGAATGTGGAGCTGGATCAGACTACCTTGCTAACTCCCACATTGGTGAACATGAAGGCCCTATGCAAAGAAAGAAAGTTGAAGCTGGGCAACAATGCCAAGAAGGCAGTTTTAGGGCCTGGAAGGGAGCACACAAGGCATAGACCCCTACCCTCAAAGGTATGAGCAACTCCAGAGGATGAGGAGAAGGGGACAACATGTCCCAATGTGCTGGACCATCCAGGGCTGGAAGTGAAGTGTGCTCTGCCAGCACAAGACTTGCTGAACTGGCCATCTGTCAGTTGGAGCTCAGTGACCAGTAATCAGCATGGGAGATGCAGGACAAACTGGCAGCTATAACCATGGAGAAGAAACTGGCACTAGAAGAAAATAAATTGGCCTTGAAGGAAAAGAAGGCCAGGCTTGGCTTATTGCCCAGTGAATATGGTGGCAGCAATCATCAGATGTCAACAGGGGAGCCACACACCCCTCTGTTGTCCAAGGGTATTGTGCTTAGCTTTGTGGTAGGGGACGATATCGACAAATGTTTTGCTTCCTATGAAAGAGCAATAAGAATGAGGGGACAACAGCACCAGGGAGCCTTATTGCGGGAGTTAGTACCAAGACTCAGGAGGGATATATTCCTGACTCTGGAAGAGGGGGTAGCTCTCAAGTATGCCCTTGAGCAGAAGTTTGACCTCACACCTGAGGAGTACTGGATTAGGTTCTGGGACACACTCAAAGACACACAACAATTCTGGGTTGACTTTGTAGATGTCTCATTAAAGCATAAAGAGGGCTAGGTGAAAAGTAATACATTCACTACTTATGGTGGGCTATATAATCTGATCACGAAGGAGCACATCTTGACTAACTGTCATTCATAGTTACACCACATGTTGGTGCAAACCAGGGAGTCTACGAAGTCCCAGGGGGTGATTTCAAGAAAAGGGGTTTCAAGCCCCCTTCAGGGTAATGGGGGGGGCAACAAGGATGAGAAGTAAGGGTGGGTGGAGTTGGCAGAGTGGCACTACGTGGAATTCAGCTGAGTTGTCTATAAACTCTGTGGAATTCCGCAGAGCTCTGCTCCTCCCTATGCAGCAGCAGAGTCCCAGTTCTGGCTGGGCAGCACTCTGCGCGTTTGTCATGGAGTGTTCCTCCCCGTTTCACCTGACCCCAAGACTGCCACCTGCTTTCTACGGCTTACCTCTGGGCCTTTCTAGTTGCTTCTCTTCTGCGCCGACAGTGCTGCCACCCCTCCTGCTGCCGTGACGGTGATCCGCGGTGTTTCTTCTCATTGGCTGTAACTAATGAAACCGCTTCACTGCAGGACTCGCGAGGACTATGCATGCGCGTGCATGGAGAGTAGAGACCTTACCCCAGTCCCCACTCTCCATGCGCACGCATGCGCAGTTCTTGCGAGTCTTGCAGCAAAGGGGTTTCATTAGTTACAGCCCAGGAGAAGAATCATGACCCACTGTGGAGCCAGCCCGGGCATGGCAAACGCCACGCAGAAATCCAGGTAAGGACTCAGGCAGGAGCAGGGCTTGGTTGCTTGCTTTGCAGATGGCTCAATGGGGAGGGTTGATGGGCAGCTGCAGGGTGCAGTGCTTGACAGCAGTGCCACAGTCCCATAATGAGCCGAACTTCCATCTGAAGGTCAATGCATCAAGAGAACATATTAGCTAACATTCTAGAGGAATGCGAAGACGAGGGAGAGATAATTATTGTTCAATCAACAGTGAGTGCAGTGGCAGCGCGAGGGCCGGCTGTCACGTCGCATCTCTCTCCTCACGCATCACAGATCGCCATACTTACAGAGTCACACAGCGAGGTCTCCTGTCATCCCCTGACACCACTCCAGGAGCACGAGATGGAGGAGTCTAACCGGGCTGCTGCTTCTTATTAATGTTCATTGTGTTATGGCTGACAGCTTCCAACCCAATAAAACAAAATTCTTTTTGCCGAACTCCATGCTCCCAGAGGAGCGCAGAGTTGGAAAAACTCCACAAACTCCGCTGGCGGAGCGGAGTTTGCCACTAACTCTTAATAAGAATCAGTTCTCACAAGGGTCCCAAAAGTATTCTCACGAGAGGGAGTGTTGTGCCTTTTCCAAACCTAACTAGGGAGGGTACAAGGAGAAGAAGCCTTTTAACCCTGTGAAGGCTGGGGTGTGCCTGGACTGTTATAAGCCAGGACATTAAAAAGGAGACCCACTCTGTTCCAAGAAGCTTCCCTATGGTGGGTAGTCCCAAGGGACTGCTAGTGTAGGAATTGGGGTGGAAATTTGCCCTGAGTAAATCAGGGGTTGGATTGAAGCCATCTTAGTCTACATAGGTGGGGTGGATGTTGAAGCCCTGGCCGCCTTACCTCCCAGCATGCTGAAGTACAGGCAATGGCCAATTATCAACTGGACTAAGTATAGGCTTTGAGGAATACAGAGGCCAGCACCAACACAGTTGTGAACTGGCTGGTTACCCAAGATCAGATTATCCCACCTATTCTCCACAGGGTAGTTAATGCTGACAATGAGAAGAAGTTTCATCCCATGGGAATGGACAACTTTAAGTGTGGAGATGTTACTGGCCTGAAGAAGGTAGCTGTTAGCTCTGCCGTTCCAGTAGAGTGTCTGTTGCGAAATGACCTGGAAGCCACTGGTTGGTCTGGGGTGGAAAGGAAGATCCATGCAGAAATTCTGGGTCTCCCTGAGTGGGTGTGTGTTGACACAAGTGCCCAGATAGCACGTCAGGGGAATGCGGGAAGTCTGTAGCCTGGAACAATGGCTCAGGCCCCCGCCACCAATAGTAGGGACACAATTTGTGGTAAACATCCTAAAAAGGTCCCACTGCCAACAAGGAATCTGACACCCAGAGGGAGGATCTGTTACCTAAAGGGGAAGAAGCCCCACTTGCGAGACCTGCCAGAGCTTGCTGAATTGCAAGGAGCAGGAGGACCCTCCAGGAAAGAATTCAGCTCAGGGCTGAAAATGTGCTCTACTCTTGAAGGCCTTCAGTGCCAGGATGAAGTTACCGATGCACAGGGGAATACCAGTAGAACCCACTGGATCTACTGGGAGGAAGGTGTCCTATACATTGAAGATAGGGGTGCAAACCTGAAATATGCCTGACCTTGATTGTTCCTCAATTGTAAGGGCCTTCCTTCTAAATTTAGCCCATTGCATCCCTTTGACTGGACATTTCTCACAGTTATATTATGTTATATGCTATGTTATGTTTCAACTTATGTTATTTATGCTAAGGAAGGATTTGGAAATTTGTAACAGGTAATGTTTGGTACCTGGCGACCACTTACTACTTTAAGAAAAAAATATAATGAGCATGAGAGAGAAAGTACTGGTATAGCGTGGTCGCTCCAGCATAGAGCCACGGCAGCAGCATTCTGTAAACCACGGAGATATTGCCTCAAGAAACATATGCTAGCAGAGTCCAGTCATTACTTCCTGCACGCTGAAAAGAAATCTAAGATTAAACGAAAATATTTTTGATTAATCACAGATTCTGAAAAACATTTGCTGAAACACAATTAATACTTTGAGACCTGGGTACCAGGTTTTATAATCCATAATCACTCCTAGGGTTTAAGTTTATTAGCAAGTGAAGAGGAAGGACTAAATTGCTACGCAGATGTCTCCTGCTCAAACCAACCACTACAACAATTCTTATCTTTAATAAAGGTCCTAAAGCAACTGAATGTAAACATGCAGCAAATACTGAAAATGTGGACATTAGGCACGGACAATATCCCACAGAAGGTATGAGTTCATCGCATGCGTACGCTATTGCAAAGCAACTTTAATTAAATAAATCCCATAAAAATTAACCAAAACTTGGAAAAATTGAATGATAGCTGTAAAACTAAAATGCATTTTGCAAATCAAAATGAAATGAAAATAGAATATCGGCAATATTCAGACGTTTTATAGGGGAACTAGGGTGAATGGGCTGCGTGTGTGTATTTTTGTGTGTGCACAGTTAAAACCCACTTTGTGAGTATGTGGGTTTGACATATAAACTGTTTCTAACTGTAAAAGTTAATTCTTCTTAAGGACCTTTATTGAAGAGACTACCTGTGGTTGACTTCATTTGTATCGAGATGCTTTAATATATCTGTTGTATGAATTTTATTGTATCGGGAAATTTTAAGGTATAGTACTTGCACAATGTCGCTGCCGTTTCCGAGTAAATGTGGTCTAGCATAAATTGCTGTGCTTTTTAACTCTTATTTGATTGTTTCATGTTGTTTTATTTTTTGAACATGGTTGGATTTTAAAAATTACAAATATAGTATTTGTTATAATAAATGAGATGTCTGCGTATCTCTGTGTCTTCAATGTCTTCGACTGTAAAAGGAAAGGACTTTAAGTCTGTCAATTGCAAACATACATCTTGCAGAGAGCCATTTAGTCATGCCTCTGAAGAGCAGGACGCAGGGCACATGAGGTGACGAGTCTCTTGGAGTTCACTTGTCACTGTGAATGTGCATCAAAGTCACTTGACATCCAGAAGCACTACAAATAAAGTCATGCAAATGTTCTCCAGCCGATTACTGATGTATTGCACATAGTTTGACGTGCCCATCCAATCTTCTATGGGTGCACGATACATATCTCATTGGTACTGATTTTTTAAAGTGTCAAGGTGTGGCAGCCTTAGGCTTTTCCTTCTTACCATTAAGGAAAATAGACAGAGCTCACAGACACAACTCATAGGGTATACATTGCTTGTAATTGTCGTGCTCAGAACATTAAATAAGGAGGCATTAGCATTGCTTTAAGATGGATGATGACTCAGATCACTGCATGACCATCGTCTTGAAATCACAGTTAGAAAATGCAAGCGTACATGCGATGTTTTAATGCAATAGGATATGCTTTATTTGTGCCAGTGGTTGAAGGCGGTGGGCACGTGCAGAAAGGAAAAAAGGGAGAAATAAGGAGGAAGAGAAAGATAGGGAAACAGTCCCACGGAGAGAACGCAGGGACGATAAAGAGACAGGAAGTGTTGTAGTTAGAACAGCTGATTTTTTATATTTTGAATTGAACTCGAGACAAACAAGCTGAACGCAAGCCTGAAACATAAAATCAATACAAAGAGAAAATGTAAGTTCCACTTCAAAGATTATCACCGATGTAACCTGGAGAATGTTACACATGTTCACTCTTATCTAAGAGCAGGGAACAGACAGACAACACTAACACAAGCAAAAGCATGCCAAATCTTTACAGGTATAACAATAAATAATGAACACTAATTCACACTGCAATCAGTTATCAAATATTTTTCTTTGCTTTACTAGTAATTTGGTTGGTCTTGTTTATTTTCGCTTGGCAAACGTGATTTACCCTGTTAGTGCCTTTAACCATCGCATTCATTGGAGGAAAACTTGATACGTCTGCATCAAAAGTTCAGCCTATGTTTATACAGAGGTTAACATCAAGAAAGTGTCCAGTCGATCTTCTAGATAACACTGGCCACCTTATGGTGAAGTTCAAAATATTTAAATAGTAAAAAATATGAAACACATTTTTAGGAATATTACAAAGCTATTAATATGGCCTGTACACAATAATATTATTTTTCTTGCTGATGTATGTTGAAACCCTACTCAAGCAGCAACCACAATCTCTGTCAGGGTGAAACACAAGCAAACCCCAAATTAATCTTTGCTTAACCCCGTGGTAGCTTGGCACAAAGCAGGCCTGCTTAACATAGAGGCAATGTGTAAAATATTTATGCAGCCCTTCAAACAGTAATAACGAGAAAACACAACACAAGAAAAATCCCACACCAATTTAGGAAGATAGAATAAAATTTAATAAATTATTTGACACCAAAACAAACAAAATTCCAATCAGAAGAACCTGAGAAATGAAATTTCACAAATTTCAGGTAAGTAAAGCGCCTAAAAGCACAAAGCACCACTCACTATTATCTGGTCATGTGAGACCGAATGAAAGTCACAAATTCAGGCCGACCATGAAGAAGAGCGGGATGGATAGAGGGACCAGGTTAGTCCTGCTGAAAGAGTTGCCTTCAAAGTCCAGCACAAAGTGTACTGTATGCGGTGGAAGTGGCCAGGAGGAGCAGGGAGTGCATGGCGGATGGTCATGGGTGGAGTTTCGCATTGGCGGTCACTGCGAGATGTCAACACTGTAGCGCAAAGTGCAGATCTCGCATTGCCTGGTGTCGCTTGTGGTTGCTGTGGTGTAAAGAGTCGGGTTCACTGGAACTTCGCGTTGGCGGGTGGCACGGACAGCAAGATATACACCAGTGAAGAGCCCAAAACTTCAGATTTCTCCTTTTCTTTGGAGAGGAGCTCAACTGATGCCACACTAGCAGGTCCAGGAACTGAGGGGCATCTCTTGTGGGCCAGGAACTCCCTACAGAAGAGGCCAGCAGGGCTCAGGCAAGCCCAGTTCCAGGTTCAGGCAGGTCCAGTACAGCAGGTCAACTGGGCAGTTGCTGGGAGGACTCTGGAGCTTGTTGTGTCCCAGTAGCTCAGAACAGGAAGTCAGTCAACTGAACCTTGGAGTCACTTCAACCTGGGATGAAGGGTGAAGGTTCAGTCTTCCTTCTCAGCAAGCAGGTCAGCAGGCAGCAAAGCAGCAGAGCAACAGATCAGCAGAGTGGCAGTCATTCTTGCAGCAAAGCAGCACAGCAGTCCTTATTCTGTAGGTCTTCTTTAGGCCCAGGAGTGTGGACAAGAGTTTGGTCTGAAGGGCCAATATTTACATCTGGTGCCCACTTTGAAGTAAGAGTAGTTTCTAAAGTATTCCCTTTGAAGATCTTGAAGTTCGCTGCTTCCCCTTTCCTGACTCCAAGCTGGCTGCATGAACAATGCAGCGGTGACAAGTCCTTGTGTGGAGACTTACACTTTGACGTAAGAGTAGTTTCTAAAGAATTCCCTTTGAAGATCTTGAAGTTCCCTGCTTCCCCTGTCCTGACTCCAAGCTGGCTGCATGAACAATGCAGTGGTGACAAGTCCTTTGTGTGAAGACATGGCACAGCCTATTCAGTTGCAACTGGGGCTGTGCCCAACTCTGCCCCCCCATCCTGCTGGTTGATGGCCCATCCAGGCACACCTAAAGCCTCTATTGTGTAGCTGTCTGGGAGGAATAAACAAAGTTCAACTGCCAATTAGACCCTTTCGTGTGACCATGAACAGGCTGCAGGTTCCCAATAGTTAGGGCAACAAAATGTCAACTTTCATAAAGTGGCATTTTCAAAACTGCAACTTAAAATCCAGCTTTACCATTAAAGGGGATTTTTCATTACAATTTCTCAGACACCAAACATGAAAGGTTCACCTGTTAGCAATCATATGTTAGCACTTATTAAATGTAATAAGGCAACCAAATGTTATCCTATGAGAGAGGTAGTCCTCACAGCAGTGAAAAGCGTAAGAGTTTTTCACTACCAGGACATGTAAAACTTAAAAGTACATGTCCAACTTTTTAACTACGCTGCACCCTGTCCTCTAGGCTGTGCAGGGCCTATCCTATTGGTGACTTAAAATGAAAGGTTTAGGCCTGGCATAAGTTTTAATTTGCCTGGTCAAAATGGCAGTTTAAAACTGCACACACAGGCTGCTATGGTAGGCCTGAGACTTGCTTAAAAAGGCTAGTTACGTGGGTGGCAAAATCAGTGAGGCGGGCCCACTAGTAGCATTTAATTCACAGGCCCTGGGTACATGTAATACCCCTTTACTAGGGATTTACAAGTAAATTAAATGTGTCAATTGGGTGTAAGCCAATTTTACCATGTTTAAAGGAGAGAGCACAAGCACTTTAGCACTGGTTACCAGTGGTAAAGTGCACAGAGCTAAGCCAATAAAAAAGGGTTCAGAAAACAGGAGGGTGAAGGCAAAATGTTTTGTGATGGCCCTGAAGAAAGAGCCAAGTCCAAAAATGTGTTATAATGTCTTATGCCTAAATAAAAATAATTAAAAAAGAATTGAAAGATGATTGCAGCAAGCAAAATAATTTAGAAAATATAAGTTTACGTTTCATATGCTCAAAATATCCTATAAAAAAGTGCTGAGTGAAGTAACATATAGAAACCCAAAAATACATACAAAATTCTAACTGGAGTCTAACAAAGATTCAGAAAAGGTAACCATTTAAGGAGTTGGAATTCAGATGTACTAGCCTAACTCTAGTTTAACTAACATTGGGAAAGTGTATACATGGGGAAGGGAGATGTATTATTCTAATTCCAGTCAAACAAACAAATTTGAGAATAGATTTGGCAGGTTTACTAATATTATTAATGACAACTACTAATGAAAAATATTGGGGAATGTGAATAGATTTGAGGGGTGCATACATTTGAGGGGTCAGATTTACTATTCTACTATTCTATATCCAGTCTAACCAACATTTGGGAAAATGTATGAAGTGAGTGGGGTCAGATTTATCAATATAACTGCGGTCTGACAAACAGTAGAGAAACTGTGTACACATGGGGGTGCCAGTTTTACTATTTTACATTCGGTACAACAAATATTGGAGAAATTGCATACATGGGGGGAGGTGGTCAGATTTACTACTCTAGCTCCAGTCAAAGAAACATTTAGGAAAGTGCATACATTGGGGACAGATTTACTATTATAATTCCTCCCTAGTAAACATTGAGGATAATGCATGGATTTGGTGGAAGGGCATGGCTCATACTGTAACTCCAGTCCTACAAATTTTGGGGAAATACATACATTTGAAAAGGGGACAGATTTACTGTTCTAACTCCAGTAAATCAAACATTGAAGCAAGTGTACATTTGGTAGCAGGTAAAATTAACTATTCTAACTCCAGTCCAACAAACATTGCTGAAAGTGAATACATAGGTTACAGTTTGCCTAACATTGGGAAATGTGCATACATTGGGGAGGGTTAGACTTACTATTCTAAATCTAAAAACATATAAGAAAGTGAATACATTGGGTGAGGAGTCAAATGAACTACTCTAAACTCTCACTGCATATATTGGGGGGTCGATTTACTATTCTAACTACAGTGCAGCAAATATTAGGGTGAGAGGGGGTGCGAGGGGAAAATTCCCCATTCAATGTCCAGTCTGACAAACAGTGAGGAAAGAGCACAAAGTGGAGATGTTTGATCAGATTTACTATTCTAACTCGAGTCTAACAAACATTGGAAATATGTGCATTCATTAGTGGTTATATTTTTATTCTAACTCCAGTCCAACAAACAGTGGGAAACATGCATCCATTAGAGAATGTCAGATTGACTATACCCAAATAATATTAGAATAACAATATTTCTAAAATGTAAATAAACACTTTTAACAACCTACATTGTAATTAAATATCTTGATATATGAGCAAATCATTAAACTAATATTCAAAAACGTACGCATATTTCAGACTTTTTTATTTTCAAAATAAAACTTTATTTTTTAAATAAATAGTATCTCTCATCCCCTATAAAACACACAAACCTAATACAACAGGTGTAAAATGTGCTACTGAAATATAATTTCCTCTACAATAACATTTACAATTATTTTTATTTATTTATTTCTATTTTAAGTAATTATGTGATTGTTTTTTTAAAATCACTAACCATCTATTCCCATTGCACGCAACACAATAAAAATATAAAATATTTGTTAAATTAAACATGTAATAACATATTTCAAAACTTGAAAAAAGTTAATTCAATAATTTTTCATAAAAGGTTTACATAATTATTAGATTAATTATTTAATATCAATAAATATAAATACATTTCCTAATTAAAAGACCACCCACCTAACCCCCACTAAAACCCATATCTCAAAATAAAATTGAAGAACAAATTGTAAATTTATGCAAAATGCAAACAAATAAATAGCAAAATTGAAACATTACAAATTCAATGTACTAAACTATTAGAAGTATTTATTATACTCATTGTTAGACCTGGCACCATTGGCGTGGGTCTCCCTTCCATTTTTTGCTGTTGCCTCCTGTGTTTTGCTATGTTTTTGCTGGTCTAGATGCTTTAGGCACTTTGCCACTGCTATTCAGTGCCAAAGTGCAAGTGCTCCCTATTATAAATTGTTGTTATGGATTAGTGATTCCATGCTTGGATTATTTGATTTACTTGTCAGACCCTAGTACAGTGCACCGTGTGTGCCCAGGGCCTGTAAATCAAATGCAGCTGGTGGGCTTGCAGCACTGGTTGTGCCACCCACAGAAGCAGCTTGTAAACTATGGCTCAGGCCTGCCATTGCAGAGCCTGTGTGCAGTCTGGGACTGCCATGTCGACTTGGCAAGTGCACCCACTTGCCAGTCCCCAAACCTTCTCTTCTCTACATGTTAGTCACCCCTAAGGTAGGCCCAAGGACAGGGTGCATTGTATGTAAAAGGTAGGACATGCCCTGATGTGTGTGGCATGTCCTAATAGTGAGTTACAGCCAATTTCGTTTTTCACTATTGCAAGGCTATCTGTTCCCATAGGCCATAATGGGCAGTTTGGTTATAACATCTTATAATCCTTAACTGACCCTAGGAACAAGATAGAAAAACGAATTTAGTATGCCTGAACTCAGAATGTTAAACTACATCTTTTAGTGTGGGTGATTTATACATTCTGTGTTTGAAAATACCACTTTTAGAAAGTAGGTATTTTCTTGCCTAACCTTCCAGTGTGCCTCTGCTAAGGTTGTGTATTCACTGTCTGGTTTGTGAGTGACAGGGGACTGGAGAGGGTCTTGGCTCCAGCAGTCTGATGGGTCAGGGCTGGGCTGAATAGGACCCACATAGAATAGAGAGTAGGGGGAAGGAGACTTCCTTTCATTGACCTGAGCCCTCATAGAATAGAGAGTAGGGGGCGGGGATTTCCTTTCCCTCCCCTGAGACCTCATAGAATAGAGAGTAGGGGGAGGAGATTTCCTTTCAGCTACCTGGGCCAGGTCTGCTCTCAAACAATGCTGTCTCCACCTCCTGCCAGGAAGCTGCACAGAACTGGTTTTGGTCAGGCACAGACACTCTCTGCCTCCAGAGAACAAAGACTTTCTGAGTATAAATATTGGGGCCCAGACCCCAGAACTTTAGATCACTTCTGGGAATCAAGACGAACATTTGCTGAGGAGAAGAACCAGGAAACTGAAGGAGGAGACTGCCCCTGTGCTGTGTGCTGTTGGGGTTGGCCTGCAGTGGTTACTTTATTGCCAAAGAAAGGAGAAAGGAACTTTGTGTGTACTTTCATCATCTTGAAGAAGATCTCCAAGGGCTTGAAGATTGAGCTTGCCTCCTGCCTGAAGTCTCAGGGATACAAGACTTCACCGACCAGCTCCCCTGAATTCCCTTGCTGGGAATTCTACCTGCAAAAAGGTGTCTGCTGTTGTGTTGGGCCCTTTCGAAGACTGTGTGTCACTGGGAGCTGGAAGCACGATGCAACCAGGAGAAGCGTGCCGCCACCGCAGCAGTTGCCGTCGCATTGCCGTCGAAGCGTGCCGCAGCTGTTCGCCGTCGCATCACCGACGAAGCGTGTTGCATCACCGGAAAAGCTTATCGCCGCCGCAGAGGTCGCCGTCGCATCTCCGGAGAAGCGTGTCGCAGGGCCTGTCGCGGCTCAGAAGTTCACCGAGTCGCCGCACGGCCCTCGGGCGTGCACGGATCGCATCTATGTTGTCGCACCATAACCAAGACGCCATTGAGCCGCGTCAGGCCCTGCGACACGCTTCTCCGGTGTTGCGAAGACACCCTCGGTGACGGTGACACGCTTCTCCGGTGATGCGGTGGCGATCAGCGGCGGTGCGCTTCCTCAGCGATGCGACGGCCCTGCGACACGCTTCTCCAGTGATGCGACGACACCCTCGGTGACGGCGACACGCTTCTCTGGTGTTGCGGCGGTGAACAGCGGCAGCGGCGACACGCTTCTCGATGATGCGGCAGCGGCGGCGGCATCACGCTTCTCTCGTTGCGTCGCGCTTCCAGCTCCCAACAGCAAGAGAGGCCTCACACACAGTTACAGGCCCTCCTGGTAGACTGGAACTCCCAGCAAGGAAGTTCAGGGAGGCTGGGGGTGAAGTCCTTTTGTGCCTGGGACTTCAGAAACAGGAGGCCAGCTCTTCTCGGGCCCTTGGAGACTTTTCTTCAGATGGACACAGCACTCAGCAAAGTCCTTCTTCAAGCAGGGGGACACAGCACACAGCAAAGTCCTTTAGATCTCTCCTCAGTAGAAACAGAAAACTGCAGGCCAGCCCTAGACACACTTGGGCAGTACTTCTCCTCAGTCTATTCAGCTGATCTTCTTTGGCAGGGATTCCTCTTGATTCCAAAAGTAGTCTAAAGTTCAGGGGTTTCAGCTCTAGTATTTATACCCCAAAAGTCTTTGTTCTCCATGTGTGAGGGGTCCTGGAACCAGTCCAAACCAGTTCAGGGTGCATTCTGCCAGGGCACCTCTCTTTCCTTTGTGAGTGTGGGCCAGGGTCATCAGACACACCGCAGGAGGTGGAACCAGCATTGTGGAAGGCAGGCACAGTCTTATTCAGACCCAGGTGCTACTCCTCCCACCACTCTACATGCAGATCGGTCTATTCAGCCTAGTGCTGACTCACCCAGCCTCCTGCAGCCACCCCCAGCCCCTGTCACTCACAAACCAGACAGTCAATTCACAAACAGGCAGAGGCACACAGAAAGGTTGAACAAGAAAATAGCCACTTTCTAAAAGTGCTATTTCCAAACTTAGAATTTAAAAACCATCTTCACTAAAGGATGTGTTATTAAATTCTGAGTTCAGGGGTACCAGATTCCAACTTTCTATCTTGCTGCTATGGGAAGATATGCAGGTAAACATGTTACACAGCATTCCCCATGTTATCCTATGGGCAAGATAGCTTTTCAATAGTGAAAAATGAAATTGGCAGTGTTTCACTATCAGGACATGTCACCCACACTAGTACATGTCCTACCTTTCACATACACTGCACCCTGCCCAGGGGGGTATCTTGGGCCTACCATAGGGGTGTCCAATGTGTAAGTAAAGGGAAGGGTTAGACCTGGCAAGTGTGTACACTGGCCAGGACAACATGGCAGTTCACAAACTGCACACAGGCACTGCAGTGGCAGGCCTGAGACACCATCTTAGGGCTACTCCTATGGGTGGCACAATCAGTGCTGCAGGCCCACTAGTAGCATTTGAATCACCAGCCCTGCCATACTCAGTGCACTTTACTAGGGACTTATTGGTAAAGCAAATATACCAATCATGGATAGCCAATCACAATAACAATTTAACCAGGGAGCACTTGCACTTTGGCACTGATCAGCAGTGGCAAAGTGCCCAAAGCATCTAAACCAGCAAAAACGAATTCCAACACAGTGTCAAAAATACAGGAGGTAGAGGCAAAAAGTCTGGGGATACCACGCCAAGCATGCCAGGTCTAACACGTGTCCCCTCCAGCTGAGAAGTGGGGAGAACTACCCATCCCCTGGGGAGTTCTCATCACTAAGGCGGAAGAACCTGGACAGACCATTAGCATTGGCGTGTTCTGTACCAGGGCGGTGTTCCACCGTAAAGTCCATTCCCTGTAGGGAGATGGATCACCTCAACAGTTTTGGGCTCTCACCCCTCATCTGCATTAACCATCTGAGGGGCCTGTGGTCTGTCTGAACCCGGAAGTGAGTCCCAAACAAGTAGGGCCTTAGCTTCTTCAGTGCTCAGACCACAGCAAAAGCTTCCCTTTCAATTGCACTCCACCTCTGTTCCCTGGGAAGTAGCCTCCTGCTAAGGAAAGCTACGGGTCGGTCCAAGCCCTCGTCATTCAGTTGTGAGAGTACTGCTCCCACTCCATGCTCTGGCGCATCTGTCTGCACCACAAACTCTTTGGAGAAATCAGGCGCCTTGAGCACGGGTGCCGTGCACATGGCAGCTTTCAGGGCATCAAATGCGGTCTGACAGGCATCGGTCCAGATCACCTTCCTGGGCTGCTTCCTTGAAGTCAGCTCTGTCAAGGGGGCAACAATGGTGCCATACCCCTTGACAAATCGGCGATAATACCCGGTGAGTCCTAAAAAGGCTCTCACCTCTGTCTGTGTCTTGGGGGGCTCGCAAGCCAGAATGGTATCAATCTTCGCTTGGAGGGGCGCCACCTGGCCGCTCCCTACCTGGTGTCCCAAGTACACCACAGATCCCTGCCCTATCTGGCACTTACTGGCCTTGATAGTGAGGCCTGCCCTTTTCAGAGCCTTCAACACTTCGCAGAGGTGTTGCAAATGTTCTTCCCAACTGGAGCTGAACACAGCAATGTCATCCAGGTATGCGGCGCTGAATTCCTCCAGCCCAGACAGTACCTGGTTGACCAGTCTCTGGAAGGTGGCAGGGGCGTTCTTCAACCCAAAGGGCATGACACGGAACTGGAAGTGCCCCTCTGGCGTTGAAAACGCTGACCTCTCCTTGGCCCCCTCAGTTAAGGCAATCTGCCAGTACCCAGAAGTTAAATCAAAGGTACTGAGGTACTGGGCAGCGCCTAACCGATCCACGAGCTCATCAGCTCTGGGGATGGGGTGTGCATCAGTTTTGGTGACTGCATTCAGCCCACGGTAGTCCACACAAAACCTGAGTTCTGGAGTGGCACCGGGTGCAGCAGCTTTTGGTACTAAGACCACTGGGCTAGCCCACGGGCTGCTTGAGGGCTCAATCACCCCTAGCGCCAACATCTTGGAAACTTCTTCCTTGATGCTGGCCCTGACCTTGTCAGCTACCCTGTAAAATTTCTGCTTCACAGGTAGGCTGTCCCCAGTGTCCACATCATGAATGCACCAATTGGTGACTCCTGGTGTCAGGGAGAACAGGGAGGCGAACTGACCCAACACATGGTGACAGTCCCTCTGCTGTTCTGGGGTCAGTGTGGGAGAGAGGTTTACCCCATCCACTGACCCATCTTGCTCCTCTGCTGACAGGTGGTCAGGAAGAGGGTCACTTTCCTCCTCCATCCCATCATATGTGGCAAGGAGCATTGTCACATCCGACCTCTCAAAGTGTGGCTTGAGGCGGTTCACATGTAGGACCCTCAAAGGTTTCCTGGGAGACTGCAAGTCAACCAGATAGGTTACATCGCTCTTGCGCTCCACCACCTCATATAGCCCAGTCCACTTGTCTTGGAGCATGCAGGGCTCCACTGGCGCCATCACCCACACCTTCTGCCCAGGTTGAAATTCGACCAGAGTAGCATTCTGGTCATACCATCTTTTCATTTCTTCCTGGCTAGCTTCCAGGTTCGCCTGAGCGAGTTTCCTGAAGCGTTGAGTCTGGTTGCGGAAGGCCAGCACATAGCTGAACACATTCTGGGGGGTCCTACCAGGGGATTTTTCCCAACCCTCCTTCACCAGACTGAGAGGTCCTCTAACAGGGTGGCCATACAGGAGTTCAAAGGGACTGAACCATAAGGACTTCTGAGGCACCTCCCTGTAGGCAAACAACAGGCATGGTAAGAAGACGTCCCACTTCCGTCTCATGGGCTCCGCAAGGCCCATTATCATGCCTTTCAGGGTCCGGTTGAATCTCTCAACCAACCCATTCCCTTGAGGATGGTAAGGAGTGGTAAACTTGTAAGTTACCCCACACTCCTCCCACAAAGACTTCATGTACTTCGAGATGAAGTTGGTACCCCGGTCGGAGACCACCTCTCTGGGGAACCCCACACGGGAAAATATCCCCATCAATGCACGGCCCACCACGGGGGCAGTGATTGTCCGGAGAGGGACAGCTTCCGGGTACCGGGTGGCATGGTCCACCAAGATAAACTTGTTGCCTAAGGCTGTCTTGGGTTTCAGAGGCCCCACAATGTCGATGCCCACCCGCTTAAAAGGGGTGCTCACCACGGGAAAGGGTTGGAGGGGAGCCTTACACTTCCCTCCACTCTTGCCACTTACCTGGCAAGTCTGGCAAGTCCTACAATGTGTACCAACGTGCGTCTTCATCTGGGGCCAGTAAAAGTGGGTGACAAGCCTTTGGTAGGTCTTGTCATGCCCCAGATGACCTGCGAGAGGCACGTCATGAGCCAGACCCAGTAGGAAGGTCCTGAAGCGCTCGGGTACCACCAGCACACGGGCTGCACCGGGCTCAGCGACCTTAGGCTCACTATAGAGTAACCCATCCTCCCAGTAAATGAGATGATTCTTGGACTCGCCACCTGCTGCCTGGTCTGCGGCCTGTTTCCACATACCAATGAGAGAAGGGCATTCTCTCTGTGCCTTGCAGAACTCCTCCCTGGAGGGACCTCCTTCTTGCTGCCAATGGGTCAGCTCCGGCAGGTCTCCCAGTTCGGCTATCTGTTCCCCTGTAGGTTCCAGGGCATCCCCCTCAGGTTCTGCCTCCTCCTGGACCGTGGGAATTGTGGGGGCTGGTTTCCCACGCCCCCTGCCCTTCCTCTTCCTGGCAGGTACCTGGGCCACTGTTTCAGGCTCCAGGTCCGCTTGGATACCCCTACTGGCTGCCATTGACCGAGTGGTCACACAAACCCACTCAGGCAGACCCAACATCTCCAAATGAGCCTGGCGTTCCACCTCCCTCCACGGGGAACTCTCCAGGTCATTTCCTAGCAGACAGTCTACAGGCATGGATGGACTAACCACGACGTTCAAGGAACCTGAGACCCCCCCACTCAAAGGGAACTTGCGCCACTTTGCAGAGGCGCACGGAGTTGTCTGCTGCAACTACAGGGTGAAGTGCATCAGGAATGACCTGCTCCTCAGACACCCACTGACACCTCACAGATGTCACACTGGCTCCTGTGTCTCTCAGAGCTTCCACCCTCCTCCCATTGATGGTCACCCACTGCCTGTACTTTTTAGTGTTCTCAGGCAAGTAGGACTCTGTAGTGATGTCATGTACAGAACTGTGGCAGTAGCCATGGCCACAGAGAATGTAATGAAAGTTCTATGTTGGTTGGCAGTTGAAGATTGGGAGTCATGAAGCAAGCGGACTGCTCTGTGTCCGTTTATTAAACATCTTAAATCTGTATGAGGCTCCGCATCATTACAGATTGGCGACGAGCGCCGATGCGAACCTGCGTCTGCCTCGAGTCTTCAGAAACGCGGTAAGAGCGCTTGCCGCGCATAATTAAAGAATCAGAAATAGAGTCTGGCAGCGCATAAAGAAAAGGAAATCGGCGTAAATACATTAAGCAGGAAATTTAAAACGCGCGAAAATAAAATAAAATAACTTGTAGAGGAAAAGGAAATTGCTTACTGAAGTGCAGCGCGAGGAGGAGGAATAAACTGCCACAGGCGAATGTGAGCATGTGCAGACGAAATCTTGTGTGATTTTGCCTGATATGTCATACATGGCAGCCATTTTTGAAACAGGCAGAGGAAATCTCGTGTGAATTTGAAAATCAAGGCGGCCATCTTAAAGTCAGGCGGAAGTTGGGACATTGTCATTGAATATTGCATGCCGCCATATTAAAGTCAGGCAAATTTGAAAAGAACTCATTTTTAAGCAAATTAAAAGGGAAAAAACAGTTAAATAACTCAATTCAATAAAATAAAGGATACTAAACAACAAAAGAAAGTAAAATGGATACTATATTAATAGAAGAAGGTGAGAATTCGAATAGTGTGTCAACACACAGACACGCAGATGACCAAGAAGAAGAAATTGTATCCAGCTCAATTTATAGAAGACCTTTACCGTTTGACATTTCAGATGAGCAAACAATTGCTCAAAGATGGGAAAAATGGACAAGACGATTTGAACATTTTCTTAAAGCTACATGTAAAAAATATACTGATGAGCAAGCAAAGGATCTATTGCTCAATTTAGTAGGTGATGAGGTGGAAGATATTATTGTAACATTTTCAGATGCAAATAAAAAAACCTATGAAGGCATCATGAAAAGTTTAAATGAAAGGTTTGACCCACAAAGGAATGTAGATTTTGAAAGATACACTTTTAACATGACATGTCAACAAGACAACGAAACTATTGATGAATTTGTGACGAAGTTAAAAAAATTTGTCATGTTTTGTGAATTTGATAAATTTAATAACGAGGAAGCTATCAGATTAAGGATTATCCAAGGATGCAATTCAGTAGAATTCAGAAAGAAACTTCTTGAAAAAACTTATGATTTGAAAACAATTTTACGCATGGCACGTACTGATGCACAAGCAAAAAAACATGCAAATAACATGGAGCAAGGAAGAGTCAAAGCATTAGAACAAGTGCGTCAAATGACCAAGAAAGAATTCAAAAATGAAAAAAAAGATGAAAAGACAAATAATCAAATGGAAAGACCAGCAACGTTTAACAATCGAATGGAAAGATCAACAACATTTAAGAAAGAGAAAAGAACATGTTATAGATGTGGACAATCTTTTCCACATGTGAATGTATGTCCAGCCTTTGGACAGCAGTGCAAAGAATGTGGAAGAATGAATCATTTTTCTGCTGTATGTAGATAAAAAAGAAAGGATAATGAAAAAGTATGGAAACGTCAAGTAAAAGGAAATACAAAATATGTTAGACAAATGGAAAGTGTTGATGATTCTTCCAATGACGAATTTGAACAAGAGCGATTGTATTTGATGTCAGAGGAAAGTGAAGATGAAAAAATGAATCTATTAAAAAAGGAAGACATTAAAAAAACAGCCTCGGTTGACATCTTAGTAGGAGCTCAAAGTGTTCCTTTTGTGTTAGATAGTGGAGCAACGTGTAATATCATGTGCATAACTGAATATGATAGAATGGAAAATAAACCTCCTCTTGTTTCTTCGAATGTCAAAGTGTTCCAATGGGGTGCAAAAGACCCTGTAGCATGTTTAGGGAAGTTTGTCCGTTTATTAAACATCTTAAATCTGTATGAGGCTCCGCATCATTACAGACTCCTGGACCATCTCTCTGTCTCCTAGCGAGACAAGGGTCATGACCGCCATCGTCCACAAATCCAGCCTCCGCCTGAGCACACTCCCTGACGAGCCCACAGAACTGATGGAGCACCTTCACTTCAAGATACTGGCCAGCCCCACCGCCACCCTCTGAGGAACCCTCATCTACCGACCCCCTGGACCCCGCGGACCCTTTGCCAACTCCATCACGGACATTATCTCCCTGCAGGCCATCGCATCCACCAACTACACCCTGCTGGGAGACCTCAACTTCCACCTCGACAACCAACTGGACCCCAACACCACATCCCTCCTGGACAACCTCCACAACATTGGACTGCGCCAGATCGTGACCGAGCCCACGCACTCAGCAGGACACACCCTCGACCCCTCTTCACTACAGGAAACTCCATCACCTTCAGCCACACCACCGAACTCCCATGGACCGACCATCGTTGCGTCCACTTCACCTTCAGAACACCCACCATCCACAGACACCAGCACCTGCTTCCACGAAGAAACTGGACCAAAATCACCGACGACCAGCTCACCTCCTCACTCAACAACTCCACCCCAACCATCGCGGAAAACGACGACCCCAACACCGCAGCCCGAACCCTGCATTGATGGATCTCGGACAGCACCAACACCATAGCCCCCCCAAAGAAAAACAACAATACCCGCGCCAAGAAAGCCAGATGGTTTACCACCGAACTTCGAGAGTCCAGAAGCACATGCCGCCACCTCGAAAAGGCCTGGAGGAACACCAAATCCACAGAAGCCCACGACAACTTCAGAGCCGCCACCAACGCCCACCATCAACGCCCACCATCAACTCATCAGAGAAATGAGGAAAAAAGCGATTGAAGACAGAATCTCCACCCACGCGCACATCAGCAAGGCACTCTTCAGCATCATCAAGGAGTTCGCCCAACCCACTAGCGAGTCTACCGACATCCCTCCCTCACAAGACCTCTGCGACAAACTCAGCACCTTTTTCCACCACAAAATCAAGAGCATCTACGACAACTTCGACGAAGACAACCAACACACTGAACCCTCACCAACCACCCCCGACACCCGGAAACCAGCGATTGACGACTGAACAGCCCTCACCACCGAAGACACACTGAAGACAATGAAGTCAATCCACTCAGGGGCCCCCACGGACCCCTGCCCCCACCACATCTTCAACAGAGCCGCCGACACCATCGCACCCTAGCTCCGCGACACCATCAACCGCTCCCTGGTGACCGCCTCGTTCCCCGACGACTGGAAACACGCCGAGGTCAACCCCCTCCTAAAGAAACCCTCAGCGGACCCCACCGACCTCAAAAACTACAGACCCATCTCCCTGCTCCCGTTCCCAGCGAAAGTCATCGAGAAAGCCATCAACAGCCAGCTCGCCACATTCATTGAAGAACACAACATCCTCGACTCCTCCCAATCCGGCTTCAGAAAAAACCACAGTACGGAAACCGCCCTCCTTGCCGCAACAGACGACATCCGCACCCTACTGGACAAAGGAGAAACGGTAGCCCTCATCCTCCTCGACCTATCAGCGGCGTTCGACACAGTCTCCCACCACACCCTAATACGCAGACTCTACGACGCAGGAATCCAGGACAAGGCCCTCGACTGGATCCGCTCCTTCCTCTCCGGCAGGACGCAGTGGGTCAGACTCCCCCCTTTCCTCTCGGACCCCACACCTACCACCTGCGGAGTCCCCCAGGGCTCCTCCCTCAGCCCGACGCTCTTCAACGTCTACATGGCTCCACTCGCCCCCATCGTCAGAACCTATGGACTCAACATCGTGTCATACGCAGACGACACCCCGCTCATCCTCTCCCTATCCAACGAGCCCAACACCACCAGACGCAACTTTCGAGAAGGCATGGAAGCCGTCGCCAAATGGATGAAAAACAGCTGCCTACAACTAAACACCTACAAAACAGAAGTACTCATCATGGGCCCAAACCCCAATGCCTGGAGCGACACCTGGTGGCCCCCCGCCCTCGGAAACCCGCCAACCCCCACGGACCACGCACGCAACCTGGGAATCATCCTGGACTCCGAGCTCAAAATGGACCGCCAGATCAACTCTGTCTCGTCTTCCTGCTTCCACACCCTCCGCCTCCTTCGTAAGACCTTCAAATGGATCCCCCTCGAACACCGAAAGACCGTCACTCACGCCCTGGTCACCAGCAGACTCGACTATGGCAACGCACTCTACGCCGGAATAAACAAAAACCTCACCCGCAAGCTACAGAACATCCAGAACGCCGCCGCAAGACTGGTCCTCAACCTGCCAAAACACTGCCACATCTCCCAGCACCTGCGCACACTCCACTGGCTCCCTGACGAGGCGAGAATCACCTTCAAGATGCTCACCCACGCACACAAGGCCCTCCACGGCACCGGACCAGCATACCTGAACAGCTGACTCAAATTCCACGCACCCCAAAGGACCCTACGATCAGCCCAGCTCTCCTACGCCGTGGTCCCCCGCACCAGAAAGACCAGATCGGGAGGCCGCTCCTTCTCCTTCCTCGCGGCCAAAGCATGGAACGCCCTTCCGCTGCACCTCAGACAGACAACATCGCTCCCCATCTTCGCAAGAAACCTCAAAACCTGGCTCTTCGACAGACCCCCTCCTTGATGGATGGAACCTGCACCCCCCCCACCCCTAGCGCCTTGAGACCCTTACGGGTGAGTAGTCGCGCTTTAACAAACCCCTGATTGATTGATTGACTGCTTGCTCCTCCCCCTCACTGAAAACTAATTCCTCTCCCAAAGCTACACTCACTAAACCCAGTGACAGAGCAAAAGTGGGTGCTTGGGACTTCTTGGGGCACTTAGGGGCTATGTGGCCTCTCTCACCACAGTGGTAACACCTGGGGGGACCCTGTAAGTTACGCCCGCCCATAGGGGGCTGCGACGTCTTAGGTTGGGGGGGTTGGGAATCCTTTCACTCTGCATTATTTTGGGGCCCTTTAGAGAACTCCTTTTGATTACCTTTGTCCCCCCCACTCTTCTGCTGGGGACCCTGCCCACCTTTGGCTGTGGTACCCACAATCCCGTTGTGGACCCTGGTGCTGGTCCAGCGGTCCACCTCCTTAGCAAGCTCACTAGGATTAGTTAACTTACTATCCAAAAGATGCTGGTGCAGCTCTGGAACACATAGACTGCTCAAGTGCTCCCAACTAATTAGATGGCACAACCCCTCATAATCAGTACCTTTGCTGCCCTTCATCCAACCTTCCAATGCGCGGGTCTACACTCTCACACATTCAACCCAAGTGTCTGAATCATTCTTCTTTGAGTTCCTGAACCTCACTCTATACTGTTCTGGGGTGAGCCCATACTTGAGGCATAAAGCCTCCTTCATTTTGGCATAAGTCAGGGCACCCTCCTTCTCTAAAGGTGTCAAAACTGCTGTCCCTGACGCCTCAAAATGCTTCCACAGGCCCGCCCCCCAGCTCTTTTCAGGCAACTCATGCATCCTCAAAGACATCTCATATGACTCAAGACATGCAAAAATATCCTGTCCCTTCTGGAAATTCTGCACTATATCCTTGGGTATGTATACTTTACCCCCTTGCACTGGCTGTGTACTGCCACCATTTGAGCTGGACTCCAATTGTTTGGCCTTCAGGTCCAGCTCCCTCATGCTCAACTCATGAGCCAAAAGCAATTTCTTTTCCTCCAAGGCACGAGCCCTCTCCTCTGCCTTGTGCTGGATTTCTTTCTCCATTTCTAATTGCTTCATTTTGAGCCTCATGACTTCCAGCTCATGTTCTCTGATCTTTTGGTTCTCTTCCCGCTCTTCCCGTGAGAGACTTCCTGCGGAATGGATGCTGACAGCCCGGGGGGCTGCTCCTGGCACAGGCAAATCCTGTGGCCCAAACCCATTCCCCTGGTCATCCCCCTCTTCATTTGCATCATCTCCTCCTGCAGCTCCTTTGGCCTCCCACCAGGCTTTTAAGGCCTTTTGTAGCTCATCCTTCTTAGCGCTACTCCTTGTGGGACATCCCAAATCTTTGCAGAATTGTTTAAGCTGGTCTACTTTGTAGGAATACAAATCCTCAATGTGGAACTCCAATTCTGCCTTTTCACTTGCTGCATTCCCCTTCTGGGACATGATGCTTTCTTTAAGAGCTACTCAAAAATAGAACCAAAAACCACAAAGAACACAGTATGTGGTTGCGTAGTGGTCTGCACTAAACTAGTGATGTACACCAATTACTGTGGGTCAAGTACAAATACAAGTTCAAATCCTCACCGCTGACCACCAATGTTAGAACTGGGGGTCTCTAGTTGGCAGAGGTATGTACCTTTGTCCAAATAGGGACCCTTGCTTCTTGTCAGGGTAAGGGGGATACACACTTTAGATAACCCCTGCTCACCCCCTTGGTAGCTTGGCACGAGCAGACAGGCTTATCCCAAAGGCAATGTGTAAAGTATTTGTACCAACACTCACAGTAACACAGTGAAAACACCACAAATGGACACTACACCAGTTAAAAAAAATAAAGTATCTTTACTAAACTTAAACAAGACCAAAACGACAAAAATCCAACATACAAAACTCAGTAGAATGTCTTTAAAAAGGGTTGTTGCAAAAATAAACTTGTAGATCTCAAATGCAACACTTTCAGTCTCAAAATACCTGGGATGCATAACGCAAAACAAGCAAAAAGGGGCGCAGTGAAGGCGATGCGTCAGTTCTTCCTGCGCTCCGGTTCCGGTGCGACAAAATTGCGCCTTGATGCGTTGCGCTGATCTGGTGCGATGCGATGAAATGGCGTCTTTGTTGCGATGCAACACTGTAGATGCGATGTGTGCACGCCCGATGGCCGTGCGGCAAACTCAGTGATCTTCTGAGCCTCGACAGGCCCTGCGACACGCTTTTCCGGTGTTGCGACGACACCCTCGGTGACACGCTTCTCCGGTGATGTGGCGGCGATCAGCGGCGGTGCGTTTCCTCAGCGATGCGACGGCCCTGCAACACGCTTCTCCAGTGATGCGACGACACCCTCGGTGACGGCGACACGCTTCTCCGGTGTTGCGGCGGCAAACAGCAGCAGCGGCGACACGCTTCTCGATGATGCGACAGCGGCTGCGGCGTCACGCTTCTCTCGTTGCATCGTGCTTCCAGCTCCCAACAGCAAGAGAGGCCTCACACACAGTTACAGGCCCTCCTGGTAGACTGGAACTCCCAGCAAGGAAGTTCAGGGAGGCTGGGGGTGAAGTCCTTTTGTGCCTGGGACTTCAGAAACAGGAGGCCAGCTCTTCTCAGGCCCTTGGAGACTTTTCTTCAGATGGACACAGCACACAGCAAAGTCCTTTAGATCTCTTCTCAGTAGAAACAGCAAACTGCAGGCCAGCCCTAGACACACTTGGGTAGTACTTCTCCTCAGTCTATTCAGCTGATCTTCTTTGGCAGGGATTCCTCTTGATTCCAAAAGTAGTCTAAAGTTCAGGGGTTTCAACTCTAGTATTTATACCACAAAAGTCTTTGTTCTCCATGTCTGAGGGGTCCTGGACCCAGTCCAAACCAGTTCAGGGTGAATTCTGCCAGGGCACCTCTCTTTCCTTTGTGAGTGTAGGCCAGGGTCATCAGACACACCGCAGGAGGTGGAGCCAGCATTGTGGAAGGCAGGCACAGCCTTATTCAGACCCAGGTGCTACTCCTCCCACCACTCTACATGCAGCTAGGTCTATTCAGCCTAGTGCTGACTCAACCACCCTCCTGCAGCCACCCCCAGCCCCTGTCACTCACAAACTAGACAGTCAATTCACAAACAGGCAGAGGCACACAGAAAGGTTGAACAAGAAAATAGCCACTTTCTAAAAGTGCTATTTCCAAACTTAGAATTTAAAAACCATCTTCACTAAAAGATGTGTTATTAAATTCTGAGTTCAGGGGTACCAGATTCCAACTTTCTATCTTGCTGCTATGGGAAGATATGCAGGTAAACATGTTACACAGCATTCCCTATGTTATCCTAAGGGCAAGATAGCCTTTCAATAGTGAAAAACGAAATTGGCAGTATTTCACTATCAGGACATGTCACCCACACTAGTACATGTCCTACCTTTCACATACACTGGACCCTGCCCAGGGGGGTACCTTGGGCCTACCATTGGGGTGTCCAATGTGTAAGAAAAGGGAAGGGTTAGGCCTGGCAAGTGTGTACACTGGCCAGGACAACATGGCAGTTCACAAACTGCGCACAGGCACTGCAGTGGCAGGCCTGAGACACCATCTTAGGGCTACTCCTGTGGGTGGCACAATCAGTGCTGCAGGCCCACTAGTAGCATTTGAATCACCAGCCCTGGCACACTCAGAGCACTTTACTAGGGACTTATTGGTAAAGCAAATATACCAATCATGGATAGCCAATCACAATAACAATTTAACCAGGGAGCACTTGCACTGTGGCACTGATCAGCAGTGGCAAAGCGCCCAAAGCATCTAAACCAGCAAAAACGAATTCCAGCACAGTGTCAAAAATACAGGAGGTAGAGGCAAAAAGTCAGGGGAAACCACGCCAAGGATGCCAGGTCTAACAGGAGTGTAGCCCCTTACCCTAACTAGACACAAGGGTCCCTATTTGGACAAAGGTGCAAACCATTGCCAACTAGAGACCCCCAAATCTAACATTGGTGGTCAGCGGTGAGGATTTGGACTTGCATTTGTGATTCATATACAGTGATTGGTGTACACTACTAGTGAGTGCAGATCAAACGCAACCACATACTTATTGGTAGAATTGTTTTCCTTGGGATTTCTATTTTAGCTAAGAACTGCCAGTTGTTGTTACCATGAGTAGACCAGCACCCATTGCACCTGAAGAGTTTGAATTTGAAAAAGAAATGTTGGATGGATACACTGTGCCCCAGCTCAAATCCGCTTGCAAGAAATTTAAAGTCTCCCTGAAAGGCCTCATGAGAAAAGAGGAATGCCAAAAGGCGCTGGGGGCCTAGTTGGAAGCAAGGAGTGCCAGTGAGCACCCTGAGGATCAGGTAGAGGATTTAGAGGAGCAGCAAGGGGGGCCCTTGGGTCCAGTGGGAAGGAAAGTACCTTCCAGGGCAGGCAGCAGTGTTTCTTCCAAAGGCCTGTCCCCAAGAGAGCTGGAGGACAGGGAGAGAAGTAGGGTGCATGAGATGGACCTAGCCAAGCTCAAAATGGGTGGGCAGTTAGAATTAGAGAATAAGAAATTGCCCTAGAGGAAAAGAAGATGCAATTGGAGCATGAGAGAAGTTTGAGGGAGTTGGAATTGAAAGCAAGAAGCTTAGAGATTACTCCCTCTGGAGGCAGCACACCGTCCATGCCTAGTGAGGCACGAGTATATATACCCAAGGAGGTGGTCAAAGAATTTTACAGAAATGATGATATTGGTCAGTGGTTCAAGGCCTATGAGGTAGCTATGACCTCCCACCGGGTCCCTGAGAAAGATTGGGGAGCGGGGTTGTGGGGGCGGTTCCTCAGTGAGGGGCGGGATACCTTGTTAGACTTGCCCTCTTAAGTCCACAATTCTTATGAGCACATGAAAGAAGCCTTGATGAGTAGGTATGGGTTGACTCCTGAAATGTATAGACAGAGGTTTAGAAACTGCAAGAAACTGGAGTCAAGCACTTGGGTAGAATATGTGTCCTTTTTTTTGCCGAGCATTGGATGGTTGGGTGAAGGGTAGCAAAGTGAATAATGATTTTCAGGCGCTCTATGATTTGATTGCGTGGGAGCACTTGTCCAGTAATTGTTTTCCAGAGCTGCGCCAGCACCTGATTTATAGTAAGCTGACTATCTCTAGGAAGCTTGCTGAGGAGGCGGACCGCTGGGTGAGCACCCGGGTCCACAAGGGTCAAGTGGGAGACTCCGCAAAAGGTGGGCAGGGTCCCCAGCAGAGGAGTGGGGGGACAAGGGTAAACAGAGGGAGTTCCAGAAAGGGCCCCAAAGTAAACCCCAAGGGAACCAAGGGAAGGGTTCCCAGACTCTCCCTGAAAAGAAGTCAGGGGCCCCGACAGATAAGCCTGTTCACAGGGGGCCCAGGACCTGTTTCAAGTGTGGTCAAGTGGGCCACTGCTCCTATGATTCAAGATGTCCCATGTATGGGAAAACAGCACCCACTGGTGCACCACCCTGGCAGATCGCTAGTGTAGCCCTGGGGGAGGAGTTGGGTGCCCAAGGTGGGTGGGGTCCCGCAGAGATGTCCCTAGTCTCTTTAGGAGACTGTGAGGTGGTCCCCAGGACCCAGCTGCCTGATAACACTAAAACTTACAGGCAGTGGATGACCATCAATGGCCAAAGGGTGGAGGCTCTGAGAGACACCGGAGCCAGTGTGACAGCTGTCAGTTGTCGGCTGGTATCTGAAGAGCAGGTAATCCCCAATGCATGTTACCCAGTTGTTGCCGCTGACAACACAGAGAGCCACTGCAAGGTGGCTCAGGTTCCCTTTGAGTGGGGGTTCTCAGGTACTCTTCAAGTAGCTGCGAGGCCAGCCATGCCTGTTGACTGTCTGTCGGGCAATGATTTGGAGAGCTCACCTTGGGCTAAGGTGGAGCGTAATGCACATTTGGAGATGTTGGGCATGCCGGATTGGGCGTGTGTGACCACCCGGTCTATGGCAGCCAGTAAGGGTGTTCAAGAGGACCTGGAGCCTGAAACAGTGGCCCAGGTGCCTGGCTTAAAGAGAAGAGGCAGGGGGTGTGGGAAACCGGCCCCCATGGTTCCCACGGTCCAGGAGGAGGCAGACCTTGAGGGGGATGCCCTGGAACCTACAGGGGAACAGGTGGCTGAACTGGGGGACCTGCCTGAGCTGACCCATTGGCAGCAGGAAGGAGGCCCCTCCAGGGAAGAGTTCTGCGAGGAGCAGAACAAGTGCCCTTCTCTTGTGGGTTTGCGACAACAGGCCACAAACCAGGCAGCAGGTGATCAGTCTAGATCACATTGGATCTACTGGGAGAATGGTCTCCTGTATAGCGAGCCTAAGGTTGCTGAGCCTGGGTCAGCCCATGTGCTGGTGGTACCACAGCGCTTCAGAGCCTTCCTACTGGGGTTGGCTCATGATGTACCTTTAGCAGGACACCTGGGGCAGGACAAGACCTTTGAGAGGCTTGTCACCCACTTTTATTGGCCCCAGATGCGCAAGAGTTCGGACACTCATTGCAGGACATGCCAGACTTGCCAGGCAAGTGGGAAGAGTAGGAGGAAGCACAAGGCTCCTCTCCAGCCATTCCCTGTGGTCAGCACCCCCTTTGAAAGGGTGGGCATTGACATTGTGGGGCCTCTGGATCCCAAGACAGCCATGGGCAACAGGTTCATCCTGGTCTTGGTGGACCATGCCACCCGGTACCCGGAAGCCATCCCACTCCGGACTGTGACGGCCCCCGTGGTGGGACGTGCATTGATGGGGATTTTCTCCCATGTGGGGTTCCCCAGAGAGGTGGTGTCAGACCGTGGTACAAACTTCATTTCCAAGTATATGAAGTCCCTGTGGCAGAAGTGCGGTGTGAATGCAAGTTCACCACTCCTTACCACCCCAAGGTAATGGGCTGGTTGAGAGATTCAACTGGACCCTAAAAGGCATGATTATGGGTCTGGAAGAACTCATGAGGCGTAAGTGGGATGTCTTCTTGCCATGCCTTCTCTTTGCTTACCGAGAGGTGCCACAGAAGTCCCTAGGGTTCAGCCCCTTTGAACTGCTGTATGGTCACCCGGTAAGAGGACCTCTGAGTTTGGTAAAGGAAGGCTGGGAGAAAGCTCCCAGTAAATCTCCCCAGGATGTATATAGCTACATGCAGGCCTTCAGAAACCAAACCCGGCGTTTCAGGCAACTCACTCAGGCGACTCTGGAAGCCAGCCAGGAGGAGATGAATCGGTTGTACGATCAGAATGCCACTCTGATTGAGCTTCAGCCTGGTCAGAAAGTGTGGGTCATGGCCCCAGTGGAGCCCTGCGTGCTCCAGGATAAGTGGACCGGACCATTTGAGGTGGTGGAGCACAAGAGTGATGTCACCTACTTGGTGAACTTGCGGTCTCCTAGGAACACCTTGTGGGACCTGCATGTCAACTGCCTGAAGCCCCACTTAGAGAGGTCCGAAGTAAGCATGCTCCTAGCAACAGATGATGCAATGAAGGAGGAGACTGAGCCTCTTCCTGACCTCCTGTCTGCGACAGAGCAAGATGGGTCAGTGGATGGTGTAAACCTCTCTTCCACCCTGACCCCTGAGCAACAGGATGACTGTCGCCAACTGTTGGGACAGTTTCCTGACCTGTTCTCCCTGACCCCTAGTGTCACTGAGTGGTGCGTCCATGATGTGGACACTGGGGACAGTCCTTCTGTTAAGAACAAGACTTACAGAGTGACTGACAGGGTGAGAGCTTGCATCAAGGAGGAGGTCTCCAAGATGTTCGCATTGGGGGTTATTGAGTCTTCTAACAGCCCTTGGGCCAGCCCAGTGGTCTTGGTCCCAAAGGCTGCCGCGCCTGGTGCCACACCCGAACTCCGGTTCTGTGTGGACTACCGAGGACTCAATTCAGTCACCAGGACTGACGCGCACCCCATCCCCAGAGCTGATGAGCTCATTGATCGGTTAGGGGCTGCCCGGTACCTCAGCACGTTTGATTTAACGCCTGGGTACTGGCAGATCACCTCAACTGATGGGGCAAAAGAGAGGTCAGCATTCTCCTCACCAGATGGGCATTACCAATTCCGGGTTATGCCCTTTGGGATGAAGAATGCCCCTGCCACCTTTCAGAGGTTGGTCAACCAGGTATTGGCTGGACTGGAGGATTTCAGTGCCGCCTACCTGGATGACATTGCAGTGTTCAGCGCCAGTTGGGAAGAACATCTGCGCCACCTCTGGGAAGTGTTGATGGCGCTGCGGAGGGCAGGCCTCACGATCAAGGCGAGTAAGTGCCAGATCGGGCAGGGTTCCGTGGTGTATTTGGGACACCAGGTTGGGAGCGGCCAGGTGGCGCCCCTACAGACCAAAATTTATACCATCCTGGCTTGGGAACCCCCCAAGACCCAGATAGAGGTGAGAGCCTTTTTAGGACTCACTGGGTATTACAGGAGGTTTGTCAAGGGGTATGGCAGCATAGTTGCACCCTTGACAGAGCTGACTTCCAGGAAGCAGCACAAGAAAGTGAACTGGACTGACACCTGTCAGAAAGCTTTTGATGCCCTGAAGGCTGCCATGTGCACGGCGCCCGTGCTCCTGGCACCCAACTTCTCAAAAGAGTTCATTGTTCAAACAGAAGCTTCAGAGCATGGTGTAGGGGCTGTTCTTGCACAGATGAATGAGGAGGGCCTAGACCAACCTCTAGCCTTCATCAGTAGGAGGTTACTTCCCAGGGAACAGAGGTGGAGTGCAATTGAGCGTGAGGCATTTGCTGTGGTCTGGGCACTGAAGAAGTTGAGACCATACTTGTTTGGGACTCACTTCCGGGTTCAGACAGACCACAGGCCCCTCAGATGGTTGATGCAGATGAGGGGTGAGAATCCAAAGCTGTTGAGGTGGTCCATTTACCTACAGGGGATGGACTTCACGGTGGAACACCGCCCTGGTACAGAACACGCCAATGCTGATGGTCTGTCCAGATTTTTCCGCCTTAGTGAAGAGAACTCCCAAGAGGTAGGGTAGTTCTCCCCACATTTCAGCTGGAGGGGACACGTGTTAGACCTGGCACCATTGGCTTGGGTCTCCCTTCCATTTTTTGCTGTTGCCTCCTGTATTTTGCTATGTTTTTGCTGGTTTAGATGCTTTGGGCACTTTGCCACTGCTATTCAGTGCCAAAGTGCAAGTGCTCCCTATTATAAATTGTTGTTATGGATTAGTGATTCCATGATTGGATTATTTGATTTACTTGTCAGACCCTAGTACAGTGCACCATGTGTGCCCAGGGCCTGTAAATCAAATGCTGCTGGTGGGCTTGCAGCACTGGTTGTGCCACCCACAGAAGCAGCTTGTAAACTATGGCTCAGGCCTGCCATTGCAGAGCCTGTGTGCAGTCTGGGACTGCCATGTCAACTTGGCAAGTGCACCCACTTGCCAGTCCCCAAACCTTCCCTTTACTACATGTTAGTCACCCCTAAGGTAGGCCCAAGGACAGGGTGCATTGTATGTAAAAGGTAGGACATGCCCTGATGTGTGTGGCATGTCCTAATAGTGAATTACAGCCAATTTCGTTTTTCACTATTGCAAGGCCATCTGTTCCCATAGGCCAGAATGGGCAGTTTGGTTATAACATCTTATAATCCTTAACTGACCCTAGGAACAAGATAGAAAAACGAATGTAGTATGCCTGAACTCAGAATGTTAAAATACATCTTTTAGTGTGGGTGATTTTTACATTCTGTGTTTGAAAATACCACTTTTAGAAAGTAGTTATTTTCTTGCCTAACCTTCCAGTGTGCCTCTGCTAAGGTTGTGTATTCACTGTCTGGTTTGTGAGTGACAGAGGACTGGAGAGGGTCTTGGCTCCAGCAGTCTGATGGGTCAGGGATGGGCTGAATAGGACCCACATAGAATAGAGAGTAGGGGGGAGGAGACTTCCTTTCACTGACCTGAGCCCTCATAGAATAGAGAGTAGGGGCGGGGATTTCCTTTCACTCCCCTGAGACCTCATAGAATAGAGAGTAGGGGGAGGAGATTTCCTTTCAGCTACCTGGGCCAGGTCTGCTCTCAAACAATGCTGTCTCCACCTCCTGCCAGGAAGCTGCACAGAACTGGTTTTGGTCAGGCACAGACACTCTCTGCCTCCAGAGAACAAAGACTTTCTGAGTATAAATATTAGGGCCCAGACCCCAGAACTTTAGATCACTTCTGGGAATCAAGACGAACCTTTGCTGAGGAGAAGAACCAGGAAACTGAAGGAGGAGACTGCCCCTGTGCTGTGTGCTGTTGGGGTTGGCCTGCTGTGGTTACTTTATTGCCAAAGAAAGGAGAAAGGAACTTTGTGTGTACTTTCATCATCTTGAAGAAGATCTCCAAGGGCTTGAAGATTGAGCTTGCCTCCTTTCTGAAGTCTCAGGGATACAAGACTTCACCAACCAGCTCTCCTGAATTCCCTTGCTGGGAATTCTACCTGCAAAGAGGTGCCTGCTGTTGTGTTGGGCCCTTTTGAAGACTGCGTGTCGCTGGGAGCTGGAAGCGCGACGCAACCAGGAGAAGCGTGTCGCCGCCGCAGCAGTTGCCGTCGCATTGCCGAAGAAGCGTGCTGCCGCCGCAGCTGTTCGCCGTCGCATCACCGACGAAGCATGTTGCATCACCGGAGAAGCGTGTCGCCGCTGCAGAGGTCGCCATCGCATCCCCGGAGAAGCGTGTCGCAGGGCCTATCGCGGCTCAGAAGTTCACTGAGTTGCCGCACGGCCGTGGGGCGTGCACGCATCGCATCTACGTTGTCGCACCGTAACCAAGACGCCATTTTGTCGCATTGCACCTGATCATCATCGCATCGAGGCGCCATCTTGTCGCTTCGCACCGGATCACAGTAGGAAACCGATGCATCAACTCCCCACACAGTAAGAAAGCAAGCCTCAACTCCCCTGCGCAGCAGTAAGGAACCGACGCATCCACTCCCCTGAGTGTAAGGAACGGCAGTTCACCTTCCCTGCGACCCTTTTGTTTGTATTGCGTGACGCATCCAAGGTACTTTGAGAGTAAAGTGTTACATTTATCATCTACATTGAACTAAGCTATTTCTACCATTTTAAAGACTCATTTTTGATTCCAGTATTGTGGATTTTTGTCGTTTGACCTTGTGTTAAGTCTAGTAAAGATTACTTATTTTTCTAAACTGGTGTAGTGTCCATTTGTAGTGTTTTCACTGTATTACTGTATGTGTTCACAAATGCTTTACACACTGCCTCTGAGATAAGCCTGCCTGCTCGTGCCAAGCTACCAAGGGGGTGAGCAGGGGTTATTTTAGGAGTGTAACCCCTTACCCTGACTAGACGCAAGGGTCCCTATTTGGACAAAGGTGCAAACCATTGCCAACTAGAGACCCCCAAATCTACCACTCATTAAAAATAACACTTCCACCCTAATGCCGGTTCACATCAGAAAAAGTAATAAAATACATTTGAAGAATATAAACAGATAGTTTTATAATTTACAATTAAGCAAACATGTAATAACTTTCCAGTTAGTTTGCATAATTAATAAATCAATTAATATCAATTTATACATTTTGTTTAAAACTCTACCCACTTAGTCCCCAATAATGCCCACAACTAGAAATTACCATACACAATTTTAAAATGTATTACATTTTTCACTATTAAATATGCTGCTGTACTAATAAATAGTAAACCTGCCTCTATTTTGTTTGGTTGGTCATTGCTCAAAGGCTTGAGGAATGCATGTCATTGACTAATCATTTGGTTATATTTGAAGATGCAGACTATGGTGTCCGATGATTTTAGCCAGTGATCTCCCATAGATATTAAAATTATAAATTATTGTGATGGATCCTCGTGCAGCTTTCATTTTAATGACCTTCTGGTATATGCTAAGTGCCTCTTTATTTTCCAAGCTAGATTAGATATATGACAGGCTACTTCCAAAATGTCAATTCAATTTGATAATATGTCCAATAAAGTGGCACAGTCAATGGTAAAGAAACAAACAATTTTATTTGTATCAGTTAATTAAAACCATTGCTTAACAGATAAAATAGTTTAAAAAAACATGATACTAAACCACAAGAATGAGTACATTAGCTAAAAAACTCCAATTGCTTTCATAACCAGTTAAAATGTTTTTACATAAAACGTTACGGCAGACCCTTCCGTCAAAGTTCAAGAAAGGTAGGGTGGTTTCAAGTGCCCATGCGAACAGTATCCCCAGAGTTCTATCCTTTTGGTTCTCCAAGTCTATAGTCCTCATCTTTTAGCAACATGTATTTGGCTCGAGGGCCAGTTCTCTAGTAAATTGCGGTAGCCTTGAGCTTAAAGTTCGTGTTAGTAGGGCTTTACTCAGTAGGTCAAACCCCCAAGGCAGTCTGCCTTCCGGTTCTTCTTCTATATCCCTTTGGCAATGCCTGTAAATGCCCTTGATCCGTGTTCTTTGTTGAAAGTGCTTGTGCCTTGTCCTGCTGAGGGACCTGAAACTGGCTATTGTAGAGTTTGGTCCTTAGTGAGCCCCAAACACAGAGGATCCCAATCCGGAGATAAATAGCTCTTGTCGGAGTGCTGTGGGTTCCCAATCTGAAAATAAATAGATCTTGACGGAGTGCTATGGGCTCCGTCCCTGGCGAGGCTTAGCTGGTATAAGTACGTGGTCTCGCAATTTCATTTTAATTCAGCAAAAAGGACCGGGCCCAGATTTTCAATTGAAGTAGTCCAGTATCAGTTTTTGCACTTTATGTGGGCATTGTGGAGTGCCAAGTCAGGGATGGAAAGCATCTCTCAGGGTCCGTAGGACAGTGCCGGTAGAAGAGATGCTTGGATGACTTTTTTTATTCCCTCAGCTGACGGACTTTGTAGGTTGTTGTTAAGTTTTATTAAACCGTAGGTGATAGCCGATGCTTTCTCCACTAAGTCGTTTTTGTGGGCAGAGGCTTTGGCAGATTCTGTAAACCAGACCCCCAGGTATTTATACTTCGAAGCAGACGAGATGGACGAGGGGCCCATAGAGCATACCACTTGTGTTTTTATGCTTGTGCATGCTGAATACAACGATTTTGGTTTTGTCAGGATTGATGGTAAGAAAATTATTTACACTGTTGTTGTGTATTCTGGTCAAGGCACATTGGAGTCCCACTTTGATGTGGTCCACATTCAATGGTTTCAAACATAGCCAAGTGGAAGCAGTATCATACGATTAATCGCCTTGCCCATTAAAGTGGTTAACTGTGGGTCTGAAGTTGGCCATGCGAGAGGATTGCTTTGGGTCATATTTAGACTCGACTAATTACACCGATGAAAGCATGTTTTACATGTTCATAGCATATATATCAAGATGAACATAAAACGAAACGTGCATCTATATTTTCGTGATCACCACTGTAAAAGGATCTATGTTGACAATGAGGGCCTACCAATCCCACATTGTTCACAAGTTTGTATATATTTTGTATGTATTAAGTTCATATTGTACATTGAGCCCTAAATGGCAAAGTAATTGCAGCCTTGAGACTTGATTAAAGGCTTTTGAGTTTTTGGTGAAAGGCATCTTTAAGAGAGTTGCATCATATGTTTATGATTTCAACAGACGTGGGAGGACTAAGCTCGATGGTTTCCTGTGGTTGTTCGAAAACATCACGAGTGGTGTTTGCAGGATTCTCCATGCATCCTCAACAATCTTGCATTTTTGGCAAAAGTCTGGTTCCCCCTCCTTTCTTTGTTTGGTCATGCAAGTGTCCTTGTTCACGGGTTTTTCCTCAAAATCCTTGTTTTAATTAAAATAGTGTTCAGTCCTACTGTGCTTTGCAAAATGTGCCTGTCAGCTTCCTTTGTTGTCCAGCAGCTCCTCTTTGGGGTAGTGATGCAATTTGGAAAAGAGAATACGAATTTCCTCAATAAGGAGTTCCATTTATCCGAAGGTGTCATCTAACTTTGATCTCTGTATTGCTGATTGGCTCAGACTATGTCTTCCCTGTATGTTGTAAAGTGGAAAATACAAAAAAATACAAGTAAAACCACAAAGGTCATTACCGAGTACCTGCGTTTCCTATAAAACACTTTTCAAATGAGGAAGTTCCCTGAACAGTGTTACAATAAACGTGGGCAAGAAAGCAGTGTCCTGCTGCACCCTCTTCCTTCTATTAAATGAGCAAGGAAAAGCACATACTTATGTTATTCATAACCAGTGACACTCTAAAGCCAAGAATGCTGTTGGCACGGTTTGTGCACTATGCAGCGGGCTTCTACTCCACTGCAGTGAAGCATCGAGCCTGACTAGTTCACATTAAACACCACCATTCATTTTTACACTTGAGGAAGATATAAAAATAAATGTAGTTAAGATTCACTTATCCTGAACATTAGCGCAATACACAATAAAATCTCATCAGCGGTGCACTTCCTCAAGGCATAGGGGGTGTGGTCCAGCTGCATATGAGCATGACCACACTCCTGCTGCTCTTGCGAGTTCACATACATTATAATCTCAGGTTTCTAAATATCCGAAATCATTTCTGAATTTCAACAGTTGTGATAATTTCCTATATATCTAATTGATAAAAAAAAATATATATTTCTTTTCATTTAATTCTGTGGGGTAAAACGAAGGAGTGACAAGCTACCCATTTGTTGTTTATCTTTTAAGATGTAACAAACCGAAAAATACACGTTTTCTACATTCTTTTGTAACAGCAGTAGTTTCATGTAGCCAGTGCGAAATGTCACAGCCCGATTCATTTCTTGATCAATAACATTGTAAGACAGCTGCACAACAATACTCTTTTCCACTAGCTGCCCAAACCGTTCTACTAGCAGTAAAGGGGACCACGGTGGTACACGTTAAAACAAAAGATTCTACAATCAACAGTTCATGTAATTGGCTGAAAGTTCGACATTCAGTTGCATCACCACTTCTCCTGGACCTGAGTCAAACAGCCTCTCTATGCTTATCCAATTCACGCAATGCAGAGGTTACTACCAAATGCTGTCGCTCTTAATTTCATACAGGAAATCTATACAGAACTGTTAACCTCTAAATCAGCTTCAATATTTTAGAACGAAATAAGGAACCATTCATTCAAAAATCAGAAGACTTGTAATAAAAGTATAAAGCTTAGTGGGTCAGCTAAACTGCATGACAACATAAGATCTTGAAAGTTGTCACTAATCATTATGTATTGTCTTCCTTAGTGGATGGAAGGAAGGAACCATTCATCTAAAAATCAAAGATTTGCAATAAAAGTATAAAGTTTAATGGGTGAGCTAAACTGCATCAATTAATCAATCAGGGAATTGTAAGGGCGCTACTCACCCGTGAGGGTCTCAAGGCGCTGAGGGGGGGGCGGGGTCCGCAGATCTGTTTAGCCGAAGAGCCAGGTCTTGAGGGTCTTCCTGAAGGTGTTCAGGGAGGGGGCGCGTCGATGTCTGCCAGTAGCTCGTTCCAGGTCTTGGCTACAATGTGAGAGAAGGATCTTCCACCTGCTCTGGCTCTGTGGATGCGCGGGGTTTCGGCCAGTGCGAGGTTGGAAGGTCGGAGGTTTCTTTTGGGTACGTGGAAGTTGATTCTGTCGTTGAGGTATTTGGGTCCATTGTTGTGTAGGCATTTGTAGGCATGAGTGAGGATTTTGAAAGTGACTCTTTTCTCCACGGGGAGCCAGTGGAGACTTCGTAGGTGTTGGCTGATGTGTTCGTGTTGGGGTATGCCAAGGACGAGTCTGTCGGCGGTGTTCTCTATTGTCTGGAGTTTGCAGAGTAGGGACTTGTTGATGCCGGCGTAGAGTGTGTTTCCATAGTCCAGTCTGCTGGTGATGAGTGCGTGGGTGACTGTCTTCCTTGACTCAGGGGGGATCCACTTGAAGGTCTTGCGGAGGATGCGGAGGGTGTTGAAGCAGCTGGAGTTGACGGCGTTGACCTGTCGGTTCATGGTGAGTGATGAGTCGAGTACGATGCCGAGGTTCTTGGCCAGTCTGAGGGGGTAGGTTGGCTTCCGAGGGCAGTCGGCCACCAGGTGCTGTCCCATGCAGAAGGGGTGGTACCGAGGACGAGGACTTCTGTCTTCTCGGCGTTGAGCTTCAGGCAGCTGTTGGTCATCCAGACTGCGACCTCTTGCATTCCTTTCTGAAAGTTGAGTTTGGCAGTGGTGGGGGTCTTTGGTGAGGGAGAGGATGAGCTGGGTGTCGTCGGCATAGCATACGATGTTGAGGCCGTGTTGTCGGACGATGGCTGCGAGGGGGGCCATGTAGATGTTGAAGAGGGTGGGGCTCAGTGATGAACCCTGTGGGACTCTGCAGGTGATTTTCGTGGGGTCGGAGAGGAAGGGTGGGAGTCTGATCCTTTGGCTTCTTCCGATGAGGAATGATCGGATCCAGTCCAGGGCTGTTCCTTGTATGCCTGTGATGGAGCAGAGAAAATAAAAAATTTTTAACCCCTAACAAAATTTTATAAATAATTAATAAAATGTTTGTTTAAATGTATTAATCAACAATGTTCGTGAGGGAAGGGTAACACGCAATTACATGGGCTAAATAATCTATTAACGAATGTCTGTGTGTCTAATTATAACATAAAATAAATTGCGTACTAAATAAATAATAAATGCATGATTGTGCTTCATAGAATATAAACGTGTCGTTGCAAAAACAATAGTGATGGTAAGTAAGGAACAGCTTAAATGTTGCTTTCTGCTAGGTAATAACTAATTGGGGTACGTAGATGACGGGAGGGAAACGAAAAGGCTATGTTTCTCTATTTTAATTATGTTTTGTTTATTTCAAAATAGTGCTTCTAAGTATAAACGAGTGGCGATATAAAATGGCTGCCGGTTATTGAAGTGCGCATGTGCGGGGAAACGCGTGACAAGGGAGAAAAGTTGGAGAAAAGCTAACCACGTGATGATGCTGAGAGGCTAGGATGCAAGAATGGTCAAGGCTGATGTGACCGAATTGAACTGATAGTGTGCCGTGGTGATCAGCAAGGAACCGTGGGAAACCGTTTTAAGAGAAAGGACAATGCCTGCAGAGTTCTCGAATGTATCGAAAGAAGTTACAAATGTACTGATCGAAGCGGATGGAAACATGTCTTGAACTGTGAGAAAGGAAATGATCATATACATTCCAAAGAACAAGTTGGATCCGGGAGAACATGATTAAGAATGAATAGATGAAATGAATGGACCAATGAAAGAAAAGCGTGTTATTAATGTTGCAACAATTAGTTAGCAAAGTTAGAATTAGGGTATAAGAGGGCCTACTCTTAGTGGGAGGGGGTCACAGTCAGAGTTGGAGAGTCGCAGTCAGAGTCGGTGTTGGAGTTGGTGGCTTCCAGTGCTCGGTGGTCCAGATCGATCCATTTACTGAGCGGGAGATGCGGAAAGACTGTTAGATGAGATGGGTTGCAGGTAGCTGATGCTGACGAGCTGAAGTTTCTGTTGCTGTCTTATTTTTCCAGTTGAGTATGAGAATCAGGTTATTTTTAATTTTAAACTTAGGTTAGAAATCCTTAGGCTAAATTAGGAAAGATAGGCAGGTAATTAGGGTTTTGCTTCATGACAAAAATTTCCTTTCTGCAATAAAATTGATTATGCTTAATAAATATTTGAATTAATAATGAATGAATAATTGAATAAAAAGTCTAAATTCTTTCTCATGCTTTTAAAATTATATAAAATTTAAGATTCTTAATCAAACGACTCAGTGGTTATTTTACTAAATGATTGTGACATTAGTAATTGGTTATTGTGATTTAGCTGGTCTTAATCACTACAAACTAATTTCTTACTAGATGATCCACCGACAAAACAATGAGCAGGAATATCTTAAGAAATAACTAAGAAAGCGATAAGTTAAGGTAATAAGGTATCCCGGCTCTTTCCAGCGGTACATAAATGATGTTTTTCATTTAGTTCTCATGTTTCTCCTAGGAGTATAAAATTTCGTAAAGGTGTAAAGGAAATCCAGGTGTGTGTGTGTGTGTGTGATAGGCGATGTTATTGGGCCCCATCGTCATGTGGATGTGAGAAAATATAAGTCGCCCCTGGATGACCGATAAGTGACCTAGGAGGAAAATAGTTTTTATTGTACGCGCTGCATCAGATTTCTTGGTAGCAGAGTTATGGTTTCTATAGATTAGTTTAGTGATTATTGATTATTGATTATTTTTGATGACTAACACTATATGTTGAGTCGCGTTATGTTATATGTGAGTTTTCACGCTTCTGGGATGTAGGAAGTGGAACACGTGTGGCAAGAGAAGTCACATGGAATTTGGTACATGGTCTGAATTCATTTTGGTAATAACACAGGTTGTGTTATGTTAGGGATTTTCTGTACGAAAGGTGTGTAACTGAGATAGCAAATCACATTTTCTTGTGAAACTTTGGCCTTAATTCTCAGGAGCCTAGTCTCCACATGTCTTATCCCCAGAGAAACGAGTTAATTGTTTGCTTGAAAGAAGGGTAAGGTAGAGGGAAGTGCTACTTTATCGGCGAGAGTTAATAAATTCTGTGGTAGGGTAGAGGTAAGCGCTGCCTACTGGAAATACAGGATTCTTGTGTAGAAGGACAAAGCTGTCACTTTTGTTCAGCGAATCAGACTATGGAATTGTTTTAATTGTTGTAACTAACGAAGAAAACAGTGAAAAGAAAAATTGCCGATAATTTTTGTAAAGGAGGGGTAAAAGAGCAGGAGTGACATCAACAGTGCCGCGCTGGGATTGGATAGTGCGCTAGTCACGTGAACAAAGAGTCAGGAGTGACGTAGAAAAGTGCCGCGCTAGGATTGGTTGGTCCGCGGACGAAGGGAATTGTTCTGATTGGTGCGTTAGTGTGAGTCGCGCTGTAATTGGTTGAAGTTCCGTACACGGAACAGTGCTGGTTTGAAGAGAAAAACCAATCGAAAACATGCCGTATTACGAGTATGAAAGGGAGAGAACGTCATGGACGACAAAAATAAAGAATTTCTTTAAGAAAGACAAAAAGGTTGTGACTAGAGAGGGACAAGTAATTCCTCCGCCGAAATCAGCAGCTTCACATATGATGCTGAAATATGGATATCATACATGCATATGGTTGTAAAATTGGGCAAAGTATACGAAGAATGATGGTGCATTAGCTTTTCCTGAGAATGGTTCATTTAGTGTAGCGGTTTTGCGAAATTTGCGAGAAAAGATGACAAATCTAGAACCTAGACCTAGACCGACACAGTTTGAAGCATTGACGGAATGGGAGGATGAGATGTGTGAGCGAGAGAGATTCAGAGGTTTAAGAGATCATGAGTTTATGCCTGGAAGAATGTGGGGAATAAATCATGAGGATAGAATAAAACGATGGAGATGTGCTAACATGACAGGAGGTTTGTTTCTGGCTTTTACAGTTGAGGAAGAGACTAAGTGAAAACGTACTGAGAAAAAGAAACATATGGAGAGGGAGAAATATATGCATGAGAGTGAAACGGATGATGAATTGCTGGAAGATATTTTAAATAGAAATCCACCTCCGTATCAGCAGAGTTCTACAGTGGTGACACCAAATGCGCCGCTAATAGAGACTGTGCGAAATAAAAGTCCGGTAAAAAGAATTGAAATAAATAGGTCACAAGATCAAATAAGAACTTCACAAAATGAAGGAACAGAAAGTGACAATGCAAGCGAATTAGCAAGGACAACAAAAGAACTAACTGAGAAAATTAGGGAATTAACGAAAAACATGGAAGCTGTGACTGTACCTGTAACAATAGGTCCAGTAATACCAGTTTTTGAGAATCAGAAAATTGATGAACGGTCATTAGTGATTCCTATGAGTTCACAATTTCAGAGAGAAAAAGAAAGGATGGAACCAAGTGCAAGTACAAGTAATTTGGCTAGTACTTACAGACCAAGTCCACCTACAAATTTGACTGTGAATGAGTGTAATGTTAGGAAAATGCATATGGTAACAGAATCTGCAACAGAGACTCCTGAAAAGAGTGGTAATTGGATAGAACTAAATAATACACCCATAGGTCCGACTCCTGATGAGTTAAATGAGTGGATGAAGGCATTTAAAATGAAAGAACCAGAAGAAAAACCATTAGATGTAATTAGGTTAAAAATTGACATGGAGGAATTAATTCTAGGAACGATTGGTACAGAAAAGATAAAAAATTACCAGGATGATGAAATAATGTTTCTGTGCAAAACTATTATATGGAGAGCAAATAATTTACATGACAAACTAGAAGAGGTAGCCAGTGAAATTGGAATAGATTTTGCGAAAGTGAAAACGTTGCAGAAACCCTACAGAGTAGACTTTTGTGAGAAAGATATTGAAAACTTGAACACAGCAGGAAGGCTGACACAGATAAAAGAGTTAATTGTGTTACTGAGAAAATGGGGTGATGTGGACAGATGGAAAGTTAGATGGACGAAAAAGAATGAGAAAACTACAGACACAGCTTCTTTGGCTTTTATGATAACTGAAAAAGAACCTGTTGCCAGAGAATACCCTATGAGAGAAACTCCAGGTGGTAGTTATGTGCATGTTCCCTGGACTAGGCAGGATATACTGTCATTTACAAATGAATTTCCGAAGCTGAGAGAGAAACCAGTTGAATGGTACCGACAAGTAGAGAGGTTTGTAAAGGTTTCAAAAGTGTTGTGGATAGATTTAGATGGATTGTTTGACATAGTGGTGCCAACTGATTTGTGGTCTGAGTGTAAAATTACAGTTGACTGGCCAACTACAGAATATCCAAGAGATCCTAAGACAGGAGCTCCAGGTCCTGAGGTGATGAGGAAGTACGATAAGGTGATTACCTTTTTGAAAAATAAGATTCCTCCTAAAGAAACAGATTGGGTAAAAATCGATAGAACTACACAGGAAAGTAAGGAGTCTGTACATGCCTATTATGAAAGGTTGTTGTTGGTTTTCAAGCAGTATAGTGGATATGAGGAGTTGAGTGAAAAGGATATGAGTCATTTCGTATACAGATTTGTGTTTGGGCTGAAACCAGAGATTAGTGAAATGATTAAACAGCATATGATTAATTGGCAGAATGGCACGGTAGATGAGGTACTGAGGTATGCTAAGTATTGTAGTGATGATATTGAGAGTAGACAGCGTAAATTGAAAGAGAAGGCAATGTGGGCACAGGTGAAAGTGGCAGAAAAGCAAGAAGCTCAATTGGACAATAATAGTGGGAATGAAACAGGACAGAATAAATCGCGACCTAACATAGGTAAAGGGAAAGGTCAAGTGAGTCTAGAGGAGGCAAAGAAGAAATGGCCCTGTCATAATTGCGGAAAATTAGGGCATTGGAGAAACAAGTGTAAGTTCCCACCTAAACCTAATCCGGAAAATCAATCATTAACTCCACAGGTGCAGAATGAGGTAGTTGTTCAACAAGGTCAGGTGCCACAACCACCACTTCCCAACACTGTTAACCAGCAAAGATACAGTACAGAAACAGGATTCTATGGAGGAGAGCAGGTAACACAGTTGCCGCGAGCAGCTAACATTCTCAGTATTGGTTGCGACAGAGTGAGGATGAGGCGGATGAAAGTTCATGACGGTGCCTAGGAGAGGGAAAAGAGTGCGTACTTGGCGCAACTCTAGAGGTAGATCAGTCTGGTCCCTTTGTGGATGGAGAAGTGAATGGTGCAAATGTAACATTCCTTGTCGATACTGGAGCTACCCGTTCTACTGTTAGATCAGTGGAAATTCCAAACCTTCCTCTCTCAGGTGAATACATCCAAGTAGTAGGAGTAGCAAATCAGCAGATTAAAACACCACTTACTGAATTAGTGGAAGTAAAAATTGGTTCTTTTAGCAAAATGCATAGATTTGTAGTGTGCGATTGTAGTCCTGTAAATCTTTTAGGTCGTGACCTTTTGTGCAAAATGAATTGCACAATTTATTGTACACCAGATGGAATTGGATTTCAGACCCCAGATGAAGATGTATTGTATAAAGTAACTTTGATGAATCAGGAACCTGAAATGAATGGTTTGTTTCCTGCATTTGATGCAGAAAAACTTCCAGAAGAACTGAAAATTGCAGTGAAAGAAAATGTGTGGGATTTTACAGGAGAAGATATTGGATTAATGAAAGAAGTTGATCCCGTAAAAGTAACAGTAAAAGAAGGAACAACTTACCCAAATACGCCACAGTATAAATTGACTCCAGAAATAATTGAAGGAATAACTCCTGTAATAAATAAAATGATCGAACAGGGAATTCTAAAAGAAATAATGAGCAGTCCATGTAATTCACCTATTATGGGACTGAAAAAGCCAAACGGAACATATAGAATAGTACAGGATTTGAGAAAGATCAACAAAATAGTTGTGCCTTGTTGTCCAATAGTGCCAAACCCTGCAGTAATTCTATACCAAATTCCACACGAAGCTGAGTGGTATACAGTGATAGATTTGTGTCACGCATTTTTCTCTATTCCTTTGCATCCAGATAGCCAGCCATTATTTGCGTTCCGGTTCGGAGAGCGTATTTTGGCATGGTGCCGAATTCCTCAGGGGTATACAGAAAGCCCTTCGATTTTTAATCAGATTTTAAAGAAGTCCTTGGAAGATTTGAAAATGCCAGAAAAGTCAGTGATGGTGCAGTATATCGATGACCTGTTGGTGGCATCGATAACAAAAGAAGCATGTGTAAGTGATACAATTGCTTTACTGAACCATCTAGAGAAAAGAGGACATAAAGTGTCCCCTTCAAAATTGCAATTTTGCCAAAAAGAAGTTCAATATTTAGGGCATAAAATTGAGAAAGGAGTGCGAAAGATAGCGACAGAAAGAGTAAAAATGATTCAAGGAATGAGAGCACCAATGACGCAAAGAGAGGTAAGAATGTTTCTGGGAATGGTTGGATATTGCCGACAATGGATAAGTGGTTTCTCCTTGATTGCTAAACCATTACAAAAACTGACCAAGAAAGATGTAAGAGACCCTTTTGAGTTAAATAACGAAGAAATGAAATCTTTCAAAGAGTTGAAAAAGAAATTGTGTGAGGCCCCTGCTTTAGGAATGCCTGATTATGAAAAGGATTTTGAATTGTACTGCAGTGAAAGAGATGGATGTGCATTTTCAGTACTGGTACAAAAACATGGAACAATGAAGAGACCAATTGCTTATTTTTCAGCTGTTTTAGATCCTATAGCAAAAGCATTGCCTGGATGTTTGAAAGCTGTTGCTGCTACTTGTGTAAGTCTGGAACAAAGTGAAGGTATAGTGATGGGGTATCCACTGAGAGTATATGTTCCCCACTCAGTAGAGATTTTGTTGACAAGAACAAAAACACAGTACATGACACATAGTCGGCTGACTAAGTACGAAAAAGTAATCTTGAGTGCAGAAAATGTGACCATAGATAGATGTATGAATGTGAATCCTTCAACATCATTGCCAGATGAAGAGAGTATAATTGAACAAGATGAAGTAGATCATGATTGCCTGAATGTGCTGGAATATTGCACAAAACCAAGAGCTGACATAAAAGATGAACCTTTAAAGGAATCGGATTATGTCATGTTTGTGGATGGCTCATGCTTGAGAACGAAAGAAGGAGTTTTAAGCGCAGCTTACGCAGTGTGCACAGTGGCAACTGTGATGGAAGCGTCTTGTCTGAAAGGAATAAGGTCTGCCCAAGTTGCTGAACTGATTGCTTTGATTCAAGCATGTAAGTTGGGAAGAAATGTGCGAGTTACGATTGTGACCGATAGCCAGTATGGTTTCGGTATCGTGCATGACTTCGGTCAGATTTGGTCACAAAGAGGTTTCTTGACGTTTGCAGGAACACCTATCAGAAATGGAGATTTTGTTAAGAAACTGCGTGAGGCGATACAGCTGCCTAAGCAGATAGCTGTAGTGAAATGCAAGGCACATAAGAAAAAACAAAGATTACATAGCTGTTGGTAATAACTATGCGGATGAGATAGCCAGATATTGTGCGGAGAACATGGTATCCCTAAACAAGAATAGAGAAAGGGAGCATATCTCTTCTCCTTTGCTTTTTACTAACACTGTCGAGACATGGGATGAGGTGAGACAGTTACAGGAAGCTGCAAATGATGAGGAAAAAGATTACTGGATAAAAGCAGGATGTAGAAGACAAGAAAACAATGGTGTGTGGGTATACAGAGATGAAAGACCAGTTATGCCTGATAGCATGATTGCAGACATGGCACGGATGTACCATGGACAAGCTCATATTGGGAGAGATGCAATGATCAGACTTTTAGACAAACCTGGTATAACCCAAAATTCAGAGCCATAGCTGAAAGTCTTTGTCAAAGATGTCTTATTTGTCAACAGTTTAATCCAGGAAGAAAGACAATAGTGAGTCTAGGAACAATAGGACGAGAAGGAGGTCCGTTCACTAGAATGCAATTAGACTTCATCGAAATGCCCCCTTGTAACAGACTAAAATATGTTCTAGTGGTCGTCTGTTTGTTTTGTCGTTGGGTGGAGGCATACCCCACTAGAAGGAATGATGGAACAACGGTAGCAAAACTTATGCTGCGAGAGTTCATTCCAAGGTATGGTTTTCCAGTCACGGTTGAGACAGATAGAGAAACACATTTTCAAAATGAGTTGATCCAATTGATTTGTGAAGCATTGAGTATTAAACAAAAACTACATTGTGCATACAGACCAGAGGCTTCTGGGGTAGTAGAGCAAATTAATGGAACAATTAAGAACAGATTAGGAAAAATGTGTCAAGCTACAGGACTCAAGTGGCCAGATGCACTGCCCCTTGTTCTGATGACCATCAGAAGCATTCCTGAAAAGAAAACTGGACTTAGTCCTCATGAGGTGATCATGGGACGAGCAATGAGACAAGCACAAGTACCTGTCAACAAGTTATTGACTATAACTGATGATCTAGTACTGGATTATTGCAAAGGACTGGCTGATGTGGTGCGTTCTGTGTTTCATCAGGTTGGACCGGATGCGACCACTCTTGAAAGAAAACCAGCCCACGACTTGAATCCAGGAGACTGGGTCCGCATAAAAATCCACAGGAGAAGAAACTGTCTAGTTCCTCGCTGGGACGAGCCACGACAGGTAATCCTAGTGACAACAACTGCAGTCAAGTGTGCAGGAGTGAAGAACTGGGTCCATGCCAGCCACACAATCAGAGTTCAAGAACCTACAGATCGACATGTGAGTCGACGTCTGGAAGTGTGGGACAAGAGTTCAGCGACTGGGACAACAGGAATAAGAGAAAGGGTGCCAGAACTTGAAGATCGACCTGAAAGTCGACATCTGGAAACCCCAACTGCAAGCACCTCTAGAGAGGAAGAGGAAGAAGAAGAAGAAGGAAGAATTTCAGAAATTCCAGAACCTGAAGATCGACCTGTAAGTCGACATCTGGAAATATCTGACACGAGTTCAGGATCTGATGATTCAGTTGCAAACTGTGAAGAATTTCGAAGGAGAACTTGGGGATATAAACCAATTGGAGAAGAGAATGAACAAGAAAATGATCTAGATGAGCAACCAAGTACAAGTTATGGTGGAAATCCTTCAAAAGTAATATTAATAGACAAAGTAGGGAAAGAGATAAATAAAAAGTTAGAAAATTTAGAAGAACCCCGAGGAGCAATAGGGACAGATAGTGAAACAAAAGAACAGGGAAATTTAGAAGTAGAGAGTGAGGAAAATACCAATTCGGAAGAACACCGAGGAGGGACAGTAATAAGGGAACACAAGAAGGGGAAAACAGATCCACCAGTAAGAGAAGATGAGATCATAAGCTTCAAAATAAGAGACAATTGTGAAAAGGTTGAAACAGAATCTGAAGAAAGTGGAGAAGAAGAGAAAACAAAAACTGAATCAAGAAAGAGAAACTGGAAATCAGAAAGAGGAGAAAAAGAAGGTGAAGCCAAAAGGCCAAGAAAAGGAGATAATTGGCCCAGCAACTATATAAGAAAATTGAGATACAGAATAATCAGAACAGGAGAAAAAAGTGCTGAACAGGTGAATGAAATAACAAGTCAAAAGGAACAAGAAAAGCCAAGTGGAAAACGACTGCAAAAGTCTAAAAGAACAAAGAAAGTGAATTCGAAGTACAAGTCACCTGAGTGGCTGTACATCGCACTAACGGATTACAAAGAAGAAGGAAACACTCACGAGAACCCGAGACTAAGAAACCGAATGGGTAAAGGTGAGATGCAACAAACCTGAAGTGAAGACTTAAAGTGCTTCTGCCGGATGTGACAATTTTACTGGATATGACAAATCACCGGATGTGACAACGAAAGAATTCTGGAGAGAATTAAAAGAAAGTACCAAGCAAAGACTTTTGAAAGCAGAGTGGCATCTAAGTCATTTCTGAGGTGTAGTGACACAATTTTCTGAAACTTAACAAAAAGATAAAAGCAAAATGGAAAATACTAGGGATAGAAGAGATAAATGTGAGTTTGTAAAAAGATGGTGTAAAATGTGCTGCTTTTGTACAGAATTATTAATGACAGTATGGATAGTTTTAGCAATCACAATTCCAATTAGTTTAGCTGTAATAGAAGCAAAGAATGATACTAAACCAGAAAAAGAAACTAATATTAAAGAACCAGTTATTTTAAGAAGTAGTGCAGAATTACATAAGGATAAGTCAGTAACAGACTTTTCTAAAAATGTTTTTACAAAATTGTTGTACGAATATGTAGAGACAATGGATGTGAGAGATTGTTATGTTTGTATGCAGTTGCCTGCATCAGTGTCAGAAGGTGTGACTTATCATCACCTACCTCTAACTTATGGAATAACATGTAGTGTCATAGCAAGTTTGTTTTATAAAACAGGTAGATTAGAGTTTTATTACACGGATATAGATAAAATCTTTGCAAATGTTCCTGTAGTTCCAGAACTTAACAAAGTAAAACAAGCAAGGGTTTTAGGGGAATTCTTTTTAGAGCATAGAAAATTAACATTAGAAGAAATAGCAAAAAACAACCTTACCTGTGAGTTAAAGAAAGAAGAAAAGGTATTTTTAGAAATGGTTGAAGAAAGAAGAATGAAATTTCAAAGAGAAGCAATAAAAGAGGAAGGAACACATCTGTGGACATTTGAGGAAGGAAATCATGAAGGGAAAAAGATAAATGCAGCAATGACATTAGATTGGCCGCAGACAGGAAAGTTGTGTATTAGAAGAAATAAGACAGTCTATGACAATTACTTTGTAGGTTCCAGTATCTGCCATGACAATTATCAAATTTTGGGAGGTTGGGGATTCAAAGGTGGAAAAGATCCAATATTTCCAGGTATCTATTATATTTGTGGGAATAGAGCTTATTACAGGTTACCGGACCATTGGTATGGAACTTGCTATGTAGGCCTGGTCTTTCCAAAAATCTTTCATATGGACAGAGAAGAAAAAGGAACATACAAAATGATTAATAGCTTTACACGTAGAAAGAGGGAAAGTTTTTCAGAAATTGTAGGTGATATTTTTGGAGCATTAATACCAGCAGTGGGAATATCTTTGAATGCATTTAAAATTCGGAAGTTATCCACAGTAGTAGATCGTTTGTCTACAGATACTGCGGGAGGGTTCTTGATGGTAAATACCGAAATGGTTGCCATGAGAGCTATGGTGATGCAAAATCGGCTTGCCCTTGATATTCTTTTGGCAAAAGAGGGTGGAGTTTGTGGAATGCTGAAAGTCCAACATTGTTGCACTTACATTCCTGATAAAAGTGAAAATATACAAAAGTATATTACAAATATTACAAATTTGCACAAAGAACTAGTTCCACTGGAGGTTGAAAGTGTCCTGGGAAAACTTGGTAGAGGGTTTTCTTCAGTAGCAAATTGGTTAACAAGAATGAGTAGACTAATGATAGGGAAAGTTATAATAATAGCAACTGTAGCAATATTGTTAGCCATGGTGTTGAAAATTGTAATAATGTGTATAAAAAGAAAAGTAAGACAAAATTAGATAAAAAGAAATAACAGAATAATGAAAGAGAGAGAGAGAGAAATGGGTGAAATTGAGTTAGAGAAAATGAAATAAAGCATGTATAAAGAGACCAGAAGACAAGATGAAATGGAAACAGATGTGTAACTAACAAAAAGCAAAAGGATGAAAGACATATGCTGCCTGAAAAAGAAGTATAACTTGGGTTTTATGTGGTGATTTAAAAATCACCAAAGGGGGAGTTGATGGAGCAGAGAAAATAAAAATGTTTTAACCCCTAACAAAATTTTATAAATAATTAATAAAATGTTCGTTTAAATGTATTAATCAACAATGTTCGTGAGGGAAGGGTAACACGCAATTACATGGGCTAAATAATCTATTAACGAATGTCTGTGTGTCTAATTATAACATAAAATAAATTGCGTACTAAATAAATAATAAATGCATGATTGTGCTTCATAGAATATAAACGTGTCGTTGCAAAAACAATAGTGATGGTAAGTAAGGAACAGCTTAAATGTTGCTTTCTGCTAGGTAATAACTAATTGGGGTACGTAGATGACGGGAGGGAAACGAAAAGGCTATGTTTCTCTATTTTAATTATGTTTTGTTTATTTCAAAATAGTGCTTCTAAGTATAAACGAGTGGCGATATAAAATGGCTGCCGGTTATTGAAGTGCGCATGTGCGGGGAAACGCGTGACAAGGGAGAAAAGTTGGAGAAAAGCTAACCACGTGATGATGCTGAGAGGCTAGGATGCAAGAATGGTCAAGGCTGATGTGACCTAATTGAACTGATAGTGTGCCGTGGTGATCAGCAAGGAACCGTGGGAAACCGTTTTAAGAGAAAGGACAATGCCTGCAGAGTTCTCGAATGTATCGAAAGAAGTTACAAATGTACTGATCGAAGCGGATGGAAACATGTCTTGAACTGTGAGAAAGGAAATGATCATATACATTCCAAAGAACAAGTTGGATCCGGGAGAACTTGATTAAGAATGAATAGATTAAATGAATGGACCAATGAAAGAAAAGCGTGTTATTAATGTTGCAACAATTAGTTAGCAAAGTTAGAATTAGGGTATAAGAGGGCCTACTCTTAGTGGGAGGGGGTCACAGTCAGAGTTGGAGAGTCGCAGTCAGAGTCGGTGTTGGAGTTGGTGGCTTCCAGTGCTTGGTGGTCCAGATCGATCCATTTACTGAGCGGGAGATGCGGAAAGACTGTTAGATGAGACGGGTTGCAGGTAGCTGATGCTGACGAGCTGAAGTTTCTGTTGCTGTCTTATGTTTCCAATTGAGTATGAGAATCAGGTTATTTTTAATTTTAAACTTAGGTTAGAAATCCTTAGGCTAAATTAGGAAAGATAGGCAGATAAGTAGGGTTTTGCTTCATGACAAAAAATTTCCTTTCTGCAATAAAATTGATTATGCTTAATAAATATTTGAATTGATAATGAATGAATAATTGAATAAAAAGTCTAAATTCTTTCTCATGCTTTTAAAATTATATAAAATTTAAGATTCTTAATCAAACGACTCAGTGGTTATTTTACTAAATGATTGTGACATTAGTAATTGGTTATTGTGATTTAGCTGGTCTTAATCACTACAAACTAATTTCTTACTAGATGATCCACCGACAAAACAATGAGCAGGAATATCTTAAGAAATAACTAAGAAAGCGATAAGTTAAGGTAATAAGGTATCCCGGCTCTTTCCAGCGGTACATAAATGATGTTTTTCATTTAGTTCTCATGTTTCTCCTAGGAGTATAAAATTTCGTAAAGGTGTAAAGGAAATCCAGGTGTGTGTGTGTGTGTGTGATAGGCGATGTTTATGGGCCCCATCGTCATGTGGATGTGAGAAAATATAAGTCGCCCCTGGATGACCGATAAGTGACCTAGGAGGAAAATAGTTTTTATTGTACGCGCTGCATCACCTGCGTCGTGTAGTCTGGCGACTAGTGTGCGGTGGGAGACAGTGTCGAAGGCCACTGATCGGTCAAGTAGGATGAGGGCTGCGGAGTGGCCTTGGTCCAGGAGGGTGCGGATGTCGTTTGTGGCGGCGAGTAGGGCAGTCTCTGTGCTGTGGTTGCTTCGGAATCCGGATTGGGACGGGTCGAGGATGGCATTCTCTTCAATGAATCGTGTCCGTTTCCTGTTGACTGTTTTCTCTGCAACTTTGGCTGCGAAGGGGAGGAGCGAGATGGGCAGATAGTTCTTGAGGTCGGTGGGGTCAGCTGTGGGCTTCTTGAGCAGGGGTCTGACTTCTGCGCGCTTCCAGTCATCTGGGAAGGTGTCTGTTTTGAAGGTGGTGTTGATGGTGCGTTGTAGTTCGGGTGCGATGGCGGCCACGGCTCTGTGGTAGATGTGAGGGGGGCAGGGGTCGGTGGGGGCCCCCGAGTGGGGGGAACTGCATGACAACATAAGATCTTGAAAGTTATCACAAATCATTATATATTGTCTTCCTTAGTGGTTGGCAGAAGTAGAGCTGAAAAAAGAGAGAGAAATAGAGAGAAAAAATAACCAAATTAATCTGTCTCCATAGTCAGTGGTTAAACGAATTGTTCTTCTCATTTCCACTGTGCATTCTTCTGGAATTCTGGTTATAGTAAGTTCGCTGGGAATGGCTTATTTGCTGGGTGGTCCTGAGGGTGCCCAGTCAGAAATCAGACCTTCTAATTGATGCTTTTATTTTGAGTAGTGGCAAGCGTGTGTGTCATTGGTGGGGGATTTCTTGTCCAATGTGCTAACCATCCATCACAACCAGCATTTTGGGTGGTTTAATACTGCCAGCCAGTAACCCTGCTTCCTGTCTGATGGTAGTCTATAAATATTTATGTAAAGAGGATTCTGGCTTAGGATGCAAATTCTCTCTGCAACTTGCAGGGAATTTTCCATTCCCTCTACTCAATGTCCACTGCCGCATTCTGCAGTGGGTGTTATAGTGCAATGGGTGGTAAGACTGATTCCTCTATGATGGTTGTATATTGCCCTTATTTTACTGTAATGAGGCCTAAAATGTCATAAAGTCAAAAGAACAAAATACCCAGCGGTCCTCAATAGTAACATTCACAAATTGTTCCCTTTTTGTACAAACTGTATTCACATAATTTGTGCTTGCTATTACCGCTAATCTTCACTAAGTGCAAAACATGAGTGTCCAAAATGTCTTCTAGCTCAAAAGGAGGCCCAGGTATGATTTACACCAGTTTTTACAGTAGTGCATGGGTCTAAATTGCATGGCATTCTACAAAGAGTTACATAGATGTCAAGCAGGACAGAATGAATATGGGATGAAAATTGACTATGGTGATCTGGGATCTCTTCAATGGTTGAAGTGCTTTAGTCTTCGGTATGGTGTGCTTACTGGGTTGCGTTTTAGAACTGATTCACATACATGGGGAGCACTGCTCGGATGGATGATAACAATTGAAGACACTATTGAAAATTTGCTGTAATTGTAAATATAAAAAGCCTGGTAGGACAGTCTGCTGAGAATTATTCAACATACTGTAGTTTCTTGCAGCAAGCCTCTAGGCACTTTTTTCTCTCCAGCAGATTAATTTTGATAGTTGGTGTCTGATGTGGGTTTAAGGTCCATGATTAACCTCAGATTATGACTCTGATTATGAATGGATAAAATGAAGAACATTTGTAGAGAAGGATATTTTATATGCTGAAGCAAGAAATACGGTCTTCAGATTGAGAAAGTCAGTCATGGTTAATTATTTGATTGATGCAAAGAGTGTGAGATGAATCTGTAGTGTTTCCTACACTCTCCTCCGCTGGGGTTGAAACGTTGTTGTGACACTCCGGACTGTTCATGAATTTTCACACATTACTTTTTGTTGGACTATGATGCCTGATTATGCATATTACTTCTCTTAGCATTAATGCACACTTTCAAATTACAACTCCTCTTATTTCCCAGGAGCAACCCCTAAAATCCACAAGGTTTGCATTTTTTCGTCTTTACAACTGGTTCATAGATGACACCTTTTACGCTCAACACATTTTTCATTGGGTCATCATTGCTATCAAGTCCTGCTCTTCAGCATGCCTATATAATGGGATTATGACAGACTAGACAGCTCCAAGTCTTATGTAGCCCTGCCCTAGAAGTGTTTTTTAGTCAGGTCTTCAACCGACAATGGAGCTTGGGTATGTAGTAAATGGACATTTCTGGGCCATATTATCAGAACATTCTAATACTAAGGAGTTGGGTTTGAAAGCTCTAAAGTCGTCAGGTTGGTTCTCACTGAATTGGATCATGCTCCCTCATGGCCACCCCACATTTCATAAAAGAAAACATTGAGGTAAATACTGTGAACATTGCCTTCCTTCTCAATATATGGCAAGTCCTACTTCTTTGTTGGAAAATATGACCAGCTAAAAAGCCTGTTGGAAAAATGGTGTATCAATGTATTGCATGATGGCTACCTGGAGAATAGTACAAAATATACAATCAGGATCAACTTAAGTTAAATAAACAGGGCCATATAAGAAACGCTGACAATGTACTGCAGCCTCCTTCTACTGCGAACAGAGGCACTGAGAGGCTTCAATCCACGGCCCCCAAGGGGGCCTCTATCTCCTCCAGGTAGAAGATTTACTACATTCCGTCTCAAAGAAAATGATGGTCCTTTGCTCCTCCAAGGAGAAAAATTACAGTCAAGGGACTGGTCTGGGGACTTCCCCTTTCGGAGTCAAAATGTTCTCAATAGCCATGTTGCAAGGTACAAAGGTATGACAGCTGCATACATGAGAAGCTGACGCCAAGAGAAGGATATAGGATATTTAATAGAATTCAGCATAAGACCATACGATCTGTTCCCTTGGCTGTGCTCTGGCATACAAGGCTAAAAGGTGTGACTTTTATATATCAGGTTAAACAAAGAAAGCTTCAGAGTGCATGTGCATTAAAGGACTTATCCATCTTTAACCGTTATCTTGTGTTAAGAAGAAATGCATTTTGCTTGTGTATACTCCTGAACCATTTGAGTGTAGGAGAGTTCAACTGGGTTGTGGAGACAGAGTAGAGATAAGACAGTTTAAGGCCTACAGGAGGCTGAGGTTTAAGGAGTGAAGGTGGTACTTTGCACCTTGTGATACAGACAAGACCCACTTTAGTATCACACATCTAAGGATGGCCTGCAAAAGCACATTTCAGAGCTGGTAGGAGGAGGGAGGAGTGAGCTGTGCCTTGCTCTGCACGAGACAGAGGATTCCAACGTGTACACTTTAGAAATCTAAAACATGAAATATACAAATATTAATGTCCAACTTCTTATTAGTAAAAATGCAAACCCAGTAAAGTCATTTCTACGTGTGCTAATTGTATATGAATATTCCTGGAATATTCAAATGTTATTCCAATATTATTTGTTTTGGACCACTTCACAAAGTTGTAGCAGCACATAACAAAGGTACTACAAAAGTAGTACTTCACGTACTCCAAAATGCCATTGTGACTATGTCCTGGTTTTTTAAATGTTCAGAATTAAATTAATATTGTCATTTTTAACTCTGTACAGATTTACACACAGATAAATTTGCTCCCACTAAACCAAACATAAAAATCCAAACCTCCCTAGTGAGTGGCTTCTAAAAACCCTGACAGGTATATATTTAATGTCTGTGCTACTGCACATCACAAGGCAATGTTGCTTCCTGAAAGAGTCTGTGCTTACAGAACATTCAGCCTCAGTTTTTTCCAAACCTTTTTCAAAAAAAGTTATACCATCTGTTAAATACACATTTCATTACAACTCATATGGATTCGAGTTTATGCATATTAGTCTGCCTAGGACTAGCGATGTCAAATTTCTACAAGGTGTTGTTGGAATATATTCACACATAATAGCACAAATTCATTTTTGAAGACGTTAAAATAGTGAACAAAGGTTATTGCACACAACAAGAATGTTTGCAAATGACTGCAAATATTTCAGGCCGGTACTGTGAAAATGCCAAACACACTGTAGGTCAGAATAAACCCATATAAACACAGTGATTACAGGTGAAAATATGATTATGCAGACAAGATTGATACCTGAAAGCATGTAGAAATGGGCACTTTGTATCATATTTTGGAGAGGTAACAGCCTCAAGACACTTGGTAGGAACATGGTCTTTGAAATTAATCTAGATATTGGAATGTCGAAATTTCAATTGAGGCTAGAAATGTCATCTACCTTCCAACATTTGAGGATCTTGAGAAAGTCCCTTCCATTTCCTCCTCAACACCTGCTCCCGTGGTCAGTCCAATAATTCTATTCAGGTTGCTAAGGCATGCTACTGTCATTACTTACTGGGATCATCCTGCAGCCACAACTATGTCTGCGATGCCTAGTGCTCAAATCTATCGACTCCCTGTCCTGTAGAGAATTATATTTATTGTCCAATATTTGGCACGTTGAACTAATTATGGAAGCACTTCTTTGAAGCTTAGTTCGCATGTCTGCTTGGGGGGCTGGAATGTTGGTTATTGTTTTTTGGTCTCTGTTCGTCACTTTAGATGATCTTTCCCAGGGGATGGGCCTTCTGTTCTGGCACTCACGTTCTGGAATAGGCTTCCTCTGACCTTTTTGCTACTGTCTGTCATGGTGGCTTTCGTAAGGCATTGACGTTGCATTTGTTCTGTTAAAGAGCTTCACTATGAACGTCGTCTCCTTTCTGCAATCAAGTTGTCCTAGTGATGGAGCAAGGTTTCAAAAATGAAACTTGCTTGTACGCAATCTTCCTCATAGTATTAATTTATTAAACTTGTATTGTCAAAACTAAACTTTGCATTCACAAACACAAGAGGGACAGAAGCTTGCTTATGTGTTTTACTAATGAATAACGCTTGTCTGTAATCCAAAATGTCCGCTAAAGCGGGAACCTCAATGCACATGTCGCAACCTGATCACATGGTGTGACGTCTTTCTTTGCTTGGTGGGAAACTTCTGCTTCTGCGCAGTGTGCACTAAAATGGCCGCTAAATGTTTTCACATGCTGCAGCTTGCTCTCATGTCATTATTAAATTGTCGTTTTCTTAATACTACTAATGCAGGATAGTATCATAATTAATTGGGAATTTAGTAGGGAAAGTGGGCATACAGTGAAACTTTTTATTTGTGATTTTAATATTTTCTTCTTGCACTTTTAGTAATTCGTAAACTTGGGCCTGGGTTGGTGACTTGAAACTCGAGAGACAGATGGTTCTGCGCATGTGTCCTGTGTGCCTGCCAAGTGAAGTCAACTTGGACGTCTTCCAAGGCCATGACCCATTGGCCGAAGATGCTGTACTTCATGTTTTCGGAGGACAAAAATGATACTTTTCCCCTGTAAATTGTATAACATTTGTCGTGAGACGGGTGGGAAATAAAGCGAATGTATTAATTTGAAGGGGCGGGAACGTAAAGACAATAGGCTTTACAATTTAGGCCAAATCGATATGGTGCGAGAATCCACCCCTGTCCCTGTCCAATCAGAAGTAGTGGTCCCATATTTTAGCAACATTAAGGGGAGGTACATGGGCGTAGAAGGGTATAATAGAATATAGCATTAGTTAATTAGTCAGAGCATACTTTCACGAAGAACAGGCTTCCATGCTGCGAGAGCTGACTCTCAGAACACGCAGAAGAGCTCCAGACTGCCATGCTGATCGGTTGCTGACTGAATCCCTGTCCAGAAGAGGTCCTGAGGAGGGGGCTTCGGAGTCCATTCGAAGGAAGGCACGGGAGAATCGAGAGAAGTCGAGTATCAGAGAGGGGAACGGCGCAGGCGTCGTTGTAGAGATGTTACCGGTCCTGTCCTGATCCTGGAAGAAGTCTTTGCTCTTCATCCTTCCTGGGTCCTATCTTTTTCAACTCCTTGGCCAAGGGGCTTGGTTCTCGCATTTAGGTAACTATACTGCAACCTTTAGTTGCGCTGCTGTCTCTATCTTCTCCTCTTCCTTAAACACCGTCATTTATTAGCAAAATCATTTCTATGCTTTTTCTTGGGTATTTCAATCAAGTACCGTGTTTTCTGTATTTTACTCTGCTAAAAACTTTAGATAAACATTTTAAAACTTCCTGACTCAGTGGTTATTTCAGGATTATGTACTATAATGAATGTCACTCATTTTAAACTTCCCAATTAGCAAAGGATCCATTGGTAAGTTATTACTCTTCAATCAGAAGGTAATTGGTAGCAGGGACTTTGATAAAGAGTACATCTGACACCCAGCGTAAGTATTAGTGTGAGTGTGAATGTATGGGCCCAAGTGAGTATATGGTGTATGAATGTTGTTGGCTAATATTGCGCTGGATCAGTTTTCTGGTAAGCAGAGGACGGTTATGGTTACTCTTTGTTAATTGGGTAATGAGAATTTTATTTGTATTTTTATGAACTAACATCTGCTTAAATTTTGAGTTTTGTTATATGTTGTCCAGAATACCCCGGGGTAGGAAAAAGAATAGGGGGTGGCAAGTGGAAGCCATACTGCAGTAAGGTTATCTGTCAGGCAGAAATAGTACTGAGAAGTTAAGCAGGACTTCAAGTACTCATTAGGGACTCTATGCATGTGAGTAATAGCAAAAAGGGTACGCTGATAAAAATGTGATGTTATATCACCTAGTAAGGGTAACATTGGAGAAGTAACAGGTACTTCTGGAGCTTGTGTGAAGAGTAGACGGAAGTGTTTTACTCGTAGTATATGTTTTAGTAAACAGAAAGGTTTTACTAAAGTGTGGAAGAAACTATCTTTTTCGAATTTAGAAGAAACTGGCACGATAGCGAATGTTTTATGTTGTTACTGAAATTTAATTAAGATTTATAAAGAAAATAAGTTTGCGTAAATTTTTGTAAAGGGAGGGTCAGTTGCCGGAGAGGGAGCTGACGTCACAAAACGCCACGCTGAGATTGGTTGAATCAGCGGGTGTGGAAAAACCCTTGTAAAGGAGGGGTTAGTAGTCAGGAGTAGTACTGACGTCACAGGTGCCGCGCTGGTATTGGTTAAACCAGCGAGGACAGAAAAGAGCAGATTGTAAAGGAGGGGTTGAAAGAGAAACGTCATCAAAAGGCCGCGCAAGGATTGGCTCGGAAATAAAAGATAGCAGACATTTGATTGGTCGAAAATATAGAAGCAAAATTCTTAGTGGATAAGGATTGCATGTTAAAACGTGATCCGACTTTAACAGGAACTCGTCCGGATAGGAGATTCCTAGGTTTTGCAGAATATAATTTTGTACACAGAAGATTAGATAGAATGTACGGAGAAAGGAGAAAAATGTCATTCTTACAAAAGATTAAGAATTATTTTAAAAAGGACAAACCAATCAAAACTAGAGAAGGAATTATTATTCCACCAGCTAAAACGCCAGCATTATTTATGATGATGGAGAGAGGTTATCATACTTGTGTATGGATGGAGAATTGGATAGAATACACCAAAAATGATGGAATATTAGCATTTCCCCAGAATGGCACGTTCAATGGGCGAATTCTTCAGAACTTGAGATTGAGGATGAATGACTTAGAACCCAGACCTAGATTAACTCAGTACTAAGCTCTAGAAGATTGGGAAACCGAGGCATTTGAGCGGGATCGACCTCGGAGTAATAGAAGTTATCCAGGATTTTTTCCCAGATATCAACATGAGTCTAGGGAAGGTCAGATGAAACAATGGAGAAGGGCAATGATTACAGAGGGACTGTATCCATTATTCACAGAAGGAGAGAAATCAGGAGGCAAATGTACAGAAAAGACAAAACATTTAATGAGAAATGAGGAGTCTGAAGACGAATTTATGGAAGAAATGTTAAGAAATCCCCCACCATATCAGGAAGGGACAAGTGGATGCACTCCAAGTGCACCACCAAAAACTCCAATGGTACCACAAGTAATGCATGAATTTACTCCGACTAGAATACTTCATGACAAGGAAAAGAAGCCCTAGAAAAGACCAGAGCAGAATTAATACAGAAAATAACTCAGATAAAAGTACATCCTGATTCGTTGACTATTCCTGTAACAATTGGTCCAGTAGTTCCATTATATGGTACTCAGGAAATTGTCCACCACCGATACTTACACCTACTCCTGTGAATAATCCCAAACCTGAAGCTCCAGTTATAATTGAGGATCAATTTAGTGACTGTGAATCCACAATATCACTTATGGACTTGCCTATTCGAGGTTCTGTAAATAGTACTCCAAGAAAAGATGTACCTGGAGGTTCAAAAGATGTAAGTTTAGTAACTTCATCAGGAGCAAAAAGTGCTACCATAGTAACACCTGAAGATCTAGAAAGATGGGTGCAAGGGTCAGTTAAACAGTGCACACCTCCGAAAATAATGGACATTCATAAATTAAAAGTCGAATTAGAAGAAATAATAGCAGGAAATGTAGGACTAGAACGCTTAAATACCTATGATGAAGAAGAATTATTGTTCCTATGCAGGAGTATCACCAGAAATGTAAGGTTATTTCATGAAAAATTGTCCAATTTAGCATTACAGATGGGAATAGAAATAGGGAGATCAAAGGTACTACAGAAACCCTATAGAGCAGAATTTTCAGACAAAGATTTAGAAAATATGAATGCCTCTGGAAGAAGATTACAAATAAGAGAATTAATGGTAGTTTTACAAAAATGGGGAGACCTAGATAAATGGAGAACTAGGTGGGCCAAGAAAAAGGAAGAGGCACGAACAAGTAGAACAGCATCTGAATATGTGATGAAGGAAGCAGGAAAAGCAGATCAAATGTATCCAATGCGAGAAGTTGCGGGAGGAGGATATGTACATGTCCCATGGAGCAGACAGGATATTTTATCATTTACGAATGATTTTCCAAAATTGAGAGAAAAACCAATAGAATGGTACAAGCAGGTTGAAAGGTTTGTGAAGGTGTCAAAGGTATTGTTGAAGGATTTAGATGGTCTGTTTGACATAGTGGTACCTGCCGATTTATGGACAGATTGTAAGATCACAGTCGATTGGCCTAGTGATGAATATCCTAGAGATCCGAAGACAGGTGCCCCGTCAAATGATGTAATGAAAAAGTATCAGCAGGTGATAACATACCTGAAAGGGAAAATACCCCCGAAAGAAACAGATTGGGTGAAAATAGATCGAACCACCCAAGAAGCCAGTGAAACAGTACATTCCTATTATGAGCGTTTATTGCAGGTGTTTAAACAGTATAGTGGATTCGAGGACATTGGAGACAAAAACATGAGTCAGTTTGTGTATCAGTTTGTTTATGGTCTGAAGCCAGAGATTTGCCAGATGATTAAACAACACATGCTGTGTTGGCAGGGAAAGCCCATAGATGAAATTCTGAAGTATGCAAAATATTGTGGAGACGATATTGAGGATAGACACAAGAAATTACAAGAAAAGGTGATGTGGGCACAGGTGAAAATGGCAGAAAAGCAGGGAATTAATTTGGAAAATCCGAGTGAAAATCAAGGAAAAGATTCTGGAACGAGTGGTGATACGGGAAATGGTGGAAAATTTAGAGGAAGAATGAGTAGAGAAGAAGCTAAAAAGAAATTTCCTTGTCATGGATGCGGAAAATTGGGGCATTGGAAGGACGAATGTAAAAAGATTCGGAATAATAATGGCCCAAATCAAAACTTAAATCCACAGACACAGAATGACTCACAGCAGGGTGTAAATCCCCAGAGTCAATTACCACCTCCACCTGTTCAGGGTAATGTAAGCAGAGCAAAGCATGGTACAGACATTGGATACCCAGGAGGGAGTGGTAAGAATGATTATATGACATCACAATTTCTTTTGCAGGACAATTACTGTGAATTCAACTCATGACGGTGCCTAGGAGAGGGGAAGAAGGAGTGCGTACTTGGCGCATCCTTACAGGTAGATCAGTCTGGTCCATATGTTGAAGGAAACATGAAAGGTAATGATATTACTTTCCTTTTAGACACTGGTGCTACCAGGTCTACGGTGAGATCAGCAGACATCCCAGACCTTCCTCTCTCTGGTGAAGATATCCAAGTAGTAGGGGTAGCTAATCAAAGAATTAGAACGCCTCTTACAGAACCAATGGAAGTCAAAATAGGAAACTTCAGAGAAATGCACCAATTTGTAGTGTGCGATTCTAGCCCAGTAAATTTATTAGGTAGGGATTTATTGTGCAAAATGAACTGTACAATTTTCTGCACGCCAGATGGTGTGGCAGTTCAGACACCAGATGAGGACCATGTATATAAAATTATGGTTGCAAAACAAGGTACAGAAATAGACGAAATGTTTTCGTTAATAACAAGAGATGAGTTACCAGAAGAATTAAAAGGTACAGTAAACCCAATAGTATGGGATTTCACCGGAAAAGAAGTAGGACTTATGGCAAAAATAGATCCAGTTCAAATTACGGTAAAAGAAGGTGCAATTTTCCCAAATACCAGACAGTACAAAATGAGTGCAGAAGTAAAGGCAGGAGTCATTGAAGAAATAAAACGAATGGTAGAACAAAACATCCTAAAAGAAGTAATGAGTAGCCCATGTAATTCACCAATCATGGGACTAAAGAAACCTAGTGGAAAATATAGGATTGTTCAGGACCTGCGTAAAATAAACAAGATTGTGGAACCATGTTGTCCCATAGTACCAAATCCTGCAGTAATTCTATACCAGATCCCTTGGAATGCAGGATGGTTCACAGTAATTGATTTGTGTCAAGCATTCTTTTCAATATCATTGCATCCGGACAGCCAGTATCTTTTCTCATTTAAATTTGAGAACAAAGTCTATGTGTGGAATCGTGTTCCTCAGGGGTACACAGAAAGTCCTTCCATCTTCAACCAGATACTGAAAAAGTGCCTGGAAAAACTAGTGATGCCAGGAAGCTCAGTCTTAGTCCAATATATCGACGACTTATTGGTGGCGTCAACCACCAGAGAAGTCTGTGTTGTCGATTCCATGGCATTATTAAATCTTTTGGCTGAGGAAGGGCATAAAGTCTCACCTGAAAAGTTACAGTTTTGCAGGACAGCTGTTAAATATCTGGGACACCAAATTGAGAGGGGAAAAAGAAGAGTAACGTCTGAAAGAGTAGAATTAATAAAGAGAATGCAAATGCCTGTAACCCAAAGACAAGTGCGAATGTTCCTAGGAATAGTAGGCTACTGTCGACAATGGATACCAAATTTTTCCATGTTAGCTAAGCCCTTAATTAACATGACGAAAAAGAAAGCAAAGGACCCTGTTGAATGGGAGGATGAAAGTGTAGAAGCTTTTGTAAAATTGAGAAACGCACTTTGTTCAGCACCTGCCTTAGGCATGCCTGATTATAAAAGAGAATTCGCATTATTCTGTCAAGAGAGAGAAAATTGTGCACTTTCTGTCCTAACTCAGAGACATGGACTAGACAGACGTCCTATAGTGTACTTTTCTGCTACCTTGGACCCAGTAGCAGCCGCGTTGCCAGGATGCTTAAAAGCAGTGGCAGCAACTTGTTTGAGCATTGAACAAAGCGAGTCAATTGTGATGGGACATCCTGTAAAAGTATATGTTCCACATGCAGTTGTGATTCTGTTGACAAGAACCCGAACTCAGCATCTTACTCCTAGTCGGCTGACTAAATATGAGAGGATAATAATGGGTGCTGAAAATGTGACCATGGTAAGGTGTACAATAATAAATCCAGCAACTTTATTGCCGGACCCATATCATGAAACAAATAAAGATGATCGAAGAAGATGAACATGATTGTGTACAAATTACAGAATTATGTACAAAACCACGCCCAGACATAGAGGAACAGCCTCTTAAAAAGCCAGACAGGGAGCTACTTGTCAATGGTTCATGTCAAAGACATGAAGATGGTAAACTAACTGCTGCCTATGCGGTATGTGAATTAACTGGAATAGTTGAAGCATCCTATTTACCAGGAGTCAAATCTGCACAAGTAGCTGAATTGATTGCTTTGATAAAAGCTTGCAAAATTGGGAGGAATCAGAGAGTGACCATATTTACAGATAGTCAATATGGTTACGGGGTTGTGCATGATTTTGGCCAACTGTGGATGCAGAGGGATTTCATGACTTCTTCAGGATCCCCCATTAAAAATGGACAATTTGTAAGGGAATTGCTAGAAGCAATACAATCACCAAAAGAATTGGCTGTGGTGAAATAGCACACACACCAGTCAGGAGATGACTGGGTGGGAGTCGGCAACGGATATGCAGACTTGGTGGCTCAACATTGTGCCAAAACCAGAACGTCAGTCAATAAGAGGGTGGAAAGAATGGGAATCAGCTGCCAACTTATGCTGTATATGACACCTGAAACTTGGAATGAGGTGAAGAAATTGCAAGATGAGGTTGATGAAAGTGAGAAAAATTTGTGGATCAAAGTGGCTTGCTCCCAAAGAGGAGAAGATGAAGTGTGGATCAGTGCAGATGGCAGACCAGTCATGCCAGACTGTTTACTCTCACAAATGGCTAGAATGCACCATGGAGACACACACATAGGGAGAGATGCAATGATTAGGCTGTTCAGACAAAATTGGTACAATCCCAAATTCAGGGCTGTTGCAGAGAGTCTTTGCCAGAGATGTCTAACTTGCAAAATGCATAATCCAGGCAGGAAAACGATAATTGGGTTTGGAAAGATTGGAAAGGCAGAGGGCCCATTTATAAGACTCCAGTTCGACTTCATACAGTTACCACCATGCAGAGGACTAAAATATGTTCTAGTCATAGTGTGTCTGTTTTCAAAGTGGGTGGAGGCTTACTCTACCAGGAGAAATGACAGCATTACAGTCGCAAAGCTGTTACTACGAGAACTCATTCCTAGGTTTGGTTTCCCAGTAACTTTGGAATCAGATAGAGGAAAGCATTTTAACAGCAAAGTGATTCAAATAATCTGTGAAGCGTTTCAAATTGAACAGAAACTGCACTGTGCTTATCGCCCAGAGGCTTCTGGGGTGGTTGAACAATTGAATGGCACTATAAAATCAAGATTGGGAAAAATGTGTGCATCAACATCATTAGAGTGGCCAGATGCATTGCCACTTGTTTTAATGGGACTCAGAAGCATACCTGACAGAAATACAGGATTGAGCCCACACGAGATAATGATGGGAAGAGCAATGAGACAAACACATGTTCCCACAAACAAACTGCTGAATATATCTGATGATATGGTTCTGGACTATTGCAAAGGATTGGCTGACCTAGTGCGTTCTGTCTCTCACCAGGTTGGAGAAGACGCCGTTTCCAGGCAGCCTGAACAAGAACATGATCTGAATCCTGGTGACTGGGTGGTAGTGAAGAATCACACCAGAGAAACGTGTCTATCACCTAGATGGGGCAGATCGTGTCAAGTCATACTGACCACAAATACGGCTGTGAAGTGTGCAGGATTTCCTAATTGGATTCATGTAAGCCACACCAAAAAGAGTACCAGACCCTGAAGAAGAAGAAAATCATCAGTCAGCACCGATCACTGAGGAAGCTGAAGGTTGCCAAGCTGAAGAATCTCAGGCACGAGATTCAAAAGAAGCTGAAGAAGAACAACCGAGCACAAGTCAGGATTGGATACCAGTGGTAGAAATTCCTGAAGTTTACCACAGAACAAGAAGTCAAACAAAATTGGAAGAAATTGAAGAAGATCTGTTAGGTGAAGAAAAAGTAGCTCAGGAAGAAGAGGAAGACTCAATAAAAGAACCTGAGCAGGAACAGATAGGGAAAGGAAACTGGACTCAAATTAATGAAGAACTGACAAATTTTGAGCAGGGACAGACAAGTTTAGAAGAATCCGGTCAGGCTGCAGAAGTACACAGTGCAATAAGATCGAAAGAAGAGTACAGAAGAAGAAGATAATGAGAATAATGATTATGAAGAAATAAATCAAGAACAACGTCAATTATCGGAAACTCACAGTGGAGTTGCTGAAGAGAAACAAACCAGATTTGAAAAAGAGCAGATAAGAAAAACAGTAAGCGCAGAAAACCAAACTAAGCTAAAACCGGAAGATAACAGAATCTCTGAAGACGAAAACAAAGAGACAGTGCAAACAAAGAAAACAAGAAAAGGTGATCATTGGCCTAGTGTTATTAAAAGAGTAAAATACCACATAAAAACCAGAAGTGAAGATCCAGATCAAGTAAATGAAGTAACAAGCCAAACCGAACAAGAAAGCAGAACTGAGAAAAGAAGAAGTAAGAGACTGAAACTTGTGAATAACAAATTCAAGGGTCCTGATTGGACTTACATCATACTTGAAGATTACGAAAGCTCAGAGTCAAGTGAAAGTGGTGACGAAGGAACAAGTGCAGAACTGACGTACGAAAAAGAAACAAGACCACCTTGACTAAGCAAAAGAATCATATAAAGAAAAGCGAAAAATAGATAAGAAGAGCAATCTTCCTTGTCGAAAATGCCTGATGATAGAGTTGCTGGGAGATCAAAACAGAAATGTTGTAGAAGATGCTGTGCAGTATGCATATGTAGTCTAGTAATGGTGCTTATAGTATGGTTAGTTCTGATCGTAGCAATTCCTTACCTTATGATAATAGATAAAAAGATTAATAACGAAACTAAGGAAAGAACAGCTAACCTAAAGGGTAACAGAGTAGAACTAATGGCAGAAAATGAACCAGAAATTCATCATGAAGTAACTGACAAACGACACTAGTTTAAATGTTTTCACAAAGTTATTATTTCAATATGTAGATACCATGGAAGTTAGTAATTGTAATGTCTGTATGAAATTACCTGAATCAGTAGCAGAAGGATTAACATACCATCACTTACCACTGACATATGGCATATCATGTAGTGTATTAGCGAGTTTATTTTATAGAACAGGGAAACTTCAGTATTATTATTCAAATATAGATGTGATATTTTCTGAGGTTCCGATTCGAAAGAGTATGAACCCAGTGCTTAGTAGTCAAGACGCACAGTTTATGGGAGAATTTTTCTTAACAATGAAATCGATAGACATAACACATGCACATAGACACAATCTAACATGTTCTTTACACGAAGAAAAGATTTTTTTGAATTTAGTAGAAGATAGAAGACAAGATTTTCAAAAGAAAGCTTTTGAGCATAAGGCTCATTTGCTACCTTGGGCTGAGAAAGAAGGGAGTTACACACCTGGCAAGGCTCAAGCTGCTATGGCTCTGGATTTTGTAAAGACAGGGAAAATTTGTCTACATAGGTTAAAAACTGATTATAACAATGTTTTCATCGGTACCAGTGAATGTGAACACAATTTCTTAATTCTTGGAAGTTGGGGAATCAAAGGAGGAACAGATTCAGTTTTTCCTTGTATATATTATGTGTGTGGGAATAAGGCTTATTTTAGGCTTCCTGCACGGTGGTATGGAAGTTGTTATTTCGGAATAGTATTTCCAAAAATATACCACGTAAAAAGAAACACTGGGAGAAATGAAAACAATAACGAATTAAAACGTAGTAAAAGTGCTAGTTTTTCTGAAATTGTAGGTGACATATTTGGTGCATTGATACCTTCAGTGGGAATAATTCTGAACTCAAGGAAAATATGTAAATTGTCTACAGTGGTTGATCGTTTATCAACAGATACTGCTGGAGGTTTTCTAATGATTAATGCGGAAATGGTTGCGATTAGATCTATGGTTATGCAAAATCGACTTGCTCTTGACATTATATTGGCAAAAGAGGGCGGAGTCTGTAAATTACTGAAGATGAAACATTGTTGCACTTACATTCCTGATAAAAGTGCAGAAATTGGAACGTATATACAGAATATAACTAAACTTGAGAAGGAACTTAAACCACTGGAAGTTGATAGTGTATGGGAAAGATTGACAAGTAGTATTGCGTCAATTGGTACCAGGTTTGCTAATGTAGGGAAAGGACTTATAGGTCAAATACTAGTACCCTTAGCAGGGATAGCAATAATAGTACTGTCAATAACAATATGGTGCAAATGCTGTAGAAAGAATGAATCGTATAATGGGACAGGAAAAGGAAAGAAGAGAAAGTTCGATGAAATTGAACTTGAAGATTTGAGAAGTGAATTATACAAGAAGTTGAAAGGGGATGTGAAAAACAGAAAGTGTAAAAATGAGAATTAAATTATTTGCTAGAAGTTGGCATCTGATTGTGGGTAGTATTTTGATGGCTCAGAAACGCCATCAGAGAGGGGATTGATGGAGCAAGGACTCACAAATGAGACTTGCTCGAATGCAATCTCCTCACAGTATTAATTTATTAAACTTGTATCGTCTATATTAATCCTTGCATACACTACACGAATAGTAAGGATGCTTGCCTATGTGTTTAACTAACGAATGACGCTTGTCTGTATTCTAAAATGGCCGCTAAAGCGCGGGAACTTTACTGCACATGTCTCAACCATATCACGTGTTGTGACGTCTTTCTTTGCTTGGCGGGAAACTCCTGCTTCTGCGCAGTGTGCATTAAAATGGCTGCTTAATGTTTTCACATGCTTCAGCTTGCTCTCATGGTATTATTAATTTGTCGTTTTCTTAACGCTACTAATGCGGGATAGCATTATAAGTAAATGGGGATAGAATAGAAAGAGTGGGTATACAGTGAAACATTTTATTTGTGATTTTAATATTTTCTTCTTGTACTTTTATTAGTTCGTAAACTTGGGCCTGGGGTTGGTGATCTGAAAACTCGTGTGACAGAGATTCTGCACATGCACCCTGAGTGGCTGACGAGAAAGAAAGAGATGAAGTCAACTTGGACATCATCCAAAGCCGTGACCTGCTGGCCGACACCACTACATTCCTAGATGTTCTTGCGGAAATGCAACATTTTATATGAAAATTGAATAAACTTTGTCGTGAGACGGGTGGGAAATAAAGCCAATGTATTAAAATTGATGGGCGGTATTTTAAAAACAAAGGGTCTTCAGAAAATGAATAAAAATCATATGGTGTGAGGATCAACCCCCTGTCCAATCAGAAGTAGTGGTCCCATATTTTAGCAACATTAAGGGGAGGTACATGGGCGTAGAAGGGTATAATAGAATATAGTATTACAGTTGCAAAACTGTTGTTACGTGAGCTCATACCTAGGTTTGGTTTCCCAGTATCTTTGGAATCAGATAGAGGAAAACACTTTAATAGCGAAGTGATCCAGATAATCTGTGAAGCATTTCAAATAAAACAGAAATTGCACTGTGCATATCGCCCAGAGGCTTCTGGAGTGGTTGAACAATTGAATGACACTATAAAGTCAAGATTGGGAAAAATGTGTGCATCAACGTCATTAGAGTGGCCAGACGCATTGCCACTTGTCTTGATGGGAATCAGAAGCATACCTGACAGAACAACAGGATTGAACCCCCATGAAATAATGATGGGAAGAGCAATGAGACAAACACATGTTCCCACAAACAAACTGGTGAATATATCTGATGATATGGTTTTGGAGTATTGCAAAGGATTGGCTGACCTAGTGCGTTCTGTCTCTCATCAGGTTGGAGAAGACGCAGTTTCCAGGCAGCCTGAACTAGAACATGATCTGAATCCTGGTGATTGGGTGGTAGTGAAGAATCACACCCGAGAAACGTGTCTATCACCCAGGTGGAGCAGACCTTGTCAAGTTATATTGACCACCAATACAGCAGTGAAGTGTGCAAGATTTCCTAATTGGATTCACGTAAGCCACACAAAGAGAGTACCAGACCCTGAAGAGGAGAATTCACAGAAAACACCAATCACTGAAGAAGCTGAAGGTTGCCCAGCAGAAGAATCTCAAGTTAGAGGTTCGAGGAAGCTGACGGAGAACAACCGAGCACAAGTCAGGATTGGATACCAGTGGTAGAAGTTCCTGAAGTATACCACAGAACGAGAAATCAAACTAAATTGGAAGAAATTGAAGAAGATCAGATAGGTGAAGAAGAAGCAGTTCAGGATCAAGAAGAAAAGATAGTAAAAGATCCTGAACAAAATAAGATAGGGAAAGAAAATTGGACTCAAAACAGTGAAGATTTAATTGACTTTACACAGGGAAAAACAGGTTTAGAAGAATCCGGTCAGGCTGCAGAAGTTCACAGTGCAACAAGCCCTGATCAGAAGCAGTTAGATCAAGAAGAATTCACTAAAGAAAAAGGGGTTGATACAAATGAACATAAAGAAATAAAAAAGGAACAAGGTCAACATCTTGAAAGTCATTGTGGAGCTACTGAAGAGAAACCAATCAGACCTGAAAAAGAACAAACAAAAGAGGCAGTAATCAAAGAAAACAAAACAGTATTGAGCAGTGAAAATAACGAGATCTTTGAAGACGTAAACAGAGAAACAGTGCCAACCAAGAAAACAAGAAAAGGAGATCATTGGCCAAGTGTCATTAAAAGAGTAAAATACCACATAACAACCAGAAGTGAAGATCCAGAACAAGTACCTGAAGTGACAAGTCAAACTGAACAAGAGAAAAAGTCAGGAAAAAGAAAAAGTAAAAGACTGAGACTTGTGAATAACAAATTCAAGGGTCCTGACTGGACTTATATCATTCTTGAAGATTTTGAAAGCTCAGAGTCAAGTGACAGTGGTGGCGAAGGAACAAGTGCAGAACTAACATACGAAGAAGAAACAAGACCACCCTGACTAAACAAAAGAATCATCTAAAGAAAAGAAGAAGAGATAAGAAGAGCAATCTTCCTTGTCGAAAAATGCCTGACGATAGAGTTACTGGGAGACCAAAACGAAATTGTTGTAGGAGATGCTGTGCAATATGCATATGTAGTCTAGTATTGGTGCTTATAGTATGGTTAGTCCTGATTGTAGCAGTTCCTTACCTTATGATAATAGATAAGAAGATTCATAATGAAACAAAAGGGAGGACAGCAAACATGAAGGGCAATAGAGTAGAATTAATGGCAGAAGATGAGGCAGAAATTCATCATGAAATAGCTGATAACAACACTAGTTTAAATGTTTTCACAAAGTTATTGTTTCAGTATGTAGACACAATGGAAGTTTGTAATTGTTATGTCTGTATGAAGTTACCTGAATCAGTAGCGGAAGGATTAACATACCATCATTTACCACTGACATATGGCATCTCATGTAGTGTATTAACAAGTTTATTTTATAGAACAGGTAGGCTACAGTATTATTATTCAAACTTAGATGTGATATTTTCTGAGGTTCCGATTCGCAAGAGTATGAACCCAGTGCTTAGTAGTCAAGACGCACAGTTTATGGGAGAGTTTTTCTTAACAATGAAATCGATAGACATAACACATGCACATAGACACAATCTAACATGTTCTTTACTAGAAGAAGAAAAGATATTTTTGAATTTAGTAGAAGATAGAAGACATGATTTTTAAAAGAAAGCTTCAGAGCATAAGGCTCAGTTGCCACCTTGGGCGGAGAAAGAAGGGAGTTATACACCTGGTAAAGCTCAAGCTGCAATGGCTCTGGATTTCGTAGAAGAAAGGGAAAATTTGTCTTCATAGGTTAAAGACTGATTTTAACAATGTTTTCATCGGTACCAGTGAATGTGAACACAATTTTTTAATTCTTGGAGGTTGGGGACTAAAAGGAGGAACAGATTCAGTTTTTCCTGGAATTTATTATGTATGCGGGAATAAGGCTTACTTTAGGCTTCCTGCACGGTGGTATGGAAGTTGTTATATTGGAATAGTTTTTCCAAAGATATACCACGTAAAAAGAAACACTGGAAGCAATGAAAACAATAATGAATTAATACGTAGTAAAAGAGCTAGTTTTTCAGAAATTGTAGGTGATATATTTGGTGCATTGATACCTTCAGTGGGAATAATTCTGAACTCAAGGAAAATATGTAAATTGTCTACAGTGATTGATCGTTTATCAACGGATACTGCTGGAGGTTTTCTAATGATTAATACGGAGATGGTTGCGATTAGATCTATGGTAATGCAAAATCGACTTGCTCTTGACATTCTATTGGCAAAAGAGGGAGGAGTCTGTAAATTATTGAAGACGAAACATTGTTGCACTTATATTCCTGATAAGAGTGCAGAAATTGGAACGTATATACAGAACATAACTAAACTTGAGAAAGAACTTAAACCACTGGAAGTTGATAGTGTATGGGAAAGATTGACAAATAGTATCTCGTCAATTGGAACCTGGTTTGCTAATATAGGGAAAGGACTTATAGGTCAAATATTAGTACCCCTAGCAGGGATAGCAATAATAATATTGGCAATAACAATATGGTGCAAATGCTGTAGAAAGAATGGAACATATAAAGTGACAGGAAAAGGAAAGAAGAGAAAACTAGATGAAATAGAACTTGAAGAATGGAGAAGTGATTTATACAAAAAGTTGAAAGGGGATGTGAAAAACAGAAAATGTAAAAATGAGAATGAAACGAATTGCTAGAAGTTGGCATCTGATTGAGGGTAGTATTTTTGATGGCTCAGAAACGCCATCAGAGAGGGGATTGATGGAGCAAGGTTTCAAAAATGAAACTTGCTTGTACGCAATCTTCCTCATAGTATTAATTTATTAAACTTGTATTGTCAAAACTAAACTTTGCATTCACAAACACAAGAGGGACAGAAGCTTGCTTATGTGTTTTACTAATGAATAACGCTTGTCTGTAATCCAAAATGTCCGCTAAACCGCGGGAACCTCAATGCGCATGTCGCAACCTGATCACATGGTGTGACGTCTTTCTTTGCTTGGTGGGAAACTTCTGCTTCTGCGCAGTGTGCACTAAAATGGCCGCTAAATGTTTTCACATGCTTCAGCTTGCTCTCATGTCATTATTAAATTGTCGTTTTCTTAATGCTACTAATGCAGGATAGTATTATAATTAATTGGGAATAGAGTAGGGAAAGTGGGCATACAGTGAAACTTTTTATTTGTGATTTTAATATTTTCTTCTTGCACTTTTAGTAATTCGTAAACTTGGGCCTGGGTTGGTGACTTGAAACTTGAGAGACAGATGGTTCTGCGCATGTGTCCTGTGTGCCTGCCAAGTGAAGTCAACTTGGACATCTTCCAAGGCCATGACCCATTGGCCGAAGATGCTGTACTTCATGTTTCCGGAGGACAAAAATGATACTTTTCCCCTGTAAATTGTATAACATTTGTCGTGAGACGGGTGGGAAATAAAGCGAATGTATTAATTTGAAGGGGCGGGAACGTAAAGACAATAGGCTTTACAATTTAGGCCAAATCGATATGGTGCGAGAATCCACCCCCTGTCCCTGTCCAATCAGAAGTAGTGGTCCCATATTTTAGCAACATTAAGGGGAGGTACATGGGCGTAGAAGGGTATAATAGAATATAGCATTAGTTAATTAGTCAGAGCATACTTTCACGAAGAACAGGCGTCCATGCTGCGAGAGCTGACTCTCAGAACACGCAGAAGAGCTCCAGACTGCCATGCTGATCGGTTGCTGACTGAATCCCTGTCCAGAAGAGGTCCTGAGGAGGGGGCGGCGGAGTCCATTAGAAGGAAGGCACGGGAGAATCGAGAGAAGTCGAGTATCAGAGAGGGGAACGGCGCAGGCGTCGTTGTAGAGAGGTTACCGGTCCTGTCCTGATCCTGGAAGAAGTCTTTGCTCTTCATCCTTTCTGGGTCCTATCTTTTCCAACTCCTTGGCCAAGGGGCTTGGTTCTCGCATTTAGGTAACTATACTGCAACCTTTAGTTGCGCTGCTGTCTCTATCTTCTCCTCTTCCTTAAACACCGTCATTTATTAGCAAAATCATTTCTATGCTTTTTCTTGGGTATTTCAATCAAGTACCGTGTTTTCTGTATTTTACTCTGCTAAAAACTTTAGATAAACATTTTAAAACTTCCTGACTCAGTGGTTATTTCAGGATTATGTACTATAATGAATGTCACTCATTTTAAACTTCCCAATTAGCAAAGGATCCATTGGTAAGTTATTACTCTTCAATCAGTAGGTAATTGGTAGCAGGGACTTTGATAAAAGAGTACATCTGACACCCAGCGTAAGTATTAGTGTAGTGTGAATGTATGGGCCCAAGTGAGTATATGGTGTATGAATGTTGTTGGCTAATATTGCGCTGGATCACTAGCACCAAGAAGACTTTGGAGTACACTACAATCAAATAACTTTTACTCACTCACACATTCATTTTACACAATGATTCATCTAACATGGAGGAATGTATGTCTGTGAATAATACTGAATAGGTGAGGCAACACAATAGTGCTTTTCTTTTATTTTCAGCTTCTGTATCGATGCAATGTTTTCCCTGACTTACGCCAGCCTCTTCTCTCTGCCAATTGAAAAAAAATCTGACGCTTGGAATTTGCACTTAGATCAATTTACTGTAAATTAATGGCTGAATACCAAATCAAATAGGGCAATTCTGGATAGATCCTTTAGTGCTGAAACGGGTAGGCGTTTGCCAACATCAAAGTTCCCTGATTAAAGTGATATAAAATAAATTACTTCCTTTTGATTATCCTGCGGCGCCGCAGCACTTTCAAGTTGACAGCTTTTGTAGTGCTATACAGTGGCTCCTGGCGAATCTAGCCAAAGGATGCTCCACATTTTGTACCTATTTTCAGAGTGCAGCAAGGCGCCTTACCTGTTGGTGGAAGCATTATGCACTGACATTCTAAGTGGTGTTGGCTCCCTACAATTGAATTATTTAATTTGATTAAATAAGTATTCACATTAGATTGGCGTCTTCCCTTACGTAATGATCAGCAGTCCTGCCCATACAAGAAAAATTAAACATTCTTCCAAGCAAATGATAAGTCACTCTAGGTAATCTCTATCTCTGTATGAAACACATTAGTAAGTACAACTATACTTAATATGATTATTGGCACAACCTTTTATTTACTAAGCAAACCATTAAAAACTGGATTATAACTTCAAACGTTTGCTAAATACTTAATCTTGCATAACCATGAGCCTAAGCCCTTTTAACGAAATCGGCCCCATAGTAGAGCTTGATTTTGTTTGTTGTACCCGGGTGATCAAAGCCAATCAAAGAGTTTGAAGAATATTACATTAGTGGTGGTAAAATGTTGTGACTTTGGATTCGCTGGTGGAGCACTTGTCAGTTCATTGGCTGTGGGATTAAGAAAGTGCATGTGCTTGAGGGAAATTATTCAGATGTTTGACATTCTGCCTTCCCTTCAGTGAATGAGCTCCACTGACAGCAACTCATTGATAGTGACTCCTTACTCAGTGACTGCATGTTTGTGGGTTGACTCTTTGAAAAGAGCACAGTAGTGCTGACCTTTTAAAGGGTGGCACTTTTGTCTGAGGACTGACTCGGACAATCACTGTAAAAAATAGGCATATACATTTAGACTTTGCATACACCCATAAACCTAAATTTGTAAAAAGACAAAACCATAGAAAAATTTAATAAATATAATAAAAAGTAAAATTAATATAAATAGTCATTTAACTGTACAATTTGGCAGACACGTTTACAAATCACATTACAACAAAATAACAGATGAACATACCTGGAGTGTTAAAAATACGGAAATTGATGATGAATTATAAAATATGCGATTTATATAACCTCTAGGACTACGCTACACACACTCGGAGACATATCAACATAATGCAATGTGTGTCCTAAACAACCACACACCCATAATACAACTGCAGTCGATGTCTGGACTCCACAGAGTCTCACAATATCAGGAGAAGGGGGTTGAGTCCAAGCCATGGGCTCTATTTATGGTCTGCTAATATTAATGTTTATAAAGTGTGCATTATTTTCATCATGTTATGCTTATTACCTCACTCTCTTCAAATATTAGTTATGGATAGCGTAGATCTCATCCTAAGCAGTGTAGAGATACATTTGGCAGATTTACACCTGAAATATGCCTGTCAAGTTCTAATACACACTTTACAGTCTTGCCATGAGCTGTAAATCTCCACCCAGAGTTTACATTTAAGCAGAGATGTATGCCCATGCAAAGACGTTAATAAACGTGCAGAAATTTCAGGCCTTTAATTGCTTTACGAATTGGCCCCTAAGTCTTTAACAGTTAGGCCTTGATTATGAGAATACCGATAAATTCGGATTCGTGGGGAAAAATGATAATTGTGCAGGGACTGGAAATTTAAATATTGAGGCAATTAATACACCCCTAAAATTTTGACCTGGGCAATTTTGCCAGAACTACCTTTTGAAATTTACAGGGAAAGGTTGGGAAAACTCTAAATCTGATACAGACATAAATAGATGTGTCAGTTCGAAATACGAAGCATTTACCACGCCCTGTATACTTCATGATGGTTCACCAGAATTTACCCGCCAAAAAATCTGACCCCATTCTGGCCCACTCATAGCGACTCATAGTGAGTGCCTTAGAAAGACAACTCAGGGAATCTGAATCAACCATGCACAACAGCCATTGTACTTTCATCACATGTAGTTCAGGTTTAGGGAACATATTATATACCATTTTCAAATTTGTGATCAATTAACAACATTTCCACACGTTAGTAATGTACGTTTGGCAGGAACAAGACATGGGTGGCAAATATGTGCTAGTTATTCTCATTTAGGAGTGCACCTTCCTTAATTTGGCCCAAACTACTTCTCAAAATGCTCAACTTGCATATATAGCAGCAGCACTCTAGCCCTGCCCTGCTTTGCACCATGTGCTGGGTCCTTGCTGTTGCTCTTAAGTTGCCTGCAGTACTTGAAATGCTACGAATTTGTAATTACCCTCAGGTCCCCTATGTCCTCGTCCCATTCATTACTAAGTGGAGATAACCATCTCCCGACAGAAAAAAAGATCAGAAGAATGCTGGGACACTAACCCCGCCCCTCCCACCGGGAGTACATAGGGGTACTTACCCAGCATTCCGCCTGTTCTTTTTTCTGTCTGTCGACAGAATGGTCTTGGATGCTGGTGCTGCTCCTGCTGGGCTGGGGTTGCGTGCACTTCTTCTCTTCTCCCCCGCCCGGCTGCCTGGCTTTGCGGGGGGGTTTGTTGCTCTGCCTCTTGGCCTGCCGGGCTTGCTTGAGGCAGTGTTGTTCCCGGCTGGATTCCTGATTACCGGCCCTTGCGGCTGGTGCGCCGCCTCCCTGTTGCTTCCGGGTCGCTGTGCTCGCTCTTCCTGTGGCCTGGCCGGGTGGGAAGTCACCGCTGCGCTTGCTCCCTTGGATTCCGGCTGGATGTTGGAGTGGGGGCCTTGTTTCTGTTGGTGTTTCGGCCCCCACTCCGGGTGAGTACCGCATAGCGGTGTTTCTCTACTTTCCTGCGCTCGTCCTCGACCGTCATTCCTGGGGCTGGGGTACTCTGTGATGTGTTGTGCACTGCCCGGGCCTCGCTGATCCGGGGAGCCGTTGCCGGGGCTCGGATCTTTGGCCCTGTTTCCGCTTCTGTCAGTCTAGCACCGGTCTCTAGCTGTGGGGCGCGAGGCGCCTGGTGTCGGTGGTGTACTTGTTTGTTGGCGAGCATTCCCCGCTGGGTCTCCGGGCGGTAGGCTGGCGCATGGCGCATCCCCTTCCTGTAGTACTCGCAGGCTCTGGGGGCTCAGGGTTCTATGGCACTCTTCCACCCTCCCCGACCTCTGGCGGTGTGGTGCCTTTCTCTCCGGCTTCTTCTCGGTCTGAGCTGCTGATTGCTGCCCCTGCTGCGTTCCGGAATGTGACCTTGTGTGGTTCTGTGCTCGGCTCGGCATTCTGAGCTGGCATTTCGATTCTGACGAGGATAGCGATTGCTCTTCTTTCCCACTGGGGCCAGGCCCTCAGTTCAGCATCGGGTCAGGTACCGGGACTGTGGTGGGTGTTCCTTTGCAGTGACCTCGCCTGACCCTCGCAAGCTGTGATCTTGTTCTGTGTGGGGGCAGTTTCATGGCAATTCACTCCTGCTGGCGTTTTTCAGACTCCTGCACTTGGGCAGGTTGATGCTGTCGCATTCCGTCTTCTGGGCCTTCCACGGGGTTGCTTGTCTCCCTGATCGGCTGGATGTTGGTTTGTGGGATGAGGCTTGTTCCTTGCACGCACTATGGGCTCCTCTCTCACTGGGCTGCCTTGCATGGATGTTCTGGTGTGTGTTTTCGGTTGCGAGGGGGGGAGTGCTTGTTTATTGTTGTCTCCCCTCCTGTATGCCGCGGTTCTCCCCCACTGTGGCACTGTTCCTTTTGACGGCTGTCCGTTTGTTGGTGTGCAGTCTTCGTGCAGTGGCCGGGTTGGCTTTTCTTGGCCCATGTGTCCGGTGTTTTTTTCATCTGGGCCCCCGGTGGTGCTGGTCCGTGGGCGCCTGGTCTCTTCTGCTCTCGGACCTGGCCTTGGCGTTCCTTGTGACTCTGAGGTGGTGCTCTGGGCACCGGTTCCTCCTGTTGGCTTCGGTGGGTCTCAACCCGTTGCTTCTCCTGGAGGGTGTGCCTGTGGCTGTAGTTCTGGTTGTTGTCTCTGTCTTCCTGCTGCTGTCCTGGCTCTCCTGCTTCCTTTCCTTGTTGCCTTTGCCTGCGATTCTGCCTGGCTCTTCTGGACGCACTGGTTTATGCTGCATTTTTGCCCTGGTTGTCTGCTGGCCCTTACGTTCGGGCCGGGTGCTGGGGTTCATTGGCTGTGTCCTGTGCCTCGGGGTTGCTGGTCCTGGCCTCCGGTGTTTTGCCTGTGGCCTTTGCTCCCTGGAGTCTGCTTCTCTCCTGGTTGGGGTCGCCCGCTTGGGTTTCCGGTTGAGGTTGTTTCCTCTTTTCTGCTTCCCTGGGCTGCTGGTTCTTGGCAGGCACTGTGGTGCTGGTCTGGCCTCCTTTCTGGGTCTGTCTCCCTTGCCGGTGTGCTTTGGGGGGCCCTGGACGGCCCTCTCTGGTCCCCGCTGCGGCGTGGGGTTCTGGACGCTTCACCTGCTCTGGTGCCTCAGTTGCTTCTGGCTTCCCCTGGGGTGTCTTGTGTTTGGCCTCTTGGCTGGTGGCTGTGCCTCTTCCTTCGGCCTTTCCTCCCTGCTTCCTCTGGTCTCATCTGGTGTTGGTGGTGCTTCTGGGTGAGCGATGTTTGATGCCTGGATGGATTTCCCGGGTACTGTTGGCCTCTGCTGGGTCTCTTCTGGCCTGCGGTGTTCTTCTCCGGCTTGATTCGCTGAGGTGGGGGTTGATTGTCCCTGTCCTTTCTGGTGGTTCTTTTGCTGGGGTTGTGCCTCAGCTTTTCCCTGTGCTCATGTTGTTCCGGGGGCCGTGTTTCGGTCTCTCCTGGTCTGCAGACTTGCGGCTGCTTCTGCTTGGCCTTCGGCGGTGCCTCCTTGTAGTTGCCTGTTGCCTTCGGCCTTCCTCCCTGTTGGCTCCTGTTCTTCGCTGGTCTGCTGGTTTCCGTTTGGTGCGACCTGCTCGGGATTGCCTGGTTGCGCACTTGCTGTGTTCCTGGCTGCCTGATGGGGCTGTGTTGCGGGTTCGTTGTGTGGCCTGCCACTTCTTTTGCTGGTGTCTTTTCTGCCTGTGGGGTGGCTGGTCCCTCTGCTATCGGGTTCTGGTCCTTGCGGGTGTGGTGTGTTCCTGCCGTTGTGGCCTCTTGGCTCTGGCTGTTCCTGTTTGGGTCTGTCACCCACTCCTGTTTTCCCCTACTCTTGGGGTTTCGTTTGGGCGACGCCGGGGCTGTTTGCTCTCTGGCCTGTGTTCTGCTGGGGCCTTCCCTTCTTTGGCCTTCCCCCGGTTGTGGGTTGGGCCTTCGGGTCCTTCTGGTCGAGCAAATTGCTTGGCTTCGACTTCCCGGCTGCTGTGTCCTCAGTTGCTGTTTTCTGCCCTGGGGGTTTCTCCCCTGCTCGGGCCGTGCTGGGCCGCGGGGTTTGGTTTTTTTGCGCATTCCGCCCCGGCTTCTGTTGCTTCTGTGGTCGGGATGTTTTTTTGGTGTTACCTCTCCCCTGGTGGGTTGGGGTTTCCGTGCTGTGTTGTTTGGGCCTGTCCCACTCCTTCGGGGCCTTTATGGGTTGTTGGCCCTCGGTCTTTGCTGGCCTATGTGTTTTTTTCCCCTGCCTTCTGCTTGGGCTGTCTCTGGTTGGGCTTGTCTGATGCTGGTGTTGGCTCCCTTGGTGTTCCCTTGCTCTGGTCTTGGGTTCTCTGGGTTGTTTGCCCGTTCCGTTGCTCTCCTTCTCTGATGTTTGGGGTGTGCCTTCTTCGGGCTGTGGCTTCCTCCTCCGGTTTCCGCCGGTTTGCAGTTGGGGTGTTCTGCTGGGGCTGTGTTCCTGGGTTCCTGTGCTTCCTCCTGTTGCCTTTTCTGCTTTGTTTTCCCAGGTCTCATTGTCCTGGTTGGTTGCCCTTGTCGGTTCCTGCTGCTCGGGCTTCCTGGCGGTACTGGTTCCCTTGGTGCCTTGTTTCCTGGTCGGTTTTTCGTCCTGTGGGGTTCTGGTCCCTGCTGGGTCTGCTCCCTTCTGGCTCTTGGGGCCTGGTTGGTTGGCTTCCGGGTGTTTGTTCATCTTTCCCCGGTGCCTTGGCTTTCCCTCTTTCCCTGTCTGTGGACTCTGTCTCGCCTTCCGGGCTGGGTGCTGGTGGGCTGTCGGCTGGTGCTGGCCCTTTTTGTTTTTTTCATGGGGCCTGGTGCTCTTCTGTGAGGTTCCGGGAGTTTTCCTCTGGTCTCTCTGGGCCGGGTCGTTTGCTTCCCTTCTCTTCTGGTTTGGTCCTGCCCTTGGTGGGCGCGTTTCTCTGGCCCCCTTGTTCGCTGGGTGTTTGTTTTCTTTCCGGGGCCTGCGTTCGGCTGGCGTGAGTTCTCTGTGCCTGGGTGTGGCTCCTGTTGCCCGGATCTGGCTTGCTGGCCTGGTGGCTCTTGGCCTTCCTCTTGGGTTGCCTCCTCGCAGTTTTGTTCTTTCTTGCCTCGATTGGCTTGTGTGTCCATGCTCTCCCCTTCTCTGGTTAGCTGTGGGGTGTTCCTGCTGTGGGCTGGTTGGCCTCTGTGGTTATCGGACTGGTCTTCTGGCTGTTCTCCCGTTGTTTTGTTGGGTGCGTCCCGGCTTGGTGGGGCTCCCTCATGTCTGGGTGCTCTGCCTGGGGTTTTCGCCGGTTCTGCCTTTTGCTTCTTGCAGTGGCTGCCTTGGTGTGGTTTCCTGGGTTGGCTTCTGTTTTGTTTGGAGAGGCCGGCTTTTCTGCTTTGGTATTCTCCACTTAGTAATGAATGGGACGAGGACATAAGGGACCTGGGGGTAATGCTCTATTACTTACCGGTAATCTTCATTACTCGGGGTCCCGTTGTCCTCGTCCCATTCATACGCCCGCCCTCCCTCCCGGACGGCCGGCCTTCCTGTTGTGGGCTTGGTTGTTCAGGCGGAATGCTGGGCAAGTACCTTATGTACTCCCCGGTGGGAGGGGCGGGGTTAGTGTCCCAGCATTCTTCTGATCTTTTTTCTGTCGGGAGATGGTTATCTCCACTTAGTAATGAATGGGACGAGGACAACGGGACCCGGAGTAATGAAGATTACCGGTAAGTAATAGAGCATTATGGGACTCGTACTCACTCTTTCTGCCTATTTCCTCCTTGCATCCTGATCTCCTCCCTTGTACTTTGTGCTCTCACCTCCCTTCTGAATTATATCATTAACGGTGATGGAGAAGGTTAGGCACCTCTATATGTACTGGGAAAACCGCTTATGTTATACGCATGCCTGATATTTCAATACAAAAATGACCTGATTCACATTTTTTCACACCTAGGTGGCCATGGGATATTTTAAAAATACTATACAAATGTAAATTCAATTTATGAGCATTTTCTGAATGTGCATATTTTAGAATTATGGGCAAGAATATTTGTGCTCCTGGGCTGCTCCTGGGCTGGGCTTTCTGCTGAAATAAGTGAACCGTCATAAAACTTTATGTTTTGCTAGCTTTCACTTGCTAAATGAAGTCAGTTTCCCAGCTTTTAAACGCATATAGATTTGCTCCTCTTATAGTCAGGGAGTAAAGAGCTCTCTGTGATGGGAAATGTGAGGAAACTCCTCATATTTAGTGGTGCAAAAGAAAAAAAGTCACATGTTAATGTAAATTTGTGCATCATTCAGCAATATAAAATTGCCAGTTGATATTTCCCATATCAGGGGTGACAATTGGAAATTGAAGTCCCCCATATTTCAATAGAATCTAGAAAAAAGGGGTTTTTGAGTAAAACAAAAAATTTATTTTGTCTGGAGAAAAAAAGGATATAGTGTAAAAAGGGGCAAATTGACCCGTCCACCTTGGACCTGAACCTGCAGGCAGCCTAGGGTGTGTGCCGAAAAAAAGGAAGCTAATTCCTGGAAATCTTGAGAAAGGCAGAGTTCCATCTGTAATCTTGGGAATCTTCAGTTTCTCAATACTAGATTGCATCTCTACTGAATAAACGTATTTTAAAGCACATTGGGGCATATGTACAAGCCCCTATTGCCACGGGAACGTCACTTTTTGTGACGTTCCCTGGTGAGATCGACCTTGCCTTATTTACAAGGCAGTGTTAAGCCACTTAACGTGGCTTAACGCTGCCTTGTAAATAAGGCCCCCTTTCACCCTCTGCTTAGCATGAAAGGGGTGGGCAGTAGGTTTTGCGGTGGGGGTTCCACTGCAATACCCATTGATTTTGACACTTCCTCCTATTTACAAGGGCAGCGTAAATAGGAGGCAGCACCAGAATTATGACCAGGGAAAACCTGGGGGCATATGTACAAGACCCTATCGCCACGGGAACGTCACTTTTTGTGATGTTCCCGTGGCGATATGGGCCTTGGCTTATTTACAAGGCAGCGTTAAGCCACTTAACGTGGCTTAACGCCGCCTTGTAAATAAGGTCCCCTTTCACGCTATGCTTAGCGTAAAAAGGGGTGGGCAGTGGGTGTTGCGGTGGGCGTTCCACCACAACACCCATTGATTTTGACGCTGCCTCCTATTTACAAGGGCAGCGCAAATAGGAGGCAGCACCAAAATTAAGACCAGGGAAAACCTGGTCTTAACTTGGCGAAACGAGGAGAAATGCTTAATTTCTCCTAGTTTTTGCTTTTTCCATGTGTGCTGCCTTGTGATGCACACATGGAAAAAGCAAAATGCCTTGGATTGTTTATCTGTAGAAAGGTGTCCCTTCCTGCACATAAACAATCTTTTTTAAAAAATTACATTTTGTAACTTCCATGCGTGCTGCATTAGGCAGCCCACATAGAAGTGACAAAATGGCATTTCAAGATTGTTTATGTGCAGGGGGGCGTGGCTTCGGCGCCAGTGAGGATGGCCGCCTTTCCGGAGAGCTCCGTGATGGAGTGAGGCGACGGGTGTCCTCCAGGCAACATTTCCTGTTGTACGGACCCTAAACTGCTCGTACATGAAGATGAACTCCTGCTCCATCTTTTAAGACCATCACGAGTGGCCGGGGTGAGCGCTGATATGCATTTTTCTCTTCCATATCGGCCGCAGCTTGATGCGTGTGTGCGGCCGCCATTTTGCATATCTGCCGGTTTGCTTATTTACTGCTCGGCTGTCTCAGAAATCCTCTCTCATGCTATGTGTATTCTTCAAGCGTTTTTCCATCGTTTTTTCTCCTTTTTTCAGCCTACATGCTCCCCATTGCCTGTTTGACTTTGGGTAAATTATTTTCATGACATATCTTATTTTTATTTTTCTCCTCACAAGTTATGTACTTTTCATCTGAAAATCCCCGCTAGGAATATTTCCTGAGCTCTTGACTTTTCTAAACAGTGTATCCTGTTCTTTTTACGCTATCAACAAAGGGATTTCTGTTACTACATATTTCATGGCAAAAGCGCGCTCTACCCGCAGTGGTGCTCAACCTTCTAACTATACCCCATTAGAGGACTATAATCCTTTCAGTATTCTACAGGAGAACATGGAGGATTTAGACTCTGGTCTTTCTGCTAGAGGTGGTTCGACACCCTCTACACCTCGCACAATCTCCAAACCAGTTTCTAAAATACCCTCTGCCTCAACCTCTGGGTCAAGTAAACAAGTCAAGAAGGACCCACCCTCTCCTCCTACCCCTCCTTCCTCAATATCTATAGAGTTACTCCTTGAGGAAATACGTGCTCTCAAACCCTGCATGGAAGAAACTAATATTCGTCTCCAAGGTCTCGAGGACAAATGGTCACATATGGAACAAAAGGTCAACTACTTGGAGAGACAAGTTGATTCTGTTCAAACTGTCACCAACCAAGTCCCTTCTATGCATAAAGAGATCTTACATCTTGAACAGCAAGTGGAAAACCTTGAAAATCGCAATTGGCGTAACAATTTACGCATTTATGGTCTTGCGGAAGGACTTGAAGGTTCAGATCCTATCTCCTTCTTTCAATCTTTTCTTCCGACTCTTCTTGGTTTTCCTGAGTCTCCACCATTGAATATTTAACGAGCACATCGCTTGGGGCAGAGTGCTCGTTCATTATCTTCTTCAACTAAACCTAGAGGTGTTATTTTGTATTTTTTGGAATACACCGATTTGCTTAAGGTCTTACATGCCGCCAGACAGAAAGGAAAAATTTCCTGGAATGGATGTAATCTTTTCTTCGCTCAAGACTATGCCAAAGCGACAGCAGACCGCTGGAAGAAGTTTTTGGACATGAGACCTGCCCTTCGAAATTTGAATGCTAGATATGGTTTGTTCCATCCTTGCCTTTTTAAGTTGACTTATAACAATAAAACCACTAATTACGAGGATCCGGCACTTCTACAACATTTCTTGGATACCTGCAAAGAAGAAAATATGGAAGTTCCTCGTTCATCGATAATTTGACTGTTCCAATAATGTTTGTTGTTGCTTGCATTTCTCCTTATCCTTGTTGTATTTTACTGTTGCATTGTTATGCCTTCTGTTCTTTTCTCTATCAGGTGCGGTTTTTATGGTCCCTCACTATGGGCCATATGTAGGTAGCGAAATACCGGTCGGTAACGGCCGAAATTCGGTAAATCTCCCATTACCGACCGGTATTTAGGCGATTGAGATGTAGGAGGCCAAAGAAGGAATCGGTAATTATGAATCGGTAAATACCGATTCATCATTACCGAATTCAAAACTACCCATTCGGAAATCACCGATTCCTTATTTACCGAATCGGTAAACAAGAATCGGTAAAACAAAAAAAGAGATGTAGGTAAATTCGGTAATACCGAATTACATGAAATTCGGTATTTAAGAGTCGGTAATTAACACTGACTGAAAGCAGGTGGTAATCATCTACAGCGAATATAAGCAATCCCAAAATGCAACAGTGTGATCACTATGGCGGCTTTCTATGTGATTGCAAGGCGGCTACGTCTACAGGCAGCAGGAGTGAGGATCTGGAGAAGGGAGGAGCGCATTTACAGACAGCGCATCACAATCTTCCAACAGACTGAGGCTGAGATCCATGAAAGGTACAGGCTACACCCCCACACCATCCTGGACTTGATAAGGGACTTGCACCCACTCCTGGAGCACCCAACACCAAGGGCGCACACCATACCACCACATGTGCAGGTGGTCTGTAGCCTACATCTACTCGCATCTGGCAGTTACCAGGGGGTGATAGCTGCGGTAGGCGGGGTGTCTCAGAGTTGCCTGTCCCGTTTCTTCAGAAAGTTCCTGGATGCCATGATGCAGAGAATGCACCACTACATTAGCTTCCCAAACACACAGGCGGAACTGCTCAAAACTAGGCCTGGGCGGAAAACTACGCTACGCTCGCGTAGTTTGCAAAGTTTGCGCTACTTCGCACTACGCGAATTGCACGTAGCACAGTGCGAACACGCGTAGCGTAGCGTAGCGTAGTGCAGCGGTCATTTTGCTTGCTCGCGATCCTCAACGTCAAGTTGGCGACCGCGAGCAAGCAAAATGACATCCCGGCGAGACTTTTTCTCTGCTCGCGATCAGCAACATCAAGTTGCCGATCGCGAGCGTGGAAAATAAACCTCCCGGCGAGATTCTCAACGCGGGGAGGTCAGGTTTCTCATTGCGAGTGGTCGCGTATGCTCGCGACCGCTCGCGATGAGAAACTACCAGTCCGCGTTGAGAAAGCTGCCGCCGAGTAAAAATCTACTCGAGCGGCAGTAAAAGACAGCTCGCACTGTGCAAGATGCCGTTAATGATTGCACAGTGCGGACAAGCATCCGGCACTGTGCAATCATTGCGAACACGCACTACGCAGTTCGCGTAGTGCTACGCGTAGCCTCGCGTGAGTGCGAACTGCACTTTGCGTAGCTTCGCGAAGCGTTACTTCGCGAACTACGCCCAGGGTTACTCAAAACCAAGACAGACTTTTACCAGATGGCACAGTTCCCGCATGTCATAGGCTGTATTGATGGCACACACATTCCAATCTGCCCACCAGCAGCCACTGAGCATATCTACAGGAACAGAAAGTCCACCCACTCCATAAATGTGCAGGTAATCTGCGATGCTGCCAACATAATCACTGACATCGTGGCCAAATTTCCTGGGAGCACCCACGACTCATACATCTTCCAGAACAGTGGGATCTACACACGCCTGGCTGCGGGAGAATTTGGAGAAGGATACCTGCTAGGTAAATCACTGTGACACTCACTCATACTTACTGCAGATGAATGTGTATTGGTGTATGTGACTAATGGCACTCTCTTCCTCACCTAGGCGATAGTGCATATGCCGTGCGGTCATTTATCCTCACGCCCTACCTAAACCCATCAACCCTGAGTGAGAGACGATACAATGTGGCACACAAATCAACACGCAACGTTGTGGAGCGCACGTTTGGACTATTGAAAAGCAGGTTCCGCTGCCTCCACAAAAGCGGAGGCGCACGTCAGTACACACCCATCATCTGCTGCAAAATCATTGCAACTTGTGCAATGCTGCACAACCTTGCCACAAAGAAAGGTACAGAAGTGGAATTAACAGATTTTGAGGACAATGATGATGAATCAGCACAGCCAGAGCCCAACGCAGCAGGAGTGCCACCAGCAACAGATGGGAGACAGAGACGGGCAGAGATCACATGGAACTATTTTTAAGTAAGTAAGGAGACACAGCCAGTTGTTGTATGTAATGACGTAGTTTTAATTTCTGGGCACTACGCCACAACACAAACGGCCAAACTTGGCATTCCAATTTATGACATCCATAGTAGGAAGTCATGGGTTACTTCACCCAATTCTGTCCTGTAAGTGTGGGCTGCATCAGCGTCTGCGGCCACGCACAACAGTACTGGATGCCATTAAGTGACTGTCCTCACTGGCTGTGGAACCAGTGGCAGCCCCATGCCGTCTGCTGCTCCTCCGGGTGTCTGTTACAGGGGGGGTAATGCTGCTCCGACTGGTCGTGTCCTCGTTGTCCCCAACTTCCACAGCACCAGTAGTGGCAGACTGACTTGTCAGCAGCACCTCAAGAGCAGTGGTCACCTTTACCAGCCCCCTAGTGACATCAGTGCTGCAGTGCGCCAGGCCCTCCTGCATGGCCACGGAGCGCCTGCAGAGCAGAGAAGTGGCAGTTGCTAGGCGGTTCACTGCCCTTGTATGGTGCTCCATTTTCTGCCTCTCCTGTGCCGTGTAACTCTGTCCTCATCCATTTTGCTGCACAGCAGCATCACAGACTGGGACATGTCCCGCATGCCTGCAGCCATCTCCTTCATGCCCTCAGCCATTGAGCCTATGCCCTTGTCAATGTTGGTCATGTTGTCATTGAGGCGCCTCATTTGTCGCTGGACTGACTGTATTGCCTTTCCTTGTAGGCGCTGCACCTTCACCATGCTTGCCTCCAGCCCTCCGAAGACACCATGGCTCTCACCCTGTGGAGGTGGACTGCTCACACGAGCCCTGCGGCGGCGTCTTGCACCTGTGTGTGCTCCCTCAGTGGTGGACAGCAAACCAGCATTGCTACCATCCACTGGCACAGAGGATGTTTCCCCCCCTCTCGAGTCTTCTGAGGAGGACTCAAACTCCAGCAGTCTGGCAACAGCACGCCTCCTAGGTCTCAGCACTGCAGGTGGTGTTGATGCTGGTGAGGCTAGCAGTAGTGGTGGAGGCTAGCTGTGGTGGTGAGGCTAGCAGTAGTGGCGAGGCTAGCTGTGGTGGTGAGGCTGACTGTGGTGGTGTTGTGTGCCCTGCACTCGTACTGGCCTTCTCAGTGATGTCCTTCCGGGGTGCCCTCTCTCCCTTGTCCTGAGCAGTCCTGCGCGATGTCTCGCCTGTGGACAGAAATTGTACATTAGCTCAGTGTACCTGCAGCCCTGCATAGCAAGAATAAATATACATTTCTGCCACACTATCTCATTGTCTTCTGCCTGCTTATCGCTGATGTGTGTCACATGCCTTGTTGTTCAGTGCGATTCCTGTCATGATAGGGGTTTCACTGACTACATCTCCCATAATGCATTGCTGGTTTGCACAAAAATCGGTTCTGGAGTGGGATTCACAGAGCCCAATTGGGGATTTGGGATAGGGGAAGGGGGGGCACAATGCTGTGCATGCTTCTTACCTTGTTTAGAAGCAGCCCTGGCAGAGCTGTCTGCATCCCCGATCCCACAGACACTTTCTGGCTCTATCGTAGACTCCACGAGCCGCTCAAGTTCAGTCAGGGCAGGTGCCCTGTTCCTTCCTCCTCCTGTCAGCCTGGCTTGTTTCTTGAGATCAGCCATCTTCTTCTTGGTGATGCTCCTGATGTCATACCACCGCTTCTTGAGCACATCAATGTCCCGGGGGGTCACTCCAATGGCATTCACCTGTGACTGGATTTCAAGCCAGATTCTCCTTTTCACTGACTCTGCAACTTGCAGGGACTGCTTTCCAAACAGCTTTGCGTGCTGCTTCACTACCTCCTCCACAAGGACCTGCAGTTCCCTTTGACTGAATTTCAGTTTCCTCTTCCTTTCCCCTCCTTCTCTTTCTGTGTCCTGGGTGTCCATTGTGCAAGATTTGCAGGCGAGGTTCAGGCAGTGGCTCTGTTGCTCTCCTCTGCACTCCCAGCCTCTCCAGAAGGTTCTGATTGTGTACACCTGCCTGGGTGTGGCCACTTCCTGGTTGGGAGGGGTGGTGGTTGCACAGGATTGGCTGATTCCTCAATTGCTGTTTTTTTGAATTACCGATTCGGTATTTACCGAATCAGTATTTACCGAATCGGTATTGTGGATTCGGTAAATATTTACCAATTTTTACTGATTCAGTATTATTTACCGAATTTTTACGTACATCGGGAATACCGATTCATAAATACCGATTCGGTAAAATTCGGTAATTAGGAATCGGTATTTCCAGATTACCTACATATGGCCCTATATGTTCTCTCATTTTGCCTGGATGATGTCTCCCCTTTGCCGTCTTCATCCTGGAGCCTCCCGCTTGTTGTGCCGTCTTCCTTATGTGGCTCCACCTCCCCCATGTTCATTGTCTGTTTGTGGTATGTCTTTTTGTTTTTTCTCACCTTTTCTCTGTCCTATCCTTTCCCAACTTCTTTCTTCTATCATATACTTCTTATTGGACTCTTTTTTCCATCTCTTCATATTTCTTTCACACTTCTATTCCTTTCCCTTTTTCTTTTCCTTTTCTTCTGACTGGTCTCCCCCCTTTTCCTTCTCTTATTGCTCATCTTTTCATTTCCTGTAACTATGTTCCTGGTTTATATCTTTATTATCTATACTGTTACTCTACTATGTTCCTTTTATTGCGAAAAGTTATTTACACTGCATCCCTATATTTGGCTAACTGCAATTTTTCTTATCACATTTTATTAACTGCTTTATATATTTAGATGTCGTTAAAAGTTATATCTTGGAATGTTAAAGGTTTGGGTACTCCCATAAAACATCAACGGGTTTTATCGCATTGTGCTGGGTTGAAAGGTGATCTAGTTTTATTGCAAGAAATTCATGTGACACATAAGGAGGTATCTAAACTTCAATGACAATGGGTGGGTCATGTCTTTGCCTCTCCTGGTTCTGGGAAACGAAATGGTGTGGCCATTCTCTGTCATAAACGTTTGGATATCCAACTTGTACATCAAGATGCAGATACTGAAGGTAGATGGGTTTCAGTTTCTCTATTAGTTAACAAGATTCCTTTGACTATTTTTAATTTATATGCACCCACTAATCCCAACAAGCTTTTTTGGCCCCAGATTTTATCTAAATTAATGGTATGTACTGATGATTATCTGATAGTTGGTGGAGACTGTAATATGGTTGTTGACCCCTTTCTTGACAGATGTTCTAATTCTAAATGTATCCTTTCTTCTATTTACTCTCAATTCACATCTACTATAGCTCAAAGATCCCTTGTTGATGTTTGGAGACTATGTCACCCCACTCTTCAAGAATATACTTATTTCTCTCCTGTTCATTCCTCTCAATCTCGTATAGATTATTTATTTATTTCTAAAGGCCTTACACAACATATCTCCCATTCTGACATAGGATCTATTTTAATTTTGGACCATGCCCCTGTCTCCTTGGATTTAGATTTACTTCTCACCATTGAAGGAGTTAGGCGATGGAGATTTAACAATTCTCTTCTCTGGGATCCCAAGTTTACACCTGCTTTTCAGAAATTTGCAGACACTTTTTTTTATAGAAAATGAATCCCCACATGCTTCTCCCCAACTCATTTGGGACACTTTTAAAGCTGCTTCTAGAGACTTCATTATTTCTTTTGTAGCTCAGAAAAGGAAATCTTCCTTTCAGGCCCTGCACTTACTTAATGCATGTATTAAGCAATTAGAACTCTCCTTTTATTCTACAAAAACTCAATCTGCTTTGAATGAACTTATCAAAGCCAAATTTGCATTTAAAAACTTTTAACTGACTCCGCTAACTTATATTTGCTTTGTTCTAGTGCTAAATATTACGGTGCTCAAAATAAAGCTGGGAAGCTTCTTGCTAATTATCTTAAAATTAAAAAAGAACGCACTAAAATTGAATCCATTTTAACTCGGCCACTTCTAGAGTTCATAAATATGAAGATATTCTTTTGGAATTTACAAATTTTTACCAAAACCTTTATACTGCTGACTATCCTCCTCAACAAAATGATATTACTCATTATTTATCCTCTATTGCTCCCCTTCTTCTATTGATGTGGATTTCTCATCCTTAGAAGACGATATTCAAATTAACGACATTCTCACTGCTATTCAAACTATTAAAAAGCGAAAGCGCTTGGGCCTGATGGTTTCACCATCGAATTTTATGTACACTTTTCCAAAATCCTTCTTCCCAAATTACATCAATTGTTTTTATATTTTATCTCAACTCAGAAATCAGGAGTTTTTTTTGAGGAAGCTTTAATTTGTCTTCTCCCTAAGGAAAACAAAGATCACACGATGTGTAAAAATTATAGACCCATCTCTTTGATCAATTTAGATTATAAAATGTTTGCGAAAATTCTCGCTCTTCGTCTTGATTCTTTATTAACTCGCTTGATTGGAAAAGAACAATGTGGCTTCATTAATGGACGACATTTATCTGATAATACTCGTCTGTTTTTCAATGTCTTAAGCAAATCTAAATCATATAAAACATAATTAGCAGCAATTTCACTGGACGCAGAAAAAGCGTTTGATAGAGTCAGTTGGCCCTTTATTTTCTCAACCCTTGCTTGGTTCGGTTTTGGCCCAAAATTTATTAATTATGTTTTTTTATTATATTCCTCTCCCAGATCCTTTATTTTAGCTAATGGACTTGTATCTCCTTCATTTCCCCTTCACAGAGGAGTTCGGCAGGGTTGTCCACTATCTTCGTTATTATTTATCCTTGCTCTGGGACCTTTCTTAATAAAAATTCGACTAAATACAGCTATTCAAGGATTCCCGTATGGTGTCAATCACTTAAAACTATCAGTCTATGCAGATGACATCTTAATATTTATTTCAAATCCACAATCTTCCTTGCCTGCGTTTCTGTCAGAGGTAAATGATTTTGCTCTTGTCTCAGGTTATAAGTTAAATGCTGATAAATGTGAAATCCTTCCACTGAACAAACTCTGTTTTCATGCTGATTTTTTATCTTCCTTTTTTCACTGGAATCCAACTAAAATTAAATATCTTGGGCTGTGGTTTCATGCTTCTATTAAAGATACTGTTACTTCCAATCTAAAGGAATTACAATCTCTATTAACCACATCTACATCGCGATGGCACCCCTTAAATTTATCATGGTGAGGTAAACTCAACACTATTAAAATGATGCTAGTTCCTGTAATACTATTTTATCTGTCCAATATTCCGATTAACATTCCTAAGCTTTTCTACAAGACGTTATATGGTATCCTCTCGAAGTTTTTATGGCATAATAAAAAAGCTAGAATATCTCTTAGTAAACTTAAAAAGCCTAAACACATTGGAGGAGTTAACTTTCCAGATTTTCACTCCTATCACACTGCATTCTTTCTTAAACAATCTTCCTTTCTATTATCTGTTCATGGGACAGACTCTACACTTTACCCTTTATGGGTGGAGGTAGAAAAATCCTTTTTTCATCCCTTTTCCTTTGAAGAATATATTTTCCTTTCTCATATTCCCTTCTCATTATCTCTTCCTATTCTTAAAAATGCTCGTAAAATCTTCCAGCCTCTCTTCTCATCTGCTCAAGACGACCGTACACAATTTTTAAATTCATCAATTTGGTATAATAAACATATCACACTTAATAACAAATTTATTTTCTGGAAAGATTGGTTAACTCACTGGCCTTAAATGGACTCATCAACTTTTTCAAGATGGTAATTGTATTCCTTTTTCAATAAATCAATCACGCTTTTCTCTTTTCTCCTCTTATCAATCCAAATATCTTTCTCTAACTGCGGTAGTTCAAGCTTCTTATCAAGCTCTCTCCTCTGTTTCCACGCCTACTCCTTCACCTCCTCCCATAAGATCGATTTTGTGTAACTCTCCTTCCGCATCTCAAATTTATAAAGTCCTAATGGATATTCCCTTACTCGTGACAAATCAAACGTAGAATGCAGCTGGGACTCTGATTTGGGGAATCTTTTCTTATTCCAGTATGGAATAAAATCTGGACTAAAATAAGGAAGTCTTCTAGAGCAGCCAACACCACCCAAACTTTGTTTTTTATTTATAATAGACTTCTGATCACCCCAGCTAAATTACCCACTATTAACCCTGACATCCCCTCTACTTGTTGGTCTTGTCCTGCCCCATCAGCAGATTTCAAACATGTGTTATTTGATTGTCCAAACATCCATGCCTTTTGGAATCGAGTTTGGCGACAAATCAATATTATTTGCCACACACATGTTTCTTTATCTTTTCCCATATTTTTCTAGGAAGCATCTCCGAAGCTTGGTCATCTCTTTTCTTCTGATATACATATTATTGATTTACTCCTCGCTGTTGCTTTTCAGCAAATTACTAAGTCATGGAAAGATACCTCTGCTGTGTCTTTTCAGGCATGGTGGTATGGAGTCTGCTATAACCATCGACTAGACAGAGCCTATGTTTATCCCCTCACACTTTCTATTAAACGAGATCTACTTTGGTTGCCTGTCACTGATTTCTTAGCTGTATCAGCTAAACTGACACCTTCACATAACCCATACACTGAGGAATTGTCCAAGCCCCCCTGACTTTACGAATACTGTTTTGCTTTACATAATCATATCTTATGGTTGTATGTTAATCTAGTGTATTAGGAACTTTTCAGATATTATTGTTCATTGTACTAGTACATTATCTTCCCCCATCCTCCCCCACTTTTTCCCTCCCCCCTTTCTTCCTTCCCCTCCCCTTATATGCTCTAGCATTATTGTTCTATGCTTATGATAATGTATTTTCTTTTACTGTATTGTGTTTTATTTTTTCATCAAATAAACTATTTTCAAACTTAAAAAGATTGTTTATGTGCAGGAAGGGACACCTTCCTACACATAAACAATCTTCCCCTGCTCGCAGACACCCTTGCACCAATGTGTTGGCGCTATACTGCTAAGTGTAGCGCCAGCGCAGGGGGACACACAAGGCTGCACCATATCCTTGTAAATATGGTGCAGCCTTGCATTTCTGAAGTGGCGGAGTGAGGCGTTAAGCCATGACGGCTAACGCTTCACTCCGCCACTTCATTGTACATATGCTCCTTAGATTTAATCTTACTTCATTCAATAGGATCCAGGTGGCCTGCTCTACAAAGTTTTTCGTAGTATGTGTATTTTACTCTAGACTTCAATGTTACTTGCTCCTTAAATCATAGTAGTAAAATATGCTTACTCTTGGACATGATGCGCAACATTTAGTCTGTGAATGACCATATCTTACTCTTTGCAGGTAAGTCAAACTAAAGCCCAAACTAAGAATCAAATGCATACATAAAAAGTAGAGAATTTGGTTACGAAACGTGTCACTGGTTCTATACATAGATTGCAGTGCATGGAATACAATTCATATTTGAGACACACTGTTTTCTCATTTTAAATAGCATGCTGGCAACTAAAACTGCGAAAAGCATATGTCGTCCACAGCATAATGTCTCCTCAACATGGACAATTTCAGAACATATTGCATTTTTATTCTCCATTATATCAATTACTCACAAATATGACAATAGTTCATATTTTGAAATTCATGACTTTTGGGAATAGCAACGAGGCGATCTTTCTACCGACATAATAACATGTCAACACAGTTTTCTGGTTTACTCGACTTCATAAATTGTTTTCTCTTTTCCTAGGCTCCGTGTAGCCAAATAAATTGACAATACGCAAAACCTTAAAGTCTCGACATCAGCACATAAATGCAGCTTGAATGTTTCCAGCTGAAAGTCCCAGCTCACTATTGAGACATGATTATACCAGATGATGTGATATGTTTTCAGTTGCCAAAGTCTATTTTATTCCAAGTCATACTTACTAGGCCAATACCAACATATCCAAATTGTCAGCAAGTTCCCATGTGGCTGAAGCCAGACATTCATTCGTACATACTGCAATGTGTGCATTATTTTAATATTTTGGAGGCGAGTAAATTGCACTGTGAGCAGCCAATTAACTTAGAAACCAGGGATCGTCCTCACTATTAAAGATGTTCAGTCCAAGTGCATCTATGGAACATTAAATCCACCCAGAATTTTAGCGACAGTATATGTGATGAGGATTTTTTAGTAGGTATAATTCCTAAAAATATTGTGAATGATTAACATGAAAATAGAAAGTAAAGTGTGAAAATCACAAGTAAATCTAAATATACATGTGGAGGCGACGTTAAGGCTGAACCCCAATGAAAGTTCAGCTGCCTGACAGTTGAAACTCATAAAAATAAGATGAAATGCTTTTATTCATTTGCCACACATTTGTCCATAAATAGCAATACCATGAAAATGTAACCTCTATGCGCAAAAGGCTTATTTACCAAAGGCAAATCTAATTTCGTTTCCATTAAAAGCGAATTTTCACTCATAAAGGGATTTACACTTGTGCAATATAGTGGCAACATATTTATTTTATTACGTTTGCAAATTCTACACGTGATCAGGGAGGAGGTTTTTCAAGGCGAAGTTTCCATTGAAGGTTTGGGAGCATCCCTCAACTCGTAAGTTGGTGGGTATTCAAAATCCTTTTTCTGTCTCATTCCCATCCTGGAATCTGTGATAGATTTACATCTGTCCAAAGCAGGAGTAAATCGTGTTCCATATTTTGAACGCGAATAGAACATTGTCAGTATTGGTGAGGTGCAAAGGAAATACTTTTTCTTGAGCAACACATTTTAGAGAATGCCAGTTGGGAATAAATCCATTTGATGTTACCGTCCCTAACCTGCTAATAGTTCACATTTGGTGATGGAGCTGATAAAGCATGTTAAGTGTTAATATCTCCCCTCTTCTTCTATATTGCCATTGTAATGGAGTGAGGGATGAAAGGAGAACAGTGACTTTTTAGGTCTAGAGTATGCCAAGAACTTTTGATTTCTAGTAAAAATTATGTGGGCTCTGAAACGAGTTGAGTATTGTGCCACCTATTGGAATAAATTAATTCTTCGTTAAATCTCTTGGCCCGCGGTTTTTGCTGTTTGAAGAAAGATGTGCAGCATGGTTTAAGGATTTTACGGGAACCGCCATCCCACTACGTGACCGCCGTCATAAAGAAGGCTCGGGTAAGGCGACTTTCTTTTGTTGATATATATATATATATATATACTCGCTCCACTGCACCTTGACCAGCGCACTCCCGGACGGGTGCTCAAAACGCAGAGGTGCGTCCGCGTCAATCATTCACGCTCACTTTCTTCTCTCTGGATCGAAAGGCACTCACAGTGGTCTTTGTCAGCTAAACAGCTTTAATTGCATAGCCAACATGTTGTCTGTACGAATTAAAGCTGTTTAACGACAAAGACCCCTGTGAGTGCATTTTATGATCCAGAGAGGGAAGGAAAGTGAGCGTGAATATATATATATATATATATATATATATATATATATATATATATTATCTACTGGCGGTCGCCAGTAGATAGTTATAGTTACAACCTATTATCCATAGGAAATCCGCGACATTCTATTTGAGATAACTCTCTTGCCGGTTGACGTATCTTCGCGAAATTTTCAAACTTTGTGGCCCGCTCCGGTCCGCTCCTTCCCTGAAAGTCTCGGGAGATTCGTCAAACGGGGGCCGAGAAAAAGGGGGTCCCAAAACGCGTTTTCCCCATGCATTTTTCCATAGGAAACTTTAGACACGGCTACAGCCTGAACTGTTGAACGGAATTACACCAAATTTGGCAAAGAGGTAGTTCTTGGTTCAGAAAGAACCCTTTTGTTAAATGGTGTAAATCTGCTCAGTAGTTGCTGAGAAAATCAAAAGTAAAAAGATAGTGATATCTATGGCCGAGTAGGGTCCGCGTACCCTCCCGATCACGAGCTGCATGTTAATTGGTTGTCAGCTGGCTGTCAACATTCCGATTCAGGAAATGTTGGCAGCCATTTTGTCCCTCGGTAGAACCGAGGGACAGAAACAAGTGCGCAAAGCGCACAAAGGGGGCAGGGTAGAAACACCCTGACCCCTAGGCTTGCTCAGGGGTCCCACAAGGACCCCCTGGGCAAAAAAAATAAATTTTTAAAATCGGCAGGATGCGCTCAGGTGCGCGAATCCTGCCGAGAAAAATCGAAGCGCGGTCTCCCGCGCTCGATTGTATTTTGCCCCCGGGTGGCCCAAGTCCCGGGGCATGGTGGGGGTTAATTTTATGTGTGGGGGCCTCAAGGGCTCCCAAGCCCCGGGGACCGCCACCCCCGGAGCTTTTTTAATGGTGCGGGAGGGCTCTGAGCCTTCCGCAGCCCCGGGGACCACCACCTCCCCGGGCTTTTTTTTTAAATTGAAAACCTGTGTGGGGGCTCCAGCCCTCCACACGCCCGGGACCGCCACCTCCCGGGGCACTAAACATTTAAATATGGGGGTCCGTTACGGACCCCAGAGCCCCGGGACCACCACCTCCCCGGGCTGTGACCTGAATGGGAGGGGGCCGCGCGGCCCCCTCCTGGAGCCCTTGATGGCCCTGGGGACCGCCACCCCCAGGGCCGGCTCCTGCAGTGTCCCGGGTGCCTACCCTCGGGACACTGCTGTTTGCAATGACAGGACGGAGCCTCGCGGCTCCCGTCCTGTCATTGCAAACTTGCTTTGGATATTGGAAGAGAGAGCAGGAAACCTGCTCTCTCTTCCAATATCCAAAGCTGATTGCTTTCCACATGGGGAGCAGCATGTTAGCTGCTCCCCATGTGTAAAGCAATGCCGGCTCCCGTAGGACACGGGAGCCGGCGGGACTGTGGGGGTTTGGGGACCCCCAGAGTCCCCAACGAGAGGCCAGGCCCCGGGGATGGGGTCCCCGGGCCATAAGAGGCCACGGAGGGGGCCACGCAGCCCCCTCCCCAAAGTAAAAAAATAGAAAAACAATAAAAAAAGTGCAAGGCCGGCCCGGGGATGGGGTCCCCGGGGCCTTAAATGGCCTGAGGAGGGGGCCACGCAGCTCCCTCCAAATAAAAAAAAGAGACCATGCCCCGGGGATGGGGTCCCCGGGGCCAATACAGGCCCAGGGAAGGGAGGCCACGCGGCCCCCTTCCCGTTTTTTTTTTTTATTTTAATTTTAAAAAGGGGTAAGGCCCTGGGGGATGGGGTCCCCAGGGCCCAAAAACAGAAAAAAGGAAGGGGGGCTACACAGCTCCCCTTCAGGGGACAAAATTATTATTATTTTTTTAAACGATCGGGCCCGCAGGCCCCGCCCCTTCCTTCACCACTCTGCAAACGCGCCCTGGCACGTTTGCAGAGGGGAACGACTCCCCTTGAATACTGGGGGTCCCTGGGGGCCAACTAGCCCACCAGGAACCTCCAGTATGCGCTAGGGGCTGCCTTGCAGAGAGGTGTACAGAGGCCACGCCCCTTTTACACCTCTCTGCAACGCAGCTCTGTGGCGCTTTTGGAGGTATATGGTGGGCTAGTTGGACTCCGGGGACCCTCAGGATTCAAGGGGACTTAATCCCCCAACTTAAAACGCGCCACGTGGTGCGTTAGCACAGTGGTGAAGGAGGGGGCGGGCCTTCAGGTGACATGTGTGCAAACAGGCCCGTGGCGCGTTTTAAGATGGGGAATTAAATCCTCTTCATCCTGAGCGTCCCTGGGGCCAACTAGCCCAACAGGTACGTCCAGAAAGCGCCACAGAGCTGCGTTGCAGAGAGGTGTAAAAGGGGTGTGGCCTCTGTACATGTCTCTGCAACGCAGCCCCTGGCGCATACTGGAGGTTCCTGGTGGGCTAGTTGGCCCGTAGGGACCCTCATGATTCAAGGGGACTTAATCCCCAACTTAAAACGCGCCACGGAGCGCGTTTGCACAGATGTCACCTCAGGCCCCGCCCCTCCCTTCACCATTGTGCAAATATTCCTCTAAAATCAGCCGAAATACGAATTCTGTTTTACTCACCTGTTATCAGGAGAGACCTCAGTGCTGCATCTTTCAGCCCAGTACTAATCCTGAAAAGTAATTTTAACCGTACTTACGAGTAACTTGAATTTCCTTCATAGGCTAACATTGACTGGTTTCACTTGGAAATTCTTCTAAGTGTGGAGTTTTGGAACTTTATAATATTCCTCTAAAATCAACCAAAGTACGAATTCCAATTTACTCACCTGTTATCAGGAGAGAACCCAGTGCTGCATCTTTTAGCCCAGCACTGACCCTGAAAAGTAATTTTAACCGTACTTACCAGTAACTTGAATTTCCTTCCATAGGCTAACATTGACTGGTTTCACTTGGAAATTCTTCTAAGTGTGGAGTTTTGGAACTTTAAAATATTCCTCTAAAATCAGCCGAAATACGAATTCCGATTTACTCACCTGTTATCAGGAGAGACCTCAGTGCTGCATGTTTCAGCCCAGTACTGATCCTCAAAAGTAATTTTAACCGTACTTACCAGTAACTTGAATTTCCTTCCATAGGATATCATTGCCTGCTTTTTGCTGAAAAGTTTCTAAGTGTTGATTTTTGAAACATACAAATATTCCTCTAAAATCAGCCGAAATCCGAATTCTGATTTACTCACCTGTTATCAGGAGAGACCTCAGTGCTGCATCTTTCAGCCCAGTACTGGTCCTGAAAAGTAATTTTAACCGTACTTACCGGTAACTTGAATTTCCTTCATAGGCTAACATTGACTGGTTTCACTTGGAAATTCTTCTGTGTGGAGTTTTGGAACTTTATAATATTCCTCTAAAATCAACCAAAGTACGAATTCCAATTTACTCACCTGTTATCAGGAGAGAACCCAGTGCTGCATCTTTTAGCCCAGCACTGACCCTGAAAAGTAATTTTAACCGTACTTACCAGTAACTTATATTTTCTTCCATAGGAATCCATTGTCTGCTTTTCAGCAGAAAAGTTTCAAAGTGTCGATTTTCACAAACTACAAATATTCCTAAAAATCGCCTGTATGACTTAAACGCATTCTTTCAACTGTTTACAGGAGATGCACCAGTGCTGGATCCAGGATCCAACACTGAGTAAGAAAAGGTAACGATAACAGTTTTTACCTTCTAAGTGAATTTCCTTCCATAGGATAACATTGGTGATTCTATGAGAAAAAGTTTCTAAGTGTCAACTTTTAAAGTACAATAATATTCCTTAAAAATCACGACTGTAACCAAAACGCTTTTACTCAACTGTTTACAGGAGATGTGCCAGGACTGAATCTAGGATCCAGTCCTGTGGTTAGAAAAGTAATCCATAAAGTAACTAATTGCATTTAACTAGAAATTCACATTGAGCTGAATGTTGCATTGTGTTTGAAAATGTGTTGCCCATTGCAACAACTGTAACTACTGTACTTAAAAGTCTATTGCCTATGTGCAAAGTATTTAAACTAAAGTAATTCATTCTGAGAAAGTATTTTTGTAATGTAATGTATAATGTAATTACAATGTAATTTAAAAATAAAATATGTAAAAAAAATTGTTTCTAAAAATGGAGTAAATTAGTATTAAAAAAATGTATATAACAATTAATACATTTAAAAATTGTCATTTACAAAACCTTTGAAATAAAACCATAGGTTTTAGGGACAGTTATAGTTAGTTGGACATTGCACTCGTACAAAACCCGGAAATTCCCCGTTATAGTTAGTCCAGCTAACTATAACTCGCGCCCCGCAATGCACTGCTGATGACGTCACATATTACATCACTCATGACATGGTCAGTGACATCACTGATGACATCACTGATGACATCTCAAATGACATCACTGATGACATCACTGGTGACATCATCCATGTGATAATTTCATGCATCTTCTCACACCCTAATATAACCTTTGATACACCCACTCTAAATTACAGACTGCCATTCGCAAAACCATAGACACTCCAACACCAATAACTACATACCCACTCACTGGTTCTTAGGTCTACGCACACATCAACTCACTCACCCGTACAGTCACTCATACTTACGGTCACTCAGTACAGGACTATCATATGCACTCATACTCCTATATAGACACTCAAACACCGCCACTCATCCATAGAGGTACTCACACACCTAGTCAGTCATGCAAATAATTAAACACACTACCATTTACTCACCTATACAGTTATACACATACCAGCTCACTTACTCATACAAATACTAGCACATTCTTACGCTCTTATACAATCACTGATACAAGCACACACTCATCCATACAGCCACTATCACAATCACTCACTCTCGCTTATAGCTATTTATATACTCCAACACACATATATACTGCCTTTCACATATGTAGTTACTCACACATGTACCACTGGGACATACATTCACTCACTAACACACTCTTACACACACTTACCCACCCATACAGTCTATCACAGATGCACTCTTGAAACCATCCACCCAGTGAATCACCCACTCACACATTTATGCACAGAGTCGCACACACCCCTCCCACACAAACACTCAGGCACCCATACAGATACTCACACAAGCATTCATTAACTCATATAGACACTCATGTAGCTATTCACAAACACATGCAGCCACTTACACAGCAACAGACAGACGTATACAGACATTCACCCAGTTTAGTCACTAACCCATGCATTCAGTAAGATACGTTAAATCACTCACTTATACAGTCAGTCACGCACCTACTAAATCATCCATACAGACACTTACACACCCACTCATTCTTCAATACGTCTTTTCCTATATATATTAAAAATATTTAAACTTTACAGAAACACACAGTCACTGGATGATGTCAACATTGATGTCATTTGAGATGTCATCAGTGATGTCATCAGTGATGTCACTGACCATGTCATGAGTGATGTAATATGTGACGTCATCAGCAGTGCATTGCGGGGGCGCGAGTTATAGTTAGCTGGACTAACTATAACGGGGTAATTTCACGGGTTTTGTACGAGTGCAATGTCCAACTAACTATAACTGTCCCTAAAACCTATGGTTTTTTCTGTGAATATATATATATATATATATATATGTACCTTTTTGAGGTGGCAAACTGCTTGATTCACAGAATTGGGTCATTTGCGAATGCAAAAAGGCATTTCCAAATATACAAACCCCAAACTGAGATTAATGGCAATTTGGATTTATGAATTGGTATTTGGAGGGGCGTGTTTAGGGCGCCCCTTCAAAATACCGATTTGCATTGGTATGGTGACCGAAATGCGGTCGAAAAACATTCACACTTTACCGCCAACTCAAAGTTGGTGCTAACCCATTCGCAAGATCCCTTCCCCTTTAAGAATGGTTGAAAAAATATTTTGTAAGAGAAGAGACTGGTCCAAGGGACCACTGCCTACTCTTAAAAAATGAAATTCAAATGTGTAATTTGAAAAAAAAAATGCATTCTGGTTTTCTTTAAGGAAAACGGGCTGAATTAAAAAAAAAATATTGCTTCTAATTTAAAGCAGTCACAGACATGGTGACCCCTGCAGGTCACCATCCCTGTGATGGCAGCAAATCGTAGTGGGTCTCAAATTAATTCACTAATATTCATGAGTTAGGTCTATTAGCGAGCCACTATGAATCACTAAATGAAGCTCAATGAGTTTCATACATTAGGAATAGCGATTTCCTAATTACAATTCTCAATAAATCCCAATTAGGAAATCGCTATTCCCAATCTCCGTACATCTAGCCCCTAATGTTTTATTAAAACAAAGCAGTCAAGTATAGGAAGAGAGGAGAGAAAGATTAGAGAAGATGGGAGTGAAGAGGGTAGAATGTTAGTGAGGGTGGCACATTCAGGGCTACGGTCGTGCTGCAGTTTGAATTTCTACCAAAATGCATTTAGGCCACATATAATATATTATACGACCTCTAAGCGGAATTGAATTAATTAAACACATCCAATGCGGTTTGATTTTCTGAAGATATAGCTTGATGGAGTCCCAAAGCTTCCTGGATGGACATCAGTAGTGGTTTTAGTTGTGATTCAGTGTTATCTGAAATTCTTACATTAGACAACCATGCCCACCAAATGTGAAAAGAGATGCTTGCTAAACTGTTCCTTTCAGCAAGAATCAGCTTGTACCCATTGCTAATAGTAGGTCTATTAGGAGTGTGTCGGGAGGTGTGAGATCGGTTAAGCTGCATAAATGCCTAATAATGCTTTGTTGGGTTCAATCTTGAGATGCATCTGAAATATTTTTGGGATAATTGATTGGATATGGTGCTTTAGAGGTAAAATGTATTTACAATTGTAAAGCATGTGGTGCAAATCTTCTATATCTGAGTTGCAATTCCAAAAAGGTTGAATTCTCAGTTTGTGGAGTCTTTCCGGTATCCAATAGGCAAGTGTATTGTCCATAACCCAGTTTGGCTAGTACCAGTGAGACTTTTCCTTTGAAGGGTGAGAGACATATTTTTTCCCACAAAGATATGGAGATGGGGTAGTATTGCTATTTATTCCAGAGAGCTAGCGTTTTATGATGTATGTGGGAATAGAAGTAAGTTCCTAAAACACTGTAAGTAAAGGAGATGTTTTCATATCCAACCGTCAGTCTCCTGGTCCAGGCAGCAACTGCCACCACGAACCCTAGGAGCATTCCACCCTTATAACATTCCAAACTCCACAGCCAGACCCCCACACACCCAATTTCCCGCACAACCGAAAGAAGTAGCTACTTAACAAAGCACATGGAATACCCACAACTGATAATATACCAATAATTGTAACAAAACCAAAAAATCTGAATTACATACAAGCAATTACCTACAGAAGAAGATAACTATAATTACAGTTTAAAATACAGGTGTTTAGAATATGCAGATGTCTAGCGTGCAGATGTCTAGGTTAAATTAACACGCATATATTAAAAAAATGTTTAACATAGATGGCGATCCCCGTATTACATGACAAAATCTTTGTAACAGAGAATTAATAGGCCATTGAGATTGACGAACTAGATCCCAACTCTCGGATTAGCCATAATCACTGATATTTGCTCTAAATTGTGAGCACGCATACTTAGTCATTGAATTTGGAACAATTGATACTACAGATTTATTCCACAGCGTACCATTTTCTAACACCACAACATTGTGTTTAACCTCTCAGACTTGTACTGGGGTAGAGAAACGTCCTCTCTGAACATGACCTGTTTTTTTATTTCTAACCGTGTCATTCACATTGACTTGCAATGAACGACACCTATCTTTTGAGCGATACACTGAACCATTCTTCTTACATCAACAGCACTCTCCTCCATGTCAACATCAATGCATTTCCTCTTCATCAATTCTTTGTTAAATTTGGAGCTGGCAACCCTCCCCTTTAATAGGGTAAAAGGTGAGATCCTCGTACCGATATTTGTGATGGTTTTTATGGCCAACAACATAGACTTAACAACTGACTTCCATTCCAATTAACAAATAAACGCTAGCAGCAATTGGCCCTTGATCATATGGTTCAATCTTTCTACTAAACCATTACTACAGGGACAATATAAGGAATTTCTCACCGATTTAATAATGTGTGCATTTCTTTGGCCACAAACTCAGTGCTATTATCCATTATCCTCAGGACAATCTTGTCTCAAAAATACATCTTGAAGGAATTTAATGATAGCTTGTGAATTTCCTTTATCCACAGACTTTGTTTTAGGACATTTGGAGAAATAATCAATGAAACAAAACCAAACTTGGGTCGACTACACAGGGCCCTGAAATGTCCAAAGCTAAGTTATGCCATGGTAATTTGCTACAGGTCATTGGATAAATGGGACTAGGTACAGTCACCTGAGACTTGTCACTCAAGACACATACAGTTCAGTCTCTCACAAAATGTGCGCTTCTCTGTCAACTTCAGGCCACCAAACATCTTCTCTCAACCTCTGTTTTATAGAACGCATTCCCACATCTTGGTCATGCACTAATTCTAGAATCTTTCTGCCGAGACCCCTTGGAACCACCAACAAACCAATTCTAAGTAGTATACCATCCTCCACAGATAATACATCCTCCACATGCTTGTAAGGGCTGAGATTATCCTGCAACTCTTTGTTGTTGGACCATCCTTTGGATAAACTATTCATAACAGTCTGTACTTCACTATCATCTAGTAACACAGTAGCACACACCATTTCAAGATCATCAATATGTTCCCATTGTACATTCTCCTCAGACAAGGGAAGCCTAGATAGGTAATCAGCCATACAATTTTGGCACCAGCAACATACTCGAGTGCAGGGATACTCAAAGTACGGCCTGGGGGCCAAATGCGGCCCTCCTGACCTTAACATGCGGCCCCCTGGTCAACAGTAGTACTGGGCTGCTGTTTTCTTGACTTAGCACTAACATTGAGAAATATGTTAAATACACAGGCAAGCCTTTATTTAAAGGTTAATTGAAGTTAAAGAAAGGAAGTAGCTAGGTTATCCTGTATTGCTAACTTTAGGAACACCTTTATTTTAAAAAATATGATAAGGTCTCTTCAAAATTCAAAAAGTGCATTTTATTAACATGCAGAACAGTTACACCTTAATACGTCACACTATATAAGTATTTTTTTAAAGCAGTAGTTTTCATTTTTTTTTTTAAATATATTTTTATTTTGCCATAAAGAACAGTGCAGCTGCAGCAATAGATCGTGGTGCTTATAATACCATAAATATGGAACTATATATAACGTAATAAAACCATTATCAGCTAAAGCCTATAAAGGGCTATATACAGGCAATAAATAGATTTAGAGGTTAAAGCAGTTACATTTGTCTCTTCAAGTAAACAGAGCTATATACAATATACAGATAAGAGGCAAAGGATACAACAGCATTTCATCACTTAGACTTTATTCTGGATAGTTTTTGCCATACATTTCATTCTGCCTGTGTGAACGGGGTAACCCAAGTTGTAAGCGGGCCCCATATATTTTTCCCTTTTGTCCTACCCTTTCTACCTCTTCGCTCATAAAGTGCCTTTTCTAGATTATAAATGTGCAAAAATCGGCCTTTCCACTGTTGAAAAGTTGGAGGTTGCGGGTCTAACCAGGCAGAGGCAACACAAAGTCTATAAACTGACATCGCAATAAAAATAAGCTCTTCTCCCTTTTTCCCTATTAATTCATTCACCCCCAATAACATAAGATGAGGTGACAGAGGAACATCCTCCTTTAAAACAAGCTGTAAAAAAGCAGATATTTCTCGACCCAGTGGCTCAATGCAAGGACAAGTGGAGAAAATGTGTATTATATCTGCAGCATGTGCCTTACACCTAAAACAGTGAATTCCCTCCACTCCGCCCCATTTCACAATTTTCGCAGGCGTGATATAAAGGTCAAACAGGGTCTTGAAATGTTGTGATTGTAAATTAGCAGAACACAGCACGGAGTTCCCCTATTCGACTGACTTCAGAAAACAAGAATCCAAAACCCCCAGTTTATCCTGCCATCTCTGCCTGTGCTTATCTAGATCATCTGGCAGTCCTTCCAGCAGGCAACTATAAAGTTGTGAGATTGAGGAACCCGAAGTACGAATTAACAATTCAATTAACGCCACATGCCCAAAGCCTGCAGCGCCACCAGCTTTTTTAAGAAGGAAATCCCTTGGCTGTAGGAATTTTAAAAAATCCCGGGGGCCTATGCTAAATCTTTCCCGAATTATGTCAAAGGGAGCTATGTAATCCCCAGCCAGGAGATCCCCAATCCTATAAAAGCCACCTCTTCCCCACCTTGCCAAGCACTCATCTTGTATGGCCATCGGGAGCTGATCATTCCCAATCAAGGGGGTATACCTACTAAACCTGCCTATCCCTAGTTTTGTCCTTACACCAGCCCAGTTACGAAAGGCGGTGATCAAGACCTTAAACCGAGTTTTTTTAAAGTAACTGGCTTCATAAAATTTCAAAAGACAACCGTTAGCCCGTGTGCCAATCAAGATTTTGAATATTGAGGGGACATAGTTAGGGTCATTTCCATCCCTAGCCTTGACGCCGAGGAGAGGCCCATAATATTGCAAGACTGTAGCTAAATAATATAGCTTAAAATGTGGGAGTCCCCATCTCCCTCTCTCCCTTGGGAGGGATAGAAATGCGTTAGCTCTCCTCGTTCTGCCATAGGACCAAATAAATCTCGCTACCTCCCTCTCAATTTGCCGAAACCAGAAATTATGTATTTCCAAGGGAATTGTGCGAAAGATATACAGCACTTTTGGCAAAATCATTATTTTGATGATATTGCACCTCCCCATTATTGACAACTTCAGGTTGTCCCATCGCTGGAGGTCGTTTTTAATTTTCCCCATTATGGGAGCCATGTTTAGCTCTACAATATCCTCCACCTTAGCAGTAATGTACACCCCTAGATAAACCGCTTTCTCCACAATCCTAGTATCCGAGGAAGTAACGAATCTATTTATCACGATCTGAGTTTTAGCTCTATTCAGCGAGAAGCCCGAGTGAGTCCCAAAATCTTCCGCAATGCTTTCCACGACGTGCATTGCTCCATCGGGGTCGGAAGTAATTATGGCCACATCGTCGGCATACGCCAGGAGCTTAGTATCCCAACCGTGCAGACTAACAGGGATGATATCTGCCGAGGCCTCCAATCGTCTAAGAAAGGGGTCTATATATAATGCGAATAACGGGGGGAGGACGGGCAGCCCTGCCTAGTCCCCCTGCCAATTGAAAAAGCCTCCGATTCCTCCCCCATTATTCTTAGTCGTGCTATGGGGTTGATGTACAAGACCGGTATCGCGTTCACAAATGAATCCCCCAAGCCATTAGCCTCCAAAACCTTCCATAAATAGTTCCATGACACACGATCGAACGCCTTCTCTGCATCCAAGAAGGCAACCCCCATAGGATTTGTGAAACCTTCAGTAGCGTCAAAAAGTGAAATTACCCTTCTGACGTGATGTGCCGTCCCCCTCCCCTGTATAAAACCGTGCTGCCAAACTGAAACAAGTTGATGCATCACAGAGTTCAACCGAGTGGCTAAGATCTTTGAGTATAGTTTGGCATCGCTGTTAAGCAGCATAGTGGGTCTATATGAGCCCATACTAATAGGATCTTTGCCCTTCTTTAAGAAGACAATAATATTGGCAGTGCCCCAAGAGCCAGGTGGTAGAGCTCCTTCCCTGACCTCCTTAAATAAGCCAAGCAGAGCCTGACAAGTCTCACTAAAGAAAACCTTATAAAACTCTATAGGGATACAATCGGTACCCATTGCCTTACCTACATGTAGGGCTTGAAGTGCGCAATATAGCTCCTCCTGTGAGATATCCAGCCCCAATTGTGAACCCTCCTCCTGGGAGACCCTCTCTCTCGGAATAAATTCCCCCAGTTCATCATCCTCTAAAGGAGTAGTAGATGGAGAAGCCCTATATAAATCCTCATAGAACTCCCTAAAGGCCTCTCTGATATCCCCGGGATCTGTAACTACAGTCTCCCTCATATTCTTGACCTGTTCAATATGACCTGACGCGACCTGTTGCCGAGCCCTGACTGCCAATAAGCGACCAACGTTCTCACTGAATTCATAGCAGTCCTGTCTTTTGGCCAAGTACTGCCCTGCTGTCCTCTCAGCATTAAAGTCGGACAGGCATGCTTTGGTGACCGTGATAGAATTCAAAGTTGCGGAGACATCATCTCCCCTAGCCACCTTGCATATTAATTCTGTTTCCAGACGGGCAAGCTTTTCATAAAACAATTTAATCTGTGCAGCCCCTTTTTTCTGTTTGGTCAAGCTATATTGCAATGTCTCCCCTCTCACTGCTGCGTTGAAAGCATCCCACATCATTCCAGGAGGAGCACTACCAATATTATTGTCAAAAAACTCTCTAATCCAACCCTTCATATATTCAACATATTCATTGTCTGATAGAAGTGCCCTCTCGAACGTCCAGCTCGTATACTCCTTTCGTATTCCACTAAGTGGGAGTTCCAGGACAATAGTGTTGTGATCAGACATTACTCTGGGAAAAAGCTCCACCCTAGCCTTCTGAAGAAGAGATGGGGAGATTAAAAAATAATCAAGCCTAGCAAATTCGCCGTGAGGGGCGGAATAATAGGTATAGCCAGGATCCCCGACTTTCAGTTTAGCCCATACATCTACCAAACCAATATCTTTTAAGAAATTATTATACGCCCTCATAGAGTGTGGTTTACGCCCTTTGCTAGATACCCCAGTATCACCTGAGATTCCTCTCGAACCATTAAGATTTAAATCTCCACAAACCACATATGGTGCAGACCAAGAAGGACGTTCATTAGCTAGAAAATGCAATAAGCCCGGGTCATCTAACACTGGTGCATATACTGAGCATAATGTAAAAAAACCAGCACTACATCTACATTCCATTATAACCCACCTACCATTCCTATCCACCACCTTTTTCCCCGGAGTAATGGAGCTACCTTTCGTAAGGATAGCAACACCCTTAGTCCTAACATCTTGTGTTGTATAAGCTATGACCTTCAACCCCAAAGATTTAAGCAGATCACAGTCCTTCCGTGCGATATGGGTTTCCTGAAGACAGTATAGATCGGCCTTTAGGACTTTAAGATCTTCATGAACCTTTCTTCTTTTCGCACTATCATTTAGCCCACAGATATTAATAGTGGCAATTCGTAATTTAGACATTATACCAATTGAAAATTTTTATCAAACTGTAAGACCATATCACCTTTATCTCAGACATTATATTGCCCGCCAACCCCTCCAGTCCGGATTTCATTCCTGAATGATCTCTAGTCTTTAATACACTCCAGAAATCACAAAAATCACAAAAGATAAACTTCAGCTGCAGTTCACACTTCACCGTTTTACACTGTGCCCCCCCTTTCAACCACCCACCCCCGCCACTCCGTCCACCCAATCCCCTCCCCACCCTACCTACCCTACCTTTGAAAGCAGCTGGAACCATAGGGTCCGAGTGATGGAGGTAGCAAAGAGCACCGCAGCCCCCCCCCAGCCCCCTGTGCACCCATCAAACCATCAAACCATCCGGCCCTTAAGAACCCTTAAGAGCCAATAGAGGGAAATGGGACCACCTAAAAAAAATAAAAAAGAGGGAGACATCCCCTATTTTGCCATGCTTCCCCCGGGGCTCGTTTAGTGAGGCTGATAAGTAAGACCGTTGAACTACTTTAAAGCCAAATATAGTTATTATCTCCCCCGAACTTGTTCCAGATATTCTCTCGCTTGAATTTCAGAAGTAAAGAATTTAAAGGACCCTCTAACAACTGTCTTCAACCTAGCCGGGGCCAGCAAGTATGCCTCAAAACCTGTTTCTTGGTAAGGTTTGATTAGTTGCCGTAGTCGCCATCTGCGTTCCACAGTGATGTGGCAAAAATCGGGGCCCACACAAAAGGAATAATCTTTATACTGCCTTCTAGCCTCTGGACGTCCTTTCTCAGAAATAGCCTGTCTAAGCAAATAATTGCCAAAAAAAACTAGAATGGCCCTCGGCTGGTTTGCGTCTCTGCCAGAAGTCTTGCGAAGGACAGCTGGGAACTGGTGTACCCGCTGGATTTCTCGCTCCCAGTCCCAACCCGCAAGCTCTGGAAAAGCTTCTTTAAGTAAACCTAATATAAAAGAGCGAATATCCTCCCCCTCTAGCCCTTCCTTGATCCCAAGAAAGTGGAGGTTATTCCTCCTCTTGCGATTCTCCATTTCTTCTAGTTTCCACATCGCATCCTTTAGTTGTGCTTCATGGGATGTAGTTCCATCCCTCACAGCAGACAGTTCTCTTTCGACAACTACAGTTCTCTCTTCAATAGCATTCATCTGCTCCCCAATCTCTGTGCAGGCTTTACCAACTTTCCGGACTGCACCTTCCAGCTTCTTTGTAGCCTGTTTTGCTTTCTTTCCGTCCGCCCTGGTCTCTGCGCGATGTTCTTTAATTGATTCTAAAATCATATTTAACGCAGAGTTCATATCAGCGGCTCCCTTAGGTTGCCCCTCCGTGGAGTATCCGACCTGATCCGTCGCCAATTCCGCGGGACCAATGATCCTTGTGTGAGAATAATCCCACTTCAGCCCGGAGCCTGTGGGCCGCCTTCCCTGGTTTCTTAGCATCTCGGCATGCCCCTTAGCCCCTTTAGAACTCCTTCGGCGTTTTTGACGCTTTAGGGCAGTCTCTGCTGCTTCAAGAGTGCTAGAGTCCGAGGTCAGGGCACTGTCACCGCTTTCGCTATGGTCAGAATCTGAAACACCTGACAGTGAATCCTCGGCAAGAGAAAAAAACGTATCTGTGTTGTTTGATATATTGTCGTTTGTTGATAAACCATCAGGAGCTTTGGTGTATACCGGCCCTCCAGAAGCACCTTCTTGTGCAGTTAATAACATGCCCGGTGAGGGGTCAGATATGGTACATGAACCGCTCGCTAGGGCATCCTGAGCCATCTCGTTTGGAGTGCTAACCCCCTCCTCCTCCAGAGCTTCAAGCTGCACCGTCAGGATCTCACCAAAGCATCCCCCAGATGCTCGCTTGGGGCCTGTTCCTGATTCTCCAGATTCGGGTTATGCAAAAGTTTGGGAGTACATAAGCTCAGAATTTCCTCTTTAGATTTAAAGAAATCAGTAATGGCCGGTTGGGGCGGTACAGGATTTGAGGCTAAATCAGCCCCGTCAGGGGTTACCCCCCCTTCTTCCATTATCTTTGAGGCAGTCACTTTCCGTCCCCCGGTTTGTGCGCGTTCAGCCGGGGTCCTCTGCTTCCCAGCCCCTCCACTGTCCCCTTGTTTCTTCAAATTACGCAGCTCATTAGGCTTACCTGCCTGGCCCGGTGGAGACTCCTGCTTAGATCCATGTAGTTGCACAGAATTTCGCCCCACGACTTCTTTTACTTGTCTCGAGGTTTTTGGAGGCATACTTCCAGGCTCTGCTGCCAATATAAAGCCAAACACTGCTGTGTGTGCTCTCAACACCAATTTGTGACTGAGAGCAGATGCAAAGTCCACCCACAGCCTCCAGGTGGAGCAAAATGTCAAAGTGAGTTTAGCAGCAAGGACGCCGCTTTTCCTCCGTCCTGCACCAGCTGCCTCGTAGCCTGACCCTGTCCCCGACTTCCTCTGCCTGGAGGCTCCACCCGGTGCCTTCTCACGTTGCCTGCCACCCAACTGGAGCTCCACGGCCGCCTGAGGCAAGCCGCCCATCCGCCGAAAATTCAGCTCTGCCGCCGCCGTCCTCGATCTTTCGGCCGTAATTCAATCTCCGAGACTTGTAGGTAACCTGAATGCCCCTACGGAGGATCGCGTTAACCTAAGGACCTTTACCATACATCAGGGTGCATTCGGGAGCTAAGGAGAGGCGCTGAGCCGCGGTGAGCTACGCAGCCGCCATCTTGCTTTTCAGAAGTGGTCGAAAAAAGCAGTAATTTTCTAACATAAATTTATGAACATTAATTCTTTCTCCACCCTGACATAAGTGTCAATAGTGAACTAAGATGCAAGTCAGTTATTAAGTGCACTCTTTGGGCTGGGTTCCTATTATACATGAAAAACATTATGGTTTATTAAATCAAACACAGGAGAAGGTTTTGTACAATGCACATCTAGAAGTCATATATTTCAGCATCCTTTTATATATGACAATGAAGATAAAGGAGGGAAAGTGAAATTAAACAATTGCCTAGGATCACACAGTTTGGTAAAGTGAGGAAGCCAGGATTCATCCCTGGTTATCTCATTTCACATTGTGCAATTCAGCCACTGGATGTATATGCTTTGCTTCCACACCCACCTTACTGGCACCGCCCTCTGTCACACTCTGTCCTGACCACCATTCTGCTTGCTTCAATGTGGCCCTCGGTCATATCACAGACAAAACATTTTGGCCCCTGGGAAATGTTTGTGAGTACCCATGCTCTAGTGTATACAGGAATTCATGAAACCTATATTGCCACTTGGCAATGCAGGGGGTTGCCTTACTGTCAGTCGTGGTGCTAAACAAGTCAACCAATAGTTTATGAGCAGTTCTTAGAAAGAACTTACTTCCCCAAAGTTCCTGAAATATTGTGTACCCCACCTCAAAGCGAGGCCTTCCTTTTCAATCTTAGAGTAAGTAGACTCCACACACAATGCTCTGGATGCAAAGGCTATCATTTTTTCACACCTGTTATATCTTTTTGCATCAGCATCTCACCCAACCCCTGATTACTAGCTTCAGTAGTAATGATGCTAACATCACTAGGGTTAAAAGGTTTAAGGGGATTGGCCGATACTATTTTGAGTTTAGTCAATTCAAATACATCATCCCATTACCTAGTCCCTGCATACTCAACATTCTTTTTCATGAGTTCACATAAACACAAAGTCTTCCTGGCAAAATTACGAATAAATGTGGCATAGTACTCAACAAGGATCATGAATTATCTCAATTGATCCTTATCTACAGGTTTGTGTGCTTTTGTCAGTAGCTTCCAATATTTTGATCTTGTGTTCTATGCCCTTCCCAGACATAAAATGAACCAAATAATCCAAACAATGTTGTAGAAATGTACATTTATCCTTTCTAAGTGTAAGCCTGCTAGTAGCAATAATCTCCAACACTTTCCGTAATCTAGAATTATGCTTACAAATCTCTTTTCCATGTACTAAGATATCGCCTTGGAAAAAGACAACACCTTTCAATTTCTAAAGTAAATTGTTCATTAGCCTTTAGAACACAGAGGAAGCAGAAGCTAAGCCAAAAGGCATCCGGGTATAATAATAAGCCCCCTTCGGTGTCACAAGTAAGTAAGGTAAGTGAGTAAGGTGTCTAGAGTCCTCACAAACTTCCACCTGATGGTAAGCAGGAGACATACCAAGCGATATAAATAACTGTGCCCCCTAAGTGTGGCTAACATCTCATTAACGCTGGATGAAGGTTGACGATCAACCCATATCTTGGAATTTAAGTCTTACAAATCAAAACAAAAGTGTTAAGACTTTGTATGATTTGCATTCAAGATCTACCGGAGCCAACCACTCCAATACTTCAATTAGTTCAATAATTCCTACTTTGCACAAACTTCTCAAGTTCCACTTGCAACTCTTTCCTAAAACACAAAGGGACCATACATGCTTTGCACCCTAAAGGTTGTACACCATTTTTTTTAATTATATGGTGTTGGAAACGTTTAAGTCCATCTAACTTATCCTTAAATACTTGCGGAAATTCCTTCACCCACTCATTCTCATTTACTAAGTTCACCGACAATGAACTTGAAAGCTTTCTTCTTGACACAACCATATCTGGATGATTGGGATCGATAATCATTTCAAGATCTCCCTGATCATTCCATCCAAACAAATTTGTACCATTTTTTATAATATACACCTGAATTGTGGTGGGGGTACAGCCATCAAACTCCAAAGACGCATCAATTCTTCAAATCACTTCCACTCTCTTCCCAACATATGCAAATGTTTTATTTTTTTACTCTAGTAGGCCGAGTTTAAAAGTCTATTTGGTGATTACCAAGAGAGCTTTGTGAGCTGTATACATAGCCTTACAACCATCCCTCTTCTTGAAAGGGAGCCAATGTAATCCTTCCAGTGTTTTCGTGACAGAATCAAACTTCTTAATGCTTTTGAGCAGATGAGCAGCTGCATTCTGTAACCTCTGGATCATTTTTCAGCATCCCATGCTGCATGCCCAAATAAAGGGCATTGGAAAAATCCATCCTCGACAACACCAGAGAGATGATGACTGTTTTCTGGAGATCATATGGTATGAAAGGCAGATTTTTTTTCAGTGTCTTTAGAAGAAAGAAATAAGAAGAGACAAGCTGATTGGTCTGCTCAATAAGAGTGAGTTTGGAATCAAATATGATTCCCCAATTCCTCACTTTTGATATGGGGAAGGCAAATGGCTACGGGTTTGTGGCCCCCAGGCATTTTCCCAGAACGATGTGTCCTTTCCGAAAAGAAGCACCTCCGTCTTCTCTGAGTTTAGCTTGAGACAGTGACTACTCATCCAGCCAACTACTGCCCTCATTAAATTATTGAAGCACTCTGCCACCTCCACCATGCTGTTGGTAATAGATACTACTATTTGAGTATCATCAGCAGAGGAGATAGTGGAAAAGTCAAAATTGCTTATCAATTTTGCCAGTGGAGCCACATATATATATTAAATAATGTAGGACTCAGTGAAGACCCGTGAGGGACACCACACAGTAAGGAGAATGGTTTAGAGGTGAAATCTCCTAAATACACCAATTGTTTTCTCTTATCAAGAAAGGAGCAGAAAAAATTGGGATATGATACCTATCTCTACCATCCGTTGTTTCAGGACTGAGTGGCTTACTGTGTCAAAGACCGTAGATAGGTCCATAAGGACCACCTCAGCCTTACCACCCTTATCCATAATATTGCAGACTTCCTCGGTACTCCCTACCAGAGCCGATTCTGTGTTATGGGCTTTCACGAAGCCAAACTGGGCATTATTCAGTATTTCATTTTGGTCTAGAAATTCAGAGATTGGTATGTTTAAATGTCTTTCAAGAAATTTTGTTGGCATGGGGAGTCAAGAGATAGAATGATAGTTCTTTTCTTCATTCCCGTTTAATGTAGGAATATTAAGATGAGGGCGAATAGATGCCTTTTTCCACTCAGTAGGAACATTACCTGCCATGATTATGTTATTCAGCAATGTGGTAAGAGGATTATTAATACAACATGCTATCTCTTAAAGCAAATTTAGGGGGCATGGATCCGCTAGGTCTCCATATTTAGTAATCCCTATAAGTTCAACCAGTCGCTCTATTGTTAGCGGTGGAAAATTGTGGAAAGCCAGGTAGCTGTTGTCTAAGGGAGTGTCCTCTGAGGAAGAGTGATTAGCACTCTGACACATGTTAAATTCCTTGTAGACTGCCTCTACCTTGTTTTGGAAGAATTCTGCTAAGCCATGACACAGTTGTTGGCAGGGAATTAGTGTGGTGGCCATGGAGGTGCGTGCGCAAGTGTACTGGGTGAGTTAGTGGCCAATTTGATTCTTTCTGTAAAGTAATTGGTCTTTTCCTCCTTAATCATTGACTTGTACTCCTGGATGGCAAATTTATATTTCATTTTCTCTTGTAAGGAGTGTTAGACCTGGCTTGCCCAATGGGTTTATCCCCAGACCTTTTGCTTTTTGGCCTTCTGTTTCTGACCTGTTTTTGTTGGTTTTATGACTCTGGGCACTTTACCACTGCTGATCAGTGCTAAAGTGCAGATGCTTTCCCTGTCAATTGTTATGATGGATTGGTGTTTCCATGATTGATTATTTTATTTACTACTAAGTCCCTAGTACAGTGCACTGTGTGTGCCCAGGGCCTGTAAACCAAATGCTGTGAGTCGGCTTGCAGCACTGATTGTGCCACCCACACAAGCAGCCTTGCAAAAAGGGTCTCAGGCCTGCCATTGCAGTGTCTGTGTGCAGACTAGTACTGCCATGTCAACCTGGCAAGTGCACGCACTTACCAGGCCCTAACCTTCCCTTTTCTTACATGTGAGTCACCCCTAAGGTAGGCCCAAGGTACCCCTGTGGGTAGGGTACAGTGTATGTGAAAGGTAGGACATGCCCTGATCTGTGTAGCATGTCCTGATAGTGAAATATTGCCAATTTCGTTTTTCACTATTGAAAGGCTATCTGTCCCAAAGGATAGAATGGGAGATTATTTATAACATCTTATAAGTATAACTTCCCATTGGGACATGATAGGAAGATAAAGTTTAGTACGCTTGAACTCAAAATCTAAAAATGCATCTTTTAGTACGGATAAGTTTCACATTCTGGGTTTGAAAATACCACTTTTAGAAAGTATGTATTTTCTTACTTAGCCATCCAGTGTGCCTCTGCTAGGTTTGTGTATTGACTCTCTGGCTTTGGAGTGACAGGGGCTGGGGATGTGCATTCTGTTCAGACAGCCACTTTGGGGATGTCCTGCCTTTCCAGGGTGAGTCAGGGCTGGGCTGAACAGACCTCGGCTGCATTCAGAGCAGAGGGAAGAGATTTCTTTCACACCTGAATGGGCCTGGTCTGCCTAGGACAATGCTGTCTCCACCCCCTGCCAGGAAGCTGGGCCAAAGAGGACAGAACTGTTTTTGCGGAGTACAGACACTCTCTGCCTCCAGAGAACAAAGGATTTGGTTCTATAAAGAGTGGGGCCCAGACCCCTGAACGTTAGATCACTTTTGGAATTCAACAGGAACCTCTGGCACGGAGAAGTGCTGGGAGAAGCTGGAGGGGAAGTACTGCCCCTTTGCTGTGTGCTGTCCTGCAGTAGCTGTTTCTGCCCAGGAGAGGAAGTGCGTGTGTATCCTGCTTGACAAAGTATCTTCAAGGGCTTGAAGTAGAGCTTGCCCCCTGTTCAAGAAGTCTCAGGAACAGCAAAGACTCCAGTATCCTTCTGGGCACTGTCTCTGGAACGGCTGGTTTCAGCCGCCGCAGAAGGAAAGAGCAGCTCACTCTGTCCCTGAGTCCATCGCTGGTTCCGTGTCCTGAAGGCACCGCAGAAGGCACCGCTGCACTTCGTACCGTTTTCTTGGGCTCACTGATGCCACTGGGCGACTGTCACCGAGCAGTTGCTTGCACCGCGTTCTGTGGGCACCGCACTCCATACCGCCTCGCTTCACTCTGCCCGGACGTCGCCGACACCTTCCCTGCCCGACTTGAACATCGACTGGCTCCATCGCAGGCACCGTGACCTGCCAGCACCTCATCGAGCACCACCTCCCTCCGCATCATAAGTCTTGGCCTCACCGACGCCGTTGTATGAACGTCACCAAGCCACTGTCTGCACCATGCCATGAGGGCACCACATACTGCACCGCTTCCACTTTACATCGCAACTGCGACAGTTGCCCCGACAGGCCCGCACCAACGTGTCTGACGAAACGAGAAAGGTACTGTCTACGAGTCTGTCGACGCTTTAGCTGGCCCGTACCGACGCGGTCTGCTGGAACTGATAAACTCTGTCGTTTTCTGCATCATGATAGGCCCGGACAGAGCTACCGACTTGGAAGAACCGTGTTTTCAAGTTATTTTTGCAATTTGAAGGTTATCTTGCAAAGTACCTATTTTTATAGTATTGTATGTTGGATGTTTGTCGTATTTGGTCTTGTTGGTTTAGATAAAGTCTTGCTTATTTTTCTAAACTGGTATGGTGTCCATTTGTAGTGTTTTCACTGTGTTACTGTATGAATGTACAAATGCTTTACACACTTACTCTGAGATAAGCCTGTCTGCTCATGCCAAGCTACCAAAGGGGTGAGCAGGGGTTATTTTAGAAGTGTACTCCCCTTACCCTGACTAGGAAGAAGGGTCCCTACTTGGACAAAGGTGCAAACCATTGCCAACTAGAGACCCCCATTTCTAACAAGGAGTTATTACTCCTCCAAGCTTTTTCCTGTCGCCGGCAACTCGTTTTCAGTTTTCTGAGCTTGGGAGAAAACCAAGGGGCTGTTCGTTGAGTTCTATGTTTTTTCACCATGCTGGCGGGGGCCACATTCTGTGCTGCCTCATTGATCCAATGAAAACTGCTAGTTACAGCTTTGTTTGGTTCACCTGATAAGAGCAGTTGAAAAGCCTCTAAGGTCTCAGTCAGATCTCTCTTGTAAATGTTATGCCAAGCCCTGATGACTTTAACCTGATTAGAGTTTTTTATCATCATAATCATAGGTTTGGTGCTGATACAAAAATGCACTATCATGTGATCGGACCAGGTGACAGGGAGGGTATCCTCCCAATGTAAGTCTGTGTAATTTAGGTTTGACCCACAATATGTGTAGGTGAATTAGTAAGGACTCTACGGTCTCACCAGAATCCTCAACTTGTTTATCATAGAGAGTCGTATAATAATCCCGGAAAGTGCCATTTATAGCTACTTGCGAGTGCACCAGCCCCCCGCCCAGCTCCTGCGATTGGGTTATCAGTGATCCCCTGCATGCCCGCTGTTAGTCACACCAACAGTCACTACACCCTGCCCTCGCTTTTGTGCACACGGGCAATATTGTTCCGGTATTATGACATCAGAGTTTCCCCAGAAGGATACTATATTGCTCTTTTGCCTCTGCCAATCTCACTGGAGATAAAGAAAACCTTTCCCCGGATTCTAGGCTGATCGCGGCCAGAGTGACACTTAATCAGGGTCCCAGGGAAGAAGGTGGGGGCAGGTAGCAGGGCTAATTAGGTGGCTGTCAACAAATGAGGGGTTTGGTTACTACTCGGGAAGTTCATCATGGTAAGCAGAGCAGAAGTGGGATGATGGTGATTCCACAGTATGCCTTCGGTCACCAGTCCAGTTCTGCAAAGCACAGGGGGGGTCACGCAGCCTCTTGACCCAGTTCTGATCGTTCTGGGAAGCGTTCCTTAGCCAGTCAATCACTCTCACCACCTCAGCCCAGTCCGGGCAGTACTACCTGGTAACATGAAGGTATCGGGGTCGGGTGAGGAGAGGGCAGTTGGTCTGCTACACTGAGGGCATGAAAGGAACAAGTGATGAATGAGGGATGAAGGCTCGGAACTTCCCAGAAGAGGCGCCCCGTCGGACACACGTTGATTAAGGTAGCACCCAAGCAATCCAGGCACCATGAAACCCAAATCTGCTCCTCTGAACCTCCCTGGAAATGAGGCACAATGTCTGGTGTACACTGGTACAATACCAGACAATTACGGTTACACACACGAAGAGTTGCAAATTCCGTACCTCCCTGGAAAAGAGGCACACTATCTGAAGCGCGTTTATCTGAGTCACACCAGACAATTCCGATACACCAAACAAAGAGTTGCAAATTCTGTACCTCCCTGAAAATGAGGCACAACATCTGGTGAATGTTGTTGTGAGTCACATTAGACAATTCTGGTCGCACAAATGAAGAGTTGCAAATTCTGTACCTCCCTGGAAATAAGGCACAATGTCTGGTGCGCATTGTTCGCATCAGACAATTCTGGTCATACACACAGGTGTAAGTTCAGCAGTGCAGCATGAGGTAGAATTAGGCGCTACTACTGGTACGCCCCACCTCTGAGGGTCACAACCTGTGAATCTGACACTGCACGCAATGAGCATGCAGCCGGTGTGTTGCACAAGAGAGATGTGGCATGATCGACAAGCAGGCCATGCGGGTTCCCACATAGTGGCGTAACAAAGGCCCCTGCAGCCCCCGCAGTGCGGAGCCCTGACCTCCAGAGGCCCCCCTCAGTAACAGTAACCTGCCCTCAGACTTCCTGAGTGAGTCCGGAGGGGGGCCCCTCCATGTACTTTGCAGGGGGCCCCCTCAAGTTTTGTTACGCCGCTGGTCCCGCAACCGGTGAATCCACTCACCACCAAGATGCTTATGCACATTGAGTCCCCAAGATGCAGGGCCACACTACCTAGATGCAGGCAGTACATTTGGGACTCTGCACAAGGCAATCTGGTCTCCAGGCACAAATCTTAGTCCCACGCTTACACCGCAAAACCAGTTGGGATCCAGCAGACGATGTGGCGAAGAGGGCACTGCTCTCCAGGTGTCACAGGTAGATGTTGTGGGTTAGGGGAGGTCTTTGAGGTCCCTGAGACCTCCACCAAAGAACAGGGGACAAGCCAGCAAGCCCTTGGAGAGCACTCTTCAAGGTGCCACACAGCAGCAAATAGTAAGCCCAGGCCAGCCACTGATCAGGAAGGATTCACGGTCCCTTTCAATGGCAGTAATACTTCTTGTGTACAACAGATTCTTCTGGCAGTCAAAAGCTCTTCCTCCAATATATCCAGCCAGGCCCCCAAATGGTAAAGGTCTGTCGTTCCGGTTGCATTCCCTATGCTTATAGCTGCCTATGGGGAATGCACAGATGTAATCCCTCATTCTCTAGTGTGGAATTGAGTCAAACTAAAAGGCACACAAGGAGTTTTAGAGCAAATAAATGCCCACTTTCTAGAAGTGGTCTTTCTAAGCTATTAATGACAAATCCCTCTTTACCACAGGACAGGGTTTGTCATTTTGAATCCAATGATAGGAAATATTATGAGGCTGCTCCACTGTAAGCCACTGTTGCAGCTTGAAGTAATTTCAACCATCCCCCCATGTTAATCTATGGGTAGAGTGAGCCTCATAGGTAGCGAAAACACACATGTGTATTTTTCACTAGCTGGGCAGGCACCACACATGTGTACCTGCCCTGCCTTTCACCTACCACTTGCTTCACCCCTTAATACTTAACCCAGGGGTGCCCTAGTGGTAGTGAAAGGTCCCCTCAAGATTGGCCAGTGGTTTAGAAAGGCCATACTGAGCATAAGTGCAATTATGCATACACAAGCCTGCAATGGCATGCTTTGACACATGTTTAAACACACAATAGGTACATGTGCACATACACAGGCTAGAGTCAAGCTTTTAAAACATCAGACATGCAAGTGCGCACCCCCAGGCCTGCAATCGCAGGCTAGTGACAGGTTTAAAAACATCAGGTAAGCACCACTTCCTAACGTGTGCAGGAAGGGGAAGCGCGCTTTCACGCTGCATTTGCAGTGGAAAGTGCTCCAGGCAATAAGGACACAAAAAGAGAATCAGCAAAACCCACGGGTTATCCTATGGGAAAAGCCGACCTCCTAGGTAGGGAAAACCCACATGGGTTCTTCACTACCTGTGCAGGAAACACTCATGTGCACCTGCCCTGCCTTATGCCTACCACTTGCTCCACCCCTCAGGGCTTACCCTAAGGGTGCTCTAGTGGTAGTGGAAGGCCCACTCAGAGTTGGCTAATGAGTTAAAAATGCCAACCTGAGCATAGATGGGACTCTGCAACCACAGGCCTGCAATGGCAGGCTTGATAAATGTTTAAAGGCTATTCTGTTGGGTGAAACAATCAGTGCTACATCCCACCATCAGCCAGTGCAGTACCTGCCCTTGGTATGGGGTGTACATTTTTACAGGGCACTCACAGGTACAACACCTAAACCAATCAAGTAAGTACCGCTTCCTGGCATGTGTAGGAAGGGAGCGCACGCTTTCACATTGCATTACAGTGAGAAAGCGCCCAGAGTCCTAAGGCCACAGAAAGGGAATCAGCAAAAACCAGGAGGAGAAAAAGCAAAAAGGTTTCGGGAAATGCCCTAAGAAGGGCCATATCCAACATGACCCCCTCCCAGCCTAAAGCTAGATTGTTTTAACCATCATGATAAACTTCCCTGCTCAGTGCGATAGAGACTGGATGATGGCCCACCACTGCAGTGGTTCACCCCCAGCTCTAAGCGCCATGATCCCAGTAGGATCCCTTTTGTCTCTCTTGGGGCCCACCCTAGGGTGTGGCCGCTTCCGTCCCTGGGTGTGGTACTTCCGTACCTACTCCATGGCCACCTTAGTTCACTGGAACAGCACCAGGCTAAGGGCACCAACAACTGCCAGCATCCAAAACCAAGCACCTAGCTGCCCAAGGACCTCTGCCCTTGGTGGCTGCAGAAACTGGGGCAAGTGGCCCCAGATGTCTTGCACCTTTCTCCGCCTTTCCTTCTGACCAGTTCAGGGATGGTTTCCTGCACCTGGTCCACTAGCCCAGGGTCTATACCCTTGGACTGGACAGGGACCAGAGATGAGTTCTTGTTTTCTCTGCCCCCCATTTTGGGGGCCTGTAACCACCTTTGGCAGGGGCACCCCTCCGAATCCTGAACTGGTGGGATGCCAGTTCCAGTCGCCCCCCCCATGTCCCTCTGCAACTAGGGGACCGCCCTTCAAGAACATCTTAAGAAACAAAGGAACACTTTGCCTATGTTTAGTTACTGTGCGATGCTGTGAAAATTCAAGTCCAATCCACACCACTGACCAACAAATGTTGGAACTGGCGCGTTCTAGTTGGCTGAGGCGAGGCCTCAGACAGTCAGAACGTGCCACTCCCGTCAGGGACGGGTGATTACACTCACTGTATAACCTGCTCTCACCCTTGGGTAGCTTGGCACTGAGCAGTCAGGCTTATCACAGAGGCAACATGTAAATCATTGGCAAAGATCTTCCACACAATAAATATACTAAGTGTCACAAAAGAGACTTCATGCGTGGTGTATGTAAATAAAATTTGTATTCAACACACACATTAATTAACACAACATGAACATTACGCATTTCTGGGCATAAATCACATTAGGAAATATTGCTAGCTGTACTAGGCCAAACTGTGCTAAAATGACAACAGCATTATGCACACTTGGGAAAGATCTGACTTTCCCCTACAGCACCCTTATGTGGTGCGAAACATTGTCTGACCAAAGCCCACCCCGGCAATTATTATGATTCAGTACCACACAGTTATAGGGTGCACCCCAGATCACAACAATATCATAAATGCTTACACACAGATAATTACAACACTTTTAAGCAGCACCATGGGCCAAGCCACACAGGTAAAAAACAAAGTCAAATGTAATATTCTTTTGGCAAGGAATAAACGTGTATAGCAACACCGCCGCACAGTGTAAATAATAACAGCCAGTCATTTCCGCACACTCACTAAGCGCTGATATGCGCGCCACAGATACCAGGCAGGGACGTATGGAGCGCACTCACATACACACACGCACACACGCACACACACATACACACACACACACGCACACATGCACACAGCACCCTAATGCGGTGCACTGATATCCGCAGGTCAATTGATAATGCACATGCAGACCCCGTGGCCAAAGTCATCCTCCACCAGTCAGTTAACCTTGACCACCCTACAACCATTGGGCTGAAGATAAAGAAAACCTTCCCCCAGATCCTAGGCCAATCGCAGCCGGAGTCATACTTAATCAAGGTCCCAGGGAAAAGGTGGGAGTAGGTAGCAAGGCTAATTAGTAAGGGTGGGCGGAGTTCACGTAGCACTGCTACGCAGAACTCCACGAAGTGGCAAAAAAATTCTGCCGTGCTACGTGGTGTTCCAGGAGAGGGCAGAGTTCCTTGTCCTGCCCTTTCGTGTGACGTTTCTGCCGTTCGGGTGGAAATATCACGAGAACTCAGTCTGTTTACGGTGCTGGGGCCTACTTTTTGATCTTTCCTGAATCTTCGCAATACTTGTGTTCCAAACCTTTTTTCCCATCTTTTTTAATTATTATCTTACTCTTTGTCTTTCTGAGTATTTATTTTATGTTTGTTCTACTTTTTGTGTGTTTTTTGTGAGTTTAGAACTTTATTTTTTCGCTTTACCTTCCTATTTTTCTTTTTTTACTTTCTTCCCTCTTATTCCTGTTTCTACATTTCTCTCTTCCGCCCACCCCGAGCACCATTGCAGATAAGAGTGCCCCAAAAATGCCCACAACAAGGCGCCAGGAATGGGTGCAGCCCCAGGCTTTGTTTTCTGAACAGGAGGTGGCAACGCTGTTTTTTTATGTCCAGCGCCACCTCCCCTCCACCCTGGCAGCAGGCAACAGACCTAGGCCCGGGTTTGGACTCCTGGGGCGCCAGCAGCACTGGGCAAGGGTGCGCCGGGCAGTGTATCGCTGCTCTGCGGTCTGGCGCACTCATAATCAGCTGATGCTCTGGTGGTCCGACATCCTGAACCGAGAGCAGGACCTGCTTGCTCTGCTAGGGGTTGAGGTCGCGGGGCTCGGTGAGTAGATAATTATTATTATTATTATTACTTGTGTGCACTATGCTACTGCTAATATTTTTTTTCAAAAATGACGAGCATGCTGCTCACATGGAGGTAAGTTAAGTTTACAAAAATTATATTATGTGATCGTTATTCTAGACAGGTGCTCATCTAATCGCACTTGTTGGTGCTCGCTTGGGCTGATTATGTAAGAACTTAAGTAATGCAGAGACTCCTTTGTCCTGTCACTAAGATAGTGGTAGTTAGTATCAGTAATTTAGCGTTGCACATCCTCCCACGGTAGTTCCTAGAGCCTTTTTTGCAGCTCGTACAGTGACAAGGAACCAATTTGGTGTAGGCATGCGTCCATCTATCCATTTTTAAAAAAATGCAGACTTAGTGAATTGGCCTGTCAAAGTGGGTTAAGATTGCGGATGAAATGAGAAGAAGCAAACATCATTTGTTGCAATTTATTAGTAATTCCAAAATCTTTGGAATAGGGCTAAGTAGGTTTAGGAAATTTGGAATAGAATAGGACGGTCTGCGATACTAGTCTAATACTAGTCGATCTGATTTAGAAAAGTTCAATTATATTGCGATTGCCTTTTCCAGTCAAAAAATCTTTTTGGAGAGATTATTTATTTACCACCAATATTGTTCTGTCTTTATGTCTTACATCAGCATCCAGGAGCATGAAGAGGTCTGAGGCGGGTGAGGGAGATGGAGGTGCCTCCCAGTCCCAACGTTCCTCCTCGGCTGATGGCTCTGCTGGCCCCAGTAAGTCCTCCTGCTGTTAATATTAATATTTATTTCCCTAACTTTTACTGCTCCTTATTTTGAATTATTTCTACCCGTTTCTCAACTTTTTTCCAAATCCTCTTTGATCTATCCATTTCTAAATTCTTGTTATTCCTGCATTATCCTATTTACTTATTTTCTCTATTCCAAGTGTCTGTATTTTGATTCAAACTGTCTCTGTATACCACTCTGTCTGTAGCTTCCTTTCTTCTGCTTTTGAGTCAGCTTTCCCTCTTCCCTTATATTATATTTTGTGGACTGCCTTGTGGTGGTACTGTAAGACTCAAAGAACCCATTGGTCACATACTACTACTGCTACTCTGCCGTGCAGATTGCATATCCAAGTAAGGTATTCTGCGCATGTTTGTTGAGATGAGAAGGCTTTCTTTTACTTTCTCATGCTCAATCATTAAAATGAGAGAGTGGCCATGGTCCCGTTGGACACCCCAAAGTTGTGTCTACTCAGCTAGGCCTAGTATTATTAGCAGCAGTTGGTGAACTGATAACTGTGAACCATGGCTGGAAGGAAGTATGAGTAGGATGGCCCCATTACATTTACCAATTAAGACCATATGTCCAGTTGTCCACTCTTGTATTTCTTTTCAAAAACTCAGATTCATTAATAGCTGTAGCCATTCCTTTACAGTTTGTCTTGAGACTTTTCAAAAATTGCCACCAACAAAAAATCCAACATGATATTTTTGATAGAAGATACTGTCTGTATCCGAATTGTAGTGATGTGTGCAGTGTATTTTGCTATAATAAATAAATAAATAGGGGGAGGCGTATCTGGCATCTAAAGAATGTGTAATGTTTTTTCTAGCTGCACCGACCACCAGTGCTGGGGCCAGCAGTAGCGGTGGTGCCAGCCAGTCAGCAGATGCGGAAGCGGTAGGGGTTGAGCCAGCGGCAGTGCCAGGCGTTGGTAAGCCATATTGCTTACTTATTGACAATTAATTATATACTCTCTGCAAGGGTATACTGTTGACTTGTGAACAGTTGCACACACCCCTCTTTACTCAGCATAACAGCGGGAGTTGAGTAACAAATTGCCTCATCTAACTTGAACTCAGCAGAGAAAATTTCATGAAGACCTTTAACTATGATGGGTTGATGGAAAAGGGAAAAATGGATGGAAGGAGAAAGGACGGTTGAAATGTAATATAACTGGAGGAGAACGATGCATGGGTGAAAGGATGTATATACTATAGGTGGCTGATAAGATACATGGGTGTGTGAAGGATGAATGAAAGGTGAAAGGATGCCTGCCTGGGTGGGTGAAAATGATGGGCAAAAGGATGCCTGACTGGGTGAAAGAAATCCTCCGGTAGGTTTGATGGGTCAAATGATGCATGGGTGGGTAAATGACAAATGTATGTTAGTGAAAGGTTCGTTGAGACTGAGAGCCATGTTTGGATGGATGGATATATGGATGGATGGATGGATGGTTTTCAATTTTGAAGATTGGATTGAGAGACTATAAAACTTAACTGAGTAGCAAAGCCGAGGGTGAAGAATTAAAATACTAGAAAAACAATGCAATGATGAATGCAAAAATCCTTGGGAAGAAGAATAAACAAGGGACAAGGGTGCTCCTCTATAGTGGCATTCTTCTCCCCTTTGCTTGCTTGAAATGGTTTTTATCAAGCTTTTTGATTCAAACGGTTGAGGTGATATTTCAGACTACTCCCTTGACTCACAGTAGTTTTCAAGTGCAACATATATTATGTATCCATCCTACACACCCATCATCATCAATCACATCCCTACCCATGGCATTTCACCAGTGACACCCATGGGTGACTTATCGACTGCACGGTTCAGCACTGCATTGTTGGCTGTGCAATGTGTTCTGCCTCAGTTAATGTGTAGGCCCATTTACAAATTTCATGGCAATGTGAAAAATAGTTGTGTTTCCCTTCACTCGCAGTGCCCACTCAGTCACTTCCTAGTACATAACTCCTTTCCTAAGGTCCTTCTGTCCCCGCCTTCTATCACATTTGAAAAAAACATTCCTTGCATGCACCACTTTCCTCTGGCCAAGTGATATATTTTATCATTGCTTCCATAACGGATCTCATTAGTTAAAATTTTTCCCTTTCAACAAATGCCGGACAAAGTGACTCACTACTAGCAAAAGCTTAGACACTTGATGATGATGATCAGTGAAACGTCTACCTATCCGGCCAACTTCCTGTAACTTACCTGCAGTAGACTAAGTTAATAATTATTTTCTTTACTGCCAAGCAAATCTATTTTGTTGGAAAAAAATAATGTCAAATGTGGTGATGGAGGGTAAAGCCAGGGAGTAAAGTGGGAATAAGAGTAAGTGCCTTTGCATTTTGCAAATGGGATAGTCTGTGATGAATGTGCCAAATACAATATTCTGTTCCTTAATCCTTTCCCTGTACTGTAGTACATTGCTTTTCCCATGGGCAGACAGGAGGATGTCTGTCTGCAAAATTGTTTTTAAATAGTACCTCATGTGACGTACATCATTCATAGTAAGTAACTATTCATCTGCCTTGTATAATTGAGGCATTTAACAGAGCATGGCCATGATATGAATAAGATAATTGTCTAGTACAGCTGCCCGACCTGGAGACAGTAGCAAAGTAACACAACAAATATGTCTGTCTAGGCGCCAGCCCAACTACGCATGCCTACATTAATTTAGCTCAACAAGAGAGAGAAGAATACATGTATACTCCATAGGGCATAATGCCTGAAACTCTAATCACTTCAAAATCCAATTGCCCGAGGATATCAGTAAATGTACTGCTACTGTGCCACTATATAATTTTATATGTTTTACTAAGAGCATTGTTTACAATTTGTCTTTTTTCTTTCTTAATATAGCTACTCCAGCTGATCCAACACCTAACAGGCAGGAGAGAGCAGCCTGGACTCTGCAGAGGAAGCTGGAGGCCATCAGGGCCGAGTACCAGCGGCTGGTGACCAAGGAGGAGGCTGCAGCAGCAGCAGCCTCAAATGCCCTGGGCCCCATTCAGGCCCCAGTATCTACAGTACACCGTTGCCACAGACCAAAGGAAGCCACCCGCCACCATTCCATCACTGTTGCTCCCTCCTATTTCTGCACATTTCAGCGCTCCATTATGCAGAGGCTAGCCCGCCTGGAAGCCAGACAGGAGGAACGTCTAGACACATTGGAGAGTCATAGTAAGAAGCTTCTAGCCTGCCGTTAGGCCTACTCTTCTGCCCCTTTTTTTTAAGCCTTTTCTTTGGTGGGTTTGGCTTCATGTGGGGAGAGGGTGGGAATGTGGGAGTTGGGGCATTTTGGGGATTATCTTTATGGACAATTTAGTTTTTTGATTTGGACACTACTTTGGTCATTGGTTGGGGTTAGAAAGAGGGGTGGGTCAATTGTGGGTTTGCTAGTTTATTTATATTTATTAGGGAAATACATTTTTTATAGTTGTACATTATGATTTAAATCTTTTTTTGGGGATCACTGTTTTACTTCACACTGCTGCCTTTGCAGCAGCCAGTTTTTAAAATCTGCTTTTGGGTAACAACAAAATAGTTATGCGGTACCCTCCCTTGTCCCTCTACTCTCTTCCTCTAGTCTCTGCAGTCAGCAACTATATTAACCCCTAAGGACTCGGAGGGGGTGGGTGTATGAATTTCCATTGTGTATAGAACAATTGCAGCTCAACAATGAATTAACCACAGTTCTCTTACCTAATTAGATGAAGCGAGGGCTGTATGGTTTCCCAAGGTGCCATGGTGTTCATATATTTACCGCCCTGATGAAGGTGTAGCCCCTCCTGGGCCTGACACCGAAACGCGCGTTGGCGCTTGATTTCCTTGTGCAGTTGGACCCTGCCTCGGTCCACCACTGGGAGGATACACGAGAGCCTATTAGTTCTACATCACTTGGCTGTTCATCAGCTCTGATTGTTTCCTACCTATGTGTATGACTGTTAGAATGTCCTGGATTGTGAGTGATGAGTGAATGTGTATGCTACTTTGGAATTTTGAATGAGTTTTGGTTAGACTGATTGTTTTGATTATTGTGTGTGGGACCCATATATATTAATGTTTTATGTATTTGGTACCTATGTATGTTTTATATGAAGCCTGATATAAATTAATGAATTATCTAAAATGATTACAATAAAAAGAATATAAATTTTGTAATCAGTGTATCCTTGTAATCATTCTGATTATGTCCGTTTGTCAGCCCCTTTGTCTCCTTATATTGCTCTGACCCTTTTGTGGGCTTATATATATCCTATGATATAGGCAGGTGGCTTTCTTTAGTAGTAGCTTTACGGTATTAGTAGTAGCAGCATGCTAGCGCACTAGTCTAACAGTGAAGGAATCAGAAGCAATTTCTGGGCTTTAAATGAATAGCTGAAATGAGTGCAGATTCTTCTGCAGGTGGATTGTAAGTTGCTTACTTTTTTGAGAAAGTCCTGTACAATGATGTTGATGCAGTGCCCCAAAAACAGGACCCTGAAATAGCCACTATCGGCCACGGCCTTAACTATATTACTGCCATTGTCCGTGGCAACAAATCCAATCTTGAGCCCTCTTGGTTGCAGCCATACAAAGACCTTGTTGTTAAAGTCTTCCAAATATTTGCAGCTGCATGGGATTTCTCCATGGCGAACATGGCTACTGTCATATGCTTCTGAGCAGCATTAGAAATCTCCACAGTGTCAACACCTGAAGATATCTTTTCTTTAGCCCCCACAAAAGAGATCCAGTGGGTAGTGATGCACATGTAATCAGTTGCTTGGAAACTGGTCCACATGTCTGTTGTCAGGTGGCTACTGTGAACAGCACTCTGCTGCGAAGCTTGTCCATGCAATTCCAACACATCATGAGGTAGTGCTGGAACAGCAACTCTGGTGAAATAGGACCAGCTGAGACCCTTCCATTTCGGACAGATGGCTGCCACAAATTCAAGAAAACCCACCCCTTCCACAAAAGAAAAAGGGAGGAGGTCTAGCACTAACATTTTAGCCAGCTTCGCATTGTACAAAGTGCCGTTGGATGGTTGCGTTCATACTGCCCCTCTGGCCTAAATATGTCAGGAATAGTAGTCTATTTTTTTCTTTTCTGATGCCACTCTGCGGTTGACTTCTTCAGAGCAGGCGGTGGTAGGCTCAATGTTCTTTTCAGCGGCGCAGTCATTGTCCTCTCTTGACTTGGTGTCTCGACTTGAGTCTTGTGCCAGTGCAATGTTGCTGATGTGGGCGATACTACTGCACTGCTGTGGAGAGGGCTGCTTTGCGTAATGAAAATGTCTTCCTCTTCTTCACCTTCCACCATGATCGAATTTGGATTCCCTGCTTAGCCGGCTTTCACCCCCTTCACCAACAGCACTTGCAGTTTTTGGTCGCTAAGGTGCGCATCCCATCTGATTGTATGGTGCTTTCTCACATGGGTTGTTGGACCCCCGGTACGATAGTTTGTACCAAGCTAACCCCAACTAACATTTACTCTGATAAGGGAGCAAATGGCAATGTTCACCTCCTTCTTGCTAACCGAAAAGAAGTCCCAAACTGGGGAGTTCAACTTTTTGATGCTGGTGCCACTGCCAATGTTGGATGAACTGGTGGTAGGTGGGCATTTTGACGTTTGACTCTCTGCAGTACCTACTTCTACTGAGGTGGTTGTGGATGTAGGTCGCTGCCGGGACTTTGCAAATATGGCAGCTGGCGGTGGTTGCATCTGTATTGCCACTGCCACATCCTTCCCGGGAAGTTGGGATGGGGTAACGTTGGTCTCCACTGGGGCTGGGCTAACATCCATAATGGCTGGCTTGTCGTCATCCTCCTCTTCTACATCTACCTCCATAACTCTAAGGCTTTCTGGAACCTTACTTTTCCCTAGCCTCGTCTTGTGGCGTGTCTCACTCTCAGACTGAGGCAGGATCAAAGTGTTATGTTATGTTAAAAAGGTTTATAAAGCTCACTTTTACCCAGAAATAGGCATCTTGGCACTAGTGGCAAGAACTCTCAATATTGCCAATAATCAAAATACAAGAGCAAACCCGTCTTTTAAGGGGTACCAACCCATTGGTCCAAAGAGAAAAAACAAGTTTTTAGATCTTTCCTAAATTTCAAAAGGTTTGGTTGAGCTCATAGATGTTTCAGCAGTAAATTCCACCATTTTGCTGCCATATAGGAAAAACTTATTCCACCCAAATAAGCTTTCTTTATTCTGGATATTTGTACTTTGTTGGCTGTCATAAATCTTAATGTTTGTGCGGGAACGTACCAGTGAAAAATTTCCTGCCAAAAGATTCGACCGTCATGATGTAGACCCTTATGAGCTCAGCAAAGTGCTTTGAACTGGATGCACTACCTAATTGGAAGCCAATGAAGTTCCCTAATGAACTTGGAAACTGAGCAGAATTTTGGTACCTTCAACAGAACTCTTACTGCCACGTTTTGCAGAGTCTGAAGTTTATTAAGAAGACATGTTTGACATCCTATAAATAGTGCATTACAATAATAAAACCTTGATATTACCAAGGCAATGATTACTGTTTTCCAATATTCTAATGGTAAGAATGGTAAGATCTTTTTTTAAAAATGTTAACATGAAAAAGCAGGAGAAGGTCATCTGGTTTGAATGTTCCATGAAGGTTAATCTGTTGTCTAGATCATCAGAAGGGCGGCTTGAAGAAGAAGATGATACACCACTAACCGTCCTTTTTCTAGCTGGAGATCTGGAAGACAATGGATTTTCTGAAAGAGCAGATTCCTCTACTTCCTCAGCATGAAGCTCAATCTCTTGAACTGCTCCTACTTCAGGAGGAACTACTATTAGTGGTTGCAGCTGTTGTTGTTGTTGTCCACTTCTCTGAGTTTCCTGGAACTATTGGGTACTACTTTGCAACAGATATAAGTCAATTTCAACATCACTGCTCGTTGCCGTTGCCGTGATTAGACTGGCTGCCTCGGTGACAGACATGGGCTTGGGCCAGGATTGGGGTGGATCCACTGATGTGGGGGTGCTGCTTCAAGCTTGCTACCCAGAGGCCGGTGCGGCAGGCACAGCTTTTTTTTCTAAAAAAGATCTGAGTCGACATACCAGTGGTGGTATGCTCCTTCTTATTCTCAATGGCCATTTTCACGGTAGCACCTTTCTGTGGGGCCATCTTGAAGCTGTCAATTAGCAGTAGCACTTAGCTTCACAAGTTGAAGAGATGTTGGGGTCACGCGTCACATTGTGCACAGGCCTTATTTCTGACAGTACTGTGGGTGATGTTGTCTCTTGTGCACCTAAAAGAAAAGAAGCAAGTAGGACATCAGTGAAACCTGGAAATGTTGCAGTTCAATTAGTAGCAGAAACACAATATCATTTAGTGTAGTCACTGGTTACTCTTATTATAAATAATTAACAATACAGTGTATCTATTTATAAAACGGAAAACCACACCAACATAAACTTTCATGGTGACTGACTGTACACTCAGGAAGGATAAGAAAAAGCAAAGACAACAACAACAACATACAGATGTAACTGTTTGCTTTATGTGCATCACGTCACTCACATGGGAAGTGGCACTCCGGGAGGTGCAGCTGACAAATGACAATGGAAGGAATAATCCTTAGACAATGAATGCTGTTGTGCAGCTATAGCAGACATGGGGTTGATTGATGCCAGATGTAGTGAAAATGGTATGAGCAAAAAAACTAAAAAATAAAAAAAGTTTTAAAAAGTTTTAAAAAATAGAAAAAAATAATTACGAATTAATTAAAAAGAATTGAAAAAAGTAAACATTAAAAAAATTATAAATAAGTGAAGTTATCCTCAAAGATATAATAATAGGTTATTAAACTGCGATCTCATTGCTCAACCATCCATGCAAGCCTATGGCAAAGGGCCACACAGGCTGGACTCACAAAATGACTGCCAGCCAGTGCCACATGATCATCAACAACAACAACACTGATCAGGAATGCACTGGGAACAAAGAGAAGACATGCAGGTCTATGGGGAAAGCAAACCAAACACAAGGAGATGATGGACATAGTGCTGAAACTTTTCAGACACTCACCCCCAGTCACAGATCTGGGTTGAATCCATCATCGTTCCTTATCTCACTTCGCCATCCCTGTTCAGATCCAGCCATATGCAAATCAGTCTTGAACCTGTTCCTCATGGGAACAGCCCATCCCGAACTGCCAAGACAGGTCTTCCCTGGACCGGAAACAAGTATCCTGGGACCGGTTTCGGGTTAACACCCCTCCTCAGCCAGCGTAACTTAAATCCAGTGGCAAAGTGAGCAAGGGACCCACGTCTGGGCATCCCCTGCCTACTTAGGGTGAACATAGCAAACACAAGGAGATGATGAGTCACAGATCTGGGTTGAGTCCATCATCGTTCTTAAGCTCACTTCACTCCCAAAAAAATACAAATTAATTTTACAGATTTGGAGAAAAAAAATTGAAAAAATTATAAAAAAGTGAAGTTATCCTCAAATATATAATAATAAGTTATTAAACTGCTATCTCATTGCTAAACCATCCATGCAAGCCTATGGACGCACAAAATGGCTGCCAGCCAGTGCCACATGGTCATTGACAGCAACAACACAGAGCAGGAAGGCATTGGGAACAAAGAGAAGACATGCAGGCCTTTGGGGAAAGCACACTGGCTTCCTACACAAAATGGCCACCGACCACATGGTTACAACAACAGTCAGCAAGAAGGCATGGCCACAGCAAAGAAAAATGCTGTCCATTGGAAAAGCACACTGGTTGGCTAGTGGCTACACAAAATGGCCACAAGCCACATAGTCACCACATTAAGAGGCAGGAGGGCGAGGCATGAAAAACAAAGAACACATGCATGCCCATGGACACTGACTGTATACAAAATGGCCCCATGCCACATGGCATGTGAAAAAAAGGCAAATGGTGGCCTATGGCAAACACACACACACACGCTGGCCAGTGGCCAGACAAAGGAGGTAAGGTAAAACAGAGAATACAGCATTAATTCAGCAATGCCATAAATGAAAATTAACAGGGCTAAAAATGTTTACAACACACATCCTCCAAAGGCATTACCCCACCTATACACTGTTTGCAAAAGAAAAAAAACTTGAAATACCATAAAAAAACACATTTTGTATTTTAATCCAATACCATCCATGCCCTAAAAGCTGTTTCATCCAACAGACAACACAGAAACAGTTATTTTGTGCACCGATGACTAGTACTGGACCTACTGGCTGGAAGGCCCATTGGCAGACTAGGCCACATAGTGAAGTAAAAGAATATTGCACATGTATTAGAAAACATGGAGAAAATGTACTAAACTGTGTAACATTTTTCCTGCACAAAATAAGAAAAATGACATGCAAAACAACAACCAGCAAGTAGACATGGCCACAAACGAAGAACAAATGCATAGCTATGGCAAACACACACTGCCTGCCTATGCAAAATGGCTGCCAGCCACGTGGTCAGAACAAGAAGCAGGAGGCCTAGAAAACAAAGAACACATGCAGGCCTATCAGGAAAGCACACTGGCTGGCTAAACAAAATGGCAGTCAGCCACATTGTCACAACAACAAGCAAGAAGGCATGGGGATCAAACTAAGAAAAACACATGCAGGCCTATGGGGAAAGTACACCGGCTGGCTACACAAAATGTCCGCCAGCCACATGTACACAGTACAAAAGTAATGGTCACAGTGGAAATCTGTATTAACAAGGAATCAAATCATCACCTTAATAAATTAATTAATTTGATTTATTTCATATTCATGATGTACTTATGTACAAATTCAACAGCAGCACACATATCTGAACAATTCTAAAAAGGTGCTCCAAGGGAGGGAAGGAAAATGTGCTAAAAAAGGAGTGCGCTTGTGAGGGTTATAGAGAAGGAAAGGTGATGTGCAATATAAACATCACAGACTGATAGTGACCTATCCAGCCACTCTAAAGGCTGAATATGCAACAACATAGTATCCTCATGATACAGTAACACAATTACTGTTGTCTATACATGAGAAAACGAGAAAGACCATCGACGTTTTGACCCCCTTGATATATGTAGGGTATGAAATGGTCTTAATTAATTCAGGTGATGAATAAAGCAACTGTAGTCAATTACACAAAGAAGGCAATGAATGTTACCCTTAAGGTCGCCCAGAAGAAACTACAGCGAAAATTGAAGATATGGGCCCGTAGACTCCTGCTTCGTAGAGGCGAGTAGAGAGGACTTACAGCCCGCTGGAAATGAAATGAAATTTGTATCAGCACCAGGACAGTCAAGAAAACTCAGCTCATATCTATTAAACTGAGCGCACCATATCCACTTACTTAATTGTGAGTCGGTGTAGCGTCAAAGTTATGGCCCCCCTGTGTGAAATCCAAATCGCTCTGAAAGGGAGACATAAGCCCATAGGTTGTTTAATAGGATCCCTAAAGACACAAGAGAAGATGTAGGTGCAGTTAGAGCCACATGTACACAACAACAACAACCATCAAGAAGGCATGGCCACAACAATGAACACATGCAGGCCTATGGGGAGAGCACACTGGCTGGCTACACAAAATGGCCGCCAGCCACATGGTCACAACAATAAGAGGCAGCAGGGCGAGTCCTGGAAAACAAAGAACACATGCAGGCCAATGAACACTGACTATTCAAAATGGCCCTTGGCCACATGGCATGTGGAGCAAAGGCAACTGGTGGCCTATGGAAAACACACACACACACACACATTGGCCAGACAAAGGAGGCATGGTAAAACTGAGAATACAGCATTAATTCAGCAATGCCAAAAACTAAAATTAACAGGGCTAAAAATGCTTACAACAAGACACATCTTCCACAGGTGTTACCGCGCCTATACACTGTTTGCATGGGAAAAAATGTGCAATACCACAAACAAAAACACATTTTGTATTTCTATCCAAATCCATCTATGGCATAAATGATGTTTCAAAATCAACATACACCACAGAAACAGTTGTTTCATGCATCCATGACTAGCACTGGGCCTACTGGCTGGAAGGCCAATTGACAGACTAGGCCACATAGTGAATTAAATCAATATTGCAAATGTATTTTTAAAAAATCGAGAAAATGTAGTGAATTGTGCAACATTTTCCCTTTATAAAAGAAAAAAATGCTTACAAAGAAATAACTATGCCCCTACTAAAACAGCCCACCCACTACAATAAATTTTAAAAATCAATTAAAAGTACAAATAAATCCAGGTGCATGCTAACAACACTAGTTTGTCAGCCTACTTGTGAAAGCTCAAATACAAAGTCCTTAAATCCAACAGGATATACAGCAGGCACAAAGAGTAATCCTTTCAGCTCCAAATCCAAATGAAAAGTGCCAGGAGATGGACAAAGCACTGGGAAGAGCCTGCTGGACAGGAACAGGAAGTTGCAAACTCTGGGGCACTATCTTCCAGTTGGAAAAAAGTTTTTTTTTAAAAAGAACTCCTAGCACTAAAAAACCAGTCCCAAATGTCTATTCGAGGAGGTTTTGAACTCCAGATTGTAATTTCTGGAAGATTTTGATGCTGCTTGAGGAGAGAATCTTCCCCAAATTGCAGCCGTGGTAGAACCTGCACTTTCGGGATTGCGTACAGCAGAAAACATCCACCGGAAGTCACTGGCATGCCCGAATTACACGTTGGCAAATGCAAAATCTCGCAGGAGCATGCAGCCGGCTAGCAAATATTGCAGCTCCCGTGAACGGCTCTGAAAATCTCATGGGCGATCGTGACCGCCTGGCAAGTAACTCCCACACGCGCGATAGGACATTTCGAGCATGCTAAGAAAAAAAAACTCTGCTCCATTGCGGAGTGCATAGTTTATTGGTAACTCTGCATTCTCCGTGAAAGGCGGAGTTGCCGAATTCCACAAACTCCAAGAGTGGAGCGGAGATTTACGCCCAGACTTACTAATTAGGCGGCAGTGGACAAATGGGGGTTTGGCCACTACTCAGGAAGTTCACCCACAGTATGTGGAGCAGCAAGCTGAGGGCGATAGGTGTTCACTCAAGGGATTCCACACTGTGCCTTCCGGTACCAGCCCACTTCTATGAAGCAAGAGGGGGGTCATGTAATCTCTTGACCATCTTTTAATCTCTCTAGGAAGCGTTCCCTACACAAGTCAATCACTCTCACCACCCCGGGCTGGTCCTGGTAGTACTACCTGGTAACACAAAGTTTGCAGGGGCGGGTGAGGCGAGGGCAATTATTCCACCGCACTGAGGGCATGAAAGGAACAATCAATGAATGACAGACGAAGCGGAGGAGCACCCCAGAAGAAAGAAACAACCCGTCGGACACACATCGATCCAGGTAGCACTCTGGCAATCCGGGCACCACAGAGCCCGCATTTACTCCTCTGAACCTCCCTGAAAATGAGACACAATGTCTGGTGCGCGTTGGTATGAGTTGCACCTAACAATTCCAGTCACACACATAAAGAGTTGCAAATTCTGTACCTCACTGGAAATAAGGCACAACATCATCAGTCCGTGGTTCTGAGTTGCACCAGACAATTACGGTCACACACAATGAAGAGTTGCAAATTCCGTACCCACCTCGAATTGAGGCACAATGTCTGATGTGGGTTGTGCTGAGTTGCACCAGAAAATGCTGGTCACATACAACGAAGAGTTACCAATTCTGTACCTCCCTGGAAATGAGGCACAATGTCTGGGGCACATTGTTCTGAGTCACACAAGACAATTCCGTTCACACACACAGGTGCAAGTTCAGTAGTGCCACATGAGGTAGAATGAGGGACTACTACGGGTATGCCTTTACCTCTGAGGGTCACAACCTGTGAATCACACACCGCACGCAATGAGCATGTAGTCAGCATGTAGCACAAGAGAGATGAGGCACGATCGATCAAGCGGGCCACGCGGGGTCCCACAGCTGGTGAACTGCTCACCACCAACAAGACGCTTATGTACGTTGAGGGCCCCATGATGCAGGGCCATATACCTTAGATGCGGGCAGTACTTTTTGGGGCTCCGCACAAGGCAATCCGGCCTCCAGGCACAATTGTTAGTTCTACGCTCACAACGCACAACCAATTGGGATCAAGCAGATGATGTGGGCACTTAAGAGGGCACCACTCTCCAGGTGTCACAGGTAGATGGTGTGGGTCGCTCACGGGAGTTCTTTGATGTCCCTGAGACCTCCACCAGAGAACATGGGTCAAGCAAACAAGCCCTTGGAGAGCTCTCTTCAGGGTGCCACATAGCAGCAGATAGTCAGCCCAGGCCAGCCACTATTGAGGAAGGGTGCACTGTACCTTCCAATGGCAGTAATCCTCCTTGTCCACAAAAGATTCCTCTGGCAGTGTGCACCACGCAGTTCCAGGATCTACGGCCCCACAACCTCACAGTGTATCTCTACCCTGCTGAAGTATGGCACCAGTAGTTCTATAGCCTTTGAAGTTGGGTATGATTCAGAGGGTTTCCCTTTGACCCACAGATGTCACCCTTATATTTCAGTCCTGCCTGCCATGAGACCATGGAATGCAGATCTTAATCTTTTGTAGGGCCATGATCTGGCTCCCAGAGGCCAAGTGTCAAAACCTCTTCCTTTACTCTATCCAGCCAGACCCTAAAACGGCAGAGGTCTGTTGTTCCAGTTGCATGCCCAATGATTATAGCTATCTCTGGGGAATGCACAGATGTGCTCCCCCTTCCTTCAGTATTGACTGGAGTCAAACTAAAAGGCACACAAAGAGTTTTAGAGAAAAGAAATGCCCACCTTCTAGAAGAGCACTTTCTAAGCAATCAATGACAAATCACTCTTTACCTCAGGAGAGGGGTTGTCATTGTGAATCCAATGATAGGAAACAATATGAGGCTGCTACACTCTATTTCAACTGTTCCCCCATTTTAACCTATAGGAAGAGCAACCTCATAGGTAGCTAAAACACACATGGGTATTCTTCACTACCTGGACAGGGAACACACATGTATACCTGCCCTACCTTTCACCTACAACTTGTTTTACCCCTCAAGACTTCCCCCAGGGGTGCCCTGGTGGTAGTAAATGGTCCCCCCAGGATTTGCCAGTGATTTAGAAAGGATAACCTGAGCATAAGTGCAATTGTGCACACACAGGCCTGCAATGGCAGGCTTTGACACATTTGTAAACACACCATGGGTGCATGTGCACACACATAGGCCTGCAATGGCAGGATGGAGACATGTTTTAAAAACCACAGACTTGCAAGTGCGCACCCCCAGGCCTGCAATTTGAAAACATCAGGTAAGCACCACTTCCTAATGTGTGTAGGAAGGGCGTGTGAACTTTCACACTGCATTTACAGTGGGTAAGTGCCCGGGCCTTAAGGCCACAAAAAGAGAATCAGCAAACCCCATGTGTTGTCCCATGGAAAGAGACGACCACCTAGGTAGGGAAAATCCATATGATGGTTCTTCACTACCTGGACAGGGAACACTCACGTGTACCTGCCCTTGCAATCGCCTACCACTTGCTCCACCCCTCAGAGCTTGCCCTACGGGCACTCTAGTGGTAGTTGAAGGCCCACTCATGGTTGGCTAATGAGTCAAAAATGTCAACCTGAGCATAGGCATGACTGTGCACCCACAGGCCGGCAATGGCAGGCTTGATAAATGTTTGAAAGGCTATGCTGGTGGGTGGCACAATCAGTGTTGCATCCTACCATCAGCCAGTGCAGAACCTGCCCTGGGTATGTGGTGTACCTTTTTACAAGGCACTCACAGGTACAACAGGTACAACATCTAAACCAATCAAGTAAGCACCACTTCCTACTATGTGTAGGAAGGTTGTGCATGCTTTCACATTGCATTACAGTGGGAAAGCGCCCAAAGTACAAATGCCACAAAAAGAGAATCAGCAAAAACCAGGAGGAGAAAAAGCAAAATATTTTAGTGAAATCCCCTAAGAAGGGCCATGTTCAACAACCACTATCCACGCAGAAGCGGACAAGGGTATCAGGGTGTAAACGCTGCACAGTCAAGACACTGAGGCATCCCGCCCCAGCCTCAACCCACCCCATTCGGTCCCCTTCAATCACCACAGCAGCAAGGGGAATCCAAGCGGTACACAGATGACCCCAGTTACACATGTTTCATCCATTAAAAACTGCTAAAGTCACTCCCGGCCAGCAAGACTCAGGCCACTACACAGCAGGCTAATACATGACTGTCCCCCTTAAATGCCCAAGCAACGCAGTTCCCTCCCACAGGCCGCCCCTGTACACCTCACAATGGTGGCCAACAATGGAGAGCACCGTCCACTGCACATCAACCCAAAGGAGCCAGCTCAACCAAATGGTCTATAGTGTCAAACCAGGTCCCCTGCCATTTGAGACGTCACATAGGGCAGGCTCTGTCTGCCAGTGGAAGTAACATGTGAGGTTGATCCATCCAATCAACCATCTGAATGGGTTTCAACCTTCGAATCCATGGGGCCAACCCAAGGGAGCCCAGTTGTGCCCAAAAAAAGGCACTGCCCTGTCTTCAGCAACCTGTTCCTTCATTGGCTTCCTGACTTTTGCAGCACTCGTAGGATCCCGATGCCTTTTCTGCATTGCTCAGGCCTGCTCCTTGCCATCTTGTCACTCATGCCCTTGGCCTCATATCCCTCTAGCCATTCCTATGCATCGGAAGGTGTCAGGAAGATGTGCGGCACACCATCGAGAAGCACCCTCAGCTTCGCTGGGAAGAAAAGGTAATTTTACAACCTTGCTTCACCGAGTCCTTTCTTGACTTCTATAAATGAGGCCCTCTTAGCCTGCACAGCTGCAGTAAAGACAGGGAAAATGGTCACTGCTGCGTTCTCAACATGAAAAGGACTGTTAGACCTGAGGCCTTTGGGTGGTCTTCCTCCAAACCTTTTGTCTGCTTACCTCCTCTTTTTGCTGATTCTTTTTTTTTGTTCTCCTTAGAACTCTGAGCACTTTACCATTGCTGACCAGTGCTAAACTGCATGTGCTTCTCCCCAAAACATGGTAATACTGGTTTATGAATGAATTAAGTAATTTCTATAGTGCACAGCTACTCCAAGGAGTGTTCTGGTGCTTTTACTAGGCTTCCCAAAGAGCACTTCACTGCAAAGTTAGCCATTAACACATCATCACTAGACTTTGTATAAAAATGGTTTTAATTCTTTTCAAAATTTTTCCTCATCTGAGATAAATCTCAAGTATTCAGGCAGTCTATTCCATAGGCCTGCAGCCTTAACCGTAAAGGAAGAGACTCCTCTCCATTGTTTCTGAAAACGGGGAACCACGATAAGGCCTGCAGAACTAGAATGCAAAGACTTCCCAGGGCTACATGCCACAATGCATTAATTCAAGTACATAGGTCCTCTATTGTAGAGAGCTTGGTGTGTTAGAGTCAGTGCTTTATACCTAATATGTTGCTGGACTGGCAGTCAATGTAGTCCATCCCGATATGGAGACACTAAAGAACCTTTCAGAATTTTAAAGAGTAGGCGGATTGCCAATTTCTGCATGACTTGCAGTCATTGGATTAGATGTTCTGGTAGACCGAGGTACAGGACAATGGCAGAGTCCAACCTAGATAAAATCAGAGACCTAAACACTGTTACTTGGGCCTCGTGGGGAAGCAGGCAAAGATATTCTCTCAACATACACAAAATCCAAGAACAAGTTTTCACAACTGCTGACACCTGTGCCTCAAACAGGAGCTGGACATCAAACATCACACCTGAATTCTTAACCACTGCCATTGGAGAGGACAGAGAAGGAACACTGTCAGGTCCAACACCAGCCCATCCCGGAAGGGGGTCCCACCCAAACAGTAAAACTTCTGTCTTATCAGCGTTGCACTGCGGTTTGTTGGCTTTCAGCCAAACAGGCAGGGCCTCCATGCAACTAGCAAATTCAACCTTTGCTCTCGCAGGAACCCCATTATATGTGAGCAGGATTTGAGTATCATTTGCGTATGAGATGATTTTTATGTTATAGGATTCCACTACATATGCCAAAGGGGAAATATAAATGTTGAAGAGAGTTGGACTAAGGGAGGAGCCATGCGGCACCCCCACATCAACATTTTTCCTCCTGAGGCATATGGCTTCAACCATACCACCCGCTCATGTCCTTCCAGGAAGGAGCTCAGCCAGCCTAACGCAGAACCTGTTACCCCCAAATGTTCTAACCTGTGCAGCAAGATGTTATGATCCACAGTATCAAACGCTGCTGACAGGTCCAGCAGCGCCAAAGCCACATTGAGGCGCATATCCAAACTAAACTAAATGGATTCTGAGACCTCTAAAAATGTAGACTTGCAGCTGTGTCTGGCTCTACACCCTGGTAGATTATTCTCTGTCATGAAGGTGGTCAGTCACCACCTTCTCAAGCACTTTAGAGGCTTCTGTAAGTAGTGACACTGGCCTGTAACTAACCAAAGATTCAGGGTCAGTGTTGGCCTTTTCTAATAAAGGGATCACACAGGCTCTTTTCCAGTCATCCGGTACTAATCCTGACTGATGGAGATTTCAAATAATTCCTGATACAGTGGAGCAATAATTTTCACAATGGACTTCAAAATGTGAAGTAGAATGGGATCTACTGTAGACCAAGAGCTACAATTCACAAAAGAAGCAGTCACATCCTCCACTGATGGCACCAGAAAGTTTGACAATGTCGACTGAGCTATTAAGCCAACTAGACCTCCTAATTCTAACTCTCCCAGAGTATTATTCCCCCCCTGACAGATTAGATTGAATTCTGAGGATTTTCTCTTCGAAAAAATCACTCAAACAGGAGCTTAAGTGCTGAACAGGTTCCAGCGGGGGAGATGTAAATTTAGGATCTGTAAAGTTAGCCACAATATTGAAAATCTCCTTCCCATCATTTTCAGTCTCCTTGATACACTGTGTATAAAAGGAGCTGCAGTTCTATGATAGGATTTCAAAGCTGTTTTATAGTGGACTTTGTCAGCATCCTGATACGAGCCCCACCATAGTCTTTCTAACTTCTTACATGCTGCTTTTTCAGAAACCAATTCCTGCGAGAACCAGCACGCTGACCGAATCTTAGTAGCTTTTTTTGAGGCCATGAAGGGGGCTAAAGCGTCAGCCACTCTCCTAAACTATGAACTAACTGCAGTGTCCCTATCCTTCATGGAGTCAAGAATAACCAGTAATGAATCCAGCAGGGTACTCTGTAACTCATCCAAGGGCACTCTACTCACAGGGTAACCTTTAACCTTTAAATACTCAAACTGACACACAATAGGCAGAAGAAAATGATCTGACCATAACACTGGCTGAGAAGATTCCACTTTTAACTATATATTTGAAAATATACCATCTATAGCATGACCTGCTAATAGGTAGGCCCCTTAGAGGCACTGACTAAATTAAAAGAAGCTAAAGTCTCCATTAGTAGCATCGTTAAGGGCGCCTCTACCATGTTCAAATGAATAATAAAATCGCCAAGCATGGTCAAATTAGCATGAGAAATACAGTTAAGGGCTAGAACTTGATCAAGAGATGAGATAACATTTCCCACATAACCCGGGGGGGGGGGCGATAGACTAATATCCAGATAGAGAAAGATGTCCATCAATAGCTAGGCTAAAGCCCAAGGTTTCTGCACCTATAATACTTTCTGGATTAAAGGTTTTACAAACATATGATCTCTTATCCACAATTGGGATATTTAATTTATCTGTAAGCCCCAAGTAGAGTGCACTTCCTGTGCCCAGGGCCAGTAAATTAGATGCTACTAGTGGGCCTGCAGCACTGATTGTGCCACCCACACAAGTAGCCCTTTAAATACGTCACATGGCTGCCACTGCAGAGCCTGTGTGTGCAGTTTTACTGCCATGTCAACATGACTTGTCAAAACCTTAAACCCCCCTTGTCAGGATTCCTGTCACAACTCACTTCTCTTGACTATCACAATGTATAGGCATGATTCATAACATTTCTCCCAACACTTATGAATGAACAAACGCCTTGTTTCCAGACTTTTGACCATATTACATGATGTTGGCAATAGCTAGCTGAAGCTGGAGTTGCCCGGTTTGTTTGAAAAGGCTTAATAGCTTTTACAAATGTTTTACTGTGCAATTGCAAGGTCAGGTTTCAGGGGCAATGGAAACATCCAGAAAATCCACCAGAATGAGTATCAAGCAACCGGCATAGATGACCTCAACTTGAACGTTCTGGAAGATAGCCCTCATGAAATGGATCCCCTGCAACTGTTCCTTGCTCTAAGCAATTAGAACGTGACCTTTGTGAACATTCTAGAACACCTTCTAGAAGTCAGCCTCATCAAATTATTCATCTGCACCTGTTCCTTGTTATAAACAATTTGAATGTGACCATTATGTTCTAAAGCAGTCTTATTTAAAGACAGTCCACACTCCTCCCCTTCGCTTAGCCTCTTCGCCTGCAACTAACCTGTTTCCCAGTTTCCAGGACTCTGTCTTGTCTGCTCTCTTGATCCTTCCACTTCAACCTCACTGCAAAGGACGTCCCGCATTAGTCTTGCACCTGGATGGAAAAAAGAACAAGAAGAAAAGGACAGACGCATTAAAAGACTTGATCTTACTATGCACTGAGCTCAGTCGCAACATTGTGCTGCAAACAAAGTCAACCAGTGTTTTTGTTCAACTTGTACATACTGTTGCCAGGGCTTTGCCAGAGAGGGTTTGGGTGAAGCTAACCCCATCCAAATTTGCTTGTGGGTTTGATGCTGAAATCATGCTCACTACAGTTTCAAGAACTTGGATGAAGGGCCTCTTCGGACAATCAAAATGAAAACAAAAAGAACAACAACAAAACTAAAGGTTGGTTGAGATTTGAAAAGCTTTTGTGAAGTGATACCTTAAAAGATAGAGTTAATACCAGAATAAAGCCTTATTATTTGTTTGTTTATAGGTAACATATCTGTTGGTACCATTCATCAGACTGGTGTGAATGCCTGCTGCAGTGTTGCTGTGTAGTAGTTGATCCGCTGCATCTTTGATTCTATACACTCTCTCCATCCCAACCTCCTTCCCTGTGGGATTTACCACCAGAGCAGTGTCTCCTCCTGTAAACAATGGGCAAGTCTCCGGAGGATTCAGCAACTAGCATTCGGGTGGACAGGCACCATGACCAATCAAGACTAAATATTCATGGACGATCTAGCATGTGCCTTATCAGGGGACCTCAATGACACTAGCAATCCGTCTGAGGTAATGCAGCAGTTGCAACTAGATCTGAATAGGTTAAAAGCAGAAATGGAACACTTAACGAAGAGTTGCAATGAGTGAGGACACATTTCATACAATGGAGGGATACTAAACCCAAGGACAGTCACCCAGTTTTGACCCAGCCTGTGTTTGCAGAACCATTCCAGAGAGGGACGTTTACAACTGCTGACCAGAATCTGCATGTATCTGTCTCTACACCCAGTCCTGTGCCCTTAGCAGCTCCAGAACGCTTTCATGGTCACAGTACTAAATATGCAGCCTTTATGAGTCAATGCCAATTACATTTCCTATGCAAAACTCTGGCATTCCCCAATGACACTGCTAAAGTAGCATTTGTAATCTCTTTTTTGGGAGGTGTATCCACTAACTGGGCGATTCCTTTAATAGAAACAAACGATTCCCTTTTCTACAACTATTCTGCTTTTAAGGCTTAAGTTATTTGCAAAACATGTTTTTATCCAAGCAAGTTACAATGAGTTATTAAACCTACTTCAAGATTCTAAGGACCTGCTGAGTTATATCACTACTTTCGATCGACTGGTGGCGGAAATGCACTGGCCGGAAGAGAAAAAAACATCCTTATTCTATTGAGGGATAAGAGATGACCTTAAAGATTCCCTCTCGCACATTGTTGATCTGCCCACTGATTGTGCAGAATTTATTGATCTTGCGGTTAAGCTACGTCACCGATTGGGTGAGTGAAAGGGTGACCATTCTCGTAGTGACACCAGAGTAATTGTTCTCAAAACCGAGAAGAAGGAGTCCGACAGTAAGACTCTTGATACTGAACCTTTGCAGATAGGAGGTATAAGTGGTCCACTATTTAATGAGAAAAATGAATGTTGCTGCAAATTAAACATATGTGTTTATTGTGGCAAAGCTGCTCATTCCGCAAGGGAATGTTCTGCAAATCCAAAAAAGACTAAGGCTGTGGCTAGCGTAGAGGTTCATAAAGAACAGGGAAAACTAAGGCTACCAACCAGAATTGAGATCATCTTGTTGAGAGAAGCTGTACAGATCTCACAACATCTGACCAATGTAGGAACACAAATTCCATGGCATCTCACTATCCGAGTCACAGTAATCCTATTAGCACAGCGGAGGCACATATTACCCATGCTTATTGACTCAGGGGCCACAGGCAATTTCTTTGATCTGACTCTAGCTGCCGAGCTCAAGCTCACAAAAGTTCCCAAAGAAAAGCATAAGCCTGTGTGAGCAGTAGATTGTTCAGAGTTGTCTTCTGGACTAATTTGTTTTCAGACAGAGGCTCTAACCTTAGTCTGTGATAATGGGCAAACTGAAAGAATTGTCTTTGATCTAATAGATACTCCCATCTTTGGGGTAATTTTGGGAGTACCTTGGCTAGAACACCATAATCCACAAATCGATTGGGTACACCGCACCGTAACCTTGGACTCACCATTCTGCACTAGTACCTGCTATCAAGAGGCTCCAACCATGGGAATACCTCTGCATTGTGCCTTGATCCAAGGAACAGAAAACCTTAAACTACCCAAAGAATACCAGGACTATCAAGATGTTTTTGACCCAGTGAAAGCCACCCAACAGCCTCAGCACAGAGCCTTTGATTGCCCCATAGAGCTCCTCCCGGGAGCAAAGTTGCCCTGAAGTAGAGTTTACATGTTGACAGAGCCTGAAACTCAATATCTATGCACATATCTAGATTAACTAATAGAGCTAGGTTTTATACGCCACTCAACTATGTCTATGTCTTCCCCACTCTTCTTTGCACCCAAGAAGAATGGGGAGTTGAGGGCTTATGTGGACTATTAGGCAGTCACTAAGGTGACTATTAAGAAGCGCTAACCTTGCCCGTTAATTCTGCTACTACTATTATGTCCTTCAGGCTATGTAATGCTCCCACAGCAATTTCAATATTTCATTAATGAGGTCTTGAGGAGTTTTGGGATGTTTGTGCAATCGTCGACATAGATGACATTCTGATTTACTCAAACTCAGAACAAGAGCATGTACAGCATGTAGGCGCCATCTTGCAATGCCTTAGGGAAAATGCTCTCTTTGCTAAATTAGACAAATAATCCTTCTATGTACAGTCAGTAGAGTTTCTCTAGTATCACTATATCACTATGGACCCCAAAAAGGTAGAAGCATTTACCAATTGGCCAACTCCAACAAATGTCAAGGAAATTTAACAGATACTTGGCTTTTCCAATTTTTATCATCATTTCATCCCGCACTTTTTAGAGATAGTGGTGCCCATAACGCAGCTTCTAAAAAAGGGGCAATCATTTGCGTGGTCTCCAGAAGCCAATCAGGCGTTGCAACTGTTGAAAACTAAATTCACCCCTGCACCCATTCTTCAGCATCCCAATCCAGACCAGCCCTATTACTTCAAAGCTGATGCTTCGCAGGTAGCCGTAGGAGGAATTATTTCTCAAAAGAACCCAAGAACTGGCCACATGCATCCCATAGCCTTTAATTCCAAAAAACGTCTAGCAGCGGAGCAAAGCTTATGGTGGCTGAAAGAGAACTTCTGGCCATCAAACTGGTGTTCACTGAATGGAGGCATTACCTACAGGGGGCTAAACCTAGAGTCACAATATTCTCAGATCATAAAAATGTACAATTCTTTAGCTCCGTCAGGGCTCTCACCCCCGTCAAATGAGATGGCTGCATTTCTTTAGTGGGTTTGATTTCATCATCACCTATCGCCCAGGGACCATACAGTTAAAGTCTGATGTTCTCTCTAGACTGTGGTGTGCTCACTATTCCCATTCCACATCAGACTCCCCTATTATCATTCCATTGGAAAAGATAGTTGCTGTCAGCGAGGGTGACACCTTTACGGCGGCCTTACATGAAGAACATAAAAAACTGAAGGCCAAAGAATGGATCAAAACACCTAACCATACTATCACAGACAAGCTGTTCCTTCACGCTCAGAAACTGTGCATCCCAACTATAGAATTAAGACGTCAGGTAATTCAATGGAATCACAACGCAGGATTAGCAGTGCACCCAGGTATTGCGAAAACCCCAAGGTATTGTCAAAAAACCTTCTTGTGGAATAAAATGCTGAAGGATATACAAGAATACGTATCTGGTTGTCCAACTTATGTGCAAAACAAGAACACTCACACTGCGCCTGCAGGCTTATTATAGCCTCTGCATATACCCCCAATTCCTTGGCACACCATTAGTCTGGATTTCATTACTAACCTTCCTGCAAGCAATACCTTCACTACCATTTTAATAGTGGTTGACATGTTCTCAAAAATGGCACATTTCATTGCCCTCAAAAAGATACCCAATGCCGCAGAATTTAGTCACATATTCATTGATCATATCACAAGACTGCATGGTCTATCGACTAAAATCACCTCAGATTGCGGAGTTCAGTTCACATCTAAATTTTGGAGAACACTCTAATAAGTTAGGAATAGAGGTAGCCTTGTCATCTGCCTTCCACCCACACACCAACGGGCAAACTGAATGGGTCAACCAATCCCTAGAAACCTACTATCCACATGCACAGGACTATGGGATCAGGACTTACACCAACCTGCATTCACTTATAATAACAGCACCCACTCAGCGACAAACTACACACCCTTCTTCTTCATGTCAGGGCAACATCCTCTGGCCCTTTCCATTGATATATCAGGAGTTTCTACTATACAACCTTCACAGTCACAGAAAGATTAGAACAACTGCATGAGATTCAAAAACACGCTACAACAAGTTTAGCAAAAGCCAAATTGGTCATGAAGACACAAGGCACAAGCTGACAAGCATAAAACCCCAGCACCTATATACAAGGTAGGAGACAGGGTATGGTTATCAACACGACACCTACAACTAAAAGGCTCAAGGAAACTACGACCACAGTTTATATGTCCTTATGACATTATCAAGATAATTAATCCAGTCAGTCTATGGCTTCCCCCTAAATACACTATCCACCCAGTATTTTACATTTCACTGATTAAGCCATACCGCCCGCCACACAAAAAGATACCCCACCCAATCTGATTAATGGCCAACAAGAGTACGAAGTTCACTGTATCCTGGACTCTAAATTATCTCGGTGAAAACTATATTACCTTATAGATTGGAAGGGTTATGACCATTCAGAGCGTTCCTGGGAACCGGCCTGCTCAGGTTCATGTCCCTCGTCTAGTGAGACGATTTCATGCCCTCCACCCCACGACCTGTAAGACTGCCTTTGGGAGGCGCGACTGTCAGTATTCCTGCCACAGCTCACCTTTCTTGACTATCTCAATATACAGCCATGACTCATATCATTCCTCCCAACACTTATGAATGAACAAACGTTTTGTACCCTGACTTTTCAAAACCTACATGCTACTGGTGTGAACGTTCTAAAACACCTTCTAGAAGACAGCCTCATCAATTTAATCATCTGCACCTGTTCCTTGTTATAAGCAATTAGAATGCAACCTTGTGAACATTCTAAAGCACCTTCTAGAAGGCAGCCTCAGGAAGTTAATTATCTGCACCTCTTCCTTGTTACAAACAATTAGAATGTGAAATTAAAGACCGTCCACACTCCTCCCTTTCACTTAGCCTCTTTGCCTGCCACTTACCTGTTTCCCGGCTTCCAGGACTCTATCTTGCCAGCTCCCTTGATCCTCCCACTTCGATCTCACCACAAAGGACATCCTGCAATAGCCTTGTGCCTGGATGGAAAAAAGAACAAGAAGAAAATGAGAGACACATTAACAGACTTGATTTTACTATGCACTGAGCTCAGTCGCAACATTGTGCTGCAAACAAAGGTAACCAGTGTTTTTGTTCAACTTGTACATACTGTTGGCAGGACTCTGCCTAAGAGGGTATGGGTGGGACTAACCCTGTCCAAATGTGCTTGTGGGTTTGTAGCTGAAATCATACTCACTACAGATTTGAGAACTTTGATGAAGGGTCCTCTACGGACAATCTAAATTAAAACAAAGCAACAACAAAACTAAAGGTTGGTTGAGATTTGAAAAGCTTTCTTGAGGTAATACCTTGAGAAATAGAGTTAATACTAGACTAAAGCCTTATTATTTGTTTATTTATAGGTGTCATATCTACCAGTACCATTCATCAGACTGGTGTGAATGCTTGCTGCAGTATTGCTGTTGAGTAGACGAGCCACAACATCTTTGACTTTACACGCTCTCTCCATCCCAACCCCCTTCCCCCTTGGATTTGCAACCAGAGCAGTGTCTCTTACTGTAAACCTAGGACTTGTCTCAGCAGGATTTGGGAACTAGCATTGCCGCCCCATTGGAGTCATCTGGAATTCAGGTAGGTGGCTTATGACACCCCTTTTATTACACATAAGTCACCCCTAAAGTAGGCCTAGGTAGCCCATAGGGCAGGGTGCTGTGTAGGTAATAGGTAGGACATGTACTTTTAAGCTTTGCATGTCCTGGTAGTGAAAAACACCCCACTTTGTTTTTCACTGCTGTGAGACCTACTCCTCTCATAGATTAATATTGGGAATTCCTTATTACACTTTTAAGCTGTAATTCGTGACGGAGAAGGAGTAGCTCTGTCATGTTTTATATCACTAGAATGGTAATGATACATCGTCTTTGCTAGTAAACTTGAATTTAACATTAGTATTTTAGAAATGCCACTTTTAGAAAGTTGGAATTTCTCTGCTCTTAAGCCTCTGTGTGGCTGCAGCCTGTATCCAATCCAGTTCTGTGGTGGGTGAGAGCTTGAAGATGTGCATTCCCTCTAGACACCCACACACTAAGGAATGTTAGGTGTGTCTAAGTGCTTATTTGCATCCTAATGGCTCATCCTGGGCAGGATGAGAGGAAGGAGCTGATACTTACACCTGAAGGCAGTGTCCTGTCCCCACACAAAGGGCTGTTTACCCCCCTGTAGTGAGTCTGGCGCAAGGGCTAGGATGAATTTATTCATTTATTTATAAGCACTAGCTAGACCCTAAGGTATCAGAGCACTTTACATAAAATGAAAAATAGAATAACGTAGCTTTACATATGATGCTAGACACTTAGGGGGCCGATTACGATGTCGGTCAAAAAGCCTCCGACCGCTAGTCGTAAGCTTTCTGACCGCGGTCGGAGGCATTCCGACTGACTCAGTCAGTTCGCAGTCTGACTGCCCAATTACGATGGAGGTTGGAACATAAACTGGCCGGTCATTCCGACTCTGTTCCGACCGGCTCTCGGAGTCTTTCGGCCGGTCACAACCGCACCGTAATCCCATATGGACAGCGTTTCTGCCGTCAGGATTATGATGTCGGTTTCCCTTAGCCTTTCCATGCCGCCCTTTCCCACATGGAAAGGCTGTCGGAAAGTGACTGTATGGGCCCCTAGCAGGGCCCCTCTTGCCTCCGCGGTCTACGGTCAGTGGTCGATGGGGTACCCCCCTGTAACACCCTGCACTGTTTGGCTGGCACCATGGGATCCCTGCCTCAGGGTGCAGAGTATTACACAAACACACCCATTTCTCTATGGGTGTCTGTATTTTGCCCGGTTTATGGGTGTGACACAAGCTCCCATAGAGAGCATTGAGAATCTGATTGAACAGTGTTTGGTCGAATCGTAATCAGGTTGTTGGAACTGCTGACCTCAGGTCGGTCACTCCCGAGTCCGAGCTCCGACCGACATTGTAATAAGCCCCTAAGGGCCTGTGTGAAATGGGGCAGCTGAAACAATCAAACAACCAACTGTCACAAATGGTCGAGTTATAGAGAGAGTGAGCTATTGGAACATAGTTCAGTTAGCATGCGTGTTAAAGTGTTTGTTGAGGAGATGGAGTTTCAGGTTCCTTTTGAAGCAGCAGAAGGAGGGGTTGCATTGGAGATCTCTAGGGAGTGAGTTCCATATCCTGGGTGCATTTCCAGAAAAAGATCAAGAGGGTGGATTTCCTTTTCAGTTTGGGAGGTATGAGAAGAAATGAGTTGGAGCTTCCAAGGGTTCTGGTTCTTCCTGCTTTCATAAGTTTGTTGTCTAGATAGTTAAGGGTATGCATGTGAAGGGCTTTGTGGGTGATTCAGGGAGTCTTATAAAAACTAAGCCTGGGCGGAGTTCGTGGAGTTCCGCTACGTGAAACTCTGCGAAGTGTGTTAAATAAATGCTGATCACGATGATTTTCAGTGCCAGATGCTTGTCCGCACAGAGCAATCATCGCGAACGGCACCATGCACAGCGCAAGCGGACGCTGCATCCTTTTCTGCCGCTCGAGTAGATTTTTACTCGAGCGGCAGCTTTCTCGACGCGAACGGACAGTTTCTCAACGCGAGCGGTCGCGAGCATACGCGACCATTCGCAATGAGAAATCTGACCGCCCGCGTTGAGAAATCTTGCCGGGAGGTTGATTTTCCACGCTCGCGATCGCCTACTTGATGTTAAAGATCGCGAATGAGGAAAAATCTCGCCGGGAGGTGGATTTTCCTCGCTTGCGCTCGCCAACTTGACGTTGCGAACGCGAACGAGGAAAAAAACTCCGCTCCGCTGCGAGAAGCGGAGTTTTTCGGAACTCCGCGAGCTCCGGGTAAAGCGGAGTGCGGATAACTCTGCAAACTCCGCGAGCGGAGCGGAGTTCACCGCCCAGACCTAATAAATTCATCTTCCTTCAATGGTAAGTCAGTTGAGGATCTTGAGGGCTGGAGGGATGTGTTCAAACCGTTTAACACCTGTCATGAGCCTGGCCACCATGTTTAGGAGCGAGGTGAGTTTTCGGTGTCCCTGTGAAGATTGCGCTCCCATAGTCCAGTTTATATAGGACTAGAGATTGTACTACCATCAGGAAATCATCAGGGGGATTGAATGGTTTAATTTTCTTGAGGTATTTCAGCGTGTAAAGCACTCATTTGGCTGAGTTTTTTATGTGATCCTTCATTGACGTGTTTTTGTCCAGGGTGATGCCTAAGGACTATATGGAGTTGGACAGAGTGAGAGAACAATTTAGGTGATCCAGGTTCTTGAGTGAGTCTTGGATTGGTAGGGGGTTACTTTTAGGGGAGAACAGTATTAATTCAGCTTTGTTGGGGTTCAACTTTAAGTGGTTTGAATTAAACCAAGTTTGCATCTTGATTAGTGTGGCGTTGAGGTGTAGAATGTCACTGGGTAATTTGATTTTGTTGTAGAGTTGAGTGTTATCAGCATATATATGTAATATTTGACCCCTGCTTGATTCAGGATGATTGTAAGGGGTTCCATGAAGAGATTGAAAAGGGGAGAGAATTTAGCCTTGGGGTACACCAAGAGTAACTAGTGTGGGTTTGGAGAGACAGGAGTTGATTTTAATTTGTTGCGATCGGTGTTGAAGGTATAGATGCAGCTCAGTTTCGCATGATTCTATACCTCCCTTGGCTAGTTAAACACAACCCGCAGATCAAGTAGGACACTTGTGTAGTCACCCTGAATTCTGTATTTTGTGAGCAACCTTGCCATGCCGCCACATGCCATACATGGACAATCCAAGCCCAAGAAATGACAGAACCTATGCCGACTGTCTCTGTGGTGAACGGGTTGCCAGACATCTATGCTGACCTTCAGACGTGTTTGATAAGAAAAAGGCCAACACATTACCTCCTCACAGGGAATTTGACTGCAGAATAGATCTGGTACTGGGTGCAAAAAGACATTGCAGCCATATCTATGCATTTACAGAAAAAGAGAACGAACATCTCTGTAAGGACTTAGATGAGTATGTGGCTAATAGTTTTATCCATTATTCAAAGTCACCTGTTTAATAGCCTCTCTTTTTGCCGAAAAAAGGGGTGAGTTACGTGCTTGCATTGACTACCACCCCCAAATCACATCACTCTTAAGAACAGATCTCCTCTACCCCAAATTCCCGAGCTACTGGATAAGGTAAAGGATTCAGTAGTATTCAACAAGGTAAATCTAAGATGCGCATACTACCTTGTAAGAGTCAAGAAGGGAGATGAATGGAAGGCAGCCTTCTGAACCAAGCTCGGTTATTTGAGTATCAAGTGATGCCCTTTGAATGAATGAATGAATGAATGAATGAATGAATATAAAACTTGTAGCAGCGAACTAAGCCCAAGGGCGTCAAGGCGCTATAAACGAACCTAAGGATGCAAACAGAAAGACATGCTCATACCGAGGTCTGAGAGAAAAACCAGGTCTTTAAGGCCCTACGGAAAAGAGAATGGGACACCTGACTTGAGAGATGTTCCGGGAGGGAGTTCCACAGTTTAACAGCAGCAGTGGAGAAAGCTCGACCACCCCATGTGACCTTCTTAAATCTCTGTACCGTAAGCAGATTCTTATCTGCAGAACGGAGCCGCCTGTTGGGAACATAATGATGGAAAATGGACTTAATCGCTTCAGGGCCTGACCCATAATAAGCATTGTGAGTCATGCACAGGGTCTTGAAAAGGATCCTACGGTCCACAGGCAGCCAATGCAGCAACCTAATAGCATCTGAGACTGAATCATATTTAGACAAATTCATCACCAGCCTGGCAGCGGCATTCTGCACCATCTGCAGACGCCGTATCAGGCCCTTGCTAATGCCCAGATAAAGTGCATTGCAATAATCCAATCTGGATATAACCAGTGCAATGACAGCCTGCTTACGTGCATCGAAGGAGAGATAGTGGGAGATTTTCCGTAGGATCCTAATGATCCCAAAGCACGTGGAAACTGTCCTACTAACCTGAAGGTTCAAGGACAATGAGTTATCCACGATTACCCCCAGGTTTTTGCCATGGGAGACCGGAGAGGGGCAGACGCCAAGGGCATCCGGCCACCAGTCACTGGACCATACCTCCTGCTTACTCCCAAAGACCAAGACCTCCGTCTTCTCTCCATTCAGTTTTAAAAATTCTCCACCATCCAGGAGGATACTGCCTGCATACAGTTCCTAAAATTAAGGGCCGAATCCTTTATGTTATGCGAGATAGACACCATAATTTGGGTGTCGTCCGCATAGGACAATACTTCCAGCCCAAAGATCTCACAACCTTCGCAAGAGGGGCGACATAAATATTAAAAGAGTAGGGCTCAGGGAGGAGCCCTGAGGAACACCACACAGCAGAGGTTTGGGGGCTGAGTAAAAACGGCCAAGCTTAACCATCTGTGCTCGCTCGCTAAGAAAGGAAGCAAGAAGCCCCAAAGCAGTGCCCCCAATACCTATTTCTCTGAGACGATCAATCAGTCTACAGGGAGACAGGGTGTCAAAGGCTGCGGTGAGATCCAGTAGAACAAGGAGGGTGGTATGACCTGCATCCACTTGAACTCGAATATTGTCAAATACAGCTGTCAAAGCAGTCTCTGTACTATGAAGGCCTCTGAATCCATGTTGCGAGCCATCCAGTAAATGAAAATCCTTAAGATAGATACTGAGATGGGAATTGAGATATGTTTCCAGAATCTTAGCTGGAACAGGAAGCAGGGAGATAGGGCGATAGTTCTTCAATTCATCAGGATCCAGAGAAGGTTTCTTCAAGAGAGGCTTCACTACAGCCGTCTTCCACAAAGTGGGAAATAGCCCCTCTGAGATGGCAATATTAAAAACATCCGTCAAATGAGGGACAATAGCTTCACGACCAAGTTTTAGCACCTTGAGGGGACAAGGATCCAGAGGGGAGCCTGATTTAACCCTTCAAGGATCCGATCGGTCACCTCATAAGACATATTAGGGAAAATGAACAAACTGGGCGACCCTTCAGTGGGTACGGCACCAATAGAGTGGAAGGTGGATCGAACAGATGCCCCCGGTGAGGGGTTGGAGGCTTCAAGCAGGGAATAGATATCTGCAATCTTAGTGTGGAAAAAATCAGATATTTTATCACAACGCTCCTGTGAAAAAATTGAAGGGTCAAAGGCAGGGGGAGAGGTGAGAGAATTTATTACCTTGAAGAGATCTCTAGAGGATCTCATAGAGTCGGTGGTTTTAGAGAAATATAATCTCTTTTCCTCCATGACGGCAATTTTATATTCTTTGAGGCCTTGCTTATGTAGTGTCCTATTCAGCGGGTTTAGATCTAGGCGCCAATGCAATGGCTTTGCAATGCCTTAGCCACGTTCTAATTCTTTATAGATGAGGTCCTCCAAGAATTTATTGACATATGCTGTGTGGTGTACATTGATGATATTCATATATATTCCAAAAATCTGACTGATCATGTAAAACAAGTACATGCCATTCTACAACAATTGCACTCAAAATTAGAAAAAGTGAGTTTCACAAAACTGAAGTAGACTTTTTGGGTTATGTTCTGGGACCCAGTGGGGTGAAAATGGGCCAAAAGAAGGTGGAAGTGGTGTTATATTGCCCATCCTCTGACACAGTAACACAGGTCCAAAGGTTTTTGGGCTTTTAGAATTTTTACCATCACTTCATCTGGAATATCTCTGAAATCATCACGTCTGTAACACAGTTGCTTCGGAAGAGAGTAGCATTTCTTTGGTACACATCATCCGAAGATTCTTTCCAAACCCTAAAAAAGTTCACTGAAGCTCCTATTATTGCCAAACTGGACACTACATGTCCTTTTCTGATAAGACAGATGCCTCCCACTATGCCATAGGGGGCGTCCAATCTCAAGGTAATGAAACCTCTGGACAGATGCATCCTTTTGCATACTTTTCACGCAAGTTGCTTCCAGGGGAGCAAAAATGCTCCATAGCAGATTAGAAACTCCTTGCCATTAAGGCAGTTTTTGAAGAATGGCAGCAGTACTTGTTAGACGCTAGACACCCTGTAACCATCTACACAGATCACCGTAACCTCCAGTTTCTATGCTCTGCCCTCACCCTCACTATTAGACAATTAAGCTTGACACTTTTTCAGTGACTGAAATTTGGTCAGTACCAGACCAGTACATTTACATATCAGTGATTGAAAACATAGGGCACAGATATAGTGGTTGCTCACCAATTATTAATCAAATTACCAGACTTCATCACATGGGTTAACTCACTAGATGAATTCAATCAATAAACAATGGCTAATTTGTTTAAGAATAAACAGATCCTAAGGTTTCTCAAATTATGACTCCACACCGTGTTGCTGCCTACAAAAACCTCACCTCAGTGCCATATCTTCCAGCAACCTCAAAGAGCCCCTCTGAATCGACTCATCGTCAACGCATGTGAATTACTATGTAATGTAAAAAGATGATCTTTCAAGAATATTATGTGGTGCACCTGTAAAAAAAACCTCAAAACAGGTACAGGTCGGCTGGGGGGTACCTGCAAGCAATCAAGAAGGTATATAAATCACAAGGACAAAATACGGGGGGAATTATGGATTTCTCCGCCTGAGGTACTCCAATTTACTAGCAGATGGTTGCTTTTCACAAAGGAAATCTAAACTATTCATTTCAAAATAATGGCCATAAAAGTGAGACATCTGTGTAAAGGAAACAAGAAATGAGATGCCTCCATCGTGAGTCTTTGGCTAACAAAAGTCCGAAGGCTAAAAAATGATAAATAAACCCCCCAGTTATTGCTACAGTGTTTGCGGTCCTTTTCCCCACCCTTCGTTTTGTTGTCCATCATTCATGCTTCCTTGAGTGCCTTGTATGTGACACAGCACCCTCTGAGGAAGCGTTTATGTCATCGTTTTCTGTGCACTGCTGTCGAGTGTTTCCGACTTATGACAGAAGCTGTCCACCTGCTCACTCATTTCGGGCGCTCTGCCTCCTCCACTCCATTTCAATAGGCACCAGATGTGGCCTTTCCGATGGCACTCCTATTATGTCGGCGGCATTTGTTCTGATGCTGCAGTTTTTCGTTGCAAAACGTTTCCTTTATGTTTTTCTCTCATTTAAGATCACCTAATGTCTATTCAAAGAGCGCCTTTCAGACTGTACTGTTAGATTGCAGTGGTGAAAAGAGGCTTCAGTTTCTTAGGGCGGGTGTTTCTTTTGCGATGCGCAGCTAAGGGAGGAGTGCAAAGTGAACAAGAAATTCAAACTAACAATAGGCAAAAGTCAAACCTTTTAACATGTCTCGCTTTATATCGACTTTTAAAAAAAAAAAACTTGGATGATTATTCCAAGATGTTGAGGGTGTGTGGGCATTTCAGAGGGTGATGATGTGCTGCATGGCTAAACACTAATGAGGTCCCAAAGGTGAGACCTATTGGTTATGCCAATGCTTGTTTAATTAGCATTAACACAAAAACATAGGGCAGACTGGTAAATTGCCAACAAGGCTGTATGAATCTAAACAAACATGCACTGTTATTCAACTTACTGTGCAGGTTATATGTTTGTCAGTTACACCTTGTAACATATTAATTACACAAAAAACAAAACACTTTATTTCCCTATTTTAATATCTTGATGTTTTTCACTGCCTTTTTTTACCTTCACCCTTTAATCTTTGGCACGTTTTGATATTGCTTTTCCCCTTAATTCAGGCTCTGTAGTTCTTTCTGTTCTCTATCATTCTCTTCCCCTAGTGTTTATTTCGTTATGATTCTATATGCTCCAGGAAATATTTTCCTTGCTTTCACTATGCATGTTAATTTAATTGTCCTTCATATCACGTTTCATTCTTTGGGGGAGATTTACAAAAAAGTCGCGCAACGCAGCGCAGCCCCCTGCGAGGCTGTGCTGCATTGCGTGACATTGAGGGAGCAGGAGAGCGCCATATCTTCAAAGATATGGCTATCTCCTCCCCTTTCCCTTGCGCCGGCACTGATTACAGCTGCCGTGCGCCATGCACACATCTTAGCGCCGCAGCGCTAGGGTGTGTGCATGAGTCCACATAGGTTTTGTACAGGAAGGGTACCCTTCCTGTACAAAATACTATGCTCGACACAAGGGAAATCTTTTCCCACTTGGCATACGTGCTGCACAGTGCAGCACACATGGAAAGTCGGAAAAGCACAGAGAAATTCTCCTGTTAGCACCTCCTCTTTGTAAATATGGTTTTGCGTCAAAAGGCATGGGTGGTTGCATGGGAACGCCCATGTACCACCCATGTAACGCCCCCTCGGCGCAAAGTAACGCAAAGCAGTGCTTTGCGCTACTTACAGGGTTCTTTCCAGCGCATGTTTTGCGCTGGAAAGAAAATAGGGAAAAAAAAATTGCGCTAGTTTGCGTCACTTTTGTGGTGCCAAACCAGCGCAAAAGGTATGAAAATCTCCCCCTTTGTAGTTATCGTGCTGTCTGTCTGTCCCTACTCGTGCAGCAATGACCCGGTGCATTATTAGACAAGTTGCAGGTGATTTATAACATGAGCATCAAGTTGAATCGAGCACCCCCTAATTCAGCTCGAGGCAAGATCGGCTGCTTCTGTCTGAATCTGCCCGGCGGAGTTTCGTTTCCTGAAAAATACCGAAGGGATACAGAATATGATGGGAAAGTTCACTTACTAGATAATGGCCCTTTTCTTCTGCTTGGTGTAAATTAAGGACAAGGCCCTGAATGAATGCTTTTCTACGGGGCAAATGGTATTCAAATGTGAATCGCCAGTGGACTGGATACATGCCAGAAATAAAAAAAATATTGTGCTGAAAAGGGCAGAACGCACGCTGTTTCCTGTCAGCGGATACTTTGAGCTCACGCTGAGCTCTTTCAACGCCTCTGATTACAAAGAGCTGATAACGAACTGTTCCTTAATTAATTGACATGCAGTAGAGTCTAGAATTATGCAGGAAAAGTTTTAAAGATGATTAAAAGGAGTCATTATGTGCAAAACTGTGAAGCACATCAATCACATTAATTAGTTAGTTTCACGTAAAGAAACTTAACATTATTTCAACTGTTTAATTCTATCCATCATTATAGTTTTTCAATAAAATGACCATTCATATATGTTATGTTATGCAGATTTTCAGAGCGCGCTATCACCCAGGAGGGTATTCTGGCGCTGAGCCTGTGTGAGTCTAGCCACACATATCGCCTAGTGGGACTACTCGAAAAGTCAGGTCAGTCAGTCAGTCAGTCAAAGAAATTATATAATATGGTTAATTAAAACGTTGACAATGTAAAACATTAAAAAAGAGACATGTTTATGCAAAGGACAGTAAAAATTAGTAGATCATTATAGAACCACCTGACATAAGCGGACCTATGATATCAGAAGAGAAGACACATTTTTTACAATCTACTATAATTAACTTAGAGGCAATGTGATTGTTTAAGGTCCATTATAGGTAAGCCAAAGTGCAAGGTGCATAGAAAATGAGTAGACCTTCATAGAGCCATCTGAAATAACCAGACGTGTGATATCAGAAGATAAGACATGTAGGGGCATATTACCAAGGGCTTATCGCCACTTAAGCGGCACTTTTTTTACACTAAAGTGGCGATATTTTTATCGCCCTATTAACAAGCAGTCGCTAACAGGCATTAGCGACAGCTTTCCGGCGATAGCACCCGGTTTTTCTATCGCCTTGCATGCCAGCGATATTTATCGCTAATGACATGCAAGGTAGGCGTTCCTTCTCTAAATTTAGCAAAAACTCCCGCTAACCGCACTTCGCCCTATTAGCAAGGATAGGCCGGACCCGCGAAGCGATAAAAGAAGTCACGCTAAGGCCCGTTAGCTGCAGGAACTTAAGACCAGAAAATAGCTGCTCTTAAAAATGGGGATAAGTCTTGGGCCCACATCTATGCATGTTTTTGGTGCTGGACAGCGCTGCAAGCAATGATGCAGCGCTGCCCTGCGACAAAAATACAATGCAGGAATGTGCACCATCAATAAGATAGTGCGCATTCCTGGGCCCCAGTCATGAAAAGTGTTGCTGCGCTGCGACAAGACAGCGTTGCAACACTCCTCATTACGCCCTCCTTGCCACAGCATGGATGTGCTGTACTCATTGGACTGCGCTCCATGACGCAAGTAATGACAGATACGTCAGGAATCCTGACGTATCTGTCTGCGCTAAAGTCACGCATTGCTGCAGTCATGTCACAACCATGACGCAACTCCAGCAATGCATGGGGCCAGCCTATCCCTGTGGCACTGCCTCACCCGGAAGGTACTGATGCAGTGCTGTTCATGAGGGGTGCCCGAATGTTGGCGCAGTTGGAGATACATCGGTGGTGGTCGGGCGCTGCGGTGTCATTGTCTGGAAGCATTGGTGGAGTGTTGGTGCGGAGGGAGTTGACGAGATGTTCTTCGGTGGCCTTGATCCAGCTGCGAGGGGGTGTGATGATGGCGGTGGCGTCCGGTGGGCAAGGTGAAGACGTGATGTTACCAATAATGGTCGGTCCAGGAAAGTCCGGTGTTGTGGCTGCACTTGAAGTTCACGCAGGCGGAGATGACGTGCTCGACCATGTGTCCTGCTATGTGGCTTGTTGCCTTGACTTGCTGCTTGCGTCTGATGTAGGGGACCTTCCCCATGAGGGGGTGGTGTCCTGGTCACTGGGGTTCTCAAGGTGGAACTTGAGGTCACCGAGTAGGATGTTGTCGGTGGATGGAAGATCCTGGGGTGCAATGAGGTCTAAAATGGTTTTGGAGAATGGGGGGGCATGGCCCGGGGGGCCTGCACATGAGGGTGCCGCAGAGGATGCACCTGTGCCTGGTCCGGATCTTGGAGTTGACGTGGTCCATGGTCACCCTTGGGTCACTAGAGTGCGTGGTCAGTTGGAGTGTGCTTCTGTAGGTGATGGCAATGCCTCCTCCCTGACGGTTGAGGTGCTCCTTGCGGGTGATACTGCAGCCGTCAGTGATGGTGATGGCGATTTCTGGTCCGGAGCAGAGGTTGGTCCTGGCAGGCGAGGTGGTGTCCAGGGTTGATGGCGAGGAGGCTGCTGGCGTCGTATTGGTGGAGTGTCCAAGAGGAATGCTCCTTGGTGCTGAGCGCGGTCCAGGGGCAGACGGACGCAAATGGCGTAGCCTATGGATTGTCTTTGGCACGGGAGATGACCATTACAACGCAGGCAGCACATCGTTAACAACGCAGGTGCCTTAACATCGCATTTGAATACAACACATTATGAGGTCAGTAATGGGGTAATTTCAACTTTTTCCGGTGTGCATGGGTATTGGATGTAAAATATGAAAAATGGGGTGTTTTTTGGGGTAAAATATGAAAAAAATGGGGTGTTTTTTGGGGTAAAATATAAAAAATGGGGTGTTTTTTGGGGTAAAATGTCTAAATCCTGGGTGTGTTTTGTGCCAAAATAAAGAGAAATTTGGGGGGTGCATTTGTCTCAAATGTGATCTTTTGGGTGTATTTTGGGGGTTCAGAAATTAATTTCAGGGTTTACGGTTGGGTCTGTTGTGCAAAGGTTATTCTTGGGTCGCACTCACTGTAGTGGGAACAGTGATCGTCATGTCTCAGCTATGCAACACCTACTCTACTGTTGCAATGTGCCTAGTATTAGTATGTATTAGAATGGAATGCGATGTCATGGCATGTATCGCAACTACGCATGTGCCTTTGGCACACAAGTGATACGTCCGCTGTGCATGGGCACACAGCGGCCACCATTTAGAAGTGCGGGGGGGTATCTGGACAGCTGTGAGGTGGTAAACCCTGTAATGAACACTGCATGGTGCGTGGCCACGGGGATGTGTGTGTGAGCGTGTGTAGTTAAAAATTTATTGAGGGAAGTCTCACCTCTAAGCCGTGTCCCGTGTCTACGTAGCTCCTGCTCTCCTGCGTCTGCTTCCAGGAAAAAGAAGTAGGCAGCCAGGCTCCCTCGCATGAGTCATTCACAACGCTGCGATGCGGCGGTGGTATTGTTATTTGGCAACGGGACAAGTCATGCAGCCAGGGTCCGGAGGGGTGGGCATGTTCTCCATGCAGGCTGCAATGCAGCCTGCATTGCGAACAGAGAAGTGCGCATGTCTGCATTGGGCGGCCTGAGTGGGCCGACCAAACGGTCATTGCGCACTTGAGTGTGCATGCCAATCCGCACATTCCCTGCTCCGTGTTTGGAGCAGTCCTACCCACCCGCCCAACCCCTGAGGATACATAGCATGATTACATCCGTTATTTATCCCTTGTTTGTCCCTTTTTTAACTGTTTCATTGGCTTCTCAGAGCCCGCACTACACGCTTCCCGCAGCTGCTGCCCCTGCGGACCCGTGCCCCTGTCCTCGCACATTCCCGCCTCCCAGCTGATCGTTCCTTCACCCTCCCCTACTTAATGGCGGACGCTGCGCAATTGCGCAGTGGACAGGCACTGCTGGCGCGCAGAAGGCGCACCTAAGACAAGCCCATCTGCGCACGTCTGCAACCCAACCGCGACCAGCGCCAGTAAGCCTGGATCACGGGCCACCCACTGCTACGTCACAGCCACCCTCCACGCACTCAAACCCGGGAAAGTCAGAGACTGACAACAGGCCTCGGCAAACATGACCCATGGCCAGTTCTCCTGCCTCCACTGCCGCCAGAGCTTAACCACCACCCTGGACTCCAACACAGCCGACACCAGCACCGGCGACACCCTAGGATGCATCGCCCTCAATGGGCACTCCGTGCACATACACGCCATGTAAATCTGGAACCTACTCAACTCTCTCTCGCCCGACATCACCTTCTTCACGGAGACCTGGACCATCACCTCCTCCGCCCCCGACATCAAGACCGCCATCCCGGACGGATACAGGATCCAGAGGAAGGACCGCACCAACCACCCAGGAGGGTGCCTCGCCATTGCACACAAGAGCACCCTCCGCCTCACCACCCCCAGCGGAACCTTCCCCTCTGCCAAACACCTGCACTTCCAGATCCAGACCAGCCACAACTCCACACTCCGAGGAACCCTCGTCTACAGACACCCCGGGCCCCGGACACACCTGCCAGCCCACCATCTCCACCTGGACGCCAGTCACAGCCGAAGACACAGCCTCAACCATGAGAGGCATGCACTCGTTGGCCCCCACCAACCCATGCCCTCCCACATCTACCACAGAGCCGCGGCCGCCATCACACACGAACTGCAATGCACCATCAACACAACCTTCAAGACAGGCATCTACCCAGACGACTGAAAGTGTGCAGAAGTCTGGCCCCTTCTCAAGAAGACCACAGCTGACCCCACCGACCTCAAGAACTACCGGCCCATCTCGCTCCTCCCCTTCGCAGCCAAAGTTGCAAAGTTGCAGAGTAGACAGTCAACAGGGAAGTGACACGATTCATTGATGACAATGCCATCCTCGACCCATCCCAATCCGGATTGCAAACCAACCACAGCAACGAGGCCGTCCTACTGGCCGCCACAGACGACATCTGCACGCTCCTGGACCAAGGCCACTCCGCAGCCCTCATCATACTCATCCTTTCAGCGGCCTTCAACACCGTCTCCCACCACACACTACTCGCCATACTACATGACGCCGGCATACAAGGAACAGGCCTCGACTGGCTCCAATCATTCCTCCCCGGAAGAAGCCAAAGGATCAGACTGCCAACCTTCCTCTCCAATGGCACGTAAATCACCTGCAGAGTCCCAGAGGGTTCATCTCTGAGCCCAACCCTCTTCAACATCTACATGGCACCCTCGATGCCAACGTCCAACAACACGGCCTCAACATTGTACCTACGCTTATGACACCCAGCTCATCGTCTCCCTCACCAAAAAGACCACCACCGCCAGACTCAACTTCCAGAACAGAATGCAGGACATCGCAGTCTGGATGACCAACAGCTGCCTGGAGCTCAACGCCGGGAAGACAGGAGTCCTTGTCCTTGGAACCACACCTTCAGCATGGGACAACACTTGTTGGCCTTTGCCCTCGGAAGCCCACCTACCCCCTCGGACCACGCCAGAAACCTCGGCATCGTACTCGACCCATCCCTCACCATGAACAGACAGGTCTACGCCATCACCATCAGCTGCTTCAACACCCTCCGCATCCTCCGCAAGACCTTCAAATGGATACCCCCAGAGTCAAGGAAGACAGTCACCCATGCACTCATCACCAGCAGACTGGACATTGGAAACGCACTCTACGCCGCCATTTACAAGTCCCTACTCCGCACACTGCTGACATTACAGTACACCACCGCAAGACTCGTCCTCGGCATCCCCCGCCACTAACACATCAGCCAACACCTACGTAGACTCCAGTGTCTCCCCGTGGTGATAAGAGTCACCTTCAAAATCATCACTCACGCCTACGAATGCCTACACAACAACGTAACCAAATACCTCAACAACAGAATCAACTTCCACGTACACAAATGAGACATCCGATCTTCCAACCTCGCACTGTCCGAAACGCAGCGCATCCACAGAGCCAGAGCAGGCGGGAGATCCTTCTCCCACATTGCATCCAATACCTGGAACGAGCTACCGGCAGACATCAGAGGTGCCCCCTCCCTGAACACCTTCAGGAAGACCCTCAAGAACTGGCTCTTCGGCTTACAGATCTGCGGACCCCCACCCCTCAGTGCCTTGCGACCCTCACAGGTGTGTGGTGCACTTACAATTCCCTATAGTGATTGATTGATTGAGTTATCATCATGTGATGATTGTTCCTCTTCTGCACTGCTTGAGGTGGTGGGGCAACGCTCTTCCAACATAGCGGTAGACCCGCCACTGGGGGTGCATCATCTACGTGTGATAGGTATGAGCGACTCCCTCCTGCGCTACGCGTCCCACCTTCTCCTTACCTGGACATTGACCCCGTGGCACAATCCACTGCACTCTCTCCACATCTGTGACTCAGCCAGCAGGAGCCTGAGCCAGGTGTGCTTTCACTGGGCTGGGTACAGCAGTCACCGCGTAGTCGGCTGGTGGACCGCCCGATGCAGTTGATGCAGCAGGGCTCCCTTAGGCGTGTAGTTGCAGCACTCAGTCCACACAAGTTCGGTGTCGCACAGGGACCTCACCCTCCAGGGCATCCGGCCAGCCCAACATCATCCGTCCTGTGATGCAGGGAGATGGCACCCACCGTTGGTAATCCCCTCCGTGCACCCCGGTTTAGTGGTGGATCATAGTATGCAAAGCGGACATCACTACGTTGGTGCGCAGGATCACCTCTACCATTGACTGCACCAAGGTGCGCAAGGCGGGCTTCTCACACAGGTCAGCAACGTGTCTCCATGCGACCTGCCAGACTTTACCACCAGGTACAGGTGATCGTCGCACATCAATGTCTCCCGCCACGGCTCATCGACTCCACATCTACTCCACATCCCACTCCAGGCCACAGACGCAGGTCCAGCGAGGGATCCAGGTACCAGACGCAGGTCCAGCGAGGGATCCAGGTACCAGACGCAGGTCCAGCGAGGGATCCAGGAACCAGATGCAGCTCCAGCGAGGGTTCCAGGAACCAGACGCAGGTCCAGCGAGGGATCCAGGAACCAGACGCAGGTCCAGTGAGGGATCCAGGAACCAGAAGCAGCTCCAGCGAGGGTTCCAGGAACCAGACGCAGGTCCAGCGAGGGATCCAGGAACCAGACACAGGTCCAGCGAGGGATCCAGGTACCAGACTCAGGTCCAGGGAGGGATCCAGGAACCAGACGCAGCTCCAGCGAGGGTTCCAGGAACCAGACGCAGGTCCAGCGAGGGATCCAGGAACCAGACGCAGCTCCAGCGAGGGATCCAGGAACCAGACGCAGCTCCAGCGAGGGATCCAGGAACCAGACGCAGGTCCAGCGAGGGATCCAGGTACCAGACACAGGTCCTGCGTGGGGACCAGGATCTCATCCTGGTCAACCAGGATGTTGGGTGGCTTGAGGGGGTTGTTGATGTGTGCTGCACTATGCCCTGGCTGCTCAAATCTGCATTATTCCTTTTTTTTGGTGCATCTTTTATATTGGAGGTGGACAGATAGGCTAAGTCATAAATTGTGGGTTAGCGTGCCTTTTGCTATTGCTAAGGGCTTATCGCTGGATTCCACCCGCTATCGCTGGTTTCATTAACGGCGTCGCATTAATGTTAGCGACGGTTTTTGCCGCTGATCCCTGCAGCTATCGCCTGTTAGCAAAACGTTGCTAATATGTCGCTAACAGGGCGATGACTTGCAGGGATAGACGGTGACAGTAAAACTAGCACTAACCTAGGTTAGCGATAGTTATCGCCATTTCTTGCTAATATGCCCCGTAGTTTAAAAACTACTATGGTTAATTTATAGACAATTAAATTGTTTAAAGTCAATTCAGGGGGGGCCAGAGTGCAAAGCACATATTGTCCATTGTGCGAAAATGTGTGTTAATGAAATAAAAGAAATAAAATAGAGAAAAAGCCTGTCAGTCGCGGTCATCTCTGAACTTTGTTGAATTTTTTTAAAAAGGTCCTGCACCACTTTAAAGTATTTGCCTATTCTTGCCAGTTCGGAAGGGACCATGGTGGTGAAAATCCAGTTTGTGGCATCGTTACAAGTCCTTATGCCATGGGTTAAAAAGAGTGGCTTTAGTAGTGACCGCCTAAAGTGGAGCAGCGTCGGGCAGCAACATAGTAAGTGTGTAAAAGTTTCAGATTTGTAGTCGCACAGCCTGCACTTTTTAAAACAATTTTTTAATATGTTTATTGGTTTCAACCGACATAATGACAGCTAATAAATGCAAGTCTGATACAGAGTACCAATAATGAACAAACCCTCCCCACTCCCCCTCATGGCAAAACGAATTTATGGTACATTCGGGAAAAACCTGTGCATCATTAGACAAACATGTACAGAGCAACAAAAACGAAGGCAGTGGTTGAATTCTTGCATTAAAGCCTCCAGTGCAAACAGATAAAAAGGGCATACGGGACCTCAGGCTACACGTATGAAGCATCAAAGACAAGGATAGTGGGTGAGTTCTCGCAAGAAAGCGTCTGTTACAGATATATAAAGAATGCATACATCTCCATAGATTACAGCAAATCTGGGCGGGACAGCAGGTATGCAGTGAACGGGGCCCAGAAATCCTTGGGACGGGAAGTCTCTGGTAACTCCTCTTCATATATCAACAACTGATCCCTACAGTAAAGCAAGTCCCGAAGCCACTTCTTTACCGTTGGAATGGTCTTAGCACCCCAACATTGCGCAACAGCCCTCTTTGCAAACAAAGTGGAAACTGCAACTATGCGTCTGTTACAGGGCTTAAGGCGTTTAACATACCCAAGAAGGCAAATCTCGGGAGTGCAGTATACAGGTTCCAGCACAATATCAGTAAGCATCTTCACCACATCAGTCCAGAAGGCAAACACACCCGCACACAACCATGCCACATGCAGAAAGTCTGCATCAGCGCTCCCACACCGCACGCAGTTAGCGGACTCACGCAAACCATACCTACAGAGTTGTAGAGGGGTATAATATAATTGGTGTAAAAATTTGAAGTGAATTATTCTGAGATTGCAGTTCACTGTAAGATGACCAGTAAGTTCGCAACACGCCTTCCAAACGTCCGGCGTGAGGGTGTTCCCCAATGCTGCCTGCCATCTGAGACAGGAGGGATGATCGCTCTGTTCTCGCTCTCGCAAGGAAGCATTATAAAGTTTGGTAATTAAGCCCTTACGCCCCTCCCCCGCCAGCATCGCCTGCAATGCCCATAGAGTAGTGGGTTCTGCCGGATATTCCGAATAGACAGTTCTAATAGCTTGCCGAACTCTGACATAAGTAAAGCCAAACATAAAACCATGATCTGTCCCTTCTTGTAGTGTCCTGAATCGACCATGCATGTACAAATCTCCCATCCGGGAGATACCAACTTTAGCCAACTCACGTAGAGCCGGCTTCTCCCGTGCCGCAGAGATGTCAGGGTGCGAGGCCAAAGGTAACAATGGAGCATATAAATAGGATAACTGAGCCCGTTTCACAAGCATTCGCCAAGCCCACGCCGTGCATTGTACAGAGTTTATTTCAGTCCATGGGCCACCGGAGCCACCAGACAGGGTCGCCGCCTGCAATGGCATTGGAAGAACGGCATCCGATTCAATTGCGACGTGAGGCTGAAATCGCTGGGGAAAATGCCAATAATGCGCAAATTGCGCCTGCACGCACAAATAATAGAGTCTGAGGTCGGGGGCCTCAAATCCGCCCCGGTCAAAGGGCTGAACCAGAAGATCCCACCTGCATATGGGCTTCTTTCCGCCCCATACAAATGTCAGCAGTGACGATTGAAGCGTTTTAAACAGCCCCACATTCAGTTTTATAGGAATGTTGACAAAAAAATAAAGCAGTTTGGGGAGGAAGGCCATTTTTACAACAGCAATCCTATCTGCAAGTGAGAGTGGCAGGTGCGCCCACCGCTCAGCCAGTTCAGTGATACGCGTGACAGTACGGCCATAGTTCTCAGATATAACCTTATCCGGTTCCCTGTGCAGCCACACCCCTAGATATTTCACCGGATCTGATGTCCAGGTTAGTGGAAAATCCAGCTCCACCTCTTTCGTATGTGCCGTCAGCGGAAACACCACCGACTTTGTCCAGTTGATCCCGAGACCGGAAAACCTCTCGAATTTTACATATTCCCGGAGCAGTTCAGGCAGAAACGTGGCGGGCTCTCGGACATACAGTAACATATCGTCAGCATACAGGGAAACTACGCGCGGTCTCTGCCGAAAACGCAAGGCAGCTGCTGCATGCTTTTGACGAAGTTTACAGGCCAGGGGCTCCAATGCAATCGAGAAGAGCATTGGCGAAAGGGGGCACCCCTACCGTGTGCCTCTTTCAATAGGAAATGCTGACGACACCCAGCCATTAACACGCATCCGAGCAACCGGATTGTCATAGAGCACTCTATGCCATTGCAGGAAAAACGGAGGAAAACCCATTCTAGTCAAGACCGTGAACATGTAGGGCCATTGGAGAGAATCAAAAGCTTTTGCTGCATCTAGCAGCACTGCAACTGCTTGGAAGTCAGAGTCAAAATAGTGTAAGGTGGAGAAAACAGTGCGCAAGTTGTGAGTCGTAGAGCGAGCAGTAACAAACCCAGACTGGTCGGGTAGGACAAGAAGAGGGACCAGCGGTTGTAACCTGGTGGCGATCATTTTTGCCAGGATCTTCGCGTCGATATTAATGATCGAGAGAGGTCGATAAGACTCGCACACATTCGGAGGCTTATCAGGTTTCAATAGAGTTACAAGCAGAGCCTCCTTAAGAGAAGGCGGTAGCTTTCCCTTCTCATAGGCCTCCGCATAGACGTCAAGAAGCCTGGGGGCAAGATCCGACACATAGGCCTTATAAAATTCGCTGGGCAGCCCGTCCATCCCTGCCGCCTTACAGGTCGGTAGGGACATTATGGCAAGTTTAACATCTTCCACATCAAACGGCTGCATAAGGTATTCACGATGCGAATTAGAGAGCCACCCCAGCGCAACGTCATCAAGGTATGAGTCAATCTCTTCAGGTGGCGGGGAGCACTTACCGGCATTAAAGCTGAGTGTAAAATTGCAAGACTGCATCACAAATCTCTGGAGTCGAGTAGCGGGCAACCCCGCTCTCATCTAATAATTCCGTTATACACTCCTGACTACGCGGCGCTGCCAGTTTTTGTGCCAAGGAGCGACCGGGACGGCCTCCCTCTCCATAGTAGCGAGCAGTTCTGCGACGAGAGTAGTGCAATAACTCCTGATCAACTGTTTTGTTGTGTTCCGTGACCAGTACTCGTATGTCAGCCAGTTTTGCTGGGGAAGGATTAGTCTCATACCCCCGTTCGAGCGTGGAGATATCAGACGCCAATTTTTTAATCCTACGTCGGATATCCCGCAGCACTCCAGACTGTGCTCCTATGCAAGCCCCCTGAATGGTCACTTTGAACGCCTCCCAAAGCACTCCTGCACTATCCACAGACTCCTCATTCTCTTTAAAAAAAAATCTCATCGCTTCTGCAATTGTCTGTCTAAATACTAGATCAGTTAACTCAGTTGGTTGTAATAGCCACGTGAAGGGCGGTCGCTCACAGGTGGGAAATTGTAACTCGAGAACGACGGGGGAATGGTTTGAGAGTGTGCGAGCCCCATGTTCCACCCCCACTGCCCAAGTACAAACCACTTCTGAGACAAGCCAGAAATCTATGCGGGACCAAGACCCATGGACAGAAGATACAAATGTGCTCTCCCGGCCAGCGGGATGCCGAAGACGCCAGATATCGTGTAAGTGTCCTGCATCTAGTAACCCCAATAGCACTTCCGCAGGCTGTTTAGGCCTCGCCTCACTACTGCCAACCCTATCCAAGGTAGCATCCAGACAAACATTGAAATCACCTCCCCAGATGATTGCGGCTGGTGGGAATGCTGAAACCCTGCGCCACACATCCGAAAAAAAGGATGGATCATCCGTATTTGGGCCATACACATTCACCAACAGCACACTCATGCCACCCAATTGCCCATGTATTATTGCCACTCGTCCATGCTCATCCGTGTCAGACCGAACCACAGTAAACGGAACACCTTTCTTCACGAGAGTTAGCACACCCCTAGAGTAGGTAGAGTAAGAGGACGCAACTCTAGCACTCGCCCAGCGCGCACCTACTTTTTTTGCCGAGTCACCAGTGAGGTGAGTCTCTTGCAGAAAGGCTACCTGCACTTCCATTCTATCCAAATATGCGAATACTGATCTTATCTTTTTTGGAGTATTAAGCCCACGCACATTCCAGGTGAGGAACTTAACTTTACCGCTCATATTGTCAAGCCATCGTTAATTGGACACATGTACAATGGTGCATACAATGCATGTCTGAAGTACCATAATATTCCGGACCATAGGACGCACAGCACAACCGCAATGTTATTCTGCCTTCCCAAGAAACAAACCCCATACCCCCCACCCACTTCAGCGTCCCCAACTTGCCAAAGCGATCCCAATGTAAAAACCCCCACCCCCAACATACCCATAAAAGAGCAATATGCATTTGGGGTAACCCAATTCGGGGGCACAGAGTGCTACTAGCCTTCCACTTATTAGGAGGTGGCCGAGCAGGTCTAAGACAGAGCCAAGATATATAAACTTCAGTCGCTTAGCGCACAATAGAACAGATTACGATGTCTCCAGGAATTGTGAGACACCTCCATTAAAACACACCGTAACAGGACATGTCATGACATTGAAACGATACATTCTGGAGTGAAAGATCAAAAATAAGAAGTTAGACACAGATAATTATATAACAGCAACAACAAATAGTCCAGATAGTCTCCTTCTTCTTGGGCCATGCCCAGCCCGCACTCCCTACGTTTCAGTTGCTTCACGTGTTTGAAAGCCGCCCGGGCCTAGAAACCCTAAAGAAAAGAGGTACCAGGAGTAGTCATGGAAAGTACATGAGGGTATACTATTTAATGAATTAACACATCACTCTACTGCTCCTCTTCATCAGGTGTAGAGCTAGCCTCCCGTCTCCTGCTCTTCAACTGTTTAGCGTGTTCAAGAGCAGCTTTGGAATTTGAAAAGATTTTGAAATCACCGTCCGAGCCTATACGTAGGCGGGCAGGGTAGAGCATTGCATATGGGACCCCTTCTGTTTGCAGAAATTTTTTCACTGTGCCAAATTCTTGTCTGGCTGCTTGCACAGCCACAGTGAAGTCTGGGAAAAAGGCCAGTGCGTTGCCCTGGAGTACTATATTGCCTTTTTCCCGTGCCATCCTCAAAATAGTGTCTCGGTCCCTATATTTCAAAAGTCAAGCTATGATAGGGCGGGGAGGGGCCCCCAGGACATATTTAGCGGCAAGAGAGCGGTGGGCACGTTCGAAAATGAACATTTCAGAGAGCTGATCAGCGCCAAAAATTTCTTTAATGAGGTTTTCCATGAAGGTCTCCATTTTCCCCACATTTGTGGATTCCGGCAGCCCAGTAAGTCTAATGTTATTGTGCCGGGATCGCGCTTCTAAGTACTCATTCTTGGCCTGGATAAGGGCTAATACTTTCTCCATATTAAGCGCCTTCTCGGTGACATCACTCAGGCCATCCTCCGCCGTGCATACCCGCTGCTCCACCTCCCCCATATGAGCATTTTGTTTTTCCAGCTGTGACGACATATGGTCAAGTCGGTGATTTACTGCTGCCATTGTGCCTTCTATGGATTGAAGACTGCGTTGCATAGCCAGCAGCGTGGATTCAAGAGTGGAAGGATTGTCGTTGTGGGCGTCCGCCTCTGAGTCAGACGCTGCCTTCTGCAAAGTTTTCGATGATTTGCGCGTCTCAAAAGTGAGGCGAGGCTGTGATTTATCAGTTCTCCCCATCTTCGCCGCCCCCGAGTGCACCACCTATGTCAGATGATAAGCTAGGACAGCAAAGTACTGGATGTCAGAGGTGAGGATGTATAAACTCAAGGTGCCTGCAGTGGGTCGCTAAGCCAGTTGAAGCACCAGCCACAGAGACACTACCACACCGTCTAGCCCGTGCACACCTACACAAAGGGCGTTCGGTAAGGACAGTACCACACCCACTCAGTCAGCACGTGTCGCAGGCCCAGTGACAAAGACCCTCCCCTAGACACAGAGGGACAAGACCATGGAAGCACCCGCCATTCCAAGGGCACACTGCCAACAATCTCCAAGGGGCCAGCAGCAGTTAACGCCAAATAATGTTCAGCTGGGCTCGGTCAAGGGCGATCCGTATCACCACAGTAGAACTTTATCACTTATGCACGGTACAGGTTCCACAGCCACAGCAGGCGCCGAATGTCACATGCCTGCAATAGTCTATTAGGTGATACTCCTCCGAATGTTCTCGTGCACCTAAGCAGCCCATCCCACCATCTGCAGGTTAGTTCCCCTAAGTGTCCATCCCAGGGGGTGGGGCGGAGCAGCCCGCGGAACACCAAGGCCAGCAGCAGCTACCCTTTCATAGGCGGCAGACAGCAGATCAGGGGGGAGCAAAAGGGGCACCAGGCAACCGTGTAAGCAGAAGGCCAGCTCTGAAATATGGGTCACAGGCGGGGGCCACTCAGCAGCGAGAAATCACCCTGTATCTCCAGCAATCTGTTCGTCACCGGCCCCAGCTCCACAGACCCAGCGCCGCACTCGCCACTCCAAGGTGAGGTGGGAGCCCCCGGCCTCCGCACCCGCACTGACCAGCCTCCCGCCACAGCTCTCAGGCCGCAGCCCGCTCCCAGGCCTGCGCCCGCCTCCGCAGCCACCAGCTAGGGCCTAGCCGCGCCCCACTCACCACAGCCGGTGCCGGCGAGCATCAGCAGTTGCAGGCGGCGGCGGTCTCCTCCCCAGTCATGGCAGCAGCAGGGTTAGTCGGGGCTCCGCGATTCGCAATCGGTAGCTCCTTTCTCCCACAAGGCCCGGCAGCGCCAGTTGGCACGCGGCCTCCACGATACTCAGCTGGGCTCCGCTGCCGGCTACCGGAGCGCAGTCCTTCACCCAGCAATGTGTGGCACCGGAGGTCTCAGGGCAGCAATCACTGGGAACTCATAACCCACCGCAACAGGTCTGGTCGTAGCGGGCGAGAGTCACAGTTAGAGCCTCGCGGCAGCCGCCATTTTCTCCCACGGCACCGTCAGGGTATAACAGATCGCAAAAGTACTCGTGCAGCGAGTTTCAGGGGCCCCAACTCCTCTCAAAGAGTGTCGGAGGGCCTCACAACACCAAGCAGTTGCTTTAGAGACTTAGATGCAGCAGATATTAGGCGGATAATTGTCAGATTGTTGCTCAGCCGGGCAGAGCCTCACTAGGGTGCGGCCATCTTGCCATGAGCCCTCTAGCGCCCCCCCGCACAGCCTGCACTTAACGAAATTGGAGAGGAGAGGCCAGTTTAAATTAAAATCTTTAATTTGTAATGCCATCATCCTCACAGCCAAATTTGGGTAAGGCAGGCTTTCCCTATTGTGCAATTAAGATATGGTTCTGGCTGCAGGCCAGCATGACAGTTGTTATCGTACGAAATTGCCAGGGCATTTAATAGTGGAGTGGGCGTGATGTTTTCCATGTCCACGGTCCTTGAGAGGAGTTTTATCTGTTTTTTCAGTATACTTTTCACTGCTGTGTGCGTGAGCATTGGGGCGATTAGTGCAGTCAGGTCTATTTGGAGGGTTTACCAAGAGATGATCAGCACACACTAGATCATTAAATGAAGTTTACAAAGAAAGAATATTCTTGGACATATGCGATGGAATTTTAAAAGATCCTTTATTCTTTATTTTTTCTAATCTTCACGAGGTAGCCAACGCGTTTCGTCCCTTTACACGACTTCTTCAGGGCTCAAGCAGGTATCATCCAAATGTACTGGTATTTGAGCTCCAAAATTTAAAGGCAAAAAGTCTTGTTCTGCATCAAAGGTAAAGCATTTCAAATAGTCCTTTCATTCCAGGTTAAGATGTACTCCTAATCAAAATTTTCAGGCCAATGCCGACATTGGATCTTTTAAAATTCCATTGCATATGTCCAAGAATATTCTTTCTTTGTAAACTTCATTTAATGATCTAGTATGTGCTGATCATCTCTTGGTAAATTGTTTATGTGAATTATATTCACTATTGAGAAACTATGGGGTCTTGTTTCTTTTGATCTTTGAACCACATAAAAAAAGATTCTCACTATAATAACAAGTGCGGTACTGGGTCCAAGACCTCTTTGTAAATTGCTTAGGTCTATTTGGAGGGTGTCTGCTGCCGCCGTTAAATAGGTGGACCAAGAACGATTTTTAGTTTTTAATATGTTTTGAAGGACAAATTTCAAGGCGCAGGGCATGGCCGAGATGCATCTGTGATAGTATTTAGATATTGGCCCACATTAGACCCTCCTGACCAAATTCAAGTCTCACCAGAGACCCCCCTGGTGTAATATGGCAGCCTGAACACTCTTTTGTAGACTTTTAGATGCAGTTTTTCCATGGTTTTGATAAGTTGTCCAGGGAAGACCTCACTGCCATAAGTGATTGCAGATGATAGTATGGCTCTAAGCACTTTTCTTATTGAGGCCAAGGTGGGGCTTTCCAGTGCGTAGTTCAGTTGGCAGAGCCTGGTGATAATTAGTGTGGCCTTATCCTTGAGGTGGCTCAGGTGTGTTTTGGAGCCACCGTTGGTGAGAGCCAAGTGCCCAGGTAGTTGTAAGATTTTGCTCCTGTTATTTTTAAGGGGCCAAGAGACCAGTGGCGATTTGTTTGCTCAAGCTTCCTCCCGAAGGATATCACCTTTATTGTTTCGAGGCATTTACTATCATCTTGTTTGCTGTATTGTATATGTGGAGGACGATTATGGCTCTCTGGATACCTATTTTAGAGTTGTCAAGCAAAACAATGTCATCTGCATACTGCAGTATCGTGATCTTGGCTTTTCCTATTTTTGGGGAATTAAATTGGCGTGATTTAGCACCAAAGACATGTCTGCTGTCTACAGATTAAACAGCATTGGAGCTAGGACACATCCTTGCTTTAGCCCTTGATTAGTATTGATCTTTCTGGTTAGCGCAGTGTCTGACAGCTTGTCCCTCACCCAGGTTGATGAATGCAACAATATAACAGTGTTAAGCATGTAGCTTGGAATGCCCCACGCCTGGAGTTTGCTCCATAAAATACCCCTATACACCAGGTCAAATGTGGACGAGAAGTCAACAAAGCATGCATAAAGAGCTAGTGACTTCTGGCTGTTCGTCTGATGGACGAGGTAGGAAAGAGTAACTATGTTATCCAGTGTGGAAGAATTTGGTCTGAATCTGTGTTTGTTGTTGTCCATGACTCAAGATCTTTTAAAATGGCTGAGGTGTATATCTTTTGTTCAAATATCCAATAGGGCAATCAGGCAGCAAATTATGGTGTTCTGTCTGATGCCCTTTTTAAAAACTGGCCACAGTATTGAACCTCTCCAGCTGTCAGGTACTTGGCTGAACTTGAAACATGTTTGGCACAGTGGATAAAGTATTGCAGGCCATAGTACTGGGTCGTCTTTGAACAGTTGGGCTGGGAGCCTGTTTGGGCCTGGAGCACCTGATGCTCTTGTTTTGCATACAGCTTTTTGAATGTTGTTGATCATATTCTTAGGGACACATCCCTTTAGGTCATCTGCGGGGTCTAAAGTTTCGGGTGAGAAAGCACTCGGTTGTTGGACTACATATAGTTTTTTTACATGCAGGGTCCACATAGCTTCCTTAATGGCATTAGATCTGGTATCATCCTGGCATGTTTTATTTTTGATGAGCCTACATGAGTCAGCCTAGAAAGGCTTACTCATAAGCGAGTATACATATTGCCATTCCTTGTCCCTCTACTGATTTTTTACCATCCATATCAATTGCTTCCGTTGTTTTCTTGCACCCCGCAGTTCCTGTTGCAAAGCAGCTTTAATTTGTTGATTGTGGGTTTTGTGGCTTGCTGTCATCAGCTTGCAAATGTGCTGTGAGCTAATCAGAACAGATTGATTTTTATTGGACTTTTTTGACAAAGAGCGCCAAAGCCCTGGGAAGGAATCCAGTGATTTATGGATGCCCCTGGTTGTGGATTCCCAGTGGGTATGTAGGTATTCGCCTCTTTGGGCCTGCAGGGACTGTCCAGTAGTAGCTTTCCATGCTGTTAATTTCTGCAGACAGACCAGCCCCCATTTTATTCTTCGGATTAAAAAGACAGATTTGTCATAGAAAGAGTTGCCCAGTGTCCTATGGCCTTCACGTTTGGGTTTGCTGATGTTAAAAATTGTACGGAGTGGAAGGTGGTCACTCTCATGTGAGGAAAGTACTTTAACGCTCTCAATGTGTTCCATAGGTTTTTCTGTGGCAAAGACATAGTCGATAGTGCTTATCCCCCTGAAGGTTTTCAAAAACTGAAGTGATGGCTCTGAGTTTTCACCTATGGTCTGAATGGACTTCAGACTGTATTTACTTAAGGTTTTACGCAGCTGTTTGCTTAAGGAGTTTGTGCATGGGCAGCCGGCAGGAGTTGATCATAGTTGTCGAAGGTTGAAATCCACACAAATTATTGTTTCTTGATTCACATGGGCACAAAGAATTTGATCCAGGTTATCGCTTAGCTGGCTCAGCCTTTTCGCTCGCACTGAACCAAAGCTTTTGAAATAGACATTATTCAAAAGGATCCTAATTCGGGAGGCTGTTTCATTAAATCTCTCGAGTGCAAGCACTTGAAGCATCTCATCTTGAGTTTGTAGTCCTGTAACTGTTAGTTTCAGGCTGAAATAGATTGACAGGCCCCCCCATTGACCTCCAAATTTTTTATTTTTTATTGCTGATTGATGAACCCCTTGGAACCCGGTAATTGTTAATGGGGTGAGTGACCATGTTTCTTGTAGGAAGAGTATGTCAGATGCCGTTAGCAGTGATTTTGCGGTTTCTGATTTTAATAGTCTTGATAACCCAGCCACATTCCATGTCAGGAGCTTTATAGATTGTTGTCTCTTGGCTGAACTCGTCTTTATGCTAGGAACAGGTTGTTGCCTCTCTGGACAGGATGAGTGGAATTCGGTCCAGTCGGTGTATGTTCTTCCCCAATTTGTCCTGTTATGGCCAGGTCTTCTGCTTTTTGTGGAATTCAAAAAGTGAGAAGGAGGCTCTAATGTGTAGCAGCTGATCACTCCACACTTTAGCAGTGATGTAGGAGAAGGCTTGATCACTAGATCTGTTTTTTGTATGTGTGGGATTTGTGCAAGTAGGAGTCCGGATGAGTGGAGGTGCATAGAAGATTTGTGAAAGCAGATAAGATTGTTGAGGTATGCTGGGGCAGTGTTATGTAGTGCCTTGAAAGTGTAGGTGAGGAGTTTGAATTGTGCTCATTTGATTTGTGAATGGGGTTCCAATGAAGCCCCTTCAGGGTAGTAAGATGTGAGTGCGGTGTGTGAGGTTGAGAGTTCTGAATGGTCTGCAGCCTTCTGGTAAGATTTTTGTTTATCCCGGCATAGAGGGTGTTCCCATAGATGAGCTTGCTTGTGACCAGTGCTTGGATGAAAGTTTTCTGGGTGCTAATTGTGAGTCATTTGAAAATATTCGTCAGCATCTTCAGGGTATGGAACCATGGGCCTTGACGGCATTGATTTGGCTGGTCATGTCAAGTTTGTCATTGATGAGAATCCCGAGGTTCTTGGCATGGATGGAGGGGATGGGTGTCCTTCCTAGCTCTGTTGGCCACCATGTGGAGTCACACGGTGAAGTGCTCTTCCCGAAGTTAACGATTTCGGTTGTGTTGGTGTTCAGTTTTAGATAGTTGGCCTTCATCCAGTGGGCGACTTCAGTCATGCAGGTATTGAACTTGATCCAAAGACTGGGTGTCTTGTCTGCAGTGGTGGCTGGCATGTATGGAGGGTGTTGAGGCATGTTGGAGAAAAATAAAAGTAAATAAAATAATTAAAAGAATAACCACATTTACCTTCCTGGCATGACATCCTCTTTGCTCCGGTCTTCTCTGGGCAGGCAGGCTCCAGCAGGATCCAGAAAACTGCACTAACAAATCCTGGTGCTGTTTACATGCAGCATGAAAGCAGCACTAGGATTGGAGGGAGCGGCCTCCTTTGGCACTCCCAAGGACACTGGCGCCCTATGCCTTCTCTACCCCAGCTGGCTAAGACAGCGGGGTTAGAGAAGTTTAAAATGCTCATGTCTGGCTGGCTGTCGCAAGATGGCTGGCCAAAGAGACATGCACACTTTAAACCAAAAGTGCCCTTGCCATCACTGCTTTCTGCTGCTGCCAGTCAGGTGCCACTCTCCATCCTGATACTTGGTTCGGGATGGGGTTTTGAAAAATAAAATGGTAATAAATGAACTTTATTACCATTGTATTTTTCATCTCTGGGGCAATTTGATTAGTGGGGTGACGCTCCTCCGCCTTAATGGATGAGCCGCCCCTGCGTGTCTGTGAAGTAGAGAATGAGACGTGTGTCATCAGCGTAGGAAAGTATATTGATCTTGTGAGAGCAAATGATGCTGGCTAGAGGGATCATATATGTGTTGAAAAGAGTCGGGCTCAGGGACATTCCTTCTTGGAGCTCCACAAGATGAAGTTGCGGGGTCCTTCTGATCAGGAAGGAGCAGATCCAGCAGAGTGCGTGTTCTTGGGTTCCAGTGTGGTGTAGGCATTGAATGAGGTTCAGGTGGGAGACTGTGTTGAATGCTGCAGAGAGGTCCAGGAGAATAAGGGCTGCTGTGTCTCCTCTTTCCAAAGTCATGCGGATGTCATACGTGGCAGTGATGAGGGCTGTGGCTGAGTGGTGTTGATGAGTGGCAAGCCTTAAGGAATTTGGTGAGGTGTCTGTTGATGATTTTAGCAGGGAGATCAGTCTGTAGTTAGCAAATGTTGAAGGGTCCGCAGAGGGTTTTTACAGAAATGTGAGGGCAGATGCATGTTTCCAAGCATCTGGGAAGGTCACAAAAGAGGCATCCAGAATGAGTGTAAGCAATGCTTTGATAGGTTGAAGCCCCTTGGAGTAGGCGTGGTGGGGGCAAGGGTCCAATGGGGCTGTCTCTGAGTGGATGGACTCCATAGTGGCCACAGATTCTTCTGGGATGATGACGGGCCATGTGGTTAGCACGGGTTTTCTGGATAAAATCAGGACGCATTTCGCGAGGTCTCTTGGGTCCAGTTTTAGGCTGAAGTTGCTGTAAATTGCAGTAATTTTGTTGCTGAAGAATTCTGGGAGATTATTGCAGAGGTCCTCCGAGGGCGGTGATTGAGTTGGAAGCTGCTGAAGATGAGACATGTTTTCACAATGGCGAAGCTTTATTTGATTCTGTTGGTGCTGGCATTGATACGGTCCACAAGTGTGGATCGCTTGGTGGTCCAGATCATTTGGTGTTAGCATATTAGGGCGGATTTGAACATGCTCCTTCTGCATTGTCCAGGCTCATTCTCCATTTGAGCTCGAGTTGTTTGCAGTAGCAATTCATCAGTCTGAGTTCTTCATTGTACCAACTGGCCTGGAGCCTGTATCTTATTGTATTGCTGTGTTTGAGTGGGGCCAGGAAGTCGGTGCAGGAGGTTATGCAATTGGTGACATTCTTGGTGGCTTTGGGGAGGCTGTTACTGTGTTTGGGTTGGTGGGTTTTGAGAATGGAGTTTCAGTCCTTGTCAGAAAATCTGTTCCAGTTTTGGCAAGCTGGTCTGGCAGTGGTGCATGTGCATTGGACTGGGATGCTGAATTTGACCAGGGTGTGGTCTGTCCACAGAATTTGTCAACTCAAATGTTGCATAAGTTGGTAAAACTAGGGTCCAGGAGGTGTCCAGCAATGTTTGTAGGTCCATTAACTTGTTGGGTAAGGCCCAGGCTTCCAAGCTCTTGAGTGCTCTTGAGTTGGGGTACACGTATTCTTCCAGGTGGAAGTTCAGGCCTCCAAGTAGGATATAATTGCTGGCATCAGGGACAAGTGGTGCGATGAAGTCTGTGATGGTGTAGGTAAAGTTGGTGCATTACCTAGGTGGTCTGTAGATGAGAGTGCTGCTTAGGGTGAAGTTGGTTGTGACATCGAGCTTGAATGGCAGGTGATCCATGTTCGAGGAAGACATGTCATGGAGGGTGGTGCAGCTCATGGTGTTCTTGTGGATGATGGCAGTTCCACCTCCGGGCTTGTTAAGTCTTTCTTGCCTGGCTATCTTTTAGCTGGGGGGGGAATGGCTGTGGTGACGTCAGATGCCAATACAGGATTCAGCCAAGTTTCCGTGAGGAAAAGTAGGTCAAGGGCATTATCATGCAGCAGGTCCCAGATCACTGTGATGTGATGGTTGAGTGAGCGGGTATTGAGGAGCATCCATGTGAGTGTGGAGTGTTGTGTGGGTGGTTGTAAGACTGTGTGAGTGTGAAAGAGTGCGGTGTTGGGTGCTGTCATTGTGGTGAGTGTTGGGTGTGGGTAAGTGCATGAAAACTTGCAGGTGAGCATGCTCCCTCAATTTTGTGTGGTGTGGTGAGGCAGCAGTGTGTAGAGCAGTGTCCATGGTTGAGGGTGCAGAGGGTGGCTGCATGGTAGCAGTGTGAGGGTGGAGGACCAGGGTTCCTGGTGGTGGTAGCAATCCACATCTCGATTGGCGCAGACAGGTTTCCCTTTGGTGTACTAGTAGTGTCCCAGCTGCACACCAACTGCACACGTCCACTGTGTGTCTACGGTATGGCAACCATTAAGTAGGTCCTGGGAGGGGCACGGAGTTCTGTTATGTCCTGTGCAGATAGATGGTGGGAAATGCAGTGATCCCATTTCCTGTGCAGATGGATGATGGAAAACCTCCCAAATATGTCAGGCTCTTACTGTTGTGTATAGAATCTTTGCATTAAAAGTGGTTTAACGGGGAGGCAAAGATGGCGTGTGACTAACTGCCACCATGCCTACCATCTCTCTTGATGGATCGACGGCTCGATGGACAACTGTTCAGCCTGGGACCGGTCTCGGCGAACTGGCTGCTGAACGCTTTGCTGAAGGCGGCACTGCGGTGGTTTACAACAAGTGCTCTTTTTCACCGCTTAGTTTGGAAATATCGGGACTGGGGCAGGCGACGGCTATGCGGGAAACTACTGATGGCGCTGAGAGGAGGCAAAACAGGGAAAGCTCGGACCACCGGAACCTCCCGCGGCAGACCAATACTACCGGTGGGTAGGCAGCTAGCGGGGACCAATGAAGCTACAGCCGAAATCAAACTACGCAGCGGCGGCGGCGTAGGAAAAGGCAAACAAGAAATTGGAACAAAGAAGACAACTGTTAAGCCGGCGACACAGGTAGAGAGGGGCCCAGTGCAACCCACTGTAGTTTCTATGTTTGCCAGTCTTTCAACTGATTTACATAAAAAAATAACAGCGTACTGCCTGAGGTTGGGGCAAATGAGGCTTTGGATAATGGAGGGGCAGCGGACATAGAACTCTGTGAGCTTGTGCGTGGTGCTATCTCCCCCGCTGCCTTACTGACCTCCTGCCCTGAGAACCTAACTGCAAATGAAGAAAAAAGTCAGCTGGTCACGGAAGAGTCTGTGGTACAAGAGACGAAGGGTGAGGGAGCTCGCCAAATAAAGTGAGGCTCGAAGACAGTAAGGCTTGATACCCCATCGGGTGCTGGGCCCTCTAATCCTGTGCAACGGTGTAGAGGAGAACTATCACCTGATCTGGTAGGCGAGAAGTTCTTCTCGTTAACAGATGACTCAGATCCCTCCAAACAGGAAAATACTTTGTCCATCAGCGAAGGCCTCTCAGAGTCCGGCAGCAGTACTTCAACTGACCTGGTTCAATTGACACAGAGGAAGAAATCCACCAGGAAAAAAAAAGGAAAGACAGCCAGAGGCGGAGTGCTGGTAATCAGTTAAAGTGGGATTACTCTGACACCCAGCTTGTATCTCAAGAAGAGGGACTTGAAGAAGGCCCAAAAGAAGGTCTAAATATGGACATACAATCGAAAGAACCCACATTGACGGCGATCTTTATGTGCATCAAACAGATGCAAGAGGACATTAGGACCGATGGGCGCAGAGCAAGAGTCGCTACTAAAAAAGTACAAGCTGGAATCCGTAAAATAAATTAAAAATGTAGGGACACCGCAGAGCAATTAACTTCTGTGGAAACTCGGACTGAGACTTTAGAAGTCGAAGTTGAATCTCTGAAAGCTCAAAGCACTGGCTATGGAGATGCCTTGTCAGATGTAATGCTCAAACTGGAAGAGCAGGAAAAAAGACAGCGAAGAAGCAATCTACCCTTTCTGGGGGTTCTGGAGGGAGGTGAAGGTAACATCCCTAGAGCTTACATAATGAACCTTTTGTAGAACGCATTTCCTGAGCAATTGAAATTTGACTGCGACACCGAAATCCAATGTGCTCATCGAGTTCCACTAATGATGAAAAAGCAACCTCAAGAAAGACCCTGGGCGATATCGGTATTTTTTGGGAACTTCCTATTGAGGCAACTGCTGCATGATCAAGCCCGCCCCAGTGCTCCAAAATCCTGCAATGGGGTGTCATTTTATTTAAACCGGACTTTGCCCATGCAACGGTGGAAAGACGCTGGCGCTTACGACAGTTGTTTTCTCCCTTTCAAACAGTAGGGGCAGAGGTCTTTCTCCAGAACCCGGCTTGACTCAAAATCAAATACAAAGGAACTCTTCATAACTTTTCATCAGAGATTCAAGCACAGGACTACCTGGAAGAAATTAGAAGAAAAGAACAAGGGGGGGAACCCTCTAAATGAGTGGGTGGTTTTCTTGCAGCACTCCTTAAGGTTGTTACAGAGACAAAAGAGCTTGAGCAGTCGGTATAGAATATGTATCTACATTACAATGAGAGAGACGGTGGGGCAGGCCATCATACACACATCGCTCAGGCTATGCCTGATTGCCTGTGTATTTGGGGGGGTGGGAAGATGGAAGGGAGGGGGGAAGGGTGGAGCACTTCCAAGGTGGGGTGGAGGGATATAGGCAGGCATTGGTTTCTGTGGGGCTGGCATCACCTGGGGGGGGTATGGGAGGTTCATGTAGATTGCTGAGGCTTAAAGTGTAGTTTAGCACTGCAGAGCCCAAAGATGGGTAAATTAAGGCTAGCTACAATAAATATATGTGGCTTAAATGAGCCGAAAAAGAAGCAGATGATATCCCAAGGGCTGCAATTAATACAGGCAGATATTGTCTGCCTGCAAGAAACCAACATAGAGGGTGAGCAAAAAGACCTTTTAAAGCATTTGGGGTATAGTATAGTGGGGGCAACAAGCCAAGGGACCCGCACACGGGGGTAGTAATTCTGGCCCGTAACAACGCAATACAGTTTCCTCTAGTCCGGACAGACTCATTGGGGCACTGGGTCATAGCTAGTTGTAGAGCTCCAGAACTCCCCAGCTTTACTTTATGCTCCCTTTATGGCAGTAATGCCGCTGATCCTTCTTTACTAGAGTGGCTATCTAATGAATTGTCGCACTGGCAGCTTCCTATTGTGATGTGTGGGGATTTTAATATCAACCTCGCTTGTAGTTGGAGACGGTGCAAATATATATGACAAGGAAGCCCAAAGTGTTTCAAGCGGTATGTAATCTATGCCAGGTGCACGGATTGAGTGATGCATGGGCTAAAATGAGACTCTTAGAGCATGGGTTTACATACTACTTTGCCCGTCACCAGAAACATGTAAGGTTGGACTGTTTTTTTGTATCACCTCTGGTTAGGCAGAAGAGCACAATTGAATGTTTCCCTAGATTTCTCTCAGATCACAGCCCATTAGTACTAGAGATAGATGGCAGTGGCCTTCCGGAAAAACTCTCTTCCTTGACTTTTGAAAGAGCACTTTTATTGGATGAGGCCTATGTGGGACATATGAGGGAGTGGATCCCAGGTTTGGAACAAAGGAATTTGGGAACAGCCTCTTTGGGCATAGTTTGGGATACTTTAAAGGCAGGCATCCGGGGAGAAACAATCCAATTCTCAATCAGAAAGAGGAAAAAGGAAAAGACTTGCCTTCGGTCTCTTCAACTAAGGGTGGCCCAGGCTGAAGGAATGCTGATTACTGCCCTGCAGCAGAAAAAGGGGTAGAGGAAGCCCAAATAGATGTACCACTTAACAAGGCAGCAATTGGGAAAAGACTGCTGAAGAAGGCCATAGATAAAGCAACTGCTCACCGAAAAGAAAGGCACGAGTGTAGCGAAAAGGTTGGCCATTTACTCACAGTTAGGACTAGGCAGGAACTCACACTGAGTGAAATCAATGCAGTGAGGGATCCCCTAATAGGGCTTATATCTGAAGCTACCGAAATCTGAGCAGCCTTCTTTAAATGTTATCAGGCTCTATACACAGAAGATCCGGGAAGCCTAGGGGGTCAGAGGGAAGAGCTAACAGCAAGGCACCTGGAATACACGGTGGGGGCATCCTTGTCACTAGAAGAGAGGGACCAACTTGATCGGCCACTAAGCTGGGATGAGATTGTGGCAGCAATGTCTAGTTTACCAAGAGGGAAAGCGGCTGGCCCTGACTTAATCCCGCACAGAATTTTATAAGGTCTTTCAGGATCAGGTGAAGGAAATTATGACAACTATGTTACTACAGATTGCAGAAGGTGTTATATCACCAATATCATGGGCCTCTGCGAAGATAATAGTTTTCTCAAAGAAAAATAAACCTATTGATGAATTGGGATCCTATCGCCCAATAACTTTAATAAATGGGGATGTGAAAATATATTTAAAAATCTTAGGTTCTCGCCTATCACAGGTCATTCACAGGGTTGTGTCTATGGGGCAGCATGGTTTTATTCCGGGCAGAGGCACCATAGAACACATCAGAAGGATTATCACGCTGTTTGATGTCAGGCAGGTGACAGGAGGCCCTATGGCTGTAATTTTGTTAGATGCTGAAAAAGCATTTGATATTGTCTCCTGGCAGTTTCTATGGGCTTCTATGCATAGAAAAGGGATATGGAATAACTTTATCGGTGCGGTTAAAGCCCTGTATAAAGAACCTGAGGCTAGAGTTTATATAAACGGGGAACTGACGAAAGCTTTTCTAATAACAAGAGGAACGCGACAAGGGTGTCCCTGCTCACTGCTCCTTTTTGCGCTATATATCGATCCTTTCCTGAAGCAATTAGAGTTGGCGGCAGATGTTCCCCCATTAATTATGTTTGAACAGGAAGGTAAGGTCAAAAGAGGAATTAGAAATAAGCAAAACTCTTAGGGGCATATGTAGATAAAAATATATTTGCGATTCTGAAATTGCGATTTTCCGCGAATCGCATTTAGAGAATCGCAAATTCCGATGTAGGTAAAAAATCGCAAAAAAATAGCGATTACCAAAAATTCGCAGAATTAAATAGCGATTACTGAAATTGCGATTCCTTAATTGCGAGAACGCAATTAAGGAATCGCAATTCCGAGAATCTGCAATTCAGGTGCAGAATGATGACATCACAACCAGGAAGTGTGACTGCCCATGCTGCACCTGATTGCCAGAAGCTGAGTGAGAGGCTGTGAGGAGAGTTGGAGATTTGTGCTCAGCAACTGAAAGCAGGAGAAATGGAGTCCCAGGGGACAGAGAAGCAGCAGGAAGTGAATACCAGAAAGAGGAAACAAAAATTTACAGAAAGGGAGCTGGAGGTCCTCACCCAGGAGATAGTCAGCAGCCATGACCTCCTATTTGGTAAACAGTCACTACGTGTGCCAGAGGCATGAAAACGAAAATTATGGACTGACATACAGGAGAAAGTGAATGCAATTGGCGTGACACACCGCTCAGTCGAAGACCTAAGAAAAGGTGGTACGACATGCGGCAAAGGTCAAAGGAGAGGGTGGCTACAAGATTGGCTGAGGCCAAAAAGACCGGTGGTGGGACGTCCACAGCAACAGACTCAACGCCCCTGGAGGAGCTGGTGGAGGGCACCCTTCAACCTGAGAGTGTGAGTGGCGTGGCTGACCTGGACAGCTCCGAACACCCAGACACCAGACAAGGTAAGATGCATGCCAAAACCCCCTGATACATACCCAACCCACTCACACCCCCAGACACACAACCTGAGCGCAACTCCAGTACATGTCCACAAGCACACCCAGAAATGCATTATGGGAGATGTAGTCACATGCACTGATACCTGGAGCAGTGAGACACAGCAAGGTGGAATAGGGATGAGACATTCAGGAAATGATGACAACAGACAGATAGTACTCATATGATTTGAAAATTGTAAACTGTAATGCATTACAAATGCGAGACAAAACACAGAATTAATGTGTGCATTTAAATTCACAGCACCACCAACAACACAAGAACCCATGGCAGAAGGGGAGGACACAACAGAAAATGAGGACGAGGCAGGGCAGGATGAGCAGGGCGAAGTGAGACCATCAAACCCTGCGCCATGCAGACGGCGCAACATAGTGCCACCACTACCACAGCTGGAGGCAGAGGCAACAGACACAGCAGGAGAGGCACAGCCAGTCCGGAGGCAGCGTGCAGGACAGCAGACAACACAGTCCCCTGTACAATCCAGTGAAGGGAGTGGGCCGAGACGCAGGGCACGGCCGTCCACCAGCACTGCTCCTCCCGACGAAGACACTGTGTTCTCGGGCCTTGAAGGCAGCATGCTGGAAGCACAGCGCCTGCAAGTCAAAGGGATAAGGTCAATACAGCGCCAATTGTCTGCACACAATCATAACATGACAGAGATGCGGGTTGGTGTAATGGCCATGACAGGTGCACTGGAAGGACTGTGCAGGGAGATGAGGAGAGACAGGGCAGCCAGGCGCAGGGAGAGACAGCGTCTTCACACCCGGCTGGACACATACACAAGAGCTGTCAACCGCCTGTCAACCGCCACATCCCTGCTGGCCCGAAGATGTGTCAGTATGCAGCATGAGATGGCTCACTGCTGCCAGGACGTGGGCAGGGGCCTGGTGCAGGTCACACATGCCGTGGACCAGATGCGCGCAGCTGCGACAGGTGGCATAGGCCCACTTAGCACATTGGATACGGACGAACAGTCCAGCAGGAGCAGCATCACCCCACCAATTCCAACGGACAGACGCCGGAGTGTGCGCCAGGGAGAGTAGATGATGACTCCAGGGAGGGCAGTGGGCACCCTGAGCGAGGGGCAAGAGGGCGTGCACGTAGGAGGTGAAGTAACATCAGGGACTAATGGCTATGTGTGAGGCAACACATACCATATGGACTTATTGGCTGATGGAAATACTTGCACTGTGGCACAAACATGTGCAAGCAATGTCAATGTAGTCACACTGTGTGACAGATGTATTCCTGCACCAAAGGAAATAAACATCACAGTTAAGCACCATTCTGTGGCATTGTGTCCTCATTACTCACTTAGAAGTAGTTATGTGTGATCTCATCTCGTCTCAGGCGCCCGGCAGCCGCCCCGGCCCCACCTGCTGGTCTGCGACGTGGAGCTGGTCCCTCCTCATCTGATGTGTCTGTATCTGTCAGATCCACTGGGGTGCCTTTCTTGGTAGCGATGTTGTGTAGTATTGCACAGGCAACCACGATTTTGCAACATGTCTCAGGGCTGTACTGCAGCGCACCTCCACTCTTATGGAGGCAGCGGAAACGGCTCTTAAGGATTCCGAAGGTCCTCTCAATGGCACAGCGTGTGGCTCTGTGGGCACTGTTGTACCTCCGCTCACCTGCAGTGGCTGGATTCAGGTACGGTGTAAGGATGTAGTCACGCACAGCGTACGCACTGTCACCTGCTGGGTATAAGTAGAGTTATGTTCAATACTGTCCTGCCAGTTCAAGCCTTTACTGGTTGTGTGTTTGTAAGCCATACAATTACCTAGCAGGTAGCCCTCTCCAAAATCGCCATTTGTGAGTCTGCGATTTAATCCACAGTGGCGAAACATGAATGAGTCGTGTGTGCTTCCTGGGTATTTTGCCACAATATCAGTGATTATGTGTTTGGCGTTGCACACTACCTGGATGTTCAGGGAATGATATGACTTTCTGTTCCTAAACACATACTCATTCTGTGATGGGGGTGTGAGTGCGACATGGGTCCCATCTACGCAGCCAATGACGTGGGGGAATTGGGCTATTTGGTAGAATTCCTGCTTGGTCTGATCTAGTGCCTGTTGTGTGCTGGGAAATTGTATGTGGTGATGCAGCCTCTGAACCATTGCACCAAGGAAGGCGTGGAAGAAGCGCGAAAGTGCACTCTGTGAGACCCCTCCTGCTGTGGCTATCACCCCCTGAAAACTCCCTGATGCCAGGAGGTGCAGTGAGCACAGAACCTGGACATGGGTGGGAATGGTGTGTGCCCTGCGTGTGGGGTGTTCCAGTATGGGCCTCAGCTCCTCTATTAACTCCAGGATGCTGTCTGGGTGCAGCCTGTAGTTCACATGGATCTCCTCCTCGGTCAGCTGGAAGAGGGTGATGCGTGCTCTGTAGATCCTTTCCTGGCGTCTCCTTCTCTGTGTAGCATCTCTGATTCGCAGCCTCCTGGCTATCACATACAGCCCAGCCATGGTTGTAAATCCCAGTGGCATTGTGGGCCTGTTTAAATAGGTAGCACCTGGTTACCACCTGCTCAGAGTTGGTGGTAATTGAGAAGTGCAAATTTGCGAATTTCATGAAATCGCTAATTGCGACTTTTACCTACATCTCAATTTGCGAATTCGCATTTAGCGAGAACGGTAGTAGCGAATATCGCAAATGATGTGACGCTGATTGCGAGTTCGCATTTAGCGAGAACGGTAGTAGCGAATATCGCAAATGATGTGACGCTGATTGCGAATTCGCTAAATAATTCGCAGAATCATTGAGTACGCAAAAAGGTAATCGCTAATTTAGCGATTCCCATTTTTGCACAGCGGAAACCTTTCCTACATTGGAACGGTCTGTTTTGCGATCGCATACACCCTAATTTTTGCGATTCGCAGTGTTTGCGATCGCAAAACAGCTTCCTACATATGCCCCTTAGTCATCTAACAGAATCCTACAATGCCTTTGAAATGCTTGTGATGTTTTGTAAATGATGGGAAGGGTGGGGGAGGGAGGGCACTGGGATATATAAAAAAAATGCGGGGGAAAGAGAAATTGTCTTTTTCTTTATTTTTTTTAAATATAGAAAGTACTTTCTTAAGGTCATAGGATGTGTGAACCGTAAGAATGAAGGGCCTAAATGTGTCTCCCATACTGTAGTGACTCACTCCCACTGCATAGGTCCTTGCTGGTAGCTACGTATTGCTTTGGCTTAGTTAATAGAGCCCAGGAGAATTGCCTACGGGCTTCACAATGTAAATTAAGTCCAGAGAGATGGAACAGAATCAGGCCAATTTGTGCTTATTTTACTCTTTAGATACAGGTAAATTTCCTAAGCATCACGTACAGGAGTGCTGTCAAATCCTTTGTGAAAATTAGCACACATGCATATGGTAAAGGCTTTGTGAACATTGTTGACATACCTATAATTTGTATGAGTGATTAGTGCAGGCGCACATTTGTTTTTGTGTATGAATGGGATTTGTAGTAGGGCACATAGACAATGTCCACAGAAGACAACCCCATCTCCCACTTCCTCTGACCCTGTTCTTAGTTTTCGAATGAGATACACATAGTTCCCCTCCAGAGCACCCTCATGAAGGGTGTACTTCAGACACCTGAATTGTATTCTAAAAAGGGAGGCTTTCCAGACTTCTTGCAGATGAGGAAACTCAGCCCCGGTCTGGGTGGCTGAATTTTCAAATTGGTGAGATGCACGGACTGGATCTCATTGGATTCTGCTATTGTTCTGGTTTTTCAATTACACAAACTTAGAATTGTAGACCGTGGGTTGTGAACCAAGAAGAAGAGATTTAAATAGTCTTGAAGCTATGGTCTGTCCCTTAATGTGAATGGGTAGAAGATGCGTGGGTTCATATATATGTTTATATAGTGATATGTTAGTGACGCAGGGTTTTCAGAGATGCTGGTCCTTCTAGATCTGTCTGCAGCATTCGATACGGTTGCGCACCCAATTCTACTGGACAGACTCAAACAGTTGGGCGTGCAGGGGGTAGTACTCTTCTCGTTCCAGTCCTACCTTAAGGACCGCTCTCAAAGGGTCTTTCTCCAACCCCATAAATCTGAACCTAAGCCACTGTGGTGCGGAGTGCCACAGGGCTCTGCCTTGAGTCCATTGTTCTTTAACACCTATCTGGTGCCACTTTTCACTCTCATTGCATCTTGGGAAGTGAAGGCAGTCTCCTATGCGGACAACAACCAGCTGGTGTTCTCTTAGAAGGATTACTCTGCAGATTCGTTTGCTAGATTTAAGGGGCGTCTGAAGGACATCTTCAGCTGGTTGAATAATAGCTTAAAATTTAATGCGGACAAGACGGAGGTCTTGTTCTTCGGACAGGCATCCCCTCCCCCGCAGGACTATGGTGGCCAGCAGAAATGGGATCGCCACCATTACCGGCAAACACAGCTAGGAACCAGGGCATCAAATGGGATACTGAACTTTCTTTTTCGGCCCAAGTCCGTCATATATCATCCTCATGTTTTGGGAAGCTGAGAACCTTACGGAAATTTTTTCACCTATTGCCGGAGGAAAGTCGAAGGGTCATAGTCCACGCCACTGTGACATCTCGGCTGGACTACACAAGCAGTCTGTACCTGGGGCTGCCTTCTTACCTGATCAATAGATTACAGATGGTACAGAATGCAGCAGTGTGATTAATACGTCGGGTCACTTTCCGTCACTACATTTCTCTCCACATTCGATAACTTCACTGGCTCCCTGTAGCTAAAAGGATAGAGTTCAAGTCCCTGAATCTGGCCTTTCGTGCCTTGCATGACAACGGCCCTGGGTATCTCAGGCGTAGGCTCCACCTTTATCAACAAAAGCGCACTCTGAGATCCAACTCCCAGCACTTGCTTTGTGTACCTCACTATGCAAAGTCCTGAATGGGAGGTAGAGCCTTCACAGTTGGAACGGTCAGACTGTGGACCTCCCTGCCCTCCCACATGCGAAGTCAGAACTTGAGTTCAGGCAGACCTTGAAGACCTGGCTTTTCAGTCAAGGCAAGCGCCTCTGTTGGACCTTTTCCTTACCTGCATTGATTGCGAAGCACTGGGACACCTCTGCTTGAGGTATCTGTTGCGCTTTATAAATGCTAAGATTATTATTATTATTATTATTATTATTAATAATGAACTAAAGTTTGAAAAAAGACATGTTGTTTGGTAAATTTCAGTGGAACAGAGGTTCTGGCCCAAGTCACTTCCTGCCTATAACAGACTCAAACAGGCAATACCCTTCTCTGTGTCTACCTTTTGCTGGGGACACCCAAGCGCTGTGACACCGTGAACAGTTGATTGAAGCAGGGAGAAGGTGGAATTGATGTCATTTCCTGTGCAAATGGATGATGAATATCCAGTGTTATCGCATTCAGTGCAGGTGGATGATGGGAATCTAATGGTATCACTACCTGTGCATGGCTGAATGTACGGTTCAGTATTGACTGAATTTAAGAATGGTGAATGTAGTATAGCTTAAAAATATTCATTTACTGAAAAAACTTTGTTAGGGTTAGTGATGATTTCTGCTACTTAGAACATATTAACAGTTTAAAAAAAAAAAAATGCACATGTGAGTTAAAAAAATTCTTTATCATTACTTCCTGGGCATCCTGTGATCAAGTAAGAAGATCCTCCACAGGATTTTCCTGTGTATAAAATCCCCAGGATTTAGGTGTTAGAGAGAGAACAGTCCAAGCTAACAGACACTAAGCTAGAAAGGACAGTGCTTTGCTCATGGGCCTGGACGTTACCTCCATGAAACGTGCGCACACTTCTGCAAGCCAAGATAAGAGGTATATGGGAAAGGGTTATGTTTCTGCAGATTAGCAGAAAATATAATGTATGCTTATTTAGATCTGTATTAAAATGTTAGATAGTCTGTTCATGCCCACACTTCTAGTAATTGTCTGTGATAATGGTTTAGCTATTAGTGCCATAACTGCATGTCATTCATTATTCTCTAGATTATAGTACAATAAATACTTATTGCTAATTAATTGTGGTAGTCATTTAGTTCTCAAAACCAAGGTTATGTGCACATGAATACAAAACACCGCCAAAAACCTTCTGGCCGGTCTAGTGTGGTGGTGGGTAAATTTTGCATTTTTTCAGTTTCACAGAACATATGTTAAATAACACTTACGGTGGGAAATAAAGTTGGCCAAATTCTTACAAGGTCTGTGTGAAATAATATTAGAGTGTGTGAAATTAAACTTAAGACATTTACCACACCTGCGAGGGTGGTGCAAAATGTGCCATGAAAACGTCACAGGCGAGATTTTGTACTTAAATAAGCAAAACGCGTCACTTTCTTCACGTGATTCAGAATTAGCGCTGTCTGAAATTTAAATTAGACCAGCTTGGCTAGTGATGTGGTTTGCTGATTTGACATACTAATACATGTCCATTGGGTGGATGGGCTTTGAGAATGAAAATGCCACTGGTGACATTTATTATTTTTACCAAAACAAAGCCAACAAGCTAACTCATTGACATCTTGAAATCCGGAACACCCTTAGGGGTGAGGCACCACCCTGTCTTGGGCAGGCTAGGAGGCTCTGCCTGTTGACTGGCACTACTGGCCTGTGGAGACCAGGTCTCCCAGGTGAAATCCATGACTACGTCTGCCTCTGACAGGGAATTGCGGGAGTTGTTTTATTCCGCAGGCGCCCCAGACTCCTTCCCAGTCTGACATCTCCCTGCCCCGAGTAAGGACAAGTGCCTTGCCTAATGCCTGGAGCCATGGACTGTGGGGATAATGCCTCTCAAGCAAATCAATGTCTTCACCCACCTCTCACTGGGGATTACTGGAACTGTTCAGCTTGCAAGAGCCCCAGACTCCTCCTTAGTGCAATGCCACCTTGCCCCGGGCAGGCAAGGTAGATCTGCTTGGTGGATGGGCCATCACGTGGTCTCCAGTCAACGCTCCACACACCGGAGCCACACAAGAGTCTTTGCTGGACAGCAGCCAACATGTCCTGGGTAAGGACTGTGAACCCAGTCCATTGGCTAAGGGTGCCCTGGGTCGGTGCGATCCACATTCTTCCAGAGCCAAAGAGGGAGATGTTTTTCCATGACTATTCCATCCCCTTACTGAGCCCGTGAAAAGCACAATTCAGAGTTAGCTGCTCAAAGCAGCTCTCTGCTTATATTGTCAATTAGCCAGCCCTCTGGTCATCTGGCCAGTCAGTTGGCAGCTTGATGAACTAGTCTGACCCAGAGACCCAATTCCTTGCCCAATCCAGCAGCCAGATTGCCCAGGCCCACAGCAGTTGACAATGACCAGAGTGGCCATGCACGCTTGGGCCAATGCTCAGAAGGCTCCTTCTTAAACCCACATGCCAGCTTGCCTCCTGGTGACTCCGTCATTGCCTATTCTGGCTATCTTGTCATCCGGTTGACCTGTGAGTGATTGTGCCCTCGTACTTGCACACAGAAGTACAGGGTGGGAAAGGGAGGCCCCATGCTAAATGGCACATGGCGAAGGCTGCCGCCCACAGGTCCACAGCCCTCCCGCCAGTCAAGACTGATTTGAATATAGCTGGGTATAATCTGAGGTTGCATGGTAAGCAAAAGATCGATGGGTTGGAATGCTTCCTTAAGTGATTGTCAGTGGTTAGACTTATTGTAAGCATCCTCCCATCACCTTTTGTGTGATTGTGATATACCGCTCTAAGTGGCCATGGGCATGCATGCCCAGACCCAGACGTGGGTCCCTTGCTTATTGTACCACTGGAACCAAGCTACACCTGACTGAAGAGCTTCAATCAGGGTGAAACTGGTCCTGGGTTGCTTGTGTTCCTATTTAGAGAGGACCTGGCTTGGAAGTTCAGGCTGGACTGCTCCTACTGGAGTAGGGTCACGGTTGATATGCATATGTCTGAGTTGAATCCGAGGTGGTATGGTAGGCAAAAGAAAGGTAGGTTGGAATTCTTCCCAGAGCAATTCCCAGTGGTTATATTTATAGCAAACATCCTCCCATCATCTTTGTGTGTGTGTGTTGTACCGCCCAAGTGGCCAAGGGTATGCTCAGATGTGGGCCCCTTGCTCACTGTGCCTCTGGAATCAAGCTAACACCCAACAAAAGAGCCCCAATCTAGGTGAAATCTATCCTGGTTTGCTTGTGTTCTGGTTCAGAGAGGACCTGGCTTGGCTGTTCGGGTTGGACTGTTTCTAATGGAGCAGGGGAAAAGCTCATTTGCACATGGCTGGGCCTAATCTGCGGAGGCATGGTGGGCAAAAGAACGATGGTTATAAATGCTACTCTTACCAATTGACATTACTTAGACTTATTGCGAGCATCCTCCCATCACCTTTTGTGAATCTCGTGTCTATCATCTTAGCATGAGGCTGCTCGTGTCCATACTGACAAGATCTCCAATTACATTAGGCAATTCGCACAGATCTTAGCTTGAATATTACCCTCAGGATTAATGAGCAAGACTGGCTGAGATGCATCTCTCTGCTTGGCTGTCTGGTTTCAGAGTAACAGTAATGTGGGCCTCACCTAAGTCTTTTGGAAAACCACATGCTTCTCTCTCTCTTAAGTATTAGTAATGCAGAGGTGTAGCTAATGAGCTGGCCAGTCACCAAAATAATTCAGCCTGAAACCCAATAGGGCCCAGTGTTTTGCCATACAATAGTTGTGTCATAGCCTCTGTGAATTACATAAGTGTTAGTATTTTGTCCAGCAATGTTTGATCTTTCATGTGAGAAGGGGCCGTGTTGAATGCAATTGAATTGGAGAATAGGTGAACTCCGTTGGACCTGGCCCTTTCTGTAGGGTCACCTGTTTTCTGAATACATTTTTGTTGGCTTTTAGGACTCTGTGCACTTTACCACTGTTGACCAGTGCTAAATTGCTTGTGCTCTCACCTTTAAACATGGTAAAGTTGGCTTACACCTGATTGGCACCATCATCATCAAAACTTTATTCGGTTTAACAAATAAAACCATAAAAGTCATACAAAGATCAATAAAAGCTTCACCAGATTACAAAATCGCGATACAATACAACCAGAGTAGTCTAATTGCAAGGTAGAGATTCGTGAATCCCGATGACAAGATTAATCGCAACTTGACCTCAGTCTAACAACAACCCGTAAAAAGTTAAGCATGTACAAAACGGTGTCAATAGAGAGGATTTGTAAAAAGATAAAAGCTGGCCTCACCCTCCTAAAACAAGCCTTTTTAAGAATAGGAATAATAAATAACTTTCTGGGAGCCACATAAAAACTACAAAACATTAAAAAGTGCAACATGTACTGTGGAGACTGACCGTCGCAGCCACAGGGCATGAGGCACTGACCTCTATGAGCGCCATGTGGTTGTGCCAGGAGATAGTGAAAAAGATCAAGCCGAAATCTCGTCAATAAAAAGCGATCATGAATGCTTTTAAGCCCTAAAAGATATAGTTCAGTGGTTGGTACAGTTTTTAGCGCAATGTACCTACGCACGCTGGGCTTACACAGCTCTGTTTCCTCTCTTTCACAGCAGCTCCTACTTAAAAAACACTCTTTAACCCAGGCAAAGTCCCTCTTGCATATAAGCTCGGGGTAATCAAACAGTTCTGCCCTGCCTAGCCTAGAGAGACCTGCTTTTATATACTGGAGCCATCGAATGCGCGTGACGTGGTCAAGAGAAAGAGAGACAATGTCCCGGGCACACGTAGTTGGGATCAATATCTAGTTACGAAAGGTCTCGTATTCAGACAGAATCTGTGGTCCACACCAGAATGATGATTTTAAATATATTTAATAAATGAAACAACGAAAAAGCAACCAGCCGACACGTGTTTCGTCACATAGGGGAGTTATCCCGTGACTTCTTCAGGGCTGTGCAGGGCTGTGCAGAGCTGCGAAGTGGCTGGGGTAAAGAGGCAAGCCGGTGATAATTCCAACCCGGCTGGGTAGTTACGTGAGGTATGATGAGAATAGGGATGGCCAAAATCCTTTCTGGGTATGCAGACCTATAGTGCGGGCGCACGCATCCTAGATATCCATCAAGTGATGTGGGAAGCCGTATTGAGTCATAGAAAATGGTCCAGTGTTCAGCGCGGGAGAGGTGGGTAAGCCTAAACCGCGGGAAGTCCTATGGATGGGAAGAGGATGAGGAGTAACACTGGTGCCGTATCGCTGTCCGGATGTGGACAGCGATACGGCAACAGTGTTACTTCTCATCCTCTTCCCATCCATTGGACTTAACTCCCCTATGTGACGAAACACGTGTCGGCTGGTTGCTTTTTCGTTGTTTCATTTATTAAATACATTCAAAATCATCATTCTGGTGTGGACCACAGATTCTGTCTGAATACGAGACCTTTCGTAACTAGATATTGATCCCAACTACGTGTGCCCGGGACATTGTCTCTCATTTGAACTTGTGGGTTTCTGGACTCACATATCCACGGGGGTTTCAAGGTGTTTTTTCCCCCCGACCTGGTAGCACCGTACATACACGTAGCATAGCTAACACACGCATAATAAGCTTGAGCGCCATTCTTCCTGTCAACACTAAAATACCTCAAACCAGTACAGTACCAAGTGGTCAAGAGAAAGACAATCCTTTAAAATGTCTTTGCTGAGTACGTTTTCTTGCTTGGCCCAAATCTTTAACCACAATGCTATTGGACAGAAAGCCAATTTGTCTGAAAGAAAAGGCATCCCCAGCTCTTCATGCACAATGTAGGACGGGGTGCTTTGCGGTATTGAAAGAACCCATCACAGGAAGGAATTTTCAGCGATTCGCAGGGCCTCTACCCCAATATAACCCCATATCTCGCTCCCATAGCTAGCCTTTGAAATGCATTTCGCTTTATAAATCTTCAAAAGGGCCCCTATTGGTTCCCTCCCCCCACTCTGGAAGCAAAGTTAAAAACAGCTGCAGTCGCTTTGACTAGGTCCCCTCTCTTACGAGTAAGCAAGGGGCCCCAACTCAAGGTATCATCAAACACTACTCCCAGATAGGAGAAGACGTTAGTACATTGAATCTACTTAAAATTATATTACAATTATACTCCCTACTAAAGCGGTATACCATATATATGCAGGGATGGCAAATTAAATTCTAATTGTGAGCCTGCAGCACTTATTGTGTCATGCACTTAAGTAGCTTTTAAAACATGCCCTTGGTCTGCCATTGCAGCCTGTTGGCAGTTTTAAACTGCCATTTCTACTTGGCAAAATAACCCCCCTGCCAAGCCATAAACGTCAGTTTAATTACATGTAATTCACCCCTAATGTAGACCCTAGACAGCCCATAGGGCTGGGTGCATCATAATTGAAAGGTGGGACATGTACTTGTAAGTTTTGCATGTCCTGGTAGTGAAAAACTCACAAATTCCTTTCTCACTACTGGAGGCCTACCACTCCCATGGGATACAATTAGCTTACCTTATTACATTTAATAAGTGATAACTTTTGATTGGGAGCAAGTAGTAATCTCATTTTTGGTGTTTGAGTAATTGTAATTTAAAATACTCTTTGATGGTTAAGTCAGATTTTAAGTCACAATTCTGAAAATGCCATTTTTAGAAAGTTGGCATTTTTATGCCCTAACCTTTTGGTGCCTGCAGCCTGTTTCTGGTTCACATGAGTGGGTGTAGTTGGCAGTTGGCCTTTGTATATTCCTTCTAGACAGCCACATAATTGAGGAACTAGGTGTGCCTGGATGGGCCATCTAAGGCAGGATGGGGGTATGGGTGCATAACCCCACTTGTACTTCTCTGCCCTCCTCTCACGCAACGAACTACAGACTAGCCTATTGCACCTGCAAACAGATTGGGATGAGGGCAGGAAGGCAGGAAATTCCAGACACATCTGTGAAGAGAAGCCTCCAGAAGTTTCTCCCTCTTCAAAGAAGGGACCAGTTATAAAAATATGACCGTCAGGCCCACTCTTCAGTTCACTGTTGGACCTAAAGGAGCCTTAGAGGACTGCCTGTTGCTGTGGCCTGCTGTGTACTTCAGAAGGACTGCTTTGCTACACCAAGAAGGACTGCTCTGCTGCCTGAAACCTGTACTGAGCCCCCAGAGGTCTGCCCTGCTACCTGAGCCCTGCTCTTACCCTTGTATCCAGGAATTCTGGCGTTAGTTGGCCGGCCTCCTTATCAGCGCCACAGGGACAGAAAAGGCTGCAAGCATCTTGAGCCCATACCTGGACCCGAATCTGGAACCTACCTTAGTTACATCTGACACTCCAGTGGTGCCTCTACAGTCCGAGATCCTTGGAAGCAGTGCTAAATTTAATACAAAACTTGGGACTTAGAAAATGTTTGCTCAAAATGTGCTCTGAGAATGAAGAGGATACTGGGACATACCTGCTCTGTAATCCGCCCAAGGTGCATCGCCAGTCGGTCTTAATTCGTGGCAGCTCCCACTACGTTCTTTTCTGCAACAGCAAATCCTGTTCTGCGGCTCCTTGCAGAACAGGTATTCGCCCTTGTCGAGCCCTCATTGTCTACAGACTGCAGTTTCATCATGGCTGAGGATTTTTGACTTCCAAAAAAGACTAAGGGCCTGATTTAGATGTTGACAGACATTTAACTCTGTCACAGCATTGACGGATATCCCTTCTGCTGAAATAAAAAACACATCGGATATAATGGGATTTATATTTTGACGAATGGGATATCCATCACCCTTGTGAATGAGTAACCCGTCCGCCAAGATCTAAATCAGGCCCTAAGTCTGAACATAGGAATCTTTAACGCAACTTCATCCAGCAGCTTCCTGACGATCACGCCTCCTCCTCGGAACACAGCCTGCTGCCTTGCCCTGGTGAACTTTACCTTCTTAGAGATTTTCTTTCAAAATGTCTTCAAACTCCAAATGTAAGCAATGACGGGCCAATACACATTTTGTATCCGAGCCGCGCTCCTTCGCGGTCGGCCATAATTTTCAACTTTGCCCCCGTCTTGCACGACTAGTTGTCTGCAGTTAGTGCTTTGATCTTTTAGGTGCTCTTTTCCACTTCAAGTTATTTGGTCCAAGTTGGGATACTCAGCTGAATTAATTTTTCTATCATGCCATGCTTGGGGCCTTGTCTATGTTTATCTTTTGCCATGGCTGTTTAGCCAGGCTTTGTGGGGGTCCAACCTGGGGTCTTTAAGAGTGTCCGATGCTCACAGTGGCTTAGTTTTGGAGTTAATTCTTCAAGTAGTGGTGTCACCAAATCTATGGGGTGTGCTGTAGACCTGGCAAGTCCGCAGTGAAGTTATGTTTCAAATTCAGTTAAGGCAGCACAACCGGTGTAATTAGCTGACCACACCAGTTATCTGTGTGGGCAGTGCGGCAGGCGGTCTCTTCCCCTCTCTTCTCTGTAGGTCAATATCCTGAATGCTGCCTAGATGAGGATATTGATGTGCGTCTTTTGAGATATGTCTCTCTCCTTTATGTGTTGGTCTCATGTTTTCTGGGCAGGATAGTCTGGACTGGGAAAAAAGGGGAAGATAAAAATATGGGGCCACAAGCCCAGTATCCAAACAGGTCCCTTTTTGGCCTCTCCCCTAACCCTCCTGCTCCTCTAAACCAGTTGGAACTCTTGGCCTGTCGGGGTTCCTTTACCCTCTTTGATTTTTTTGTGTTGCTCTTTTTCATCATCCATCCACAGTTGGGAAGTGTCAGGGATCTACTGATGGCAGGCTGTACTCTCTTTAGTACCCTCATTCTGTGGTGTAATTATCCATGGGACCAGTAGCGGCCTGTGGAGGGAGTTCCGTGGGGCGGTGAGGTGGGGCGGGGGAGGGGCAGGGTGGGGGGTAGTAAACACCGGAATATGGATAACTGGAGGTAAGCAAACAATTAAATAAATAAAACAAATTTTGTTACGCGCGCTGCATCGCATTTTGCGATGCAGCGCGCTAACTGAAGTTCGTTTTATTTATTTAATTGTTTACTTACCTCCGTTCATCCATATTCTGGTGTTTACTACCCCCCACCCTGCCCCTCCCCTGCCCGGCCTCACCGCCCCACGGAACTCCCTCCACGGGCCGCTACTGCATGGGACTTCCCCTAGATCTCACCACCTTTCTTAAGGAGTTCCAATTTATTAAGATATTGCTTCTGCAGGCAATGTGGCTGCTCTTTGTCTGCACCTGCCTCTTCTCTTGTACTGCTGTTGTGCCCGGGATTACCTATATCTACTGCCATGCCAGTCTCTTCTCTGGGGGTAGTGTGGTAGGTTGTCTTGTCACTTCTCTTCACTTTAGGCCAATATCTGGTATGCTCCCTAGGTTAGTATATTGATGTGTGTCTTCCAAGACATGCCACACTGCCTGATGTTTTGGTGTCATGCTTTCTGGCCAGGCTAGTCCGCATTGGAAATCGAGGGGGAGAAGTGTCCTGACAGGTCCCTTCTCAGACACTACCCTAACCATCCTGCTCCTCCAAACTAGTTGGACCTCTTGGCCGGTAGTGGGTCATAGACCCTCTAAGACTTTTTCTGTGGCTGTTTTTCATCATCCATCCACAGTTGGTAAGTGTTGAGGATCTATTGATGACAGGCAGTGCCCTGTTTAATACCCCCAATGTGTGTTGCATTTGTTGAAGGGGCTTCCCCTAGATCTCCCCACCTTTTTGTGGGGTTCCAATGTATTAAGCTATTGCTTCTTCAGTCAATGAGGCTTCTGTTCAACTGCTGTCTCTTCTCTTGTGTTCCTGTTGTGGCCTGGATTACTTATATCTACCACCATGTCAGAGTTGCTTTCTTACGCACCCACATCTACATTCACAGTCTTTCTATTTGTGTGTGTTCCGTTTCTGTAACGTCACTGTTTCACTGTGCTTAACAGGGTCTGTGCTTTTATCTCCCCACCCAAGCCATAGTTAGCACCTCTCATTCATCTACAGATTCCCACCATTTCTGTGTAATGGTCCTTCTGCATGTTTCCGTTCCTGAATGCTCCCAGCTTGCTTCCTCACCTTGTGCCTCCATCATGTAGTGGAGCCCTCTCTGACTTTTGGTGGGTCTGCAGTCTCCCCTTCATACGGTTCTAGCTAGTTTAGCAGCGTCTTAGCCATGGGGGGCCTTTGAGGGCCGACCCAGTCCATATACATTTTTCATTCCCCAAATGGAGAATGGGGCTAATTAACAGCAGGTCTCTTCCAGTACATAAAATATAGATTAGGCTGCTGTTAGCGGAGGAAAACTTGTATTGTTTATTACAGAGACCTGGCTCAAGGAGAACTCCACTCCTAATAATATAATGGCCCTACCCCTGGGATTTCAAATTTGTAACAGGATCAGGTAGGCAAAACAGGAGCGGCATCACCATTATACTTAAAGAAGAGCTTAGATGTATTACTACACCCCTTACCATTACGGATTGTGATATCTTGCAATTTGTGATTATTCTTTCCCCTACATGCACCTTCATAGGAGTCCTCATTTATAGGCCTCCAGGCTCATTCAGTACATTCATTGAAGCCCTTCCAGATTCTCTAGCTAGCCTGATTGTGTCAAAAGTCCTCATTACCACGCTAGGTGACTTCAATATACACCTAGATGAAATCAACAATTCCTCAATTAAAAAACTACAATAAGACCTAGAGGCCATGCAGCTTACCCAACAAGTAGGCACCGACACCAATGAGAAAGGACACATCCTTGATCCCATTTTTTCTAATGACCCAAATTTCAGGTTAATACACCCATCCCTGTACCATGGTCAGACCACTATTTTATCAATTCCACCCTCACAAAGACATCAATGAAAGTGCCATCTAATATTGTAAGACCGGCTGGGAGCTGGTCCAAACCTGCACCCCGAAGTCTGGACTAAGGCTTTGGCAGCTTCCACCCCACACCTAATGGATAATCCAGATGAGGCCGACCTACAATGGGAACACTGGATTGAACAGTCGCTAGACAAATGTATCCCGAAACCAGGTTAAGGCCTCAATTGAACACTAAAAGAGCTCCCTGGTTTAATAGTCACCTGCCTCCCTGAAATAAAATTGTAAGGAATTGGAGGAAGTCTTATGACCCTGCTTTAAAAACTCAATATAAAATGACCATCAGACACTAACATCATGAAACTAAACAAGCCCAGTGTAAGTTCTATGAGGAGAAGATTAACCAGGCCGCTAATTCCCCTAGGGAATTATTTAAGATAGTAAAAGCCCTGACAGTGGTCGAGCAGTGCAACTTCCCTTCACAGTGCACTAAGAAAAGATGCAATGAGCTTGCAGCTTCTTTTTTTTAAAAAAGTGGTAGATATCTATGATACACTTCGGTGTAACATAGGTACAGATCAGAATCAAGTAGCGGACTCTACGGGGATCGCAGCCTCACCAGTCCTGACTCACTTCCCAGCTCTGAATGAGAAGAATACTTGGTTACTTATGGGTAAAATAAAATCAGGCTCTCCCCTAGATCCTGCAGCCCCCCCCATATTTTACTCAAGGGTACAGAATCCAATCTTCCTACCATAGTAGAGCTACTAACACTTTCACCAGATTCCAGGACAGTCTAAAAGAAGTGGAAGCATGCAATCGTCAGGCCCCTGCTGAAGAAGCCTAACCTAGATCCAGCGATCATGGGCAACTATCACCCTATTTCGCTACTACTTGCCCTAGGAAAATTACATGAGAAACACGTCAACCGCACGTTATCCCAATTTCTGGAAGAGAACCATTATTTACATCAGACACAGATGAACTGAATCGGCTCTCCTGGTGGTCACTGAGGAGTTTAAAAGCATCCTGGACTAGTGGTGGCTCTGCCGCAATTCTGCTCCTAGATTTAAGCGTGGCATTCTACACCGTAGACCACCCAATCCTGTTAAGAAGGCTTAGGGAAGTCGGGATCCTAGGTAAAGCCCTAGAGTGGCTCACTTCCTTTTTGATGGATAGATCATTTCAGATTATGGAAAACAATTGTCTCTCTGACACTATGCCATCTATCTGTGGAGTACAAGAGGGCTCGTCTCTCAGCCCCACGTTGTTCAACATTTACGTGAGCCCGTTGGTGAAAATTGTATAGGAGTTCGGGCTATCCATTGTCTCCTGTGTGGATGATACACAGTTGGTGGTCTCCTTTGCGAATGGCCCAAACTCAAAACATCGTCAATTAGTACCCTGTCTGGAAAGGGTATCAAACTGGATGGCCAACTGCTGCCTAAAATGAAAAGGGCGACAAAACAGAACTGATGATTCTGGGGAATAACCATTGTCCTCGGCCTGTGACTAGCCTTCCGAGTGGCATGGGAAACCCTCCCGTTCCCAAATCCTCCATAAAGAAACTGGGTATGTGGCTAGATAAAGCACTAACGATGGAAGACCAAGCAACAAAATGAGCAGCCACATGCTTTGGCCTACTTAGAATGATCCAGTAGATTATAGGGCTTGTCCTGGAACACCTAAGAAAAATTGTAATTCAATCCCTGGTGGTGTCCCGCCTGAACTATGGCAACTCCCTGTATATGGGCTCACCAAAATATGTCACAAATAGACTGCAGGTCGCACAAAATGTGGTGGCCAGGCTACATCTCAAAATCCCAAGACACGAATCAGTAAAGGTGTCCTTGAAACTGCTTCCCTAGCTGCCTATTTATGCCAGGATCAAGTTTAAATCACTTTGCTTGGCTCATAAAGCAATGAATGGCAGGGGCCCTCTTAAAATCAGAGACCTCATCTCCCTATATGTACTGACTAGATGTCTAAGATCTTCAAAAGAACACTTCATGGGAACTTTAAGAACTAAGAGATCAAGATGGGGAGGCAGATCATTTTCACACCTGGTCCCGAAGCTATGGAATTCTATGCCCTGGGAGTTGAGATTGCTTGAAGAGGAACCCAGCTTTAGAAAGAAGCTCAAGGCATGGCTGTTCCCACTTTAGCCGTCCAATCACCCACCCTAGCTAACAACACTCTCATTTAGCGCTGGGAAGCCCTCGGGTATCCATGCGCTCTACAAATACCAAACATAAACATATTTGACCGAGGCAGGTGGCAAAGTAAGTCTAATTGAAAATAAACATGTGCAGGAAGTAGAGGTGCAGGGGTGAAGGGAGGCTCCAGCACCACCACAACACTCATGCTGGAGTTCAAAAGGTGAATGAGCAACAAAAATGCCTTTAAATTTTCTTTCTAACGTGTTACATTTGCTGCACGTTCCCAGACAGGTTATATGTCAGTCTATGTCTTCTGACAAATTGCTGCTTATTCCTTTAACATGGAAATATTGTTTACTTTAATTTCTTTGGCTGGAAAGTGAAAGGATTTTGTTCAGTGAACTATGTGACAATCTAGCCAGAGTACAGACAGGGCTATTGGAATTATGTGGCAAGTGATGGCTAAATTATGCAGCAAGGTTGACTTAATTATGTGGCAAAAACATAAATTATGCAGCTTGAGGCTGTGATAGTATTACATTTTGACAGGTAAGCTCTGGCTGGGCACAGGTTTCACTTCATTAGTACCAGTTTCACATCCAAATACAGGTATAGGTAACTTAAAGGTGATCAGTCAACCTTTGGGAATGACCTTCCACTGTGCGGAGGCACGTGCTGCAGCATTCTTCCTAACTTTTGATCCATTTGTGCTAGAAACTATTGTTTTTGCTAAAATCTGCAGATTATGCAGCAGATGATGGATTATGTGGTACATGTGGCATATTCATAATTATGCATAAAATCTGCGACTGCGAAATCACATAATTCCAGTAGCCTTGTGTACAGGGAGTGCGAAAGGAAATACTACAGGAAGTCAATTGGTTTCTAATATGCAAAAAATAAAGGTCTGTAAATGAACAGTACAAATATTTTAACATATATTAGAAGGTATGAAAGCACAAATGAATCACATTTTGTTGTGTAATTCTGAAGTGAGAAGGAAGCAAAGATTTTAATAAGATCAAAACAAATGTTGGTGATGCACAAAGGCTAAACATTGTTTTGTATTGTATTGGATTGCAGCATTTGCATAGCACCTACTACCTGTTTGTGTGGCACGGAAGTGCTTACCTAGATGGGCAGCAGGCAACCCCATTTAGGGTGTGTGTGGTTGGAAGTGTGTTGTCTTTGTTTTTACCCTATGTGGAAAGTGTTTCCATAGCATGCATGATGACCATTGAGGTGTGGTTATCGTGTTATGGGGCTCAGCGCATAGCAATGTGATGGATGATGAGGTGTGAGAGACACAGACATGCAGTTTATGTTTTTTCAGTATGTTGGCAACTTTGAACTGCTCTGCAAGTTCCTTTATTTTATTTTTTATGATTAGCTTGTTACTTCACTGGGCTGACCAATCAGAAATTTTGTGTATAGTTGTGGGCCACAGCTGGCATGGTTGGGGAGAGCGAGAAGAGGAGAGATCAGCTGGGTTGGTCATTGTTACTATCAAGTGGGTCCTTGTGAGATATAAAGAAGCATATTTGAGACCTGCTGTTCTGGACTAGATTAAAGTCCTCTGATTGGCAGCAGTGTGTGACAGCTCTCCTCATTTATCCCATGCCTGTTCATTCAGTGACAGTTGGTTTATTATCTGCACAGTGGTGGTGATGGACAACCTTCGTAGCAGATATGTCTTATGTAAATGTAAGATGTGCCAACCACAGATTGTTATAGTATTATTATTAGTATGGGCCAGAAATTGTATAAATGAAATTACATAACTATATAATACCCCAGAGAACCATAGGTCAGACTTCCTTAACTTACCTGCCTTTTGAAAGTAGTTTCCTCCTAAGGTTGTTTTCAATCTGTGGATTGTAAACTGAAGACTAGGCTTGAGGGTGCAACTGTCTTTCCGGGTTCTGCTGTAGGGATATGTGTTGGTACAGTTGTTTTGGAAATAGCCATGTTTTCACTGTTTTCTGAAGTGCATATGCTCCTGGGTGTTTCTGATGATGGCTGCTAGTCAGTTCTAGAGCTTGGAGGCTTGTACTGAGAAAACAGTGCCTCCTATGGATTTCTTATGGTAAGGTGATATGAAGATAATTTATGCAAACCTGGAGCGCAGTGTCCTGTTTTCTTCGTGTTGGTTGAATTTAGCTTGTAGGTTTAATGGTCATTTTCCTTGGAGGATCTGTGGAGCCTTGAACATTGCCCTTCTCTATAAGCAGCCAGTGGAGTGATGCTAAGACTGCAGTCATGTGTTCTCTTTTGTGAAGGCAGAGAAAACGTCTGGTAGCCGTATTTTGATTGAGTTGTATTTTGCATACGATGTATGCCAATGCCCCAAGGTATAGGCTATTGGCGTAGTCTAGGTTGGCGATTACGAATGTGAGGATGGCTTCCAGTTTCTGTTGGAATCCATGGTATGAGAGGATGCAACATAGTTTCATTGTGTAGAAGGCACTCTGTTTGACGTTGTTCAGTGATGTCAATTTTGTAGGTCTAAATACATGGTTACCCCTTGGTTTCTGATTTCTTATGATATTGTTGGGGGGGTCTCATGTTCCTTAAGTCATTTGGTGGTAGGCTGGTATTTTTGTCATTGTCAGCAGGTCATCATCTCTGTCTTTGTGGTATCTAGCTTCAGATTGTTATTCATAATCCATGTGTTTATGGCCCAAAGTCAGTCATCAAGTTTAAAATTGTAGAGGCCTTCCAGATCATCCATTTTTAAAATGATATGAGTGTCATCTACATAGTTGCAAAAGATGAGGTTGAATGAGTTTTTTTTTAAAAGATATTTTAATTGGCCTTTATAAATGACAACAAGGATGATGGTGGACGCCTCCAACACACGTCCCCGCTAGCTCACCTGATCCGACTGAGATGGCGGGGCCGCCGAAAATGGTATCGTGCAATGCGGCGGTTCGCTTCCACAACGGCCCGGACTACAACTAATTGAGCATTGCAGCAAAGTGCATTACGGGATAATGACGCTCCACCAGGGCCCCTGAAATGTATATGCTGATGACTAAAGGCTCAGTATTAGGGCGGTTACATGCGATGCAGGTGAGCGGCAAGCGGCCCCTTCTGAGACTCCACAGATGTTAACCCCTACGTGGTCATACGTGAGATAAGTGTGGGACATATTAGCTGCAGAGCTTGATTTCTGCACTTTCTACTTGATTTATTTGGATTTGAGCTACTCCATTTCTCTATTTGTTTAAAGAAGTATGTTAATGGGGCATGCTGGGCACAAACTGAAATAAAATAGTACCCCTCTACCCCCTGGGCCTTCCCTGCTGGGCTACGACTAGGGATTAAGCGCACCCACGAAGGAGGAGGTCAGCAGGGATTGGGAACTAACTGCTGGTTTCTGGCCGCTGTAGCTATAATTACAGTATGCGCACATTTAACCACAAGCCTCCCGGTATTAACACAGCCCCTCCGACCGGTCCACACCCACCCTGAGACAGCATCAAAAGGGCACCTCAGAGAAACCACTTACGAAGGTACGAGCATTGCGGCACGCACAGCAGAGAATGGACACTAAAGTGCAGCAACTCTTAGAAGCTGGGCGCCTTGAGGTCCTTGCCACTTAGACAGGGAGAGAAAATGGGTCAGAAATGGAGAACAGTGGGGATATCAGTTTGGCGCGTGCTGAGAATGCAGAGAATGTAGAGAATAGCAATCTATTGGAAGACTGCTCGAAATCGATTACAGCAGAGTCTTTCTCAACCCCCCTCTGCTGTAAGCAGTACCCGCTCTTTTCTAAATTGCACATAGCTCCGCCAGCTTCAAGTGCCAGTGATCAGGTACAAACTCAGCCACCGCTACAGCCTACTTCAATCTCGCCCCAGCCTCAGGAACATTCCCCGTATGCAGAAAGTGGGTCAGCAACCGATGGAATTATAGCACTGGTATCAGCTGGAGAAAAGAATGTTCCTCTCCAAGATGCACAAGAACATCGGCACGATCCACAACTTGGCCAAACGGTGAAAAACATGTTTGAGCTCATCCTTTCTGAGATAAAAGAGCTCCGTTTAATGCATTCTCAGGAAATTGCCTCCCTCCATGCAAGACTGTCAAATATTGAGGAAACTATGAGAATGACAGAGGCTGAAGAGAGGGTCTCTGTTTTGGAGGACAAAACGGAGACCTTCCAACAGGAGCTTGCGCAGATAAAACGAAGTAAAGACGCTTTGGAGACCAAGCTTCAAGATCTGGAGAACTAAAATAGATGCTCAAATCTTCATTTGGTGGGAGTTTCAGAATTGGTTGAGGGACCCCAAGTGCAAAACTGGGTAGAATCCCTACTGAAAGAGGCTATCCCAGAGCTAACAGGGGACTTAACGATTACAAGGGCACATAGGATACCCTCTCAGCATCACCCTAATGCAAAATATCCTCGAACAATACTGGTTAACTTTTCTGACTATCAAATACGCGAGAAAATGTTAACTAAAGCCATTGAAAAAAGATCCTTCACGACACAAACGGTTCCTCAATTCAAGATTTTTTCAGATATGGCGGCATTGGCTGCAAAAAGAAGAAGAGACTTTGTGCGGATTATTGACTCTTTCAAAACAAAAGGTGGCCACACAATTATTGTGCAGCAATCCAAGTTGAAAGTTCTTGCGAATGGCAAATTTCATATATTCAATGATGTAGGGAAAGCACATGAACTTCTGCAGCAAATGTCTAGTTCACTGTAAAACCGGCATATGCTGGCAAAGTTTCGATGTCTGTAGATTACAGCGGCCCTTGTGAGGATGATGTTTTTTTTGGGGGGGGTGGAAGGAGAAAGTGGAGAAAAAGTAGAAAGACTTGAAGACGAGGGTGTTGATGCAGCAAGTTGCGAGAGGTAACGGAAGAGGTAGAGGTTCGGGTCCGGCCCAGCGGCTACCCTGGTCTAACAGGGCCGGTACCTCGAGTGCACCAATTGGGCTCAACCAATGTGCTTATTGTAAGCAGGAGGGACATTGGCGGAATGAGTGTCCGGAGCTAGTCCAGAAAGACGAGGCCCCAAGAGGTTGGGGTTTTCGAGGACGTGGAAGAGGAGGAGGAGGCCGGGGGGAGACGCGATCTGAGAATACATCGTCTAATAGGCAGAGCGGGAACTATTTTGATGACCCCCGAGGGTGGCAGTACTATCAGGATGACTATGACATGGACGAAGTGACGGGGATGTCTTACAGCTAGGATAGCCAAGGACAGGGCAAGGGACCAGTTCTGGTGCCTGTAGATCAGCGCGGACCCTATGTCACTGCAGATTTACACAGTACGACCGAGAAATTCTTAGTTGATACAGGGGCTATAAATAGCTCTGTTTCCCGTTCACTGGTCCCGGGGGCGGCTCTGTCCGGCCAAAACAACGTTTCAGTGGGTTTCTCAGGCATGCCGGTTGTCAGCCCCATTTCCAAACCTCTTGCTTTGCCTATTTGCCCCTTCACAGTTGATTCACCATTTCTATTAACGTCAAATTGTGGGGAGAATCTGTTAGGGTTGGATTGGTTAAAAAGGTTGCATGTGACAATTTTTTGTTCTCCAGACGGTGTTTACATGACTATTGGGCCACAGGTGGCCCGTGCAACGCAATGTTTCGCAATGGATGCCCCCCGCCCTGCAACGGCGAAGGCTCTTTTAAAAGAGTTCTTCCCGCGCTATGGATTACCACGTGTGATCTGGAGTGACAATGGAAGTCACTTCAATTCAAAGGTCATTGAATTGGTGTGTAAAGGCTTGCATATTAGACAGAAGTTTCATGCAGCGAACCACCCCCAGTCAGCAGGCCTGGTTGAGAAGTACAATGGTACTCTCAAATTGAAGTTAGCGAAGATTCAAGAAAGCACAGGATTGCGATGGCCCGATGCTCTACCTTTGTTGTCTACCAGAGTGATAGCACATTCTAGAACAGGGTTGTCCCTGTACAAGGTGGTCTTCGGGTGCCCCGCCAATGTCTGGGGCATCCCAAGACCCAAGCTCTTTTCCAAGGTAGAGTACCCCCTACTTGTGGACTATCTGTATGAGTTAACTAAAGATCTTCGTTCTGTCCACCAACAGATTCACGCCACACTGCAACCAGTACCAGAGGGGCCCGGGCATCAGCTACAGCCTGGGGACTTCGTGCTCGTGAAACATTTTCAGCGAAAGAGTTGCCTGGAGCCTCGGTGGAAAGGGCCACTCTTGGTCCTGCTCGCCACCCACACCGCAGTAAATCTTGAAGGCTGGAAGCACTGGGTACACGGATCGCATGCCAAAAGAATACCTCTCCCACTTCCGTATGACCAGTGGGTCCTTGACGGCATTGCTGACCAGGAAGGGGAGCGAGTGCCACTTTTCGTTCCCTTCTCTGACGCCCGACTGGGGTGGGCGCAGACAGACAAGGAAAATGACGAGGCCTTACTTGAAGTGGTCCCCCCAGAGATAAAGGCCGCCACGGATGCTCCCGCTTCTGGTGCACAGACACCTGAGTCTCAATGCCCTGCTGAGCCTGAATTTCTCCCCCTTTTTGTTGATGAAGAAGTGCCTGGGGTTGCCAGGTACAACCTACGGCCCCGACGGAAGGACAGCGTGCCAGTAGGACAGTTCAGGAGCTAGGGAAGGACTCGAGCTTAGGGCGTAGGTGCTATGCCTAAGGTGCCTGCTTTGATTAGAGTGAGTTACACTGGTGCACTGCCCTGGTCACTGGACAGGATTAGCTGAGGGCGTCTTCCCAGGAGGGAGGGTGTCCTATCCTGAAAGAAGAGGATTTGTTTTCCAGCAAGGGCTGTGATAGCTCAGCTGCCCCGTGGGAGTGCTTCATAGCACCGTCGTTGATGAACAATAGGAGTCTGCCAGTGAGGCTCTGAAGGACACTGTGTGATTTGTACCCCTCTGGTTGGTTGTATTTTTGTGGCTCCAATTCCTAAACTTTCTTTCTATGTACCCATTTGGCCGCACAATTATGAAGGAGGAACAGCCTCTAGTGGCCCCACCATTACAGCAGAATGGTCCTGTGTGGTCTTGTTGGTCTATTGGGAGTAGGGTGGTAGTGGTCACTCTCATCGTAACGATAACACTATTCGGGGTGGTGTGGTATTTAGAAGAACGACATCCTGTGCACACATTGATAGGGACTACCCCGGATCCACCTGAACATTCGTTTGTTACACTGGACCCGCATAAGGAAAGACATAGACAGACATATGTCGAGAATGCGTTTCTGCAGATGCTTCATCAGGTACACAGTGCAACTAATGCCACAAATTGTTGGGTGTGTGGGTTACTTCCCTCAGTTATGCACAGGAATGATCTACTGGTGTCATTGCCCCTGTCATACTTGGGTAGCTGTGATGCATGGTTCCAATTGCTTTCTATGGTGTACATGCACTATTATGCTGACGCGATGAATATGGTTCAGTTTGATTACGAAGCAGTGTTGGAATATATAGTGGTACACCAAGGATATACACCCGGGGCAGATGGAAAGGAGGGGACCCTACATCCAGAAGCTTGTATGAATATTGTTGAGGATAATAAGAATGTCACTTGGTTACAAAACAAAATGTTGGATTTTCAAGGATTTAATGTTACTGAATATTTTAAATGTTTCCAGGAACGAAATATAACAGAAGACAAAGCCATGCCCGTCCCTGTGATCAATACAACAGCTTGTTTCTGTGTCGAAGGTACAGGGAACATTCCAGTAGGTCAGAGCAGTTGTAACTATACATACTGATTAAACACTACTAGTAGCCCACCTTTGCTCACACCTCCCAATGTGTACTTTGTTTGTGGGGGGCAGGCTAGAATATATGTTGTTACTTAGCAGACCATTACTTCGCAAGTTTTTACTACAATGTTTTTACATCGCAAATACCATTACTACGCAAGATTTAACTGCGCATGCTTTTAGTTCGCAAATACATTTAAAAGTACTAAATATGCATTTACTTCGCAGTATATTACTAAGTATACAACTTCGACGCATTTTTGACTCTTTTTAACTATAATAAACACAGTAATAGAAACGTATCCACTGTTACGGGATGACATGGTAATATGTGTTTAGGGTGGGTGAATAGTTTTAGAAAACGACAATTAAATCAATATTCCTTTTTTAAATAAATACCCTTTTTTTAAAAAAAAAAAAAAAGTATTTGTTTCATACACACATTTAATATGCCCTTTACCGTTTCTTAAAATAAAAAAAAAGTTGTTGTTTTTTATAATTAATTTAATAGTTAATTCTAAATTCCCAAAACAAACATACAACGTATATATCATTATGCAAACGATTTAAAATGTATTTATGTTAAGAATACAATTTCTTTTCAAACTAAATTGTACCACCTTCCACTATTTCTACACATTCTCAATAACAAATAAAATCACAACACTACCCTTACCCTCATACACTACGCTACCCTACACTACCCAAACACCACTACACTACCCTAAACCCTAAAACACTACCCCCTACACGTCCTACCCCCTTCCCCCAGTCCTGTCCCTACCATCTTACACTACCCTGCATGACCCCCCCGACACTACCCTTAACCCTTAGACACTACGCTACACTACACAAACACCACACCACTACCCTAAACCCTAAAACACTACCCTACACTAAACAAACACCACAACACTACCCTAAATCACTACCCCCTGCACAACCTTTCCCCTTCCCCCACTCCTGTCCCTACACTCAAACACAACCCTGCTTGACCCCCCCGCCACTACCCTAACCCCTAAAACACTACCCTACACTACACAAACACCACAGCAGTACCCTAAACCCTAATCACTACCCCCGCACGACCCTCCCCCTTCACCACAACACTACCCTAAACCCAAATACACTACTCTACACTACATAAACACCACCCTAAAACCTAAAAGACAACCCCCTGCACGACCCCAAAAACTACACTGCCCCACTTACCTCTCTCTCCTCGTGGTCCCTCGCTTCACCATGCTTCCTCTCTTCTCCTGCTTCAGGCGTCATCAGAGCTGCACGTCGTTGTCCTCTCTTCTCCTGCTTCAGGCGTCGTCAGAGCTGCACGTCGTTGTTTGGAAATGGAAGCGCCTCCTTTTCCAAACAACGATGTGAATAGTCAGCAAAGTAATTGACTTTGCGAAGTAACGGTATATGCAAAGTAGAAGCATGCGAACTTAAAGCATGCGAAGTAAAAGATCCTGCTAAGTAAAAAATGCGTAGTAATGGTAAATCGTAGTAGTTTCCGCGAAGTAATGGTAGATTACCCTTATACATGGCTTCCCAGGGGATGGTCTGGCCAGTGTTATGTCTCTTTTCTGTTTCCCCCTGTTTATATTGCACCATCTAATTATCACAAGGATCATAGACTACAGCGGAGGGATCTACATTTGCATCGAGCCAAGAGGGTTGTCAATGCAGAAGATATAGATCAAACAGATACTTCCCTACAGCAATTTACTGACATCATGAAGGGCATTTTGCCGTTCTGGGGCCCCATGTTCAATAGCCTTAATATCCGTCGCATTGCTAGAGTAGTTGAGGGAGTCATTAACACTACTGCAGGTATACTGACTAATATTACCGTTGAGCTTCAGGTTACGAGACTTGTTGCTCTTCAAAACCGGATGGTTTTAGACGTCATCCTTGCTGATAGGGGCGGAGCCTGGCGCGTCATCGGCAGCAGTTGCTGTGATTGCATTCCTGATAACGCCCCTAATGTATACTCCGCCATACAGAAATTACACAGGCTTGCTTCAGATATCCATCAGGATAATGGATCATGGTCCCTCACAGGGTGGTTCTGGGGTCTGCTGACATCATGGGGTTGGAAGATACTACTTGCCCTCATAGTTATTGCAGGTGTCATCTTCACATGTTGCCTATGTATTAATTGCCTTCCAGCATGTTGCACCTATTGTGTGAGCAAGCTTACCCCTACCCCTAAATTGCCAGGACGTGATGCTAAGGTCGCAACAATGATGATGCAGGATATTCAGGATATGATGCTTATTGACAAAGGTATTTTTGAATACTAAGTAGAGTTTGATACTCATGTGCTGCTTTATTCTCCCTTGCAACTTGACTGACCCTACCGGATAGCCTCAATAAAGTATTTAGCCACCCATGCTAAAAGGAGAGTCTGTTAGGTTTGAAAATCCCATTCCCGCTATGCGCTCATATTATGCTACATTAGGTTAGCAGTGTGTGGCTAAATGGATGCCATTTGTATTCACGTTATGCAACCCACTGAGTTATCCCTGCAACGTGTAAGCTTTAGTTAGCAAGTGTGACTCCATTTTGTATTTCGTAATCCCTATTAGGCTATGTCTGAACTAGGCCTCATTATTCGTATTGCTTGCCTCAGCAGAACACCGTATTTAGTTATTATTTTTCTTTTCTGTTCGAGGCTGCCTCCCAACTTACTAATGAATAGGCCATTCTGCCCTCGCATGCCTATCCGAGTGTGTAGCTCTGCTCCCAAGTTAGGAGATGCTGAGACCTAGCGCGGTAACCTTGACTTGCTGATAGCATGTACCCATCTGGCAGGTGGTAGCCCATCCTTCTGTGCCTTCTTTGTTCATGTTCGGCTCAGGCCGGTAACTTTCCACTGTGGGCGTGGTTGGGGGTTCTTGGAGTAATGATCATGCATTGCAGGCCGTGGGGGAGCCAGTCCCTTGGCAGACATCTTAGGGTGCAAGTCAGATTAGACTCCTCTGCAGAGTATTACTAATAAATGCTTGTTTGTATTCTCTACTGTCTGACCGACTCTTCATTTCTTGGGAAAGCATAGCAGGTGGTTGTAAGAAACCCGGGTGGCCCCTAAGGGCCACTTCCTTCACAGAGGGCGCTGAAAGGTCTCTAAGGACACCCTCTGCTGGCCCCTGTCCCATGTCAATTACCATAAGAGAGTATCTAAAAAGGTAAAGTAAGCTTGGTAGCATGACATTTGGGAGACCCAGGCCATAATCGGCAGTTGTAGAGAGCGCCAGAAAGGGATGCAAGATCGGAGGGACCTGAGTTCTTTTACAAGGATACCGTCTGGTAAGTCCTCTATTGAGAGGAGAATATCTGTATACCCAGTTATCAGAATGTGGTCTGAGCCCAGTTTAGACCAGCAGGGAGCTCGGGTGGTCGAAGTGCTCCCAGGGACATGGGAAACAAATGTGTCTTGATCTTATTGACCCTACAGGTCGGGGAGGTCTTCAAACTCTCGTAGGAGAATGAGTGCCCCAGAGGAGGGTGCAGTGGCATCGGCCAGGTAAAGTAAAAGATCATCAGCATATAAGAAGATACTATGTTCCTTGCCCCCAACCGTCAATCCCATACCCATTCACTGCTGGTGGAATAGCTCAGCCAGGAGCTCAATGGCTAACCCAAATAATAGTGGGGACAAGGGGCACCCCGTCAAGTACCACAAAAAATCTAATTTGTATATACACTGTCCTTCCAGTCTTGACCTGTGCAGTAGAAGTTGTGTACAGGAGAATTACCCACTTGATCCAGGGGTCCCCCAGGCCCATCTTATTCATAACCTCAAATAGAAAGTTCCAGCGAATGGTATCAAAGGCCTTTTCTAGGTCTACTGACAATAGTGATGCTCACAGAAAGGACTGTATCTCTGGGTGGTGCATCACATGATAGAATCTCCGGGATGAGACCAATCTGGTCATCATGTATAAGAGTAGGCATATGTGGGAGTAAATGAAGAGCTAGAATTTTGCTAATCAGTTTGAAATCCATGTTAAGCATGGAGATGGGGCAGAAATCTTTGGTGCAGGCTCCCTGCGTGCTGAGCTTGAAGAGAGGAATCACAACAGCATCTCGCATAGAATCCAGCAATATCCCCTGTCGCAGGGACTCCGCATATAAAGTCTCTAGTCAAGGAGCAAGTTTCATAGCAAATGCTGAATAAAACTCCACAAGGAGGCCATACGGTCCTGGGATTTTGCATGTTGCCATACTTTTAATAACTATACAAATCTCTTGAACTGACACCGGACCTCCCAATTCCTCCCTGGCTTTCAGGGCCAGTTCCTGCAACTTCAGCTTGCTCAAAAAGGTCACTTGTGCCCCCTGTGGGATGGGTCTTGGTGAGCTGTACAGTTCTCTATAAACTACAATCTACAAGGGCATTGATGGGTCCCAATTAGGCCTGGGCGGAAAACGAATCTACGCTCGCGGAGTGTGCGTAGTTTGCACAACTACGCGCTACGCGAATCGCACGTAGCACAGTGCAAAAACGCGTAGCGGGCATTTTTTGCTCGCTCGCGGTCCTCAACGTCAAGTTGGCAACCGCGAGCGAGCAAAATCAACATCCCGGCGAGACTTTTTCCTCGTTCGCGATCGGCAACATCAAGTTGCCGATCGCGAGCGAGGAAAATAAACCTCCCGGCGAGATTCTCAACGCAGGGAGGTGAGGTTTCTCATTGCGAGTGGTCGCTTATGCTCGCGACCGCTCGCGATGAGAAACTACCAGTCCGCGTTGAGAAAGCTACTGCTCGAGTACAAATCTACTCGAGTGGCAGAAAACGACCGCTTGCACTGTGCATGATGCCATTCGCAATGATTGCACAGTGCGGACAAGCATCCGGCACTGTGCAATCATTGCGAACAGCATTTCCCTACCGCACTACGCAGTTCGCGTAGCTACGCGTAGCGCGCGTAGTGCAAAGTACACTTCGCGTAGCTAAGCGTAGCGCGACTAAGCGAACTACGCCCAGGGTTAGTCCCAATGCAAATAAGGATTCCCCAGTACATAACCTAATATGTGTAATTGGAGCCCCTTGGGATTCTGGCCAAATAAGCTACGCCAACAGTCTACCCAGGCACCCCTTCTCCTCCTGTACTTTGGAGAGATAACTTCTATAATCATAGCATCGGAGTCGTTTCAATGCAGCATTATATAGCTCTCATGTCTCCCTAAGGCCATTATCAAGGCCATGAAACCGACTTTCAAATTCCCCAAGCTTTCGCTGTACCTCAAGTTGTATACCTATTGATTGCCCTAGACAGTGCCCCCATACCACCACCTTAAACATTTCTCATTCCACCAATCCTTTGGTTGCCAAATCTTTATTAAAATCAAAATAGCTATCTATAGCGTGCCTTAAGTTTTTCCTGAAGCATGAGTCTTCCAGGGCCAACGGGATTAGCCTCCACAGGGGAACCAGTGGGCGCTGCCCTATTGGTTTAAAATCAATCAATAAGGGGCTGTAGTCAGAAAGTGTGCACCCCAGATATTCAGTATGGGTTATAGAGTGACTGAGTCTGTGGGAGCACACAAAAGTGTTTATCCATGTACACAATTGGTATATGGGGGAGTAGAAGGAATCATCCCTGGTGTCAGCATGTTGCATCCACCAAATATCCTGGCAACCCAGTGTGCCAGGACCCCAGGCAGTGGGGGGAAGGAGCGGTCCAAAGTGACATCTACCACACAGTTAAAGTCTCCACCAAGGAGTAGGTCATCAGTAACCAGTGAAGCTAGTGAGGTGGAGAGAGTAAATGGTACCTGGTCTTGATTGTGAGCGTAGATACTACACAGGGTAATATCAAAACACAGCAGCCTACCCGTCAGCAACACATAGCGACCCTCTTTGTCTATGGAGGTGGTAGGGGCTCAAATGGGATACCCGCTCTGATCCATTTAGTACTCCTCAAGCAAAGGCTGAGTAAGAGGTAGCAAACAACTGCCCTTGCCATCTACGGTGCAAACTCTCCACTTCGGTCTGTGTAAGATGTGTCTCCTGTGGCATGGCTACTTGTATCCCCCGTCTCTGCAAATATCTGTGTATGTTGTGGCGCTTTGTAGCGGAGCCCATCCCTCGGATATTACAAGACAAGAATTTTAGTTTGCAGGGTGTAGAAGCCATATTGAACTGACCAATGTGTGTCCCCCTACCCGTTCCAGCCCCTCCAATCTGGGGTCTGATAGTCAAAAGTCTTAGAGTGATCCCTGCAAACAGAAACAAAATACCAAAAACTCCCATAAAGAATAATTCCCCATCCCAAGAGTAGTCCAGCAACGGCCACCCGCCCAAACTGCAAGCATATCAACATTATTAATGGAAAGTCTCCACTAGGTCTGGGCGGTGAACTCCGCTCCGCTCGCAGAGTTTGCGGAGTTTTCCACACTTCGCGTTACGCTCGCGTTCATCAACGTCAAGTTGGCGAGCGCGAGCGAGGAAAATCCACCTCTCGCGAGATTTTTCCTCGTTCACGATCATCAACATCAAGTTGACGATCGCGAGCATGGAAAGTCAACCTCCCGGCGTGATTTCTCAACGTGGGCGGTCAGATTTCTCATTGCGGGTGGTTGCGTATGCTCGCGACCGCTCACTGTGAGAAACAGTCCGTTTCGCGTTGAGAAAGCTGCCGCTCGAGTAAAAATCTACGCGAGCTGCAGAAAAGGAAGCAGCGCCCGCTTGCGCTGTGCATGGTGCCGTTCGCGATGATTGCACAGTGTGGACAAGAATCTGGCACTGAAAATCATTGCAAGCAGCATTTATCTAACGCACTCCGCCGCTCACGGAGCTTCGCGTAGTGCGGCAGAGTTTTTTTTGCACTTCGCAGAGTTTCGCGTAGCGGAACTCAATGAACTCCGCCCAGGCTTAGTCTCCTCCAGTCACCGGAGTGAGGCTATCCGGGAGGGTGTGGACCATGGCTGGAAGACAGCAACATTCTACCAATTTCATGCTGGCTCAGGATAGTATCAATGCCTAGTGTGCAACTTAACCTAGCAAAACATAGGATCAACCCTAATCCACTTGAACACTTCAGCAAAAGTGTGCACCAGATAAGTTCCTCAGCTGACCTCTGAGTCACTTTTAGCATGTGCAGGCTATCTGCTCATGAGGAGTCTGAATCAGACAGATCAGACCCTTTTACAGAAGTAGCCCAATCTCTGAAGTATTCCCCTGAGTTCTTGCAATCTCAAGGAACTGCCTGGAGGGTGGCAGCACCTCTCTTGTTCAGTTTGAGAGGGGTTTGGTTTCTTTGACAGTCCATCACGAGTTCCCTTCTGAGATCCCCACCTTACCCCACGTCTGGGTGCCCTGGGGGCAGGCAGGTTTTGCATTCGGAGGAGTCAGTCCAAGCTTGTACGCCTCCAACCACTGCCAGGCATCTTTGGGATCATCACAGAAATAAGTGGCTGCCTCTGGGATTATCAGGAGTCTGGCAGGGGATATCAAAGAGTACTGCAGTCCCTCCGCGCAAAGAGATCTCTTGACTTCCAGGAAGGAGGCCCATATCTGCTGCACCTCAACTGTGAAGTCCAGGAAAATAGAAACTGAACTATTATCTATGGTAAATGGGCCCTTGGAGTGTGCCTTTTGGAGTATCATATACCTGTCTTTATAGTGAAGGAGTCATGCCACCACTGGGTGGGGGGGTGACCTGGCACCAGTGGGAGCACCAGTACCCGGTGCGCTCGCTTCAATGTGAAGAAGGCAGACAGGCCCTTTAGGGCAATCTCTGTCCGGACCCATGGTTCAAGATATGCTATCATATCATTGCCCTCCACTCCTTCAGGCAAACCTACCACTCAGATATTATTCCTCCTATTGCGTCCTTCAGCATCTTCGACCCTGTGCTTGAGCATGCGTACTCTGTCAGAGAGGTCCACAACGTGGTGAAACAATGCCTGTTGGATAGGCTGCAGTTCAGCGACCGAGGTTTACACCTCCTTGACCTTTCCTGCCAACTCGTGGTTATCGGCTCTCAGTAGCCCCAGTCTCACTGACACAGTACTTATATCATCAATGGCTGCAAGTATTTTGGTGAGTTGCATCTGTATAATGTCCTCTGGGGTTCTGGGGCCTTGTCCCTCCATATCTTGTTCTTCAGAGGTGTTATCTACTTTAGAAGGTGCCCCAGTGTTCCTAGCTCTTGTCCTGCCCATTATTTCAGAAAGGGGGGGTCCCTATAGAAGGGGTAGAGATCACTGACAGCCACTAATGTCTACGGGGTATTCAGAGCAACAGGCCCTCCGGGATTGATGTTCTTATGAAAAATTACTCTGCAACAGGCACTCTGGGTTAACTCGCCCAGTTATTAGAATAGTGTCCTCCTGGGCCTTAAATAGCTGTCAGTCCGTGTTCTAGCAATTCTGGGCCCCACCCCTGTCCTCCAAGAACTGAACCTCTTGGTTCAGCTGCCAAATGACTTAAGGGGGTTTTCCAGTGGTGCCCCACACAGCAGTAGTGTGTAAGCAAGGCCTACAGTCTCTTCAGTATTTCAGGGGCCTGTCTGATCTTGAGAGCCTGCCTGCCCATTGCCGTTCGTCGAGTTTCCAGTTCCTTCAGGCCCCGTTCTGAACCCAATCGCCTTACGCACTGGATGCTACATGCCAACTCCCCCTGGGGGGATTCCACCAGGCGGGACCCCCGCAGCCGGCCGTCTTTCCCAGTGCATTGCCCTGGGCACTGAGCTCCTTTTACGTCTGCGAGGTTGCAAACTCCAGCTTCCTCGCCCCAGCTCTGCTTACCGCTCCCACCGCAGCTGCACCCCCATGGATCCAGGACGATGCTAGCCCTCTGTCTGGCCTCCTGCCAGCCGCAACACCACACACCTCCTTCAGGCTGTCCCTGTCAGCTGCGCAGCAAGGGCCAGCCGCTCCTCCTCGGCATCAGCTGCAACAGGTCCAGGTGCAACTGCTCTGCCTGTTGTTCCATGTGCCCCGGGCTGTACACTATTCCTCCAATCCCTGGGTCACACCCAGGGAATCCGGGCTGGACAGCACTCAGTCTCCGGGCTCATTACCAGCCTGCAGCTGCCATTTTGACTATGGAGGCTGCGATGATTGCAATCTGCCAGCCCTCCACCTCAAGACGCGGCTCAGCGGTCTCACTCTGCTCAGACGTTGTGCAGAGTGTGCCGCTTTCAGGAGTGCACCCTAGGGTCTGTTTGTGGCACCTCTCAGCTTGGGTGTTGCATGATGCAAGGTGGGCCCATGCGGAGCACCAGACTCACACGACCGCCATCTTCAGCATCCAAGCCACTCTGCCTGGTGAGGTTAAATGTTTTAATCAGGTTTGGTAAGGGGGTTAGGTACATGCTGAATAATATAGGGGGTATGATGGCCTCCTGAGGGATGTTGCAGTATTGTGCCTGAAAGGTGGCACTAACACTAATTCACAGTCACAGCTGAGAGGCCAAGTATTCAATGGGCATTAGCTGAACTTCCTCCTCACCTTTCACATGTGGTAGGTCAAACGAAAATTTGCTGTTGGAATAGATTACACAACTGTACATTGAGTGCCTGATTTAGATCTTGGCTAATTAAGTCCCGCCATCGTTTTTTCAGTGGTCTTCCCACCAGCCAGCTTGGTGGTCTGCCTGCCCTATTCAGATGTTAGCAGGTCTATAGATGAAAGACCACAGCGGTCCCGCCATCACCACCAGGAAATCTCTACCACGTTGACGGAGGCAAAAGCAGATGTTGGAGGGAGGACCGCCAGTTTCCCCTCTGGGCCAATCATTATGTGCCTTCCCGCTGACGTGACTGTGGCAGTAAAATCTCCACACCTGAATTGGTGGAATGGAAGGGATATAAGGCAGAAAATCAGGTGCTGCTGCTGCTGCTTGATGACAAACAAAACAAACACCTTCAAGGACGCAATCAATGGTATGCTCCACTTTTATCTGTTACCATTGACATTTATTTATTTATTTATTTAGAAGCTTATAAAGCGCGCAGCTACCCCCAATGGGGGTGTCCCGGTGCTAGGACAGGCGAAGGACGTGAGTACACTCAGCAGGTTAAGCACTCGAGAAGAGCCAGGTCTTCAGGTCACGTCGGAAGATAGATTCGGATTTGGTCAGCCGCAAGGGCAGAGGCAGGCTGTTCCAAGTCTTGGCGGCGAACACCGCAAAGGCTCTACCACCCATTCTGGCACGGCGGAAGTGGGGGGTGACAAGGAGATGAAGATGGTTGGATCTAAGTGCGCGGCTGGACTGTGCATGCTTAAGCCGAGCTCTGAGGTAGGCTGGGCCCATGCCCAGCAGTGCTCTAAAAACCAGAACCATTGACTTGAATTGGATGCGTTTGGTCACTGGGAGCCAATGAAGCTTCTTCAGATATGGGGAGATCGAGTGGCGATAAGGAATGTTAAATATCAGCCTAGCTGCCGCATTCTGAACAGTCTGTAAGCGTCTGATCAGGTACGCAGGGGCCCCTGCGTACAGGCTATTAGCGTAGTCCAGAAGTGAGGTGATCAGTGCGTGGACAATGGTCCTGTGAGATTCCCGAGGGAGAAAGGGGAAAATCTTTCGGATCATATGAAGTTTTCCGAAACAGGCCGCAGATACCTGATCAATTTGATTTTTGCATGAAAGTTCATTATTGATCCGGAATCCCAGGTTCCTGGCTGATATCACTGGTACCGGAGGGGGGGTTCAGTTCTGATGGCCACCAGAGTGGAGGAGAGGGAGGGCTTGTTTAGTTGAAAAATAGCACCTCAGTTTTATCCGAGTTGAGCTTAAGTGTGTTCAGGGCCATCCAGGAGGAAATATTGAGCAAGCAGCGTCTAAAATTAGAGAAGGTTGCTTCGGAGTGGTCCCTGAATGAGAACACCAATTGGGTGTCGTCAGCGTAGGAGATCGCTCTGACAGGATTCTACTACAGTGGCCAAAGGGGAGAGATATATATTAAAAAACAGTGGGCTTAATGCGGAGCCTTGAGGGACACCGCAGTTCAGTGGTTTCTCCTCGGACACAAAAGGCTGAAGGAAGACCTGTTGAGTGCGATTTATTAAAAAAGATCTGATCCAGGATAGAGGGGTGCCCTGGATACCGAGGCTGAGTAGTCTCTCAATTAAAATAGCATGAGAGACCGTATCGAATGCCGTGGACAAGTCGAGGAGCAAATAACATTGCCACTTCGCCTTTGTCCACGCATTCACGGATAGTTTCAGAAACCTCCAGCAGTGCAGTCTCCGTGCTAAAGCCGGATCTGAACCCGGATTGTGAGTCGTGTAGGAGGCGGCCTGATTCAAGATAGGTGGATAATTGCTCCTGTACTATTTTTTCAAGAACTTTGGCTGGTTTTGGTAGTAGGGAGATGGGGCGATAGTTTTTAAAAACCGAGGGGTCAGCATCTGTTTTTTTTAGGATGGGTATCAGCAAGGCCTGTTTCCAAAGGACTCGTGCATTTATAAATCTCTCTTACAGGCAATAGCATACCAATGTGCAATGCATATGTCTGTAATGTTGACATTTAAGAAAATTAGAGAAGCACACCTATATGAACACATTGTATGCATTAATTTGGTGCACGCTCCCTTCCAAAAAAGGATATCAAAATAAAATTTAAAAAGTCACTACACAGGTGTGTTTAAAGACATTGAAAATTCCCACATTAAAAACACATGCAACACACATCCTAGGGATAAGTGCAATGTAACATGACGTAGAAATTGCACTAGACAAGGTGTAACCTTTACCTTAGAAATGAACCGTAAAATCAATGTCGGTCACAAATTAGAAGTAATCAACATATACATCGATGTAACATTTCCCCTTGTCTAGTGCAAGCCCTGTTCTGTATCCAATTTCAATAGTTACAATATTTTTAAGGTGCAATGCATGTTATCATACTGATCAGTAATCAAGGTGAGACATACACACCTGTAGAAACACATCAAAATTGAATTTGTAACATCAATTAGTTGGTGCAAGTGGCCATTACTATGATGAATGCCTGCATCGTAATTCAGATGACCATCATATACTATGTTAACCAGTGTATGCACTTAACAAAGTAGACAATAAAAAAAAATCTGTTGTATTACCTGCCATCATGGTAAAGAAAAATAAGTACTTCACATTTTACTCTGAAACATTGCTAGGAATCAAACAATTGCTAAGGGAAATTAATGCCAGGACTAATTTCAAAAGAAATCAAAAGTATAGAGTTATTCCACAAAATGAGATTTGGCTCTCAAAATAATGTTAAAGCCAAATGGCAGTCCAGTAAGTCCACAAAGCTTGCCTCCTAATTCACTGGAAAGGTAAACCTCCTCAGGAAGGGGCATCTAGTGGGATAGCAGGCACCTCACAGGTCTTACATGGGGGGGTTGGGTTTGGAAGGGGTATCCTTTGATTTGGGAGGGGGATTGGCTTTTGGAGGGAGGCTCTTGGGTTTTGGAGGGGTAATTTTGGTTTTAGTAGGGGTGGTTTCTGTATTGGGGCGGTGGGTTGGGCTGTGGAAGGGGTAGATTTGTATTTGACTGGGATGGGTTGGGGTTTGGAAGGAGTTAGGGCAAGGCTAACAAGCATTTGCAATGCAATCAGTCTCTCCTTTGGGACCTTATAAGTATTTAGCCATGCAGCACTTTATCCTGGGTGCTGAAACATCTACTGTTCTTTAACATGGAGACTTTTGCACTAATAAGCACATTATCGCACTATACATTATTGCACATTACTGCAGCGTAGCCTCGCTCACAAGTATCTTCAGCCCAATTAAATCCTCTGCTCAGGGTATTCACCACAACAGAGGGAATACCCAACAACTTCCAGTGTTTATTATATATATATATTTTTTTTAATCACAGAAGCATGAGTAAAAGCAACCACTGAGGTTCTTTACTTGCCTTTCAGTGCGGTGATGAGGGAACATGCACTGGAATGCGTTTTTTTTAACCCTTTATGTCTAGCGATTCGCCTGTAGAAAAGGGCCTGAATGTTCCCCCTCTTTGAAATAACGACACGGATGGTCCTATCACCCAGGTTGTTTTTAGTAAACATTGAAGTGGAGAGTCCAACTCAATCATTTTGGGATGGCTCCAGAACATGACACTTTGTGGCCTGTTGAGTTTTCTGTTTCTGAACAGCATTGGTAAAAAGGCACAAAAAAGCAAAGCCTGTTAGCACTGCCAATGATTGTTTTTATGTAGTGATTGCTACATGAGGTAGCACAATAACCCAACACAACTGTACTTTCTTTAGTGAATTCAGAAGGCTAAAGCTGCTTTATCAGCATTCAAACCTGAGACTTGAAAGAGTCCAAAGTTGAATCAGTCTTGGTGGGAGTTGAACCCATGATCTCCTGAACACCGCATGTGTCAGCGGTGAGCAAACGTATGTGAAATTCAGTATTCCTTGTGTTTCTAAGCACTCTGGAGCTTGTAGGAACACCCTGTCACATGATTTACAGTTGCACACAGGCACAACTTGTTTTAGGGTAAGTGACATTTGCATGTAACGTGGTTTAGGTTACACGTTTTCAGGAGGTGATTTGATGATTTATAATTTCTGAAAACTGCCAAGGTCTCTCACCATAAGGAGGCATAAAAAGTGTATGAAAGGGTGGGATGAGAGAGAATATCAGACTGTGTGGCCTTAGGGCAGCTCATGTGAAGCTGTGAGGGTGATGAATGCAATAGAAGGTGGCAGAGACTTGCTGTGCACGAGAGTGAGATGCTGAGCTCTAAACCAGGGGTGTAACACAGGCCCCTGAACCCTCTGTGGCATAAGAGTTCCCTCAACGCTTCAGGGGGCCCAGACCTTTAGAGGGGCCCCAATGATAAAAGGCCAACATATATCTGTGATATATGAGAGACTCACCTCATCACATTTAGCGAAGGGGGGCATCACTCTGCATTATGCCACATCTTTAAACAAAACAGAGATGACAGAAGGTGGCACATAGAGGCTGAGTCAAGCATTAGATACAGGACAGAGAGAAAGTAAGCACCAAACTGCGGAACACACCAGGTATGGGAACACATGGAGAGAAATATTGCCTATCCGGAGGAAATGGTATTGTCCAAAGCTCTGTTTTATTAAAAATCAGTGTCTTCAGTGAAAATACATTAAAAAAATATTATTGTCTACGGGTGCGCGCAGAAGACAAGTTTCTTTGGCCTGGAATCTAGAGAATGCTAAAGCGATTCTGGTATTTTACTGACTTCTGCTGGTTGTTTTCTATCAAAAAGTTAAATAGAGTCAGTTGCTAGAAAAATAAAAAAAGAAAGTCCCTAAGCAGAAAGTGAGTCTGGTATTTTACTGACCTCTGATGATCGTTTTCTATCAAGACAGTTAAATAGAGGCAGTTGCTGGGAACAAAAAGTCCCTAAGCAAAAGCAGAAGCAGACAAGTCCTGGAGCAATGCTCCAGAGCCCACAAAGTACCTACAACATATCTACCAGACAGCGCAAGCACTGTCTAGGCTCGACCTAAAAAGAAAACCTTCTATGGGAAAATGGGTAGGCTGTTTGGTAGGGTGTTGGGTTTGGGAGGTTATCCTACACGTTTAGGTGTGTCTTGCTTACTAGGTGTCTGTTGTTTACTTGAGTGTGGGAGTTTGACTCTTTGGGGTGTGTATTCTAAGGTGTGTGTGTGTGTGTGTGTGTGTGTGTGTAGATGGGTGTGCTGTGTAGGTGCTATGTGTGGTTGTGGATGTGGTAGTGCATGTAGGTGTGGTGGTGGGTGTGGTCTCTGTGGGTGTGCCAGTGCATGTGTGTGGTGGTGGGTGCGGTCTCTGTGGGTGTGCTGGTGGTCGGTGTGGTGCATGTGTATGTGGTAGTGAGTGTGGTCTCTGTGGGTGTGCTGGTGGTGGTGCATGTGTGTGTGTGTATGTGGTGGGTGCAGTCTCTGTGGGTGTGCTGGTGGTTAGTGTGGTACATGTGTGTGAGGTGGTGGGTGCAGTCTGTGGGTGTGGTAGTGCACATGTGTGGTGCTGGATGCAGTCTCTGTGGGTATGCTGGTGGTGGGTGAGGTGCATGTGTGTGACATTGTGGGTCTGGTCTCTGTGGGTGTGCTGGTGGAAGTGCATGTGTGTGTGGTGGTGGATGCAGTCTTTGAGGGTGTGCTGGTGGTGGTGCATGTGGGTGTGGTGTCTGTATGTTTGAATGTGTGCCTGTGTTTTTTGTGGTGTTTGTATTTTTGTATGGGTGTGCTGCTTGTATCTGTTTGAGTGGGTGCATGCAAAGGTGTGAGTGTGTTTGGGACAGGTTGGGGAATGGGAAATTTGGATAAGGGAGGTACGGGAGTTGGGGCACAAGGTTGAGATGGTTAGGAGGCTGCGGTCAGTAAGGGAGCCTAGACCTTGAAAAGATCTCTGTAGGCCAGACACTGGGAATGCCTTCCAGATAAGCTACCATTTGTTACAATTGGCAGCCAAGCCCCAAGATGGCTGTCAGTAGTGCAGTCTGGCCTACAGAGATGTTCCCGAGGAGGCCCATAGCCTCCTCACTCAGCGCAGCCAGGGGGCACAGAAGCAGGGGGTGAAGTGCCTGCAGCAAAGATGATGCCACACTTTTTAGTGGGGCAGGTTTGGCCAACTGGTGGGGAGCATGAGGGAGGGTGGAGATGATACTCTGGGTGGCAGATAAGAATGCAATTTTGCTAGACTTACTGTCGGGTCCACCACCACTAGGGAGTGTTCATTGGAAGTGGCCTCCAAAGAAGATGCTGAGGAGCTGGACGCCTCCAGTACACTCCCCTCACACTCCGTGCCACTGGGTCCCTCGTGTCGGTGGTGTCCGCACCCAAACCACAGTGGCCAGCTGCTTCCCTGCCTACATTGGCAATTTCTCCTTCGCCTGCTCTGGATGATGCTGAAATGATATATACATTAGGTCAATTGAGTCTGTGTAAACAGAACTGATTGCAACCTTTGATCACAAAACAGTTCCCAGGTGTTCAGATTTCACCTGACTCAAGGCTCTCAAACTTTAGTTCTACATTAGCAAAAGCTCATGCATGTAGGCAACATTCTCAGAAAACATTTGGTCACAGTTATGTCATTCCACATGATAGCTCCTGTAACATGTATGATCTTGTCTCTTATCCATTATTATATCTCTCCAGGAACTGTTTCACACCTCTGAATCATTGACCTTTGTAGTTTAGAATAGTGAACTGATGTCACTAAAAAGGATATCAACCAAAAATACCTTTGTACAGTGTGTTCACAAGGCCCTAAAGTCAGCATATTTTTTTCTCAATAAGTAAAATATGAATAACTGTGTCAACAAATACTGCAATGTTGTACCAATATTAGCATAAACTAAAGGTAAATTACCTTTGTTTGGCCATTTCACAATAGTAACACATGCTTCTAGTCACTAAAGTATAGGTCAAATGTCGAAAATATTAAATGAATTCTGTACTGAAGTAGCTTTTGCAATGTATCACATACTATGTAGATACCTATGCTGTTGAAGACGGTAAGAAACAAATATTTGGGTGGATTGACAAATGACTTCTACAGCATAAGTAAATGCATAGCCAATGAAATATTTCTAACACACTTCAGTACAGAGCAAAACCTTCTTCACATTTGAATCCTAAATATCGCTAGTCATTTGAAGTTTGTTGTATCATTGCAAAATTCCTTCACTAAATATGCTGGCTTTGACTGTAGTCAAACATTTGTCGAACATCACCGCAATCATTACATATACTGCTTCGTATATAATTACTTTAAAGATTCAAATGTAAATAACAGTATACAACATGTTACACCTTGATGCATTTCAACATTTGCCTAACGAGTCATGAGTTTGGCCTGACTCTGAGTTTTCCTGATGGGATACACCTACATATATGTGATGAAACATTCCATCTTCCAAAATACATTTAAGTATCCTATTTTTCTCCATCATTGTTTTATCATCTGGACATGACAAAGGACATTGAGAAATGGTTTTGGGTATGTGTTACTATGCCACCAATGTGTATGCATTTTTGTCTGTGTGTCAACAAAAATTGTATGCCTATCACAATCATTTGTCCAAAAACAGACTGGCTTACACACACACATTTATGAAGCAGTAAGACATCATGCAAATCTGTCACTTTTAACTTGTATAAAACAGTATTACTGATGCTAAACACAAATTGGATATGTTTTGATTCCAAAAGGTAGCCATTAATGCTGATGTCACTAGTCATTTTGGATCACATGCTCACTCTTTTTTTGTAGAATCCCAACTTACCAATGTGACGTTTGGTACATCCACTGTATCATAAGTGTCTAGTATGCTATATCACATGCAATAGGGCAGCCATTACAACATTCACAACAGTGAAGGAGCTCCATACCTGACACAATATAGACTATTGGCCTGTTTGGTACACCTCATGACATCAAAGAACCTGTTGTATACAAGGAGTTTAGGCAGCCATGAGTCCGCTCAGAACAGTCCTTTGGTTGTGAACAGGAATCAGGTGAGATCCTTTCCAACAAATTAATAGACAAAGCACATCATCATACACAATGTGCAAAATTTACACCTTCAAGAACTCTTCTTGTGTATTGGACATGGCTCACTCTTAATGTTGATGGGAAAACTCCTGGCTGTAACACAAAATTAGTCATGTAACATGTGAAACTCTGATACGAACTTACCCTCTTGTTGCTGGTGTTAGGCCCACAACTGCCCATCAAGCTCCGGATAGGCCACCTCAGGAATGTGGACCATTGGGGGGGTCAGGGTGTGGCGTACGCACTTCCCACTTTGGGAGGACTGGTCCAGAGTCGTTATCATGACTCACCTGGTGTTTCCGCAGGAGCGAGAGGCAGGAGACCGTGGCACCGCTCCCAACTTCCCACTATCACCAAGCCTGCCCAACAATGTCAAAGCGCAGCTGGTGTATAGGGGGAAGAGGGGAAACAAAGGGATGAGACAAAGACAGCAGGCCCTCGACTCAATCAAGATAGCCAGACAACCAGAAGGAACCCCGAGGCACGACCTGGGCAGCAAGAAGTCATCACTGGAGACGTCACTCTTCTGTTAAACAAAAATAAACCCAATGACCTACAGAATTCAGTATAACGTGGCCAACAGTATCCTCGTACTTTATCAATCCATAAATAAGACACTCATGACTACCTGTTGGCTTCCCCTCTTCCACTGCAGTCCGATAAGTATAAAACCAAAGTAGTTTGATGGAACACTACCTAAATAGAGTAAAGAAGCATTAATTCACAGCACCCTATCTACTATATGTCATTAAAGGGGGAAAATGGCAGCTTACCCGTGAGGGAGTGTAATCCAAAGGAAAAGAATAGCCCAAAAATAAAGATCACAGACTGACTGGTCTGAGATTTGAAAAGACGTAACACAAAAAGGTGCAAAAAAGGTGCGGGCTCACTTGACTCGTACCTGTAATGTCATCTAAGGTAAGAGACACATAGATTGCTATTATTCTGCTAGCAATCATTATTCAGGAAACTCCTAGTCTCCTAAGGGCGCTAAATGCAGGAAAATACCCTCAACTACTTTAGGAGAGCGCCTTATTCGTATAGTGCTAAAGGATACTTAATCATAGTGCATAGGATCCCTACAAGGGAAATGCAGATGCTTAGGCAGAAATTCCCCCAACTCCTGAGGACGGGAGCGTAATACCACACACACACAACAGACGTCTGCCACTCGTTGTCTGCGCCAAGCGCGTTACCGCATGTGTTCAATAGTGAAACGCCAGGCTCGTTGTTGGAATATGTGCAGAAGGTCGGGGAAGGCTGCCGGAAAAACTCCAGCGGGAGTTCGCAAGGCTCTCGGAAAGTCTCTCGAGCCTTTGCAGAAAGGAGCCCAGCGATTGTTGGAGCGGTCGGGACGATGGAAAACCCAGAAGCGAATAAACCAGTACTTCCGGACAGGGAGGAATGCGCAGAAAGTCTAGAATGTGAAGCGCTCCTGCCGTCCTGAAGCAGGTCTTTAACTCCCGTTAGACTCTTCCCACTGCGTCAGAGACGACCAGAACGGGGCAATCCTGACAGTCGTAGGCCCTCCACCTCTTGTTGCAATGGACGCTGCACCACTTGTAGACCCCCAGGGTCTGCACTTTCCTGGCGATGGCCTTCCAATGTCCCACTTCTGATAGGCGTTGACCTGTATGGATAAAAGAAATGAAAGAAAAAATAATGGTTTAGTGACTTTTTGTTTGTCTGTATTGATCTAGCAAAAGGTTTCTTGATCTATCACTAGCATGACTCGTAAGATAGCATACAGCATGTGTATTTTCACATGCAGACCAAAACAAATATCTTAATATACACTTTTGTAGCCACCTGTTGACTACCCTTATCCCATGTCATGACCTAAACTCACTATTCCAGGTCTGTAACATCATTTAGCCCAGGGGGCTCCTACATATTCTGTGATGTGACCTACTTCTGATCAATGCAAAAGATTATGAACTACTGAAGGCTAAACATAAATACGTTTGGCAGAGTGAATACTGGCCTCTGTGAGTAAGGGGCCTGCAGTTTAAACATGACACACTTCGAAATGTGAGTAAAATGAAAGGAAGTGTTAGCTCAAGAAGTAAGGTAACTCTCCCCTTCAACTGTTGCCCATTTAAAAGCATTCAGGGGCATATTTTTAAGTACACCTTAAAATCCGACCTGGCAAGTATATATGATTATGATTATTAGATACCTCAGTGCTTCAGTTGTTTGTCCCTGTGATTCAGCCCCAGCCTGGCCCATTATTCTGACTGAGTACTACTCATTGTCATGCCTTGTTTTCTGCAGCCTGATGATCATGATGTCACATGAACACAGCCTTCCCTTAACTTTTCCATGAAAACATTACCTTGTGCCCATCTAATAAATGACTTCAAGGCTGTGTGCTACTCTGAAGGGGTGTGGAAGCTACTGGGAGCTCCCATACAACTGTTTGGAGAGCCATGATCTAGGCTGAGTGATTTGTGGGACAATACACATAGATAACATAATTTTTGTTTGGTCTGTACAGAAAACAGTTATATGTCCAGTTGTAAACAGTATGTCATGTGTTTTCTCATTTTAATGATGTGAGTTTTCAATGTATCACATGTAATTTAAACATATATATCGATTTATCTTTACATAAACATCAATTAGAATCTTGGGCTTTAAGCAAACATCACATACTAATGTTGTTGTTTTTTAACATTGTAAAGTGCTCAGAAATCCCCAACATCATTGTCCTATGTAAGGAACAAAATATATGACACTTCACAACACTAACTACACTTCACTCAGGAACTCAAAGAGGCATTTTAGCCTGTGTTAATGGAAAATAAAACAGACAGATTCGCATATACATTTCAGACATGTACCTGTTCCTCTGGTGAACCATAGAGCTGGCCATACATCGAGAGGACCTCCTGTGCCAGCAACTCCAGCTCCTCTAGTGACAAGACAGGAGCCCTCTCACTTTTTGGATTTACCATCATTGCTCCCAGAGATCAGTAACAGAGGCAAAAGAGGAGGAGGTCTTGATGGCTGCAGTGTTCAGAAGCAAGTGAGCATTTTTTGAACCGTTGCGTACATGTACACGATGTAAGCTGTCCAGTGTAGATGGACACAGCCGTTGGCTTTCGTACATTGCTTTCATACACGTTAGTCTAGGCTGTGTCTGTCGTGGAGTTGAACACCCACTACACAGTCAACTTTCACCACAAATGTCTGATTGTACATGTCTTGACAGGGAGGTCAAGTGACCGTCATTTTAGAAGGTCAAATAGTGTGTTTGTGACTGTTAGGTGCGTTACCACCAGTCAAAATGGTGGGCAGTTTGTTTACATAATCAATCTTCGAAGGACACTCAAGTATTTAAAAAAAAACATTTATATGTAGTGCCTTATTGTGGCTAAATTCTGTATTTGCATGGTGTTGTTTACTCCTCTGTTGGTTGTATTTTGTTAGAAAAATATCTTTTAAAATTGGATGTGTAAATACTACATTAGAAATGTAGTATTTACACATTCTTTCAGATGTAAAGTATTGACAGCTAAATAATTCCATTTATGAGTAGAAATGACAAAAAATAAATGTTAGATTCAAATTTGTTTTTAAATCACATATCTTTTTAGCACAACTTTACATTTCTGTCAGTATTAAAAAATATATTTATTTGGACAATGTTTAAATTTGTTCACAATTCTTCCAATGCAGACATTTGAACCCCGGCAGAGCGAGGAGGCGACAGCCTCAAGTGTAGGGCCCATTTCCAGACCTTGCCACCATGGAAGAATGGGATATTATCAAAAAGTTCATATTGAATAGGCAAACTATACTGGATTTATGTCATCAGCTGGAGCCAGATCTTCTGCCTCACTACAGAAATTCTACATCTATTAAACCAATTGTCAAAGTCATGGCCGTTCTTCATTTTGTGACCACTGGACCATTCCAATAGTCTTTGGCAGTATCTGGTAGAATGTCACAGCCTACTCTTAGTGGTGTGCTGCAAGAAGTTATTTTGTCAATGATGAGACACATCAACATCTTCATCCAGTTTCTACAGCATGAGTATTTTGCAAATGTGAAAGGTGATTTCTATGCTCTGGGTCACCTACCACATGTGGTTAGAGCAATTGATGGCATACATATTCCCTTTGTGCCACCACATACCAGAGAACAAGTCTACTGGAATTGGAAGCACTTCCATTTAATCACTTTGTAAGTTGTCTGATTAGCTGATTTGTACATCACAAGCGTCTTTGCGTGTTTCCCCGGATCAGCCCATGATTCTTCTGCACTACGGAATAGCAGCATACCCTGCAAATGTCACAACATGGACCTGAGACGGCATGGCTTGTTGGTAAGTACAATCTGACATAATGTTGTTTTGGGCAATTTTAAAGTGAATCATCTGAAATAGTGTTTTTTTCCATTTAGGAGACTCAGTTTATCCTGACCTACCATGGTTGCTGGTACCACTGAGGAATCCAACAATGCCAGGGGAAGTCCGCCTCAATGAGGCCCATGCAAGAACATGGAGGCCAGTGGAGCGGGCTTTCGACCTCGTAAAGGCCAGATTTCGCAGTCTGGACAATGCTGGTGGAGCCCTCTTCTACTCACCTGATAAGGTGTGCAAAATCACCATGGCCTGCTGCAGCATGCAGCATGCACTACATAGCCCTGTGATGGAACATCCCTTACATCCAAGAGGATAGAGATCATGAACAGCCACCGGGTGCGGATCATGAAATGCCAAATGAAGATGACAGTGATGAGTAGGAAGGACATGACTTACATCAGGATGTCATTGGTAACTTCTTCACATGATTGTAAGTATCTCTTTATATATTATCAGAATAACTGTAAAACCAACAATTATTTTAATGAGCATAGAAGTATGTGCTGGACATCTTTTTAGGAAGGGCAAGTTCAGGGAAAATCAGGCCACAAGTCTTTATTGATCAAAGTTTTGAAATATTGAGTTTTGTGTTGATTTTCATTGTTTATCTCTGATTCCGATTTGGAATATGTGTCCTCAAAAATATGACTGTTAATATGTGCCTATTTTATTGTTTAATTAATCATCTTTTTGTTTTATTCTTTTTAAGGTATCTTCACCATGTCATCTTCAATCGGACAATCCAAAGTTGTGACATTTGCAGTTACATGCTGCTGCTTCAAAGTACAAAGGGACCATGGGTTGTTCCTGTGGAAGATACACACAGACTTTGTGTGTACATATCTGGTAGTGAGACAACTTGCACAGTGATTGAATGGACGTTTTTTAGATAGCATCAGACTTATTTTCTGTTGAATGGTGGCACCAAGCCAAAATGTGCTGCTTGATTTGCTCTAACCACATGTGGTAGTCAACCAAAAGCATAGTCATCCCCTTCATTGGCCAAATGCACAATTTGTGTTAAGTGTTTGAATATGTTGATGAGTCTCATTATTGTGGGAAGAAGTTCTTGTAGCACACCGCTTAAAGATGGTTGTGACGTTCCCCCAGATACTGCAAAAGTGTATTGGACTGATCATGTAGCCACCAAATTGATTACTGCCAGGATTTAGAGTATTGGTGAAATTGTTGTGCAATTTTTATTGTGAGGCAGAATATCTGGCTCCAGCTCATGACATACTACATTGATATTGTGCCCATTGAATATGAATCTTTCTATTATATTCCCTTCTTCCATGGTGGCAAGGTGTGGAACTGCTAATTTAAAAATGGCAGTGAGTATTTGTGTTATGTAAGGTTTGTTATATTCAATGAAAATTGGATAGAACACTCTGTAACTAATTGAATCAAATTCTAGTTGATGAGTTTCTGGTATTTATGTTTTGTTGTCATTGTAGAAATGAGTAAGTAACATTACTTACTTGCTATTCATTTATGAATAAACAATACTTCTGTTGTTTATGTTTTAAAATGTATGCTGGAAGGGAAAATAAAAGAATGAATGCTGAAATTAACTACAACACCAGACTTTGAATGTTTTTGCTTTTATTATACAAACCCAAATAAAGCAAGAGTGAAGGTCAACCAAAATAACAAACACAAAAATAAAAAGTCAGTCATGGTGAATGAATCCATAATTGTAGAGCCTAAATTGTTTTAAGTCCAATGTCCAAAATACAACTGGACTCAGAAAGGTAAATGTGACCTGAAAATAGTCCACAGAGAGAATGGTAGTCACACACTGGAGGAAATTAGGTGCGAGGTCTCTTGCTGACAGTGGGGGTCTTGTCATCCCCTCCAGGTGGTCCAGATGAACGTGTGCTCCTACGGGTGGTTGGTGGATTCACAGTTGCAGGTACTGAGGTGGTTGCAAGTGTTGTCTCTTATGACAGGGCCTCCCTTTCTGTGACTGTGCAGTATGCATTAGGCCCAGATGTAATTGGGCCACAGAAAGGGGAAGATGGTGCAGGAAAAGGCCTGCACATATCGGTGTAAATGTCATGCAGCACCAGCACCCCAGTCATGGAGTCCAAATTGGAGTTCAGATTCTCTATCTGAAGCTTGTGCTCCCTCTGCAACTGCTTCATGTCCTGGAGCTCTGTAAGGACCTGAGCCATCATGTCTTGGAACTGATGGAGGGCACACAAGACTTGGGTGATGGTGGCCTGGGTGACAGTGACCCAAGTGCCCTCACTATACTGGCCCACAAGATACCTCACACAATCCCTACACCCAGTAACCTGTGGCCTTGAGACAGTGCACCATGTCCCACTAGGTCCTGGCTGAATTGAAGGTGGTGGTGGTGTTATCTCACCACCAGCCAGGACTCAGGGGACACAAGATGGGTATTCTTTTGCTTTAGACACAGGAAGTGGAGGTGTCCGTCTGCTGAGGTGTTGTAACAGCTGGAGTGGGAGATGTAGGTATGGGACGAGGGAGAGAAATTGGAGCCATCTGCCCAGGCAGACAGATGGACCAGGCTACTCCTCTTTATCTGTACTTTCATAAGTGGAGTCTTCTCTGGAGGCATGATCCTGGGCTGGAGTGGATTTATCCTGACACATAGATGTTTGGACATGTGCTCTGGCTGTTGGACCTATAATGATTGTGAAAAACCTTTTTTTTGTAAAAGAGTGGATTAGATATCCAATGAGTTATAAGCAAATATAATGTAGCAACCTAAAAGGGAAAAGGAATTTAATATCATGATTAGACCTTTAACTGGAAATGTAATTAATTTCACAAACAGTTTATGTTTCATACAAAACCACCTCAAATAAACAGGTAAGAAGATGTCCTGAAATAAAATTTAAAAAAAGGAGCAAATATACATGAAATGTAGCAACCATTGAATCCAATACAGTAGATAGGAAAAATATGATATTTACAATTCCAAAACCTAACAGGCTAAAAAATAGACATTTTCACAACTTAGCATTAGTATTCATATGAACAGCGCAGAGCTCAGTTTTCACACATGCCACTTTCATTCATCATACAATGTTTCATGTCTTAAATTTTAAAGCTCAGCAAACGTTGATTTTTGAAGCTAATGACATCAATCCAATTACATTACAAGAAAAGGACAGTATTCAAATTTCCACTTAAACCCTTTTCAAAAGAGAGCATTTACTAGAGATTGATCAAGAAATGACACTTTACCATATGTGAAAATATGTGAAAAGGGATAATGAGTAAAACGAGATGGCAATATTATCCTAAAACTGAAACAAGGCATCATGGTAGTTATAATTATTTCAATGGCACATTCACAACACTTACACAATTATGACTTGAACATACATTGTGTATTACAGACAGAACAGACATTTACTATGTGACACACATATATGTTATTTGTTATTTGGAGTACAAACACTTACATGCACCATTACACCATGTGAAATGTGATGGATATTGATGGAGCGGAAATTTCATATTTGCTTTTCTCATTTGTAGGGGTGTATCATAATCACTTGTAGAGCTCACCCACATATAATCCTGTATTGTGTAACGTGAGGTGTTAGAATTGTAAAATGGATCAATTTATCTACGTGACATACTCTAGGTTACTGACAAGTATGAAGAATTAACGTAGGAAATAAATGTAACTAGAAGAAAATGCTAACATGAAGAAATTGTGATGTGAAGCTTTGACACTCTTTGTGTACCAAATGCACTAATCATAATGCTTTTCATAATTAGGTAAATGTGAAATTAGTTATGCAAACTCGTAATGCTTAAGTGATAAGTTCTTATGTTAGCCGAAGCTGTGGGCCTGAAATGCAAACCCCTGACAAACTCTTGCTTTAGGATTAATGTTTTGAATTTTGTGAACACTGTGGAAGCTGTTCTTTCTCATGTTTTGCATTGCAGGTGGAGAAGCATTCTTATAGGCAAAGTAATTTCATTGTTTTAGCAGCTAGGCAAAAGGAGAAGAAGCTACAATTGCATGGCTTGGAGGTGATAAAGAATGAAGTTGGTTTCACATGGGAGAAGGCATGGGAATCAAGGACGAATAGTTGCAAAGGATGTACATGGAGAACACGGTGGAAAAGTATGCTCATGACTGTACCTATTGTGGAGTATGTGTAAGCTCTGCATCATAGGAATGCTACCTGTGGATAACTGGTTGTTTGGGATTAGGGAAAGAGCCCCACTTCTTTCTTGCCTTTGGAGAGGGAGCATCTTAGAACGAGCTCTATCTCTTGTGATAGTGTCTTTATGCTGCTTGACCCATTTTGATGGTGGAGAGACTTCTTAAGAAGACTCTACGTACTGACACCTTTCCTCCTGATTCGAAAGGATGTCATCTTAGTGGTAGAGTAGGGATAGATTTAATGCTTTTCATTCATCAACCCTCGATGCAGGGAAGTTTGGACTTCTGCTTCTTGATTGTTGGTATTTTCCTTCTTGAACTAATTGGGCCTGATTCACAGAACTAACTTACGTCAAAAACGTAAAGTTAGTACTTTTTGTATTCACAGAATACACTTACTCATTTTAGTATTCACAGAATGAACTTACTCATTTCGGTATTCACAGAGTTAGTAGTCCTAACTTTAGGACTCCTAAATGCCTTCTGTGAATACCGAAAGTCTTAAGTTAGGTTTTTCTCAGTTTAGGAGTAGTAAAGTTAGGAGTACTCCTAACTTTACTATTCCTAAACTGAGAAAAATCCTAACTTTAAGACTTTCGGTATTCACAGAAGGCATTTAGGAGTCCTAAAGTTAGGACTACTAACTTCTGTGAATACCGAAATGAGTAAGTTCATTCTGTGAATACCAAAATGAGTAAGTGTATTCTGTGAATACCAAAAAGTACTAACTTTACGTTTTTGACGTAAGTTAGTTCTGTGAATCAGGCCCATAGTCTTTTTCATGCTGCACCATTTGAACTGGGTGCGCAGGTTTGGCTTGATGCTAATTCCTTTGTATTTGTATACCCTCGTGTTGAGGTGTCTATATGTTCGGTTATTTTTGGCTTTGTAATAAATCAAGTAACCTTACTCAATTGTCCTCCGGTTATTATGTATCAACAACTGATGCTACTAAATTGATTGTGAATTGCTGATGTTCTCCCCTTTACACTTCCATGCTGCTTAAAAGATTCATCAGAGTGTGTCTCTAGAAAAATTCAGAGCAAAATTATGTGGCCCCTTTCAATATTAAAACCTGCTACCTTAAATACAACTCAATACACTCAAACAAACAAGCCAAACAACATGTTACTGATATATTTAGGTATCAATGTAAAATAAATTGTGCAGAACACATTAGCAACAGCTAACTTGTAAGCAAACAGGACATTTAGGTTTGATGACACATTGAAAAGTGTAACTTTCCAGTCTCCACTCCACCAGGGATACCTGTCAAGCCTTCAGGATGTAGGATCTGCAAGACCTTCTCCTCCAAGGGCATGAGTTGAAAAGGGGGCCTGGGAGAACCACCACCATTCCTCTGGTCCTCCAGGTGATGCTTGGAGGCCAGGGAACGCACTCTACCCCACCGGTCGTTCCACCTCTTCCTAATTTCCTCTTGTGTGCTAAGGTTGTTTGCTACAGCATTCATTCTGTCAACTATTGTGGCCCACATTTGCCTTTTCTGAGTTAAGGGCATATTTTAGACTTGGGCCCCAAACAATTGTGGCTCTACTCTTATGATTTCATCCACCATGACTGACAATTCTCCCTCAGTAAAACGTGGATTTTAGAGCCCTAACATTGTGCAAAGAAATATGATAAAATCAAATTAATTAACCACAAGGTAATAAATGAAAGAAGATGAAGGTACAAGAAACTGGGAAAAGCAAAAAAATAAACTGACTTAACTGTTAAAAGGTCTGCTAGAAATTGCCGTGGTGCAGTAAAATAACAAAGGATCATGGTCTGAAATGGAGTGTGTTTTATAGTGTGGTATGCAGCAGGTGCAAACAATTAGCCAAATCAGGTGTGTGATGCTGGCATCCAGCCTACAGCCACAGGAATAGTCCGATGCAGCGGATTCGCTCCATCGACAAACCACTGCTAGAACACTGCCAGCACAACTGTGAAATCTAATTCGGCTTGTGCAATCCTGCTGCCTGGACATGTATGAAGTACTATTCGGCAGCACTGGATTCCACCGCATCGGCAGTGGTAGAGCCACGTACGCGGTGGTGATCACTCTGTTGACGCAGATGGAGATTCAGCCAGCATACATCTAAATAGGGCAGACTGACCACCATCAGTTTAATAAATTACTTGGGACCGCCGTCCTGGCAGGATGGCGGTAGTACAGCCAAGATCTAAATCAGGCCCGAGATCTTAAGCCAGCAACATTCATGACCTTTCCTATTCCTGACACATAAGTGTTTGACCCTACCTACACCTACCCGCCATCCAGATTTCAATATAGCATAGTGCTTTGATTAGCCTATTGTGCAGGGGTAGAATCATCACAAGTCAGGCATGACTTACATATGACTGACATTGCTGCAGCCTACACTGCCTGTTGTGAAATATAGCCTGGTGAGATAATGTATCTGCTCTAGAGATCTTTGTTTTGTTTGCAGAAGTAAGATAGTTTGTTAGGTTAATGTGCCAGTCGCAGAGGGCTACAAGTACCCTAAGTAGCTGTAGTGTGAATCTGAAATGACCAAATGAAGTGTGCCATGTCATAAAGGGTTGCTATAACAGACTGACTATCATTCAAAAATCGTTTAATATCGAGATCACCTTGCCTGGATCAACACACTGAGGATTCATCTACTTGAACCATGTATTGTGGAAACCATAATCAGGGTTTCTGAGGCTGAAAACATTTGTATTGTAATTGACCTATTTATACATGTCCACATAACATCGACTAACATTTTCTTATTTTTGTATATTGTAATTTAAGATCTGTGTAGTATAAATCTGCTTTTTGAAATATATTGGCTCCTTTGAAATTCTGCTTTATCTTTACCTAATTTATGGTCAAAGCAAGTATATTGCTGTTATGAGGTCCTATATAATTAATGTACTAAGTGCATAATACTTGGTTATCATTTGGGGTAGTGCTTTTATCTGGAGAAATATCAGCACGTGGTTGGTAGGAATATCATGGATCCTCACAGGTTCCGGAATTTTCCTTCACAGAGATATGAGGAAAATATTTGATTCAGCCAAAGTTCGGTGTTTGCAGGGCATTTTGGGTAAAAAAGGGTATTGGAATCCACACATTGCACACCATCCCAGACTGCCATAGGTGCCTTGTTTTCATAAATGTCTGGGCCTGACTCATTTCCTTGTTGCCAAATGAGCCTAGGCCAAAATGCTGTAGATACCCACATCGCCAGAATGGGTCAATTTGCAAGGAAAAATCTTGATGTTTCCTTGTGTCTTAGAGGGCTCAGTGAGCCTTTCCTTTCATGGGTGATAGCCCAGGCACACAAGTTGGGTACTATTGTAATTGCAAAAACTATAGGAGCTCTGTGTGGTAGGACATTTGTGGATTTCCACATTCATTAGTGCAGCCTGCTTTCACTTTTGTTTTGCTGTGTAATGTCAGCACACACAGCGTGCTACGCAATAAAGCAAAAACAAAATCAAACTTGGAACTCGTAGGAAAGACTACTCTCACTTCCCAACTTTTATTTTGGAAAATAAAATATTTCTGGAATTTTTTAGAAACATTTTATTTTCCAGTACTGTGGACGACCTGTTGAAGTGTACAGCACTATGAAGTTAGTGTGGAGGATGCCTGCTGGTCGTCATCTAACCTAAAGCAGTTAAAACCCACCATGTTCTTGCAGCCTGGTGTCCTGTCCAACAAGAATTGACAACAAGCTGCAGGGATATGATGGCCACATTCACTAACTTCTTTGTTCAATGATCGAAGGGTACTTCTCCAGTTCCAGAAGTCTTCCAGGATATAAAGCTTCTTGGACTAGCGAACAGCAGAAAGCACAGCGGTCAAAGAAAGGTGACAGGTGCTGCTAATAGCCATGCACAGCCAAGAGAAAGTTTCAGTTGCCACACATGGTATTTGGAGAAGGCGGCTGGAGAGCAAGAGAACAGAAAATATTGAGAAGTACAGAAAAGGTAGAAGAGAAGATAGAGAGAAGGGGCTCCAGAAAATAAGAAAAGATTGAGAGAAAGAGATGAGAGTAAATAGAAAAAGCACAAGAGAACAAGAGAACAAGAGAGGTGTGAATGGGAAGCTAGATGCAGGAGCAAACAGACAGGGTTAGTGAGGAAAAGGTTAAGGGAGGCAGTAGAGACAGAGATTAGGAGATGGATAAAGAATAGAGAGACCCTAACGGGGCAAATGAGAGATTTGAACTTGTGGAGAAAAGGTGATTGGAGATTTTAAGTGGAGTTTATAGCTGATCATGTTTTGGTCTATGCTCCTGGCCCAATGTCATTTCAATACACAGTTTTGTACTTTATTTTCCAAAAGGCATCAAAGTGTAGGATACAAAAATCACTTTGCATACTGGTCTTAAAAGTCCTAATAAGGTCTAACCATTGTTATTTAATCCTCATTGTCTTTTGCTATTTATTACTATATGCTCTTGGTGAAAAGTGCTGACATTTTCTCTTTTAATGCATCTCAGCTATGTATACATTTGCTGGTATAGTTGCTGAAAAGTACAACTTACTTTCAGAGAAGTCCAAGTTCTATTAAAGAGGTGATTTATCTTTCTAGTGTACATTTAAATATGCTAGTCTCTTAACTGTATCATACCATGAAGCTTGACTTTCATCTGCACCTGTAATAATGCTGAACAATCCCTCTGCAAATAAGAAAGTTTTGTAGTACACATTGCAGGCTTCCATGCTTTCTACGTTCATCACTCAGAAAAGTGCCTGCTCATCCATGCAATGTTAGCCACATAGAGGGTACCACCTTGAGGATTCTATGCAAGGACTTTACTACATGTCAAAGATGGAGAATGTTCACAATTCTGGAAGTGAAGGACCCTGCAGCATCCAAACTGTAGGTATCATGCAAGCAGCTTTCAAGAGGGTTCTTATAACAGAGCAGGGTTGTAGATGCAAACTGTGAAACCACCACTCAGAGCATTAGAGAGACTGCTGCTGTCTGCCTACCTATGGCTCCTCTAACTGTTGATGGAACTAGTCTCCTCAGCCCGGCCACAGACATCAAATGGACCCATCCCAGGCTCACACATTCGCCTATCCTTTACAATGCCTACCTGTCTTGCTGGTTAATGTGTAACAAAGGCCTCCTTTTGTACAACACCTTTTGCACAACCTACCTCTAACTATGAGGGGTATATGCCAACTGGTGCTTTTGATCAAATGTAATTGAACTATACCATCTTTTGTCAGAACCTGTGAGGCATTTGGTTTTGCTCCAGTGGGATTGAAACCCTTCTCAAGCAGCAACCACAATTCTAGTCAGGGTGAGGCACAAGCAAACCCCAAATTAACCTGTGCTCAACCTTCTGATAGCTTTGCACAGAACAGTCAGGCTTAACTTAAAAAATGTCTGCAGCACTTCACACAGCAATAAAGTGAAAACACAACACAAGAAAAATCCCACACCATCTTAGAAACATAAGGGTACATTTTAATAAATAAATAAAGATCAAAACAACAAAGATCCAATCAGTGTACCCGAAGATATGCAAGTTTGAAGAATTTAGTTAAAATAGCACCAAACAGCACAAAGTGCCAACTGTGTCACAATTTGCGGCCAACCGCGATGGAGCAAGGGCCACCCACAGGGACCCAGTTAGGCCCACTTAACAAAAGTTCTTTAAGTCCTGGTTGCGAAGTGTTGAGAGGTCCCGTGTCAAGGATGCGTCGCAGAACCAAGGAGATGCATCAGTTCTGAGGAGCTGCAGAGCTGCGATGTGAGGTCCAGTGTTGTCAATGAGGGCTTGCGATGAGAACCCCCGCATTGAGAATGCGTCACACAATTAAGGCGATGTGTTGTTCTGAAAAGCTGCAAGGCTGCAATGCAAGAACCTCCATCATCATCAAGGCTGCTGTCGACAAGAATTTGCAACACGAGGGCCTGCATCGGTGAGGCTTCGCACAGTGGCAGTTCTTGTGCATCTGTGAGGTCAATACAGATTCCTGGGAGAACCCTTGCAGCAGAGGTGATGTGTTGGTTCTGTTCGGGATTGAGCCACATAGCACAGGTGATGTGTCAGTTCTACTGTGTATACAGGTGGGCTGGCAGAGCACCTTCAGACCCACTTCTAAGGGTCCAAGACTGGGGAGGCACCACTTGGCTGGCAGGATAGGACTCTCAGATGACAGAGTCCAAGTGCTACTTTCGAGATTGTTGGAGCCTTCTGTCCCTTGAGGCTCTAGTCAGGAGGCCAGTCAACTAGTCCTTGGAGTCACTTTGGGGTCCTGGGTTCAACAGATGCAGGTACATTCCTTCTTATCTAGGCAAGAGGGCAGCAGGTCAGCTCAGCTGTGCAGCAGGTCCTTCTGAGGAGAAGTGGAGCAGAGTAGCAGTGCTTTCAGCACTACAACAGTCATTCTTCCTAGCACAGTATCCACAGGTCCACAAATGTACAGAAGAGTTGTTGTTCAGGGTCCATTATTTATACCTGGGCCTTCCTTTGAAGTGGGAAAAGTTTCTACAGGTTTTCCTTTGAAGTCCCCAGGCATCTGATCTTCACTGCCCTGGCTCCAGACTAACTACAGGGGGTATGCAGCACTTTGTGTGGAGGCAGGACAGAGCCTATTCAAGTGTAAGTAGGGCTTTGACCAGCTCCCCCCTCACATCCTGCCACTGATGGCCCATCAAGGCACACCTAAGCTCTCTACTGTGTGTGGCGACCTAGGAGGAATACATTTTTTTTATTGAGCAGAAAAAAGAGAGAAATTCATCATGTCACAATAAATACACAAAACAAAAATAATTGATACATAAATGACAAAGGAATCAATCGATTATGACGATCAAGTCACCTCCGGTCTTCCACGAAAAATGATAAGGTGCAATGTGCCAGCAGTACATTTTGACCAAGTTAAAACAATAGCGAAAAGTGAGATGTCCTTCGTCAATCGGCAAAGCCTATCCCAACATTTCAGGAAAAAATTGTTTTGTAGTTCATTCCATCATAAATAAAGATCTAATCATATTATTAAAATGCTAAAAGCAATGAACTTCATGGTAAAATGATGAAGGGAAAAACAACGAGGCTCAATCACAGTACATTTAGGTGGTAGTTAAAGCATGACAGAGAAAAAACAGAGATGACGCTAATCGCCAATGACCGACCCTACCCTAATATAAATAGGGTATGTTGAAACCTTCTGCGAGTGTAAATTTATAATATCTTTTCTAGATGCAGCCAACTAAAATCACAATAATGCTACCCTTCCTTTCCTTTTAACAACAAGGATTTTTTAACAACAAAAAAAAATCTGGGAGAAGCTCTATCCGAACAACTCTACATAACCGATTCTTCCTCAAGTTGTTCCATGAATTTCCAGACCCTCGTATACCTTTTGATCGCACCAACCCTTTCAGCATAGGCCTGTTCAAACTTGCCTGTGCTGATCATTGTCTTATTCCATTCTGAATATGTGGGAACTCTGCTTGTCCTCTAGTTCTGCAGAATCAAGGATCGTGCCACCGAAGTGGTTATTGAAATAAAGACTTGCTTGGTTTTATTATTATTATTTTTTAAATTCTTTTTTATTGATTTTCAAAGAAGACAATTACCTTCATCGTCCAACAGGACAAATACATCATAATCATCGTGATTGACCTTACTTACATTATTCCTGCACGTAGAGACTATGTCGCACATTTACAAGCATTTATCCCGAAACAGTACAGTCACAGTTCAACAACCCTCAGTATCAAGGTTCGAATCACCCTGAGTCTGTGCCAAGAGGTATTGACGTAATGGTTCCCATATATCCCTGGGTTTAGAAGATGAGGGGAGTTCCTCTGCGTATAGCTCGAGATTTTCTTTGCAATAGACCATATCGCGGACCCAGTGTTTTAACCGGGGGGTCAGAGTACTTTCCCATGTGAGTGCTATGCGTCGCTTAGCCAGCAGGAGGGCAATTCTCACAAGTTTGCCAAGCGTCCCCTTCAGCTGAGGTACGTAGCCTAATAAGCAGATAAGTGGTGTGCACCCCACTACGACTCCTGAAATGTTCTGAATACAGTGCATTACTTCCTTCCAGTACTGAGCTACTGGTGGGCAATACCATGCAAGGTGCCAGAAGTCCGCGTCGGACATACCACAGCACTTACAATTGCTCGTGTCCCTTAGACCAAAGGTATATAGTTTAAGAGGTGTGTGGTATACCTGGTGGATATATTTAAAATGTATAATTCTCAGATTGCCATTGGGAGTGAGTTTACCAGTGAGGGCGCAGATATGTTCCCATTCCAATGGCGTAAGAGGGTAAGAGGGGGGTCAAGTCTTTCATTCCAGCGACTCAAACTTCTATCATTGTCTTGCGCTATCTCCTCACACACCGCTCTGTATAACTTAGTGACAATCTGATGTCGTGTAGGTGCTCCTAGGAGGAGCTGTAGGGCTTTTAGTGAGGGCAGTTCATCAGGGAATGTTGTGTGATGTTTTTTAACTGCTAGATTCAAGCGATGCACCATGAACTGAAAAGCGGGGATTGGTTAGTAATGTGTTGCAGATTTTCAGATGTAATGAAGTGCCCATGCTGATAAAAGTCCTGCATTTTATCCATGCCAGCTTCTATAAGTAACCGCATCGAGCCCCGCTCCTGCGTCACCGTGAGTGCCGCGTGATATGCCAGTGGTTGGGCCGGAGCATACAGGGGAAGCTTGTCTGTGAGTCTCCCAATTGCCTGCCAGGCACCAATAGTAGCGTCTAGGGTGTTGATTTCAGACCTAGGCGTGCCTCTATGCGTGTGTGTGAGCATTCCAGCTAGCGGAATGGGATGTGCGTCTCCATCCTCCACTGCAACGTGGGGTGTGAAAGCATGTGGATGATACCAGTGATACGCATATTGCGCCTGTACGCACAGGTAGTAAATATAAAAATCTGGGGCATTAAATCCACCCTTATCATAATTCAATGTAAGCGTGTTCCAGACCACCCGAGCTTGCTTACCCCCCCAGATTAGTCTGAGCAGTAGGGTTCTTACAGTCTTAAAGAATTGAGTGGTTAGTCTTATAGGAATATTACAGAATAGATATAAAAAGCGTGGCAGAATGACCATCTTTATGAGAGCAATACGGTCCGCTAGGGACAGTGGTAATGGCGCCCATCTGTCCACTTGTTGCTCCAAAGCTACACACGTCTTTCCATAATTCTCCCTTATGACCACTTCAGGGTCTCGATGTACCCACACGCCCAAGTACTTAACCGGCTCTGTAGACCATTGTAGGAGAGTAGGATCTGCCTCTTATGTTGCCCCCACTTTTTTTCTGATGTTTACACTGGTTTCTGGCTATAGTCTGGCTGGACCCTGCCAATCAGGGCCCCAGCCTCTATGTTCTCTATAAACGATTTGGAGTGCACTCTAGGTGCACTAGTGATTGGATACTGTGGTACCTTATGAGTCCCTAGTATATGGTACCTTGGGTACCAAGGGCATAGGTACTTCACAGGCCTACCAGGGGCTGCAGCATGTATTATGCCACCCCTGGGAAGCAGACTAAATCTGACACCACAGGCCTGCTACTGCAGCCTGGGTGAGAAGTGCTAGCACCCCTCACTGAGATATAGGTCTCCTATATCTCTCCTGCACACACATTGAGACTTATCAGTCACCCCTAAAGCAGGCCCTATCAATCCTGAGGGCAGGGTGCTTAGTTTCCATGTGAGGGGGTGCCTCTGCCTGAGCAGGGCCCCTCTGCAGCTCTCAGAGTCCATTCTCTGGGGCTGTTTGTGGATCGCGGTTAAACCATATACTTTTAAGTGCATTATATCCTCGCGGTAAAATGCTAACTTTGGAATGGCTGTATCAAAACATGTCGTGTTTGGTGTCAAACATCTTGGAATACTACCCCCCGCCAGTCCTGGCGGCGGAGGTAGCATTCCACCCTTCTAGAGGGATAGACATGTACCTACTGTGGGAACGCGGTAGAATCCTGCAGAGCCCTGGCATCACAAAATGGATGCCACCAGTCACAGACACTGGGCTGCCCTCCTGCTGATGACCAACACTCGCAGTGGAGGAAGCCCAACAATAGATATCCTGTCCCAAGGGGGTGTGACCACCTCCCAGACAGGGTTTAGTGTATTGGGGCTGGGTGGGTGCACTCTTAGAGTGCTTTGAAGTCCTGCACTGGGGGAGCAGAAGGCTCCTCAATGCATACCCCAGTTCAAACTGGCTCTGGGGCTACCTGCCCCTGTTCTGGTGCGAAACTGGACAAAGGGAAGTAGGTGTAACCACCTACTCCCCTGACCCTCCCATAGGTGGTGTCATAGAGCTAGTCCCTCCCTTTCTTTTAGTATAAGAGGGGGAACCTGTGCATTGCAAACTAGATACCCCTGGACGATGCTCTACAAGAAGAATCCCGGACCTTCGACGTTCCACTACCTTTGGAAGACTGAAGAATCTCCCTTGGAGTCAAGGAGTGACTCCCCTGCTTGGCAGGCACCAAAAACGACAACAACGGTCACAAACTACGCCGCTCCCGCCGGAGCCCGAAGTCCCTGCAGCCCAAGAAGTGGATTTCCTTACTTTCCAAAGGCCATCGTGAGTCCCCAGCGAAGCTGAGGCCAGTGGACCCCAAGAGTGACGAGGAACCGTGACCCCTGGGTACCGTGCACTATTGTCGAGTGCAACCCCTTCACAACGTTCTACGAACTTGTGCTTTAGACCACGTGTGGTCCCAGCCTCCAGCAGAGATCCCTCCCAAAATCAGAGGCCTACACCATCCCGAGTGACCGTGGGCCCCTGTTGAGTGAATCCTCCGGAGGCGTCTTTGCGATCCCTTGCGAGCCGGCTTGTGGGTCCCCAGAAGACTTTCCAAAGAAACCAAAGAGCTCCCCTGATTGCTCCAGGCCTGCCCTGACTTACCCTTGCTGAGTGAGTCCCTCAGACCTTGCTGGTCTGTGCCATTGACTTTTTACACTTTCCCCAAGACTTGCTGTTACCAAAGCTTGTTGGCTCCAATCGAGTCACCGACGCCGCAGTAAGCTGCAGACATTGTGGGACACGCCGAATCCAGCTCCTAGTTGTCGTCGACGCCTCCTGGACCTCGTGGCTGAAGAGTCAAGGCACCTGTGAACAACCTGAATCTTGCGACGACGGTGGGCATCCATCTTCCTTGCCCCGAGTCACTGCCAAGTGACTTTGAACACTGTCCCCTCTGCTTTCAGGTCTTCCATCTTCTGAATCCAGGCTTGGATTCCTCCAGACACTTCTCCTGTCGCCGCAAGCAGCAAGTCTTCACTGGCCCCCATTGAAAACGACGCCGCGACCCGACACCAAAGAACACCTATGCACCCGGCTCCCCTGGGTGAGGTAACTACAGCACTACAGTGCTCCTGTGGGTGTGGGCCCTAGAACTACTTACCCTGTAAGTGACTTGCTTGTAGCTATCCTAGAAGTGCCCTAAAACTCTTACTTTCCAAGTGCGACAATTGCGCTGACTCGTACAGTGTTCGCGTCGGTGTTAGACACATCGCGTCCATCTCCCTTCTAACACTATCTATAACCGTGTCCTTCGACTCGTACTGAGTCCGATCGGTGTTCGCCTCGAACACACAAGGGGCCTGTAACATTGAAATCTCCATTGCGCTGACTCGTACCAGGTTTGCGTCTGTGTTAGACACAGCGCGTCCATCTCCCTTGCAACTCTATCTGTAACCGCGTCCTTCGACTCGTACAAGGACCGATCGGTGTGTTCGCCTCGAACACGCAAGGGACCTTAACATTGAAATCTCAATCGCGTCTGTTCGCATAGACTCGTACAGGACTCGCACCGGTGCCAGGACACCGCGTCCGTCCCCTGTGGGTCTCCTACAACTACCTGGGGTGGTTCTTGGGGGTCCCTCGATTCTAGATGCCCTAGACCTAGGTCTAGCCAAACTAAGATTGTGATATTTGATTGTGCTAACTTATTTTGATAACATTTGATGTATACATATGTTCCTGACTTCTAATCTCATAAAGAGATTAGTAGAGAGTTGTTTATTAATAAATACATATATATTTGATATATATACCTGTGTGGTGTCTTTTCATTTGGTGATTCAAGAGATTGTGTGGTAAAACAAGCTGCTTTACATTCCTCCAAGACTTAGCCTGAAGGCTGCTCTCCACAGCTACCACTAGGATAGCTTTCTATAAAGGTTGTCTTAAACCTACCAACCATAAGAGTCGAATTGTTCTGGTGCAAGGTGTCCACTTTAATTAGTGAACAGCATATACCAGGCCAACTTCTCACAACCATACTAATGGATATTCAATAGTTGGGGGAGTAGTTATCGCTGTTAATGGTATTACAACCGATTTGTCCCAATTTATGGTGAGGCCGGAGAACAAGCCGAAGCGAATATATTCCCGCAAAACAGGGGCGAGGTATTGTTGTGGTTCACGAATAAACAGTACCAAGTCATCGGCGTACAGAGATATGCCAACTGGGCGATGTCTAAAGTTTAACGCTGACTCTCTGTGACGTTGTCGGATCACACATGCCAGGGGCTCAAGCATAATGGCAAATAATAGTGGCAAGAGCGGACATCCCTGACGAGTGCCATGCTCAATCCGAAAAGGCCGTGAGGTGAGTCCTCCAACACTCACCATCGCCGACGGGTCCGAGTACAGCAGTCACACCCACCCCAAAAAGACGTGTGGAAATCCCATGCGAGTTAAGATGTGAAACATATATGGCCATTCGATCGAATCGAATGCTTTAGCTGCAGCAAGCATGACTGCAGCTGTGGGAAGATCAGGGTTCAGCACATGAAACATAGCAAAAATGGTTCTTAAGTTGTGGGACGTGGATCTTTCAGGGATAAAACCAAATTGATCCGGTAGTATCAAGCATGGCATTAATGGTTGGAGTTTAGTAGCCAGAATTTTAGCAAGCATTTTCACATCTAAATTAATCAAAGAAAGAGGGCGGTACGAATCACACTGAGATGGAGGATTGTCTTTTTTAAGTAATGCTATGATCAGGGCCTGCCGAAGCAAAGGCGGCAATTTACCGGTCTCATGCGCCTCCGCATACATCTCAAGCAGGTAGGGTGTCAACAGATCAATATAAGTTTTATAAAATTCCGCTGTGAGGCCGTCCGGCCCTGGGGCTTTTTTTGTTTGGTAGGGAGAGAATTGCGGCCCTCACATCTGCCTCATCTATAGGTTGGCTGAGATATTCACGTTGACCATCACCCAGCCACGCACAGGCAATGTCCGATAGATAATCATCTAGGGCGTCGTCGTTCAAACTCCCACGCAAGGTATACATAGAAGCGTAGTAGTCCCTAAACTTTTCAACTATGTCCTGAGGCGCGAAGTGTTCGTTTCCCTGTGTATCCACTATTTTGGTGATGTGATGATATTCAGCCCGAAACTTTAGTTTGAGAGCCAGTTGTCTGCCAGGTCTGCCCCCCTCACCGTATGTCCTGGCAATGTGTCTATGCGATATATAATTCGTCTCCGTCTGTGCTAGTGAGTCATATTCCAGGGTGTATGCGGGCTAGTGTGGAGGTGCTTGGTTGGGATGTATACTCTTTTTCCAGCTCTCCTAATGTAGCTTCTATTTTGTGCAATTGCCCTCTGATATCACGCAATATGCCTGCTGTGGTGCTAATGCAGACCCCTCTCACAGTCACTTTAAAAGCTTCCGACAAGGTAGATGCACTATCAACCGTGCCTACATTCAATTCAAAATACTGTGCTATCGCTTTCTGAATGGTGTCTACATAAATAGGGTCTAACTGGGCCTCCGTGGAATACCGCCAGGTGAATGGGCGTCGTGGATTAGTGGGAATTGTGAGGACTAGCCGCACTGGGTTATGAACTGATAGTGTGAGAGGTAAAGGCCCAATTTCTGCAACCCATTCATTGGCCCCCTCGCTCAGAAGCCAGTAGTCCAAGCGGGACCAACTGTTATGCGCGGGCGTGGCATGAGTACCCCCGCGCATCTCAGCGTTACGAATTCACCAAGCATCTACCAACCCAAGTTCCATCATGGCGTTCCTGATACATTGGGCCACCTTTAGTGTGCGAGAGAGGTGGGGACTAGATTTATCTTTATTGGGGTCCAGATGTGTATTGAGATCGCCCCCCCACAAAATGGCTGCTTCCGGCCAGACACGCAGCACATTGAGCATGCGCTGAAAAACTTGTGGTTCGTCCACTACAGGGCTGTAGACATTAATAATGGTAATCAGTGACATACCCAGCTTGCCATGCACCATAGCACAACGCCCTTCATCATCAGTGTAGGTTTTGATAGGTGTGAAGGTATGCCTTTTTTTATCAGGATGAGAACCCCTCTAGTGTAGGATGAGTAAGACGAAGCAAGTTTGTACCCAGCCCATTTGAGTGCAATCCCAGTCTCCGCTTTATTGGTCAGGTGCGTCTCCTGTAGGAGAGCTATCTGAATCCCATGCCTGTCTAGATAGGCAAATATTCGACTGATCTTTTGGGGGGAGTTGAGCCCTCAAGCGTTCCATGTCAAACATGTGCATCTATCTCCCATGTCCAAAGTAGTTCCTGTTAAGTAGCAGTAGTGTATAAGTCCGGGTGTACACAGTCATTACAGTGCATGTAAATCGTGTCCAAGTTATCGGTGCAATCACAAAATAACAGTCCCAATAGAAAACAAGAAAACCACCACCCACCACCCACTTTAGCAGACCCAATTTGCCAAAGCCATCCCCTAGAACGAAAACACATACCCCGAAAAAATTAACCCAAAGGAGAAACATATATTCCCAACAATTGAGGGGGATACCCATCAGGGAGCGCCGGGGCACAGTCACCCTCCCAGAGTGGACAGGAGGTGGACGGAGGGGTATATGACAATCATTCCCACCCAACCATCATTTATGCCAATCCACAAACATATATGACAATACTCATAGTTAGTATCAATTTCTTTTCTGCATCGGTAGTGTCCAGATCCGCCGGACCATTGCCGGCCATCACCCTGGAGTCGTCCACAATGTCAGTGTTCAATTGCATAAGAAAGGGGAACCAGTGGCAAAAATTCGAGGACGAGACTCTTGGCCCAGACATAGACCGTTCGATTGTCATTCCAGCCCTTGCTGCGATGTGTCATCCACATCATCATGTGGTGTGTTAGCAAGTTCTCGATCTTTCCGCTTGATAGTCTTCGCAAAAGCCAGCGCCGCTTTTGGAGTAGTAAAAATCTTTGATGTCCCATCGACTTCTATACGAAGACGCGCCGGATACAGCATCGCATATGGAATTTTTCTTTCCATGAGAAGCTTTTTGGTCGGTTGATATTCCTTCCGCGCTGCCTGCACAGCCACCATGAAATCCGGGTAGAAGGCCAGTGAGTACCCCTCATAAGTGATGTTGCCTTTCTCTCATGCCAGACGCAACACTGTGTCACAGTCTCTGTAGTTCAATAACAGCGCGATGATGGGGCGCGGCGGGGGGCCCGGTGGCGGTCGGGCAGCCAATGATCGATGCGCTCTTTCTACGATCAACATACGTGAGAAACTTTCTGCACCAAAGGTCGTCTGCAGCGTGGTTTCAATGTAGGGTTCTAGGCGGCCCGTGCTGGTAGATTCTGGCAGGCCCGCAATGCGCACGTTATTACGCCTCAACCTGGCCTCCAAATCTTCATTCTTGGCCTGTATGACGGCCAGCACCTTCTCCATGGCGAGAGTTTTTGCAGTAGTTTGCTGTAGTCCGTCCTCGGTCTCGGATATACGAGTTTCTGCTTCACCCAGGCGTAATGCATGCTTGTCCAACTTAGCGGACATGTGGTCCATTCTGAGATTTAGGCTATCTATCTTGCCATCAATGGATTGCAGACTATTCTGTACCGCTAAGAGTGTCTTTTCAATAGCAGAGAGGCTGTCCGAGGGGGCTTCAGTCTCTGAGTCCGAGGCAGCTTGTTGCCTTGACTTGCTGGACATGCGGGGCTCGAAGGTCAGGCTTGGCTGGTTCCTCTCAGATTTCCACATTTTTGTGCCTGTGACCACGCCGTGAGAAGATGGGCGGTATGGTGGTCTGAGATCAGGAGGGTGCTGTGCGCCAGACCCCGCTCAGCGGTATCCACGACCACGGGTAATCCCAGCCAGTGAAAGTGCGCGTGCCAATGCCAGCACAGGCCGTCACTGAGCACACTGTATCCACATGTCCATGCCCGATCGCGCGAGCTGGCTACGGTCGAGAACGCTTGGTGACGGTGCTCCCGTGCCCCTCAGATTGTTCCATGGCACTAAGCAGCGTGGCCGGGTGGGGTGCAGCAGGCCGATATCCACAACAGTGGGTAGTTCAGGAGGCAATGCAATTCCGCAGCGCAGCGCCCCAGCGAAATATCCAGCCACGTGCCCTGATGTTATCCTTCCTTGCAGCAGATGACAGGAGCAGCCCTTCTCAAGTCGTCAGCTGCGCACATCACCCTAGGCCTTAATCACCGGACCATGCCAGTCAGTGATCAAAGTGTCCCAGAAGCAGTACCATCGCGTGTTACCATCACACGCGACCTGTATCCAAGGTCGCGCCCGCAGATTGTCCACTTGCTGTGACGCCGTTCAGCCATATGTCAGGGTATGCCCCCACACAGTGTGCAGCAAATCTCTACCAGTCCCCGAGGTCCCAGTGCCGTGTATGGGGGTGGAAAGGGATTCGGCCCGGGTGTCAGCGGCTGTTCACTTTTGCCGCGCGACGACCTTCCCGCTGCAGCAATGGGAGAAGCACCCCTGTCTGTTCAATTCGGGCCTCAGAGTCGCAGCGGTCTCAGCACCCGTCCGCGCGAGTTCTGCTCTGGTATAATATGATCCAGGAGCCCGCTGTGTCACAGACGCTCCTCCCCGCACCAGCGTCGCACGGGATCGGGCCACACTCACCCGCACAGCTAGTCAGCACTCTGTTCAGGCGCCAGTGTCAGGAGGGCTCCGCCGGCCACGGTAACAGGATTTCGCCCACACGCGCACCTCCTATGATCGAGCCCGATCTAGTAGCGCCGCCATCTTGGGATCACAGGGCCGCGCCGAGCTCCACGATATTTACTCGGTTCCGGGCAGTTGTCAGCTATGCCGTTAGACCCACAGCTGCAGGGATCGGTCCGCCACTCGGTCCGCCGATTTTACTTAGTTTTTAAAAGCAGGAACAGTAGGATTATTGCATGTTGTGGGCTCCATACGGCGGAGCTGCGTTACCACGCAGCCTTCTCACTGTGCGCCCTCTAGCGCCCCCTTGGTTTTATTATTTGGAGCAGTTAACTTCTGTTGTGACAAACCAAAAAGTGCCACTGCAGGCTCCGGGTCAAGTTAATTCTGTAAGCTTGTACAAAGGGTGGCAAATATTTTTCCCCAAAATTGAGCCACCAATGGACAAATGAAGAAAGTATGAAGCCAATATCCACCACCTAGTTGCTGGCATCTAAAACATCTATCTTGCACATCTGGGTACATTCTGTGGAGGGCTTTAGGAGTGTAATACGGTATCAATGGCGAGCGAAAAGACATACGATTGAAATTTGCGGCCCTTAAGGCTTTACTACCAAGTAGAGAAATTGTCTGCCACTTGACCTCGGAAAAAATACTTTGCATTGTCACAGAACTTTTTCCCCAAAAATTCTTTATTAGGTGGTTTTCCCCTTGACTCTGCAGAAGTCTATACCACTTACCCACCCCACTCAGCCTAGCTTTGAAAAGAGCAGCCAGTAGTGGTGTTGAACCGGGACGGGTAGCGAGACAATATTTCCTCACTTGGGGGCACATGCATCAAAGGTAGGAATTGCGAGTCCTTAATTGCGATTATTAAGGAATCGCTATTAAGGAGTCGCAATTACCTATGCATGTAGGTTTCACACAAAAAATTGTGATTCCTACATATTCCTTAATAGCGAATCGCAAATTGCGATTCGCTATTAAGGAATGGCTTCCCATTCATTCCTATGAATGGGATTGCATTCGCAATTTGCGAGTACCAAATAGGTACTCGCAAATGCTACATGCATATTTTTTTTTTTTTCCAAAGCAGTAAATACAAAGATATATCAATTCGACTCCCACCCCTCCACCCCCCACCCCAAACAACCACGAGATGACTATGTTTTCAAGGACACAAATAATAATAAAAAAAATATATATATGTATAAACCACGAAATTGGGTTATAAATCAGAGAAAAAGAAAAAAAAAAAAGAATAGAAATAAGAAATAAGACTGAGCAGACGAGCGGTAGGTAAGAAGAAAAGACGAGGAAAGTACCACAAAAAAAAAAAAAAAAAAAGTACGTAAACATAGAAGGAAGAAAGAAGAGAGAGCACAGTCAGGACTACAGCCAGCCATGAGCTGCCCTCCTCAGAACTAAGTATTTAGCCATTTGGGCCCGGCTGTGCCAACCAGGAGGTGAGAAACCCCCAAATCTCCAACCCCTTCTTTCGCCCTTTACGACCTTTTAGCATATACAGCCTTTTCAAGGTGGTAGGTCGCCATTAGCCTAGCCAACCATTGGGAAAAAGGAGGGGGGTCAGTCTCTATCCATGCTGAAGCAACACAGATCCTCCACACTGTCATAGCGACAAAAATAAACGCTCCACCCCTTACCCTGTTGGCCTCCTCTTGTGTCCCCAACAGGATGGTTATGGGGGTCAGCACTAGAGCCTGAGAGATAACCCTCCCCAGAAAATCCTGTACTTTAAGAAGGACTGGAGTAAGTTTCGGGCAGGTGGCGAACATGTGTATTGCGGCAGCTCCAAACTCCGAACATCGAGGGCACAGCGTTCCCTTGCCTACTCCCCATTTGGCAATTTTACTAGGAGTAATATATAAGAAAAAGATGGTTTTAAAGTGTTGCACCTGCAGTTTAGCTGACAGCAAGTCGCTTTGAGAAAGTTCCAGTGATTTATAAAACATACTATGTGGGGCCTCCAGCTTTACAAGCCATTTATCTGCGATTCTAGGTAGGTCATCAGGGGTTTAACTATTTAGTGCGGAGTATATATGACCTATCCGGGGAGTCACTGGGGCCCGTAACCTTTTGATGAATTCGATTTCTGAAAATCCTGCTGGTCCCCCAGCCTTTCGAGAAAGAAAGTCATGTATAGTAAAATATTTAAAGGCATCTTGGTTTTTCAATCCATATTTGTTTTGTAAATCTGCAAAGGATTTAACTCCTTCGCTGGAAATTAGGTCTCCTAACTTTATAATACCAGCTTTATACCAGTCTAGTAGATAAGACCTGCCAAAGATAGCAGGCAGGTTGCCGTTTGCATTGATAGGGAGTAATAATTAAGTCTGCCCAGCCCGTATATTCTGCGGATATTGCGGAAAACCTTAAACGAATTCATCAGTGTCTTAAATCTGACATGCTTGTAGTATCCGAGAGATACCTGTCTAAGAAGACAGCCGCGGGTCTCCTCTCCCAGTAGGAGCTGAAATGGTGAAGGAAGACCGGTTGAGAGAGAGAAAGAGTATTCCTTCACCAGTTCAGTACTATACTGCAGAACGGAGGCCCAGTAATAAAGCACTATATTAGGAAGAGCCCAGCCACCCCGCTCCCTGGGGAGGGACAGTTGCTTTAGAGCCCGCCTAGGCTGTGAGTAAGCCCAAATAAATTGCGAGAAGATTTGCTGAAATTTCTGCAACTTAGTTTTGCTGAATTCCAGTGGAATGGCCCGAAAAAGTATAGCAATTTCGGAAAGTAAGTCATTTTAATTACATTGCTTCTACCCACGATAGTCAGGTGTAAATTGTCAATTTGTTTAAGGGCTCGCTTTGTTTCAGTGGCCAGAGGGGATAGGTTCTCAGTTACAATTTGGTCTATATTAGCAGTTAATGTTACCCCTAAATATTTGGCCTTCGGGACAATCCGACTATCAATCCAGTTAATTTCTTTATTGACTACTATTTGGGTTTTCTTTTGATTCAGTGCATACCCCGAGATTTTCCCAAATTTCTGTGCCTCCAATTCCAATGCCAAAATAGCACTTTCAGGTTCAGTGGTAGTTATGGCCAGGTCGTCAGCGTAGGCCATAATTTTGGTGTCGCTTCCCTGCATGCTTACTGCCAGGATTGCTGGATTCTTTTCAATTTTCTTGATTAGGGGATCTATATAAAGGGCAAAGAGCAAGGGGGAGCAGGGGCAACCCTTCCTAGTGCCCCGAGAGATGTTAAATAGCTCAGTTAGCCCCCCATTAATCAACACACAGGCCGTCGGGCTCTGATACAGAGCTTGTACAGCCTGCGTAAGTTTTGGCCCGAAGCCCATCCTCCTCATGACACACCACAGGAACCGCCAGGAGACCCGATCAAAGGCTTTTTCAGCGTCTAATAATATCAGTGACATCGGGTCTCCCGCAACCTGTGCTGCGTCAAACAGTGTGATAGCCCGCCTAATGTGTTCGGTAGTACTTTTCTTTGGAATGAATCCATGTTGCCATTCTGATACCAGGGACTCAACTACTGAAGACATTCTTATTGCGAGGATCTTGGAAAAGACTTTGGAGTCACAATTTATAAGTGTGATAGGCCTGTATGAGCCCATCTCTAAGGGTGGTTTGTCTTTTTAAGAAATATAGATATTTTAGCATTGGACCAAGAGGCAGGAGGGGAGGCCCCATTAAATATAGCGGTAACGACAGCCAGAAAAATAGATTTTATTTGAGGAGCAAAAATGTTATAAAATTCCACAGGAATGCCATCCATTCCTGCAGCTTTCCCATCAGGCAGACTGACTAAGGCTTCTGTGATGTCATCCCAGGTCGGAGTAACATCCAATAGCTCGCAATTATCCTGGCTAAGCTGCCTTAGATCGACCGCTTTTATATAGTTGATAATCTCAGTTTCTCCTAAATCGGTTGACATACTATTCTCTTCTGTATATAACTCGGCGTAGAATTCTCGAAAACCCTCTTGTATTTTAGTAGGATCACTGGTCTCTATCCCTGTTGACAATTGGATTGCAGATATTTCATTGCTTGTAGCCTGCTGCCTGGTGTTAATAGCAAGATGGTGACCAATGCAGTCGCTACACTCGTAGTTTTTTTCCCGTATTGCCGCCCACTTGGCTGCGGTTTTTTCTGAAAATACTGCCCCTATTTCCGCCTTTATGAGTATTACTTCTTGTTGAATGTTCCCAATGTCCATTCCAGTTTGAGCCATTTGGACTAATTTCATTTCTGCTTTTTTTTAGTTTATCCTGGAGATCACACATTATTAGTTTTTCTTTCTTGTTTTTCCTGATTGAGAATCTTAGAGTCTCTCCCCGAATACCTGCTTTCAGTGTATCCCAAACTATCATAGTCGGGGCCGTACCTATGTTTATTTCCAGAAACTCCTGGATCCATACCTGAATATGAGACCGATAGCCTTCATCATGCAATAGCGCTTTCTCGAAACTCCATCTTGGTGTTTCTTTCCAGTTCCCCAATCCCCCAATGTTTAAAATGAGTGGATTGTGGTCCGACATGAAGCGTGGAGCAATGTCTATGGTACATTTGCTTAATAGAGAAGATGAGATTAAAAAATAATCTAGTCTAGCAAATGTCCGGTGTGGGGCAGAAAAGTAGGTATAGCCGGGTTGAGTAGAGTTTATATTAGACCAAACATCACTTAACCCATGAATTTGGGCTAGATTAATAAGTGCTTGGTACACTAAGGGTTTTCTACCTTTATACCTCCACTTGCTGTCCATTTTCCAATGACAAGGCAAATTAATATTAAGATCGCCACAAATAATTATTGGAGTAGGCCAGTGAGCTAGCTCCCCAGAAATCAAATTTATGATCCCTGGGTCGTCTACATTACTTCCATACATTGAGCACAAGGTAAAAGGGGGATTAGGGGAAAGATGGCATTCAGAGATTACCCATCTACCCAGTGAGTCAGATTTGACGCGGGGATTTTTTAGAAGAAGTCTCTTTTCAGCCAAAATGCCTACCCCTTTAATTTTGGCACCCTGTGTAGTAGCCCCCACAACCTTAAACCCTAACGAGTTTAGTAAATGTTTTTGTGATCCCTCTATGTGAGTCTCCTGGAGGCAAATGATATCGCCCCAGAAAGCGCAAACCTTGCGCTACTTTTTGCCTTTTAATGCATCATTCAGCCCACAGATGTTGGCAGAGATAAACCTGAGTGAATTTATTTTAGCCATTTGGATATTTTAAAAAGATTTAAGCCGGAAATGTCTTGATCCTTTGAGTGCACTTCATTTGGTGAATTTTTTAGCCTTACCCAACGTCTAAGTGAGTGATTATGTGTGAAAAGGTGTCCTTGATTCCTCTGTGTCATTCTAGATACCCCTCCTCCCCCCCCAACCCACCCCCCCTATCTTTGAGCAATCAGGAATAACCTGAATGATGGTAGTCAGTAGTGAGTCTCAGCTGCAGACCACGCCTAAAATATGTTAGTTATGAGTTCGGCTAGATCCCCCTCAGCTAGATAGACAAATTTTAAATTTAACATACAACTAGCCTGTTGAGAGAAAAAAAACCCAGGGAGTGAAGAGGAACGAGAGAAAGCCATGATGGAGAAATAACAAAATATATTCCTCCTTAGTCCTCCCCTGCCCTGCCCATGCCCGAGTGGTAGTCTCTTTATTTTGAGCCCTTCTTAGATTTAATCTCGTCCAGGTATTCCCCTGCCTTAATTTCAGACAAGAAGATTTTTGTACCCCCATTAAAAATTACTTTAAGTCTGGCAGGGTTCATTAGGTATACTTGTGCTCCCAGTTGCTGGAATGGGGAGATTAGTTGTCTAAGACGCCATCTTCGCTCTACTGTCTGGTGGCAAAAGTCGGGCTTTGCAAAAAATGTTATTCCATTAGCCCCCTTCTTAGAGTTTGGGCGAGCCTGATCGTATATTAATTGCCTCAAAAGGCAGTTCCCAAAGTACACCAGGAACACCCTTGGTTGTCCACCCGCTGCACTGCTGCCATTGCGCTGTCGCCTAATGTTAAAGGGAAAACGGTGTGCCCTCTGCACCTCGCGATCCCAATCCCAGCCTGGATGTTCAGGGAAGGATTCTTGCAAGAGTTTTACAATGAAACGCCTGGGATCTTCGCCTTCCTTCCCCTCCGGGATTCCAAGCAAGCGAAGGTTGTTTCTGCGTTGGCGGTTTTCCTGTTCCTCCAGTTTGGACATTATATCCACTAGGCAGGCAGCGTTGGTCTCGCTCTGCTTTTTGACAGCCGTGGACTCAATTTCCAGACATTCGGTACGCCCCTCAATCATAGAAACACGGTCGCTTATATCAGTACATGTTTTATTCAGTCGTCTTAGGCCTCCTTGCAACTTTTTAGCAGCCCCTTTGGCTGCGCGGTTCTCTGCCCGAACCTCTTCCTGAAATTCTTTGATTGAGGCTAAGATTGAAGCTAGTGAGGGCTCTGAAGTATCTGCCGGCAAGCTCTTTGCCTTTTCCCACTTTGTCATGTGGGAGTCGTCGTTGTCAGCCAAGGGGTAGGACATCTGTGAGTCTGAGTAGTCCCACTTAAGTTGGCTACGTCTTTTGCCCTTACTCCTTGCTTTCTTGGATTGTTGCACCGTTCCAGTGTTTTGGATCGACTCCTCGCTGTCATCTTCACTTGTGTCAAGGCCCCCCTCGTCAGAAGTGGTCCCTGTGCCATCAGACACCGAGTAAAAGTTCTCAGGCCCGGTTTCTGGAGTCCACGGTGCTTGTGCACCAGCGGCAGCTTCCAGGCCCAGGATGTAGTTAGTAATACCAGCCTCAGAGTTCATGGAGGGATCACCAGGACCATTCGTAGAACCACTCATGTAGGGGCAGCCGTCCGTGTTCTGAACTGTAACAGCTAAAGATAGCTGATTTTGCTGCTCGATTAGCCCCTTACAGATGACCACAGCATGGAGACATGGGGAACTATTTAAGTTTTCAGTCGAGCCTTGTGGGCCCGCAATAATTCCTGCGTCAGCTTGCAGCACTTCCAAAGGGGTTGCTTCTGTTAAACAGGTCTCTTGCTGCTGGCTTGGCACGGGTAGTTGGGAAGTTAACCGATCTAGGGGGGCACACTCGAGGGGAGGAGTATGTATAGAAGTCTTGGTGTTTATAACAGAAGGCTGTCCTTTAGCACCCAAAAATATTTTAGCTATCGGTGGCTGAGCGCCTACTGAGTCCTTAGGCAACCCACCTCCCCCGGACCTCCCCAGCGGCTTTTTACTCCCACTAACCTCATGTCTAGATCGGGTGGTGCTTTCCATAGGAGCGGCGTCTCTAGACTCAGTGCTGGCAATGGTCGCTTTCAGCTTGCTGCCCTTCTTGACTCCCCTGCAGCTCATGATCCCAGGGTTGCCCTGATGCTGTTGCCGCCGATTCTTCTCGTGTCCTGATAGGACTGAGGCAGTGAATGCAGCCAAGTCCGGGGCCAGAATTTCAATTATCCAGAAGATCCAGGTAGAAAATAGAGTCCTCCAGCGCAAGGCAGGCAGCACACGGGAATCCGCGGGGGAAATATAATAGATTGCCGCGGCAGCTACTGTATACCGCTGTGAGCGAAAACCGGACATCTGTGATCCTCCCGCCAGTAGTCTCCGCGTCTGTCCATGCATCGCAGGGCGCCTAGCCGATCGGTTACGCAACTAGCGTGAGCGGCCGATCAGCGCGAGTGCTCACTCTGACTCCATCTTGCTCCTACTTTCCGCGCATGCAATTTCAAGGATGCAAGGGGGCCAAAAAGCCAACTTGATGCACCCCCAAAAAAGGCAAGTATGCACATGTGGTGCACACACATGCCCTAAGGGCATGTGTATGCACCACAATGCACTTTGAAAAATGCATTTTTTTCATTTTTCAAAGGAATTGCAAATTGCCAACAACTTGAAGTTAATGGTAATTTGCAATTCCAAATTGCGAAAACGCAATTTGCGAATGCATAATGCATCGCATTTAGGGAATCGCAATTTGCGATTCCCTAACTGCATTTGCAAAATAGGTAATATCAAAATTTGCGATTACCTATTTTGCAAATTGCTTTTGGGTTGATGCATCCCAAATGGAAAAATACCGGTCGCAAAGTGGCCGAATCTGCCCATTTGCGACCGGTATTTTGCTTGATGCATGTGACCCTAAGTGAATAATTTGTATAAATCCCCAAAAAATGGTCTACTACAATCCCCACACCTAGCTAAAATTTCCTGCCAGGTGGAACATCTCCCTCCCAGCAGAAAATGACCCAGCTCTTTGAAGCCATTAGTATTCCAAAACCTTATATGACTGGACTGAATATGTAAGCCTAAAACTTTGCACTCATTTAGCTGCAGCTATTCATATCCAGCCTCTGATGTGTTGGTTGTATAAAGAGACTGGAGTCTAATACGGAGGTCTTGCAATGTCTTATACCTTGTTCTTTCTGGAAGTTTGGCAGTTTTTATAAAGACTGGAAGCTGTGATCCTGCTTCCTTTACCATTCTATCAATTTAAAAAATCATCTAATAGTGCCCTCAACCCACCCTGATTTATACCCAGTTCTAAGACTGGTATTTAACTCTGGGTGCCTTTTTGTTCCATATAAATTGTCGAAAAAGAGCAACCAGCTCTTTAAAATAAGCAGAGTTGATTTTTATCGGAACATTCATAAATAAAAAAAGTAACAAAGGCTAAATTGACATTTTGATGAGGGCGACCTGGCCAATAAGAGTAAAAGGGAGAAAAGACCATTTATCAAGTAGATCCCTGATTTTTTTACGGTAACCTCATAATTCAATTATAGAGTTCTGCATAAGAATTAGTTACGTACACTCCTAAATAGTGAATCGGTTTGATTGGAACCACTGAACAATGCACCCAATCAGGAAGATTATAACCTGAGGTGTTCAACATCAAAGTTTCTGTTTTATTATGATTAATTTTGTAGCCTCCAATGGATTGGAACTACTCAAACTCACCTATAACGGTATTCAAATTCAATTCATCAGGCCTGACATACAAAATTATGTCATCAGCGAATAATTTGAGCTTGGCCATACTTTCCATTGGGGCTTTAATTCCCAGATTGGCCCTGATCCTGGCAACCAATGGTTCTATAAAAAATGTAAATAATACCGGCGATAACGGACAGCCCTGACGAGTTCCCCGATTTACATCTATAATTGCGAGCATACTGGAGTTCAAAAAATTTAGGCCTGTGCGCCCTGTTATATATTATATAACATATTAGTAATTGCACTGGGAAATCCAACCCTTTTAAGAGCAAAAAAAGGGTATCCCAGTTCACAAGTGTTGGACTTGGCCCTTTTTGCAGGGTCATCCCGGAATTTTTTGCCTTCCTCCTGTATTTTTTCTGAACTCTGACCTGTTGTTGGTGGTTTTAGGACTCTGGGCACTTTATCACTTCTGTTTAGTGCTAAAGTGCATATGCCCTCTATGGTAAACTTGATAAGATTGGTCTACACCTGTTTGGCATATTTAATTTACCTATCAGTCCCTTGTACAGTGGTATCTCATATACTCAGGGCCAGTAAATTAAATGCTACTGTTGGGCTTGCAGCGCTGCTTGCGCCACCCACCAAGGTAGCCTTTCAAACCTGTCCCAGGCCTCTGCCACTGCAGGGCCTGCGCACCCAGTTTACTGCCGCTGTGATATGGCACATAAAGTGGTTGCCACTTCTGTGACTCCCCTTTTACTACATATCAGTCACGTCTAAGGTAGGCCCTAGCAAGCCCTATGGACAGGGTGCGGTGTAGATAAAAGGTAGGACATGTGCCTTAACTGTGTGACATGTCCAGGTAGTGACAAACAGCCTATTTGGTTTCTCACGGCTGTGAGGCTGCCCTCTCATACGGATGCATTGGGGATTCCCTGATATGTGCTTCAGTGGTAATTCCTGACATGAGAGGGGAAGCGTGATCAAGTTTGGTATGTTTGGAATAGTGGTAATAAATGCTGTGTATTGGTGTTCGCAGATTTATTATTACTATTTTAGAAATGCTACTTTGTGAAGTGAGCATTTCTGTGTGCTATGTGTCTTTGGTCCTCTGCTAGGATGTGTATTGACTGTCTGGCTTTGGAGTGACAGGGGCTAGGGAGGTGGGTCCAGAGATTCTGGATGAGTCAGCGCTAGGCTGAATAGGCCTGGTCTGCATTTGGAGGGGTGGGAGGAGTAGCACCTGCACCTGAATAGGGCAGTGACTGCCTTCCACAATGATGGCTCAGCCCCCCTGTGGTGTGTCTGGAGCCAAGCCTTACACTTTCAATGGAGGTTGTTGTGCACTTGCACTTGCACTTGGTTTGGACTGGGCTCAGAGACTGTGCCAGGGAGAGAACAAAGACCGTAGTACTATAAGTACTGGGCCTGTGACCCCATGTCTGTCTGTTGAACTGAGCTTACTTGGAACTGGTACAGAATTGAGGAGGAGACACAGCGTGGACTTCTGTGTGCCTGGAGGAACCGCCATTGGACTTGATTACTCAGAGGACTGACCTGCTGCCTGCTGGGTGGAGAGAAGGACTGCCCCCCTGTTTCTGAGGCCCCTTGTACTGGCCTGCCTGGCTGCGCTCTGCTGGCGTGTCCCCAGCACTCTTCCAGAAGTGCTGCTGTGCCCCTGGTCTGGGCAGACTCGAGCACTTTGTTTTCTTTGGGCTCTTGGCCCTGAACCTGGGCTGGGTGCACGCTGGAATTTATTTGCCTGAGCCCGAGGTGTGACCTCATACTGCAGTCAAGCATGTAGAGCGATGTACCTGCCCATCAGGAGCATGTGAGGAGCGGGTTTTATCTGCCCTGCAGCGCGTGTCATGCTGCACTGTCCAACTAATTCCAGAAGGGAAGGCCTGAGAAGTGACCAGCCGGTGCTCTGCTGGTTCCAGAGTTCTGGGCTGAGCACCCACCCACGCTTCTGCCCTTGCCCTACCCCCACAGGTCGCCATAGTGACGAGGCAGCCAGGAAGAGAAGAGCTCCGTCCAGTGGAGGGGCAGGGCCAGAAGCGCGCCTACAGCAGTTGGTGACTTTGGGAGCTCCTTAAGAGCTCCGGACCCTGCACGCCCCGGCGAAAGGAGGAGTACCCGGGGGCAAGGCTGGCCAGGGTGCTTGAGGCCTACACTGGAGCTGCCGGATGAGATGGCAGCCACCAAGGAGAGAAGGGAGCCAACGAGAGGTAGGAATCCTCACTGCTCCCGTGCATCACAGTGGCTAGTCTGACCGTGAGCTCTCCTAGGCCTACAAAGCGTTGAGGTATCGTGGGGGTATTTCTTTGGGTACTCTTATATCCCGGTCGCCAGCAGCTGCACTTGGTGCCATTTGTGGATGCGGGGAACTATGGGAGGTCTCTCCGCCAATGGGGGCATCTTTGTTTTGCGAATTACCAGGATTGCCCTTAACAGGAGTGCAGTGGGAGTCCTGCACTCCCCATTCCCTGATGCTGGGGGGCCGGCATTCCCGAAAGATGCAGAGGTTGCTTCACTGGGAGTAAAGCTGGGTCTGCCTACACAGTGGCATGATTTGGGCACAGTGACCTATGGAATTACTGCCTAAAGTGATCTTCAGCATTGTTTGGGGTGACTTATGTGCCAATGGTCTCATCTGATGCACAGCGATTTGTGACTTATGTAATGTGTGCAATCGAGGGGTAGTTACCCCATTGCCCTGCATAAGGTACATGTGCCATACTGTGAATATGTTTTAGGTATTACATTGCCAGGGTTGCACCACCTGTACAGTGAGGGGATGTGTTGATAATGTGTACACGCAGCAAGTGTTTACCATGGTACACTGCTAATTATGTTTTGCCTATGCTAAGTGTACTCCTACCAGTAGCTACTGGTCCCTAACTGTACTGTTTATGACAGTGGCCCGATTGGCCTATTGGTGTATATAATACCTGTGAAGTCATGACAAGTGCCTGGTGGCACAGTGTTTATATGTGATGGTGTTCTAATGTGTTTTATGGATAATACAACCTTGTGTGGAGTTTCTTTTGTGGTGTGCCTAGTGTGTCGCTGCTGTGTGAGTGTGTTGCGCAAACGCTTTACACATTGCCTCTGGGATAAGCCTGACTGCTCTGCCAAGCTACCAAGGGGGTGAGCAGGGGTTATCTTCAGCGTATAACTCCCTTGCCCTGACTAGAGTGGTGGTTTCTGCCTGGCTTAGGCTCATGCCCTAGCCAACCAGAAATCCCATTTCTAACATTGGTTGTCAGCGATCAGTTTAGGACTTGCATTTGCGCAGTACCACAGTGACGAATGGTTGCACTGCAAACTCTGCATTTTAGACAATCACGTGTTTTGGGAGTTCTCCTGGTTTTCTCTCATTAAGTCATTTTTATTGTGTACTCCTGCTTCAGCTCCAAAGCCTTGGTCTCTTGTGTTAGTACCTTGCCAAAATGGAATCTGCCTTTAACATGCATGATCTGTTAGAATACAGTATAGGGGAGTTAAGGGGTTCTGCAGGGAGAGGAAGATAGCAGGGAGTTGGGCAACAACTTCACTAGACCTTCAAAAAATCCTGCTCATGTGGCAAAAGGACAGATGGGAAAAAGACTATCATAGGGCCCTTTACTATGATCAACAGGTCCCTGAAGAGGCATCAACAGAGATCCAGGAGGGTGGAGGGTCTGAGGGAGACCCTGAGGAGGACCCCGAGATTAGGGAGGACTCTGAGAGTTAGGGTTCCCAGTCCATACCCCTGGAGGGTGGTGGCCCTGGAGAGTCTGAAGAGGAGGAAGGAAATGACAGGGCAGGGACGCCAGTAGGTAGCGAGGCCCCCTTAGAGAGGCAGTCCATTGCTGGGTCTAGTGCCGGGGGTAGTGTCCCATCCCTTTCTTGATCTCCAGAGGAGTTGGTGGACAGGCAGAAGGAAAGGGAGCACCAGCTGGAGTTAGAGAAGCTCAAATTGGAGCATGCCAAGCTGGGTGGCATATTTGATTTACTGGTAAGTCCCTAGTAAAGTACACTGAATGTGCCAGGGCCTGTAAATCAAATGCTACTAGTAGGCCTGCAGTACTGATTGTGCCACCCACCTAAGTGGCCCTGTAAATGTATCTCAGACGTGCATCTGCGTACAGTTTTTTACTGTCATGTTGACCTGGCAAGTGCACCCACTTGCCAGGCCCAACCTTCCCCTTTCTTACACATAAGACACCCCTCAGGTAAGCCAAAGGTACCCCCATGGGCAGGGTGCAGTGCACATGAAAAGAAGGACGTGTACTGGTATGTGTGACATGTCCTGATAGTGAAAGACTGCCAATTTAGTTTTTCACTATTGAAAGGCTATCTGTCCCATAGGATAGCATGGGAGATACTTTGTACCATCTTGCAAGTAAAACTTTCCATTGGGACAAGATAGAGGAATAAAGTTTAGGCTTCTGAACTCAGAATTTATTAACACATCTTTAAGTAAAGATGTTTTTTTAAATTGTGTGCTGGAAAATGCCCCTTTTAGAAAGTAGGCATTTTCTTGTTTAACCATTCTGTGTGCCTCTGCCTGTTAGTGGATTGACTGTCTGGTTTTAGAGTGACAGGGGCTGGGGATGTGCATTCACTGTAAACAGCCACTGCCCCGTTTCTAACAGGTACTAAATGGCAAGGGCAGGAAAATGCCAACTTTCTAAAAGTGGCTTTTTCAAAATTGTAATTTAAAATCCAACTTCACCATGAGAGAGGACTTTTCATTACTATTCCAGAGACACCAAACATGAATTGGCTACTTGCTCCCATTTTGAAATTATCACTTTTTAGATGTACTAAGATAGCCCCAATGTTAGGCTACGGGAGAGGCAGGTCTTGCTGTAGTAAAAAATTAATTTAAGAGTTTTTACTACTCGGACTTGTAAAACTTAAAAGTACATGTCACAGCACGGGACCCTATGGGCTGCCCCCATAGGCAGACCCTCCGGCATTTCGCGATTTCGCGATTCACGAAAAATCGGCTGATTAGCGCAATGGCTGTGATATTTTCTATTTTGGCCGCCTAAAAAGGTGTTCCAGAACAAAGGAAAAACATATGGCTTCTAAGTGGTTGCACGTGCTCAGGTCACTAAGTGCTGCCGTAAAATAGCTTGGTTTAGGCATCTCTGTATTTGGACTGTATTCCGTACCTCAAGGTACTCCGTCGCCTTCTCGGTCCAATTTCTCACAAAGCTGTAAAACTGCAGACTCGTTGTCTCCAGCGCAGTCTTTGGTCTTACCCTGGGATTATTAGCCTGTGTTTTCCCAGGGGCTTTTCAGATTATATTACGAATTTGGGACCGGCAACCCCTGCTTCTAGAGGCAGTTCCATCCATGAACAGTTTTTGTAAAGCATAATTCCTCCTGTTATTTACAGCGCTTAGAAACAGCAGTGGTGCCATAAATAGCGCTATACGGAAATAATTGATGGGAATATGTTTCCTTCCCCTTATGCCGTCCTTTCTGTGATTGGGGTCATGATAACTCTGTTCTTAATCTCTGACCCCCAGCTGCTGTTCTGGCTACACGCTCCTTTACCAAACTTATTTTCAGATCTCGTGTTTTGATTCCCATTCAAGAGATGCCAACGCATCTATACTAATTTTGACATTAAAGTGCCTTTTTAAAGCACTAAACAAAAGTGGCATTGTGAGGTGTGGGCAGAGAGGGCACTGGCGGCTGGGTGCTGGCATATGAGGGGCAGACGGGTGGGCAGCCGGCTATCACACCTCCTCTACATTACATTAGAGACACTTTACAGCAAGATGTGAGCATCTGAACAGACAGAACATTCTAAAAGAGCAGAGGGCTTGTGGTCTACTGATTTGCTTAGATCCAGAAACTGAACTGAGTATGTCTTGCAATTAGAGAAACTGGAATGTGATTGTCATGTCCTCTTTTGTTATTGAGGAACGGTAGTTTTGTGGCCAAATCATTTTGGATTTTGTACAATATAGAGACTGCCCATGTATAATTTAAACTTAGTTATTTTTTAAATCATTTTTATCTTAGCTGAGTGAGTTTTAATTGATGATGATTGTAGTTCAGCTTCTGTTGAGCTGTCTGTTTCTATATGCCAAAAATAAATTAAATACATTCGGCACAGGGCCTGCACATTGTGCACAGGGCCCGCGGTGTCTCAGTCAGCCTGGACAACTTAGTACCAGATTCCTCCAAACCAGATATGGCTCACATGCCCCAGGGCATGTGTGCCCTCATGCAAGCAGCAGCCCAAAAAGGTCTAATCGTGCAGAAAAATTTAAAGGTCTGGCTGCTTCACTTGTCTGCTACCAAATTTAATGTGAATTCGGCTGATTTCCAGCTCCCCAAACCACCAAGATGAATATTGTGTGCTAGCACAATGTGCCACCCTAATCCTGTCTCCCGCCTATGCTATTCATTTCCATTCTGCACATGGGGTGAAGCCTCATGAGTACAAAGGGAAAAGGCCTGGCTCCTGTGGCTAAAGCGATCTGATACCGCAAACAGACGGGGCTGTGGTGACAAGAGAGCACACATTTAATTACACCACTGGGGTTAATAAATGGGATCCATTTCTTTGAGGTCACAAATCCATATACACTGGGGCTTGGGCATGGAGAAGAAAGCCCCGCCCAGTTCATTACTTTCCCTCATGGGAGGGTGCAATGAAAGGATTGGCCTTTGAAGTTCCCTAGAATTGCCCAGGTGAGGTGATAGCTAAGTACAGTTAGGCTAGTGTAGTGATTTGAGGGCCTGCTGCAGTGACCTGTGGCCACCTAGCCACAGTCACTATCTCGGCAGGTCAGGTTCATCCTTTCATCTGTCACAGACTAGGATAACAGTATTATCTGCTATCAAAGAGATAAAATGCTCTGCACTGTATACACTGCTTATATTCAACATAACATATATGATCAACTTCTGCACCACAAGAGGAGGGGCCTGGGTTTTGGGTCCCCGGCAGGGGTGTGTACATGGGCGCTAAAACATTCCAGGAAGAATTAGGGCCCCCCTCTCACGAGGTTAGGATTAGAGCAGTGCTTCCATAGAGTTGCAGGCACTTTAAACATGCCTATTTCAAAGTGGAATACTCTGCTACAATAGTCTCATTGATTTAAAGCTGAAAAAGAATGATTACGAGTAAAATAAAGTGCCGCGATAATGCCAATAAATTTCCATTTTTATGCTGCTAAATTTCCATTTTTGTGCAGCTAAATTTCCAAATCCATGCCACAATAATCTGGGGGGTATGCATAGGGGTGACTTATCTGTATTAAAAATGAAGGTTTGGGCCTGGCAAAAGGTTTATTATGCCAGGTTGGCATGACAATTTAAGCACTGCACACACAGACTATATGTAGCACAATCAGTGCTGCAGGCCCACTAGTAGCATGTAATTTACAGGCCATGAGCACAGGTAGTGGCACTTTACTAGGGACTTACAAGTATATTAAATATGTCAATTGGGTATCAGACAATTCTAACATATTTTAAAGTGAGAGCACAAGCACTTTAACACTGGTTAGTAGTCGTAAAGTGTACAGAGTCCTAAAGACAGCAAAAATAAAGTCAGCAAAACAGACGGGTTGGAGGCAAAAAGTTAGGTGGAAAACCACAACAAGGGTGCCAGGTCTAATGTACCCAACTCCTCTTGTAAAATTACAATTAAATTATATTTAGTTTTCACCATTGTTGCAGCCCTAACATGTTTGACACTAATTTTTTAAAATACTCTTGATGGATATGGTCCAAGCTCTCTGCATTGTTATTTTACATTAGTGCTGATTTAAATTAAAACTTCACTTACAAAGTTGGGTGGGATTAGGAAACTCTGCACTTTACAAAGCAGATGAATTTTAATAACTTTACATGAGGTAAGGTTTATCTTTTAGGGCCTTCCAGGTGTGATGATTTCCTAATGCAGAATGTCACAGGTAGAACATCGTCCAGCAAAGAAATGTGGAGTCTGGAAGCTGGACATCCACCACCTGAGGTAAGAGGTGTGGGAAGGAGGGTTCTGAGCTGAGGCCAGCTTATTTAATTTTTTTTTAAAAACAGTACGTCATAAGTTTAGCATTTGACAAAGCTTGAACAATTTCAAAAATATACAAAGTTGAGAGTCAGCCTACTTTAGATCTCTCTAAAGTTGACGGGATTTAAAGATGGATTGTAGAAAGCTGTGTGAGTGTGCTTAAATACGTACCATTAAAAATCCACACATCCCTTCATGTAGAATCTCATGGTGTGTATGCTGAATATCGAAACCAGAATATAAATGGCACAGAATATCATGGATAGAATATCGAATTAAAAATTTCTACAGGTAAGTATACATTTTCTATACCTTACTCCACATATATGCACCTATGTGATATATATATATATGTATATATATATATTACCTACTGGCGGTCGCCAGTAGGTAGTTATAGTTAGAACCTTGTTTCTATTCAAAAATATTTTTTTCTTTTGCCAATATCTTTGGCGCCGTTTACTGAATCTTCGAGAATTTTTCAAAACTAATGGTTTGCTCAGGTCAGCTCCTGTCTTGAAAGATTCGGGGTGATTCGTCAAGCGGGGGCCGAGAAAAAAGGACGGTCCCAAAATGCGTTTTCTTCCTGTTAATTGAAATAGGAATTTTGGAACAGGCTACAGCCAGAACTGCTGAACGGAATGACACCAAATATGGCAAAAAGGTAGCTCTTGGTTCAGAAAGCACCCTTTTTTTTAAAATGGTGTAAATCCGTTCAGTAGTTCCTGAGAAATTCATAAAATAAAAATGTATATATCTGAGCACCGAGGAGGATTTGCGAACCCTCCCGAGCACGAGCTTCATTCTGATTGGCTGGAAACAGTCCAAAGCAGAATGTGTTAGCAGCCATCTTGTGACTCGGTAAAACCGAGTCACAAGAAATTAGTATAAAATAGGTAAAAAACAAGAAAAGGGGGCAGGGTAGAAACACCCTGACCCCTTAGGCCTGCTCAGGGGGTCCCAAAAAAAGCATTTTTTTCTTTTTTAAAGTCGTCCGAATTAACGCTGGGTGCGTGAATCCGGACGAATTTTTTTTTTTTAAACGAAGCGCGAGCTCCCGCGCTTTGTTTCTTAAAGCCTCCGGGTGGGCCAGGTCCCATGGGGCAATGCCAAATTAATTAGCGGGGGCCCGCAGCCCCGGGGACCGCTACCTCCCCGGGGCTTAATTATCTATTTATTTTTTTTAAAAGTGGGGGAGGCTTCTGCCTCCTCATGCAGCCCCAGGGACCGCCGCCTCCCCGGGGCATTGATCATGAAGTGCAGGGGGGCCACGGGGCCCCCCGCATCCCCAGGGACCACCACCTCCCTGGGGCACTGAGTTAATAAATGTGGGGGGGCCTCGCGGGCCTCCCTAAGCCCCATGGACCACCACCTCCCAGGGGCATTGAATAAATTTGGGGGTCCGTAGCAGACCCCCGGGGATCACCACCTCCCCGAGGCTTTAAAAAGTTGGGAGGGGGGCCGCACGGCCCCCCTCCTGGAGCCCTTGATGGCTTTGGGGACCGCCACCCCCCCAGGGCCAGCTCCTGCTACGTCCCGGGGTGCCCACCCCCAGGACATTGCAGTTTGCTATGGCAGAGCGGGAACACGGCTCCCGCCCTGCCATAGCAAACACTGCTTTGCTTCTTGGAAGCAAGAGCAGGAAACCTGCTCTCACTTCCAAGAAGCAAAGCAGAATTGCTTTTGGACAAGGGGAGCTGCATGTTAGCAGCTCCCCTTGGCCAAAAGAAATGCCGGGTCCCGTAGGAGGCGGGGAGCCGGCAGGGACCCTGGGGGCATCGGGGCTCCCCCCACGGTCCCCAACGCTGAGGCCAGGCCCCGGGGGATGGGGTCCCCGGGGCCAATAATAGCCTCAGGAGGGGGGCCATGCAGCCCCTCTCCTTAAGAATAAAAAAAATATATATATGTGGCCATGCCCCCGGGGATGGGGTCCCCAGGGCCAAAATCGGCCATGGGATGGGGGCCGCGTGGCCCCCTTCCCATTTAAAAAAAAAAAAACAGGCCCTGGGGAATGGGGTCCCCAGGTCCCAAAAATAATAAAGGGAAGGGGGGGCCACACAGCCCCCCTTCCTAAAAGGAAATTTAAAAAAGCCGGCATCTCGCCAGAGGCCCGCCCCCTCCCTGCACCACTGTGCAAACGCGCCTCTTGGTGCGTTCTGGATTGGGGGATTAAGCCCCCTTGAATACTAAGGGTCCTTAGGGGCCAACTAGACCACCAGGTACCTCCAGTAATCCCCACACATTGGGATTGCTGAGAGGTGGTGTGAGGCCAAGCCCCTTTTTACACCACTTTGCAAACGCACCTCTTGGGGCACTGCTGGTGGGGCGATGAGGTCCTCTTGTGTCCTGAGGACCTCAGGACACAAGTGGACTTCATCCCCCGAGCAGCAGTGCACCAGGAGGCGCATTTACAGAGTGGTGTAAAAAGGGGGCATGGCCTCGGACCACTCTCAGCAATCCAGCTGTGTGGGGCTTACTGGAGGTACCTGGTGGGCTAGTTGGCCCCCAAGGATCCTCAGGAGGCAAAGGGACTTCATACCCCAACCAAGAGCGCGCCAGGAGGCGTGTTTGCAGAGTGGTGGACAAAGGGGGCATGGCCTGTGTCCACCTACCAGCAATCCCACTATCTGGGGCATACTGGAGGTATCAGGTAGGCTAGTTGGCCCCTAAGGACCCCCAGCAGCAAAGTGGACTTTAATCCCTATCCAAGAGCGTGCCAGGGAGCGCGTTTGCAGAGTGGTGGGGAAAGGGGGCCCGTGACCTGCTATGTGAACTTAGCAATGCTGCTGTATGGGACTTACTGGAGGTAATAGGAGGGGTATTTGGCCACCAAGGTTGTCCTTGGGGGCCAACTACCCCTCCTGTTACCTCCACTAAGTCCAACACAGTGGGATTGCTAAGAGGTCTTCGGAGGCCACACACCCCCTTTCTCCACCACTCTGCAAATGCGCCTCCTGGCACAGTACTGGTTAGGGGATGAAGTCCACTTCACTCCTGAGGGACTTTGGGGGCCAAGAAGCCCTCCTGGTACCTCCTGTAAGTCCTATGCAGTGGAATTCCTGAGCGCTGGTTGGAGGCCCAGCCCCCTTTCTCCACCACTCTGCAAACGTGACTACCAGTTAAAGAAGCATTTGTAATTTAAAAGGTCTCGCATTTGCAAGAGTTAGAGCTATTGGCATTGTAAATGTAAAAGTTATTTACTAATGTTTTTGGAGTGGAGTGGATGTACGTTGTGTGTAGTGGAATTATGTGGTATGTTGTGCAGTGAAACTATGTGGATAGAAATTATGTGGTATTTAGTGTATAGGAATTATGTAGAGTGGGATTTTGTGTTATGGAGAGCAAATATGTGGTATGGTAGCCTGTGTTGTGGAGTTGTAACCTCAGGTTTAGTCTTCCTCGTTTCCATAGAAGCTAAACTATGAACTCTATGAGACAAAAAAAGAACGAATCACTGAGGAGCACTTCTGGACCTAGTCAGAGGTATGAGCAGGGCCACTGGAATTATGCGACTGTTTGGCTGCACCAACTTTCGCACAATTATACATTTTCCGCATTAGCCACATAATCCATCATCTGCTGCCTAATCGGAAGATTTGAACAAAAAAGCCTTGTTTCTAGCTCAAACGGCTCAAATCTTACCAAAAACGCAGCGACAAGTGTTACAGCATGGTGGAAGGTCCTTTGTAAACCTAGAATAGTCACCTGTTACTTATTGCTAATTGAGGTTGTTAAATTGGTACTAATGGTGTGCAAGCCACTCTTGCTTCTTTCAATGCCTCTCTTGCCTCTTTCTCCATTTCTGTTGCTTATTTCTGCCCCTTTCTTTCTTTTTCTGCACTTCTCTTACCTCTTTCTGCACATCTCTGCTACTTTCTGCACCTCTTTTGCCTCTTTCTGCACCTCTGTTGCCTTTTTCTGCACCTCACTTGATTCTGTGTGCACCCCTCTTGCCTCTTTCTGCACCTCTCTTGCCTCTTTCTGCACCCCTCTTCCCTCTTTCTGCACCCCTCCTGCCTCTTTCTGAAGCTCTATTCCTTTTTTATGCACTTCTTTTGTTTCTTTCTGCACCACTCTTGCCTCTTTCTCCACCCCTCTTCCCCCTTTCTGCATGTCTGTTGCTTCTTTCTGCACTTCTCTTGCCTCTTTCTGCACCCCTCTTCCCGCATCTCTGTTACTTCTTTCTGCACTTATCTTGTGTCTTTCTGTACCTCTCTTGCTTCTTTCTGCACCCCTTGTGCCTCTTTCTGCACCCCCTCTTCTCTTTCTGCACTCCTCTTGCCTCTTTCTGCACCTCTGTTCCTTCTTTCTGCACTTCTTTTTGTTACTTTGTGCACCTCTCTTTCTTCTTTCTGCACCCCTCTTGCCTCTTTCTCCATCCTTCTTCCCTCTTTCTGCACCTCTGTTGCTTCTTTCTGCCACTCTCTTGTCTCTTTCTCCACCCCTCTTCCCTCTTGTTGCACCTCTGGTGCTTCTTTGTGCACCTCTTGCTTCTTTATGCAACCCTCGTGCCTCTTTCTGCACCCCTCTTCCCTATTTTTGCACCCCTCTTGCCTCTTTCTGCACCTCTGTTGCATCTTTCTGCACTACTCTTGCTTCTTTCTGCACCTCTCTTGCTTCTTTCTGCACCACTTGTGCTTCTTTCTGCACCCCTCTTCCGTCTTTCTGCATCCCTCTTGCCTCTTTCTGCACCCCTGTTCCTTCTTTCTTCTCTTCTTTTGTTTCTTTCTGCACCTCTCTTGCTTCTTTCTCCACCCCTCTCGCCACTTTCTCCACCCCTGTTCCCCCTTTTTGCATCTCTGTTGCTTCTTTCTCCACTTCTCTTGCCTCTTTTACCACCCCTCATCCCTCTTTCTGTACCTCTGTTGTTTCTTTCTGCACTTCTCCTGCTTATTTCTGCACCTCTGTCCCTTCTTTCTGCACTCCTCGTGCCTCTTTCACACCCCTCTTCCCTCTATTGCACCCCTCTTGCCTCTTTCTGCACCCCTGTTCATTCTTTCTGCACTTCTTTTGTTTCTTTGTGCACCTCTCTTCTTTATTTCTGTATCCCTCTTGCCTCTTTCTCCACCCCACTTCCCCCTATCTGCATCTCTGTTGCTTTTTTATGCATTTCTCTTGCTTCTTTCTACATTTCTCTTGCTTCTTTCTGTACCCCTCCTGCCTCTTTCTGCACCTCTGTTGCTTCTTTCTGCACTTCTTTTGTTTCTTTCTGCACCCCTCTTGCCTCTTCCTGCACCTCTGTTCTTTCTTTCTGCACTTCTTTTGTTTCTTTCTGCACCTCTCATGATACTTTCTGCACCTCCTTGCCTCTTTCTCCACCCCTCTTCCCTCTTTCTGCACCCCTGTTGCCCCTTTCTGCACCTCTGTTCCTTCTTTCTGCACTTCATTGTTTCTTTCTGCACGTCTCTTGCTTTTTTCTGTACCCCTTGTGCCTCTTTCTGCACCCCTCTTCCCTCTTTTTGCACCGCTCTTGCCTCTTTCTGCACCTCTGTTGCTTCTTTCTGCACTCCTCTTGCTTCTTTCTACACCTCTCTTGCTTCTTTCTGCACCACTCGGACTGCTTTCTGCACCCCTCATCCCTCTTTTTGCACCCCTCTTGCCTCTTTCTGCACCTCTGTTCCTTCTTTCTGCACTTCTTTTGTTTCTTTCTGCACTACTCTTGCTTCTTTCTGCACCCCTCTTGCCACTTTCTCCACCCCTGTTCCCCCTTTTTGCATCTGTTGCTTCTTCCTGTACTTCTCTTGCCTCTTTCTCCATCCCTCATCCCTCTTTCTGCACTTCTGTTGCTTCTTTCTGCACTTCTCTTGCTTCTTTCTGCTCCTCTGTCCCTTCTTTCTGCAACCCTTGTGCCACTTTCTGCACCCCTCTTCCCTCTTTATGCACCTCTGTTCCTTCTTTCTGCACTTCTTTTGTTTTTTTCTGCACCTCTCTTGCTTCTTTCTGCACCACTTGTGCTTCTTTCTATACCCCTCTTCTGTCTTTCTGCACCACTCTTGCCTCTTTCTGCACCCCTGTTCCTTCTTTCTTCTCTTCTTTTGTTTCTTTCTGCACCTCTCGTGCTTCTTTCTACACCCCTCTTCTGTCTTTCTGCACCACTCTTGCCTCTTTCTGCACCTCTGTTCCTTCTTTCTGCACTTCTTTTGTTTTTTTCTGCACCTCTCTTGCTTCTTTCTATACCACTTGTGCTTCTTTCTACACCCCTCTTCCGTCTTTCTGCACCACTCTTGCCTCTTTCTGCACCCCTGTTCCTTCTTTCTTCTCTTCTTTTGTTTCTTTCTGCACCCCTTGCCACTTTCACCACCCCTTTTCCCACTTTTTGCATCTCTGTTGCTTCTTTCTCTACTTCTCTTGCCTCTTTTACCACCCCTCATCCCTCTTTCTGTACCTCTGTTGCTTCTTTCTGCACTTCTCTTGCTTATTTCTGCACCTCTGTCCCTTCTTTCTGCACCCCTCGTGCCTCTTTCACACCCCTCTTCTCTCCTTTCCACCCCTCTTGCCTCTTTCTGCACCCCTGTTCCTACTTTCTGCACTTCATGTGTTTCTTTCTACACCTCTCTTGTTTATTTCTGTATCCCTTTTGCCTCTTTCTCCACCCCACGTCCCCCTTTCTGCATCTCTGTTGCTTTTTATGCATTTCTCTCGCTTCTTTCTGCATCTCTATTGCTTCTTTCTGCACCCCTTGTGCCTCTTTCTGGACCCCTCATCCCTCTTTCTGCAGTCCTCTTGCCTCTTTCTGCACCTCTGTTGCTTCTTTCTGCACTTCTTTTGTTTCTTTCTGCACCCTCTTGCCTCTTTCTGCACCTCTGTTCCTTCTTTCTGCACTTCTTTTGTTTCTTTCCGCACCTCTCCCTTCTTTCTGCACCCCTTTTGCCTCTTTCTGCACCCCTCTTGCCTCCTTCTGCACCTCTGTTCCTTCTTTCTGCACTTCTTTTGTTTCTTTCTGCACGTCTCTTGCTTCTTTCTGCACCCCTCGTGCCTCTTCTGCACCCCTCTTCCCTCTTTTTGCACCGCTCTTGCCTCTTTCTGCACCTCTGTTGCTTCTTTCAGCACTCCTCTTGCTTCTTTCTACACCTCTCTTGCTTCTTTCTGCACCAAAGGTGCTTCTTTCTGCACCCCTCATCCCTCTTTCTGCACCCCTCTTGCCTCTTTCTGCACCTGTGAGCCTGTGGCCTGTGAGGTTCCTATTTTAATTTGCACTATATCTTAATTGTGTTCTGTGGGAATTATCTTCAAGAACTGTTTGGGGGGCATTTTAAATTGAATATTGCTGCTATCTTTTTGTTTTGTACTTGGGAGTGTGTTATACTCCTTTAGTTTTTAAACGGGACTCATCTGGTCCCTGGCGGCCATTTTGGTTCGGCCACGCGCTGCCTGCGGTCAGTGCTCCAGTCGCTGCACGCCGCCCGGCCATAATCCCTACTTAACGGGCTGGAATCGGACGGGCAGCGCCTGTGAGGTTCCTATTTTAATTTGCACTATATCTTAATTGTGTTCTGTGGGAATTATCTTCAAGAACTGTTTGGGGGGCATTTTAAATTGAATATTGCTGCTATCTTTTTGTTTTGTACTTCGAAGTGTGTTATACTCCTTTAGTTTTTAAGCGGGACTCGTCTTGTCCCTGGTGGCCATTTTGGTTTGGCCACGCGCTGCCTGCGGTAAGCGCTCCAGTCGCTGCCCGCCGCCCGGCCATAATCCCTACTTAATGGCCACGGATCAGACGCGCGCAGCGGGCGCGCCGATGGCCCACCGAAGGCAAGCCCGTCTGCGCCCGTCCGCGCCCAACCAGGACCAGGGGCCACAACCCCTGCTCAAATTCAGGAAAATTGGATTAATTACTCCCCTAAACAACTTTTGGAGCTCCGCAGCTGCCAACGAGCTGATTGCGTGCTATTGCACCCTGCTATTACCGAGACTACGCTGCATAGTTGCGATAAGTGTGGCTTTATACTGGATCCTCAGTCCCATAAAACTCAAAATGTTCTTGATAAATCCCCGCACTACAATAGAGCACAGGATCTTAGAAGCCCCAATACTACTAACTCAGATATTACGTTTTTTAACATAAACTGTCGCTCGCTTCCTAAACACAGAGCTGACATATTTGATCTTTTGACCAATGCGTGCCCGGACGCCATCTTCTTAACTGAGACTTGGCTTCACGGGAGCTCTGGCCCTGATGTAGCAGCTGCGTTGCCAGCTGGTTACTCCATTGTAGGAAGAGACCGTGAAGACAGAATGGGTGGTGGTCTTGCAATCATTTTTAACAATCGGTACACATGTAAATTTGTTAAATTAACCTGCAAGGGTTGCGAGGCTATGCTTTTCCAACTAGCCTTGATCCCCCAGTTCACCCTTTCAGGAATGTTACTCTACCGTCCCCCTGGACCAGCTGGCCCTTGGTCTGCTTCTTTTCCTGACATGGTTGCTCCCCATCTGCTCAGAGCAGCTAATTTTACGATTGTGGGGGACTTGAATCTTCACTTCGATGATCCTACTTGCTCTGTCAGCGCCACCTTAATTACCGATTTGGCAGCCATGAATATTTTGCTTCAAATTATTGGCCCCACCCATGTGGCAGGTCATTTATTGGATCCTATTTTTTCGACCCTTTTTAACGTATGCTGCTCTCCTGCTCTCCCTGTCCTTTGGTCAGATCACTTTTTTGTTGGCTTTAGGGTCACGTTAGACCTGAATAATTCATCTGCTCCTGTTTTAGGCAATAAGCTCAACTCAAGAAACTGGGGGAAATTAGATATGAAACTTTTCAATAATTTTTTAATTAACAATGCTCCTACGATTAACCTAGTCTCCATGACAGACCTGAAGACGATTAATAACTGGATTTCGAATTCTGTTGATACTTGCTTCCCCCCTTTCACTCAGAAGGTGAAAAATCACCGCCCTCCTGCCCCTTGGTTTTCACAAAGTCTAAAAATAGAAAAAAGCAAATGTAAAGCGCTGGAAAGGCGCTGGAGAAAGGACTATGCGTCTGAGTCAAAAATTGCTTACAAACAAGCAATTAGAGAATATCGTTCTCTTTGCAATATTGCCCGGGCAGATTACGTGAGCTCCACCATTACTAATGCTCAAAATTGTCCCAAAACTCTATTTAAATTGGTGAAGGAACTTTCCAGTGCAGCAAACCAAGCTCCCCCTCCGATTCTCACAGAATCGTAATGTGAGGACCTTGCATTGTTTTTTTTAAATAAAGTAGAGAAAATTTACTCAGCTTTAAATACTACAAATGCTACTACCACACAGCTAATTTCAATTGCTCCCCCTCTATCCAATACTGATTTTCAGTTGGAGGTTCAAGAGGAGACTTGCTTGAGTAAATTAGAGCACTGGCTTCCGCTACATATCATTTCTTTTAGTCAGATTTTAGGGAGCCTAAAATCTGGTTCTCCTCTAGACCCGCTTCCTGTCACTATGTTACAGAAAATTGAGCTACCTGCCACGAGGTTGATCATGGAGCTACTGAATGCATCCCTGCAGGAAGCCGTGATTCCACCTGAGTGGAAACATTCTATGATTCTTCCACTTTTAAAGAAAGCAAATGCTGATCCGACACAGCTGTCTAACTTTCGCCCCATTTCCTTGCTTCCAATTTTTTCGAACATTTTAGAAAAACATGTGAACTTGCAATTAACTCAGTACGTTGAGTCCCAAGGATTCTTACATCCCTCTCAATCAGGCTTTCGGAAAGGCTTTTCAACAGAAACCACGCTTCTGGGAGTCACTGAGATGTTGCGCAGTCGTTTAGATGCAGGTGACACTGTGGCACTCATACTATTAGATTTGAGTGCCGCTTTTGACACGGTATCCCACACTGTGCTACTGCAAGCCTTACGATCCATTGGCATGGTTGGGCCTGCCTTGAAATGGCTGGCGGATGTTTTGGTGGATCGTACGTATCAGGTCTTCTCCTTAGCCGCAACTTCCAAAACCCACGCATCCCCCTACGGGGTACCACAGGGCTCTATCCTCAGCCTTTTATTATTTAATATTTATGTGAAACCTCTGGCGGACATCGGAGCTGAGGCAGGGTTGTCGATCTTTTCTTACGCTGACGACACCCAAATAATTTTCTCCCTTTCTGTTAAAGGAGCATCCAAACCATCATCCCTTCAAACAGGGTTACGTAAAATTGCATGGTGGATGCAAGCCAACTCACTAAAACTTAATGGGGAGAAGACCGAGGTGTTGATACTGGGGAATAATAAAGAGCTTTGGGGTCCCCAACACTGGCCATCTGAACTGGGTGCCCTTCCTCAGCCCACCCACCAAGCACGTAATCTAGGTTTCATTATAGATGATCAGCTTTCTATGAAACACCAGGCGGTAAAGGTAGCCGCAACCTGCTTTTGCATCCTTAGATGGCTCAGGAAAATTCTGTGGATGATGCCAGTTTCTACTCAAAGAACTGTAGTCCAGGCTCTTGTCATCTCACGCTTGGACTATGGCAACATCCTCTTTTTGGGAGCCAATAAGGATGTGATACATAAGCTACAGGTTGTACAAAATGCTGCAGCCCGCCTACTTTGCCACATTCCGAAAACTGACTCTATTTCAAGCTCTTTACGTGAACTTCACTGGCTTAAGGTTGAAAATCGCATCAAATTTAAAACTCTAACCTATATGTTCAAGATTAAAACTGGCAAGGCCCCGGAATACTTAAATACTATTGTCCACCAATATGCCCGTCGCGTTCTCTCCGCTCATCCACTCAAGTGAAATTCACGGTTCCTAGGCACAGATTGTCACGCATGGGTGGCAGATCCTTTTCTTGCCTGGGCCCCACCCTGTGGAACTCCCTCCCTTTGCTATTAAGGAAAGACACCACTTTAGTCCACTTCCGTAAGTCACTGAAAACTTGGCTATTCAATCAATAAGTTTTTCCTTTTTTCTCTCTCTTGGTCCCCTCAGGTGGCACCGCGAAACCCTTGGGTAGCTGTGCGCCATATAAATTCAAAATAACATAACATAACAACACCTCTGTTCCTTCTTTCTGCACTTCTTTTGCTTCTTTCTGCACCACTCTTGCTTCTTTCTGCACCCGTCTTGCCACTTTCTCCACCCCTGTTCCCCCTTTTTGCATCTCTGTTGCTTCTTTCTGCACTTCTCTTGCCTCTTTCTCCATCCCTCATTCCTTTTAATGCACCTCTGTTGCTTCTTTCTGCACTTCTCTTGCTTCTTTCTGCACCTCTGTCCCTTCTTGCTGCAACCCTTGTGCCTCTTTCTGTACCCCTCTTCCCTCTTTCTGCACCCCTCTTGCCTCTTTCTGCACTTCTTTTGTCTCTTTATGCACCTCTCTTGTTTCTTTCTGTATCCCTCTTGCCTCTTTCTCCACCCTATTTCCCCCTTTCTGCATCTCTGTTGCTTTTTTATGTTTTTCTCTTCCTTCTTTCTGCATCTCTCTTGCTTCTTTCTGCACCCTTCGTGCCTCTTTACACACCCCTGTTCCCCCTTTCTGCATCTCTGTTGCTTTTTTATGCATTTCTCTCGATTCTTTCGGCACCCCTCTTGCTTCTTTCTGCACCACTCTTGCCTCTTTCTCCACACCTGTTCCCCCTTTTTGCATCTCTGTTGCTTCTTTCTGCACTTCTCTTGCCTCTTTTTCCACCCCTCATAGCTCTTTCTGTACCTCTGTGGCTTTCTTTATGCACTTCTCTTGCTTCTTTCTGCACTTCTGTCCCTTCTTTCTGTACCCCTTGTGCCACTTACACACCCCCTCTTCCCTCTTTTGCACCCCTCTTGCCTCTTTCTGTACCCCTGTTCCTTCTTTCTGCACTTCTTTTGTTTCTTTCTGCACCTCTCATTTATTTCTGTATCCCTCTTTCTCTACCCCACTACCCCCTTTCTGCATTTCTGTTTCTTTTTTATGCATTTCTCTTGCTTCTTTCTGCATCTCTCTTGCTTCTTTATGCACCCCTCGTGCCTCTTTCTGAACCCCTCATCCCTCTTTCTGCAGTCCTCTTGCCTCTTTCTGCACCTCTGTTCCTTCTTTCTGCACTTCTTTTGTTTCTTTCTGTAGCTCTCATGCTTCTTTCTCCACCCCTCTTCCCTCTTTCTGCACTCCTCTTGCCTATTTCTGCACCTCTGTTCCTTCTTTCTGCACTTCTATTGTTTCTTTCCTTCTCTTGCTTCTTTCTGCACCCCTCGTGCCTCTTTCTGCACCCCTCTTCCCTCTTTTTTCACCCCTTTTGACTCTTTCTGCAACCCTCTTTTTGCACCCCTTTTGCCTCTTTCTGCCCCTCTGTTGCTTCTTTCTGCACTCCTCTTGCTTATTTCAGCACTCCTCTGCTTCTTTCTGCACCTCTCTTGCTTCTTTCTCCACCACTTGTGCTTCTTTCTACACCCCTCATCCCTCTTTCTGCACCCCTCTTGCCTCTTTCTGCACTTCTGTTCCTTCTTTCTGCACTTCTTTTGTTTCTTTCTGCACCTCTCTTGCTTCTTTCTGCACCCCTCTTGCCTCTTTCTCTACCCCGCTTCCCCCTTTCTGCATCTCTGTTGCTTCTTTCTGCACTTCTCTTGCCTCTTTCTGCACCTTTGTCCCTTCTTTCTGCACCCCTCGTGCCTCTTTCACACCCCTCTTCCCTCTTTTTGCACCCCTCTTGACTCTTTCTGCACCTCTGTTCCTTCTTTCTGCACTTCTTTTGTTTCTTTCTGCTCTTCTCTTGTTTATTTCAGTATCCCTCTTGCCTCTTTCTCCACCCCACTTCCCCCTTTCTGCTTCTCTATTGCTTTTTTATGCATTTCTCTCACTTCTTTCTGCATCTCTCTTGCTTCTTTCTGCACCCCTTGTGCCTCTTTCTGCACCCCTTATCCCTCTTTCTGCACCCCTTATCCCTCTTTCTGCAGTCCTGTTGCCTCTTTCTGCACCTCTGTTGCTTCTTTCTGCACTTCTTTTGTTTCTTTCTGCACCCCTCTTGCCTCTTTCTGCACCTCTGTTCCTTCTTTTTGCACTTCTTTTGTTTCTTTCTGCACCTCTCGCTTCTTTCTGCACCTTCTTGCCTCTTTCTCCACCCCTCTTCCCTCTTTCTGCACCCCTATTGGCCCTTTCTGCACCTCTGTTCCTTCTTTCTGCACTTCTTTTGTTTCTTTCTGCACATCTCTTGCTTCTTTCTGCACCCCTCATGCCTCTTTCTGCACCCCTCTTCCCTCTTTTTGCACCCCTCTTGCCTCTTTCTGCACCTCTGTTGCTTCTTTCTGCACTCTTCTTGCTTCTTTCTACACCTCTCTTGCTTCTTTCTGCACCACTTGTGCTTCTTTCTGCACCCCTCATCCCTCTTTCTGCACCCCTCTTGCCTCTTTCTGCACCACTGTTCCTTCTTTCTGCACTTCTTTTATTTCTTTTGCACCTCTCGCTTCTTTCTGCACTCTTCTTGCTTCTTTCTACACCTCTCTTGCTTCTTTCTGCACCACTTGTGCTTCTTTCTGCACCCCTCATCCCTCTTTCTGCACCCCTCTTGCCTCTTTCTGCACCACTGTTCCTTCTTTCTGCACTTCTTTTATTTCTTTTGCACCTCTCGCTTCTTTCTGCACCCCTCTTGCCTCTTTCTCCACCCACTTCCCCCTTTCTGCATCTCTGTTGCTTCTTTCTGCACTTCTCTTGCCTCTTTCTCCACCCCTCTTCACTCGTTCTGCACCTCTGTTGCGTCTTTCTGCACTTTTCTTACTTCTTTCTGCACCCCTCGTGCCTCTTTCTGCACCCCTTGTGCCTCTTTGTGCACTCCTCTTCTCTCTTTCTGCACTCCTATTGCCTCTTTCTGCACATCTGTTCCTTGTATCTGCACTTCTTTTGTTTCTTTCTGCACCTCTCTTGCTTCTCTCTGCTTCTCTCATTCCTCTTTCTCCACCCCTCTTCCCTGTTTCTGCATCTCTGTTAATTCTTTCTGCACTTCTCTTGCCCCTTTCTGCACCCCTCTTTCCTATTACTGCACCTCTGTTGCTTCATTCTGCACTTCTCTTGCTTCTTTCTGCACCTCTCGTGCCTCTTTCTGCACCCCTTTTCCCTCTTTCTGCACCTTTCTTGCCTCTCTCTGCACCTCTGTTCCTTCTTTTTGCACTTCTTTTGTTTCTTTCTACAGCTCTCTTGCTTCTTCTATACCCCCTTGCCTCTTTCCCCACCCCTCTTCCCTCTTTCTGCACCCCTGTTGCCTCTTTCTGCACCTCTGTTCCTTCTTTCTGCACTTCTTTTGTTTCTTTCTGCACATCTATTGCTTCCTTCTGTACCCCTCGTGCCTCTTTCTGCACCCCTCTTCCCTCTTTTTGCACCTCTGTTCCTTCTTTCTGCACTTCTTTTGTTTCTTTCTGCACCTTTCTTCCCTTTTTTGCATCCCTCTTGCCTCTTTCTGCAGTTCTCTTGTTATTTTCTGCACCTCTTTTGCCTCTTTCTGCAGCTCACTTGCCTCTTTCTGCACTTCTCTTGCTTCTTTCTCCACCTCTGTTGCTTCTTTTAGCAATTCTCTTGCCTCTTTCTGCACTTCTCTTGCTTTTTTCTGAACCCCTCTTGCCTCTTTTTGCACCTCTGTTGGTTCTTTCTGCACTGCTTTTGCTTCTTTCTGCACCTCTTTTGCAAATTTCAGCATCCCTCTTGCCTCTTTCTGCACCCTTCTTCCCTTTTCCTGCACGTCTCTTGTTTCTTTCTGCACTGCTCTTGCCTCTTTCTGCACCCCTCTTGCCTCTTTCTGCACCTCTATTGCTTGTTTCTGCACTTCTCTTGCCTCTTTCTGCTCCCCTCTTGCCTCTTTCTGCACCTCTGTTAGTTCTTTCTGCACTGCTCTTGCTTCTTACTGCACATCTCTTGTTTCTTTCTGCACTTCTCTTGCTTCTTTCTGCACCTCTCTTGCCTCTTTCTGCACACACAGGGCTACTTTTAAACTGACCTCAGGCTCAGCAGTGCACACATGCAAGGACAGAAAAGGGCTGCTGGCCTCTAAACTGCCAAGCCCTATTATATGCTAGGGACTTAGAGGTAGTTTTAATCCCCCTGCCCTATTATGTACTAGGGCCTTACAAGGGAGGTCATGCCAATCACAGTGGTACCCCAACCCATAGTGTACCATAGTGTATGTAGGTGTTTTCACTGTATTCTAAGTGTCTTTCAGCATAGCACTGGCTCCGAGCCTGGTTAGTTAAAGTCAGTTACCACCAGTACCAGTCAGCAAAAAGTTGGGGGCACGAGATGACTTTGCAACAAGGCCTCTTTCTGCATATCTCTTGCTTCTTTCTGCACCTTTCTTCATCTTCCTGGACTTCTGTTGCCTCTCTCTGCATTTCTCTTGCTTCTTTCTGCGCTTGTCTTCCTCTTTCTGCACATGTTCTACCTCTGTAGGCATAGTTAGAAATTAGCATTAAAAAAACCTTTGAAATTCACTGAAAAAACCATAGGTTTCAGGGACGTTATAGTTAGGAATTAGCATATAATAACCTTAGAAATTAACTGAAAAAAACATAGGTTTCAGGGACGTTATAGTTAGAAATTAGCATTTAAAAAACCTTTGAAATTCACTGAAAAAAACATAGATTTCAGGGACGTTATAGTTAGAAATTAGCATTTAATAAACCTGTGAAATTCACTGAAAAAACCATAGGTTTCAGGGACAATATAGTGCGAAATTAGCATTTAAAAAACCTTAGAAACTCACTGAAAAAACCACAGGTTTCAGGGACGTTATAGTTAGTTGGACATTTCACTCGTACAAAACCAGAGAAATTCGTCGGTTATAGTTAGTTGAGCTAATTATAACTCACGCCCCCGCAATGCACTGCTGATGACGTCACATATTACATCATTCATGACATGGTCAGTGACATCACTGATGACATCTCAAATGACATCACTGATGACATCATCCACGTGATAATCTGATGCACCTCATCACACCCTAATATAACCTTTGATACACCCACTCCAAAATACAGACTACCATTTTCAAAACCATAGACACACCAATACCAGTTACTACATACACACATCCACTCATTCACCCATACAGTCACTCATACATGCAGTAACTCATCAATACAGCACTATCATTTGCACTCATACACCTATACAGACACTCACACACCGCCACTCATCCATAGAGTTACTCACATACCTAGTCAGTCATGCAAAGAATCAATCACACTCCCATTTACTCACCTATACAGTTATACACACACCACCTCACTTATTCATACAGATACTAACACATACTTACTCTCTTATGCAATCACTGATACAAGCACACACTCATCCATACAGCTACTCTCACAATCACTCACTCTCACATATAGTCATTTATATACTCCAACACTTACATATACTGCCTTTCACATATGTAGTTACTCACACATGTACCACTTAGACATCCATTAACTCACCAACACACCCATATACACACTCACCCACCCATACAGCCCTTCACAGATGCACTCTTGAACCCATACACACAGTGAATCACCCACTCACACATCTATGCACAGAGTCACACACCCCCCACCCACCCACACAGACACTCAGGCACCCATACAGATACTCAGACAACCAATCAATAACCCATATAGACACTCACCAACCCATGCAGCTACTTACACACCAACTGACAGACTGATACAGACATCCATACAGTTTAGTCACTAACCCATGCATTCAGTAAGACAAGTTTAATCACTCACTTATACAGTCAGTCACGCATCTACTAAATCATCTATTCAGACACTTATACACCCACTCATTCTATAATACACCTTGGCATATATATATATTATCTACTGGCGGTCGCCAGTAGATAGTTATAGTTAGGACCTATTTTCCATAGGAAATCCGCAACATTCTATTTGAAATAACTCTTGCGTCGGTTGACGAATCTTCGCGAAATTTTCAAAACTTGTGGCCCGCTCCGGTCTGCTCCTATCCTGAAAGTCTTGGGGTGATTCGTCAAGCGGGGGCCGAGAAAAAAGGGGGGTCCCAAAACGTGTTTTCCCCATTCATTTTCCCATAGGAAACTTTAGCCACGGCTACAGCACGAACTGCTGAACGGAATTACACCAAATTTGGCAAATAGGTAGATCTTGGTTCAGAAAGAACCCTTTTTGTTAAATGGTGTAAATCCGTTCAGTAGTTGCTGAGAAAATCAAAAGTAAAAACACATATATATCTACGTCCGCGGAGGGTCCGCGCACCCTCCCGATGACCAGCTGTATGCTAATTGGCTGTCAACACTCCAAACCAGGAAGTGTTGGCAGCCATCTTGTGACTCGGTAGAACTGAGTCACAAGAAAACAGTAAAAACAATTGCGCAAAATGCAAAAAGGGGGCAGGGTAGAAACACCCTGACCCCCTAGACCTGCTCAGGGGGTCCTACAAGGACCCCCAGGGCCAAATTTTTTAAATTTTCTTTTTAAAAATCGGCAAAAAACGCGTTGGGTGCGCGGATCCTGCTGATAAAAAAAAAAACGAAGCTCGGGCTCCCGCGCTTCGTGGTTAATTGGCCCCCGGGTGGGTCAAGTCCCGGGGGCATGCAGGGTTTTATTTAATAATAATATGGGGGCCTCTAAGGCCCCCCAAGACCCAGGGACCACCACCCCCCGGGGATATAAAAAAATAATGGTGGCGGGGGGCACACAGCCCCCCCGCAGCCCCGGGGCTTCTTTTTTCTTTTTTAAATTACCTGTGTGGGGGGGCTCGAGCCCCCCACACGCCCGGAGACCGCCACCTCCCCGGGGCACTAAATAATAAAATGTGGGGGTCCGTTTAGGAGCCCCGAGCCCCGGGGACCACCACCTCCCCGGGGCTGTGCACAGGATGGGAGGGGAGCCGCGCAGCCCCCCTCCTGGAGCCTGTGGTGGCCCTGGGGACCGCCACCCCCCAGGGCCGGCTCCTGCAGTGTCCCGTGGTGCCTACCCCCGGGACACTGCTGTTTGCAATCACAGGACGGGAGCCTCGCGGCTCCCGCCCTGTGATTGCAAACTTGCTTTGCTTCATTGAAGCGAGAGCAGGGAAACCTGCTCTCGCTTGAATGAAGCACAGCAGAATTGCTTTTCCATAAGGGGAGCTGCATGTCAGCAGCTCCCTTTATGAAAAAGCAATGCCGGCGGGGACCGTGCGGGGATTGGGGACCCCCCCACGGTCCCCAATGAGTGGCCAGGACCCGGGGGATGGGGTCCCCGGGGCCATTAGTGGCCCGGGAGGGGGGCCATTTGGCCCCCCTCCCCAAAATGTAATTAAAAAAATAAATAAATTAAAAAAATACAAAGGCCGGCCCCGGGGGATGGGGTCCCCGGGGCCTAAGGAGGCCTGAGGAGGGGGGCAACGCAGCCCCCCTCCATGAAATTTTTTTTAAAAAAAGGTGGCAATGACCCGGGGGATGGGGTCCCCGGGCCAAAATTGGCCACGGGAGGGGGGCCCACGCGGTCCCCTTCCCGTTGCTTTTTTAAAAAAAAATAAAAGGTAGTCAGGCCCTGGGGGATGGGATCCCCAGGGCCCAAAATAATTAAAAAAGGGGGTCAACACAGCCCCCTTTTAAAAAAAAATTTTTAAATAAAAATCCGACATCGCGCCGAAGGCCACGCCCCCTCCTTGGCAGCACTCTGCAAACACGCCCCCTGGCGCGTTTGCAAAGGGGGAACGAATTCCCCTTGAATACTGGGGGTGCCTGGGGGCCAACTAGCCCACCAGGAACCTCCAGTATGCGCCACAGGGCTGGGTTGCAGAGAGGTGGTCCAGGCCACGACCCTTTTTACACCTCTCTGCAACGCAGCTCTGTGGCGCTTACTGGAGGTACCTGGTGGGATAGTTGGACCCCAGGGATCCTCAGGATTCAAGGGGACTTAATCCCCCAACTTAAAACGCACAAAGGGGCGCGTTTGCACAGTGGTGAAGGGAGGGGGCGGGGCTTCAGGTGACATGTGTGCAAACAGGCCCCGTGGTGCGTTTTAAGATGGGGAATTAAATCCCTTCAATCCTGAGGTCCCTGGGTGCCAACCAGCCCACCAGGTATGTCCAGAAAGCGCCACAGAGCTGCGTTGCAGAGAGGTGCAAAAGGGGCGTGGCCTCTGAACACCTCTCTGCAACGCAGCTCTCTGGCGCATACTGGAGGTATCTGGTGGGCTAGTTGGCCCCTAGGGACCCTCAGGATTGAGGAGGAATTAATTCTCCAACTTAAAACGCGCCACAGGGCGTGTTTGCAGACATGTCACCTCAGGCCCCACCCCTTCCTTCACCATTGTGCAAATATTCCTCTAAAATCAGCTGAACTACGAATTCCGATTTACTCACCTGTTATCAGGAGAGACCTCAGTGCTACATCTGTGAGACCATTACTGATCCTGAAAAGTAATTTTAACCGTACTTACCAGTAACTTGAATTTCCTTCCATAGGCTAACATTGACTGGTTTCACGTGGAAATTCTTCTAAGTGTGGAGTTTTGGAACTTTATAATATTCCTCTAAAATCAGCCGAACTACGAATTCCGATTTACTCACCTGTTATCAGGAGAGACCTCAGTGCTGCATCTTTGAGCCCAGTACTGATCCTGAAAAGTAAGTTTAACCGTACTTACCAGTAACTTGTATTTCCTTCCATAGGAATCCATTGTCTGGTTTTCAGCAGAAAAGTTTCAAAGTGTCGATTTTCACAAACTACAAATATTCCTTAAAAATCGCCTGTATGACTTAAACGCATTCTTTCAACTGTTTACAGGAGATGCACCAGTGCTGGATCCAGGATCCACCACTGAGTAAGAAAAAGTAACGATAACACTACTTACCTGCTAAGTGAATTTCCTCCCATAGGATACCATTGGTGATTCTATGTGAGTCAACTTTTAAAATACAATAATATTCCTTAAAAATCACTACTGTAACCAAAACGCTTTTACTCAACTGTTTACAGGAGATGTCCCAGGACTGAATCTAGGATCCAGTCCTGTGGTTAGAAAAGTAATCCATAAAGTAACTAATTGCATTTAACTAGAAATTCACATTGAGCTCATTGGTTTTTTCAGTGAATTTGTAAGGTTTTTTAAATGCTAATTTCTAACTATAACATGCCTGAAACCTATGGTTTTTCAGTGAATATATATATATATATTTCACTGAAAAAACCATAGGTTTTAGGGACAGTTATAGTTAGTTGGACATTGCACTCATACAAAACCCGTGAAATTCCCCCTTTATAGTTAGTTCAGCTAACTATAACTCGCGCCCCCGCAATGCACTACTGATGACGTCACATATTACATCACTCATGAATGGTCAGTGACATCACTGATGACATCACTGATGACATCTCAAATGACATCACTGATGACATCATCCAGTGACTTTGTTTCTGTAAAGTTTAAATATTTTTAATATATATAGGGAAAGGCGTATTGAAGAATGAGTGGGGTATAAGTGTCTGTATGGATGATTTAGTAGGTGCGTGACTAACTCTATAAGTGAGTGATTAAACGTATCTTACTGAATGCATGGGTTAGTGACTAAACTGGGTGAATGTCTGTATCCGTCTGTCTGTTGCTGTGTAAGTGGCTGCATGGGTTTTTGAATAGCTACATGAGTGTCTATATGAGTTATTGATTGGTTGTCTGAGTATCTGTATGGGTGCCTGAGTGTTTGTGTGGGTGGGGTGTGTGCGACTCTGTGCATAGATGTGTGAGTGGGTGATTCACTGGGTGGATGGTTTCAAGAGTGCATCTGTGATAGACTGTATGGGTGGGTAAGTGTGTGTAAGAGTGTGTTAGTGAGTGAATGTATGTCCCAGTGGTACATGTGTGAGTAACTACATATGTGAAAGGAAGTATATATATGTGTTGGAGTATATAAATAGCTATAAGCGAGAGTGTGTGATTGTGAGAGTGACTGTATGGATGAGTGTGTGCTTGTATCAGTGATTGTATAAGAGCGTAAGAATGTGCTAGTATTTGTATGAGTAAGTGAGCTGGTGTGTGTATAACTGTATAGGTGAGTAAATGGCAGTGTGTTTAATTATTTGCATGACTGACTAGGTGTGTGAGTACCTCTATGGATGAGTGGCGGTGTTTGAGTGTCTATATAGGAGTATGAGTGCATATGATAGTCCTGTACTGAGTGACCGTAAGTATGAGTGACTGTACGGGTGAGTGAGTGGATGTATGTGTAGACCTAAGAATCAGTGAGTGGGTATGTAGTTATTGGTGTTGGAGTGTCTATGGTTTTGCGAATGGCAGTCTGTAATTTAGAGTGGGTGTATCAAAGGTTATATTAGGGTGTGAGGAGGTGCATCAGATTATCACGTGGATGATGTCATCAGTGATGTCATCAGTGATGTCATTTGAGATGTCATCAGTGATGTCATCAGTGATGTCACTGACCATGTCATGAGTGATGTAATATGTGACGTCATCAGCAGTGCATTGCGGGGAACGAGTTATAGTTAGCTGAACTAACTATAACGGGGGAATTTCACGGGTTTTGTACGAGTGCAATGTCCAACTAACTATAACTGTCCCTAAAACCTATGGTTTTGTCAGTGAATTTGTAAGGTTTTTAAATGCTAATTTCTAACTATAACGTGCCTGAAACCTATGGTTTTTTCAGTGAATTTCAAAGGTTTTTTAAATGCTAATTCCTAACTATAACATGTCTGAAACCTATGGTTTTTTTCAGTGAATTTCAAAGGTTTTTGTAAATGACAATTTTTAAATGTATTAATTGTTATATTTATTTTTTTGATACTGATTTACTACATTTTTTAAACTATTTATTTTTACATATTTTATTTTTAAATTACATTGTAATTACATTATACATTACATTACAAAATATACTTTCTCAGAATGAATTACTTTAGTTTAACTACTTTGCAAATCGGCAATAGACTTTTAAGTACAGTAGTTACAGTTGTTGCAATGGGCAACACAATTTCAAACACAATGCAACATTGAGCTCAATGTGAATTTCTAGTTAAATGCAATTAGTTACTTTATGGATTACTTTTCTAACCACAGGACTGGATCCTAGATTCAGTCCTGGGACATCTCCTGTAAACAGTTGAGTAAAAGCGTTTTGGTTATAGTAGTGATTTTTAAGGAATATTATTGTATTTTAAAAGTTGACACTTAGAAACTTTTTCACATAGAATCACCAATGTTATCCTATGGGAGGAAATTCACTTAGCAGGTAAGTAGTGTTATCGTTACTTTTCTTACTCAGTAGTGGATCCTGGATCCAGCACTGGTGCATCTCCTGTAAACAGTTGAAAGAATGCGTTTAAGTCATACAGGCGATTTTTAAGGAATATTTGTAGTTTGTGAAAATCGACACTGAATCTTTTCTGCTGAAAACCAGACAATGGATTCCTATGGAAGGAAATACAAGTTACTGGTAAGTACGGTTAAAATTACTTTTCAGGATCAGTACTGGGCTCAAAGATGCAGCACTGAGGTCTCTCCTGATAACAGGTGAGTAAATTGGAATTCGTAGTTCTGCTGATTTTAGAGGAATATTATAAAGTTCCAAAACTCCACACTTAGAAGAATTTCCAAGTGAAACCAGTCAATGTTAGCCTATGGAAGGAAATTCAAGTTACTGGTAAGTACGGTTATAATTACTTTTCAGGATCAGTACTGGGCTCAAAGATGCAGCACTGAGGTCGCTCCTGATAACAGGTGAGTAAATCGGAATTCGTAGTTCGGCTGATTTTAGAGGAATATTTGCACAATGGTGAAGAAAGGGGGTGGGACCTGAGGTGACATGTCTGCAAACACGCCCTGTGGCGCGTTTTAAGTTGGAGAATTAATTCCTCCTCAATCCTGAGTGTCCCTAGGGGCCAACTAGCCCACCAGATACCTCCAGTATGCGCCAGAGAGCTGCGTTGCAGAGAGGTGTTCAGAGGCCACGCCCCTTTATACAACACTCTGCAACGCAGCTCCGTGGCGCTTACTGGAGGTACCTTGTGGGCTAGTTGGCCCCCAGGGACCCTCAGGATTGAAGAGGATTTAATTCCCCATCTTAAAACGCGCCACAGGGCCTGTTTGCACACATGTCACCTGAAGCCCCGCCCCCTCCCTTCACCACTGTGCAAATGCGCCCCGTGGCGCATTTTAAGTTGGGGGATTAAGTCCCTTGAATACTGAGGGTCCCTGGATTCCAGCTAGCCCACCATGTATCTCCAAAAGCGCCACAGAGCTCCGCTGCAGAGAGGTGTAAAAGGGCGTGGCCTCTGTACACCTCTCTGCAACGCAGCTCCTGGCGCATACTGGAGGTTCCTGGTGGGCTAGTTGGCCTCCAGGGATCCCCAGTATTCAAGGGGAATTACTTCCCCTTCTCAAAACACGCCAGGGGGCGCATTTGCAGACTGCTGCAGGGAGGGGGCGGGGCCTCCGGCACAATGCCGGTCTTTTTTTTTTCTCTGTCTTTTTTTTTTTATGGGAGGGGGGCTGCGTTGCCCCCCTCCCCTTAGCCACTTTTGGCCCCGGGGACCCTCAGCAGGTTCTTTTTTTTTTTTTGTAAAATAAAAAAACGGGAAGGGTGCCTCGTGGCCCCCCTTCCCTGGGCCTCTATTGGCCCCGGGGACCCCATCCCCCGGGGCATGGCCACTGTTTTTTTTATACAATATTCGGAGGGGGGCTGCGTGGCCCCCCTCCTCAGGCCATTTAAGGCCCCGGGGACCCCATCCACCGGGGCCGGCCTTTGCCTTTTTTTATTTTATTTTTTTAAATTCCTTTTTTGGGAGGGGGCTGCGTGGCCCCCTCCCGGGCCACTAATGGCCCCGGGACCCCATCCCCCGGGGCCTGGCCACTCGTTGGGGACCGTGGGGGTCCCCAATCCCCGCACGGTCCCGCCGGCTCCCCGTGTCCTGCGGGAGCCGGCATTGCTTTTCCATAAGGGGAGCTGCTGACATGCAGCTCCCTTATGGAAAGCTATTTCTGCTTTGCTTCATTGGAAGTGAGAGCAGGTTTCCTGCTCTCGCTTCAATGAAGCAAGCAAGTTTGCAATGACAGGGCGGGAGCCGCGAGGCTCCCGTCCTGCCATTGCAAACAGCAGTGTCCCGGGGTAGGCACCCCGGGACACTGCAGGAGCCGGCCCTGGGGGGTGGCGGTCCCCAGGGCATTCACGGGCTCCAGGAGGGGGGCCGCGCGGCCCCCCTCCCTTCAATTGCACAGCCCCGGGGAGGTGGTGGTCCCCGGGGCTTCGGGGGTCCGAAACAGACCCCCAAATTTCTTATCTAAGTGCCCCGGGGAGGTGGGGGTCTGCGGGGCGTGTGGGGGGCCTGGAGCCCCCCACACAGGTTATTAAAATTAAAAACAGAAGCCCCGGGGGTGGCGGTCCTCAGGGCTGCGGGAGGGCGGAGAGCCCTCCCGCACCATTTTTATTTAAAGCCCCGGGGTGGCAGTCCTCGGGCTTGGGGCCTTAGAGGCCCCCATAAACTAGAAACCCACCCCCGCATGCCCCCGGGACTTGGCCCACCCAGGGGCAAAATAACCTCGAAGCGCGGGAGACCGCGCTTTGATTTTTTTTTTTATCGGCGGGATTCGCTTTTTTTTTTTTTTAAATGCTTTTTTCTGCCCAGGGGGTCCTTTTGGGACCCCCTGAGCAGACCTAGGGGGTCAGGGTGATTCTACCCTGCCCCCTTTGTTGCGTTTTGCGCACTTGTTTCTTCTGCCTCGGTTCTACCGAGGGACAAAATGGCTGCCAACACTTCCTGATTTGGAGTGTTGACAGCCACTTGACAGCCAATTAGCATGCAGCTCGTGATCGGGACGTGCGCTCAGGGTGCGCTCAGGGTGCGCGGATCCGACGCGCCATAGATATATATGTGATTTTACTTGTGATTTTCTCAGGAACTACTGAACGGATTTACACCATTTAAGCAAAAGGCACGAGTCTGAACCAAGGGCTACCTCTTTGCCAAATTTGGTGTAATTCCGTTCAGCAGTTCGGGCTGTAGCTGCGATGAACGGTTCCTATGGAAAAATGAATGGGAAAACATGTTTTGCAACCCCCCTTTTTTCTCATCCCCCGCTTGACGAATCACCCCGAGACTTTCAGGATAGGAGCGGACCGGAGCGCCCCAACAAGTTGGAAAATTTCGCGAAGATTCGTCAACCGGCGCCAATGTTATTTCAAATAGAATGTTGCGGATTTCCTATGGAAAATAGGTCCTAACTATAACTATCTACTGGCGACCGCAAGTATATATATATATATATATATATATATATATATATAAAACATATTTAAACTTTACAGAAACACATAGTCACTGGATGATGTCATCAGTGATGTCCTTTGAGATGTCATCAGTGATGTCACTGACCATGTTATGTTATGTTACTATGACTTGTAAAGCGCTACAGCTGCCCCAGCAAAGGGGCGTCCCGGCGCTAATACCAAAAAAGACTGACAAAGCAGATGGAGCGGACACGGACTATGGTGCAGGGAAAAGAAGAGTCTTGATGGTCTTCCTGAATTCTAAATAGTTACTAAGGCCACGAATATGCGCAGGAAGTGAGTTCCAAAGGATGGCCGCTCTACTACGAAAGGAGCGGCCGCCCGCACGAACTCTTCGTGTCCGAGGAACCACCACCAAGTGCTGACCCTGTGAGCGGAGATGTCGTGAGGGGACATATGGCAAAAGGAGGTTGGCCAAAATAGAGGGGCTGGTCAGCTTCAAAGCTTTGAAGGCAATACATAAGGCTTTGAATTCAATACGCCTGGCTACAGTTAACCAATGAAGACGGCGAATGGCCTCGGACACAGAGCAAGGTCTGCGCAAACCTAGAAGGGTTCTTGCTGCCATGTTCTGTGCCCTTGTAGCCTCCGAATCTCAGCCTTGTTAGACCCCAGATAAAGAGAACAAGCATAATCAAGTCTGGACAGTACAGACGCCTGAATGATAACCTGACGCGTGGGTGCATCGAAGAAGCCCAACAGGGCTCTAAGCTCCCGTAGAAGTCCAAAACAGTTCCCTGTCGTCTTTTTGTTTGGACTCGGTAGTTAAGAGATGAGTCCAGCCATACCCCTAGGTTTTCACTGCCTGCTTGGGAGGGTACAAAGGGATGATGGACGGAACGCTTGAGCCAATCAAACACTCACCCCCAGTCAACTGATCTGGGTTTAATCCATCATCATTCTTTAGCTCACCCACCACCCCAGTTCAGACATGGCCATATGCAATCAGTCTGACTCTGTGCCTCATGGGAACAGTCCAGCTCGAACTGCCAAGCCATGTCTTCCTGACCGGAAACAAGCATCCTAGGATCGGTTTCTGGCATTCCAGCCGCCATCAGCCAGGCTTGCTTGAATCCAGTGGCAAAGTGAGCAGGGACCCACGCCTGGGCATACCCCCAACTTAGGGCTAACAAAGCTTGATACAAAGGGGATGATGGACGGAACGTTGAGCCAATCAAACACTCACCCTCAGTCAACTGATCTGGGTTTAATCCATCATCATTCTTTAGCTCACTCCACCACCCCAGTGCCACTGGATTCAAGCAAGCCTGGCTGATGACGGCTGGAATGCCAGAAACCGGTCCTAGGATGCTTGTTTCCGGTCCAGGGAAGACATGGCTTGGCAGTTCGGGCTGGACTGTTCCCATGAGGCACAGGGTCAGACTGATTTGCATATGGCCATGTCTGAACTGGGGTGGTGGAGTGAGCTAAAGAATGATGATGGATTAAACCCAGATCAGTTGACTGGGGTGAGTGTTTGATTGGCTCAAACGCTCCGTCCATCATCCCCTTTGTATCGCTTTGTTCGCCCTAAGTTGGCAGGGTATGCCCAGACGTGGGTCCCTTGCTCACTTTGCCACTGGATTCAAGCAAGCCTGGCTGATGACGGCTGGAATGCCAGAAACCGGTCCTAGGATGCTTGTTTCCGGTCCAGGGAAGACATGGCTTGGCAGTTCGGGCTGGACTGTTCCCATGAGGCACAGGGTCAGACTGATTTGCATATGGCCATGTCTGAACTGGGGTGGTGGAGTGAGCTAAAGAATGATGATGGATTAAACCCAGATCAGTTGACTGGGGGTGAGTGTTTGATTGGCTCAAACGCTCCGTCCATCATCCCCTTTTGTATCGCTTTGTTCGCCCTAAGTTGGCGGGGGTATGCCCAGACGTGGGTCCCTTGCTCACTTTGCCACTGGATTCAAGCAAGCCTGGCTGATGACGGCTGGAATGCCAGAAACCGGTCCTAGGATGCTTGTTTCCGGTCCAGGGAAGACATGGCTTGGCAGTTCGGGCTGGACTGTTCCCATGAGGCACAGGGTCAGACTGATTTGCATATGGCCATGTCTGAACTGGGGTGGTGGAGTGAGCTAAAGAATGATGATGGATTAAACCCAGATCAGTTGACTGGGGGTGAGTGTTTGATTGGCTCAAACGTTCCGTCCATCATCCCCTTTTGTATCGCTTTGTTCGCCCTAAGTTGGCGGGGGTATGCCCAGACGTGGGTCCCTTGCTCACTTTGCCACTGGATTCAAGCAAGCCTGGCTGATGACGGCTGGAATGCCAGAAACCGGTCCTAGGATGCTTGTTTCCGGTCCAGGGAAGACATGGCTTGGCAGTTCGGGCTGGACTGTTCCCATGAGGCACAGGGTCAGACTGATTTGCATATGGCCATGTCTGAACTGGGGTGGTGGAGTGAGCTAAAGAATGATGATGGATTAAACCCAGATCAGTTGACTGGGGTGAGTGTTTGATTGGCTCAAACGTTCCGTCCATCATCCCCTTTTGTATCGCTTGTTCGCCCTAAGTTGGCGGGGGTATGCCCAGACGTGGGTCCCTTGCTCACTTTGCCACTGGATTCAAGCAAGCCTGGCTGATGACGGCTGGAATGCCAGAAACCGGTCCTAGGATGCTTGTTTCCGGTCCAGGGAAGACATGGCTTGGCAGTTCGGGCTGGACTGTTCCCATGAGGCACAGGGTCAGACTGATTTGCATATGGCCATGTCTGAACTGGGGTGGTGGAGTGAGCTAAAGAATGATGATGGATTAAACCCAGATCAGTTGACTGGGGGTGAGTGTTTGATTGGCTCAAACGCTCCGTCCATCATCCCCTTTTGTATCGCTTTGTTCGCCCTAAGTTGGCGGGGGTATGCCCAGACGTGGGTCCCTTGCTCACTTTGCCACTGGATTCAAGCAAGCCTGGCTGATGACGGCTGGAATGCCAGAAACCGGTCCTAGGATGCTTGTTTCCGGTCCAGGGAAGACATGGCTTGGCAGTTCGGGCTGGACTGTTCCCATGAGGCACAGGGTCAGACTGATTTGCATATGGCCATGTCTGAACTGGGGTGGTGGAGTGAGCTAAAGAATGATGATGGATTAAACCCAGATCAGTTGACTGGGGGTGAGTGTTTGATTGGCTCAAACGTTCCGTCCATCATCCCCTTTTGTATCGCTTTGTTCGCCCTAAGTTGGCGGGGGTATGCCCAGACGTGGGTCCCTTGCTCACTTTGCCACTGGATTCAAGCAAGCCTGGCTGATGACGGCTGGAATGCCAGAAACCGGTCCTAGGATGCTTGTTTCCGGTCCAGGGAAGACATGGCTTGGCAGTTCGGGCTGGACTGTTCCCATGAGGCACAGGGTCAGACTGATTTGCATATGGCCATGTCTGAACTGGGGTGGTGGAGTGAGCTAAAGAATGATGATGGATTAAACCCAGATCAGTTGACTGGGGGTGAGTGTTTGATTGGCTCAAACGTTCCGTCCATCATCCCCTTTTGTATCGCTTTGTTCGCCCTAAGTTGGCGGGGGTATGCCCAGACGTGGGTCCCTTGCTCACTTTGCCACTGGATTCAAGCAAGCCTGGCTGATGACGGCTGGAATGCCAGAAACCGGTCCTAGGATGCTTGTTTCCGGTCCAGGGAAGACATGGCTTGGCAGTTCGGGCTGGACTGTTCCCATGAGGCACAGGGTCAGACTGATTTGCATATGGCCATGTCTGAACTGGGGTGGTGGAGTGAGCTAAAGAATGATGATGGATTAAACCCAGATCAGTTGACTGGGGGTGAGTGTTTGATTGGCTCAAACGTTCCGTCCATCATCCCCTTTGTATCGCTTTGTTCGCCCTAAGTTGGCGGGGGTATGCCCAGACGTGGGTCCCTTGCTCACTTTGCCACTGGATTCAAGCAAGCCTGGCTGATGACGGCTGGAATGCCAGAAACCGGTCCTAGGATGCTTGTTTCCGGTCCAGGGAAGACATGGCTTGGCAGTTCGGGCTGGACTGTTCCCATGAGGCACAGGGTCAGACTGATTTGCATATGGCCATGTCTGAACTGGGGTGGTGGAGTGAGCTAAAGAATGATGATGGATTAAACCCAGATCAGTTGACTGGGGGTGAGTGTTTGATTGGCTCAAACGTTCCGTCCATCATCCCCTTTTGTATCGCTTGTTCGCCTCTAAGTTGGCGGGGTATGCCCAGACGTGGGTCCCTTGCTCACTTTGCCACTGGATTCAAGCAAGCCTGGCTGATGACGGCTGGAATGCCAGAAACCGGTCCTAGGATGCTTGTTTCCGGTCCAGGGAAGACATGGCTTGGCAGTTCGGGCTGGACTGTTCCCATGAGGCACAGGGTCAGACTGATTTGCATATGGCCATGTCTGAACTGGGGTGGTGGAGTGAGCTAAAGAATGATGATGGATTAAACCCAGATCAGTTGACTGGGGGTGAGTGTTTGATTGGCTCAAACGTTCCGTCCATCATCCCCTTTTGTATCGCTTTGTTCGCCCTAAGTTGGCGGGGGTATGCCCAGACGTGGGTCCCTTGCTCACTTTGCCACTGGATTCAAGCAAGCCTGGCTGATGACGGCTGGAATGCCAGAAACCGGTCCTAGGATGCTTGTTTCCGGTCCAGGGAAGACATGGCTTGGCAGTTCGGGCTGGACTGTTCCCATGAGGCACAGGGTCAGACTGATTTGCATATGGCCATGTCTGAACTGGGGTGGTGGAGTGAGCTAAAGAATGATGATGGATTAAACCCAGATCAGTTGACTGGGGTGAGTGTTTGATTGGCTCAAACGTTCCGTCCATCATCCCCTTTGTATCGCTTTGTTCGCCCCTAAGTTGGCGGGGTATGCCCAGACGTGGGTCCCTTGCTCACTTTGCCACTGGATTCAAGCAAGCCTGGCTGATGACGGCTGGAATGCCAGAAACCGGTCCTAGGATGCTTGTTTCCGGTCCAGGGAAGACATGGCTTGGCAGTTCGGGCTGGACTGTTCCCATGAGGCACAGGGTCAGACTGATTTGCATATGGCCATGTCTGAACTGGGGTGGTGGAGTGAGCTAAAGAATGATGATGGATTAAACCCAGATCAGTTGACTGGGGGTGAGTGTTTGATTGGCTCAAACGTTCCGTCCATCATCCCCTTTGTATCGCTTTGTTCGCCCTAAGTTGGCGGGGGTATGCCCAGACGTGGGTCCCTTGCTCACTTTGCCACTGGATTCAAGCAAGCCTGGCTGATGACGGCTGGAATGCCAGAAACCGGTCCTAGGATGCTTGTTTCCGGTCCAGGGAAGACATGGCTTGGCAGTTCGGGCTGGACTGTTCCCATGAGGCACAGGGTCAGACTGATTTGCATATGGCCATGTCTGAACTGGGGTGGTGGAGTGAGCTAAAGAATGATGATGGATTAAACCCAGATCAGTTGACTGGGGGTGAGTGTTTGATTGGCTCAAACGTTCCGTCCATCATCCCCTTTTGTATCGCTTTGTTCGCCCTAAGTTGGCGGGGGTATGCCCAGACGTGGGTCCCTTGCTCACTTTGCCACTGGATTCAAGCAAGCCTGGCTGATGACGGCTGGAATGCCAGAAACCGGTCCTAGGATGCTTGTTTCCGGTCCAGGGAAGACATGGCTTGGCAGTTCGGGCTGGACTGTTCCCATGAGGCACAGGGTCAGACTGATTTGCATATGGCCATGTCTGAACTGGGGTGGTGGAGTGAGCTAAAGAATGATGATGGATTAAACCCAGATCAGTTGACTGGGGGTGAGTGTTTGATTGGCTCAAACGTTCCGTCCATCATCCCCTTTGTATCGCTTTGTTCGCCCTAAGTTGGCGGGGGTATGCCCAGACGTGGGTCCCTTGCTCACTTTGCCACTGGATTCAAGCAAGCCTGGCTGATGACGGCTGGAATGCCAGAAACCGGTCCTAGGATGCTTGTTTCCGGTCCAGGGAAGACATGGCTTGGCAGTTCGGGCTGGACTGTTCCCATGAGGCACAGGGTCAGACTGATTTGCATATGGCCATGTCTGAACTGGGGTGGTGGAGTGAGCTAAAGAATGATGATGGATTAAACCCAGATCAGTTGACTGGGGGTGAGTGTTTGATTGGCTCAAACGTTCCGTCCATCATCCCCTTTGTATCGCTTTGTTCGCCCTAAGTTGGCGGGGTATGCCCAGACGTGGGTCCCTTGCTCACTTTGCCACTGGATTCAAGCAAGCCTGGCTGATGACGGCTGGAATGCCAGAAACCGGTCCTAGGATGCTTGTTTCCGGTCCAGGGAAGACATGGCTTGGCAGTTCGGGCTGGACTGTTCCCATGAGGCACAGGGTCAGACTGATTTGCATATGGCCATGTCTGAACTGGGGTGGTGGAGTGAGCTAAAGAATGATGATGGATTAAACCCAGATCAGTTGACTGGGGGTGAGTGTTTGATTGGCTCAAACGTTCCGTCCATCATCCCCTTTTGTATCGCTTGTTCGCCCTAAGTTGGCGGGGGTATGCCCAGACGTGGGTCCCTTGCTCACTTTGCCACTGGATTCAAGCAAGCCTGGCTGATGACGGCTGGAATGCCAGAAACCGGTCCTAGGATGCTTGTTTCCGGTCCAGGGAAGACATGGCTTGGCAGTTCGGGCTGGACTGTTCCCATGAGGCACAGGGTCAGACTGATTTGCATATGGCCATGTCTGAACTGGGGTGGTGGAGTGAGCTAAAGAATGATGATGGATTAAACCCAGATCAGTTGACTGGGGGTGAGTGTTTGATTGGCTCAAACGCTCCGTCCATCATCCCCTTTGTATCGCTTTGTTCGCCCTAAGTTGGCGGGGGTATGCCCAGACGTGGGTCCCTTGCTCACTTTGCCACTGGATTCAAGCAAGCCTGGCTGATGACGGCTGGAATGCCAGAAACCGGTCCTAGGATGCTTGTTTCCGGTCCAGGGAAGACATGGCTTGGCAGTTCGGGCTGGACTGTTCCCATGAGGCACAGGGTCAGACTGATTTGCATATGGCCATGTCTGAACTGGGGTGGTGGAGTGAGCTAAAGAATGATGATGGATTAAACCCAGATCAGTTGACTGGGGGTGAGTGTTTGATTGGCTCAAACGCTCCGTCCATCATCCCCTTTTGTATCGCTTTGTTCGGCCCTAAGTTGGCGGGGGTATGCCCAGACGTGGGTCCCTTGCTCACTTTGCCACTGGATTCAAGCAAGCCTGGCTGATGACGGCTGGAATGCCAGAAACCGGTCCTAGGATGCTTGTTTCCGGTCCAGGGAAGACATGGCTTGGCAGTTCGGGCTGGACTGTTCCCATGAGGCACAGGGTCAGACTGATTTGCATATGGCCATGTCTGAACTGGGGTGGTGGAGTGAGCTAAAGAATGATGATGGATTAAACCCAGATCAGTTGACTGGGGGTGAGTGTTTGATTGGCTCAAACGCTCCGTCCATCATCCCCTTTTGTATCGCTTTGTTCGCCCTAAGTTGGCGGGGTATGCCCAGACGTGGGTCCCTTGCTCACTTTGCCACTGGATTCAAGCAAGCCTGGCTGATGACGGCTGGAATGCCAGAAACCGGTCCTAGGATGCTTGTTTCCGGTCCAGGGAAGACATGGCTTGGCAGTTCGGGCTGGACTGTTCCCATGAGGCACAGGGTCAGACTGATTTGCATATGGCCATGTCTGAACTGGGGTGGTGGAGTGAGCTAAAGAATGATGATGGATTAAACCCAGATCAGTTGACTGGGGGTGAGTGTTTGATTGGCTCAAACGTTCCGTCCATCATCCCCTTTTGTATCGCTTTGTTCGCCCTAAGTTGGCGGGGGTATGCCCAGACGTGGGTCCCTTGCTCACTTTGCCACTGGATTCAAGCAAGCCTGGCTGATGACGGCTGGAATGCCAGAAACCGGTCCTAGGATGCTTGTTTCCGGTCCAGGGAAGACATGGCTTGGCAGTTCGGGCTGGACTGTTCCCATGAGGCACAGGGTCAGACTGATTTGCATATGGCCATGTCTGAACTGGGGTGGTGGAGTGAGCTAAAGAATGATGATGGATTAAACCCAGATCAGTTGACTGGGGGTGAGTGTTTGATTGGCTCAAACGTTCCGTCCATCATCCCCTTTTGTATCGCTTTGTTCGCCCTAAGTTGGCGGGGGTATGCCCAGACGTGGGTCCCTTGCTCACTTTGCCACTGGATTCAAGCAAGCCTGGCTGATGACGGCTGGAATGCCAGAAACCGGTCCTAGGATGCTTGTTTCCGGTCCAGGGAAGACATGGCTTGGCAGTTCGGGCTGGACTGTTCCCATGAGGCACAGGGTCAGACTGATTTGCATATGGCCATGTCTGAACTGGGGTGGTGGAGTGAGCTAAAGAATGATGATGGATTAAACCCAGATCAGTTGACTGGGGGTGAGTGTTTGATTGGCTCAAACGTTCCGTCCCATCATCCCCTTTTGTATCGCTTTGTTCGCCCTAAGTTGGCGGGGGTATGCCCAGACGTGGGTCCCTTGCTCACTTTGCCACTGGATTCAAGCAAGCCTGGCTGATGACGGCTGGAATGCCAGAAACCGGTCCTAGGATGCTTGTTTCCGGTCCAGGGAAGACATGGCTTGGCAGTTCGGGCTGGACTGTTCCCATGAGGCACAGGGTCAGACTGATTTGCATATGGCCATGTCTGAACTGGGGTGGTGGAGTGAGCTAAAGAATGATGATGGATTAAACCCAGATCAGTTGACTGGGGGTGAGTGTTTGATTGGCTCAAACGTTCCGTCCATCATCCCCTTTTGTATCGCTTTGTTCGCCCTAAGTTGGCGGGGGTATGCCCAGACGTGGGTCCCTTGCTCACTTTGCCACTGGATTCAAGCAAGCCTGGCTGATGACGGCTGGAATGCCAGAAACCGGTCCTAGGATGCTTGTTTCCGGTCCAGGGAAGACATGGCTTGGCAGTTCGGGCTGGACTGTTCCCATGAGGCACAGGGTCAGACTGATTTGCATATGGCCATGTCTGAACTGGGGTGGTGGAGTGAGCTAAAGAATGATGATGGATTAAACCCAGATCAGTTGACTGGGGGTGAGTGTTTGATTGGCTCAAACGTTCCGTCCATCATCCCCTTTTGTATCGCTTTGTTCGCCCTAAGTTGGCGGGGGTATGCCCAGACGTGGGTCCCTTGCTCACTTTGCCACTGGATTCAAGCAAGCCTGGCTGATGACGGCTGGAATGCCAGAAACCGGTCCTAGGATGCTTGTTTCCGGTCCAGGGAAGACATGGCTTGGCAGTTCGGGCTGGACTGTTCCCATGAGGCACAGGGTCAGACTGATTTGCATATGGCCATGTCTGAACTGGGGTGGTGGAGTGAGCTAAAGAATGATGATGGATTAAACCCAGATCAGTTGACTGGGGGTGAGTGTTTGATTGGCTCAAACGTTCCGTCCATCATCCCCTTTTGTATCGCTTTGTTCGCCCTAAGTTGGCGGGGTATGCCCAGACGTGGGTCCCTTGCTCACTTTGCCACTGGATTCAAGCAAGCCTGGCTGATGACGGCTGGAATGCCAGAAACCGGTCCTAGGATGCTTGTTTCCGGTCCAGGGAAGACATGGCTTGGCAGTTCGGGCTGGACTGTTCCCATGAGGCACAGGGTCAGACTGATTTGCATATGGCCATGTCTGAACTGGGGTGGTGGAGTGAGCTAAAGAATGATGATGGATTAAACCCAGATCAGTTGACTGGGGGTGAGTGTTTGATTGGCTCAAACGCTCCGTCCATCATCCCCTTTTGTATCGCTTTGTTCGCCCTAAGTTGGCGGGGGTATGCCCAGACGTGGGTCCCTTGCTCACTTTGCCACTGGATTCAAGCAAGCCTGGCTGATGACGGCTGGAATGCCAGAAACCGGTCCTAGGATGCTTGTTTCCGGTCCAGGGAAGACATGGCTTGGCAGTTCGGGCTGGACTGTTCCCATGAGGCACAGGGTCAGACTGATTTGCATATGGCCATGTCTGAACTGGGGTGGTGGAGTGAGCTAAAGAATGATGATGGATTAAACCCAGATCAGTTGACTGGGGGTGAGTGTTTGATTGGCTCAAACATTCCGTCCATCATCCCCTTTTGTATCGCTTTGCTTGGGGGAGGGGGCCCTGCCCAGGCTATCTGGCCACCAGAGTTCACTTCACTGACCATGGTCCTTACCCACTAACAATACCTCCGACTTGTTAGAATTCAGCTGGAGACAGTTGGCGGTCATCCACCCGGCCACTGCCGCAAGGTCGCCCTGAAACTTAAGGGCGTCCCGCACGGTGTTATTCGAGAGTGCCACCACCAGCTGTGTATCGTCAGCATAGGAGACCATGGTCAGACCCCTGCTAGTGGCTACTGCAGCCAGCGGTTGGACATAGATATTAAATAGCAGGGGGCTAAGGGAGGAACCCTGTGGCACCCCTTGTTTTACAGAGTGTTTCGCCAGAGGCAAACGGGGGGCTGTTACCGAAAATGACCTCTCATGGAGGAATGAGGCAAGCCACTCCAGGGCCGAGCCAGTAATTCCCACTTCCTCCAGGCGTCTCAGCAGTATGTCATGAGACACAGTGTCAAACGAGGCGCTCAGATCCAACAGGATCAGCGCCGACGTTTGCCCAGCATCCAATGCTGACCAGAGATGTTCTGTTACGGCCAGGAGGGCAGACTCTGTGCTGTGACCAGGTCGAAAGCCGTTCTGGGAGGGGTCCAGTATGTTATTCTTGGTCAGGAAATCCGACAGGAGGGAGTTCACATATGCCTCTGTGATCTTTGCCACCCAAGGGAGCAAAGAAATAGGGCGGTAGTTCTCTGATTTGGCTGGATCAAGCACAGGTTTTTTAAGTAGGGGAATTACCTTGGCCTGTTTCCATGCCTTGGGCACAGTAGCCATGGCAAGAGACCCGTTTATCACCTGACTCAGGGAGGGTAGGATTGTAGGCAGTACTTTCCTGAATTGGTCTGGTTTAAGAGGGTCGGCGGGGGATCCTGACTTGATCCTACTGCAAAATGCTAGCAGCTGATCGACCGCAATTGGTGGAAAGGTATCTAGAGTATTAGTCTTTTGACAGCCCGGTGCCACCGGCGCATTACTGTGTGCAGCCGGAAAGGACCTGTAGATGTCATCCACCTTTTTAACAAAAAAGGTGGCGAGGTCCTCGCACTGCTCATTAGACTTAATAGTCGACCCAGCGATGGTCTGCCGGGATTGCAGGCTGGCGAGTATTGAGAAGGTGCTCTTAGATGGATTATCACTCTCGCGGATTTGATTGGCATAGAAAGCCGCTCGTGCCAAATGTATGGCCTTGTGATACCTCTTAATTGCCGCCCGATAGATATCCTTTGCAGCAGGACTAAAGTCTCTTCTCCATATCCGCTCCAGCCTCTTACATCCCTTGCGCATATCGGCAAGTTCATTCTTAAACCATGGTTGCGTTTTTGCTTTGCGGTTGACAGACCATTTCTTAGGGATTAGGCTATCTAACGGCTGGCTTATCCACTCAGAAAACACCCTATGGCCCTCGTTGGAATCCTCTGGCAAACTCGGACAGGTAGCCGAGAGGCAGGCATCAAAATGCTCCCAGTTCAATTTGCGCCAGGGGCGTTTAAAGGAGGTCGTCTGATCCTCAGGCTGAGCGGAGATTAGACCATGAAGTGACATCGAGACCAAAAAGTGGTCCGTCCATCCCATCGTGGTAGGCGCATGCACTGTAATCAAGGGTATGTTAGTAAAAACTGGGTCCAGCAAATGCCCAGCAATATGTGTTGGACCCGAGACCAGTAGCACCAGCTGGCAAGCTGCCAGGTCAGCTACAAAGTTCGCCATGTCAGTATCCTCGAGATTGTCCAAGTGAAGGTTCAAATCCCCCAGGACTGTGAAATTGGCGGTATTAACCGCCAATGTGCTGACCGCTTCCACAAGGGCTTCCCTAAAATCCAAGGATGGCCCAGGGGGCCGGTATACTAGGAGCCCTGACATCGTATAATTTGGGCTCAGAGTGACCTTGAAGTATGCACATTCGCAACCGGTTACCGCATGTTTTATGAAGGTGCAGGAATAGCAGGATTTAAAAATAACCGCTATGCCCCCACCTCTAGATGCCCTGTTAAGAGAGAGGATACTATAGCCTGCAGGAAGCGCAAGGCCTGGCTCAACTGTCATAACGTCAGCAAGCCATGTCTCGGTAAGAAAGAGGGCGTCCGGTGAGGCGTCCTCTAAAAGGTCATATACATCAGCGTAATGTTTAGCTAATGAGCGACAGTTGAGACTAAGCATACTAATATGCTTCCTAGACCTTGGGAGGTGGCGGCGTGGGGACAGAACATGTGTTGCCTCAAAGCCACACTGTAGACAACAGAATGGACCCTCCACAACGTCCCCACAAACCTGTCTGCAGCTGCTCACCGCATTCCTATACTTCAGCAAATCATTCCGCGTGTAAGTTAAACTATCTTTCATGCAAAGGGCAGCATATCTGGCGTCTGGCGGCGAACTGGCGTGGACGGGCGCAGGCGGGCTTGCCTTTGGCGCGCCTTCCGCACGACACCGGCGCGCCCTCTGCGCGTTGGCCACATAGCCCTTTTTATAATGTTATTCGTGAAATCGGGAGAGAGACTAGACCGTCACTCCCCCAAGATGGCCACCACTAAGAGAGCCACCGGAAGTGAGGGAGAACGGAAAACAAGGTTGTGACGAACTCCCTCCACACAAACAGCACAAACTGCGGTGGAACGGGGAGGAAATGCGACCAAAAGGTGAGCACATTAACTTTAAAAAAGGTACATATCACTGCACGAACACACAGCCTTTAAAACACATATATCACAAATAGATAAAAACAAAATTTTAGCGCATAGAATCACTCGCACGCCACTGACACCTGGCAGTATCAATAACCAATGTCAGCTTTCTTGCTGCGCCATAGCCCTTTTTATAATGTTATTCGTGAAATCGGGGGAGAGACTAGACCGTCACTCCCCCAAGATGGCCACCACTAAGAGAGCCACCGGAAGTGAGGGAGAACGGAAAACAAGGTTGTGACGAACATGTCATGAATTATGTAATATGTGACATCATCAGCAGTGCATTGCGGGGCGCGAGTTATAGTTAGCTCAACTAACTATAAGAGCCGAATTTCTCTGGTTTTGTAGGAGTGAAATGTCCAACTAACTATAACGTCCCTGAAACCTGTGGCTTTTTCAGTGAATATATATATATATATGTGTATATATATATATATATATCTTCACGATATGTAGATGTGGAGTTATATACCTCCGTACATGTACTCACTTTTTGATATTCTGTCTTCGATCAGTCTCCCCTGTACCACTGGGATACTGCACAGTTGTCTATGTTTCTCCACGTCACTTAGACTTGCGGTGCAGGTGTTAGCTTCAGTTTCTGCCACTACGTCCAAGTCTTCATCCTTTCTCAGAGCGCAGGCTGACAAGTCTGGCCTATGTTTTGGACACAGAAAGCCAATGAGCAATAAAAGGTTTTCTCATTCTTCTCCCTCCAGCCATCAGTGGAGGTTTTCATTGGTTTTCACAATGAGTGTTGCAGGATTATTTGGTGCTATTTGGAGCTCTACTACAGTGTGTCCACCATCTTGGATTGGCAAGCCACCACTTTGCTTCTTTCTTAATCTCATTACATTTTCAACAAGGGTTCTAAATATTACTGTGCTTACGTATAACATTTTTTTGTGTGATTTAAAACTCTATAAAATCATTAGTCATGTGCTTTTTTTAAAATATATTTTATTAGCATATTTAAACAAATATTTCATATGAGAAAAAATAAATGGATCTATATGAGTGTTTTTTTTCTTGCTGAAACTCCTGAAAATCATAATTTCCCTTCTTTATTTGTGAACAGGGTTTAGACGGTGAATGGCTTGGTTATATTCTGGATTCGCTGCAGCAGTAGCATTTAGGTTTTCCCCAACCCCCCTTTTTTTCAATGGGAGCCTGTGTTCTTGTTCGGAACACAGGCTCCCATTGAAGTCAACGCGAGTCCAACCGAACGATGTTGGGAAGCATCGTAATCAGTCGGTCGGACTTGCAGAACCCGATTCGGTCGGAAACGATTCCCAAACCGATTCGGTCGGAAGAGTTTCTGAACAACATCATAATCGGCCCCATAATGTTTAATTGCCAGGTAATGAAATAATGGTACAAGCTCTGTAAGCAGAGCTTGTCTTTACGGCCAAGAGACCCTTTTGAGCCATCCAGCATCTTACAAATCTTTCACAACACATAACATAACATAACATTATATTTATGCCATGGGAAAGACACACTCTACGTCTTCACCTTCTGGCGCTCCCTTTGGTTTCTTCCAGAGATGGGGGTCCTGCATACTATCCCATTTCTGAAGCCCCAGGTGATCACTGGGAACAGTTCAATGTTCATTGACAGGAAACATGGGCTCTATGGATGTGAAGAATGTGTAGTTCTTCAACATTGGTAGAGCTACGAAAATGTGTTTGAAGAGCAACTCTGCTTTCAAGAGTCAGACTACCTGTTTGATACATTTACCCTCACTAGATGGATAGACATTTTATGGCACACTAGTAGGTACTATAGGCGGGCTTTGCCATTTCACATTGCCAGACTCAAGTGTCCAAGCTCAGTTCAGGGGAGTTCTGGTCGGGGACTGGCTGTTTTCTGGGCACAAGTTGAAGTAGTAATGCCTGCCGTTTCTTTTGTTACCTGTTTGGCTATTCCAAGTAACGTTTTAAATAACTACAGGCTTTTAGGCATTAATGGTTTTCTATTTCAGTCTCATTTGGCTCAGCTGCACTGTCTTTTGTTTAAAATAATACTAAGGACCTCATTCAGAGTGGGACTGTAATAGAAAACCCTCCAAAAATGTTCAGGTTTTCCTAAAGCCCAACTGTTAATTGTTCTGCCTCATTTAGAAGTAGAAAACTGCGAGTTTCTGTCAGCAGAGCCTTAACTGGCTCCTCTGTCCGAAACATCTTGCCAGTGAGCCATCTCTCGGAAAAGCAACATCACCATCACATCAAAAGCCTTCCTCTATTTCTCTATTTGCAAAAGAAACAATTGATGGACGGAATGCTGGACAATGCAAACATTCACCCCCAGTCACAAGGATCTGGGTTAAATCCATCATTCTTTTGCTCACCACACCACCCCAGTTTGGACCCAACCATATGCAAATCAGTCTTGACCCTGTTCCTTGTGGGAACAGTCCAGCCCGAACTGCCAAGCCAGGTCCTCCCTGGACCGGAAACAAGCATCCTGGGACCGGTATCAGGGCATCACCCTTCTTCAGCCAGGCTAGCTTGAATCCAGTGGTGTAGTGAGCACGGGACCCACGTCTGGGCATACCCTTCCCACTTAGGGCGACAAATGCAAAAGAAACAATTGATGGACGGAATGCTGGACAATGCAAACATTCACCCCCAGTCACAAGGATCTGGGTTAAATCCATCATTCTTTTGCTCACCACACCACCCCAGTTTGGACCCAACCATATGCAAATCAGTCTTGACCCTGTTCCTTGTGGGAACAGTCCAGCCCGAACTGCCAAGCCAGGTTCTCCCTGGACCGGTTTCAGGGCATCACCCTTCTTCAGCCAGGGTAGCTTGAATCCAGTGGTGTAGTGAGCACGGGACCCACGTCTGGGCATACCCTTCCCACTTAGGGCGACAAATGCAAAAGAAACAATTGATGGACGGAATGCTGGACAATGCAAACATTCACCCCCAGTCACAAGGATCTGGGTTAAATCCATCATTCTTTTGCTCACCACACCACCCCAGTTTGGACCCAACCATATGCAAATCAGTCTTGACCCTGTTCCTTGTGGGAACAGTCCAGCCCGAACTGCCATGCCAGGTCCTCCCTGGACCGGAAACAAGCATCCTGGGACCGGTTTAAGGGCATCACCCTTCTTCAGCCAGGCTAGCTTGAATCCAGTGGTGTAGTGAGCACGGGACCCACGTCTGGGCATACCCTTCCCACTTAGGGCGACAAATGCAAAAGAAACAATTGATGGACGGAATGCTGGACAATGCAAACATTCACCCCCAGTCACAAGGATCTGGGTTAAATCCATCATTCCCATGAGGCACAGGGTCAGACTGATTTGCATATGGCCATGTCTGAACTGGGGTGGTGGAGTGAGCTAAAGAATGATGATGGATTAAACCCAGATCAGTTGACTGGGGGTGAGTGTTTGATTGGCTCAAACGTTCCGTCCATCATCCCCTTTTGTATCGCTTTGGTCGCCCTAAGTTGGCGGGGGTATGCCCAGACGTGGGTCCCTTGCTCACTTTGCCACTGGATTCAAGCAAGCCTGGCTGATGACGGCTGAAATGCCAGAAACCGGTCCTAGGATGCTTGTTTCCGGTCCAGGGAAGACATGGCTTGGCAGTTTGGGCTGGACTGTTCCCATGAGGAACAGGGTCAGACTGATTTGCATATGGCCATGTCTGAACTGGGGTGGTGGAGTGAGCTAAAGAATGATGATGGATTAAACCCAGATCAGTTGACTGGGAGTGAGTGTTTGATTGGCTCAAACGTTCCGTCCATCATCCCCTTTTGTATCGCTTTGGTCGCCCTAAGTTGGCGGGGTATGCCCAGACGTGGGTCCCTTGCTCACTTTGCCACTGGATTCAAGCAAGCCTGGCTGATGACGGCTGAAATGCCAGAAACCGGTCCTAGGATGCTTGTTTCCGGTCCAGAGAAGACATGGCTTGGCAGTTCGGGCTGGACTGTTCCCATGAGGCACAGGGTCAGACTGATTTGCATATGGCCATGTCTGAACTGGGGTGGTGGAGTGAGCTAAAGAATGATGATGGATTAAACCCAGATCAGTTGACTGGGGTTGAGTGTTTGATTGGCTCAAACGTTCCGTCCATCATCCCCTTTTGTATCGCTTTGGTCGCCCCTAAGTTGGCGGGGGTATGCCCAGACGTGGGTCCCTTGCTCACTTTGCCACTGGATTCAAGCAAGCCTGGCTGATGACGGCTGAAATGCCAGAAACCGGTCCTAGGATGCTTGTTTCCGGTCCAGGGAAGACATGGCTTGGCAGTTCGGGCTGGACTGTTCCCATGAGGCACAGGGTCAGACTGATTTGCATATGGCCATGTCTGAACTGGGGTGGTGGAGTGAGCTAAAGAATGATGATGGATTAAACCCAGATCAGTTGACTGGGGGTGAGTGTTTGATTGGCTCAAACGTTCCGTCCATCATCCCCTTTTGTATCGCTTTGGTCGCCCTAAGTTGGCGGGGGTATGCCCAGACGTGGGTCCCTTGCTCACTTTGCCACTGGATTCAAGCAAGCCTGGCTGATGATGGCTGAAATGCCAGAAACCGGTCCTAGGATGCTTGTTTCCGGTCCAGGGAAGACATGGCTTGGCAGTTCAGGCTGGACTGTTCCCATGAGGCACAGGGTCAGACTGATTTGCATATGGCCATGTCTGAACTGGGGTGGTGGAGTGAGCTAAAGAATGATGATGGATTAAACCCAGATCAGTTGACTGGGGGTGAGTGTTTGATTGGCTCAAACGTTCCGTCCATCATCCCCTTTTGTATCGCTTTGGTCGCCCTAAGTTGGCGGGGTATGCCCAGACGTGGGTCCCTTGCTCACTTTGCCACTGGATTCAAGCAAGCCTGGCTGATGACGGCTGAAATGCCAGAAACCGGTCCTAGGATGCTTGTTTCCGGTCCAGGGAAGACATGGCTTGGCAGTTCGGGCTGGACTGTTCCCATGAGGCACAGGGTCAGACTGATTTGCATATGGCCATGTCTGAACTGGGGTGGTGGAGTGAGCTAAAGAATGATGATGGATTAAACCCAGATCAGTTGACTGGGGGTGAGTGTTTGATTGGCTCAAACGTTCCGTCCATCATCCCCTTTTGTATCGCTTTGGTCGCCCTAAGTTGGCGGGGGTATGCCCAGACATGGGTCCCTTGCTCACTTTGCCACTGGATTCAAACAAGCCTGGCTGATGACGGCTGAAATGCCAGAAACCGGTCCTAGGATGCTTGTTTCCGGTCCAGGGAAGACATGGATTGGCAGTTCGGGCTGGACTGTTCCCATGAGGCACAGGGTCAGACTGATTTGCATATGGCCATGTCTGAACTGGGGTGGTGGAGTGAGCTAAAGAATGATGATGGATTAAACCCAGATCAGTTGACTGGGGGTGAGTGTTTGATTGGCTCAAACGTTCCGTCCATCATTCCCTTTTGTATCGCTTTGGTCGCCCTAAGTTGGCGGGGGTATGCCCAGACGTGGGTCCCTTGCTCACTTTGCCACTGGATTCAAGCAAGCCTGGCTGATGACGGCTGAAATGCCAGAAACCGGTCCTAGGATGCTAGTTTCCGGTCCAGGGAAGACATGGCTTGGCAGTTCGGGCTGGACTGTTCCCATGAGGCATAGGGTCAGACTGATTTGCATATGGCCATGTCTGAACTGGGGTGGTGGAGTGAGCTAAAGAATGATGATGGATTAAACCCAGATCAGTTGACTGGGGGTGAGTGTTTGATTGGCTCAAACGTTCCGTCCATCATCCCCTTTTGTATCGCTTTGGTCGCCCTAAGTTGGCGGGGGTATGCCCAGACGTGGGTCCCTTGCTCACTTTGCCACTGGATTCAAGCAAGCCTGGCTGATGACGGCTGAAATGCCAGAAACCGGTCCTAGGATGCTTGTTTCCGGTCCAGGGAAGACATGGCTTGGCAGTTTGGGCTGGACTGTTCCCATGAGACACAGGGTCAGACTGATTTGCATATGGCCATGTCTGAACTGGGGTGGTGGAGTGAGCTAAAGAATGATGATGGATTAAACCCAGATCAGTTGACTGGGGGTGAGTGTTTGATTGGCTCAAACGTTCCGTCCATCATCCCCTTTTGTATCGCTATTTCTCTATTTAGGGAGAAACTTTCATCACTGAGATTTCTTGCCTGAGACCAACAGCAAGGAAAGGCAGTCCAAAGTAGAACAAAAGTATTAATGTCCATGACGCATCAGGGACATTGCTTTTTGTTTTTATGGAAACAACTCCTATTTTGGATGGTTGTTTCCGAAATACAATAAAAATACATAACTATGTTTCCATCACATGACAGCCCTACTGGCATATCAGTTCAGCTGAAGGTGTTTCCGCTCTGTCAACAGGAAGGAGCACTTTGGTGAAACGTCCACGCCAACAGAGAGGGTGGGTTGCACAGTAGTGATTGGGTTGGACCTACAGCTCTGCAGCAGTTTGTCAGCCCATCTGTCAAATACTAAATTACCCACTGTGTTTTTGTTTCTGGTGATTACATTTACGCCAGTCAGGCCCAGTGTCAATAGATCATTGCTCCCGTACTGCTTCTGTAGTTCTTGAAGTTATCATATCTTTAATGTGCAAGAGGAACACCATGGTAATCTCTCAATTGCTATCTTTGTTTGTCGCAATCCAGCTTTCCCCATTTCCTTCCTTGTTGAAACTGACAGCATGATCTTTGGTTCACCGCTTGGTCTTCCATTTGGAGTATTGGAGGAGATTTCTCTACACACATTGCCACCTTTAAATGGGAAGGAATGTGGAAAAAAGGACGATTATTGTTAACCTTACAGGAGAACCGTTTACTAATCTTTTGTATTTATTTACTAAAGTGCCTGTCTCTAGAAGTGGATCAACTATTTCTAAGGACTGTGACAAATAGAGTATTATATGGAAGTAATTGCATCCCTTTTGAGAAAAACGAATTAATTTATGTGCGAAGTTGTCAGTGACGCTTTTATGTGTTACATACATTTCAAAGTTGTTTTTTCGTTTATCTGACTTTCTCAGGAAATGCATACACCAGACAGAGTTACAGAAATTTCCATTAAACTAAAATGTATTTATTCACTGCCAGCGTCCATATGAATTATAAACACAGAAACCTAAAAATATATCAGCACGTACAATATAATACTATCTGCAGAATTCAATACAATGCAAACCGCATTGCCTTTTCATTTACCTGCCGTTCTGTATTCCCGAAAGGACGTTTTCATAATAAAAAGAAAAGAAATAGGTCAAACCTTCTCATCTTCTAATCTAGAATGTGTCCACTACCTCACATATCTCTCACTTCAAATTGCGTTTTCCTTATTATTTGTGTTGCCATGGCAGAAACTGAGTGGCATAAGTAGTGTGACAGGTTGCCTCATCTCCATGCCAATATTCCTCCATCTGTTATTGCCAAAGCTGCACAGAAACATGCAGCTCGGATCTGTTCAGAAAATGTTTTCTCTAAAATTGCATGATCAATACAGGTACGGCAGCCATAGGAGTGTATTTTACACAAAGCCTGGCAACTACACAACATAAACAACATTCTTAGCAGGTGTATTTCTGTCACTCGGTCCTCAACCCATTGTTGCTGTCGGTAAATGTTGCTATGCCTTCATTAACGTCTTATTTTCTATTGGGTTTTGGTCAATACAGTGTTGCTTACTTCGAAAAAATGTTGTGATTAATGTCACGCCAGCAGATGGAAAGTGGCTCCAAGTGAATTTATGTGGTGGCTGGCTATACATCACTGCATTTTTTCCTAAATCCTTGCATTTAATTTTATTGTATTGATATTAAAATATCATTATGACATGTTCAATATATGAATGAGTGTTCAATGAACGCTCCCCTTTATAAAGTGCATTTGTACTATTGAACTCTTATGTTTTCTGGCACGTTGTATGGCCGCAGTTGGAATGTTCAGCAAAATGTGTTTAGCCCTGCTTGCTCGTTGTTATTCAAAATTTCTGCATTAATGTTTTCGCCGAGGAATAATTTCCGTTAAGATGTACGCCATTCCTTCGTTCATCATTTGTTTAAGTTCTGCAATGTTCACTTGTTGATTAAAATGAGGGTGGAGATCCTCGGTACACTTTATAAACGTACAGAGTTTCGGAAGGAACTACCTAACTCATCACCACTGCTTAATTTGAGTGGATGGTTGCCGGTGGGCGCTACCGGCACTCATTTTTGAGGACCAACATTGATATTTTTGCATTAGACATTGACCCAGAGCAAGGGAGGGAAAAACACACAAAAAGGAAAGACGAGGGAAGAGAAAGACGGAAAAACTGTCACCAAGGGAGAAAGCAAGAACCTTCAGGAGTGAAGTAAAGGGGCAGGAGTGTCTGGTAGCGTGTTAAAGAGGTATGAGATGAATTGAAGACTCCCACCCTGGGATTCAGGTGGCTGACATTTAATAGCGCTGACCGCGGGCTTCTGAGCAGAGATTTGGACACAAGCAGTTATACTTTTACAAATTAAGCACTGCTTATCGGCATATAAGTAGTTCCTGAGGGTTTCCCCCCTTACGCATAAATCACCTTCTCAGTCTTTTGGCTCCCACCATCGAATCGACAACCATTTTTTGGGTACCTCCTGTGAACTGCTCTTCATACTATATAAATATCTTTCCTAGCTAGGTCATACATAGGGACATAAGTAAACAACAGAGCGTAATGCGAAATGATGGGAACCCTCTGCAAAATATGACTAGGAGGCCCCAAGTCTCCCATATCTCCCAAATATTTATTGGTCTTGGGCTAAATGGGGGTCCCCTGAAGAAATGGGGGGGCCCTAGAAGGTGTGGATATTGCGCTGCAGGGGACTGCATTACTCCCCTTGTAAACCGTTAATTCTGAGGCTGGTGTTTAATTTGTATACTACACGTTTTCTACACAATTAGCACCATCAAGACCATGAAATACACAAAACGAGAAACCATATCTCTCACTGGAAAAATTTTAAAGAAAAGAAAATAAGTAAGATTGAACTTGATTCCTAGTAATTGTATAAATGCGTTCTTAAGGGATTCTTAAAAATTCATTAAGTATTTCTGCATGAAAATTACAAATGTGTGTAGAGTTTATCATGAATCAAAGCTGATCTGTCAGATTTCACAGAGATGTCTGACAAAGGTGTATGCAATCAGTCATTTTACAGAGCAAACTTTCTTAAATATTATTTATTCGGGTGCTTCATAAGTCAGGATGTCCCAGGGCAATCAGAGGGTACTGAACCCCAACTTTGTCACTGTGTTATTTTGTTTCGAGTGTCCTAGAATCTGCATTGCAGACCATCAAACTAGGAAGCAAGTACCCTTTTTAGTATTTGACTTTCAGGTTAGCAAGGCAGAGCAGTCCTAGGCTGACTCAAAGAGGTGTCCTAAATTAGAAAATAAGAAATCAGCAAATCAACGAAAGAAAATCTATAAATCAATGTTCAGTCATTGCTTTTTCTTTTATAAAGGAAACACACTATTATACGCATACAATAAAATACTATGCGCAAAATTACAAATATTTTCAAAATGGCAGGTGGGCATTACCAACAGGACATCCCATGAAAGGGCCTCACAAGCTACATAGGGTACACCCTAAAGGAAGATCCCAGTGATCAACTATCTCCCTGAATGCACAGTAGGCCATAAAGGTCTGAGGATCATGCAATTGTTTGTGGGTAAGCAGACCCTCCCCCCAAAAACCACAAGGCCAGCACAGACGCCTACAACAAATCATACAAGATATACAAGATATGTGACTGTAAAAATTCAGGCTTATTTTCTTTCTCAAAAGAGTATGCATGGTTTAATAATTAGTAAACAAAAATTAATCTTTTATGATGTATACATTTTTCACTGCAATATCTCCATCATTAAGACATTTGCGTCTATCATTACTGAGAAGCCAAACAGTTCACTTGAAAGACCATAATGCTACTTTTCATAAGGTTGCCTAGAGACGTCTGATAACCCAGACATTAATGGGTCCAGCCACACACCAATGACAAACAACAGCTTAGGCCTGTGAGCTCTAAAAACTGAACTTGCTTGTCCCGGAGTAACTCATTTTTGTTCCTGGGAGACTTAGGGTGTTACCTGTTTTATTAATCTTCATAGTCATGCTGATGTTCCTAGCAGAGTCCCACGATCCTTTAGCCCAATTTGTGGTCCTCCTGTGCCTCGGGAGGCAACAAATATGCAAAGCTTAAAAAGCTCTCAGCGCCGTAAGTGTAAATATTTCCTTTTGTGTTTTAAAAAAATGAGTTGATGTTCCCACTGGTGTGCAAGGCTGTGAGTGAATGTTCACCTTGCACCGGTGTTGCTGCCTTCCTTAGGATCTACACATTGGAGGAGGCCCACATGACAGGCTTCTGAGCTGTGGGTCTATCTCTTTCCCCATTAGTTCACCACAGGGGTGTTTCTCTTCTGCTCCTCAGCAAAGAGAAGGAATAGCTGAGTGCAACAGCAATCTTGGGCCCTAAGGAACCTTTTTCCTCATGGGGCCAAAAAGGATGGGAGAAGAAGTTCCCCAGGTGGAGCCATGTGCCTGTGTCACTGTTTATAAACTGGGGGTAATTTTGGTAAACTTGTGCAGGTTTCTACTCTAGATCCACAAGGACTGTCAAGGGGTTAATCATGCATCTCAATGGTGAGTTTGTGATGTGTTTGGTTCCCTGACCCTCAAAGCACCTCCTGCAGGCTGAAAGTGCCACACATGGCTGAAACTCTTTCTATTTTCTCCAATGTCTTTGGGCTAACAGAAATGCTGTTTCCAGTGGTGGGCTCCTGGTGGATCATGCCTACCACCAAGAGCACTCTTGAGGGGCCTCTTGACCCCTTTAAAGTCAGTTATTCTTGAATGTTTGCTGATGCCTTCCTGCAGCCATTGGTGCTGCTGCTTCCTCCTCCTTAGGATCTTCTGGCTGTCGGGGCTCGAGCCTACCCTACCATTCAACAGTGGTAGTCTCCTGACCTTGGGTCTTGCTGAATGCAGCCCCCCTCAGTCCTCAATGTAGGCTGCTATACCTGCCTGCACTCCCCAAGCAACCTTGACTTCTGCTATGTTCACAGTGCATGCGTGTTCAGAAGGAGTCTGTTGTTCCCACTCCTATGTTACTCACAAACAGGACCAGTCCACAGATGTCTAAGGATAGCCCCTTCCTTCATGATCCCCAGCAGGCCCACCCTCTACTGGCACTGAGAGGGAAGCATAGTGATAGTGAAGTTACCTCTGAAGGTAGAGTCCACAGAAGCTCTAGGAGTAAAAGTCTAGACTGGACTCTACACACTTCAGATATGATTGTATCTGCCCTACTGATACATCCAAGTACTTATGTTGTTACTCCTCTTCTCAGTCTTCTTTCCCTGCCAAAAGGTTTAAAAATGGAGGCAGAAAGTTCTAGAAACATCCATCACAAAATTGTACCTTGAGGTATCAGCCTGCTGTCTGTCCAACCCTTTGCACAGCATTCTATGAAGAATGCACAATGCAGCTGACAGCAAAGTTGCAGTACACCTCTCCTCTGATCCATTCTTTGCCCATTCAGGTCTGGTTTCTTCCATCCAAATATCAAAGAAGCATCTTGTGGTGACTGCAACCAGAGGTCTATCTGTCCTCTCTGTACCCCATGTGGACCAAATCTGCCAGTGCTTTAGATGGAGCTTCTGCTAATAAGCATATGACGGTTTCATCCTTGCCCTTTGCCTTTGCCAGGGGAAGGCTGATTTCCCAGGATGGACCTATTGTTCCAGGAGGAACTTTGAGCTGCCAGCTTGCCAGAAGAATAATTAATCCATTCAGCAGGGCAGCTTAAAGCATGAACTCCATTAAGGTTTGCTCAGTTAAACCGAGTACGTTTAGAATTACATGAGCACACTCATATAGAGTAAATCTGACTCTACACATAAGTTTGGTACACATGTATCCCTAGAAAAAGACATATCGATCTCATTTTGTGTCACAAGTTGTGCTAATCAAAGGTCACATTTTCAGTACACTTTTCCTTAAGTGCAGAACAGTTTAAACAATACAGACTTTACACTTCATCCAAGAAGAAAGGGCAAATGTCCTCTTGAATTTTCAATTGAACTATAAGACTTTAACAGACCACAACAGAATTCCTCTGGAGCTCATCTGTGGACGTTCTACCTGTGCGCAACCTGCATTCACTTTTTACAAGTCTCTCATCTTGCCATAAGAACCATATAAAGAGCAGCTGTTCATCCTCACGAGGAAATGTCCTAAATTATTTATCCAGTATACCAAAAATATATGCTTACCTTGATTTCTTCACAAGTTGATGGAAGGAATGCTTGAATGAATATCAGCCACAGGTAATCCCTCGAGGCTGTGTTCCAGACCATCATTTTAAGTCCACTTATGGCAAGCATTCCTCCCATCACCTTTAGTGTGTTTCATGCAATGTTCAGTGCAAAATGCACCCTCACATCAAAAAAGGAGCAAGACGATGCATGTTTTGCTAAGAAAATAGTGCTAAATGCAGCAAAACAGGAACAGCAGCAGCCATTCATGCTCTGTTGCTGTGCTCTTGAACAGTCATTTTTGCCCCAAATGATACCAAGTTATGCAAATGGGTATACTCTTCAGTAATTTTGCGTAACAAGAGTAATGGGATAGTACAGAAATTAGTCAGATTACTCCAGCATAATCAAACTTTTGCCAAGGCCTAAGTGACCCGCGAGATTGCCAATGGTTAGACTTATTGCAAGCATTCTTTCCATCACCTTTTGTGTTTTTTTTTGTAATGCTCTAAATGGCCAAGGTTATGGCCAGACATGGGTCTGTGGCTCACTATGTCAATGTGGCCAAGCTAAAACCAACTGAAGATGCCCAATAGGGAGGGACAGGTCTTTTGTTGATTGCGTTTGAAGTGCCCTTGTGCCTTGTTTTATGTGGGGAAGACAGAAAGGAAAATTAAGACTAGGATTACAGAACACAAAAGCAACATCCGCAACCATCAACATAAATCTAAAGTAGCTGTCAGGGTTCCAAATCTCGCCACTGCATGCCTCTATAATGCACAACTTGTGTGCTAATGAGCATGGACAACTTGGTTTATTATAGAATGGCCCCCTCCCCGGGGTTTGTGAAGTGCTTTACTAAGGTTTCATTATTTATACATTATTTTGTATTGCAATAAATATCCCTGGTGACAGTGGTAGTTTTACAGTGAATAATGTATTTGTGGTTCACTGTTTCTAGGTGGCAGCGGTTGCACTGCAACAGAACTCTGCACAATCTAGAAAGGCACACAGCTGTTTACACGTGGCTTGCATGAGCACTCACCAAAGTGTTCAAACAGCCACGCCCGGCCACATCAATCCACTTGAGCACTTGTTCCAACAGCTGCATGTTCTTCTGGCTGCCATGTGCAGACATGGCTATAAAAACGCTTCCAAACGCATGGCGGTGCTTGGCCTTGTCACATCATGCACCACTTACTTGCTCCTGCATTGATTTTCAATTAATGACTTCTTCCTCTCTCCTTGATCGGCAGCACCATTGGCCTCCGGGTCATCACGACCTTCCACTTGCTGCAAGTTCAGCTTCCTGTAAAAGAAAAGGGACAAAAAACAAAACAATGTAAACAAGGTTTGATGCAAATGCATAGCGCAGCGTGGCACCCCCATAATCATAAACCTGGGCGCCTCAGGGACTCACATGATGCAAATAGAAAGGTTATGGTTGTTGGTATTATAACACTATTGTTGGAGCTACAGAGACTCGCAAAGAGGCCAAAGAAACAGTTCATGATTCATGACATTATCACACTAGCGCACAGAGACTTACATGATAAAAAGACATGAAACGCTATCGCTAGTGCCACAGAAAGATGCACTTCAAATGCAGAGGTTTATTGCATACGTTTGGAGCTGTATCAAGCATTGTCAAAGGACTTATATGATTATTATGCAACTTGTGATGTTGTCATGATGTATCCTATGTTTTCTTGTTCCTGATCATAGTTCAAGAGAGTGTTCCATGATATGGCGGACAATTCAACCACCCCAGATGTTCCTAATCACTTGCCGCAAAGCATGTTGTATACTTCATGAACCCCTTCAAGCATACAAATCCTAAGAACAGAGTGTAGTTTCCAGGACATAACCTGTGCATTTATGGGTGAGATATAGACAACTTTAGACCAATGAATAATATGAGTACATTCATGAGGAGGCAGAGTTAATTGTTTATTTTTCATTGACAGATGACCAGTGCAGTATCTCTGCAACATCCTGAGGTACTGAAGCAGATGAACAGTGATCAGTGCTGATGCAGTCGTTCCGTGACCAGATGAAATCGAACCTGCTCTATGTCTCTCTCGCTCTTGTCAATCCCATTCCCCTCTTCCCCTCGAGTACTTACACCAGCGCAGAGTCTATCATCTTATGCTAAGGTTGGTGCTTGGGTGGAGAGGGGACTCAGCATCGCCCCATCGGAACCACTTCAGGTGAGTGGCACAGCCTAGAACGTTGACAGTAGCAATAAACTGGTTTCCACAAGGACACAATACCAGTCAACTTCACTATGTGAGATTGGGTAAATTTGTGTGTCTACTTGAAACATTGTTAATGACTTTCAGCCATTTGTATGTTTGAGAAAGGTATCTGATTTGTTTTATCTTTTATATTGGGCTAATTGGCTCATTTATGTGTCATATTGACTATGATTTCCAACTTTATGTATGCATATGATGTTATTCAGAGACTAATTTCAATGAATGAAGGAATGAAGGCCGTCGCCGATTGGATGAAGATCAGCCGACTAAAACTGAACACGGAGAAGACAGAGGTCCTCATCCTCGGCTCCAACCCCTCAGCCTGGGACGACTCCTGGTGGCCAACGACGCTGGGAGCAGCCCATACACCCACCGACCACGCACGCAACCTGGGAGTCATCCTCGACTCAACGCTCTCCATGGCCAAGCAAGTCAACGCAGTCTCATCCTCCTGCTTCAACACCCTCCGCATGCTTCGCAAGATCTACAGGTGGATCCCGACAGACACGAGAAGAACAGTCACCCAGGCCCTCGTCAGCAGCAGACTTGACTATGGGAACGCCCTCTACGTGGGAGCCCCGGCCAAGCTCATCAAGCGACTGCAACGCATACAAAACGCCTCCGCACGCCTGATCCTCGATGTACCACGCCACAGCCACATCACCCCCACCTGAGGAACCTGCACTGGCTCCCCGTCGACAGGAGAATCTCCTTCAAACTCCTCATCCACGCACACAAGGCACTCCACAAGACTGGCCCAGCCTACCTCAACAGACGACTCCTCTTCTACGTCCCCAACCGCCAACTCCGCTCCGCCGACCTCTCCCTCGCCACCGTCCCTCGCATTCGAAGAACCACCACCGGCGGCAGATCCTTCTCCCACCTCACCGCCAAGACCTGGAACACCCTTCCACTAAGCCTACGACAGACCCAAGACCTGCTGACCTTCAGGAGGCTACTCAAGACCTGGTTGTTCGACCAGTAGCAGCACCCCCCCCCCTTTTTTTTCCCCAGCGCCTTGAGACCCTCGCGGGTAAGTAGTGCGCTTTACAAATTCTGTGATTGATTGATTGATTAGCATATATCTCGACGGACATGTTTTTTTTCAGTTCATGTGGAGTTTTTTTAATTACTATTATTTCACTTTGTGTAGCCTGGATGCACATAGATGTTCATTCAATATTTATTTTGTTTAAGTCTTTTCATACATTGATTTCACCCATGAGGGTTTTAATCACATTCTGGTTTTCATCTACGTGCCTGGGAACACAAAATTAAAATGGGAGGTTTTGAGCATCATTTCAACAGTGTTCGGCGTTACGGTGTGACGTAGATTATAGATGAAAGGCAGTTTTATTGTTTTTCTATCATTTTGGTATAGGTTGCGGGCACAGCCGTCATTAGTAACTTTTCATGGTGTGTTGTAAATGTCAGTTTATGATCACAATGCCTATGGGAGTGAGCACACAAGTTACTAGTCATTTCTTTGGGGCGCTCACACATTGCCTAGTTTTTGCAGCGTTACTCAATCCTGGTGTATTTTTTAATGTACGGCACAATACACTGTGGTTGTGACAGTAAGATGACTATTGAGTACATTGTTTAGTGTAGACACAGTAATGGTCACAGTTAAGATATGCAGCACAATTTAAAGCATCAATATATGATATGCTGGGTGTTCAGCTCAAGTGCATTTTCTTATTTATATTATCTCTTTTGTTTTAGTTGGCCCCTGACGAAGGGTCTTAATGACATTCAAACTTTGATGATTTAATTTTTGGATGAACTGTGTAATTCAAATTCAATAAAAAATTGATTTAGCCTTATCTGCAGTTGTGGCTCAGTGCATCCTGGGACTGGTGAGCACACTCCTATCACCAGCTGCATTTAAGCAAAGACATAATGATGACATCTATGATCACACCCCAAAAGACATCATTGATGACACCACTGTTGACATCTTTCACCATACTGATGTTCAATTTACCCTGCAAACCAGTACAGCCTTTGAAATATGTAAATAGTTACTAAATGGCGCAAAATCATACAAAACATAAAATACATAAACATATGTGCTTATACAAAATAATTAGACTGTGGTAAACTGCCTACTACACACACACACAAACAGGGTTGGCCCATCTCTGAGAGTTTTCCATTTATTTTCTCTGTTGGCTGCCCTTTTCAGTAACTACCTTGAGGAATGACATTCCCACAGGTTACACTCACTCCCCTAACATGCAGTACTTAAAATAATAAATGTATAAATCTAATAGTTATAAATGTTATTATTACATGTATCTCAGACTATTCTATTCATTTAGTAATATAAAAGACTATGTAGAGTGGATGGTGAAGGAGTGAGTTATAGTTATAGCAGATTGTTCATAGATTTATAAGCAACATTTATCAAGGTGTATGAGGATTAAAGGTAGAAAGCAGTTGAATTTGGTATAAAATGGGATCTGTAACTATAGCTGTACAATTTTTAATGTTTGTGTAATTTACATTATTGGTTAATGTTAATAGAAAATAATGTTACCCTTACTATAAGTAAGCTTTAACAGAAGGTTTTCGCTTTAAATTGTATTGGTTTTGTTAAAGTGTTTGTTTTTTGTACACCTTGCTTTTGATTTCAGTTTCATTTTGTAGATTGGGTGACAGTAGTAGGTTTGTGAAATGAAATGAAATACCAGCATTTGTAAAGCGCACAGCTACCTCCGTAGAGGTGTCCCGGCGCTGGAGGCCATTGTGAAGATTAAGTGAGCTATTGCCCAGAGTCACAAGGTGCTGGGCTAACCTGCCGCCAGTGCCAGGGATCGAACCATGAGCCCCCGTGATCCAGAGTCAGCCGCCCTGGTCGCTGCACCACACCTCTTCCTGTGCTGTATTTGGGCTATTTTTGAAGCCCAAATGGAAATGTACTTTCATTTTTATAAAATATGTAATATTTGTATAATGTTTATGAATGTGTTTGTTTTTTGTTGTAATGAGTTTGTAATAATATGTAGTATTGAAGGATGTCACTTTTTAATATTTTGCAGGTATTTCAGTACCTCCTAGATACTGTCGTAGAGGTACCGTGGTACTTGCTGTTTTGTATAACACATTATCATTGGCTGTAGAGAGTGGTGAGCCTATCAAACAAGAAGTTGACATCTCTTTCTCAGTATTTCCAGTGAAAGGTTGAAGAAGAAGGCAGGTTTTACTGTGCTTTTGTTTGGAAGGAGTCCACTGTGCTATTTTTTTACAATTGCTGAACAGGAGCATCCTGATGTGGAGAAGTAGAACATAAAAGAGGAGCAGGCTTTACAGTTGATGGAAGAAGCGGATGTGAGTCATAAAAAAGTAAAATAATCAGTTGTGTGGCAGTTTTTTTGTATACCTATGGGAGAGTTGAACACACCTCTCAAAAAGATAATTTCTAGAATTTGAAGGGGTACTAGACAACAGTACTCATTTAGTACCTCCAGGATGATGTGAAAAAAATAAATATATATATGTATGTGTGCATATATATTACCTACTGGCGGTCGCCAGTAGGTAGTTATAGTTAGGACCTTGTTTCTATTCAAAAAGCATTTTTTCTTTTGCCAATATCTTTGGCGCCATTTGACGAATCTTTGCGAAACTTTCAAAACTAATGGTTTGCTCAGGTCAGCTCCTGTCTTGAAAGTTTCAGGGCAATTCGTCAAGCGGGGGCCGAGAAAAAAAGGGGGTCCCAAAACACGTTTTCCCCATGTTAATTTCCAAAGGAACTTTAGACACGGCTACAGCCCGAACTGCTGAACGGAATTACACCAAATATGGCAAAAAGTAGCTCTTGGTTCAGAAAGCGACCTATTTTTCAAGTGGTGTAAATCCATTCAGTAGTTCCTGAGAAATTCAAAAACAAAAAATATCGATATCTGAGAGCCGAGGAGGATTTGCGACTCCTCCAATGCATGAGCTTCATTCTGATTGGCTGCCAACACGCCAAACCAAGAAGTGCTGGCAGCCATCTTGTGACTCAGTAACCGAGTCACAAGAAAAGAGTAGAAAAAAGATAAAAAACAAGAAAAAGGGCAGGGTAGAAACAGCCTGACTCCCTAGGCAGTGTGGCTGAAACGGCACCTATCCAGGAGGCATCCTACTGCCCTCTTCCTGATGTTGGATCTCTTAATCTCACCCACACCCCCTGTCCGATTCAGGATATGAACAAGGCCCATTCCGAACCGCGAATAGGAGTGAAAAGCCTACTATGCAATGTTCGTTCCCTACCCAAGCACCACACCGAGATATGGGACTTACTATCCTCAATACAACCCCAGCTGGGCTTCCTGACTGAAACCTGGCTTAAACCCCACTCCGTCCCTTCCATCGCGCTTGCTATACCCGAAGGCTACAAAGTTATTAGAACGGATCGGGATAAAAAAGTAGGAGGTGGCATTGCTATAGTGCATAAAGATAATATTAAAGTTGCCACACTAGACCAGCGCTGCAACTCTAGTATGGAAATCCTAATCTTTCGTATAGATTTCTCCTCCCAAATTAGTTGGAAGGGAGCCTTGGTCTATCGACCCCCTGGACCTTTAGCTGATTTCTCGCTGCACCTCACTGAATTGATAGCTCCCCATGTGATTGCGTGCAGCAACTTTCTACTTTCTACTACTAGGGGATTTTAACATTCATAGCGAATGCCTCTCTAATGCCGAGTCTCAAACTCTCTTAACTGACCTAGCCCTCTTGGGCCTGCTTAAGCACAATGAAGGCCCTACGCACACAGCTGGCCACACACTAGATATCATCTTTTCAAACTCGCATAGAGTTCAATGCCAGCCCCGCAACAACTTCCCTGGACCGACCATGCGATGATTGAATTCTCCATACAAAACACAAGAAAGGTGAGGGGATCTAACCCTATGACTTACTCCCCCGCAGACAATGGCAGAAAATCACCCCGGAGAACTTCCAAGCCACCTTTGTAGCCCCTGAGAATTTAGCCTTGGATAACATAGAGGAAGCCTTGACCAAATTTAATTCGGCTGTTTCTACAGCCATTGACCATCTCGCCCCATTGAAATTATTACCAAGTCATCCTAAACGCCCCCAAGAAGTCTGGTTCACACCTACGTTGCGAGCACAGAAGCAACTCTGTAGGAAATTCGAGAGGTATTGGCGTACCACTCACGAAGAAAGAGACAAAGAGAGATTTCTGACCGCCCTGTCCAGCTACCATAAAAATATAAAAATTGCACGTAAAACCCATATAGCATCACAGTTAGCCCTAGCTGACAATTCCTCCAAAACATTACACCGCATTTTGCAATCATTTACTAATCCTAAGGCCTGTGAGAACACCGAGGAACCTACTCAATTACTGTGTGACGATATTTCAAAATACTTCTCCAATAAAATAGAGCTTATCTATGATAAAATTGTCTCATCAGGAAACAGCCATTAGGTTTACAGATACCTGACCAACAAGAACAGACACCTTTACAACTACTGGAGTGTTTTCCGCCTTTAACTCTGGGAGAGGTAGAGTCTCTGATTCACAAAGTGAAGTCAGGGTCCCCTTCTGATTTTATTCCTGCCAAAGTGATCACCTCTCTGGCCCACCAACTGTCTCCCTCAATTGAATCTCTCTTTAATCTCTCTCTGAGGGAGGGCCTTGTTCCATCAGAATGGAAAACAGCCCAAGTTAGGCCCATTCGTAAGAACACCAAGATCCCTCTAACTGATCTCTCGAATCTACGCCCCATCTCACTTCTTCCTTTCCTGAGCAAACTATTGGAGAAACATGTCAATAAACATCTCTCCAACCATGTCGAACTCTCTGGCTGTTTAGACCACTCCCAGTCAGGCTTTAGGCCCAAATACAGCACCAAATCGGCACTGCTAGAAGTCACAGATAACATCAGGATGACCCTTGATAAAGGCCATTCCACGATTCTGGTGCTGCTGGACTTATCTGCCGCGTTCGACACGGTTTCGAATCATATATTGCTCAGGAGATTGAAGGAGATTGGTCTAAGGAACACCGCCCTTCAATGGATGATGAGTTTCCTAACAGCGCGCTCTCAGACAGTCAACCTAGGTCCATATCGATCGGCTCCGATGGGATTGTCCAAGGGAGTACCTCAAGGCTCATGTTTGAGCCCCACATTGTTCAACATCTATGTTGCCCCCTTGGCCAATCTCCTGAGGACATACGGATTTACTCCGATATCGTATGCCGACGATACACAGCTGCTATTCCCATTCAAAGAACTAACACCCTCTGTACAGTCGACATTCGCCTCAGGTATGAGAGCCATCTCCCACTGGATGAAGAGTAACTTCCTCCAGTGCAATGTTGGGAAAACTGAGATCCTGCTTTTTGGTGAGGCTTCCCGGGCTTGGACACCGGAATGGTGGCCGTCTGACCTGGGTACCCCCCCCGTTCCCAAATCCACTGTAAAAAACCTAGGTGTTCGTTTGGATCAGTCATTAACCCTGAAGGAACATGCGACTCAGACTGCAGGCTCCTGCTTTTATACCTTAGGCCTGCTTCGCCGAGGCTTCCCTCTGCTTCCTGATTCTACACGGAAGACCCTGACTCAGGCACTTGTCTTAAGCCGTCTGGACTACTGTAATGGTCTGTTGATCTCTGCGAATGAGGTCTCGCTCAACAGATTGCAAGTAGTCCAGAACACTGCGGCACGACTGGTCCTTAATGCCCCCCCAAGAACTGCCTCACGACCCCTCTTGCAGCAGCTCCACTGGCTCCCAATACGGCAACGGGTAAGATTCAAAATCTGCTGTATCATTCATAAAGCGCTGTTCAACCTTGGCCCTGCCTACTTCATGAAGAAATTCACCCCTTATCTTTCCTTGAGATCTCTACGCTCAGAATCCAAACATCTCCTGATGGTGCCCCGAGTCATGAAGACCAGATCGGGGGGAAAAGCCCTCTCCTATCTAGGCCCTAAGTACTGGAATGAGCTCCTCCTTCCTCTAAGACAATGTCCCGACCATCTTCAGTTTAGGAAACTGCTAAAAACCACCCTTTTCCACTTCTGATTCAGGTATAGCTGTACCACTTCACGTTGCACGCCCGAAGCGCAGAGATACCCCTTCGGGGGTCGATTCAGGCGCTATATAAATAAATAAATAAAATAAATAAATAGGTCTGCTCAGGGGGTCCCACATGGACCCCCAGGACCAAAAAAAGCATTTAAAAAAAATATTTTCAGCCGAATTCGCCCTGGGTGCACGAATCCGTCTGAAAACATTTTAAAAAAACAAAGCGCGGGCTCCCGCGCTTTGTTGCTTTTAATCCCCCAGGTGGGCCAGGTCCCAGGGGCAATGATTCATTGTTATGTGGGGGCCCACCACCTCCCCGGGGCTTGCACACAAAAAATGTGTGAGGTGGCTTCTGCCCCCCCAGGCTGCCCCGGGGACCACCACCTCCCTGGGGCACTGAGTTAATAAATGTGGGGGCATCATGGGCCCTCCAAGCCCCGGGGACAACCACCTTCCTGAGGCACTGAATATATAAATACGGGGGTCCGCAGCAGACCCCCATCCCCGGGGACCACCACCTCCCCGGGGCTTCAAACTTGCTGGGAGGGGGTCCGCGTGGCCCCCTCCTGAAGCCCTAGATGGCCCTGGGGACCGCCACCCCCAGGGTCGGCTCCTGCAATGTCCCAGGGTGCCCGCCCTGCCATAGCAAACACTGCTTTGCTTCTTGAAAGCAAGAGCAGGAAACCTGCTCTCGCTTCCAAGAAGCAAAGCAGAATTGCTTTTGGACAAGAGGAGCTGCATGTTAGCAGCTCCCCTTGCCCAAAAGCAATGCTGACTCCCGCAGGAGGCGGGGAGCCGGCTGAGACCGCGGGGGCATTGGGGCTCCCCCCACAGCCCCCAATGTAAGGCCAGGCCCAGGGGGATGGGGTCCCCAGGGCCATAATTGGCCTCAGGAGGGGGCCACGTGGCCCCCCTCCCAAAAAAATAAATCAATGAAGTCTGGCAAGGCCCCAGGGGATGAGGTCCCCAGGGCCAATAGTGGCACAGGGAAGGGGGGCCATGCGGGCCCCCCTCCCTTATACATATATTTTTTTTTAAACGAGGCCAGGCGCTGGGGGATGGGGTCCACGGGGCCAAAAGTGGCCCAGGGAAGAGGGGCCACGTGGCCCCCCTCATGTTAAAATTTAAAAAAAAACAAAGAGGCAAAGCCCCCGGGGATGGGGTCCCCAGGGCCACAAAAGGCCTCAGGAGGGAGGCCGCGCGGTCCCCCTCCTTTAAAAAAAATAAATGAATACAAATATATGGCCATGCCCCGGGGTATGGTGTCTCCGGGGCATAATCGGCCTCGGGAAGGGGGCCGTGTGGGCTCCTTCCCGTTTTTTAAAAATTATTTTAATAAAAAATGGATCAGGCCTTGGGGGATGGGGTCCCCAGGGCCCAAAATCTATTAAGAGAAGGGGGGCCACACAGCCCCCCTTCTAAAAAAAGAAAAAGAAAGGAGAAGCCGGCATCTCACCAGAGGCCCTGCCCCCTCCCTGCATCACTCTGCAAATGTGCCTCCTGGCACATGCTGGGTTGGGGGTTTAAGTCCCCTTGAATACTGAGGGTCCCTGGGGGCCAACTAGCCCACCAGGTACCTCCAGTAAGCACCACACAGTGGGATTGCTGAGATGTGGTCTGAGACCACACCCCTTTATACAACACTCTGCAAACGCTCCTCTTGGCACATTATTGGTGGGGCGATGAGTTCCTCTTGTGTCCTGAGGACCTCAAGACTAAAGTGGACTTCATCCCCTGAGCATCAGTGCGCCAGGAGGCGCGTTTGCAGAGTGGTGTAAAAAGGAGGCTTGGCCTCGGACCACTCTCAGCAATCCATCTGTGTGGGGCTTACTAGAGATAACAGGAGGGCTAGTTGGCCCCCAGGGACCCTCAGGAGGCAAGGGGACTTCATCCCCTAACCAAGAGCGTGCCTGGAGGCGTGTTTGAGGAGTGGAGGAGAAAGGGGGCGTGGCCTGTGTCCACCTCTCAGGAATCCCACTATCTGGGGCTTACTGGAGGTATCAGGTAGGCTAGTTGGCCCCTAAGGACCCCCAGCAGCGAAGGGGACTTTAATCCCCATCGAAGAGCGCACCAGGGAGTGCATTTGCAGACTGGTGGTCAAAGGGCGCGTGGCCTGCTATGAGAATTTAGCAATCCTGCTGTGTGTGGGACTTACTGGAGGTAATAGGAGGGGTAGTTGGCCCCTAAAGATGTCCTTGGAGGCCAACTACTCCTCCTGTTACCTCCAGTAAGTCCCACATAGTGGGATTGCTAAGAGGTCTTTAGAGGCCACGCCCCCCTTTCTCTACCACTCTGCAAACGCGCCTCTTAGCACACTACGGGTTGGGGGATGAAGTCCAGTTTACTCCCGAGGGACTTTGGGGGCCAAGAAGCCCTCCTGGTACCTCCTGTAAGGAGAGGAATTATGTGGTATGGTAGTCTATGTTGTGGAGTGGTAACCTCAGGTTTAGTCTTCCTCGATTCCATAGAAGCTAAATTATAAACTCAATGAGACAAAAAAAAGGAACCACTGAGGAGCACTTCTGGACCTAGTCAGAGGTATGAGCAGGGCCACTGGAATTATGCGACTGTTTGGCTGCATCGACTTTCGCACAATTATACATTTTCCGCATTTGCCACATAATCCATCATCTGCTGCATAATCTGCAGATTTGAACACAAAAAACCTTGTTTCTAGTTCAAACGGCTCAAACGTTACCAAAAATGCAGCGACAAGTGTTACAGCACAGGTGGAAGGCCCTTTGCAAACCTGGAATGGCCACCTGTTACTTATTGTTTAATGTGGGTGTTAAATTGGTACTAATGGTGTGTAAAGCACTCTTGCTTCTTTATGCGCCTCTCTTGCCTCTTTCTGCATTTCTGTTGCTTCTTTCTGCACCTTTCTTTCTTTTTCTGCACTTCCCTTGCCTCTTTCTGCACATCTCTACTACTTTCTGCTCCTCTCTTGCCTTTTTCTGCACATCTGTTGACTCTTTCTGCACCTCACTTGCTTCTTTCTGCACCCCTCTTGCCTCTTTCTGCACCCTTCTTCCCTTTTTCTGCACCTCTCTTGCCTGTTTCTGCACCTTTCTTGCCTCTTTCTGCACTTCTCTTGCCTCTTTCTGCACCTCTAGTGCTTCCTTCTGCAGTTCTCTTGACTCTTTCTGCACCCCTCTTGCCTCTTTCTGAAACTCTGTTGCTACTTTCTGCACTTCTCTTCCCTCTTTCTGTACCCCTCTTGCCTCTTTGTGCAACTCTGTTCCTTCCTTTTGTACTTATTTGTTTCTTTCTGCACCCCTCTTGCCTCTTTTTGCACCTCTGTTGTTTCTTTCTGCACCCCTCTTCCCACTTTCTGTACCTCTCTTGCCTCTGTCTGTACCCCTGTTCCCTCTTTCTGCACCTCTTTTGCCTGTTTCTGCAACTTTCTTGCCTCTTTCTGCAGTTCTCTTGCCTCCTTCTGCACCTCTGTTGCTTCTTCCTGCACTTCTATTGCCTCTTTCTGCACCTCTCTTGCTTCTTTCTGCACCCCTGTGGTCTCTTTCTGCACTCATCTTCCCTCTTTATGCACCTCTCTTGCTTCTTTCTGCACCCTTCTTCCCTTTTTTGCATCCCTCTTGCCACTTTCTGCAATTCTCTTGCCATTTTCTGCACCTCTCTTGCCTCTTTCTGCACCTCACTTGCTTCTTTCTACACTTCTCTTGCTTCTTTCTACACCACTGTTGCTTCTTTCAGCAATTCTCTTGCCCCTTTCTGCACTTCTCTTGCTTGTTTCTGCATCTCTCTCGTGTCTTTCTGCATCTCTGTTGCCTCTTTCTGCACCTCACTTGCTTCTTTCTGCACCCCTCTTGCCTCTTTCTGCACCACTCTTTCCTCTTTCTGCACCTCTCTTGCTTCTTTCTGCACCCCTGTTCCCTCTTTCTGCACATTTCCTGCCTGTTTCTGCACCTCTCTCGCCTCTTTCTGTACCTCTGTTGCTTCTTTCTGCACTTCTCTTGCCTCTTTCTGCACACTTTGTGCCTCTTTCAGCACCTCTGTTGCTTCTTTCTGCACTTCTCTTCCTTCGTTCTGCACCCCTTCAGCCTCTTTCTATATCCCTCTTGCCTCTTTGTGCACATCTCCTACCTCTTTCTGCACCTCTCTTGCCTCTTTTTGCACCTTTGCTGGTTCTTTCTGCACTGCTCTTGCTTCTTTCTGCACCTCTTTTGCAAATTTCTGCATCCCTCTTGCCTCTTTCTGCACCAATTTTGCCTCTGTGTGCACCTCTCCTGCCTTTTTCTGCAGTTCTCTTGCCTCTTTCTGCACCTCTTTTGCTTCTTTCTGTACCTTTCTTGCCTCTTTCTGTACCTCTCTTGCCTATTTCTCCACCTCTCTTGCTTCTTTCTGTACTTCTCTTGCTTCTTTCTGCTCTGCGCTTGCTTCTTTCTGCACCTCTCTTGAAAATGTATGTATCCCTCTTACCTCTTTCTGCACCCCCTCTATTCTCTTACTGCACCTTTCTTGCCTGTTTCTGCACCTCTCTTGCCTCTTTCGGCACCTCGGTTGCTTCTCTCTGCACTTCTCATGCCTCTTTCTGCACCCCTCTTGCCTCTTTCAGCACCTCTGTTGCTTCTTTCTGCACTTCTCTTGCTTCTTTCTGCACCCCTCTTGCCTCTTTCTGTACCAATTTTGCCTCTGTGTGCACCTCTCCTGCATTTTTCTGCAGTTCTCTTGCCTCTTTCTGCACTTCTTTTGCTTCTTTCTGTACCTTTCTTGCCTCTTTCTGTACTTCTCTTGCCTCTTTCTGCACCTCTGTTGGTTCTTTCTGCACTGCTCTTGCTTCTTTCTGCACCTTTGTTGCAAATTTCTGCATCCCTCTTTCCTCTTTCTGTACCCCTCTTCCATCTTTCTGCACCTCTCTTGCCTCTGTCTGCATACCTGTTCCCTCTTCCTGGACCCCTTTTGCCTGTGTCTGCAACTCCCTTGCCTCTTTCTGCAGTTCTCTTGCTTCTTTCTGCACCCTTCTTCCCTTTTTCTGCACATCTCTTGCCTCTTTCTGCACCTCTCTGGCCTGTTTCTGCATATCTCTTGGTTCTTTATGCACTGCTCTTGCCTCTTTCTACACCTCTCTTGCCTCTTTCTGCACCTCTTTTGCTTCTTTCTACACTTCTTTCTCCTCTTTCTGCACCCTTCCTGCCTCTTTCTGCACCTCTGTTGCTTCTTTTTGCACTGTTCTTGCGTCTTTCTGCACCCCTCTTCCCTCTTTCTACAATTCTCTTGCCTCTGTCTGCACCCCTGTTCCCTCTTTCTGCACCTCTTATGCCTGTTTCTGCAACTCTCTTGCCTCTTTGTGCAGATCTCTTGCTTCCTTCTGCACCTATGTTACCTCTTTCTGCACCTCTCCTACCTCTTTCTGCACCCCTCTTGCCTCCTTTTGCAACTCTGTTGGTTCTTTCTGCATCCCTCTTGCCTCTTTCTGCACCCCTCTTCCCTATTTCTCCACCTCTCTTGCTTCTTTCTGCACTTCTCTTCCTTCTTTCTGCACTGCTCTTGCTTCTTTCTGCACCTCTCTTGCAAATTCATGTATCACTCTTACCTCTTTCTGCACCCCTGTTCCCTCTTTCTGCACCTTTCTTGCCTGTTTTTACACCTCTCTTGCCTCTTTCGGCACCTCTGTTGCTTCTTTCTGCATTTCTCTTGCCTCTTTCTGCACCCCTCTTGCCTCTTTCCGCACCTCTGTTGCTTCTTTCTGCACTTCTCTTGCCTCTGTCTGCACACCTGTTCCCTCTTTCTGCACTCTTTTGCCTGTTTCTGCAACTCTCTTGCCTCTTTCTGCAGTTCTCGTGCCTCCTTCAGTACCTCACTTGCCTCTATCTGCACTTATCTTGCTTCTTTCTGCACCCTTCTTCCCATTTTCTGCACATCTCTTGCTTCTGTCTGCACATCTTTTGGTTCTTTCTGCACTGCTCTTGCCTCTTTCTGCACCCCTCTTGCCTCATTCTGCACCTCTTTTGCTTCTTTCTGCACTTCTCTCTCCTCTTTCTGCACCCCTCCTGCCTCTTTCTGCACCTCTGCTCCCTCTTTATGAATTTCTCTTGCCTCTTTCTGCACATCTGTTGCTTCTTTCTGCACTTCTCTTGCCTCTTTCTGCACCCCTCTTCCCTCTTTCTGCACCTCTGTTGCTTCTTTCTGTACTTCTCTTGCTTCTTTCTGTACCTCTCTTGCTTCTTTCTGCACCTCTCTTGCCTCTTTCTGCACCCTTCTTCCCTCTTTCTGCACCCTTCTTCCCTCTTTCTTCACCTCTCTTGCCTCTTTCTGCACACACAGGGCTACTTTTAAACTGACCTTAGGCTCAGCAGTGCATACATGCAAGTGCAGAAAAGGGCTGCTGGCCTCTAAACTGCCATGCCCTTTTATATGCTAGGGACTTAGAGGTAGTTTTGATCCCCCTGCCCTATTATGTACTAGGGCCTTACATTGGAGGTCATGCCAATCACAGGGGTACCCCAACCTATAGTGTACCCTAGTGTATGTAGGTGTTTTCACTGTATTCTAAGTGTCTTTCAGCATAGCACTGGCTCCGGGCCTGGTTAGGCAGAGCCCAGAGTCAGTCATAGTCAGTTACCACCAGTATCAGTCAGCAAAATGTTGGGGGGTAGCCAGGGCACAGGATGACTTTGCAACAAGGCCTCTTTCTGTACCTCTGTTGGTTCTTTCCGCATATCTCTTGCTTCTTTCTGTACCTTTCTTCCTCTTTCTGGACTTCTGTTTCCTCTTTCTGCATTTCTCTTGCTTCTTTCTGCACCTTTCTTCCTCTTTCTGCACATGTCCTACCTCTGTAGGCATAGTGAGAAATTAGCATTTAAAAAACCTTTGAAATTCACTGAAAAAACCATAGGTTTTAGGGACGTTATAGTTAGAAATTAGCAGTTAAAAAACCTTTGAAATTCGCTGAAAAAAACATAGGTTTCAGGGACGTTATAGTTAGAAATTAGCATTTAAAAAACCTTTGAAATTCACTGAAAAAACAATAGGTTTCAGGGATGTTATAGTTACAAATTAGCATTTAAAAAACCATAGAAATTCACTGAAAACACCATAGGTTTCAGGGACGTTATAGTTAGAAATTAGCATTTAAAAAACCATAGAAATTCACTGAAAAAACCACCGGTTTCAGGGACGTTATAGTTAGAAATTAGCATTTAAAAATACCATAGAAATTCACTGAAAAAAACACAGGTTTCAGGGACGTTGTAGTTAGTTGGACATTTCACTCGTACAAAACCAGAGAAATTCGGCCGTTATAGTTAGTTGAGCTAACTATAACTTGCGCCCCTGCAATGCAATGCTGATGACATCACATATTATATCACTCATGACATGATCAGTGACATCACTGATGACATCACTGATGACATCTCAAATGACCTCACAGATGACATCATCCAGAGACTGGGTGATTTTTAAAAGTTTAAGAATGTTTTATATATATGCCAAGGTATATTGAAGAATGAGTGGGTGTATGAGTTAAGTTATTTCTTAAAAATATATGTGGACATTTGCAAAGATTACAAAATAAAGAAATACAATTATTACTATGAGAAACAATAAGAGTGGACAAAGTGTACATTGTAAGAACAGAAACGATTGTAAGAAAGATGGACAAACCTTAACCAGGAGACAGAAGCAGTTTAAGGAAATCAGAGCCAGAATGTTTCATAGTAGAGTGGTTGTAAATCTTCTGAGAAATTTGAAACGTATAGAAGAAGGAGAGATGCACTTAAACAGAAAGAACGAGTTGAGGGAATAGTTGATAAGGCCTTTGCTTTGAAGAGGAAGCTTTTAATGTTGATTCTAAATAGAATGAAGACTCTTGACAACATAGTGTTGGGCATGAGGAGCAAAACCAAATAAGTACTTTACAAGGTGTGGATCCTTGCAAACTGATAAAGCATACACATTTGCAGGGACACTCACTAGCTTGTTTATCAAAAAAAGTGTGCCAAAGCACCTTTTATCATTTTAGGATGTTAGCTGTACACCAGTCAACAATGCAAACTTTAGTTAGGAGGTTGTACTATGTGAAAACTCCTGCTTTATGTTTGGCAGAAATGAATTGGACACTTTTGCATGATACTCTGGCAGAGGTAGAAAAGGCTTGTGATGATGTGCAGTTTAATTTCTTTGATACACAACAAGACTGTTGGGAAATTAAATACTTGATAGCAGGAGGAGTTGCTGAACAGGACACAGTTACTACAGTTGATAGTTTTGAAGAAGAGATTCCAACATTTAAGTCAATATGTTCTGAAAAACCAGAGTATGTTTGTATATGTTGTCTACGCACTCACTACAAGAATCAAACACGGACTGTTGACTTATATTTAAAAAGTGAAAAAAAGAGAATAATGATAACTGGCAAAAATGTGCACTGTACTTATTTGTAGAAGAACGCTTTCACTTGTCCACACCACAAGTTATATGTAAGTACTGCTACAATAAATTAGAGGATAACAAAATGCCTGCTAGACCTGTGAATAACATGTTAGAACTGTTTCCCATTCCAGAAGCACTTCAAGGTTTAAATATTTATGAGTCCATTCTTATCAAAACTAAACATCCATTTCAAGCTATAGTACGTATGGAGCCAAAGACAGACAAGTTCCCAACAGAGCTGCAGAAAGGTCTAACAGGTAGAGTATTTGCCATTAGATGTCAAGAGAAACATAGAGACTGTAGGGGTAGATAGAGATTTAGAGGAAGGACGTGTAACTTTTGTAAATGGTTTGCCTACCAAGAACAAGAAGATATGGCAGAGTTAGTAAATGTTACCAAAGTTAAAAAAGCAACTTTATATCTGGTACAAAACAATGTTTACTATAGAAATGTGGAAAACCTGCAAGATATCACACATATGGAGGATCAGACATTTCCATCAACAGGTCAGATTGAGAAGGTGGATCAGCTACAACAGAAGAAATTTATGAACATTATAGCATCCACCATTTGCATTCTAAAGAGGTTATTGGTGATGCCATTGAGCTGTTTCAAATGAAGTAGGCAAAAGGAGCTCCATTAAGTGTGCGGTAAAAAAGTTTAGAAGCTCGGTGTTTTCTACATCTTCTTCCTACTGGAGTAGGTGGCAGGTGTGACTAGCAGTCTGTGCAAATACCTGAAGCTGAGTATAGATCTAGTAGACTTTATTTAGAGGTTCCTAGATTTCATCAGTGTATTCCCTATATATTTCACCTATTATTTGAGAGTGACTTGTCTGGTCTCTCATATGCCTTGAATCATATTCTAAAAACAGGAGTTAATTTGCAGAATATATCAGCAAGAGAAATTTTGGAGAAAGTTCAAGGAAAAGATGAGCATTTGGAATACAATGTAATAAACCTAATGGCATGTCAGCATGGGACTAATGAATATTGATATCGGTGTCATGGTGAACTCAAGTGCATGTTGAGGAACCTTGGAACACCTACTTGGTTCCTGACGCTGAGTTATGCTGAATATGCATGGGATGACCTGCTAGAATTCTTGCAGGAGGAAAATTCAAATATAAAAGACACCAGGAGAACTGTGCCCTCTAGACCCTGCACATGTTTACAGATATTTTAATCACAGATTTCAAGCACAGTCTTTCACCTTGAAAAAAACAAAACCTCTTGGTGAAGTGATTGATTTCTTTTGGCAAAAAGAGTACCAAGCCAGAGGTGCTCCCCATACTCACATGCTGTTGTGGGTAAAAGATGCTCCAGAGTTTGGAACAGACAGTGATGAGTCTGTTTTGTCTCTTATTGAGCAGCATGTAACTTGCTCCATCCCAAAGGAGAGTAGTGACAACAAATGAAAACAACAAGTTCTATGATTCCAAAATCATAGATGCGGAAAATACTGTCAGTGAAAATACAGAGCAGAAGGGAAGATATCATTTCGGATTCCCACGACCTGTCATCTCACAAGGAAAAGTCAGCGGCTTTTTGTCTGCAGTCAGACATACACTCACAAGGAAATTACTGAAAAATACATACAACCTAAGAACAAAAGAGGCCTCCAAGTACATTAATAACCTCAACCCTGTCATTCTAAAGATGTGGAATGCTAACATGGATGTACAGTTTGTTGCAGACAACTCAATTGCTTAGCTCGGTATATTACATCTTATATAACAAAGTCAGAGAAAACTGAGATGAAGGAGATGTGGGAGGAGATTTCAGATGAAAAGAGTCTTATGAAGAAATTGTACAGTTTTAGTTTGAAAATGCTTTCTCACAGAGAGATAGGCTCCTATGAATGTGTGGACTAGATAAGCTCAGCAGGTTTGTTTTCTAAATCTAGAGGAGTTCTATGGGTGAGTTTAGGGCTTGCTAACACTTGTAACAGAGTACTGAAATCTTTTCCTGAAATTCAATATCATGCGGAATTTGAGCCACATAGTACAGATATCTTGAAGTGTAACTTGCTGGATACGCAGTATCCAAGAAGTAGGCCTCATCGGGAAAGGGTGTGTCTCTATGAAATACTTCAACATTATACTTTCAGAAGTAATGTCATTGAAGACATAGATAAAGGTAAATTTGCTGTGGCTGGATGTGAAGGATGTTTGGTTAGACATAGCAAAGGAAATGTAAACAACCATCGAAAGCTAAGTTGACAAACTCCAGACAAAAGAGAGTTTTTCTATTTAGCCTTGTTACAGTTGTTTAAGCCATGGTGAACTGAAAGTAAGCTACTTGGAGAATTTGACTGTATTGAAGACTCATTCAACGCTGTGAAAGACATTGAGTGCTCTGTGTTTCCAGTGTATCTTCACATGTTGAGAGAATAGATTGAACAAGAAGAAACAATTGCTGCTGAGATAGCAAGAGAGAGTTCTCAGAGCAGTCAAAGTTCAGCACCTGGAAGTCAAGATCTTCTTGCACAGGCAATCATTGAAAATGAAGCTGCAATAGCTATGAATGAGGTGGCGAATACTATGCAGGAAGTAAGGTGGGAAATAGCGGATATAAACCTACTAATAAAACATGGATTTCTCCATGAGAAAAAACGTGTGCATGTTGTACATATAAACCAGTTCTATTGTACGTAAGTGGTCACGCTGAAACTGGAAAAAGCTTCTTGATTAAAGTACTGACAGGTTACCTAAAGAAGTTAACAGATTCCAATTAGTCATGTGTAGTCACTGCACCAACCGTAGTAGCTGCTCATAATGTTAAAGGAGTTACCCTTCATCAATAATTAATGCTGCCTGTCAAACATGACAACAAATTACAATACATCAATTTATCTGGTGATGCTTGTCATGAAGTGGCAAGAGTATTAAAGAAATGAAAGCTACTAATTATTAATGAAGTCAGCATGGTGTCTAACCTAATGTTAGCTTTCATACATTTAAAAAAGCAGCAAATATTAAAAACTGACTACGTTGTACTTTTTGGAGGAAAATACTTAATAGTCTTTGGAGACCTGCTACAACTAACTCCCATAAAAGGACAACCTGTATTCAAGACACTACAACATAATGAAACAAGGAATTCACTAGGAAGTATTGGAAATGTAAACGTTCAGAAAAAATTTCAATACAAAGAGTTAATCCAAATTATGTGCCAAGCATCAAATTTGCATTATGGAGATATTCTAAAGGACATAAGAGTGGGAGTCCTCACAAAAGAGGGAAAGACGGTATTACAAACCTGTCTCATCAAAAATTTGTTTCCAAGTAATGTTTAAGCTGCTGAATTAATGTATAATTTTGTTAAGGAAGAGAAGTCTATTGTTTGATGCCAACTCTTGAGAAGTGTAGTAAATTCAATTAACAATTACTGCAACTGGAAAAAGAAGAGATCGTCAAAATTAGAGCAAATGATAAAATGGAACATCAAGGGGTTACAGTGCTACTAACAGAAAAACTGCAATCAAAATTGGATAGTTTATATAAGACTGAGTTGAAAGCTTCAGGATTAGAAAAACAGTTACGTATCTGTAAAAATTGTCATGTAATCTTACGTCGTAATTTAAATGTTAAAGATGGGCTAGTGAATGACCCAATGGGTAAAGTGATGAAATTTATTAATTATCCAAACAGAAATTATGTGGAATACTTAGCCATAAAATTTGATGATATTGCTAAAGTTAAGCAGATTGGTAGATGCGTTGTTTATTTCCTACTTGTGAAAGGCTTGTATGTCCAGTAAAATCAGTTCCCAGTGTCTTTAGCGTATGCAGTAACTATTCACAAATCACAAGGTTTAAGTGTAGATACAGGTCTTGTTAATATTGGTAGAAGTGTATTCAAAGAAGGAATGTCATATTCGCGAATAAGCACATTGTCTGGTTTATTTATGATTGATTTTGATGAGAAGAAAGTAGGTGTTGATGTGAGTGTTTAACAGAGTATAATCGATTAAGAGCACAATATGCTCCTTATTTAGGCCAGTATCCTGTGGTTCAAAAAGCAATACTATGTACAAAGTGGAACATATCAAAGCAGTCTATCAACGTTGAACAGAAAGATGAACAAAAAGAAAAACAACAAGGAGGAAAGAAAAGAAAACTATAGCACAATGAAGAAATAGAAGGGTATCATTTTGATAATAAATCTGGAGTGAACTGTTATGGTAATGTAGTGTTAAATGCAGTATATCACTTGCCTCATTTCACAAATTTTATTAAAGAAAACCTAGATAAAAGAATGTCTTCACAATTGTGCAGTTAATTTGAAGAATTCAGAAGTGACAGAAGTATCATACATTCTGCTACTGGAATAAGAAAACTCGCCTTTGACTGTACTGGATCAGTAGTGTTCTCTCAAAATCTTCACCAGGATGCTCAAGAATTTCTAATGGTAATGCCAGGACTATTTGACTAAGAAGATGTGCATAATGACTTATTTGGTTTAACTAATAAATGGACCCCTAACTGTGAAATTTATGTCTAGCACTGAAATCAATTCAGAACGATTCATCTACTTGACATTACCAGATTGTAAAGCTGTGCCCTTTGAAAATTTAACTACAAATGCCCATCAAAATATGACCTGTCCAAACTGCAGATCAGAACTTAGGCATACGTTGTTTTTACAAAGGTATGGAAAATATGTCATAGTCATGCTACAATAATGCAGAGTGGATGGTACTAAATTAGGAACTGAAATTACAAACTTTAAAGCTACACAAATTTCCATCTCAAAAAGAACTTTCACAACTATAGCAATCATATTTCATGAAGGAGTTAATATAACCTCTGGACACTACAAAATATTTTTAAGATGGCAAACAGAATGGACAGAGTGCAATGACATACAAGTGACATTCAAATCGAGACTACCTAAAAAGATGCCAAACCCATATCTGCTATTTCTAGAACCGAAGTTTTAAGGAGAATCTAGGATAAGAAAATGTGGTATTGTGTTGACATATATATGGATCACGTGTTTCTGAGACATTATTCGGCCTATTAGGTGTATTGTCTACAGTAAGCTGTTAGAAATGAAGGACTCTTTTTAACTGTGGGAAGAAAATGTATAACACGTTTGAGGACTTCATTGTGTTACTACAGATAAAAAGTAAATGGAGGTACTATAATACCAGTAGCCTTAAGTTGCAAGTGAAAATTCTCTTCACCGCTAAAAATAATGTCCCTTTTTGTTTCTGATACAGCAACTTTATGTTTTTCGTACATGGACCAAGAATCAGTGATGATGTTTACAAAGGGATATTAAAAAATGAAGACTGCCTCATAATTGTTGGACATCTTGTAACAGATATAAAAATATCAAAAATATTTTTATTATATAGATACTTTCATTAAGGTAGTAACCTATCAACAAGCCAGTATTTTAAAACCTGTAGTGAGTGCAGTGAACAGTATAACATAGTTGTAATGATGTACTGTGCACATTTGTTTTTTTCTTTTACAATCCATTGATTGTTTTTTCCCACTGTAAAATGATGATGCTTCCTACAAAGCACTGTTGAAAGTGAAGAAGTATGAAAGCTAAAAACAGTTAAAAAAAACTGTATAAAAATTGTCTATGTTAAATTCAAGTTTTGGTTAAAAAATATTGTATGTTGTTTGGTTGCTTAATGGCAGAGTGAAATTTAATACATTTAAGTCTGTTTATATTTTTTCACAGTAGTTGGAGGTCAGGATATATTACGTGTGTCAAATCAATAATCTAGTGATGGATTCATCGAGTCACTACTCATATACTCATCCCATTTCCCAGGCACAACAGTTGTACTCGTCCAATCACCCAGCCACTGGCAGTCATCCAATAACTCATGTACTGTACTTCAATTCATCCAATCTCCCAGCCAGTACTCAGGTACTCATCCAATCACCCAGGCGCTACCCATGGAGTAATGCCTTCACTTAGAAACTACTAATGTAGTTATGGAGTCACCCAGGCACTACGCTTGCAGTCATCCAATCACCCAGGCATTGCCCATAGAGTCATGCATTCACTCAAGCAGTACCTATGCAGTTATACAATCACCCAGGCACTACACTTGCACTTATCAATTCACCCAGGCACTACCCATGCATACATCCAATCACCTAGAAAAAAACACTTGCACTCATCAATTCACTCAGGCACTACTCATGCACTCATCCAATCACCAAGGCAGTACTCATGCACTCATTCATTCAATCAGGCACTACCTTTGCACTCATCTATTCACTCAGGCACTATCCTTGCACTCATCCATTCACTGAGGCACTACTCATGCACTCATCCAATCACCCAGCCACTACCCAAACAGTCATCCAATCACTCAGGAACTGCTAACGCAGTGATCCATTCACTCAGACACTACACATGCACTTATCCATTCACCTAGGCACTACCCTTGCACACATCCATTCACTGAGGCACTACCCATGCACTCCTCCATTCACAAAGGCACTACTCATGCAGTGATCCATTTACTCATTCAATCACCAGGCATAACACATGCACTCATACAATCACCCCGGCACTACCCATACACCCATCCAATCTCTCAGGCACTGCTCATGCACTAATTCAGTCACCCAGCCATTATCCATGCACTCATACATTTACTCAGGCACTACCCTTGCACACATCCATTCACTGAGGCACTACCCATGCACTCCTCCATTCACTCAGGCACTAACTATGCATTCATTCACTGAGGCACTACCCATGCACTCCTCCATTCACTCAGGCACTACCTATGCATTCATTCACCCAGGCACTACCCATGCCCACATCCAATCACCCAGTCACTACCCTTGCACTCATCCATTCAATGAGGAGGTACCCATGCACTCATCCAATCACACTGGCACTATCCATGCATTCACCTAATCACCCAGGTACTATCCATGCACTCACACAATCACCCAGGCACTACCCTTGCACTCATCCAATTACCCATGAACTACCTTGCACTCATCCAGTCACTCAGGCACTACCCTTGCACTCATCCATTCACTCAGGCACTATGCATGCACTCATCCATTCACCCAGGCACAACCCATGCACTCCTCCAATCACACTATCACTACCCATGCTCTCATCCATTCAATGAGGTGGTACTCATGCATTCATCCAATCACCAGGCACTACTCTTGCACTCATCCAGTCACCCAGGCATTACCCATGCACTCATCCAATCACTCAGGCACTACCCATGCACTCCTTCCAATCACCCAGGCACTACCCATGGACACACCCAATCATCCAGGCACTACCCTTGCACTCACCCATTCACTCAGGCACTACCCATGCACTCATCCATTCACCCAGGCACTGCCCATGCACACATCCAATCACCCAGTCACTACCATTGTACTCATCCATTCAGTCAGGCAGTACTCATGCACTCATCTGTTCACTTAGGCACTACCCATACACTCATACAATGACCCAGGCACTATCATTGCACTCATCCATTCACTCATGCACTACCCATGCACTCATCCATTTACCCGGGCACTACCCATGTGCACATCCAATCACCCAGGCACTACCCTTCACTCATCCATTCACCCAGGCACTACCCATGCACTCATCTGTTCACTCAGGCACATCCCATATACCCATCCAGTCACCCAGGTCCTACCCATGCACTCATTCAGTCACCCAGACATCATCCATGCACTCATACAATCACACAGGCACTACCCTTGCAATCATCCATTCACTGAGGCACTACCCATGTACTCATCTATTCACCCAGGCACTAGCCATGCACTCATCAATCACCCAGGCACTACCCATGATCTCATCTATTCACCCAGGCACTACTTATGCACTCATCCAATCACCCAGGCACTATCCATGCACTCATCCAACCACCTAGGCAGTATCCATGCAATCAACCAATCACCCAAGCACTATCCATGCACTCACCTAATCACCCAGGCAGTACCCTTGAAATCATCTATTCACTGAGGCACTACCCATGTACTCATCTATTCACCCAGGCACTACCTGTGCACTCATCCAATCACCCAGGCACTACCCATGATCTCAACGAATCACCCAGATACTACCCTTTGACTCATCCATTCAATGAGACACTGCCCATGCACTCATCCAATTACCTAGGTGCTACTCCTGCACTCATCCAGTCAAACCGGTACTACCCATGCACTCATCCAATCACCCAGGCACTATCCATACAGTCACCCAATCACCCAGGCACTAGCCATGCACTCATCCAATCACCCAGGCTCTACCCTTGCATGCATCAATTCACTCAGGCACTACCCTTGCACTCATCAAGTTACCCAGGCACTACCCATGCACTCATCCAGTCACTCAGGCACTACATATGCACTCATCGAATCACCCCGATACTACCCTTTGACTCATCTATTCAATGAGATGCTACCCATGCACTCATCCAATCACCCTGATGCTACTCCTGCACTCTTCCAGTCACCCAGGCACTGAAACAATCACCCACGCACTATCCATGCAGTCACCCAATCACCCAGGCACTATCCATGCACTCATCCAATCACCTAGGCACTGCCCTTGCACTCATCCGTTCACTCAGGCACTACCCTTGAACTCATCCATTCACTGAGGCACTACCCATGCACTCATCCAATCACCCAGGCACTACTCATGCACTAATCCAATCACCCAGGCACTACCCATGCACTCATCCAATCACTGAGGCACTATCCATGCACTCACCCTTCACCCAAGCACTATCCATGCACTCACCCAATCACTGAGGCACTACCCATGCACTCATCCAATTATCCAGGCACTACCCATTGCCTCATCCAATCACTCAGGCACTACTTATGCACTATAGATTCACTCAGGCACCACTGATGCACTCATTGTAACATCCATGCACCAGTTATGCACTCATTCAATCAGCCATACACTTACTCCAACATATATACATACTTTATCTTTTTCTAACTGTAAAATGCGGTTCCACAGGAACCTTTTAATTGTTTTTGATTCTTTTTGTGCTTTTGTAAAGTTTTACATTGTTTATCTTCTTTTTTATAATAACAAAAATGGCACCTGGGACAGGAGGAATTAAAAAAACGTGCACTGAAAAAATGTGCAAAAAATATAACGGGGAAAGAAATTAGCATGCATGATGTTCTGCAGCATAGCTGTAACACACTGATCACCAGCACTTACAACAACACTACAGTCCATGCAGTACGTAGCCATTCTTGAAAACTCTGGAGCCATATCTGTCATAGTAGTGTGCACCACTAAAGGGACTTTCTTGTCGGTAATTGTTGCTGCTGCCACTGATGTAGATGGTCTTCAAGCTTCCCTCTGCTAGATTGCCAGTTGGAGACATTTTCTTTGATAGGTTTTAAGATTATATAACATGGACGTCGTCCTACATGAATATTTTTTGTTCGTCCCTCTAGAGAGGGTCTTGTTGCAGATTGTACATTGCACTGGTTTTGCAGCAGATTTAGATTCCCCAGATGGGATTTTGAAAAAATACCATGCTACACTGGCTCTCTTTTGTAGAAGCTCATCTTCTTCTAAATCTCCACTCTCCACCTCCAAGATATCCTGGTCCTGTTGTTGTTGCTGTTGAACCCCATCTCCTGCCTGTGTTGCAATTTTTCATGGAAAAAAGGGCACAAACCCTCAACAGCAAGATCAACCGCCTGCTCAGAATAAAGTTCTATGAAAGAAGATTCAAGAAGGAGGAGTGGGTGTGTACTTCCTATTAAGTTTTCTGAAAAGTATATTATCCAATGATATTCCTTGCTTTCCCGGTCATGTGATTTTCGCGATGACCGAAATATTCGGGTTACCATGCAGAAGCGAAAATTAAAAAAAACAAGTTTAAAGTAGTTTTCTTTAAAAATGGAAAGAAAAGCAGAACTTTCAATGCCATAATAGTGAACAGCTATACTGAAAGTTGTTCACAATACCTTTATATATATGTTTCAGAGTTGTTGAAAGACACGCGGTATCTGTGATTATCGACGTCATCGCAGCTTCCGCTGTCTTCGTATAAGCGGAAAATAGTGTTTAAAGACGATTCGCCTGGAAACCCCCTACAAAAATATGAGTTTGAAAACTACTCTGATAAAGCTCTACAATTAAATATACTGTAGAATATGTCTATATGTTTTACACTTTGTACAAAACATGCGCTCTTCGCGACAACCGAAGTCACCGGGACGACGTCAGTAGTCGCAAATATGACATTTTTTTGTAAAGGTGGTTTTCTCCTTAATTGATCACAGAAAGAAAAGTTAAAACACTATTTTACTAAATATTTACAGTTAAACTTTATTTAAAAAATGTCTTTAAGTTTATTTTTCAGTATGTGAAATACATTTGCTGATCACAGATTTTCCACAGTAAATGCGACAATGTTGTGCTGTTTCAAAAAATTGTTAAACATAAAATTAGTTATCAATGTACTTTCTAATATAAACATACCAAATCAAAAAATGAGTGGTATATAATATAAATATAATATGCAATATCCAGTATTAGAAAGAAAATACGAAAATCTTAGAGGCTCACTTACAAAAACATGGATGTTACAATGAAGAATTAGAATTTTAAAAAAGTAAAAATTCACAGAAATAACCAAAGGTTACAGGCACGTTATAGTTAGGAATTAGCTTTTAAAAAACAGAGAAATTCTCTGAAAAAAACAAATGTTACAGGGATGTTATATTTAGGAAATAAAATTAAAAAACCTTCGAAATTCACTAAAAAAACAAAGGTCACAGGGACTTTATAGTTTGGAAATAAAATTAAAAAAACCTTAGAAATTCACTGAAAAAAACAAAGTTACAGGGACGGTATAGTTAGGCTGACATTTCACTCATACAAAACCAGAGAAATTCAGCAGTTTTTGTTAGCTGAGCTAACTATAACTCACCCCCTGTAATGCACTGCTTATGACCTCACATATTACATCACTCATGACATGGTCAGTGACTTCACTGATGACATCACTGATGACATCTCAAATGACATCACTCATGACATGACTCATGGCATCATCCACAGAATCTCTGATTCACCGACCCACATCCCAATATAACCTTTCATACACCCAATCCAACTTACACACTAGCATTCTCAAAACCATTGACACACCCATACCCGTATTTACACACCCAGTCACTGATTCATAGGACTACACACACATCCACTCAGTCATCCATACAGCCACACATACACCAACTCACTCACTAATACAGCCAGTGTTATATACACTCATAGACCCATACTGCCACTCACATACTGTCAGTCACCCATAGAGCTACTCACACACCTACTCACTCACCCATAAAGTCAATCACACAGCCACTTACTCACCTATACAGTTATACACGCTCACTCACTTCTTCATTCAGGTACTAACACAAACTCTACTATACAGTCACTCATAAGCAACTCACTGACCAATACAGCCACCAATATATCTACTCATGCACATACACCCATTCAGCCACTCACACACTGTCAGTCACCAATTGACCTACTCACACACCTAGTCACTCACCCATAGAGTCAATTGCACAGCCACTTAGTCACCTATACAGTTATACACACGCCCACTCACTTATTCATACAGATACTAAAACATACTCACTCACCTATACAGTCATTGACACAAGCACATACTCATCCATACGCCACTCTCACAATCACTCAGTAACACATACAGTCACTCATATACTCCCTACACTCACCTATGCTGCCTTTTGCTTATGCAATTACTTACCCATATACCACTGACACATCCATTCAATCACCGACAGAGCCATACACACACTCAGTCACCCATACAGCCCCTCACACGAGCCCTCACTAACCCATACAGCCACAGGCTCACCCACTCACTCATCCATGCAGGCAATCAGACACCCGCTCCCCCACCCACACAGACACTCATACAGGTACTCATACAACCAATCAATCACCCATACAGCCACTCACATACCCACTCACCAACCCATAAAGCCACTTAGGTACCAACTGACAGACTGATACAGATATTCGCATAACCTAGTCATTCATCTGTACATTCACTGAGACACCTAATCACTCACTTATAAAGTAAGCTATGAATCCACTGAATCATCCATACAGGCACTCATACACACACTGATTTACCAATACAGTCATCGCATGATGTCATGAGTGATGTCATTTGAGATGTCATCAGTCATCAGTGATGTCTCTGACCATGTCATGAGTGATGTAATATGTGAGGTCGTAAGCAGTGCATTGCTAACTATAACTGCTGAAGTTCTCTGGTTTTGTATGAGTGAAATGTCAGCCTAACAATAATGTCCCTGTAACATTTAGTTTTTTCAGTGAATATATATATATACACATATATATATGTATATATATATTATCTACTGGCGGTCGCCAGTAGATAGTTATAGTTAGGACCTATTTTCCATAGGAAATCCGCAACATTCTATTTGAAATAACTTTGGCGCCGGTTGATGAATCTTCGCGAAATTTTCAAACTTTGTGGCCCGCTCCGGTCCGCTTCTACCCTGAAAGTCTCGGGGTGATTCGTTAAGCGGGGGCCGAGAAAAAAGGGGGGTCCCAAAACATGTTTTCCCCATTCATTTGTCCATAGGAAACTTTAGCCACGGCTACAGCCCGAACTGCTGAACGGAATTACACCAAATTTGGCAAAGAGGTAGTTCTTGGTTCAGAAAGAACCCTTTTTGTTAAATGGTGTAAATCCGTTCAGTAGTTGCTGAGAAAATCAAAAGTAAAAACTCATATATATCTATGGCCGCGGAGGGTCCGCGCACCCTCCCGATGACCAGATGTATGCTAATTGGCTGTCAACACTCCAAACCAGGAAGTGTTGGCAGCCATCTTGTGACTCGGTAGAACTGAGTCACAAGAAAACAGTAAAAATAATCGCGCAAAACGCAAAAAGGGGGCAGGGTAGAAACACCCTGACCCCCTAGGCCTGCTCAGGGGGTCCCACAAGGACCCCCAGGGCCAAAAAAAGCATTAAAAAAAAAAATAATAATCGGCGAGATTCGTGCACCCAGCGCGAATTTCGGTCGAAAATTTAAAAAAATGAAGCGCGGGCTCCCGCGCTTTGTATTCAAAGAGCCCCAGGGTGGGCCAAGTCCCGGGGGCATGCGGGGGTTTGTTAATATTAAATGAGGGGGGCCTCTAAGGCCCCCCCAAGCCCCGGGGACCACCACCCCCGGGGCTTCAACTAAATAATGGTGGCGGGGGGGACATGGCACCCCGCAGCCCCGGGGACCTCCACCCCCCGGGGCTTCTTTAAAAAACGTGAACACCTGTGTGGGGGGCTCGAGCCCCCACACGCCCGAGACCGCCACCTCCCCGGGGCCCTAAATATGCAGATTGGGGGGTCCGTTTTGAATTGAGGAAATAATTCCCCTTCAATACTGGGGGTCGCTGGGGGCCAACTAGCCCACCAGGTACCTCCAGTAAGCGCCTCAGGGCTGGGTTGCAGAGAGGTGGTCCAGGCCACGCCCCTTTTTACACCTCTCTGCAACGCAGCTCTGTGGCGCTTACTGGAGGTACCTGGTAGGCTAGTTGGACTCCAGGTACCCTCAGGATTCAAGGGGACTTAATCCCCCAACTTAAAACACGCCACGGGGTGCGTTTGCACAGTGGTGAAGGGAGGGGGCGGGGCTAAAGGTGACATGTGTGCAAACAGGCCCTGTGGCGCGTTTTAAGGTGGGGAATTAAATCCCCTTCAATCCTGAGGGTCCCTGGGGGCCAACTAGCCCACCAGGTACGTCCAGAAAGTGCCACAGAGCTGCGTTGCAGAGAGGTGTAAAAAGGGGCGTGGCCTCTGAAGACCTCTCTGCAACGCAGCTCCCTGGCGCATACTGGAGGTACAGGGTGGGCTAGTTGGACCCCAGGGACCCTCAGGATTGAAGGGGATTTGATCCCCCAACTTAAAACGCGCCATGGGGCGCGTTTGCACAGTGGTGAAGGGAGAGGGCGGGGCTTGAGGTGACATGTGTGCAAACAGGCCCCGTGGCGTGTTTTAAGTTGGGGGATTAAATCCCCTTCAATACTGAGGGTCCCTAGGGGCCAACTAGCCCACCAGGTATGTCCAGAAAGCGCCACAGAGCTGCGTTGCAGAGAGGTGCAAAAAGGGGCGTGGCCTCTAAACACCTCTCTGCAACGCAGCTCTCTGGCGCATACTGGAGGCATCTGGTGGGCTAGTTGGCCCCTAGGGACCCTCGGGATTGAGGAGGAATTAATTCTCCAACTTAAAACGCGCCACAGGGCGTGTTTGCAGATATGTCACCTCAGGCCCCACCCCCTTCCTTCACCATTGTGCAAATATTCCTCTAAAATCAGCCAAACTACGAATTCCGATTTACTCACCTGTTATCAGGAGAGACCTCAGTGCTGCATCTTTGAGCCCAGTACTGATCCTGAAAAGTAATTCTAACCGTACTTACCAGTAACTTGAATTTCCTTCCATAGGCTAACATTGACTGGTTTCACTTGGAAATTCTTCCAAGTGTGGAGTTTTGGAACATTATAATATTCCTCTTAAATCAGCCGAACTACGAATTCCGATTTAATCACCTGTTATCAGGAGAGACCTCAGTGCTGCATCTTTGAGCCCAGTACTGATCCTGAAAAGTAATTTTAACCGTACTTACCATTAACTTGAATTTCCTTCCATAGGCTAACATTGACTGGTTTCACTTGGAAATTCTTCTAAGTGTGGAGTTTTGGAACTTTATAATATTCCTCTAAAATCAGCCGAACTACGAATTCCGATTTACTCACCTGTTATTAGGAGAAACCTCAGTGCTGCATCTTTGAGCCCAGTACTGATCCTGAAAAGTAATTTTAACCATACTTACCAGTAGCTTGAATTTCCTTCCATAGGATATCATTGCCTGCTTTTTGCTGAAAAAGTTTCTGTCGATTTTTGAAACATACAAATATTCCTCTAAAATCAGCCGAACTACGAATTCCGATTTACTCACCTGTTATCAGGAGAGACCTCAGTGCTGCATCTTTGAGCCCAGTACTGATCCTGAAAAGTAATTCTAACCGTACTTACCAGTAACTTGAATTTCCTTCCATAGGCTAACATTGACTGGTTTCACTTGGAAATTCTTCCAAGTGTGGTGTTTTGGAACTTTATAATATTCCTCTAAAATCAGCCGAACTACGAATTCCGATTTACTCACCTGTTATCAGGAGAGACCTCAGTGCTGCATCTTTGAGCCCAGTACTGATCCTGAAAAGTAATTTTAACCGTACTTACCAGTAACTTGAATTTTCTTCCATAGGATATCATTGCCTGCTTTTTGCTGAAAAAGTTTGTGTCGATTTTTGAAACATACAAAAATTCCTCTAAAATCAGCAGAACTACGAATTCCGATTTACTCACCTGTTATCAGGAGAGACCTCAGTGCTGCATCTTTGAGCCCAGTACTGATCCTGAAAAGTAATTCTAACCGTACTTACCACTAACTTGAATTTCCTTCCATAGGCTAACATTGACTGGTTTCACTTGGAAATTCTTCCAAGTGTGGAGTTTTGGAACTTTATAATATTCCTCTAAAATCAGCCGAACTACGAATTCCGATTTACTCACCTGTTATCAGGAGAGACCTCAGTGCTGCATCTTTGAGCCCAGTACTGATCCTGAAAAGTAATTTTAACCGTACTTACCAGTAACTTGAATTTCCTTCCATCGGATATCATTGCCTGCTTTTTGCTGAAAAAGTTTGTGTCGATTTTTGAAACATACAAAAATTCCTCTAAAATCAGCAGAACTACGAATTCCGATTTACTCACCTGTTATCAGGAGAGACCTCAGTGCTGCATGTTTGAGCCCAGTACTGATCCTGAAAAGTAATTCTAACCGTACTTACCACTAACTTGAATTTCCTTCCATAGGCTAACATTGACTGGTTTCACTTGGAAATTCTTCTAAGTGTGGAGTTTTGGAACTTTATAATATTCCTCAAAAATCAGCCGAACTACGAATTCCGATTTACTTACCTGTTATCAGGAGAGACCTCAGTGCTGCATCTTTGAGCCCAGTACTGATCCTGAAAAGTAATTTTAACCGTACTTACCAGTAACTTGAATTTCCTTCCATAGGCTAACATTGAATGGTTTCACTTGGAAATTCTTCCAAGTGTGGAGTTTTGGAACTTTATAATATTCCTCTAAAATCAGCCAAACTACGAATTCCGATTTACTCACCTGTTATCAGGAGAGACCTCAGTGCTGCATCTTTGAGCCCAGTACTGATCCTGAAAAGTAATTCTAACCGTACTTACCTGTAACTTGAATTTCCTTCCATAGGCTAACATTGACTGGTTTCACTTGGAAATTCTTCCAAGAGTGGAGTTTTGGAACTTTATAATATTCCTCTAAAATCAGCCGAACTACGAATTCCGATTTACTCACCTGTTATCAGGAGAGACCTCAGTGCTGCATCTTTGAGCCCAGTACTGATCCTGAAAAGTAATTTTAACCGTACTTACCAGTAACTTGAATTTCCTTCCATAGGAAATCATTGCATGCTTTTTGCTGAAAAAGTTTGTCGATTTTTGAAACATACAAATATTCCTCTAAAATCAGCACAACTACGAATTCCGATTTACTCACCTGTTATCAGGAGAGACCTCAGTGCTGCATCTTTGAGCCCAGTACTGATCCTGAAAAGTAATTCTAACCGTACTTACCAGTAACTTGAATTTCCTTCCATAGGCTAACATTGACTGGTTTCACTTGGAAATTCTTCCAAGTGTGGAGATTTGGAACTTTATAATATTCCTCTAAAATCAGCTGAACTACGAATTCCGATTTACTCACCTGTTATCAGGAGAGACCTCAGTGCTGCATCTTTGAGCCCAGTACTGATCCTGAAAAGTAATTTTAACCGTACTTACCAGTAACTTGAATTTCCTTCCATAGGCTAACATTGACTGGTTTCACTTGGAAATTCTTCTAAGTGTGGAGTTTTGGAACTTTATAATATTCCTCTAAAATCAGCCGAACTACGAATTCCGATTTACTCACCTGTTATTAGGAGAGACCTCAGTGCTGCATCTTTGAGCCCAGTACTGATCCTGAAAAGTAATTTTAACCATACTTACCAGTAGCTTGAATTTCCTTCCATAGGATATCATTGCCTGCTTTTGCTGAAAAAGTTTCTGTCGATTTGTGAAACATACAAAAATTCCTCTAAAATCAGCAGAACTACGAATTCCGATTTACTCACCTGTTATCAGGAGAGACCTCAGTGCTGCATCTTTGAGCCCAGTACTGATCCTGAAATGTAATTCTAACCGTACTTACCAGTAACTTGAATTTCCTTCCATAGGCTAACATTGACTGGTTTCACTTGGAAATTCTTCTAAGTGTGGAGTTTTGGAACTTTATAATATTCCTCTAAAATCAGCCGAACTACGAATTCCGATTTACTCACCTGTTACTCAGGAGAGACCTCAGTGCTGCATCTTTGAGCCCAGTACTGATCCTGAAAAGTAATTCTAACCGTACTTACCAGTAACTTGAATTTCCTTCCATAGGCTAACATTGACTGGTTTCACTTGGAAATTCTTCCAAGTGTGGAGATTTGGAACTTTATAATATTCCTCTAAAATCAGCTGAACTACGAATTCCGATTTACTCACCTGTTATCAGGAGAGACCTCAGTGCTGCATCTTTGAGCCCAGTACTGATCCTGAAAAGTAATTTTAACCGTACTTACCAGTAACTTGAATTTCCTTCCATAGGCTAACATTGACTGGTTTCACTTGGAAATGCTTCTAAGTGTGGAGTTTTGGAACTTTATAATATTCCTCTAAAATCAGCCGAACTACGAATTCCGATTTACTCACCTGTTATTAGGAGAGACCTCAGTGCTGCATCTTTGAGCCCAGTACTGATCCTGAAAAGTAATTTTAACCATACTTACCAGTAGCTTGAATTTCCTTCCATAGGATATCATTGCCTGCTTTTTGCTGAAAAAGTTTATGTGTCGATTTGTGAAACATACAAAAATTCCTCTAAAATCAGCAGAACTACGAATTCCGATTTACTCACCTGTTATCAGGAGAGACCTCAGTGCTGCATCTTTGAGCCCAGTACTGATCCTGAAATGTAATTCTAACCGTACTTACCAGTAACTTGAATTTCCTTCCATAGGCTAACATTGACTGGTTTCACTTGGAAATTCTTCAAAGTGTGGAGTTTTGGAACTTTATAATATTCCTCTAAAATCAGCCGAACTACGAATTCCGATTTACTCACCTTTTATTAGGAGAGACCTCAGTGCTGCATCTTTGAGCCCAGTACTGATCCTGAAAAGTAATTTTAACCATACTTACCAGTAGCTTGAATTTCCTTCCATAGGATATCATTGCCTGCTTTTTGCTGAAAAAGTTTGTGTCGATTTTTGAAACATACAAATATTCCTCTAAAATCAGCCGAACTACGAATTCCGATTTACTCACCTGTTATCAGGAGAGACCTCAGTGCTGCATCTTTGAGCCCAGTACTGATCCTGAAAAGTAATTCTAACCATACTTACCAGTAACTTGAATTTCCTTCCATAGGCTAACATTGACTGGTTTCACTTGGAAATTCTTCCAAGTGTGTAGTTTTGGAACTTTATAATATTCCTCTAAAATCAGCCGAACTACGAATTCCGATTTACTCACCTGTTATCAGGAGAGACCTCAGTGCTGCATCTTTGAGCCCAGTACTGATCCTGAAAAGTAATTTTAACCGTACTTACCAGTAACTTGAATTTCCTTCCATAGGATATCATTGCCTGCTTTTTGCTGAAAAAGTTTGTGTCGATTTTTGAAACATACAAAAATTCCTCTAAAATCAGCAGAACTACGAATTCCGATTTACTCACCTGTTATCAGGAGAGACCTCAGTGCTGCATCTTTGAGCCCAGTACTGATCCTGAAAAGTAATTCTAACCGTACTTACCACTAACTTGAATTTCCTTCCATAGGCTAACATTGACCGGTTTCACTTGGAAATTCTTCCAAGTGTGGAGTTTTGGAACTTTATAATATGCCTCTAAAATCAGCCGAACTACGAATTCCGATTTACTCACCTGTTATCAGGAGAGACCTCAGTGCTGCATCTTTGAGCCCAGTACTGATCCTGAAAAGTAATTTTAACCGTACTTACCAGTAACTTGAATTTCCTTCCATAGGATATCATTGCCTGCTTTTTGCTGAAAAAGTTTGTGTCGATTTTGAAACATACAAAAATTCCTCTAAAATCAGCAGAACTACGAATTCCGATTTACTCACCTGTTATCAGGAGAGACCTCAGTGCTGCATCTTTGAGCCCAGTACTGATCCTGAAAAGTAATTCTAACCGTACTTACCACTAACTTGAATTTCCTTCCATAGGCTAACATTGACTGGTTTCACTTGGAAATTCTTCTAATTGTGGAGTTTTGGAACTTTATAATATTCCTCAAAAATCAGCCGAACTACGAATTCCGATTTACTCACCTGTTATCAGGAGAGACCTCAGTGCTGCATATTTGAGCCCAGTACTGATCCTGAAAAGTAATTTTAACTGTACTTACCAGTAACTTGAATTTCCTTCCATAGGCTAACATTGACTGGTTTCACTTGGAAATTCTTCCAAGTGTGGAGTTTTGGAACTTTATAATATTCCTCTAAAATCAGCCGAACTACGAATTCCGATTTACTCACCTGTTATCAGGAGAGACCTCAGTGCTGCATCTTTGAGCCCAGTACTGATCCTGAAAAGTAATTCTAACCGTACTTACCAGTAACTTGAATTTCCTTCCATAGGCTAACATTGACTGGTTTCACTTGGAAATTCTTCCAAGTGTGGAGTTTTGGAACTTTATAATATTCCTCTAAAATCAGCCGAACTACGAATTCCGATTTACTCACCTGTTATCAGGAGAGACCTCAGTGCTGCATCTTTGAGCCCAGTACTGATCCTGAAAAGTAATTTTAACCGTACTTACCAGTAACTTGAATTTCCTTCCATAGGATATCATTGCCTGCTTTTTGCTGAAAAAGTTTGTGTCGATTTTTGAAACATACAAAAATTCCTCTAAAATCAGCAGAACTACGAATTCCGATTTACTCACCTGTTATCAGGAGAGACCTCAGTGCTGCATCTTTGAGCCCAGTACTGATCCTGAAAAGTAATTCTAACTGTACTTACCACTAACTTGAATTTCCTTCCATAGGCTAACATTGACTGGTTTCACTTGGAAATTCTTCCAAGTGTGGAGTTTTGGAACTTTATAATATGCCTCTAAAATCAGCCGAACTACGAATTCCGATTTACTCACCTGTTATCAGGAGAGACCTCAGTGCTGCATCTTTGAGCCCAGTACTGATCCTGAAAAGTAATTTTAACCGTACTTACCAGTAGCTTGAATTTCCTTCCATAGGATATCATTGCCTGCTTTTTGCTGAAAAAGTTTGTGTCGATTTTTGAAACATACAAATATTCCTCTAAAATCAGCCGAACTACGAATTCCGATTTACTCACCTGTTATCAGGAGAGACCTCAGTGCTGCATCTTTGAGCCCAGTACTGATCCTGAAAAGTAATTCTAACCATACTTACCAGTAACTTGAATTTCCTTCCATAGGCTAACATTGACTGGTTTCACTTGGAAATTCTTCCAAGTGTGTAGTTTTGGAACTTTATAATATTCCTCTAAAATCAGCCGAACTACGAATTCCGATTTACTCACCTGTTATCAGGAGAGACCTCAGTGCTGCATCTTTGAGCCCAGTACTGATCCTGAAAAGTAATTTTAACCGTACTTACCAGTAACTTGAATTTCCTTCCATAGGATATCATTGCCTGCTTTTGCTGAAAAAGTTTGTGTCGATTTTTGAAACATACAAAAATTCCTCTAAAATCAGCAGAACTACGAATTCCGATTTACTCACCTGTTATCAGGAGAGACCTCAGTGCTGCATCTTTGAGCCCAGTACTGATCCTGAAAAGTAATTCTAACCGTACTTACCACTAACTTGAATTTCCTTCCATAGGCTAACATTGACTGGTTTCACTTGGAAATTCTTCCAAGTGTGGAGTTTTGGAACTTTATAATATGCCTCTAAAATCAGCCGAACTACGAATTCCGATTTACTCACCTGTTATCAGGAGAGACCTCAGTGCTGCATCTTTGAGCCCAGTACTGATCCTGAAAAGTAATTTTAACCGTACTTACCAGTAACTTGAATTTCCTTCCATAGGATATCATTGCCTGCTTTTTGCTGAAAAAGTTTGTGTCGATTTTTGAAACATACAAAAATTCCTCTAAAATCAGCCGAACTACGAATTCCGATTTACTCACCTGTTATCAGGAGAGACCTCAGTGCTGCATCTTTGAGCCCAGTACTGATCCTGAAAAGTAATTCTAACCGTACTTACCACTAACTTGAATTTCCTTCCATAGGCTAACATTGACTGGTTTCACTTGGAAATTCTTCTAATTGTGGAGTTTTGGAACTTTATAATATTCCTCAAAAATCAGCCGAACTACGAATTCCGATTTACTCACCTGTTATCAGGAGAGACCTCAGTGCTGCATCTTTGAGCCCAGTACTGATCCTGAAAAGTAATTTTAACCGTACTTACCAGTAACTTGAATTTCCTTCCATAGGCTAACATTGACTGGTTTCACTTGGAAATTCTTCCAAGTGTGGAGTTTTGGAACTTTATAATATTCCTCTAAAATCAGCCGAACTACGAATTCCGATTTACTCACCTGTTATCAGGAGAGACCTCAGTGCTGCATCTTTGAGCCCAGTACTGATCCTGAAAAGTAATTCTAACCGTACTTACCAGTAACTTGAATTTCCTTCCATAGGCTAACATTGACTGGTTTCACTTGGAAATTCTTCCAAGTGTGGAGTTTTGGAACTTTATAATATTCCTCTAAAATCAGCCGAACTACGAATTCCGATTTACTCACCTGTTATCAGGAGAGACCTCAGTGCTGCATCTTTGAGCCCAGTACTGATCCTGAAAAGTAATTTTAACCGTACTTACCAGTAACTTGAATTTCCTTCCATAGGATATCATTGCCTGCTTTTTGCTGAAAAAGTTTGTGTCGATTTTTGAAACATACAAAAATTCCTCTAAAATCAGCAGAACTACGAATTCCGATTTACTCACCTGTTATCAGGAGAGACCTCAGTGCTGCATCTTTGAGCCCAGTACTGATCCTGAAAAGTAATTCTAACTGTACTTACCACTAACTTGAATTTCCTTCCATAGGCTAACATTGACTGGTTTCACTTGGAAATTCTTCCAAGTGTGGAGTTTTGGAACTTTATAATATGCCTCTAAAATCAGCCAAACTACGAATTCCGATTTACTCACCTGTTATCAGGAGAGACCTCAGTGCTGCATCTTTGAGCCCAGTACTGATCCTGAAAAGTAATTTTAACCGTACTTACCAGTAACTTGAATTTCCTTCCATAGGATATCATTGCCTGCTTTTTGCTGAAAAAGTTTGTGTCGATTTTTGAAACATACAAAAATTCCTCTAAAATCAGCAGAACTACGAATTCCGATTTACTCACCTGTTATCAGGAGAGACCTCAGTGCTGCATCTTTGAGCCCAGTACTGATCCTGAAAAGTAATTCTAACCGTACTTACCACTAACTTGAATTTCCTTCCATAGGCTAACATTGACTGGTTTCACTTGGAAATTCTTCTAATTGTGGAGTTTTGGAACTTTATAATTTTCCTCAAAAATCAGCCGAACAACGAATTCCGATTTACTCACCTGTTATCAGGAGAGACCTCAATGCTGCATCTTTGAGCCCAGTACTGATCCTGAAAAGTAATTCTAACCGTACTTACCAGTAACTTGAATTTCCTTCCATAGGCTAACATTGACTGGTTTCACTTGGAAATTCTTCCAAGTGTGGAGTTTTGGAACTTTATAATATTCCTCTAAAATCAGCCGAACTACGAATTCCGATTTACTCACCTGTTATCAGGAGAGACCTCAGTGCTGCATCTTTGAGCCCAGTACTGATCCTGAAAAGTAATTTTAACCGTACTTACCAGTAACTTGAATTTCCTTCCATAGGATATCATTGCCTGCTTTTTGCTGAAAAAGTTTGTGTCGATTTTTGAAACATACAAAAATTCCTCTAAAATCAGCAGAACTACGAATTCCGATTTACTCACCTGTTATCAGGAGAGACCTCAGTGCTGCATCTTTGAGCCCAGTACTGATCCTGAAAAGTAATTCTAACCGTACTTACCAGTAACTTGAATTTCCTTCCAAAGGCTAACATTGACTGGTTTCACTTGGAAATTCTTCCAAGTGTGGAGATTTGGAACTTTATAATATTCCTCTAAAATCAGCTGAACTACGAATTCCGATTTACTCACCTGTTATCAGGAGAGACCTCAGTGCTGCATCTTTGAGCCCAGTACTGATCCTGAAAAGTAATTTTAACCGTACTTACCAGTAACTTGAATTTCCTTCCATAGGCTAACATTGACTGGTTTCACTTGGAAATTCTTCTAAGTGTGGAGTTTTGGAACTTTATAATATTCCTCTAAAATCAGCCGAACTACGAATTCCGATTTACTCACCTGTTATTAGGAGAGACCTCAGTGCTGCATCTTTGAGCCCAGTACTGATCCTGAAAAGTAATTTTAACCATACTTACCAGTAGCTTGAATTTCCTTCCATAGGACATCATTGCCTGCTTTTTGCTGAAAAAGTTTCGAGTGTCGATTTTTGAAACATACAAAAATTCCTCTAAAATCAGCAGAACTACGAATTCCGATTTACTCACCTGTTATCAGGAGAGACCTCAGTGCTGCATCTTTGAGCCCAGTACTGATCCTGAAATGTAATTCTAACCGTACTTACCAGTAACTTGAATTTCCTTCCGTAGGCTAACATTGACTGGTTTCACTTGGAAATTCTTCCAAGTGTGGAGTTTTGGAACTTTATAATATTCCTCAAAAATCAGCCGAACTACGAATTCCGATTTACTCACCTGTTATCAGGAGAGACCTCAGTGCTGCATCTTTGAGCCCAGTACTGATCCTGAAAAGTAATTTTAACCGTACTTACCAGTAACTTGAATTTCCTTCCTTAGGCTAACATTGACTGGTTTCAGTTGGAAATTCTTCTAAGTGTGGAGTTTTGGAACTTTATAATATTCCTCTAAAATCAGCCGAATTACGAATTCCGATTTACTCACCTGTTATTAGGAGAGACCGCAGTGCTGCATCTTTGAGCCCAGTACTGATCCTGAAAAGTAATTTTAACCATACTTACCAGTAGCTTGAATTTCCTTCCATAGGATATCATTGCCTGCTTTTGCTGAAAAAGTTTCTGTCGATTTTTGAAACATACAAATATTCCTCTAAAATCAGCCGAACTACGAATTCCGATTTACTCACCTGTTATCAGGAGAGACCTCAGTGCTGCATCTTTGAGCCCAGTACTGATCCTGAAAAGTAATTCTAACCGTACTTACCAGTAACTTGAATTTCCTTCCATAGGCTAACATTGACTGGTTTCACTTGGAAATTCTTCCAAGTGTGGTGTTTTGGAACTTTATAATATTCCTCTAAAATCAGCCGAACTACGAATTCCGATTTACTCACCTGTTATCAGGAGAGACCTCAGTGCTGCATCTTTGAGCCCAGTACTGATCCTGAAAAGTAATTTTAACCGTACTTACCAGTAACTTGAATTTTCTTCCATAGGATATCATTGCCTGCTTTTGCTGAAAAAGTTTAGTGTCGATTTTTGAAACATACAAAAATTCCTCTAAAGTCAGCAGAACTACGAATTCCGATTTACTCACCTGTTATCAGAAGAGACCTCAGTGCTGCATCTTTGAGCCCAGTACTGATCCTGAAAAGTAATTCTAACCGTACTTACCACTAACTTGAATTTCCTTCCATAGGCTAACATTGACTGGTTTCACTTGGAAATTCTTCCAAGTGTGGAGTTTTGGAACTTTATTATATTCCTCTAAAATCAGCCGAACTACGAATTCCGATTTACTCACCTGTTATCAGGAGAGACCTCAGTGCTGCATCTTTGAGCCCAGTACTGATCCTGAAAAGTAATTTTAACCGTACTTACCAGTAACTTGAATTTCCTTCCATAGGATATCATTGCCTGCTTTTTGCTGAAAAAGTTTAGTGTCGATTTTTGAAACATACAAAAATTCCTCTAAAATCAGCAGAACTACGAATTCCGATTTACTCACCTGTTATCAGGAGAGACCTCAGTGCTGCATCTTTGAGCCCAGTACTGATCCTGAAAAGTAATTTTAACCGTACTTACCAGTAACTTGAATTTCCTTCCATAGGCTAACATTGAATGGTTTCACTTGGAAATTCTTCCAAGTGTGGAGTTTTGGAACTTTATAATATTCCTCTAAAATCAGCCGAACTACGAATTCCGATTTACTCACCTGTTATCAGGAGAGACCTCAGTGCTGCATCTTTGAGCCCAGTACTGATCCTGAAAAGTAATTCTAACCGTACTTACCAGTAACTTGAATTTCCTTCCATAGGCTAACATTGACTGGTTTCACTTGGAAATTCTTCCAAGTGTGGAGTTTTGGAACTTTATAATATTCCTCTAAAATCAGCCGAACTACGAATTCCGATTTACTCACCTGTTATCAGGAGAGACCTCAGTGCTGCATCTTTTAGCCCAGTACTGATCCTGAAAAGTAATTTTAACCGTACTTACCAGTAACTTGAATTTCCTTCCATAGGATATCATTGCCTGCTTTTTGCTGAAAAAGTTTGTGTCGATTTTGAAACATACAAAAATTCCTCTAAAATCAGCAGAACTACGAATTCCGATTTACTCACCTGTTATCAGGAGAGACCTCAGTGCTGCATCTTTGAGCCCAGTACTGATCCTGAAAAGTAATTCTAACCGTACTTACCAGTAACTTGAATTTCCTTCCATAGGCTAACATTGACTGGTTTCACTTGGAAATTCTTCCAAGTGTGGAGATTTGGAACTTTATAATATTCCTCTAAAATCAGCTGAACTACGAATTCCGATTTACTCACCTGTTATCAGGAGAGACCTCAGTGCTGCATCTTTGAGCCCAGTACTGATCCTGAAAAGTAATTTTAACCGTACTTACCAGTAACTTGAATTTCCTTCCATAGGCTAACATTGACTGGTTTCACTTGGAAATTCTTCTAAGTGTGGAGTTTTGGAACTTTATAATATTCCTCTAAAATCAGCCGAACTACGAATTCCGATTTACTCACCTGTTATTAGGAGAGACCTCAGTGCTGCATCTTTGAGCCCAGTACTGATCCTGAAAAGTAATTTTAACCATACTTACCAGTAGCTTGAATTTCCTTCCATAGGATATCATTGCCTGCTTTTGCTGAAAAAGTTTCTGTGCGATTTGTGAAACATACAAATATTCCTCTAAAATCAGCAGAACTACGAATTCCGATTTACTCACCTGTTATCAGGAGAGACCTCAGTGCTGCATCTTTGAGCCCAGTACTGATCCTGAAATGTAATTCTAACCGTACTTACCAGTAACTTGAATTTCCTTCCATAGGCTAACATTGACTGGTTTCACTTGGAAATTCTTCTAAGTGTGGAGTTTTGGAACTTTATAATATTCCTCTAAAATCAGCCGAACTACGAATTCCGATTTACTCACCTGTTATTAGGAGAGACCTCAGTGCTGCATCTTTGAGCCCAGTACTGATCCTGAAAAGTAATTTTAACCGTACTTACCAGTAACTTGAATTTCCTTCCATAGGCTAACATTGACTGGTTTCACTTGGAAATTCTTCCAAGTGTGGAGTTTTGGAACTTTATAATATTCCTCTAAAATCAGCCGAACTACGAATTCCGATTTACTCACCTGTTATCAGGAGAGACCTCAGTGCTGCATCTTTGAGCCCAGTACTGATACTGAAAAGTAATTCTAACCGTACTTACCAGTAACTTGAATTTCCTTCCATAGGCTAACATTGACTGGTTTCACTTGGAAATTCTTCCAAGTGTGGAGATTTGGAACTTTATAATATTCCTCTAAAATCAGCTGAACTACGAATTCCGATTTACTCACCTGTTATCAGGAGAGACCTCAGTGCTGCATCTTTGAGCCCAGTACTGATCCTGAAAAGTAATTTTAACCGTACTTACCAGTAACTTGAATTTCCTTCCATAGGCTAACATTGACTGGTTTCACTTGGAAATGCTTCTAAGTGTGGAGTTTTGGAACTTTATAATATTCCTCTAAAATCAGCCGAACTACGAATTCCGATTTACTCACCTGTTATTAGGAGAGACCTCAGTGCTGCATCTTTGAGCCCAGTACTGATCCTGAAAAGTAATTTTAACAATACTTACCAGTAGCTTGAATTTCCTTCCATAGGATATCATTGCCTGCTTTTTGCTGAAAAAGTTTGTGTCGATTTGTGAAACATACAAAAATTCCTCTAAAATCAGCAGAACTACGAATTCCGATTTACTCACCTGTTATCAGGAGAGACCTCAGTGCTGCATCTTTGAGCCCAGTACTGATCCTGAAATGTAATTCTAACCGTACTTACCAGTAACTTGAATTTCCTTCCATAGGCTAACATTGACTGGTTTCACTTGGAAATTCTTCAAAGTGTGGAGTTTTGGAACTTTATAATATTCCTCTAAAATCAGCCGAACTACGAATTCCGATTTACTCACCTGTTATTAGGAGAGACCTCAGTGCTGCATCTTTGAGCCCAGTACTGATCCTGAAAAGTAATTTTAACCATACTTACCAGTAGCTTGAATTTCCTTCCATAGGATATCATTGCCTGCTTTTTGCTGAAAAAGTTTGTGTCGATTTTTGAAACATACAAATATTCCTCTAAAATCAGCCGAACTACGAATTCCGATTTACTCACCTGTTATCAGGAGAGACCTCAGTGCTGCATCTTTGAGCCCAGTACTGATCCTGAAAAGTAATTCTAACCGTACTTACCAGTAACTTGAATTTCCTTCCATAGGCTAACATTGACTGGTTTCACTTGGAAATTCTTCCAAGTGTGGAGTTTTGGAACTTTATAATATTCCTCTAAAATCAGCCGAACTACGAATTCCGATTTACTCACCTGTTATCAGGAGAGAACCTCAGTGCTGCATCTTTGAGCCCAGTACTGATCCTGAAAAGTAATTTTAACCGTACTTACCAGTAACTTGAATTTCCTTCCATAGGATATCATTGCCTGCTTTTTGCTGAAAAAGTTTGTGTCGATTTTGAAACATACAACAATTCCTCTAAAATCAGCAGAACTACGAATTCCGATTTACTCACCTGTTATCAGGAGAGACCTCAGTGCTGCATCTTTGAGCCCAGTACTGATCCTGAAAAGTAATTCTAACCGTACTTACCACTAACTTGAATTTCCTTCCATAGGCTAACATTGACTGGTTTCAATTGGAAATTCTTCCAAGTGTGGAGTTTTGGAACTTTATAATATTCCTCTAAAATCAGCCGAACTACGAATTCCGATTTACTCACCTGTTATCAGGAGAGACCTCAGTGCTGCATCTTTGAGCCCAGTACTGATCCTGAAAAGTAATTTTAACCGTACTTACCAGTAACTTGAATTTCCTTCCATAGGATATCATTGCCTGCTTTTTGCTGAAAAAGTTTGTGTCGATTTTTGAAACATACAAAAATTCCTCTAAAATCAGCAGAACTACGAATTCCGATTTACTCACCTGTTATCAGGAGAGACCTCAGTGCTGCATCTTTGAGCCCAGTACTGATCCTGAAAAGTAATTCTAACCGTACTTACCACTAACTTGAATTTCCTTCCATAGGCTAACATTGACTGGTTTCACTTGGAAATTCTTCTAATTGTGGAGTTTTGGAACTTTATAATATTCCTCAAAAATCAGCCGAACTACGAATTCCGATTTACTCACCTGTTATCAGGAGAGACCTCAGTGCTGCATCTTTGAGCCCAGTACTGATCCTGAAAAGTAATTTTAACCGTACTTACCAGTAACTTGAATTTCCTTCCATAGGCTAACATTGACTGGTTTCACTTGGAAATTCTTCCAAGTGTGGAGTTTTGGAACTTTATAATATTCCTCTAAAATCAGCCGAACTACGAATTCCGATTTACTCACCTGTTATCAGGAGAGACCTCAGTGCTGCATCTTTGAGCCCAGTACTGATCCTGAAAAGTAATTCTAACCGTACTTACCAGTAACTTGAATTTCCTTCCATAGGCTAACATTGACTGGTTTCACTTGGAAATTCTTCCAAGTGTGGAGTTTTGGAACTTTATAATATTCCTCTAAAATCAGCCGAACTACGAATTCCGATTTACTCACCTGTTATCAGGTGAGACCTCAGTGCTGCATCTTTGAGCCCAGTACTGATCCTGAAAAGTAATTTTAACCGTACTTACCAGTAACTTGAATTTCCTTCCATAGGATATCATTGCCTGCTTTTTGCTGAAAAAGTTTCGGTGTCGATTTTTGAAACATACAAAAATTCCTCTAAAATCAGCAGAACTATGAATTCCGATTTACTCACCTGTTATCAGGAGAGACCTCAGTGCTGCATCTTTGAGCCCAGTACTGATCCTGAAAAGTAATTCTAACCGTACTTACCAGTAACTTGAATTTCCTTCCGTAGGCTAACATTGACTGGTTTCACTTGGAAATTCTTCCAAGTGTGGAGTTTTGGAACTTTATAATATTCCTCAAAAATCAGCCGAACTACGAATTCCGATTTACTCACCTGTTATCAGGAGAGACCTCAGTGCTGCATCTTTGAGCCCAGTACTGATCCTGAAAAGTAATTTTAACCGTACTTACCAGTAACTTGAATTTCCTTCCTTAGGCTAACATTGACTGGTTTCAGTTGGAAATTCTTCTAAGTGTGGAGTTTTGGAACTTTATAATATTCCTCTAAAATCAGCCGAATTACGAATTCCGATTTACTCACCTGTTATTAGGAGAGACCTCAGTGCTGCATCTTTGAGCCCAGTACTGATCCTGAAAAGTAATTTTAACCATACTTACCAGTAGCTTGAATTTCCTTCCATAGGATATCATTGCCTGCTTTTTGCTGAAAAAGTTTCTGTCGATTTTTGAAACATGCAAATATTCCTCTTAAATCAGCTGAACTACGAATTCCGATTTACTCACCTGTTATCAGGAGAGACCTCAGTGCTGCATCTTTGAGCCCAGTACTGATCCTGAAAAGTAATTCTAACCGTACTTGCCAGTAACTTGAATTTCCTTCCATAGGCTAACATTGACTAGTTTCACTTGGAAATTCTTTCAAGTGTGGAGTTTTGGAACTTTATAATATTCCTCTAAAATCAGCCGAACTATGAATTCCGATTTACTCACCTGTTATCAGGAGAGAACCCAGTGCTGCATCTTTTAGCCCAGCACTGACCGTGAAAAGTAATTCTAACCGTACTTACCAGTAACTTGTATTTCCTTCCATAGGAATCCATTGTCTGGTTTTCAGCAGAAAAGTTTCAGTGTCGATTTTCACAAACTACAAATATTCCTTAAAAATCGTCTGTATGACTTAAACGCATTCTTTCAACTGTTTACAGGAGATGCACCAGTGCTGGATCCAGGATCCACCACTGAGTAAGAAAAAGTAACGATAACACTACTTACCTGCTAAGTGAATTTCCTCCCATAGGATAACATTGGTGATTCTATGTGAAAAAAGTGTCAACTTTTAAAATACAATAATATTCCTTAAAAATCACTACTGTAACCAAAACGCTTTTACTCAACTGTTTACAGGAAATGTCCCAGGACTGAATCTAGGATCCAGTCCTGTGGTTAGAAAAAGTAATCCATAAAGTAACTAATTGCATTTAACTAGAAATTCACATTGAGCTCAATGTTGCATTGTGTTTGAAATTGTGTTGCCCATTGCAACAACTACTGTACTACTGTACTTAAAAGTCTATTGCCTATTTGCAAAGTATTTAAACTAAAGTAATTCATTCTGAGAAAGTATATTTTGTAATGTAATGTATAATGTAATTACAATGTAATTTAAAAAATAAAATATCTAAAAATAAATAGTTTAAAAAAATGTAGTAAATCAGTAGCAAAAAAATAAATATAACAATTAATACATTTTAAAATTGTCATTTACAAAACCTTTGAAATTCACTGAAAAAAACCATAGGTTTCAGACATGTTATAGTTAGGAATTAGCATTTAAAAAACCTTTGAAATTCACTGAAAAAACCATAGGTTTCAGGCACGTTATAGTTAGAAATTAGCATTTAAAAAACCTTACAAATTCACTGAAAAAACCATAGGTTTTAGGGACAGTTATAGTTAGAAATTAGCATTTAAAAAACCTTACAAATTCACTGAAAAAACCATAGGTTTCAGGCACATTATAGTTAGAAATTAGCATTTAAAAAACCTTTGAAATTCACTGAAAAAACCATAGGTTTCAGGCACGTTATAGTTAGAAATTAGCATTTAAAAAACCTTAGAAATTCACTGAAAAAACCATAGGTTTTAGGGACAGTTATAGTTAGTTGGACATTTCACTCCTACAAAGCCATAGAAATTCCCCCGTTATAGTTAGTTCAGCTAACTATAACTTGCGCCCACAATGCACTGCTGATGACGTCACATATTACATCACTCATGACATGGTCAGTGACATCACTCATGACATCACTGATGACATCTCAAATGACATCACTGATGACATCACTGATGACATCATCCACGTGATAATCTGATGCACCTCCTCACACCCTAATATAACCTTTGATACACCCACTCTAAATTACAGACTGCCATTCGCAAAACCATAGACACTCCAACACCAATAACTACATACCCACTCACTGATTCTTAGGTCTACACACACATCCACTCACTCACCCGTACAGTCACTCATACTTACGGTCACTCAGTATCATATGCACTCATACTCCAATATAGACACTCAAACACTGCCACTCATCCATAGAGGTACTCACACACCTAGTCAGTCATGCAAATAATTAAACACACTGCCATTTACTCACCTATACAGTTATACACACACCAGCTCACTTACTCATACAAATACTAGCACATTCTTACGCTCTTATACAATCACTGATACAAGCACACACTCATCCATACAGTCACTCTCACAATCACACACTCTCGCTTATAGCTATTTATATACTCCAACACACATATATACTGCCTTTCACATATGTAGTTACTCACACATGTACCACTGGGACATACATTTACTCACTAACACACTCTTACACACACTTACCCACCCATACAGTCTATCACAGATGCACTCTTGAAACCATCCACCCAGTGAATCACCCACTCACACAGCTATGCACAGAGTCGCACACACCCCACCCACACAAACACTCAGGCACCCATACAGATACTCAGACAACCAATCAATAACTCATATAGACACTCATGTAGCTATTCACAAACCCATGCAGCCACTTACACAGCAACAGACAGACGGATACAGACATTCACCCAGTTTAGTCACTAACCCATGCATTCAGTAAGATATGTTTAATCACTCACTTATAGAGTTAGTCACGCACCTACTAAATCATCCATACAGACACTTATACACCCACTCATTCTTCAATTCGCCTTTCCCTATATATATTAAAAATATTTAAACTTTACAGAAACACACAGTCACTAGATGATGTCATCAGTGATGTCATTTGAGATGTCATCAGTGATGTCATCAGTGATGTCGCTGACCATGTCATGAGTGATGTAATATGTGACGTCATCAGCAGTGCATTGCGGGGGCGCGAGTTATAGTTAGCTGAACTAACTATAACAGGGGAATTTCTATGGCTTTGTACGAGTGAAATGTCCAACTAACTCTAACTGTCCCTAAAACCTATGGTTTTTCAGTGAATATATATACATATCTCTCTTCGGAGGCCCATGTCCCTGAGCCTCATTGAGGCCACAGGGACCACATTATACTTGAGATGGGGGTGTGTTGCCAACCTTCCCAAGCCTCAAACAAGCCCCAGAAATAAATCCCCCATGGCTGACTCGAGGACAGTGTCCCGTGGATCCCATCCCTCAGGATATGGTCTTTTGTCTGCCTGAAAGCATAGGCAGAAAGCTGCTCCCTCCGGGTGGGACAACAAATGTTTCTTACTGCCCACGCTATTGGACAGGGAAACTTGAAATTGTTCCCAACCTGCGGGAACAGAAAGAAAAGCTGCTCCCGCTGGGAGGGAGCAATCCTGGCTATTACTGGCAGGGGAGCTGGCAGGCCTGCGGGGGTCTAGGTGTCCCCCTGCAGCCACCGACTTTGGATATGTTGTGGAGTTCCCCAGATGGGCACTGGGGAATCCCAAAGTTAAAAAAAATGGAAAGCCGCCCGGGGCACTCCACAACATATCCAATGTCAGGGGCTGTGGAATACCCCAATACCCCCGCAATCCTGCCAGCTTCCTTGCCAGCACCTATCCTGGATGCTAGTGGTAGCTTGAATTGCTTGCTCCCAGCGGAAGCAGCTTGTAAGGCGCCAGTGGGGCTGAAGGGGACCTGGGGCTTCCCCAGTGGCCCACAATGCAAAATATTATGTGGGGTGCACTTGGTGTGCACCCCAGTTATTATTTTTTTTACAAAGGTATTGCAGCTGGCTGCTGCATGACCTCATGGAATAGAGCAGCTTGCAAGGAGCCAGCAGGCCGCTGGGACCCTGAGGCTTCCCCTGAGGCCCCCAACAAAGATTAAAGGTGTGGGTGTCCTAGGTGGGACAGAGACGCCCACAACATTTTGTTTTTTATTTGCTTTTTAAAAATGAAGTATTATAAATGAGTGGCCAGAGCCATTTCTTCATTTTTCACTGCTCCTAGTAAGGAGAGTACCCTTAGGACTTCATGGGCGAATGTACATCTATTTTGCTGCTGGCAGTGCCCCAGATCTGGTCAGAGGCACCACCAACATTTGTTTGTAAGTGTTGTAGGGTGCAGCAGCCACTACAAATACTTAAAAACAATTTTCCCTATGTTTCCTCAGGTCTTTAGAATATGACCAAGGAAAAATAATTTCTGTTTCTAAGCTTTCCTACAGGTGGAGCTTTTTCTCTTCAGCTTGAGAATGCAGGGAATCCTTGTGGTTTGTTTTATGGCTCCACTATATGGCCCAGGGAGTGTAAAAAATGAGACTGGCAAAAGCTTCTCTTTTATGATAAATGCTTTTTTAAAACATTTAATTACAAAACCCATAGGCTTGGCTTTATTAGACTGAAAGTAATTTACATAAAAACGTGAAATTCACTTAAAAAAACAAACGATTAAAATGATAGTCATAGGAAGGTATTAAAAAAAAACTTAAAAATTCACTGAAAAAAACAAAGGTTAAAGGGACGTTATAACTAGGTGAAACACCAGTTAAAACTTACCATTTTAAACTAACAAAAAAACTGAAATTCACCAGCTATAATTATCTCAAGTACCATAACTTGTGCCCTAAAATAATTATAACTCACACCCTATCCATGTACTGCTAATGACCTGACATATTACATTACTCATGACATGATCTATGACATCGTTGATAACATCACTGCAACATCTGAAATTACATCATTGATGACAACACTTTATATTGAATGCATTTCGAACCTTACTATATTTTTTCTCAGGTAATATATCAATCTATTCCCAACAATATTTTCCAAATTCCCTTCATCCAACTGCTGAAAAACAGATAAGATATGTGAAGTATTAAATTCCACATTACAGGTGCGAATAATGGATAGCACACTGTGGCCCTGGTGCACAAAGATTCCTGTTAAGGAATTGTAATGTGCGTCATTTAACAATTCCCAATTTACCATTCCTTAACATGAATGTACAAAAATGGATTTGGTAAAAGCACATCGACTTTTACCAAATGCAATTGGATTTAGCAAATGGATCTAAGTACGAATAGGCTGGTTCTCAAAATACCGATTTGCAGTGGGTCACAATTTGTCCTACCTCATTAACATGCTTCTGGTAGGTTGTACATTGTGACACACTATAATTGGCTACAGTCACAGGCATGGTGGCCTGCTGCGGCCAACAGACCACCATGTCTGTGATTGCTTTTAAATAAAGCAATCTTATTTTTTTGCAGTCTGTATTCCTTAAAGGTAAACAGGATGTATTCAAAAAAGAAAAATAAATTACACAAACCTTTTTAGTAAGCAGACAGTGGCTCACCAACCACTGCCTGCTCATAAAAAATGGTTTTGGGAACATTCACAAAGGGGAAGGTGTTCCATGGGACCCTTCCTACTTGTGAATGCCTTACTACCTTCTTTATAGAGGTCGTAAAACATTAATGTTTTGCGTCAAGTATTTCAGTCGCAAAACATTGATGCATACCTTAAAGATTCAGTATCTGGAAGGGACACCCTTAACATTCTTCTTCTAAATGCCAAATCATTATTTATTTTCAAAGCCAATTAGTGATTCGGTAAGATTCGGTAAAATCTTACTGAATCGCTATTTGGTTTTGGTGAATATAACAATGCTATTTTGCAGTCAGAAAGGCTCTGATTTTAGGAATCGGAGCCTTACCGACCTAAAAGTTAAATGGCATGACACATGAGGACCTGTGCCTTTAACCACTCTACCTCAATCTGTGTTTGGGCAATGCTCCATGTGTTCCCAACCAACTTAATAGCCTCATTGCCATTACAGTCTTGCTTCTTCCCAGGGATCTTTACACATTTGTAATCATGTGTTAGTAATGTGCTTTTAATATACACATCATCACATCATGGACAATATGCCCACCCTGATGTTCTACTGGCCTCTTCAACGGTTCTAGTTGGCTCTGTAATCACTCTGTTTGTTCTGCAGAAATCTGATCATGCAACAGTTACAGTGTTATAGGAAAGAGTTGCCTAAATGTTGGAGTAGGTGACCTGACCTTTAGTGATTGAACATGCAAAGGATTTACTGATGTTCAATGTAATTAATAAATACATAGGCCTACGTTGTATAGTTTGCTATGATTAAAGTTTACATATGAGGCGTAATTACTGCTTACTCTGTAAATAAATATTGTCTCTCATGGTTTGAATTTGATAGAGCAGAACCATGCTCTTTTGTGCTGCAGTATCCCAGATTTGTTCCTTCTGTTGCTAAACCCGTTTTGTTGGCCACAGGACTGTGCACTACTCCTGCTAAGCAGTGGCGAAGTGCTAGTGCTGTCCCTTCCACACCTGTTAAAATTGGCAGGGAAAAAATCCTAAAGTCTTTTATTGTTGTTAGATTATCTCTCCTACACACTAACTGGTTTAAATTAATACATTTAATAAGTGCTAAATTCAGTTTGGGACCAGCTAAAAAAAATGGTTTAAAGACTTTGATAGTGATTTAAAATCCATCTTAATGGTCAAGTCAGATTATACATTGCTATTTTGGAAAGGACACTTTTCGAGAGTTGTCATTTTCCTCCCTAAAACCAAAAGGCTTTCCTGCCAATGTCCAGCTGTCACCTGATCCCTGATGCCTTCCCTGTGGTGAGAGTTGTATTGCTCCCATGTAGTGGAAAAAGAGCTCTGGGTGCACAGAGGAGGAGGACTCATCCCTTTACAGGATGTCTTGGGCGCCATGCCCTGCCCCTTCCTGAGCTTCAAATGATTCCTACCTTGTCACTAGTAGATGAAGCTCACACCAAGGCCTGCCTCCATTTTTTCTATAGTCAGGATGGCCACAAGCACAGTGGGAGGGGAGGAACTGACTAGAACTGATTCATGGGGTTGGCAAAGGCTTGCCTTCCACCCACATGCTGGCACAGGGCATAAAAGTGAGTTTTAGAAACTTAACACAAAACAAGAGTTAAAGATTATAGAGGGAACCCCAGAGACCTTATCTGTATCAATCTGCAGCAATACTAGCCCCTGTCCAGAATGTCCCAGATTCTCCTCAAGGGCCGCAACTAACAGAAAATGAAGGCACCCAGGCTTCAGCTGTGAAGGAGGACATACACATTCTTCTCCAAGTATTAAAAAAAGATCCATTATCCCTGAGACAAGATTTCACTTAAAACCTTTCCAAAATGGATCACTCCCACATATGGGCTTCATCAGGTGGAGGACAATTGAGCCGAACAAGTGCATAAGCAAGATAAACACACCCTTAGAATCAGCACCTACCTTAGAACAATGCTGATCGGAAAAATGGATGACAACAACATGCACTTTCGTGGCATCAGTAAAGATGTGTCTAATCAAGTTCTTGATTTATACATCCAGACACTTTTACCCAATTGCTCCAACCCATCCATCTTGGCCACATCCACAGAGTAATCTTAACTCTTCAGCAATGATGGAAACTATTAGCTGACACATACCCACTATTTTCAAGAAGAAAAATATCCTATCCAGGAGATTTCCACTCACACATTAGCTAAATGAAGAGGAATTCACAGATGTGACATCCCTGCTTCAATGAGAAAAAACTGCAACTATAGAAGGGGCTATCCCTTTTTTCCACACTTGCCTGTTGACGGAAAACTTTATGCAATGAATGAAATCTGAGAAGCTTGAGAGATGCTGGGCATGGTTGAACCATCATCATCAGATTCATCCTCCAATGAAAACTAATAACTGTTGTCTGCCCTCCGTTACATAAGTCATTGATCCATTAGTCAATGCAATAGAACACTACACAATATGGCTTTACTGTAATTGTCATTATAGCAGGTGGGTGTGGACCCTCCCTAGTCCATGAAGCTAGCCCCACCCCCTTATTTAGTAACTTACACACTTTCTGTCTGTTGCATATTGATTTTGAACTGAAATGTCCTTCTAGTTTGAAGAGACACAACCAGGTTTGAAATGAATTCCACAGTTATGATTTAAGTTCTTATGTTTACATGGTATTATGCATGGATCAGGACACTTTATATTGTCAGGACATGTGCCTTATGGCAGTTTACATTTCCAGGTGGCTACAGACACATCAGAGCTAGTCTAGATTGAGGGTACCTGTTGGAGACCCTCTGTTGACCCCTAAGAAGCTGGCACTTAGGAACCCAATTCAGGGTGAAATAACGACACCCTTAGCGTTGATCTCTTTACATGTCCATGGCCTTGTCATGTTAAGTGGATTTATAAAGCATGCTAATCACCTGAGGGGTAGCCAGGCGCTGGACTAGATAAGTAGGCTGATTGGGCTCCTAGTTGAGCAGCCAGGTCTTTAGCTTTTTGTAGAACTCAACTATGGATGGGGAAGTCCTGCTGTGATGTGGAAGTTTATTCTAGGATTTGGTGGCGATGTGGGAGAAAGAACATCCTCCTGATTTGCTTCTGTGGATGCAGGGTATCTGTGTGGGGTAGAGTGTAGCTGAGCGCAGTTGCCTAGTGGGTTGGTGAAAGTAAAGGCGGCGGTTGAGGTAGGCAGGTCCGTCGTTGTGGAGGGATTTGTATGCATGGCTTTGCAGTTTGAATTTGTAGCTCTTCTGAAGTGGTAGCCAGTGTAGTTCTCTGAGGTGCGGTGTGATGTGTGCACTGCAGGGAATGTTGAGGAGTAGTCTGGCCATGGGGTTCTGGGTGATCTGGAGTCTTTGTATGAATTCATTTGTGTTGCCAGCATAGAATACGTTGCCGTAGTCTAGTTTTCTGGTGATGAGGACTTAGGTGACTGTGCCTCTGGTGTTAGTGGGGAGCCATTTAAATATTTAAATATCTTGTGAAGCATAGGTAGAATGAAGGAACAAGATGAGGTGATAGCGTTCACCTGTTTGACCATCGAGATTCTGTTGTCCAAGATGATACTGAGGATTTTAGCATGGTCAATGGGGTTCAGCGTGGGTCTCAGGTCAGTTGGCCACCAGAAGAAGTCCAATGGAGAGCTCTTGTTCCCGAAGGTCAGGACTTCTTTTTTATCAGTGCTGAGTTTTAGGCAGTTCTCTTTCATCCAATTTGCTACTTTTGACATGCAGGTCGTGAAGTTGGTCCTGGTGGTGTGGTTGTTGTCTATGAGGTAAAGGATAAGCTGGGTGTCATCTGTGTAGTAAACAATGTTGATTACTTGGGAACTAATGGAGTGAGCAAGAGGTGCCATGTAGACTTTGAAGAAGGTGGGACTCAGCGATGATCCTTGAGAGACTCTGCAGGTGGGGTTCTTGCGTTCGGAACTGTAGGGCCGGAGAGCGACTCGCTGGGTCTTATCGGAGAGAAAAGAGGCCAGCCACCTCAGGGCAAGTCTTGGAACTCCGAAGTTGTGGAGTCTTTTGATGAGGGTGCTGTGGGAGACGGTATCAAGGCCATGGGGAGGTCAAGTAGTATGAGAGCTGTGGTTTCCCCTTTGTCCATAATGATCCAGATGTCATCAGTGGCTGCTATGAGGGCATTTTCTATGCTGGGGTATCTGTGGAATCCAGACTGCAAGACGTTGAGATGGTAGTGGTGTTCAAGATGAGTGGAGAGTTGTTTGTTGATAGCTTACAGCACTTTCAGCCTTAACTCTCCAATAATTCCATAAAGGGATCCTTCAGTCGTTTTGGCAAAAAATAAATCAATAAGGCCTGTTAGAAATTGGGTTTCTGGTTGGCAGAGGTATGCACCCAGTCCAAGCAGGAACCACAATCCTACTCAGCCAATAACAAGATACAGACCATAAATTAGCTTGTGCTCACCCTCTGGCAGCTTGGCACAGAGAAGTCAGGCTTAACTTAATAGGCAATCTGTAAAGTATTTGTGCAACACAATAAACAGTAACAGAGTGAAAACACCACAAAAAGACTCCACAACAGCTTAGAAAAAAAGGATTATGATTTTATAAATAATACAAGACCAAGACATCAAAAATCCAATAAGTAGACATCAAGATATGAATTTTTAAAGATTAAATATTAAAATAGTGCTTAGAAGCACTAAACTCCTATTGGGATATCTGGTCGCGTTGGACTGGGACAAAGTGAAAAGTTGAAGCCAACCATGATGGAGTGCAGGCAGGACACAGGACCCACACAGGGCCCGCTGAGCAAAAGTATCTTAACCCTGGTCGCAACAGCGAGATGCGTCGATTTTCCTCACACAGCGATGGCAATGCGTTGGTTTTGAAGGTGAAGCACCGGTTCCGAGATACATTGGTTCCAAAGCCGATACTCTGGATTTCTGCATGCCAACGAAGGGCTGGGTCAATCATCCTTCAGCAGTGGCGGCAATGTGGTGGTCCCAATGGTGATGTGCTAGTTCTAAGTGCGATGTACCGGTTCTGTTCCAGCAGCGGTGCGTCGATTCTGCGCTTGTCTATTCCACTTGATCAAGCACCTGGTTTCACTTCGAAAAAACCAGGCACAGGAGCAGGGTAAAAGACTTTGATGTCCCTGAGACTTTGAAGAACAGGAGGCTAGTCAGCTGGCCCTTAGAGTAACTCTGGACCAAATGATAAAGGCTAAGTCAGAGAGAGCAGCACGAAGCAGAGAGCACAGCAATGCAGCAGTCTCCCAGAACAGCAGTCCAGCAAAGTAGCAGTCCTTAGCAAACAGTTCTTTTTCTTGGCAAGTTGGTTTCAGGTCCAGAAGTGTACTGAGTTGGTAGGGTCAGAGGTCCAGGACTTAGTTATATCCAGTTGTACATTTGAAGTGGGGGTGACTTCAAAGAGGGGTCTTTGAAGTACACAGAGCCCCTTTCTTCCTGCCCTGGCTCCAGACTCACTACAGGTGGGTATGCAGCCCTTTGTGTGTGGGCAGGGCCCAGCCTATTTGGGTGTAAGTATGAGCCTGTGCTCAGCTCCTTCCTCCCTTCCTCCAGGAAGATGCATGAAGTCACACCCAACCTTCCATTGTGTAGGACTGTCTAGAGGGAATAAACAAAGTGAACTGTCACACAACCCAGCTAGCGGTCAGAGACAGTCAGCAGACATCAAATGGCTAGGAGCAGGAAAATGTCCAACTTTCTAATAAAAGAAATCCGCAGCTGGAATGCACTCTTTTAAACTAGTTCAAACAAAATAATCATTTCTTCCAAAATACATGCTGATAAAGTGTGCACCTAGTAAGGGGCTCTGCCAGTCACCTGATTCAAAAATGAAACCAACCAAACCCAGATCTGTATCTGGGAGTACTAAGTGCACTACATATAAGTCACTTAACTCTAAGTGGACATAAAATTAACACTCCACATGAACAAATAGTTGCAAATGAAACAGTTCTTGAACTATGTAAACCACGAATGAATCACTGTATCCAATCTTTCAGAAATTGATCAGACGTGAAGAGTTGTTCAATCTGCTTTTAATTGCGTGTGTTGCAGATGAAATCAAATCCATGAAGGAAACTCAAAAATTGCTTAACATACAGCAAGATGATCAACGGAATGTTACCACGAGGTGGTTATGGTGCAGTTTGGTAGCACTTTCAGTGTAAGCATGATATGGCACGCAGGTTTCTTTCGTTTACAACCTTGAGACAACACCGTCATCAGCTTCTTTATCGTGCATTCAACTTCTTTTTTTGAGCACTTTTGGTTACATTAGGTGATTTTCCATGTCCTTAGCCCGTTTAAATCCTGTACATTTGCCCTGCCCCAAAATGAGCTCTTCTCATGCTGTATTGATTTGTGATACTGCATGATTCATTAGCAGTTATTGTCATTGATTCAGATGTTAATGTTTGTAGATTCCCCTGACGAAGGGCTATTGAAAAAGCCCGAAAGGCATTTGGAGAAATCATTCCGTTGATCATCTTGCTGTATGTTAAGCAATTTTTGAGTTTCCTTTGTGGATTTGATTTCATCTGCAACACACGGAATTAAAAGCACATTGAACAACTCTTCACGTCTGATCAATTTCTGAAAGATTGGATACAGTGATTCATTCGTGGTTTACATAGTTCAAGAACTGTTTCATTTGCAACTATTTTTTCATGTGGAGTATTAAGTTTATGTCCACTTAGAGTTAAGTGACTTAGATGTAGTGCACTAAGTACTCCCAGATACAGATCTGGGTTTGGTTGGTTTCAACTTTCTAATAGTGGCATTTTTAGAATGGTAACTGCAAATCCAGCTTTACCATTAAAGAGGATTTGTCATTACCATTCCATAGGTACTAAACATGATACTTCTATCTTCTCTCAATTAGGAATTATAGCTTACTAAAAGTAATAAGGAATTCCAATGTTAACCTATGAGAGGGGAGTCCTCTCTTTAGTGAAAAATGAATATGGGAGTTTTTCACTACCTGGGCATGCAAAACTTAAAAGTACACGTCCTTCCTTTTAGTTACATAGCACCCTGCCCTAGTGGCTACCTAGGGCCAACCTTAGGGGTGAAGTATATGCAATAAAAGGAAAGTTTAAGGCTTGGAAAAGGGTTTTAAATGCCAAGTCGATATGGCAGTGTAAACTGCATACACAGGTTCTGCAGTGGCAGGCCTGGGACATGCCTAAAGTGCAACTTGTGTGGGTGGCACAATCAGTGCTGCAAGCCCACTAGTTTGAAATCACAGAAAGGTGTCAAGGGAGGTTTATTTTAAATATGCGCGATAAACCTGAGACCACTAATTCTGAGGTTTATGAGCATTTATTCTGCTTAGTTTTGATAATTCAAAAAGACATTCATAAATCAATTGGACATGTCTTTTAAAAGGAAACACCACATTAGTAAATCACACAATTGCAACACATTTGTATGCGTGATTTAGAACCATTTCTTTTGTGAGACAATATATACAACACATATATAATACCAAATGTTATTTGTGACAAAAATATATACAGCAAACCAATGATCACAAGACAAACATCGATAAATTATGTGTGCCAGCCTGAAATTAAACCAGTCCTGCATTTGCACTGAAAACACAAGGCGGACAATTGCTCATTCAAAGACACATGTCTACTGTCCTGCCTGTGGGAGGGTGGGGATGCATATCCTACTTAAGTCTGTTGACAACCTAGAAAAAGGGGAAATCATTTCTATTCAGTCCCCTCGTGGCACACCCTGTTCTACCTTCCCCCACACTCAACAGCCAACGCGTTTCGAATCCCCAACAATTCCGGGATTCTCTTCAGGACTCGGACTTGGTTTTGTTTTGGCTCTACAAAAATAAAAGAAAAAATATGTTGCTATAAATCTGACGACCCCTTGTATGACCAGAACTTGATGGCCAGCACATGTATGATAGGTACCTCAATTATGCTGCAGACAGATGTCCATTATCTGTTCTTCAATTCATAGTATTAATCGGGGCTACAAAAGATAGACATCAGGGCATTAAATGTACGATGTACTACATAAGAAACACATCGTATTTCAAAGGATCATGGAACAGAGTTCCTACCTTAAATTTTATGGGTGTGTGGAAGCTCTTGATAATGATTTAAAAACGGTCCAGGATCTAGGAATGGTAAGTGAAATTATTATCAGTACTGACTCTGCCTGCATTCTGTGCGCACATTAGAGTTAAACAGTGAAAAGCTGGCTCGCGCTACAATGTTACCTTGAGACTCGTGAAATGTAGTTAGAGCTCGCGGGCGCATCGCCGTGAATTTCTTCTGCAATAATCCTGACTGTTTCCTGTGTGAATGGAAAACTACATGAAAGGAGGCTCCTTGATTATGTGAAACCCCAACTATTCCAACAGCAGATTGTGACTTGCCTTTCATTTCAGCCATGTGAAAGCAGTTAGAAAATCATCTTGCTCCTCTCATTCAAACCGGCAGCACTTGGTAACTGCCACTGATGCTTCCCTAAACAACCTGGTAGCGGAACTGTGAGATCAAAGGCCCCGGGGATTGTGGGCCATGTAGTCCATATTCAAAACGGGTGACATTTCACATCATCCCCTTTGGTTTTGCTATGTTTGCCCTAAGCTGGCAGGGTATGCCCAGACGTGGGTCCCTTGCTCACTTTGCCACTGGATTCAAGCAAGCCTGGCTGATGATGGCTGAAATGCCAGAAACCGGTCCTAGGATGCTTGTTTCCGGTCCAGGTAAGACATGGCTTGGCAGTTCGGGCTGGACTGTTCCCATGAGGCACAGGGTCAGACTGATTTGCATATGGCCATGTCTGAACTGGGGTGGCGGAGTGAGCTAAAGAATGATGATGGATTAAACCCAGATCAGTTGACTGGGGGTGAGTGCTTGCAATATTCAACACTCCGTCCATCATCCCCTTTGGTTTTGCTATGTTTGCCCTAAGCTGGCAGGGTATGCCCAGACGTGGGTCCCTTGCTCACTTTGCCACTGGATTCAAGATAGCCTGGCTGATGACGGCTGTAAGCCAGAAACCGGTCCCAGGATGCTTGTTTCCGGTCCAGGGAAGACATGGCTTGGCAGTTCGGGCTGGACTGTTCCCATGAGGCACAGGGTCAGACTGATTTGCATATGGCCATGTCTGAACTGGGGTGGTGGAGTTAGCTAAAGAATGATGATGGATTAAACCCAGATCAGTTGACTGGGGTGAGTGTTTGATTGGCTCAAAAGTTCCGTTCATCATCCCCTTTTGTATCGCTTTGGTCGCCCTAAGTTGGCGGGGGTATGCCCAGACGTGGGTCCCTTGCTCACTTTGCCACTGGATTCAAGCAAGCCTGGCTGATGACGGCTGAAATGCCAGAAACCGGTCCTAGGATGCTTGTTTCCGGTCCAGGGAAGACATGGCTTGGCAGTTCGGGCTGGACTGTTCCCATGAGGCCCAGGGTCAGACTGATTTGCATATGGCCATGTCTGAACTGGGGTGGTGGAGTGAGCTAAAGAATGATGATGGATTAAACCCAGATCAGTTGACTGGGGGTGAGTGTTTGATTGGCTCAAACGTTCCGTCCATCATCCCCTTTTGTATCGCTTTGGTCGCCCTAAGTTGGCGGGGTATGCCCAGACGTGGGTCCCTTGCTCACTTTGCCACTGGATTCAAGCAAGCCTGGCTGATGATGGCTGAAATGCCAGAAACCGGTCCTAGGATGCTTGTTTCCGGTCCAGGGAAGACATGGCTTGGCAGTTCGGGCTGGACTGTTCCCATGAGGCACAGGGTCAGACTGATTTGCATATGGCCATGTCTGAACTGGGGTGGTGGAGTGAGCTAAAGAATGATGATGGATTAAACCCAGATCAGTTGACTGGGGGTGAGTGTTTGATTGGCTCAAACGTTCCGTCCATCATCCCCTTTTGTATCGCTTTGGTCGCCCTATGTTGGCGGGGCTATGCCCAGACGTGGGTCCCTTGCTCACTTTGCCACTGGATTCAAGCAAGCCTGGCTGATGACGGCTGAAATGCCAGAAACCGGTCCTAGGATGCTTGTTTCCGGTCCAGGGAAGACATGGCTTTGCAGTTCAGGCTGGACTGTTCCCATGAGGCACAGGGTCAGACTGATTTGCATATGGCCATGTCTGAACTGGGGTGGTGGAGTGAGCTAAAGAATGATGATGGATTAAACCCAGATCAGTTGACTGGGGGTGAGTGTTTGATTGGCTCAAGCGTTCCGTCCATCATCCCCTTTTGTATCGCTTTGGTCGCCCCTAAGTTGGCGGGGGTATGCCCAGACGTGGGTCCCTTGCTCACTTTGCCACTGGATTCAAGCAAGCCTGGCTGATGACGGCTGAAATGCCAGAAACCAGTCCTAGGATGCTTGTTTCCGGTCCAGGGAAGACATGGCTTGGCAGTTCGGGCTGGACTGTTCCCATGAGGCACAGGGTCAGACTGATTTGCATATGGCCATGTCTGAACTGGGGTGGTGGAGTGAGCTAAAGAATGATGATGGATTAAACCCAGATCAGTTGACTGGGGGTGAGTGTTTGATTGGCTCAAACGTTCCGTCCATCATCCCCTTTTGTATCGCTTTGGTCGCCCTAAGTTGGCGGGGGTATGCCCAGACGTGGGTCCCTTGCTCACTTTGCCACTGGATTCAAGCAAGCCTGGCTGATGACGGCTGAAATGCCAGAAACCGGTCCTAGGATGCTTGTTTCCGGTCCAGGGAAGACATGGCTTGGCAGTTCGGGCTGGACTGTTCCCATGAGGCACAGGGTCAGACTGATTTGCATATGGCCATGTCTGAACTGGGGTGGTGGAGTGAGCTAAAGAATGATGATGGATTAAACCCAGATCAGTTGACTGGGGGTGAGTATTTGATTGGCTCAAACGTTCCGTCCATCATCCCCTTTTGTATCGCTTTGGTCGCCCTAAGTTGGCGGGGGTATGCCCAGACGTGGGTCCCTTGCTCACTTTGCCACTGGATTCAAGCAAGCCTGGCTGATGACGGCTGAAATGCCAGAAACCGGTCCTAGGATGCTTGTTTCCGGTCCAGGGAAGACATGGCTTCGCAGTTCGGGCTGGACTGTTCCCATGAGGCACAGGGTCAGACTGATTTGCATATGGCCATGTCTGAACTGGGGTGGTGGAGTGAGCTAAAGAATGATGATGGATTAAACCCAGATCAGTTGACTGGGGGTGAGTGTTTGATTGGCTCAAACGTTCCGTCCATCATCCCCTTTTGTATCGCTTTGGTCGCCCTAAGTTGGCGGGGGTATGCCCAGACGTGGGTCCCTTGCTCACTTTGCCACTGGATTCAAGCAAGCCTGGCTGATGACGGCTGGAATGCCAGAAACCGGTCCTAGGATGCTTGTTTCCGGTCCAGGGAGGACCTGGCCTGGCAGTTCGGGCTGGACTGTTCCCATTGGGCGCAGGGTCAAGACTGATTTGCATATGGCTGGGTCCAAACTGGAATGGCATGGTGAGCAAAAAAACGATGGATTTAGGCCCAGATCTCTGTACTGGGGTGAATGTACGACATTGTTCTGCATTCTGTCCATCAATTGTTGTTTTTGCATTTGTCACCCCGAGTGGGACGGGTATGCCCAGACGAGGGTCCCGTGCTCTCCATGCCACTGGAGTCAAGCTATCCTGGCTGATGAGGGCTGAAAGCCCGAAGCCGGTCCTAGGATGCTTGTTTCCAGTCCAGGGAGGACCTGGCCTGGCAGTTCGGGCTGGACTGTTCCCATTGGGCGCAGGGTCAAGACTGATTTGCATATGGCTGGGTCCAAACTGGAATGGCATGGTGAGCAAAAAAGCGATGGATTTAGGCCCAGATCTCTGTACTGGGGTGAATGTACGACATTGTTCTGCATTCTGTCCATCAATTGTTGTTTTTGCATTTGTCACCCCGAGTGGGACGGGTATGCCCAGACGTGGGTCCCGTGCTCTCCATGCCACTGGAGTCAAGCTATCCTGGCTGATGAGGGCTGAAAGCCCGAAACCGGTCCTAGGATGCTTGTTTCCAGTCCAGGAGGACCTGGCCTGGCAGTTCCGGCTGGACTGTTCCCATTGGGCGCAGGGTCAAGACTGATTTGCATATGGCTGGGTCCAAACTGGAATGGCATGGTGAGCAAAAAAACGATGGATTTAGGCCAGATCTCTGTACTGGGGTGAATGTACGACATTGTTCTGCATTCTGTCCATCAATTGTTGTTTTTGCATTTGTCACCCCGAGTGGGACGGGTATGCCCAGACGTGGGTCCCGTGCTCTCCATGCCACTGGAGTCAAGCTATCCTGGCTGATGAGGGCTGAAAGCCTGAAACCGGTCCTAGGATGCTTGTTTCCAGTCCAGGGAGGACCTGGCCTGGCAGTTCGGGCTGGACTGTTCCCATTGGGCGCAGGGTCAAGACTGATTTGCATATGGCTGGGTCCAAACTGGAATGGCATGGTGAGCAAAAAAACGATGGATTTAGGCCCAGATCTCTGTACTGGGGTGAATGTACGACATTGTTCTGCATTCTGTCCATCAATTGTTGTTTTTGCAGTTGTTTGACTCTGGGCAGTGGGACACTGCTATCCAGGCCCCAGTGCATATGCTCTGGCTGCAAAAGCATTTTAAATTTGCTAACACCTAACTTGCATATTTAACAGGCCTGGGCGTAGTTCGCGAAACTCCGTGAAGTTACAAAAAAACTCCGCGAAGTTCCGCGAGTGGCGGAGTACAGTGCGAACTGCAGTTTGTGCTGGTATTCCTGCTGCTCGGGCAGAAATTCTACTCGAGGGGCAGCTCGAGCTTGTGAACTTACCATTCGCAATCGCGAACTTACCATTCGCGAGCGGGGAAAAAACTCTACTGCACTATGCGAAGCAGAGTTTTCTGCACTCCCCGAGCTCCGCGGAGCGCGTCGTGCAGAAAACTCCGCGAACGGAGCAGAGTTCACCGCCCAGGCCTAATATTTAACTTCCCAAATGACCATAGCATATGGTGTTCAAAGTACACCCATGGCATAGAAGGTTACTAGAAAATTAAATATCACCTATGGACTACAGCACTACTGCCCCATCCACTAGTATAAGCAGGCAAATATGAATCTAGGCCTGCTCCTGCAGCCTGGCAGCTGCTGTTTAAAACAGCAACCTGACCTGTCAAAATAAACCCTTTCCACAGGAGAAATCCTTACATTTATATATTAATAAGTCACCCCTATATAGGTCTTACAGTCCACAAGGCGGGGTGCAAGGTATTTAAAAGTAGGACATGTAGAAATTTAAAGTTAACATGTCCTTGACTGGCACCGAAAAAGCTATTTTCACTGTAGGAAGTTTCTCTGGCCCAAAGAGAAACACCTGAAAGCAATATTAAATATTATTTTGCTATCTTAGGCCAGGGACCAGCTAGAAAAATACTTCAAGGCCCATTTTTTATATTTATTTAAAGCCAAACTTAATTGTGAAGTTGGATTTTTACTAAATATTAAGGACACAGGACTTTTACAAGGTTACCTTTCCATGGTGGAAGTTCCTGGAGGTGAATTCTCAACAGCGTATAACTGTCAGCCATCTGATGAACAGCCCTGATGAGGTGTAAAAACTGCTCCCAGACCAGAGACAAAGTCTTGGGTGTGGGGAGGGGTTTGTTCTTCTGGCAAGAAAATCAGTTGGGCAGTGCACAGGGACTTAATTTATTTCAATGATACCTCCCTTGTCACGCAGAGATGTAGCTCGCATCTTCACAGGCGCCCTCTGATTTCTCTTCCAAGTCAGGCAGGCACCAAACCCAGTGAGGGAAAAGCTTCCCACAGAACTGGTTTGGAGTGGCCAAGGAGGAGAGGACTGCTCCTCATCCTAGCCACAACTTTGGGCAGGCTCCCAGGCTCTGCACGAGGACAGAAGGGTTTTCCATCTTAGATTTAGTGATAGAAAGGCACTGTGGAGTCTCAAGGTACCTTGGGTATGAAACTTTTGAAATGTGCCAACAATACTGATTTTAGGAATAGTGGTTATTTCTGCAACTCTGAATTTGAGGTTACTCAGATTATTGTGTGATTCAAAGGGCATTTCGCAAAATGTGTTCTTTCTTGTACATTGGCTTACATTTAAAAGTATAAAATGTATTTAATTGATAATAGCAAATGTTCTACTAATCTGTATTGCTAAACTTCTCCCAATAATAATGGCATCCCTCTTGTGTGACTAGGCCTATTGCCTGGGGCAGGAAAGATCCCAAAACGCAACATGAAGACATCAAACTTTTTGCCCGCGAATTTGACCCATTTTGTTGTTTTGGATAGCTGCATTATTTGGGCCTCACTTGGCCACCTCCAAGAGAAACCTACCTAACCTACACATTTCTGAAAGCTAGACACCTAGTGGAGTTCTTGGTGGTGTGACGTGTTTGAATTTCACAATGTTCTCATAACACATGCTCTGTAAACCTCAAAATACCAACTACCCAGCATCCCCACAGTTCTTCTGATAAAAACTATACCCACTTGTGTGGCAGGGCTATCTCCCTTGACATGATAAGCTCCAAAACACAAAATGGAGACATCAAACATTCACCACGAAAACTAGCCCATTTTGGTGATGTTTAAATGTGCAGTATTTGGGCCTGGGTTCCTGCGGTACCCAAGTATTCCTACTAAACCTAGACATTTCTGAAACTTCGACATCTAGGAGAGTCCAGGGTGGTGTGACTTGCATGGATCCCACAACATATTCTTACTCTGAATGCCTTGCAAACCTGAAACATTGGCTAAAATCATGCATTTTCTTTACATCTATAAGAGAGAACATACTGGAATATATGGGGATCCATCGTCATTGCCAGGAATAGATGAAAATTTGATTTGACAATGTGCAGTTAATGTTGTCTTTGCACGGCCCCAGGCTTGGTTTGTTGTTTTCTCAGGTAGTTTCCTCTGTGTCTAATGGACTTGGGGGTAGATTGAGGGAGCAGAAAGACTGTGCCACCCCCCCCCACCTTCCTTTCCTTGCACGATTTTTCCTTTGTGTCCTCAGGGAAGGGGACCAGGTAGACTGTTGGGGCTCTTATGGAGTGGGGGCATGACCCAATGCCAGTGTAGACCACCATAATCCTTTTTTTATTATTGTCCATGGTATCTAATGGGCTTTCTGCACCCTCCACCCCATGCAAGGGCAGGCTACTCCCACCTCATTGAGTTTCATTCTTAATCCCCTGGTGTTTAGGTGGCTTTCTGCCCCCCCTTCCAGGGGAGAAGAGAGACTCTGCTTTTTTATGGGGGGGGGGGTACTTTTCCATGCCAGGCTGGCGGCTCCCTTCTCATCCCTGGTGTCTATCTAGTGGATGGATCCATTCATTAAGATCATGGTGCTGGGCAATCCACAAGCAGGGATCAACCAGGCAGAGGTTCTGCTGGAAAGGGGAAATTGTCCCCTTTTCAGCAATACCTCTCCCACTTAGAACCATGCTCAGGTGCAGAGTTATTACCCTGAGCATGGATCAAAGTGAAAACAAACCGCAACTAATGGCGTCATGTGCGTTCTCTTTCATGTATTGTTACTTTAAAGTACTGTCTGTGTGTCACAGTAACCAAAAAAAACCTCAGGACACAAGGAATGCTCTTCTCTTGTCCTGGCTTTGTTTTTCTAAGAATAAAGGCCCATATGTAAGAAAGGATTTTGCATTTCTTAATGGACTGAATCGCATTTTCTGGACATTTAGAAATGAAAAATTGCCTTTCCTAATGTACCAAGGCCTATGCGGCATGACAAAATGAGTTTCCACCCAGTAGAAATTGCATTTTGGCATTTGCAAAATAGGAAATTGCAAATAGGAATTTCCTATTTGCGATTTCCTAACCGCATGTACATAGCATTTCCTAAATGCAAAATAGGCATTTAGAAAATGCTAGTACCATCGACTTGGATCAGAGGGTAACCAGGTGAAAACAGCAAAAAGACACCCAAAACACATCAGGATCATTCCCAGTGACAGCTTTGGACTTCCTGGCAAGGAAGATAAGGATAAGTACATTGCAGGCAAGGGTCAAATATCTATCTCTACATATCTATATATTCGTTTGAAATGTTCTGTTGACAAATATCACTATCAGTATTTGGATGAACTTACTAATAAGGAAGTCTTTTTTCAATATCTATGTATCAGTTGCTTAAAAAGACGATTGGCTCATCACCCGGCATTTGGCATATGATTAAGACCCAGGAGGGTTGAAATGTGTTATGCTGCATTGTGCCTTGACCAAAATAAATTAAAATGTCTTAAAAACTGACTGGTGGACTAGCTGTGCTTCTGAAAGAGGAGTGTGGTTCGTCTGCAATATATGACAATGACGCCCGTCTGCGAGCCCTGACCCGAGAGGATGGGCATTCCTCCAGTGTTGCCTCTCTTATGGAAATATATATATATATATATATATATATATATATTCACTGAAAAAACCATTGGTTTTAGGGACAGTTATAGTTAGTTGGACATTGCACTCGTACAAAACCCGTGAAATTCCCCCGTTATAGTTAGTTCAGCTAACTATAACTCGCGCCCCCGCAATGCACTGCTGATGACGTCACATATTACATCACTCATGACATGGTCAGTGACATCACTGATGACATCACTGATGACATCTCAAATGACATCACTGATGACATCATCCAGTGACTGTGTGTTTCTGTAAAGTTTAAATATTTTTAATATATATAGGGAAAGGCGTATTGAAGAATGAGTCGGTGTATAAGTGTCTGTATGGATGATTTAGTAGGTGCGTGACTAACTCTATAAGTGAGTGATTAAACGTATCTTACTGAATGCATGGGTTAGTGACTAAACTGGGTGAATGTCTGTATCCGTCTGTCTATTGCTGTGTAAGCGGCTGCATGGGTTTGAGAATAGCTACATGAGTGTCTATATGAGTTATTGATTGGTTGTCTGAGTATCTGTATGGGTGCCTGAGTGTTTGTGTGGGTGGGGTGTGTGCGACTCTGTGCATAGATGTGTGAGTGGGTGATTCACTGGGTGGATGGTTTCAAGAGTGCATCTGTGATAGACTGTATGGGTGGGTAAGTGTGTGTAAGAGTGTGTTAGTGAGTGAATGTATGTCCCAGTGGTACATGTGTGAGTAACTACATATGTGAAAGGCAGTATATATGTGTGTTGGAGTAAATAAATAGCTATAAGCGAGTGTGTGATTGTGAGAGTGACTGTATGGATGAGTGTGTGCTTGTATCAGTGATTGTATAAGAGCGTAAGAATGTGCTAGTATTTGTATGAGTAAGTGAGCTGGTGTGTGTATAACTGTATAGGTGAGTAAATGGCAGTGTGTTTAATTATTTGCATGACTGACTAGGTGTGTGAGTACCTCTATGGATGAGTGGCGATGTTTGAGTGTCTATATAGGAGTATGAGTGCATATGATAGTCCTGTACTGAGTGACCGTAAGTATGAGTGACTGTACGGGTGAGTGAGTGGATGTGTGTGTAGACCTAAGAATCAGTGAGTGGGTATGTAGTTATTGGTGTTGGAGTGTCTATGGTTTTGCGAATGGCAGTCTGTAATTTAGAGTGAGTGTATCAAAGGTTATATTAGGGTGTGAGGAGGTGCATCAGATTATCATGTGGATGATGTCATCAGTGATGTCATTTGAGATGTCATCAGTGATGTCATCAGTGATGTCACTGACCATGTCATGAGTGATGTAATATGTGACGTCATCAGCAGTGCATTGCGGTGGCGCGAGTTATAGTTAGCTGAACTAACTATAACGGGGGAATTTCACGGGTTTTGTACGAGTGCAATGTCCAACTAACTATAACTGTCCCTAAAACCAATGGTTTTTTCAGTGAATTTGTAAGGTTTTTTAAATGCTAATTTCTAACTATAACGTGCCTGAAACCTATGGTTTTTTCAGTGAATTTCAAAGGTTTTTTAAATGCTAATTCCTAACTATAACATGTCTGAAACCTATGGTTTTTTTCAGTGAATTTCAAAGGTTTTGTAAATGACAATTTTTAAATGTATTAATTGTTATATATTTTTTTTGATACTGATTTACTACATTTTTTAAACTATTTATTTTTACATATTTTATTTTTTAAATTACATTGTAATTACATTATACATTACATTACAAAATATACTTTCTCAGAATGAATTACTTTAGTTTAAATACTTTGCAGATAGGCAATAGACTTTTAAGTACAGTAGTTACAGTTGTTGCAATGGGCAACACAATTTCAAACACAATGCAACATTGAGCTCAATGTGAATTTCTAGTTAAATGCAATTAGTTACTTTATGGATTACTTTTCTAACCACAGGACTGGATCCTAGATTCAGTCCTGGGACATCTCCTGTAAACAGTTGAGTAAAAGCGTTTTGGTTACAGTAGTGATTTTTAAGGAATATTATTGTATTTTAAAAGTTGACACTTAGAAACTTTTTCACATAGAATCACCAATGTTATCCTATGGGAGGAAATTCACTTAGCAGGTAAGTAGTGTTATCATTACTTTTTCTGACTCAGTGGTGGATCCTGGATCCAGCACTGGTGCATCTCCTGTAAACAGTTGAAAGAATGCGTTTAAGTCATACAGGCGATTTTTAAGGAATATTTGTAGTTTGTGAAAATTGACACTTTGAAACTTTTCTGCTGAAAACCAGACAATGGATTCCAAAGGAAGGAAATACAAGTTACTGGTAAGTACGGTTAGAATTACTTTTCAGGGTCAGTGCTGGGCTAAAAGATGCAGCACTGGGTTCTCTCCTGATAACAGGTGAGTAAATCGGAATTCGTAGTTCGGCTGATTTTAGAGGAATGTTATAAAGTTCCAAAACTCCACACACAGAAGAATTTCCAAGTGAAACCAGTCAATGTTAGCCTATGGAAGGAAATTCAAGTTACTGGTAAGTACGGTTAAAATTACTTTTCAGGATCAGTACTGGGCTCAAAGATGCAGCACTGAGGTCTCTCCTGATAACCGGTGAGTAAATCGGAATTCGTAGTTCGGCCGATTTTAGAGGAATATTTGTATGTTTCAAAAATCGACACTTAGAAACTTTTTCAGCAAAAAGCAGGCAATGATATCCTATGGAAGGAAATTCAAGTTACTGGTAAGTACGGTTAAAATTACTTTTCAGGATCAGTACTGGGCTCAAAGATGCAGCACTGAGGTCTCTCCTGATAACAGGTGAGTAAATCAGAATTCGTAGTTCGGCTGATTTTAGAGGAATATTTGTACAATGGTGAAGGAAGGGGGTGGGGCCTGAAGTGACATGTCTGCAAACACGCCCTGTGGCGCGTTTTAAGTTGGAGAATTAAATCCTCCTCAATCCCGAGGGTCCCTAGGGGCCAACTGGCCCACCAGATACCTCCAGTATGCGCCAGAGAGCTGGGTTGCAGAGAGGTGTTCAGAGGCCACGCCCCTTTTTACAACACTCTGCAACGCAGCTCCGTGGCACTTACTGGAGGTACCTGGTGGGCTAGTTGGCCCCCAGGGACCCTCAGGATTGAAGAGGATTTAATTCCCCATCTTAAAACGCGCCACAGGGCCTGTTTGCACACATGTCACCTGAAGCCACGCCCCCTCCCTTCACCACTGTGCAAACGTGCCCCGTGGCGCGTTTTAAGTTGGGGGATTAAGTCCCCTTGAATACTGAGGGTCCCTGGAGACCAACTAGCCCACCATGTACCTCCAAAAGCGCCACAGAGCTGCGTTGCAGAGAGGTGTAAAAGGGGCGTGGCCTCTGTACACCTCTCTGCAACGCAGCCTCTGGCGCATACCGGAGGTTCCTGGTGTGCCAGTTGGCCCTCAGGGACCCCCAGTATTCAGGGGAATTACTTCCCTTCTTAAACGCGCCAGGGGCGCATTTGCAGACTGCTGCAGGGAGGGGCGGGGCCTCCGGCACGATGCCGGTCTTTTTTTTTTTTTTGCTTTTTCTGCCCAGGGGGTCCTTGTGGGACCCCTGAGCAGACCTAGGGGTCAGGGTGTTTCTACCCTGCCCCCTTTGTGCATTTTGCGCACTTGTTTCTTGTGTTTTTTTTTTTAATCGGCGGGATCCGCGCACCCTAAGCGCATCCTGCCGATTTTTTTTTTTTTAAAATGCTTTTTTCTGCCCAGGGGGTCCTTGTGGGACCCCTGAGCAGACCTAGGGGGTCAGGGTGTTTCTACCCTGCCCCCTTTTTGCGTTTTGCGCACTTGTTTTACTGCTTTCTTGTTCCTCGGTTCTACCGAGGAACAAGATGGCTGCCAACACTTCCTGGTTTGGAGTGTTGACAGCCAATTAGCATGCAGCTCGTGGTCGGGAGGGTGCGCGGATCCACCGCGGCCATAGATATCGAAACATTTATTTTGGATTTTCTCAGCAACTACTGAACGGATTTTCACCATTTTTAAAAGGCTGCTTTCTGAACCATGCACTACCTTTTTGCCAAATTTGGTGTAATTCCGTTCAGCAGTTTTTGCTGTAGCCTTGCATAAAGTTTCCTATGGGAAATTGATTTTTTCACTCTTATTTTTTGAATTTCTCCGCAACTACTGAACGGATTTACACCATTTAAAAAAAAGGTCGCTTTCTGAACCAAGCGCTACCTTTTTGCCAAATTTGGTGTAATTCCGTTCAGCAGTTCGGGCTGTAGCCGCGGCTGAAATTTCCTATGGGAATTAACATGGAGAAAACACGTTTTGGGACCCCCCTTTTTTCTCGGCCACCGCTTGATGAATCACCCCGAAACTTTCAAGACAGGAGCGGACCGGAGCGCCCCACTAGTTTTGAAAATTTCGCGATGATTCGTCAAACGACGCCAAAGTTATTGGGAATAGAATGTTACGGATTTCCTATGGATAATAGGTCCTAACTATAACTATCTACTGGCGACCGCCAGTAGATAATATATATATACAATCACATTTTTAGATGTAATACGGCCAGCCTAGGTCATGGAGTCCGCACCGCCATGGAAAATATATGGGCTGCACAAGATACTGGAATCTCGAAAATGCGGAAAGATAACGTTTCTTTTAATTCTGAACCGGATTCCTTTTTGAAATACCCACTGGAGGGTTTATATTTGCACCAAAAAATGATTGTATGGCAGTTTTCTTTGGAAAAGTACTTTGCGAAATAAAACCTACAAGTCCCAGGATGCTTGAAGAACTGAGCACCGGAGCCAGCCCACCTGGGGGCAGGTAATTGCCATTTAAATGAGGGACTTGCAAAGATGATGTAATCTCTGCCATCAATCACAATGCCGGTCCGTGAACAAGAAGCAGAAGCTTTGAAACGCGTAGGACCTTTTACATTGAACTTTTGAAATGAATGCCGGTTTGTAAGTGAAATAAAGGACCTTATTGCAAATAATGGGGTCCTGCTTTAATCTTTGAGTGCGTCTCCAAGCAAGTGGCAATCACATTTTTATATATATATATATATATATATATATATATATATATATATATATATATATATATATATATATATATATATATATATATATATATATATATGGTACAAGGGAACCACACCAATACCAGGGCGACCTATCATCTCCGCAAGGAAAGGCCTCTTTAAGAAGATCTCCCAATACGTTGATTTTTTTCTGCAAGAATTAGTCACGAGTTTAGCATCTTACATAACTGATGCAGGAGATTTTCTGAAGAAAATACATGAAGTGACTTGGCACAATGATTATATCTTAATAACATTGGACATCACTTCGCTGTACACTAGTATAGCACACGAGGATGGTCTAAGAGCTGCTGAATATTATCTAAACAAGAGACCAATCCGTTTTTACAACCGCAATCGTATGCTGCTAAAAATGATCAAACGATGCCTAACCAACAACTATTTTTATTTGGAAAATAAGTTTTTCAGCAATTGAGGGGGGTCGCCATGGGAGCCTGCTTCTCCCCCAGCTATACCTGCTTGCACGTTGGCTGGTGGGAGGAGCGGGTTCTTAAGGTGAACCATAGTCAGGACTGGGATAACCATGTGGTAGATTGGTGGTGTTTTATAGATGATGCTTTTATAGTCTGGAGGGGATCAGAGAATAGTGTTGCTTTATTTGTGGACACCATCAATAAAACACCTTGAATTTGGAGTTTACAGCTAGGATCAATAGCCAACAAGTAGATTTACTGGATGTTCAAATATATGTTAAGGAAGGGAGATTGCAATCTAAACTGTGCAGAAAAGAGACAGCAGGAAACGCAATCCTACACGCTACTAGTTTCCATCCTTAGCATCTAATTTCTTAGAATGCGCAGAATCTGTAGCACAGAGGATGATCTGAACATATGCCAAAGCAAGACAACAGACAGACTATTAGAGCGAGGATACAATCTGAAGTGTATTAATCAGGCTAAAGGAAAGGCTAACGCTATTTCCAGGGATTATATTCTTGGCAAGATCCCAACCAGTACTAATGATGATAGTGATATTGACTCCATGACCCTAGATGAACCTAATAATATCAGATTGACCACCACTTTTAGCAAACAGGAGAAACAAATAGGATTGATAGTTAACAAACAATGGCCCATTGTACTCACTGATATTGCAGTGGGGCAAGTCCTTCATGGTAAACCCACTCTGACATTTAGACGAGCCCATCAATGAGAGATTCCTTGGTCAACAGCAGTAGTGAATTAGGTACGCGTTTTAATTGGCTGTCCCTTAAAAATGGTTTTTACAAATGCAGCTCATGCAGAGCATGCAAATCTGGAGTAAATAGGACCAGTTATAAGCCAGCTTTCAGTGTGAAATAAGTCAAAGATAAGGGTCATGATAAGTGTAGAATAGAATATGCAGTCTACTTTCTGGTGTGTGTATGTGGCCTTAAATATATTGGCAGCACAAAACTACAGGTACACAGTAGAATATTACAGCATCTTAGAGCTATTGTTAACTCTGACCCTTCTTACCCTGTTGCACGTCATTTTACACTGGTTCACAACAACAATGTAAGTAATATTAGTTATTATGTAGTAGGGGCAGTGCCAATTTTATGAAGAGGGGGCGATAGAGAGAGGCTACTGAGGCAACTTGAATCCAAATTTATTTTAGAATTGGACTCTAAGATTCCCAATGGGCTCAATACTAGTGAGGATGTCCATATTTTTTTTAATAAAAATGGAAAAAACTTTTTTAATATAAATGGCATTTTGAAGCATCTGACTGTGACTATATAGTGATGGTGGGAGTTATTTTCATTGTAAAGGTAAAATCATGTTAACATTGTATTGTGCATCTCATGTATTGATGATTTCTTTAAAGAGTTTTCTGACTGTAATTTAAGCATGAGTCACTTTGTAATGTGGAGCAACATGCACAGCTTTACAACACAACTATTAACACTACAATGAAGGCATCAATTTGTAAACAACAATCAAAGGACGTTTTAATTACTGCCCTTATATATGAAATGAAAGAAAAAAATCTTTTTCATTTGTGATTATTGTACATATGATATTGGCATTCAAGAATTTTATATAGTTTGTTTTATACAGTTTTTATTAAGGCTTTCAGATTGAAGGTACCTTAGAACAAAAATGCATTTATGCTGTAATATGATGGGAATAAATCCAGATGAGAGAAATATGGTACGATTTTACACAGGTAAATGATACAGATGATTAGGATTCCACCCCCTTAAATTCTTACACTAGTCACTTTATTTACAATAATTCATGTTCAATCTAAAGAAAGCGATATTTCAAAGGCTCAGAGTATAGTAAATCTTTTGGAGAAAAACATTAAGATGCTGCTAAACTTCCCTCAATTAGTACTTTTGCACATTTTTTGCACTTTTGTTGAGCACATTGCACTTTGAGGAAGTTGGAAATATTAGACATCTGCAACAGCAAAATCTTGAAGATTAAGGCGCATTGATTATTTGCTGTGTATACAATTTGTAAGTACAAGTTGATAATGCAATAGCAACACATTATATATTTTTTAAATTCTATTTAAGAATTAATGTGCAAAGATAGCATATAACATTGAAGTCTGTTGCCTATTTCTATCATTGAGTAGCACACGTGGCACAAGAGGTTAAAAGAATGTTAGTATTCACAGCGCGATCATCTGATCAAGACCGTATGGTTGCCGTTGAAACTCGTCATGGACAAAGCATTTAGCTTGTTTTTATGGATTAACCAAATAAAAACACTTATGCACTTGGAAGGAGTCAATGCCTACTTCTTTGTTGAAGCATTTTGGAATTGAGGATTGAATTTGAAACCTTAGAAATTCACTGAAAAAACCACAGGTTTCAGGGACGTTATAGTTAGTTGGACATTTCACTCATACAAAACCAGAGAAATTCAGTCGTTATAGTTAGTTGAGCTAACTATAACTCGCGCCCCCGCAATGCACTGCTGATGAAGTTATATATTACATCATTCATGACATGGTCAGCGACATCACTGATGACATCACTGATGACATCGCAAATGACATCACTGATACATCATTCACATGATAATCTGATGCACCTTCTCACACCCTAATATACCCTTTGATACACCCACTCTAAAATACAGACTACCATTTTCGAAACCATAGACACACCAATACCAGTTACTACATACCCACTCACTGATTCCTAGGTCTACATACACATCCACTCATTCACCCATACAGTCACTCATACATGCAGTCACTCATCAATACAACACCATCATATGCACTCATACACCTATACAGACACTCACACTCCACCACTCATCCAGAGTTACTCGCACACCTAGTCAGTCATGCAAAGAATCAATCACACTCCCATTTACTCACCTATACAGTTATACACACACACACCACCTCACTTATTCATACAGACACTAACACATACTTACTCTCTTATACAATCACTGATACAAGCACACACTCATCCATACAGCCACTCTCACAATCACTCACTCTCACATATAGTCATTTATATACTTGAACACTCACATATACTGCCTTTCACATATGTAGTTACTAACACATGTACCACTGAGACATCCATTCACTCACCTGAAACCTGAAGTTTTTTCAGTGAATTTCTAAGGTTTTTTAAATACTAATTTCTAACTATAACGTCCCTGAAACCTATGGTTTTTTCAGTGAATTTCTAAGGTTTTTTAAATGCTAATTTCTAACTATAACGTCCCTGAAACCTATGGTATTTTCAGTGAATTTCAAAGGTTTTTTAAATGTTAATTCCTAACTATAACGACCCTGAAACCTATGGTTTTTCAGTGAATTTCAATGGTTATGCCTACAGAGGTAGGACATGTGCAGAAAGAGGAAGCAAAGTGCAGAAAGAAGCAAGAGAAATGCAGAAAGAGGCAACAGAAGTCCAGAAAGACGAAAAAAGGTGCAGAAAGAAGCAAGAGATATGCAGAAAGAAGCAAGAGAGGTGCAGAAAGAGGCCTTGTTTCTAAGTCATCCTGTGCCCCCAACTTTTTGCTGACTGGTACTGGTGGTAACTGTCTCTGACTAACCAGGCCCGGAGCCAGTGCTATGCTGAAAGACACTTAGAATACAGTGAAAACACCTACATACACTAGGGTACACTATGGGTTGGGGTACCCCTGTCATTGGCATGACCTCCCCTGTAAGGCCCTAGTACATAATAGGGCAGGGGGATTAAAACTACCTCTAAGTCAGAGGTGCAGAAAGAGGCTAGAGAAGTGCAGAAAGAAGCAACAGAGGTGCCGAAACAGGCAGGAGAGGTACAGAAAGAAGCAAGTGAAGTACAGAAAGAGGCAAGAGAGGTGCACAAAGAGGCAACAGAGGTGCAGAAAGAGGTTGGAGGGGTACAGAAAAGGCAAGAGCAGTGCAGAAAGGGAAAAGAATTGCTGAAAATAGCAACAGAGGTGTAGAAAGAAGCAAGAGAAGTGCAGAAAGAGATAAGTGAGGTGCAGAAAGAAGCAAGAGCAGTGCAGAAAGAACCAACAGAGGTGCAAAAAGAAGCAAGAGCAGTACAGAAAAAGGTAGAAGCGGTGCCCAAAGAGGCAAGAGAGGTACAGAAAGAAGCAAGTGAAGTGCAGAAAGAGGCAAGAGAGGTGCACAAAGAGGCAACAGAGGGGCAGAAAGAAGCAGGAGGGGTGCAGAAAGAAAGAAGATAAGTGCAGAAAGAGGCAAGAGAATTGCTGCAAGAAGCAACAGAGGTGTAGAAAAGAAGCAAGAGAAGTGCAGAAAGAGGCAAGTGAGGTGCAAAAAGAAGCAAAAGCTGTACAGAAAAAGGTAGGAGAGGTGCACAAAGAGGCATGAGAGGTACAGAAAGAGGCAGGAGGGATGCAGAAAGAAGGAAGAGAAGTGCAGAAAGAAGCAATAGAGGTGCGGAAAGAGGCAAGCGGAGTGCAGAAAGAGGTAGGAGAGGTGCACAAAGAGGCAAGAGAGATACACAAAGAGGCAGGAAGGGTGCATAAAGAAGGAAGAGAAGTGCTGAAAGAGGCAAAAGAATTGCTGAAAGAAGCAACAAACATGTAGAAAGAAGCAAAAGAAGTGCAGAAAGAGGCAAGTGAGGTGCAGAAAGAAGGAAGAGCAGTACAGAAAGAAACAACAGAGGTGCAAAAAGAAGCAAGAGCGGTACAGAAAAAGGTAGAAGAGGTGCACATAGAAGCAAGAGAGGTACAGAAAGTGGCAGGAGGGGTGCAGAAAGAAGAATTGTAGTGCAGAAATAAGCAACAGAGGTGCTGAAAGAGGCGCGAAGGGTGCAGAAACAGCAAGAGAAGTGCAGAAAGAACCAACAGAGGTACAGAAAGAGGCAAGAGAGGTGCAGAAACAGGCAGGAAAGGTGCAGAAAGAGGGAACAGGGGTGCAGAAAGAGGGAAGAGAGGAGCAGAAAGAGAAAAGAGGGGTACATAAAGAGGCAAGAGGGGTGCAGAAAGAAGCAAATGAGGTGTAGAAAGAGGCAACAGAGGTGCATAAAGACGCAAGAGAGGTGCAGAAACAAGCAAAAGAAGTGCAGAAAGAGGCAAGAGAATTGCTGAAAGAAGCAACAGAGGTGTGGAAAGAAGCAAGAGAAGTGCAGAAAGAGGCAAGTGAGGTGCAGAAAGAGGCAAGAGAGGTGCAGAAAATGGCAAGAGAACAGCAGGAAGAGGCAAGAAGGATGTAAAAAAGGGAAGAAGGGTGCAGAAAGAAGCAAGAGAGGTGCAGAAAGAATCAAGAGAAGTGCAGAAAGAGGCAAGTGAGGTGCAGAAAGAGGCAAGAGCGGTACAGAAAGAGGCAAGGGAACTGCAGAAACAAGCAAGAAAAATGCACGAAAAGAAAGAGAGGAGCAGAAAGAGGCAAGAGAGGTGTGGAAAGAAGCAAGAGAAGTGCAGAAAGAGGCAGGAGGGGTGCAGAAAGAAGCAAGTGAGGAGCAGCAATAGGCAACGGAGATGCAGAAAGACGCAAAAGAGGTGCAGAAACAAGCAAGAGAAGTGCAGAAAGAGGCAAGAGAATTGCTGAAAGAAGCAACAGAGGTGCAAAAGAGGCAAGAGGGGTGCAGAAAGAGGTAGGAGAGGCTCACAAAGAGGCAAGAGAGGTACAGAAAGAGGCAGGAGGGGTGCAGAAAGAAGGAAGAGAAGTGCAGAAAGAGGCAAGAGAATTGCTGAAAGAAGCAACAGCGGTATACAAAGAAGCAATAGAAGTACATAAAGAGGCAAGTGAGGTGCAGAAAGAAGCAAGAGCAGTTCAGGAAGAACCAACAGAGGGGCAAAAAGAGGCAAGAGGGGTGCAGAAAAAGGTAGGAGAGGTGCACAAAGAGGCAAAAGAGGTACAGAAAGAGGCAGGAGGGGTGCAGAAAGAAAAAAGAGAAGTGCAGAAAGAAGCAACAGAGGTGCGGAAAGAGGCGTGAAAGGTGCAAAAACAGGCAACAGAGGTACAAAATGAGGCAAAAGAGGTGCAGAAACAGGCAGGAAAGGTGCAGAAAGAGGGAACAGGAGTGCAGAAAGAGGCAAGAGAGGTACAGAAAGAGGAGAGAGGGATGCAGAAAGAGGCAAGAGGGGTGCAGAAAGAAGCAAGTGAAGTGCAGAAAGAGGCAACAGAGGTGCAGAAAGGCGCAAGAGAGGTGCAGAAACAAGCAAGAGAAGTGCAGAAAGAGGCAAGAGAATTGCTGAAAGAAGCAACAGAGGTTTAGAAAGATGCAAGAGAAGTGCAGAAAGAGGCAAGTGAGGTGCAGAAAGAAGCAAGAGCAGTGCAGAAAGAACCAACAGAGGTGCAAAAAGAGGCAAGAGGGGTGCAGAAAAAGGCAAGAGAAGTGCAGAAAGAGGCACTTGAGGTGGAGAAAGAGGCAAGAGAGGTACAGAAAGAGGCTCGAGAAGTGCAGAAAGAGTCAAGAGAAGTGCAGAAAGAGGCAAGAGAGGTGAAGAAGGAAGAGAGTGAGGTGCAGAAAGAGGCAAGTGAGGTGCAGAAAGAGGCAAGAGAGTTGCAGAAAGAGGCAAGGGAAGTGCAGAAACAGGCAAGGGAAGTGCAGAAACAGGCAAGAGAAATGTACAAAGAGGCAAGAGAGGAGCAGAAAGAGGCAAGAGAGGTGTAGTAAGAAGCAAGAGAAGTGCAGAAAGAGGCAGGAGGGGTGCAGAAAGAAGCAAGTGAGGTGCAGAAAGATGCAAGAGAATTGCTGAAAGAAGCAGCAGAGGTGTAGAAAAAAGCAATAGAAGTACAGAAAGAGGCAAGTGAGGTGCAGAAAAAAGCAAGAGCAGAGCAGAAAGAACCAACAGAGGTGCAAAAAGAGGCAAGAGGGGTGCAGAAAAAGGTAGGAGGGGTGCAGAAAGAAAGAAGAGAAGTGCAGAAAGAAGCAACAGAGGTGCTGAAAGAGGTGCGCAGGGTGCAGAAACAGGCAACAGAGATACAGAAAGAGACAAGAGAGGTACAGAAACAGGCAGGAAAGGTGCAGAAAGAGGGAACAGGGGTGCAGAATGAGGCAAGAGAGGTGCAGAAAGAGGAGAGAGGGGTGCAGAAAGAGGCAAGAGGGGTGCAGAAAGAAGCAAGTGAGGTGCAGAAAGAGGCAACAGAGATGCAGAAAGACGCAAGAGAGGTGCAGAAACAAGCAAGAGAAGTGCAGAAAGATGCAAGAGAATTGCTGAAAGGAGCAACAGAGGTGTAGAAAGAAACAAAAGAAGTACGGAAAGAGGCAAGTGAGGTGCAGAAAGAAGCAAGAGCAGTGCAGAAAGATCCAACAGAGGTGCAAAAAGAGGCAAGAGGGGTGCAGAAAAAGGTAGGAGAGGTGCACACAGAGGCAAGAGAGGTACAGAAAGAGGCAGGAGGGCTGCAGAAAGAAAGAAGAGAAGTGCAGAAAGAAGCAACAGAGGTGCTGAAAGAGGTGCGAAGGGTGCAGAAACAGGCAACAGAGATACAGAAAGAGACAAGAGAGGTGCAGAAACAGGCAGGAAAGGTGCAGAAAGAGGGAACAGGGGTGCAAAATGAGGCAAGAGAGGTGCAGAAAGAGGAGAAAGGGGTGCAGAAAGAGGCAAGAGGGGTGCAGAAAAAAGCAAGTGAGGTACAGAAAGAGACCAACAGAGGTGCAGAAAGACGCAAGAGAGGTGTAGAAACAAGCAAGAGAAGTACAGAAAGATGCAAGAGAATTGCTGAAAGAAGCAACAGCGGTGTAGAAAGAAGCAAGAGAAGTGCAGAAAGAGGCAAGTGAGGTGCAGAAAGAAGCAAGAGCAGTTCAGAAAGAACCAACAGAGGTGCAAAAAGAGGCAAGAGGAGTGCAGAAAAAGGTAGGAGAGGTGCACAAAGATGCAAGAGAGGTACAGAAAGAGGCACGAGGGGTGCAGAAAGAAAGACGAGAAGTGCAGAACAAAGCAACAGAGGTGCTGAAAGAGGCACGAAGGGTGCAGAAACAGGCAACAGAGGTACAGAAACAGGCAAGAGAGGTGCAGAAACAGGCAGGAAAGGTGCAGAAAGAGGGAACAGGTGCAGAAAGAGGCAAGAGAGGTTCAGAAAGAGGAGAGATGGGTGCAGAAAGAGGCAAGAGGGGTGCAGAAAGAAGTAAGTGAGATGCAGAAAGAGGCAACAGAGGTGCAGAAGATGCAAGAGAGGTGCAGAAACAAGCAAGAAAAGTGCAGAAAGAGGCAAGAGAATGCTGAAAGAAGCAACAGAGGTTTAGAAAGAAGCAAGAGAAGTGCAGTAAGAGGCAAGTGAGGTGCAGAAAGAAGCAAGAGCAGTGCAGAAAGAACCAACAGAGGTGCAAAAAGACGCAAGGGGTTGCAGAAAGAGGCAAGAGAAGTGCAGAAAGAGGCACTTGAGGTACAGAAAGAGGCAAGAGAGGTACAGAAAGAGGCTCGAAAGTGCAGAAAGAGGCAAGAGAAGTGCAGAAAGAGGCAAGAGAGGTGCAGAAGGAAGAGAGTGAGGTGCAAAAAGAGGCAAGTGTGGTGCTTAAAGAGGCAAAGGAGATTCAGAAAGAGGCAAGGGAAGTGCAGAAACAGGCAAGAGAAATGCACAAAGAGGCAAGAGAGGTGTAGAAAGAGGCAAGAGAAGTGCAGAAAGAGGCAGGAGGGGTGCAGAAAGAAGCAAGTGAGGTGCAGAAAGAGGCAACAGAGGGGCAGAAAGACGCAAGGGAGGTGCAGAAACAAGCAAGAGAAGTGCAGAAAGATGAAATAGAGTTCCTGAAAGAAGCAACAGAGGTGTAGAAAGAAGCAAGAGAAGTGCAGAAAGAGGCAAGTGAGGTGCAGAAAAAAGCAAGAGCAGTGCAGAAAGAACCAACAGAGGTGCAAAAAGAGGCAAGAGGGGTGCAGAAAGAGGTAGTAGAGGTGCAAAAAGAGGCAAGAGAGGTACAGAAAGAGGCAGGAGGGGTGCAGAAAGAAAGAAGAGAAGTGCAGAAAGAAGCAACAGAGGTGCTGAAAGAGGCGCGAAGGGTGCAGAAACAGTCAACAGAGATACAGAAAGAGGCAAGAGAGGTGCAGAAAGAGGAGAGAAGGGTGCAGAAAGAGGCAAGAGGGGTGTAGAAAGAAGCAAGTGAGGTACAGAAAGAGGCAACTGAGGTGCAGAAAGATGCAAGAGATGTGAAGAAACAAGCAAGAGAAGTGCAGCAAGAGGCAAGAGAATTGCTGAAAGAAGCAACAGTGGTTTAGAAAGAAGCAAGAGAAGTGCAGAAAGAGGCAAGTGAGGTGCAGAAAGAAGCAAGAGCAGTGCAGAAAGAACCAACAGAGGTGCAAAAAGACGCAAGGGGGTGCAGAAAGAGGCAAGAGAAGTGCAGAAAGAGGAGAGAGGGGTGCAGAAAGAGGCAAGAGGGGTGCAGAAAGAAGCAAGTGAGGTGCAGAAAGAGGCAACAGAGATGTAGAAAGACGCAAGAGAGGTGCAGAAACAAGCAAGAGAAGTGCAGAAAGATGCAAGAGAATTGCTGAAAGAAGCAACAGAGGTGTAGAAAGAAACAAAAGTAGTACGGAAAGAGGCAAGTGAGGTGGAGAAAGAAGCAAGAGCAGTGCAGAAAGAACCAACAGAGGTGCAAAAAGAGGCAAGAGGGGTGCAGAAAAAGGTAGGAGAGGTGCAAAAAGAGGCAAGAGAGGTACAGAAAGAGGCAGGAGGGGTGCAGAAAGAAAGAAGAGAAGTGCAGAAAGAAGCAACAGAGGTGCTGAAAGAGGCGCGAAGGGTGCAGAAACAGGCAACAGAGATACAGAAAGAGACAAGAGAGGTGCAGAAACAGGCAGGAAAGGTGCAGAAAGAGGGAACAGGGGTGCAAAATGAGGCAAGAGAGGTGCAGAAAGAGGAGAGAGGGGTGCAGAAAGAGGCAAGAGGGGTTCAGAAAAAAGCAAGTGAGGTACAGAAAGAGGCCAACAGAGGTGCAGAAAGACGCAAGAGAGGTGCAGAAACAAGCAAGAAAAGTACAGAAAGATGCAAGAGAATTGCTGAAAGAAGCAACAGCGGTGTAGAAAGAAGCAAGAGAAGTGCAGAAAGAGGCAAGTGAGGTGCATAAAGAAGCAAGAGCAGTTCAGAAAGAACCAACAGAGGTGCAAAAAGAGGCAACAGGAGTGCAGAAAAAGGTAGGAGAGGTGCACAAAGATGCAAGAGAGGTACAGAAAGAGGCAGGAGGGGTGCAGAAAGAAAGACGAGAAGTGCAGAACAAAGCAACAGAGGTGCTGAAAGAGGCACGAAGGGTGCAGAAACAGGCAACAGAGGTACAGAAACAGGCAAGAGAGGTGCAGAAACAGGCAGGAAAGGTGCAGAAAGAGGGTACGGGTGCAGAAAGAGGCAAGAGAGGTGCAGAGAGAGGAGAGAGGGATGCAGAAAGAGGCAAGAGGGGTGCAGAAAGAAGTAAGTGAGATGCAGAAAGAGGCAACAGAGGTGTAGAAAGATGCAAGAGAGGTGCAGAAACAAGCAAGAAAAGTGCAGAAAGAGGCAAGAGAGGTGCAAAAAGAAGCAAGAGCAGTGCAGAAAGAACCAACAGAGGTGCAAAAAGAGGCAAGAGGGGTGCAGAAAAAGGTAGGAGAGGTGCAAAAAGAGGCAAGAGAGGTACAGAAAGAGGCAGGCGGGGTGCAGAAAGAAAGAAGAGAAGTGCAGAAAGAAGCAACAGAGGTGCTGAAAGAGGCACGAAGGGTGCAGAAACAGGCAACAGAGATACAGAAAGAGACAAGAGAGGTGCAGAAACAGGCAGGAAAGGTGCAGAAAGAGGGAACAAGGGTGCAAAATGAGGCAAGAGAGGTGCAGAAAAAGGAGAGAGGGGTGCAGAAAGAGGCAAGAGGGGTGCAGAAAAAAGCAAGTGAGGTACAGAAAGAGGCCAACAGAGGTGCAGAAAGACGCAAGAGAGGTGCAGAAACAAGCAAGAGAAGTACAGAAAGATGCAAGAGAATTGCTGAAAGAAGCAACAGCGGTGTAGAAAGAAGCAAGAGAAGTGCAGAAAGAGGCAAGTGAGGTGCAGAAAGAAGCAAGAGCAGTTCAGAAAGAACCAACAGAGGTGCAAAAAAAGGCAAGAGTGCAGAAAAAGGTAGGAGAGGTGCACAAAGATGCAAGAGTGGTACAGAAAGAGGCAGGAGGGGTGCAGAAAGAAAGACAAGAAGTGCAGAACAAAGCAACAGAGGTGCTGAAAGAGGCACAAAGGGTGCAGAAACAGGCAACAGAGGTACAGAAACAGGCAAGAGAGGTGCAGAAACAGGCAGGAAAGGTGCAGAAAGAGGGAACGGGTGCAGAAAGAGGCAAGAGAGGTGCAGAAAGAGGAGAGAGGGGTGCAGAAAGAGGCAAGAGGGGTGCAGAAAGAAGTAAGTGAGATGCAGAAAGAGGCAACAGAGGTGCAGAAAGATGCAAGAGAGGTGCAGAAACAAGCATGAAAAGTGCAGAAAGAGGCAAGAGAATGCTGAAAGAAGCAACAGAGGTTTAGAAAGAAGCAAGAGAAGTGCAGTAAGAGGCAAGTGAGGTGCAGAAAGAAGCAAGAGCAGTGCAGAAAGAACCAACAGAGGTGCAAAAAGATGCAAGGGGGTGCAGAAAGAGGCAAGAGAAGTGCAGAAAGAGGCACTTGAGGTGCAGAAAGAGGCAAGAGAGGTACAGAAAGAGGCTCGAGAAGTGCAGAAAGAGGCAAGAGAAGTGCAGAAAGAGGAAAGAGAGGTGCAGAAGGAAGAGAGTGAGGTGCAGAAAGAGGCAAGTGAGGTGCTTAAAGAGGCAAAGGAGATACAGAAAGAGGCAAGGGAAGTGCAGAAACAGGCAAGAGAAATGCACAAAGAGGCAAGAGAGGTGTAGAAAGAGGCAAGAGAAGTGCAGAAAGAGGCAGGAGGGGTGCAGAAAGAAGCAAGTGAGGTGCAGAAAGAGGCAACAGAGGGGCAGAAAGACGCAAGGGAGGTGCAGAAACAAGCAAGAGAAGTGCAGAAAGATGCAATAGAGTTCCTGAAAAAAGCAACAGAGGTGTAGAAAGAAGCAAGAGAAGTGCAGAAAGAGGCAAGTGAGGTGCAGAAAAAAGCAAGAGCAGTGCAGAAAGAACCAGCAGAGGTGCAAAAAGAGAAAAGAGGGGTGCAGAAATAGGTAGGAGAGGTGCAAAAAGAGGCAAGAGAGGTACAGAAAGAGGCAGGAGGGGTGCAGAAAGAAAGAAGAGAAGTGCAGAAAGAAGCAACAGAGGTGCTGAAAGAGGCACGAAGGGTGCAGAAACAGTCAACAGAGATACAGAAAGAGGCAAGAGAGTTGCAGAAATAGGTAGGAAAGGTGCAGAAAGAGGGAAGAGGGGTGCAGAATGAGGCAAGAGCGGTGCAGAAAGAGGAGAGAAGGGTGCAGAAAGAGGCAAGAGGGGTGTAGAAAGAAGCAAGTGAGGTGCAGAAAGAGGCAACTGAGGTGCAGAAAGATGCAAGAGATGTGCAGAAACAAGCAAGAGAAGTGCAGCAAGAGGCAAGAGAATTGCTGAAAGAAGCAACAGTGGTTTAGAAAGAAGCAAGAGAAGTGCAGAAAGAGGCAAGTGAGGTGCAGAAAGAAGCAAGAGCAGTGCAGAAAGAACCAACAGAGGTGCAAAAAGATGCAAGGGGGTGCAGAAAGAGGCAAGAGAAGTGCAGAAAGAGGCACTTGAGGTGCAGAAAGAGGCAAGAGTGGTACCGAAAGAGGCAAGAGAAGTGCAGAAAGAGGCAAGAGAAGAGCAGAAAGAGGCAAGAGAGGTGCAGAAGGAAGAGAGTGAGGTGCGGAAAGAGGCAAGTGAGGTGCAGAAAGAGGCAAGAGAGGTACAGAAAGAGGCAAGGGAAGTGCAGAAACAGGCAAGAGAAATGCACAAAGAGGCAAGAGAGGGGTATAGAAAGAAGCAAGAGAAGTGCATAAAAAGGCTGGAGGGATGCAGAAAGAAGCAAGTGAGGTGCAGAAAGAGGCAACAGAGGTGCAGAAAGACGCAAGGGAGGTGCAGAAACAAGCAAGAGAAGTGCAGAAAGATGCAAGAGAATTCCTGAAAGAAGCAACAGAGGTGTAGAAAGAAGCAAGAGAAGTGCAGAAAGAGGCAAGTGAGGTGCAGAAAAAAGCAAGAGCAATGCAGAAAGAACCAACAGAGGCGCAAAAAGAGGCAAAGGGGTGCAGAAAGAGGTAGGAGAGGTGCAAAAAGAGGCAAGAGAGGTACAGAAACAGGCAAGTAAGGTGCAGAAAGAAGCAAGAGCAGTGCAGAAAGAACCAAAAGAGGTGCAAAAAGAGGCAAGAGGGGTGCAGAAAGAGGCAAGAGAAGTGCAGAAAGAGGCACTTGAGGTGCAGAAAGAGGCAAGATCGGTACAGAAAGAGGCTCGGGACGTGCAGAAAGAGGCAAGAGAAGTGCAGAAAGAGGCAAGAGGGGTGCAGAAAGAGGCAAGAGAAGTGCAGAAAGAGGCACTTGAGATGCAGAAAGAGGCAAGATCGGTACAGAAAGAGGCTCGGGAAGTGCAGAAAGATGCAATAGAATTCCTGAAAGAAGCAACAGAGGTGTAGAAAAAAGCAAGAGCAATGCAGAAAGGCCCAACAGAGGCGCAAAAAGAGGGTGCTGAAAGAGGCGCAAAGGGTGCAGAAACAGTCAACAGAGATACAGAAAGAGGCAAGAGAGGTGCAGAAACAGGCAGGAAAGATGCAGAAAGAGGGAACAGGGGTGCAGAATAAGGCAAGAAATGTGCAGAAAGAGGAGAGAAGGGTGCAGAAAGAGGGAAGAGGGGAGTATAAAGAAGCAAGTGAGGTGCAGAAAGAGGCAACTCAGGTGCAGAAAGACGCAAGAGTTGTGCAGAACAAGCAAGAGAAGTGCAGCAAGAGGCAAGAGAATTGCTGAAACAAGCAACAGAGTTGTAGAAAGAAGCAAGAGAAGTGTAGAAAGAGGCAAGTAAGGTGCAGAAAGAAGCAAGAGAAGTGCAGAAAGAACCAACAGAGGTGCAAAAAGAGGCAAGATCAGTACAGAAAGAGGCTCTGGAAGTGCAGAAAGAGGAAAGAGAAGTGCAGAAAGAGGTAAGAGAGGTGCAGAAGGAAGAGAGTGAGGTGCAGAAAGAGGCACGTGAGGTGCAGAAAGAGGCAAGAGAGGTACAGAAAGAGAAAAGGGAACTGCAGAAACAGGCAAGGGAAATGCACAAAGAGGCAAGAGAGGAGCAGAAAGAGGCAAGAGAGGTGTAGAAAGACGCAAGAGAAGTGCAGAAAGAGGCAAGTGAGGTGCAGAAAGAGGCAACAGAGGTGCAGAAAGAGGTAAGGGAGGTGCAGAAAGAGGCAAGAGATCTGCAGAAAAAAGCAACAGAGGTGCTGAAACAGACAAGTCAGGTGCAGAAAGGGGCAAGAGAAGTGCAGAAAGAGGCAAGTGAAGTGCAGAAAGAGGACAGTGAGGTGCAGAAAGAGGAAGAAAGGTGCAGAAAGAAGCAAGAGAAATGCAGAAAGAGGCAAGAGAGGCACAGAAAGAAGAGATGTTTGTGCACCATTAGTACCAGTTTAACACCCACATTTTGCAATAAGTAACACGTGACCATTCCAGCTTTACAAAGGACCTTCCACCACGCTGTAACACATGATGCTGCATTTTTGGGAACATTTGAGCCGTTTGTGCTATAAACAAGGCTTTTTTTGTTCAAATCTGCAGATTAGGCAGCAGATGATGGATTATGTGGCAAATGCGGACATTTTTTAATTATGTAAAAATTGGTGCAGCCGAACAGTCACATAATTCCAGTGGCCCTGCTCATACCTCCGACTAGGTCCAAAAGTGCTCCTCAGTGGTTCCTTCTTTTATTGTGTCTCATTGAGTTTATAGTTTAGCTTCTATGTAAACAAGGAAGACTAAACCTGAGGTTACCACTACACAACACAGACTACATTACCATATAATTACTCTCCAAAATACATAATCCCACTCCACATAATTCCTATACACTAAATACCACATAATTTCTATTCACATAATTTTACTGCACAACATACCACATAATTCTACTGCACACAACGTACATCCACTCTACACCAAAAAACATTAGTAAAAAACGTTTACATTTACAACGCCAATAGCTCTAACTCTCGCAAATGCAAAACCTATTACATTGCAAATGCTTCTTCAACTAGTAGTCGCGTTTGCAGAGTGGTGGAGAAAGGGTGCTGGGCCTCCGACCAGCGCTCAGGAATTCCACTGGGTAGGACTTACAGGAGGCACCAGGAGGGCTTCTTAGCCCCCAAAGTCCCTCAGGAGTAAAGTGGACTTCATCCCCATCCTGTAGTCTGCCGGGAGGTGCGTCTGCAGAGTGGTGGAGAAAGGGGACGTGGCCTCCAAAGACGTCTTAGCATTCCCAATGTGTGGGACTTACTGGAGGTAACAAGAGGGGTAGTTGGCCCCCAAGGACATCCTTGGGGGCCAACTAACCCTCCTATTACCTAAAGTAAGTCCCACACAGCAGGATTGCTGAGAGTTGTCAGAGGGGGATGAAGTCCACTTTAGTCCTGCGGTCCTCAGGACACAAGAGGACCTCATCGCCTCACCAGCAGTGCGCCAAGAGGCGCGTTTGCAGAGTGGTGTAAAAAGGGGCGTGGCCTCGGACCACCTCTCAGCAATCCCACTGTGTGGGGCTTACTGGAGGTAAGAGATGGGCTAGATGGCCCCTAAGGACCATCAGTTGGGTAGGGGACTTCATCCCCAACATAGAACACACCAAGAGACGCGTTTGCAGAGAAGTAGTGAAAGAGGGCGGGGCTTCGGCAAGTTGCGGGTCTTCCGTAATTTTTTTTTTATTTTAGGAAGGGGGGCCATGTGGCCCCCCTTCCCCTGACCCTTTTGGGCCCCGGGGACCCCATCCCCCAGGGCCTGGCCAGCCTTTCCATTTTATTTTATTTTGGAGGGGGGCCAGGTGGCCCCTCTTCTGGGCCAATTATGGCCCCAGGGACCCCATTCCCCGGGGCCTGGCCAGCTTTGTTTTTTTAATTTTTTTGGGAGGGGGCCACGTGGCCCCCCTCCTGAGGCAACTTATGGCTCTGGGGACCCCATCCCCTGGGGCCTGGCCAGCTTTGTCTTTTTATTTTTTTAGGAGGGGGCCGCGTGGCCCCTTCCTGAGGCCAATTATGGCCCCGGGGACCCCATCCCCCGTTGCTGTCCTTCCTGTTTTTTAAAAATAAAAAAATTAATTAATTAAAGGGGAGGGGGCCGAGTGGCCCCCCTCCCGGGCCACTACTGGCCCTGGGGACCCCATCTCCCAGTGCCGGCCCTCAAGTTGGGGACCGTGGGGGGAGCCCCAATGCCCCCACAGTTCCAACCTGCTCCCTGCCTCTTGCGGGAGCCGGCATTGATTTTGGGCAAGGGGAGCTGCTAACATGCAGCTCCCCTTGCCCAAAAGCAATTCTGCTTTGCTTCCAAGAAGCAAAGTAGGAGTTTGCTATGGCAGGGTGGGAGCCGTGCTCCCGCCCTCCCATAGCAAATGGCAATGTCCCGGGGTGGGTACCCCGGGACATTGCAGGAGCCAGCCCTGGGGTGTGGCGGTCCCCAGGGCCATCGAGGGCCCATACTGTAGAACAAAATATATAATTACCAGCAAGGCACAGCCAACGTACGATGATTTACATCTAGAAATATATATAATGACCAGCAAGGCACAGCAAACCTACAATGATTCACATCTAGAAGTATAGCAAGAAATAAAACACAAAGGTTCATAGAAAATAACCAAGAGAAGTGATACTTCTAATAGTAACTGAGTCAGCAATAACGTTCGTATATGAGAAGTTCACGAATGTCACTTAATGAGCAAGATTAGTTCCCTTGTAGAGACGCTCAGTTTTATAATGTCCTTCTTTTACAGATATTACTTTTTTTGTCAGTCCTGTTGAAGTCCAGAGCCAAATATATGTTGTCCATAAACACCAACTCAAACAATAAACAAAAATAATCAAAAATGTTCTTGAACAATAGTAAATGGTTTGTTTCCACAGAGATGAATTCACTCTAAAAGGATACGCGCTAATGTTTTTTGTGTTTCTTTTCTTTAACAGGTTAGTTGATAGTAGAGACGAGACCAGGAATGCTGGAATCCAGGAAGTAGCCAACGCGCTTACAGGAGCCGGAATCCCTGAAGCCGACGAAAGACTCGAAGACCGGAGCCGGCGGGAGATACGAGATCGAGTCAGGTAAGTGCTTCTGAATAGATGAGGCTAAGCGCATAACCGTAGGGAAGAGACGTTTAAATACTGTAGCCGCCGCTTGTCTTTCCATGTGTACCATGTGCAGGCATGGTGCACAGGCGTGTGATGAAACACACACGGCTCGCTTTTGACAGTTGACTCATGCCTTTTCTTGGTTTGTTCATACCGCTGAGCTTTGGCAGATGACAAGTGTCTTTTTCATGATTAGGTTGGTTTGTGCTAATGGACTTTTATTTGGCATATGCGCACATGCTTGAACAGTTTATTAAATACAGGTAATAAAATAAGTGTGGTCTGATAAATATAAAATAAAAACAATTAAGACATTTTGCTACATTCACAACTGTTTTTGAAGCCTAAACCGCTGTACCTCCCTTAGCTCAATCTGCTCACACCAAGGACGGGTGAGGAGGAAGTAGTGCCCATGACAAAAAGTTATACAAAATATTGCAAAGGATTCACTATGGCCTCCCCTGCAGCCCTGGGGACTGCCACTTCCCCTCCCCGGGGCAGTAACCTAATTATATGCGGGAGAGCCATCACCTCCCCTGGGGACTGTTGCATACAAATGCGAGGGGGCCCTCTCAGCCCTTCCGCTGCCCCAGGGACTGCCACCTCAACGGGGCACATGCATTAAGTATTTATTGTAAATCCGGGGGAGTCCCTACAGACCCCCACACAGCCCCGGAGACCGAAACCTCCCTGGGGCACAAATACAATAATGAAGGGGGCTCTGTTGTGGACCCACGGTGACCACCACCTCCCCGGGGCTTACTTAGCAAAGGAGGGGGGCCACGCGGCCCCCCCTAGTGGATCCCTACATGGCCCTGGGGACTTCCACCCCTCAGGGCTGGCTCCAGAAATGTCCTATGGCGCCCACCCCCGGGACATTGCAGTTTGCTTGCCAAGCCAAAGCAAACAATGTTCTGCTATTTGGAAGCAAGAGCAAAATGCTCTTGCTTGCACGAAGCGAAGCAGCATTGCTTTTGGATACAGGGAGATGCATGTTAGCAGCTCCCTCTGTCCAAAAGCAATGCCGGCTCCCGCAGGAGGAAGGGAACCAGCAGGGACCGCCGGGGCCTTCAGGCTCCCCCCACAGTCCCCAACGAGGGAGCCATGCCATAGGGCAGAGTTCTTCAATCTGTGGGTCACGCCCCCCCAGGGGGGTGCAACACCATCTCAGGGGGGGGCACGCACTCCACCCTAAAATCTTACCTTTGTTGGTCTTTTACTGTCCCGTGTCACAAGTCTTCACCCATTTCAAATGGGAATTTTTTTATTGGAGAACTCCGGTAACAGAGGGTTGGAGGGGGGAGGGAGGGGAAATAGATGGGGCACGACATGACCATGCTTTGTCATGTTAAGAGCTAACAGTTATTTTTAACCGTCCCAGGAGGGGGTTAATTGGTAGAGCTGAAATGCTTCAGCTGCAGTGGAAGGCAGGAAGTCTCCTCTGCTAAAATTGAAAGCAAACGAACAGACAGTCCTGTTCCTTCGTGTTCGATTTCATAGCAGAGGAGACTCCTCACCTCCCACTGCAGCTGAAATTACTGTTACTTTCTTTCAGTTTTAGCAGAGGAGACATACTGCCTCCCACTGCAGCTGAAGCATTTCAGCTCTACAAATTTAACCCCATCCTTGGAGGGTTAGCTCTTAGCAGAAAGGAGACAAAGTTTCTTTTAAACTTACACAGGCAGGCGCACAACGCCCCACAGGGCTAAAAGGGCTTCAAGTTGCCAAAAGAAAAATGCCAGCCAGCTATGTGTTGTTCAAACAGCCTGCAAATTGCTTGTCTTGACACTAAATATGCTTATAAATAAAGAAGTATGTATTCATTTGTAATGTGACTTTTCTGTCTTTGTTCCCTTTTATTATCAGTCATGGATCTTTCTGGCAGCCCTAGAACACAATTAAAAGTGCTTTCTATTTATATGTGCTGTTCGAAGTATGCACAGACAAGTGCTGACAATACAGCTTTAGGTGACTGCTTATTTTTGTACCGCCTGGGACATCAAAATAATGAGCTGGCAACCCTAATCATAAAACTGGAAGTTTGTTGCAAGATCAGCACATTTATTTTCTCCACCCTGATCCCTGGTTAATGCCATAATAGCAATAGTTTAACATATCTGAAACCCTACGCTGCCGTCAATAACATGCTGAGTTACTTCAAGTGTCTGGCAATGCACGATGAACTCAGACAACTCACTCCTCATTCTCGCCCTTCACTTTCACGCTCACCCTGCACACACAGTGATCACAATGCCCTCACACTGATCCCGATGCACTCACACCATTCACCCACTTACCCTGCACTCACAGTGATCACTCTGCACTCACAATGCACTTGCCCTGTTCACCCTGTACCTCACCCTGCAGTCACACGAGCACACTACTCAACCTGCGCTCATGTGACACTTCACTCACCTGTCCCCCTCACTGCTCAATCTGCAATCTCACTCAAATAAGCCCATCACTAACCATACATTCATTCATCCCACTCTACACTTACATCCACACCCAAATTCATATGGTCACCTCACTCACCCTGCAGTCACTCCTCTTACCCTACTCTCACACTGTCGCATGGCTCACTGTGCACTCACATGGGTACTCCTGCCACCCACACAGCACAGAGGTTTAATGTGCCTGCTAAAAGAACGTGTACCATGCAGATCAAAGAATTGAGTGTGAGTAAACAATGAGTAGTGCTATAAAAACAAGCATTGGCATAGCCAATAGGTCTCGCTTTTGGGACATTATAAGTGTTTAGCCATGCAACAGTTGATGTTGCACCAAGGATATTGTGCTGCAGAATTAAATACTTATAAGGTCCCAAAGGCGAGACCTATTGGCTATGCCAATGCTTGTTTTATATGCTGGTGAAACCTTATTGCGCACTGGGGTGAAGCTGCATTAATTGGTATACATTGGAAATAGTGTGAGACCACTCAAACAATACATCCAGTAACATCACAGAGTGATTAAAAATGGTAACTTCGAGCTATCTGCTGGCAACACATTTTCAAGAAGTACATCCAAAAGGATGCACATTTTGGTTTCATGTAGTTGAACATATTCACATTCACAGCAGAATGTTGTTCACCGTTTGCAAACCATTTGTAATGAGTCAGACTGGGTTTCGCCAGATGATAGTACGGAAAGAAGGGGAGAGGAAGGGAGGAGAGGGAAGAGAGGGCAAGAGACGGAGAAGAAGAGGGAGGGCGGGGCAGAGAGACGTACTGAAAAGCAGGAGATGGGGTGAGGAAAGAGGTGGATTGAGGGAAGGACAGGCAGAAAGAACTTGATTTTATATAGTGTCTCGGACTATACTGCAGTTGTGTGAAAGCAAGAGTCTAGAAGAAACGAGGAACTGGAAAACCAAATAAATTAAAATGCAAAAATAACTGAAAAGAGGGAGTTGGGGGGAGAATATAAGAAGTAGTAAGCGAGAAGGGGTATGAAGGACCAGGTGGAAAGAAAGGAAACAACCCTCAAAGAAAGCAAGATAAGAAAGAGTAAGGAACACGGAAATGGGAGAACGAGGAAAGAAAATTCAAAGATAAATAAGGATGGAAGAATAAGAAAGAAACAAGAAGAAAAGTGCAGCCGCCATTGTTGCCGATTAGGAGCGGTGTTGAAGATGTGGAAACAGAGTTGGGCGAGCTGCGCGACAGGACGTGTGGGCAAGGAAAGAGGCGCGCGCGCTTGGGAGAGCAGTCTGCTCTTTTCAAAGCACATACTCGTGCTTGTGGCGCGCCGCTGCGCACTCCCGCAAGGCGTATGCCGCCCCACAAGCACGAGTATGTGCTTTTAAAAATAGCTGCATGACGGCTAAAGGTCTCCTATGCAGCTCATGCGCGCTGCGTAGGCGAGACCTAAAAAGGGCCACTTGCTGCCTAGCACCGATGGACTTTACAAACAATATATGGTTGTAACGCCTTAGCTCTTTCTCAACACCTATGCAACATCGTTACAGAAAAACAACGGCCGACCAAGGTTGAGCACTTAAATCCCAAGTATTTCATATGGTGCGTTTCGGTGCAACTGCTCCCAGCACCCGCCGTTGATAGGTGCCACTGGTATAAAGAAGTTCATTGAAAAGGAAGGTGCACCAAAGAATTATTCGGAAGAACAGATTCAGTCCATAAATCTTCTTTATTCAAAGGAATATTTAAAAACAAATGCACAGCCAACACGTTTTGTTCCTATGTGCCAAAGGAACTTCATCAGGGCTTATAATAAGATATAGAAAGGTTATTGTAGCAACCAATATTAGTAAATAGTGTACTCCGGGTGACGTGGTCAAGAAAAGAAAATTCAAACCAGGCGTCGTTTCTTAATATAGTGCGAATATGTATGCACCATCAAAGTAATAATGAAATCAGAGGGTCCTGGAATTCCACCAAAAGGGGGGAGAAGGAATGGTTCAACCCTCACTGTAAAATTTTTAACCGGACCGCAGATCAGCGAAACGGCATGATAACCGGCAAAGTCGATCACCTACATTGAAAGACAATCTAGAATTCTAGACTAACAATGGATCAGCCTGCACAAACATTGGCTTCAAACATATGGTCATTCCTGTTACACACCTCTCTAGAGTCTGAGCCAACCAGATACCAGAGCTGCAAAGATCAACTCTGCCGTCAAGAAATCAGTGCTCCAAATGGGCAACTTCAACGCAAGAGCAATAAACCTAGGCCTAGTAACCTTGGCTCCTCATCACCAAGTTCATGATGAACACATAACCAGTGGAATCGTGCCTCAGAAGCTCAACCAGTCAACGGTCATCCTCTCTTTTAAAAGAAATAGCGCAGACTGATAAATCATTATCTACCAGAGGCCTTTGCTGAATTTGTAAGCAGTTGAAGATTGCATACAACTCCCAGAGAGCAATGACCTTGTCAGCAACATCTCCCTGTGGCACAGAAAACACTCTACTACACACCACTTTTGCCCACTAGAGATAATGGCCATACATGAGCAGTACCACTACCACAGAATGTGCAAATAGCCTACATTATCAGTGTGATGACTGAGCGGTTAGCACAGGTCATGAGGATTAGGAGGGACGATGATATCTTGCTTCGCCACCTCTTTGCAAGAAGGAACTCGGCAAGGCACACATGGCTCACTGGGGTCAAATAATACTAGAAACGCAGGTGCACCACCGCTGATAGTCTTCAGTAACTAAGTAACCCACCACACCCATATGACTGTAGTTGCCAAGAGGGTTCCAGCAGTGGTCAATCTAAACCATGTCCAGTAGTGGGCCATCAAAACTAGCCCCTTTCTCAATAGAGTTCACCCAACATCTCTCCCTTTAGAATGGCTGTTCACAATAGGAGCACCTGCAGAGTGTTGCAACCTGGGAGGCTATTGTTCAATAGGGACATCACCACACAACCTCCAGAAATTCAGGTCATGAAAAATGGTAGGTCTCATCTTCGTCTGGTGAGAGGGAGAGGATCCCTTTTACTCCAAATAACTCACAAAATTGGGTCAGATCCTGCACATGTCCAGACTGGACTACTGCAACATCAACCTGGGTATATGGGGCTTCCCGGGAACAAAATCAACTTTAAAACACCAGAGAAGCCCGAACCATGCAGAGTGACTCCTTATCAACCGATGTCACAACCATAAAACACCCAGAATCAAGTTCCTGTACTGGATTTTGGAAGGGTCACAGTTCAAGACTTGATGTGTAAAACTCAAATCCCTACACAGACTCGCTCCAGGGTATTTCTCCAACATATTTTAATCCTAAAAACTGGCCACCAGCTTGGTGTTGGCGGTACTCAATCCCCTTTCCATCGGACAGTCTAAACGCAAGGGTTTTGGAGAAAAAAAACAGTGCATGCCCGAGGCTCAACCTTTTGAAAAACTCTCTCCTCACCCCGGAGACTTGACGCAGGCAGCAAGATTTGACATTCAAGGAAAGAACAGCTTTGTCTGCAGCACCTTTGGAACAACAGAAGTCGTATGCCCCTGAGGTCCCATTAGCCATGCCACATAACAGCCTCACCAACCCTCTGCAGGCCATTCCCATGCCTGAGATTGGGCTTACCACGCGCACAGTAACCAGCTTCTACAGACACGCTTGGGGAAGATAGGTGCACTGAATGCAGCAACTGTCCCTCCAAACACTGGTTAAAACCTATTGCTATCCTTGTCAGGGTACAGTTAATGTGCGACAGAGAGAAGAATCAGAAAAAAACAATAGCAATGCACGTGTGCATCTCACCAGTTCTCGTTTTAGCAGCACAAATGCTGCCCTTCAGCACCAGAGACTAGATTCCCAGGGAAGCACCAGTTTTTTTCCAAGTCATGTGCTCCAATCAAAGAGATCTTGTGAATCTATGCTCTGCTGGTCTGTGGCCATAACACACTTATTACACTGCTACTTCCTACCCAAACAACACTCCCAAGCACTCAAGGCAAATACAGGATGTGATTTATAAAAAGGAAGACCTGAAGACGCGTGGGTTTCAATATAGGTACTGGGCCCACTCACCAGGATGACCAAGTGTTTATTGCTACAACTCAAGATTACAGACGTAAAGTGTGAGTCATAAATCGGAAATACACGCTTATCGCAAGACGGGCAAATTCTGCGTACTTTAGAGCAAATATTTCTTCTCTGGAGCACAGTGTGTCTATTTGGAGCACGCAGATACAAAAACTAAGCAGCTGCTATGATCAACCTCGCCCAACTTTGAACCGCTTCTATTAGAAGGTAAGTTTACCACTAGAAGGCAACTCATTTCCGAGTTTGAAAATGATCAAAAACGTAACTACAAAATCTAAGAATGACAACTCTTGCCAGAAAATGCCAAAAGTGACAGGGATGTCGGTGTCTCTAAGAAGGGAACCACACAAAGAGCAGCTTCCAGTTAGTCCCGAACAGGGCAGTTTTGCTTGTATATTAGTGACAACTTATGGACAGATGTTCCTCCATGTCCAGCCTCTCCAATGTGCTAGAAGGGGCGATGGAATTTGTAGAGAGCCCAGGTGTGCCAGGGTAGAATATATGTTGGGTGCCGCTGAGCCAGAGTAGACAATATTTCTGGCATTTGCTAACATATAAAACACCCATAGAGGGGTTTAGCAGTTAGAACTAATAATTTGGCATTTACAGCCACTAAGAAAAAGAAAAACAGCTCATGAGAAGAAAATATCAGGACTGGAGGGCAAAGTCTGAAAGAAGGAAGGCGTCTGTGCTACAAACACAACCGTTCTGTACCTGTGAGGATTGCTCGCAATCTTATTGTATAGGCTGCAAAGTGAATCATCTCAACAGGGGGGACAAATCCCCAAAACGATGCCTAGACCATACCTTAAGTTGTTATTACTGGAGGAGCAAAGTTGCTAATGCTCTGTAGAAGGAGAGGTGAAGTCTTCCCTTGGAAGAGCTTTTAGTGGCAAACCTCTGGGATGGAGACCCGTCAGCAGCTTTTGCTGGTTGGACTGCCAGGGAATGGGCAATTGCAGATCACAGGGAGGAGGGAGGCATACTTGTGGATTTGTTTTAGATGTAGGTATGAGCTGGTGCCAACGGATGCACCATGGTCAGGCCTGACACGATGAAAGGCGAGTCAAAAGTAGGACTATTTATTTTTGTGAGGCAGCTTAAAATCACTAAATCAACTTAACCTCAGAACCACATGCATTAGAGGGCTGGGTACTTGCAAATAAATAGATGTAAACTATCTGTATCCAAAATACTATGACCTTAAACCAAAAGGTGGCTGTCCCAGCAGAGTCCACAAAGGGCCTGGCAGTGAACACATACATCGTAAAACTGGACCACCAAGCAAGCTGAGACCTACAGGGCACAAAGGGTGTGTGTCATCAGCAGGGAGGTGGCATGGACCAATCGGGGCAGCACATGAGCAGGCGAGACATGCTGGAGTTGGGCCTGAAGCTGGTGGAGATTCGAGGCAGGGTGGTGGAATAGAGAATGTGGCTATGAGGAGCAGAGACAGTGGGTTAAAGAGAGTGCCAGCAAGGACAAACAGCAAACGACAAGAGAATGAGTTAGGACAGGCAGGTGAACGTGAAATGTTAAATAAAGGATGCTGTCGGAGGAGGGAGGCACCGGTGAAGGGACAGGTGAGGCCAGAGACGGGAGGAGGCGGGAGGCTGAGGCAAAGGAAAGGACAAAACGGGGAAAGACTCAGACTGTCTAAGCGGGACTTCCCAGGACTCTGTGCAGTAACGGCGGGGGGGGCTTCCAAGGAGTGGGCTTCATGCCGGAAGCGCCTCACACTAATCAAGTGGGTGATGCCTTGCGGCCCCCACCCCAACTCCGGGGTGTCGTGTGGTAAAGTAAGACAGCAGCAAAGGTTTTAACAAACTGCACCAACGCTTCTTTTATCAAACTCTGCGCGTGCATCAACGGAACTGTTGCCTCATCATGGCACTAAGGAATGGGATATTCCACATCTGGGAGCCGTGAGCACGCGGCGGACCGCAGATAACCAGCATGGCCACCGAGGACCCCACCATACCCCCTAAGGCACGTGGGGTGGTCTTCGAGGCTCTTTGTGCCAAGGATAGCTTCCATGCTCTGTATCCAGCGCGGTTATTGGCTGCTTGAGTTACCGGAGCTCAGACAGGTGCCAGGGAAACAAAGGAAAGGAAATCCGCCTTCAAAGGCAGAGGTGGCGGTGGGGAGGATGTTGCTGGGCGTCAGCTGTGGGGCTGGTGCTTTGAAGCGGTCTCTTGTCTCCCCGGGCGCTTCCGTGGGGGGCACCGCAGATTGCAGGTCTCTGAGCACCCTCCGCGCAGCATCCCTCTGCCCACCAATCACACAACACTACGAATCTGCATAACGTGGGCATCCACAGGTGCCTTTCTTTCCTCGTAATCAGCAAACACTAACATTCCGTAAGAGGACAAACTCCACTAAAATCCTTGCTGAATTTCGTAAAAGTTGACGTAAATACCCCTTTAAGTGAATTGTTTAAACCTTAAAACGCGGAAAGGGGCATTACGATTTCCCACTGTCCGTGCATGGGGTTGGCACGGGGTGAATGTGGGAGGGGACCCAGGAGGACCCCGACACTCCCCCTCCTGCCTGACACGGGTGGAGGGGCTTGGATGCTACCCCATCCCCACTCCTCGGAGTCTGGATGCCGGTGGAGCCCCAGTCCCCCCACCCTCCGCTCCCTTTCCAGGGTTTCTCTCAGTGTGCGAATAAAAGGTCTGAGTGAGACTACAAAAGGAGAAAGTCCTTGCAGACACTTGTGGAACAAGGGCGGCGAGTGGCCGCACCAGCAGCCTGTTACTGGCATCGTGAGAACTGCGCACACAATGCAAGCACCTCGGCGGTCTTCTAAGAATTACAGATTAAATACATTGTGTAGATGCAAACACCAAATACAGATTAAGCGCGTGCAATTAACTAAATAGAGCATAATTTTATATAGATCCAACATTAATATTCCAAATACTCTCAAATACAATAACCATTCCTTAAAAAAACACATACACAAAAGAACACGTTTCCTGCATGTCAAACTCTCGCCAGCCACTCCTGCATACGACGCAGGGTCCCGACGGGCTTTTTAAGTGAGCGTGGTTAACGCAGCTTTTAGTTCTGACCCCGGATACCTCTGCAATAACTGAACAAGGAGCCATACACGCGGGCGAGTTTTAAAGAAAGAACAGGTGCCTGGAGAAAATGAGGAGCCCTGCTTGTTGGTAAAATCAGGAGGCTTGCTGTAGCAGGAGGCTGCTACCCGAAGCCCCCGAGTAGTGACGGTGAGGCAGAGGGGTGTGTACTCACCTTTCCTCTTGAAGAGCTTGATAAAGGACTTCAGCTTAATATGGTGCATCAGCAGCCACTATTATCAGGCCAGCTGTGAACAGATACACGTATCTGAGCACCATTTCCACCAGGTAAGGTGCTAACGAGGTCATGATTGACGGTAAATATCCCCTGCCGCGCGTGTCACATCGCACAGGCCCCGGCCCCCATCTAGGACCGGAGAAGCCTGGAGGGTGGCGGCCACGCCCCTTCGAAAGGCTACAGTCAGTCCTGGTTTTTATTATTGTTTATGACAGTGATGACATCAGTTTATTACAGACTTTGAGCACTAGCGTCATGGCTTCCAAGGAAGGACACATCGACTGCGCAGAGCTCAGCTGTGAGGAGTTCAAAGGTCACTGCGGCCTGTAAAGCAGATGAGTGACGCGCATAAGAACACCGCTGCCTCTTAGGGCTTGACAGACTTTAATAGAGTAGACACAAGTTCAGCCGGAAGGGGCAGCGCCCATACGCAATTCAGTTTATGATGTGCCTATAGCAAGCCACTGACACTGCTTAACACCAGGGCTTTAATGGCCGGGTCTTGCCGGTGCACCGGCAGTTCTAACAAGCACTGAAACACAAGTGCGGCCCCGCGCCGCCGCCGCGAAAGTGAAACAGTACTCTCCGGGTTAAAGAAGTGGGAGGGGTGGGGGGAGTGCGATTCCCTTGCGGGAGCGAGCGGCGCCAGGAGCGATAATTGCTACCATATGGCGCCAGCTGCTCACTCCCGCAAGTGAATCGCCAAACGTGCACGCGTTGCCATTGAAGGCAATGGAACGCGTGCACGTTTTTGGCTGAAAAGCCGAATCGATTGCAAAAGGTCTTTTTGCCTAAGCAGCGCATGCGCGCTGCGTAGGCGAGACCTAAAAATGAAATGTTTGCCAGAAAGGTGCTATAGAGAGATGAGGTGCATTGTTGGTGAGTGGTAGTGTGGAAATTCATGGAGAAGGAGGAAACGGGGGAGGGGGTGCCAAAACAGACTGTTGCACTGTGTGCGACCAGTGCTAGGGCCAGCCCTGGCTGGGAGTGTTAGTCCCCACCTGAAGTTTGGGTCTAGTTGCGCCCCTGTACACAAGTTTGGGCATGTCGTGTCCCATCAAGGTTTTCGTCCTAAATTTCAAAAGGACACATTTACATGCATTGCAATCCAGCCTTTCAGGGGGCCCCTTGACAGAGGCAGCTCTGTTTTTGCCCTGATGGCCTGGAATAATTCCTAAACAGATTCTTGTAAATACCGTTTTGTTTCATTTCTTTTTAATGTGATTGATGTGAGAGAGTCTATTACTATTTGCAGAGAAATGTGTTTGTTTCATGCCACAACCATAAAAAGTTTATTTTAGATCAAAACGGGTCCTCACATATGAGAAATTGGAGGATATCACAGATATTATTCGCTGTAAAATTAGTGGGCTGCTGCTTTGTTACAACAGTGAAAACACACATCACTATCTCTGAATATTAGATGTAAACAATTTTAGAATTTCAACCATGGCGCCTGTGCACCGTTAGTAGTCTGGCTAAAGAGGGTTTGGTAGAGCTGAAAGTGAATCATTTAATCTGAAAGCTGTTCTGAACAGGGGCCCCCAAAATAGTTTTGGACCAGGGCACCCAAAATCCTTAATATGTCCCTGCCACCACAAAGTCTGTCAGACAACATTGCTCTGAAGTAAAATAGACAACATCATTAATTTATTATCAGTTCTATTTTTTTTAAACATAAGCCCGACGTGTCCTAAACCCCCACTGCTTCAGGCAAGCAACTTATCGTACCACTAAGGAATTCTCAATTAGGTGTTCGTTCAGCGCCCTCTCTGTGGACTTTCAACTTTGTCTTCGGATCCATAACTGGTTGGTGGGCAATTATCCCATTATAATGCTGCCTAAAATGTTTGTTAATGATTTCTAGGGAAGAATTGTTTCTTGTGTATCAGCTCTGAGCTAGGGAGTGCTTATAAAATGTGTTAACACTGTCTCCCTTACAGTCACTGTTTTGACTGAAAATGTCTGCAGAATATTCAGCTTTGAGAGAAACTGCTATCAAAACTCTTTTGCCTTTCAGCTTGTCCTATTTATGTGAGATTGGGTTCTCAGCACTTGCGGTATTAAAGACTAAGGGGCTGATTACGATGGCGGGTGGACTTGGTCCGCCCGCCATCGTAGCGGTGTTTGGGACTGTCCGCCATGCATGCGGTGGTCCCGCCAACCCGATTAGGATGGGACCGCCACTGCTGCGGTCAGATTCCGCACCGTTAACATTGCGGCGGTGGCTGCCGACAGAAGCACCGCTGTGATGTCGAAAAGAGCATGTCGTGCATTTCACTGCACTACGTGGCAGGCACTACACTGTGCCTGCCACATGGTGCAGTGAAATGCAGGGGGGTACCATGGGTACCCCCACAGTGCACCCACACCTCCCCTCAACACAAGGGGGCCCGCAACGGGTCCCCGAAACAAATCCCCGCCAGCCTTTCAATGGCAGTTCACCCGCTACGGAAAGGCTGGCTTCCGCCTGCATCGTAATTCGGCGGACGGAGCCTGCTTGGCTCCGCCACCATTGCAAGCATGCTGACTGCTCCGCCAGGCAATCGTAACGATTGCCTGTGGCGGTTCCGTGGCGGACGGGCTTTGACTCTGCCGCGGTCACGGTCTGGATCCCACCGCCATCGTAATATGGCGGTCAGAGAATCCCGGTCCGCAGGGCCGGCGGGCCTCACCGCCGGGCCGGCGGTGGCGATTGTTTCGCCATCGTAATCAGCCCCTATGTACCGTTCAAGACTGGATGTGGAGCACAACCTGAGGATGGCAGTAGCAAAAATCCATCCACAGATTGACTATCTCTGTGGCGAAAAACAGGCACACCCGTCACATTTATGTTGGTGGTGGTATTATTAATCTATGTCATGTGTAAAACATAGCATCCTAGTAAAAACAATTTTATCTTGGAAAATTGTGTTTTGAGCTGTGTACTAAGCCTCTGTCACTTCACCACACCCACTCACAAATCTGCAGTTTACTAAACACTCTTATTGTGTTGAACATTATTTGTCGGATATGGCCCATAATATGAGCGTGGCGGTCGATTGTGTAGTGTACCAGATTCCAGAAATTTCTGTTAGGTGGTGGGGGGCCCAATATCTAAAAAAAATTCAACTGGGGGGGCTCAAACTACAAAAGTTTGAAGACCTTTGCCATAGGGGATGGGGTCCCTGGGGTGATATTGGCATGGGGAGGGGGCCACATTAAAAAAAAAAAATTATGAAGGCCTGTCCCCGGGGTATGGGGTCCCCGGGGCAGAAATAGGCCTGGGGAGGGGGGCCCCATCCCCTTTTTTGAAAACATATCTAAAGGCCTGGACCAGGGGGATGGGGTCCCTGGGGCTGAAATTGGCCCCCTCCCATGTAAAAATATATTAATAAAATAAAGATATGGCCCTGAGGGATGGGATCCCCAGGGCCAAAATTGGCCCAGGGAAGGGGGGCCACGCTGGTGGTTGACTACTTGTATAGGTCTGTGAATGGGTATGTCAGTGGTTGTACGGGTGTGTGAGTGGGTGCACAAGAGGTTGTATGGGGGTGTGAGTAGGTGCATGAGTGGTTCTGTGGATGATGTCATCAGTGATGTCATTTGAGATGTCATCAGTGATGTTACTGACCATGCCATGAGTGATGTATTATGTGGTGTCATAAGCAGTGCATTGAGGGGACGTAAGTTATAGTTAGCTCAGGTAACTATAACTGCTGAATTTCACCTGCATTGTACGAGTGATATGTGACCCTAACTATAACATCCCTGTAACCTTGGGTTTTTGAGTGAATATATATATATATACCACCAGTAGGTAGTAATGTTTGGACCTTGCTTCTATTCAAAAGTGTTTTTTCTTTTGCCAATATCTTTGGAGCCATTTGACAAATCTTCGTGAAATTTTCAAAACTAATGGGGAGCTCCGGTCAACTCCTGTCTTGAACGTTTCGGGGTGATTCGTCAAGCGGGGGCCGAGAAAAAAGGGGGGTCCCAAAACTCATTTTTTTCCATGTTAATTTCCATAGGAAACGTTTGTCGCAGCTACAGCCCGAACTGCTGAACTGAATTACACCAAATTTGGTAGAGCGGTAGCTCTTGGTTCAAAGTGCACTCTTTGCTTTAAATGGTGTAAATCTGTTCATTTGTTCTTGAGAAATTCATATATAAAAAAATATTGATATCTAGTGACAGCGGTGGATCCGCAAACCCTCCCGATCACGAGCTTGACTCTGATTGGCTGCCAACACTGCCAAAAATGATGAAAAACAAGAAAAGAGGGCAGGGTAGAAACACCCACACCCCCTAGGCCTGCTCAGGGATCCCCCAGGGACTCAGAGGGGCAAAAAAAGCATTTTTTTAAAAAACATTTCGGCGGAATTCGCGTACGGTACGCAAATCCTGCTGAAAAAAAAACAACAAAGAGCGGTCTCCCTGCTTCATTTAATTAAGCACCTTGGTGGGCCAGGTCCCGGGGACAATGCTCAATTATGATGCGGGGGCCCCTGCAACCCCGGGGACCGCCACCTCACCGGGCTATGCTAATCATATTCAGGAGGCCACACCGGCCCCCCGCAGCCCCGGGGACCGCCACTTCCATGGTGGAGCCCTCCATGGCCCTGGGGACCACCACCCCCCAGGGCCGGCTCCAACAATGTCCCAGGGTGTCCACCCCAGGACATTACAGTTTGCTATGGCAGGGTGGGAGCACTGCTCCCGCCATGCAATAGCAAACATCTGCTTCGCTTCATGGAAGTGAGAGCAGAAAAACTGCTCTCTCTTCCATGAAACGAAGCAGTATTGCTTTTGCACAAATGGAGTTGCATGTTAGCAGCTGCATTTGCCCAAAAGCAATGCCGGCTCTTGCAGGAGGCGAGGAGCCAGCAGGGACCACAGGGGCATTAGGGCTCCCCCCGCGGTCCGCAATGTGAGGCCATGTCCCAGGGGATGGGGTTCCCGGGGGCAAAAATTGCCTGGGAGGGGGGCCAAGCGGCCCCTTTCCCTTTTCTTTTTACTAAAATGGCCAGGCCCCTGGGGATGGGGTCCCCAGGGCCTATATCAGGTCATGGAACCGGGGGGCTTTAATTATTTTTTTTTCTCTCATGATAGGAGTCACGACCCCATTGCGGCTATCAGCGTGGCCCCGCAGTGTAACATCATGGTGGATTCGCGGATCGACCTTAAATAAATAATTTAATAGTATATAATTCAGAAGGTAGTGTTGCATTTGTGAACTTTTTTATAGAGTTAGTGAGATTGAAGTTAATAATCATATTAAATTTGATAGAGTTATTAATAATATAAAAAAATAAAAATTAAAAGTTAATCTTGAAAAATGTATTGTGTTGTAGTACATTGAATTTGTGCTTTTGTTTTGCGGATTTGCGACGGGTTCGCAAATCCGGAAAATATTTAAGAAGAGTATGTATGTTAAAAAATAAATAAGATTCACTGTTGGGTTATAGGGTGGCTCTAAAAAGAGCCCTTGTTTTCATTATGACTTTGTTGGAGCTACATGTAAGTGTGGATGCACAGCTTAAGGTTGTTGACTAACACTCTGTTCTCTTCATCTGTGAAGTGAACTCCATCCCTTCTGTAGATGTCATCCATATCAAAACGTAGATTGTTGTTATAGATGGAGCCCATCCTATGGTCTCTGAGGTAAGAAGCACAGTTTTATTGACATTCTTCCTAGCTTTCTCAATCTGTGGACAGAATTGATTTGACCACTTCCATTTCTGTCTTTGGCATATATTAGAGTATACAAGGACAGTTTGAGGCAAAAGCAACATCAATTGTGCAAAGGTATCCTTCATTAGGATTTCCAGCCCTACCCTAGTCAATGTGCCTAGGTCATTGCCACCACAGTGCACAATCATGAGGTCAGGGGGTTGGAGATGCAAAAAGGTTTTAACCAAAGGCATCAATTGGTGCCACTTTAATCCTCTCTGTGCAATCCATTTAACATCCACATTTTGCAGACCTAGGTCTTTGTCAATACCTCTGTGTTCAGCATACGTTTTGCACCAGAAAACATATCTGTGCCCTACAATCCATACTGTAAGCATCTTGAAGGGATGTCTGGAAGGAATGAAAAGATGTCTGTAGCTGAGGTAGTCAATTGGTAGAATGAGAGGTATCTAAAATGGCGGGGAAGATGCTATTTTCGAAAAAGCTGATAAGTGATTGGCTGTTCATTAACATTGTGCACTCAAAAATAAGATGCATGTTACTTTCCTGAAGAAGCATGTTTCTTATTGGTTATTAAACATTTTTGAAAGGTACAGTAGATAGGATAGAGTAATATTTGCAAAAGTCAACCACACCTGCTATTTGCATTTGTAAGCTACTGTGCTGAACTTGAAAAATATGGTGAATGTGTGACCTGCCAGTACAGTTGAATGTTGCAGAAACTGGGATTAAGCAGAATGGGGGAAGGGTTGAAACTCAACTGTGGATTTAAAATGTGAAATGGTAACTTATATGCAAGCGATATGTTACTAGATTACGTTTTTCTAAGTCAGTAGTATGTGTAGAAGTAGTCTGTTGTTAAAAAAAAATACTAGTATTATTAGAGGTGGTTTTTGAACTCCTGCATGGGTTCGCGGTTCCATCGCGACGCTACACTGCGGCACCGCGTTTGAGTCGCGACTCCAGAAAATTACATAACCAGTTTGGGCACTTTTATAAGACATCTAAAAAGGGTTAATATGTCTAACCAATAGAAATGTGTTTCACAATTTGAAATAATGTAGGAAGCAATGTGATTTGTTACTTATATTTATTTGTGTGCAGAAAGAGAGGGAAAGTTTGCCATTACTGGTTTTACATTGTTGAGAGTGGTACATTACATTTATTGTGTGGGAAAGAAAATCTTTTATGAGTTTCAGATATTGCATATTCTGCAATACTATTTGAAAGGTGAGTTACAATGTGTAGGTTGTGTTATGTATTATGCAGTAGAGCTTTACTGTTTGTAGTGATATTTTTAGATTTGAAAAGCTTTATTTTCAAAGTTTTGAAATTATTTGAGAAGTGTGATGTTTGAAATATGTTACAAAATGTACAGATGTGTATTGTAGTTTGTTTTAATGTACTGAAAAGATGATTGAAATAGTTTGTGCATATTAATATGTGTACATTGGTATATGGATTAGTGAATATGGTAGTTTGTATGAATCTGTGGGAAGATACAGTTGAAGTACGCTGCATAATTGTAGGTGTCTCTTTGAAATGGGAAGTGCAGTCTGTCAAGTTTAAAGGCCTGCATGGTCTTGTGACTGAGGAATGTGTCTACTTGCACATGTATTCTAATACATGTTATGCAGCTGAAGATGCTATACGTATAAAACACAGGTATACGAAGGATTGCTGCTTTATATTTGGCTAGGCCCAACACCTTGAATACTTGCAGAATAGTGAAGCTGAAGCACAAACGTGAGGTTTATGGCATGTTGGTAGAAGGATTAGTGATTAGGCTACTTTGTACGAGTCTGTGGAAAGGTACACTTGAAGTATGCCACATCATTTTAGGTGTCTGCTTGAAATGGGAAGTGCATTCTGTGAAATTATAAGGTCTGCATGGTCTTGTGACTGAGGTATGTCTCTACTTGCACATGTATTCTCATACATCTTATGCATTTGAAGATGCTATACATATAAAACACAGGTATACGTCTATTTGTATGTTTCTATTATATATGATGCCAATGGCAAAAGGTATAGACACATGCATACATGCTTTCAGGAATATGGTGAGACTTACAACAGACACATGCGAAGGGTTGCTGATTTATATTTGGCTATGCCCAACACCCTCATTAGTAGTGGAATCGTGAAGCTGCAGCACTAAAGTGAGGTTTAAGACATGTTGGCAGAGGGATTAGTGATTAGGCTACTTTGTAAGAGTCTGTGGAAAGGTACACTTGAAATACGCCGCATAAATGTATATGTCTTCTTGAAATGGGAAGTGCAGTCTGTGAAGTTTTAAGGTCTGCATGGTCTTGTGACTGAGGTATGTCTGTACTTGTACATATATTCTCATACGTGTTGTGCATCTGAAGATGCTAGATGTGTTTAACACAGGTATAGAACTATATGTATGCTTCTATTATGTGTGATGCCAGCAGCAAAAGGTAGAGATGCATGTATGCATATATTTAGGAACATGGTGAGACTTACAATAGTAATATTGTAAAGATTGCTGTTTTGCATTTCTGGAGTTCTCTATCTTCTTTCAGCACTTCTCGTGACTGTTTCTGCACCTCTGTTGCTTCTTTCTACATTTATGTTGCATCTTTCTGCACCCGTCTGATCTCTGTTGCTTTTTTTCTGAACTTCTCTTGTTTTTTTCAGTACCTTTTGATTATTTCTTATAAAGAGAATAGCAATGTAATTGTAATTAATTGTTTACTAGTTATTATTAATGTTGACATGTAATTAATTTAAAACACTTAATTGATATAAGAAACTATTGAAACTATTCTTTTTTTAGAAAACTATTTTGTTTGGATTTGAAATTGAAGATGGCAAGAAAACATGAAAAGAGAAGACAACAAAGAAAACAGAAGTACTTAAACCAAAGTAAAAAGAGTGGACTACAAAAAGACCAAAATGTTACTCAGGATAAAGTCTGTTCTGGTGAGAGTACTAAACAATTTCTTAAAACAGTTGCAGAGTGATCAAAGAAAGACAATAGCAATGAAAGGAAAAAGAAAATTTTTACAACAAGGAAACGAAGAATTGTAATACAAAAAAAAGATTCATTTTTGGAAAAATAACACGTCACAAAAAGACAAACACAATTTAAAGAGATACTTGTACAAATGTTTTGAAATAGAGCAATTGAAAATGTATTAAAAGATTGTAAAATTATAAAAGATCAGCAGCGTATAAGAAGAAGCAACACATTGAAAGTGTAGTAGATACTGCTTTTGAATTGAAACGAAAATTATTTATATTAGTATTGAAGAGAATGAAAACATTGAATAAAACAATGCACTTTATGAAGGAGAAAAGCAAAAGAAAAAGACTGGTTAATAGAAGTAACTTTTGTAATACATTTACTGGTGAATGGAAGCACACTTCCAATACTGAGCCTTTCTTTAACGAAGAAAGCTATTTTCAACAGAACACTTTAGTGCATGCAGTTGATACTAGTGATCGATGCTATGAGATTAATGATGATTGTCCCATTCCAAAAGAAAAAATGGTTGTTAGGAGAGCGGAAGAAGTAATAGCTGAAGAAGTTCAAGGGAAGCGTACACAAGCTCCTGTATATAAGTGGGATTGTAGCAGTATTTGCAATATTCGACAGGAATCTATTGACATATTACAATTTTTGTTTACGAGAATATGCAAAAGAAAGTGTTAAACAGAAGATTAAAATGTTACAAGTACTAGATCCATGTAAAATACGAAAATAGACTAACTTGCAGGGTCATTCTTTGGCTTGTCTTTCAAGAAAAGTGTGTTGAATTACTTTATCATCATTTAAGAATGTTAGCAGTACACCACTCAGAAATGCAGAAGTTAGTAAGGAGACTCTACTATGTAAAAAGTCCTGCATTATGTTTAAGTGAAATGAACACAGCTCTTCTGCACGGTTCATTATCAGATGTACAAAAAGTTTGTGATGATATACAGTTTTATTTTTTGGTTAACAAGAGGAGTGTAGAGAAAGTGAGAGCCTGATAAGTGTAGGTGTTGAAGAACAGGTGAAAGAGATTAGTATTGATGAGTTTGCGGAAGAAATTACAAAGTTTAAGACAGTTTCATCCGAAAAACCAAACTATGGGGCTCATTACAATGCCGGATGGGCTTCCATCCGTGCTGGTGGCGGAAATCATTCATTTTCCCGCCCCAGGTGCGGTCATTGCGACCACCAAATTACAATGGTCCCACAGAGGCCATTTACCATACGCCACGGTCTGTCCGGCTCCGCACGTTTTTTGCGTATGCAAGGGTGGCGGACGGAGCCAATAGAGCAGGACCGGCATGTGGGAACACGTTCCGTCCGCCAAACAGATTACGATGTCGCAAACTGCCCTTCCCACCGCCGCGTAAAAACCACTGCGTTGCGGATGGCGGAAACACAACAACGGAGAGGAAGAGCCGATACAGCACCCATCTAAACAACTGGAGCTGCCATGGATCCAACGCTACAGGCCTTCCTGCTGCACTACCTGCTGCACCTCCTGCAGACAAGACGCCGCCGCGCCCAACAGCAGAGGTATGTACCAAACATCTTCACGCATGCAACCCCTGAACAACTACAACTCCCAGCAAGCGTGGCGGCACCACGATGAATGTGGCAAACTGCCAAATGCAAAGTGCGAGGCCCACCCCATCCCCATGAGTGACCCTCGGTGCCCCTGAAGGCAATTGGGGCCAATGACGAGCCCCGCAGTAGTAGAGCGTGCACACCGCAACATCAAAATATGTACACCGAAGGGCCACATTGGCCGATGGCTCATTCGCATAGTGGTTGCCACACCGCGGTGGCCGGGAAGCTGTGACCGCAACCCTGCATCATCCAATTGGGGCCAATGTGTGTCATCGCCGCGGATGCCAGCTACTGCGCATGCGAACACATACTGAATTTGCATTGGTGCCATGCGAAATACATCACCCATCACAACTCATTTGCCTAAAGTGATTGGTGCACCCCATGTGTAATGTTGTGGGCCACAAGGCCCCCATGCATATAAAGTAACCACAAAGACACTGTACATGTATAGGAGAACTGGCCCAGGGCACGTGCATCTGGCCCCATTTGTTGGCAGGGTCACATGTCCAGTGACGCCTGTGCTTGGTGTCTGTGGGGTGGGGGGTAAGCCAGCCCTCTGGGAGTGGCTGGTACATCAGAACAACTAGAACAGTGACCAGCTGGTCACTACACTGTGAAGGTATGAGAGAGTGTGACCCTTGAGTCAAGTCTACACACACATGGCATGTCCAAGAAAAGGAGAGTGAAAGTACATACATATTCATGCCCCGTGGCCAGCATAGACCGAAATGAGGGAAGGAGTCTAAAAGGACAAAGGTATCTCACACTGTACCAATGTTGTGTAATGAAACAGCCAATCTGTGAACATCGCTTGTACATCCCTTGGTCAGGGGTCGAATTGTAAAGGGCCAGTGACATAGGCAGACAATCAGAGGTGTCCACTGTCTGCAAATCAGACATACTTGTAACCCCTAGCACTCCCAACACACGTACTGGTGTGGCGTGCAGTGTGCACAGCTGCCATTGCCTGTTAATGTTCACACACATGTCATAGGAGTGCACATGTGGAACAAACAAACATAGCTCTGACCGACATCATCGCTCATTGGCAGACATGTGGGCATGTATACACAATCCATGTGCATTTGTGCCTCATACAGGTGAACATTGCAATGTCTGTTACGCAAATTCCACACACACTCACGCAGCACTGACCCCATAATGTCCACATGTGTCTGTTCACCGTGCTGAACAACCATGTAGCGTTGTCCAGATGACACTCACTGCGCTCATCCCGTAATGGTGTTGCGTAGTGTGGGACTGAAGCTTGCGCTCGTGCAGTGACAGTAGCAACATGCAACTCAGCACTGATGCTGGGAAACACCAGTGCAGTGCCATCTGACCACAGGGCAGCTCATCCTTGATGTAGCAGTGTACTACATGTCATACACATCGACTTCTTTGGATGTCGTAGTGTCAGTATGTCGAGTGAGTGAAGAAAAACAACGTCTGAATGCAGGTCACTTGTGCATTTCACGTGACCATGAGGCCTGTCAATGTTGTAGTTGTGCGAGTCTCTGGGTAAGCTGTGCACCACATTTAATCTAGAACTCAGCCCATGCCTGTGTACTCTGACATACGTAAGAGGAGACCACACATCTTTCACCCTGTCCCTGACCTGACGCCGATGGAGGACATCGAAATCATCCGGGGATTCTGTTTGGATCGTCGCACACTACGAAACCCATGTGCCCAGTTGGAGCCCTATTTGAAGGCCAAAAGAAAATATCCGGCTGCATTGTCTGCTACAGTGAAGGGTAGAGCTGCACTGCATTTCTCTGGTACTGGGTCTTTCCAGTACACTGTGGCCAGCGCCGAGGGGATGCCACAGCCCATGTTCAGCATGGTGTTGCGTGACGTCCTGTCAGCATTGATGCCTTACAAGGACAGACCTGTCCACTTCCCGAGGAGGGATGAATTGGCAGCTGTGAATGGGGAGTTCTATGACCTGGGAGGCATTCCAAATGTTGTGTGAGCCATTGATGGTACCGACATTGCCCTAGTTCCACCACAGGCAAGTGAACACATCTAAAGGAACCGCAAACACTACCACTCCATCAACGTACAAGTGGTATGCCAAGCGGATCAGATCATCCCTCACGTGTGTGCAAGGTATCCTGGGTCAGCACATGACTCCTACATCTTGCGGAACAGCACCATACACCAATTGATGGCCAATCTGCTCCCCGAGCGGGCCTGGCTTGTTGGGGAGTGGGCTGTGTCAATGACTGTGATGTATGTGTGACATGCTTCTCTCCCCACACATTCAAATCACTCTGTTTGCCTGTCTGTCTCACAACCAGTTGAATCTGGGCATCCCAATCGTCCGGGGTTGCTGTCCCCACTGCGGAATCCAACAACGCCGGGGGAAGTCCAATGCAATGATGCACATGGGAGGACACGTTGTGTGTTGGTGCGCACTTCTGGACTGCTGAAGTCAAGATTTAGGTGCCTGGACCCGACTGGTGGTGCACCTAAGTACTGACCACAGAAGGTATTCCAGATGTTAGTCGCCTGCTGCATGCTACACAACCTGGCCATGCGCAGAAAGATCCCCCTGATTCTGGCCGATGATGAATAGCAGCAGCCCCCCGCACCCAACCCACACATGCCCAGTGACGATGACAGTGGTGAGGAAGAAGGCCTTGACCAGCGACAATAGCTCATCGTCAACTAGTTCCGTTGAGTGTAATTGAACAATGAGCGACTATGACTGTGTCTGCGTGCCTTGCTGTTGTCGAACAAACTTTGAGATCTGTTACTGGCATTTTGTACACATATAGAACTATGCGCGGGATTGGAGAACTTGGGCAGGCAGGGACTGAGTACCCAGAAACACCCATTAGCACAGGACCCAATTGCTATAGTGCCTCACTAGCTCTCCCACTCACTCAGAGGTTTGCAAGCGTGTGTACACAACTCGATAAGTTGCAGACAAGACACGCTTTGAAATGTGCTTTATTTACTACAGTTGCAAGACAGGCAACATACGTGCCACAAGAAGTTGAGAATGCATGAGTACATATACAGTTTCCATAGTGACACATCCATAACACATGAAGCAAGATGTCATATCAATAATCCCTCTGGACGAAGACCCACGAGCATATCCCCCACCCCTTGCTGGGAGGAGTCGAATGAGATGTCCTGGGTCTATGGGCTTTGCCAGCAGACCCATTGCTCAGCCAGTACATGGAGAAATGTACATCCCATGTGCTGTGTCGCTCACATCACTGGATGGATCACTCTCAAAGTGTGGGGCAACTAGCCTGCCTCCCCATGACATCTAAAAGGCACCCATGTCCTCTAGCAGCAGTGACACTTTGTTGAGTGGGGGTGCTAGGGCCTGACCAGAACATATTGACAACAGACAATCCCCTCCGACCACGGACAGAATGTACAGGCAGTGCTCCTGGACCGCGCCAAGAACAAGCTCTGCAGACACTTCTCATGTGACAGACAAATACTATTGTACTTTCAAAACGACTATGCCATGTGAATTTCGTGCGCTACATCGGCATGATGGAAGCCGGGCTCATGCCAGTCGACAATGTCCATGACGGTCAGATGACAGCCTCCCCATTGCTCAGGTCTGTGGTACCAAGCGAAACAGACCGCAGAGGTCAGCAGAGTCAAAGCAAATGCAGATAGGGCAAAAGTCAGAGAGCTGAATGACAATTCCTGTTAGTAGGCATGAAAAAGTTAAAAGGACATTGAATTTGTCACCAACAGTTCCTGTTGCTGTTAAGTAGTTACGAATCCAAGAAGGCACAGGTAGCCTCAAAGGCAATCAGTTCCAAAAGACGATCCAAATCATCTCCAGCAAAAAGGACCGCCATCCAATCCAGCAGTATGAAGGAACAGTTGTGCTCCTCGCACCACGAGGATGAAAGGAGCATTCCATTGCACCCGGGGAGAGGTGCGATGTAGGCATGGCACAGGAGCCTTTGCGCAAATGCACAGGCGCAGCTGTCAGCCTGTCTGACACATTGGAAGGCATCCCACAAACGTGTATCACCGGAGCAGTCCTGATCATGGACCAACAAAGGACTCACCCACAGCTCATGATCCAGGGCAGCAAGGGATGTGTTGGAAAGGAAGACATCCAGGGACTACTGAAAGGGGCATCTTCGGAAGTAGAACACAGGCTGCACGCTGGTGAAATAGGCATAGCGGCAGGTTAGCCTATAACTGATGCGTAGCACAGCTAATGGGACACATCCAAAAAGTAGCTGCATGCGGTCATGGTACAGTTGCAACTGACCGGGGTTCGACTGGACCACAGGACGGGCAGACATGGCGTAAGAGCACTCTTAGAACCAGCGCTCAGCTGTACAGCCACGAGTAGTGATATCAAACCGCTAAATGCAGTCTGGAAATTGGAGGAATGACACCCGGTAGAACTCCAGAAATCGCATGAAACGAAGGGACAAGGCCAGAGCCCACATGTTTTAAAAAAGTGTGCAACAGCCTTCAGTATCAGAAGCTTTCGATGATTCTTGTGTCAGTCCCCCAGAAAAAAGTGGGAGTGCTGTGTTCAGCAGTGACTGAATCGCGTGGGACGGTCAAGGCACCTGGAATCCGAAGGTCTCCGGGCTGATGTAGGAGCGACTACTTGTCTAAACAGAGGCCCATTGTGCCTGCACACTTCTTGAAGTATGCTTTCGCTGTGGAAATGTGAGGCCACAAATTACTATCCACAATCACATATGGGGGAGTTAGGAGAACATTGCTACAGCAAGGAACACGTTGGGCAACAGTTCCTATATACGCGATGCCTGCCCTGTGACCGCAGCAGTTGTGCTCATTCAGGAGAAGATAACTACGTTTGTAAAACAGATTTAGCATGGGTATGTTGTCAGGGACTGGTGTACATGTGGGTAAACATGCATAGACCGTACATGTCACTTGAAAATCCCTGTGCAACAGTACTTGAGTGTGTGAATGCGATAATGTCACCATCGTCCACATGACAGGATGTGTTGTGATGCTGGCTCTTGTGGGCACACTGCTAAGGAGTTCATTGTTCTGCGCTGTGTGATCTGTGACAACTTCCGTCATGTCCATGATAATGTTATTAGGGAGATGGGAGCACACTGCTCCACCTCCCAGCACAGTTCACCCCTTGGCACTCTGGTAAATGCATTTAAGTCATGATGCTTACTTGTCATGTGACTGAGGTGTTTCACCTGAGTTGGGCAGGGAGAGGTACAGAGACCCGAGTAGAATCTGGCTGCTTCCTCAGCAGACACCGATCACAATGTATCTTACCCCTACTGATGTGGGAGGATAACGTGACACACAAGTGTCTAGAGATTCACAGCACTGACCTGCACCAACCTAGGTGACACACGACAACGGTAACAGAAGTAAGCTTTTCAACTGGACTGCATTCACCAGGGTGCTAAGGGCGAAAGTGTGTTGGGAGGTGCAGTCATGTGCTCCAGTCCCCCTGCTGTCCATGTTGATGGTGTTTGCCGGTGTTGTCTGTAATGCATATTGTACAGTGTTGCCTTGTGGTGTTCTTTTGCGGTTATTGCATAATATGGCAACGCACTGTTGTTTCCTTATGTCTTTCCTGGTACCTCCACTCTCTCAATGGATTTTCGCTTTTACATATTCAGATACATTGCAATGTGAGTCAACATGCCACTTACTGTGATGAGAATGCTCTTGACACGAAGGCATACTGTTGTGAGTTGTGTTTATATTGCGATGTGTGACAGGTGAGGGGTGGAGTAGGAGGTGATGGTACACGGGTAGTTAGGGTAGGACACACAATGGTAGTATGGATTTGGGCATTGTCTTGGGGGGCATGGTGCAATTGAATGAGGGGTGCATGGTGCAAGGTAGTGGTGGAGATATGTGAAGTGTGTGAGGTGTGTCCTGTCTCTCTGTCTCGGCTTGTGGTGTGCAAAGGATGCTGGTCCAGGAAGGGGTTGGTTTCATACTGTGGTATGTGGGTGTGTCCACATGAGTGGTGACCTCCAGATGTCTCTTCCATGCTGCACATGGCTTTCCTTACCAGGAGCAAGTTGGGTTGTATCATTGTGGCGTGTGTGTTGTGATTGAAGGCGGCAGGGAGTACAGGCACACTTCGAGCATTGTTGTGGAATTGGTTCCGTCTGCCAATCATTTGGCCTATGTGCGTGCGCAGCGGTCAGATGCAGTGCTCGGTCTGCCAGCTCCGCATTCTCATCGTAATTAGCCGTGTGGTCATGCCACGGCAGGAGCGGCCTTTTCAAGCCATTGACCAACTTTCCCCATCCGCAGCGGTCGGATTTGCAGCTTTTCCAACCGTGGTGGATGGTCTTTTGGACATCCGTCCACCGCAGTGTTGATTTTGCGTACATTGCATCGTAATTTGGCCGACGGAAATGCTGCGGGTCATGCGGGAGGTATTTTTACGACACCATGGAGGATGGAAGGCTTTTCCGTCCAGCATCGTAATGAGCCCCTATGTTTGTATTTGTTGTCGATGTACTCACTATACAAGTCAAACTAGAAATGTTGATTTATATTTAATAAGTGAAAAGGAAAACAATGATAAGTGGCAGCAATTTGGTGCTTAATTGTTGGTAGAAGGTCAGTTTGAGTTCGCTACTGATCAACCTATTTGTAAATAGTGTTACAACAATTAGAAAAGAACAAAATGGTAGCTACAGCAGTACATAACAACTTAGAGTTGGTAGCTCCTCAGGAACTGGCAGATTTGAATGCATATGAGTCCATTCTTATTCAATCTGTGCACCCATTTCAGGCTATAGTTCGTATGGAGCCTAAAACAGGTAAGCTGCCACCAACAGATTTATAAAGAGGTCCGAAAGGAAGAGTTGTGTACTTACCTTTAGATTTTAAGAAAAATATTGAAACTGTTGGTGTAGACAGGGAGGAAAATGAACCAGTAGTTATTCTAGTAAATGGTGTACCAACAATGAGTCGAACAATCTGACAAGAGTTTGTAGATGTTAATAAACTTCAAAAGGCTACATTATATCTGGAACAAAATTTAATATTTGTTATAAGAATATAACTGTTGATGAACAGGTAACCTTGTTTGAAGATGAAACAGAAATTTCAAGTGGCCAAATAGAAAAAGTGGACAAGTCCAAGTGTGAAGAGATTTATGAAAATTATACTATACGTCCTCTACATTCAAAAGAAATGATTAGTAATTTTATAATGTTACATTTTTTTTACGTTTAAATACTTGTTTTTTTGGGGTTTTAAAATAATTTTTAGGAGCGGGATGTTGGGTTTATAGGGGATAAGGGTGGGGAGCAACTTAAAAATATTGTGGGGAAAATATTTGTATTTTTTATTTTTATTAAATTGTAGGAGCGGGATATTGGGTTTATAGGGGATATGGGTGGAGAGTTATTTAAGAATGTTGGTTAAAAAAATAAATGTAAATTAATAAATTAAAAAATATATAATGATTAATATAAATGTATACATTTAAAAAAAAAAATTAAAATACAAACATTTTTGGTTTGGGAAATGTTTGATGTAAATTGTGTGATTTTTTTTGTTAATTTTAAAAATTTGAACAATTTATTTAAAAATTGTATTAATAGTTATTTATTTAAAATGTTATATTAGAACTACAATTTCATTTTCAAATATTTTTTAGTGTAAAATGAGTTTACAAAGGATTTAGTATTGGATTTTAAAATAAAATTGTTTATTTGTAATTTATAATGTAGTTTTAAATATTTATTTTGGTTGTGACAAGTGTTTTTTCACATTTTACATTTTGTTAATATATTAAAATTTATTTTCATAAAGTTGCCTTTTTAAATATATTTTTTATAACATTTAGTGAATAATTAAAAATATATGTATTTATACTATTTAAAATTTCGGTTGATAATCTTTAATTAGTAAAAATAGAATTTTTAAATTTAAAAATAGTATTACATTTTATTAAAAAAAAGATAATAAAATAACTACATTTTTGTTGATAATACACTTTTGGTAGTTACAAAAATGAAAATGGGGGGGGGTTATTCAGTACTTTCCTTGAGTTTAGTTGAATTTGTATTTGGAATAGTACATTATTATGGTTTACTATCCAGCACTATCTCTGAGTTTATTTGGATTTGGAGTTGGAATAGTAAATTATTATGGTTTACTCTCCAGCACTTTCCCAGAGTTTATGTGGATTTGGAGTTGGAATAGTAAATTATTTTGATTTATTATCCAGCACTTTCCCTGAGTTTAGTTGTATTTGGAGTTGGAATAGTAATTTATTATGGTTTACTATCCAGCACTTTCCCTGAGTTTAGTTGGATTTGGAGTTGGAATAGTAAATTATTTTTATTTACTATCCAGCACTTTCTCTGAGTTTACGTGGATTTGGAGTTGGAATAGTACATTATTATGGTTTACTATCCAGTACTTTCCCTGAGTTTAGTTAGATTTGGAGTTGGAATAGTAAACTATTTTGATTTATTATCCAGCACTTTCCCTAAGTTTACGTGGATTTGGAGTTGGAATAGTAAATTATTATGGTTTACTATCCAGCACTTTCCCTGAGTTTATTTGGATTTACAGTTGGAATAGTAAATTATTATGGTTTATTATCCACCACTTTCTCTGAGTTTACTTGGATTTGGAGTTGGAATAGTAAATTATTATGGTTTACTATCCAGCACTTTCCCTGATTTCAGTTGGATTTGGAGTTGTAATAGTAAACTATTTTGATTTATTATCCAGCACTTTCCCTGAGTTTACGTGGATTTGGAGTTGGAATAGTAAATTATTATGGTTTCCTATCCAGCACTTTCTCTGAGTTTATTTGGATTTGGAGTTGAAATAGTAAATTATTATGGTTTACTCTCCAGCACTTTCTCTGAGTTTACGTGGATTTGGAGTTGGAATACAAATTATTATGGTTTACTATCCAGCACTTTCCCTGAGTTTAGTTGGATTTGGAGTTGGAATAGTAAATTATTTTTATTTATTATCCAGCACTTTCCCTGAGTTTACGTGGACTTGAAGTTCGAATAGTAAATTATTATGGTTTTCTATCCAGCACTTTCCCTGAGTTTACGTGGATTTGGAGTTGGAATAGTAAATTATTATGGTTTACTATCCAGCCCTTTCCCTGAGTTTACTTGTATTTGGAGTTGGAATAGTAAATTATTTTTATTTATTATCCACCACTTTCTCTGAGACTACTTGGATTTGGAGTTGGAATAGTACATTATTATGGTTTATTATCCAGCAGTTTTGCTGAGTATAGTTATTTTTGTAGTTGGGATAGTAATTTTTGAGGGGTATTATTAAGCTTTTTCTCAGAGTTTAGTTTATTTGGAATTTAGGGGATGATTACGATGGCGGGCGGACTTCAGTCTGCCCGCCATCGTAGCGGTGCCTGGGACCGCCCACCTTTAAGGCGGCGATCCCGCACCCCACATTAGGATGCGACCACCACCATGGCGGTCGCATCCAGGCACTCTAACATTGTGGCGGGTGCTGCTGGCAGCAGCACCCGCCGCAATGTGAAATTGCCATGCCATGCATTTCCCTGCACTACGTGGCAGGAACCACGCAGTGCCTGCCACTTAGTGCGAGGAAATACAGGGGGCACCATGGACACCCCTCCAGTGCACCACCACCTCCCCCCAACACAAGGTGGGCCCGCAACGGGCCCCAGAAACCAATCCCCGCCAGCCTTTCCATGGCGGTTCTACCACCATGGAAAGGCTGGCTGAGGCCAGCATCGTAATTTGGCAGGCGGTGCCACCATTTTACAGCTGCAGACCGCTCTGCCAGGCAATCAGAACGATTGCCTGTGGTGGATCCATGGGGGGCGGTCTTTGCTCCCACCACGGTCGCGGTCCGATTCCCCCTGCCATCCTTATTTGGCGGGGAAATTGCTTTCCGATGGCGGAGGGCCCGCCACCGCACGGCTGGCGGTGGCGGACCCTCCGCCATCGTAATCACCCCCTTAGTAATAGTAATTATTTATTATTTGTTATGTATAATTTTTTGTACAGTTTATATGTATATTGAAATATGTAAATAGATGTATGTTTGTTTTTATTGGCAAAATTTTTTATGCAAACACATGTATATTTTTATTCACAATTACATTCTTTTCATTTGCTTTTGTTATAAAATGTATTATAATATTAAAAACCGAAATCATAAATTATGATATTATTCATATTTTATTATAAAGTATAATATATTTGTAACATTCATTTTTCATGTATAAATGTTAAATGAATTGTATATTTACACATATTCATTTTTTTTTACAGTTTTGAAAAATAGTACATTTTTTGGTAGCATAGGGGCCCATTACGATACCCGGCGTAAAAAAATCCGCCAGGCATGAAAGCGGCAAAAATCCGCCCGCACACACCGTCTGAACACCGACCACGCCATTACGATTACACAAACCGAAAACCGCCATCGGCGGAAAAATCACACAAAATACCGCCCGCCAACGTCCGAGTCGGAGTCAAACCGCCCGCCACGGACGGAAACACGCACGACAACACAAAACCGCCCGCCCTCACGGCCGACACACCGCACGTGAAATTACGATCGCACCGCCATGAGCGCGGGAAAACTACAAATATACCGCCCGCCAGCGCAAACAACGCCGATGAGAATCGACACGGCAGAAGCCATGGCGCCCACGTACCTGCACAGAAACCATCCGCTCACAAAACCAATAGCACACAACATGGCCAACAAGTCCACACAGCAAGGCACGCACAAATACACAAGCACAGTACACATCCCGAAAACACCCCCGGACAAACAAAAACTACAAAGGCCAGAACCCCAGACACAACACACCTGAAAACAACAGACCATGAGGACACACCCACATAGGTAAGTACAAAAGCAGCACTCCCACAGACCACAACCCCTTGCTACATTGCAAACCAGAGAGGAGAGGAGAGGACACAGTGACACAGCAAGGACAGCAGCACACCACAGAAACGCACACATCACAACCACCACCACCACCACCACCACCACCAAACACCTGCACCACAAACCCCCTGCACATTACACAACACACACCGCACCAGCACCACAAACACCATGGCACCACAAAGAATGCCCAAGTTCACGCCCATTGAGCTGACGGTCATGGTCGACGAGATCATCAAGGTGTACCCACAAATCTATGGGAACATGGTCCAGCACACACCACTAGCCACCAGAAACAGAATGTGGAACCGGATCGTAGACCAGGTCAATGCAGTCGGGACCCTGCCCAGGAACAGAGGAGAAATAAACAAACGTTGGAATGACGTCAAGAGCCTGGTCAAGAAGAAGGAGGGCAAAAACAGAGAGCTGGCTGCCGTCACTGGCGGAGGGAATCCCGCGCTCTTCAAGACCTTCAAAGCGTGGGAGGAGAAGGTGCGAGTCATAATACATCCGGAGATCCTCGCCGGATTAGCAGGGGAGTGGAGGCTGGTAAGTACAAACTAATGTATACCAGCACACCGCTATGTACTCACATGCACTACCACCATGCCACAGCTCCCAGGGACAAACACCCCCATGTCCAGCACACAATACACAACACATCACACACACATGCAACAGACACCACCACACACAGCCCAAACCGAACAACTGTAAGATACATGGGGACATGTGTACACTCAGCCAGCCACGTAACCACCAACAGGTCCCCAAATATGCCAGAAGCGCCACAACGAGCACCCACCACACCCATGTGTCCGCCACAGCTGCACTAACCGACAAGTAACAGGTAAGTGGCAGGAACACAAAGTGCAGTGGGTGGGACGGTGGACAGCCCAAGTACAACACACACCAGGCCCCTAGTCCCACAGCACAGCAAGGAGGAGCATCCCCCACACCCCACAGCCACGTGTCAGCCACCGCAGTGCACAACGACAGCCGAAAGGCAGACATCACGGTCCACAGCAATCGGTGTCAGTGGGTGTCCAGCCACCCCCACGACCCACAACACCCCCCCACCCCCACAGACCTGCAACATGGAGCACCCCCGCTTAGAGCCATGTGGCATCCAGTACAGTGCACGCACGAACAACTTGCAGGTGGGAAACTGGACAGGGCTGGATTACTGGAGGCATGAGGACCGTAACACGACCAACACATGGGACATGTCACGTAGCAGACGAACACGCAGCACCGCCCACCGTCACGAACAAGTGAACAATGTGCACCCGGACATGAACAACAGACTCACACCCCACATGACCCATCACAGACATAGCAACACCCAAGGAGCCACGTCTGCATGCACAAGCCACACTGAATATAGTACCACACGGCAGCCACTGTGCAACTCATCACACACAACCGAAACACCATTGAAGTCCTGTCCATGTAGCCCCTACTGCCTGTCAACCACACACCCCACAACTACGCCTATGTAAGACAAACAACACTAGACGCAACAGAGCGGAACAACATAAATGCACACGAACACCACTGAACCCATCAAACACACAGACACACCATGCACATACAACATACCATCCATCCCATCCGTCAGCCCCAGTCTCATGAAAGGCATGTCATCCGCACAGCTGCCACACATACAGCAGTCACGCTAAGATACATGCCCATGACCAACCATGTGCCAGAAGTCAATGAAGCGCACGACACACTGTGAGCAACAACACACAACATGGGCCACACCCCCCGAGCACTGCAGTGATGCACATGGCACAGGGCAGCACGCACACCAAGGAGATGGGACAACTGCAATACGTTGGCTGGCACACAACCATCACTCACTCATAACGATGCGTCCAATGCCATGTCCAGTAATCACAACAGACAGCAAATATGCAGGCCATGTCAAGCATGCACACACCTCAAACCATGCACTGTCATGCTGCCACAACACATGTCACGTTCGGCACCCATGGCTCACAGCATGTACCCCAAAAGCATATTCCCTCCCAAATGCGAATCTGGGGCATGGCCCCCATGTTGCCATATGCGTTCCTAAGCGTTCCATTTGAACCCCAAAAGCATATTCCCTCCCAAATGCGAATCTGGGGCATGGCCCCCATGTTGCCATATGCGTTCCTAAGCGTTCCATTTGAACCCCAAAAGCATATTCCCTCCCAAATGCGAATCTGGGGCATGGCCCCCATGTTGCCATATGCGTTCCTAAGCGTTCCATTTGAACCCCAAAAGCATATTCCCTCCCAAATGCGAATCTGGGGCATGGCCCCCATGTTGCCATATGCGTTCCTAAGCGTTCCATTTGAACCCCAAAAGCATATTCCCTCCCAAATGCGAATCTGGGGCATGGCCCCCATGTTGCCATATGCGTTCCTAAGCGTTCCATCTGAACACCAAAAGCAAAGTACAAACCAGATCCAGGATGGGCCAGGAGCCCGCATACACCAGAGTCACAATAAGTAGGGGCACAGCAACACACCCATCGGCATGGCCAATCCGTCCCATGCCACATGTGCACAGCACACAGTCCCATTGCCAAGCACACACAACTACAGATGCTACAGCCACACACACGCCTCCGGGAAACCCATGTACGAGATTGCACGAACTGTTAATGTCAGACGACAAATACATACTTCGCCAGGTGCAACACAATAACAAATCTCATTCTCTCCACAGGTGACGAACTGCTGGATGCTGGGGATGGAGCCAGCAGCCAGCACAGCCAGCCTACAAGCCCCCAACGAGGACACACGGATCTGGAGGATCTGTCCTCCTCTTCGGACACGGACCACCAAGCAGGCCCATCTGGTGTGGCAGGGCCCAGCCGCTCCCCAGGACCCCTCCTACCCACCAACCCATCATCCAGGGCTGCTGAACATTCCCAGCCCCCTGCTGCCACTGTCGTTGCGGCCACACCCACGGTCATTGTGGCCACTACCACTGCCGCAACCGCCACCATCGCCGCACCGACCACCACCGCCGCCACCACCACCACGTCTTCGCTGGCACCAGCCCCAGCGCAGGTGGTGGCCCGGCCAACTGGATCCACCCTGGGAGCCACAGCGAGGACCGTGGTGAGCAATGTGGCTAGTGGGCAGGCCGGTGGCAGCAGGACTGGTAGGAGGAGCAGGGTCAGGGAAACGCCAGCCTCCCCTGGGAGCCATGCCCTGCCTCAAATGGACAGAGTCCTTGGGGCCTATGAAGAGGCCCAAGGACAATGGGTCCGGTCTGCTTCAGACACGCGTGAGGTGCTGGGGGTGCTGAGGTCCATGGACGCCCGTATGGGCCAACTCGTGGACCTCATGGGCCAGCTGGTGGTGGCGGTGAGGTCACAGCCAGGGACAGCAGCTCCCCCTCCGCCACCACCTGCCGGGGCGCAGGGTCGAGCAGCAGTGTCCAGTTCCCCTGCGTCCACAGCCAGTGAGCACACCTCAACCACCAGCATGTCGCAAGCAGGCACCCCCTCGCAAACGTGGAAGGGGCCGTCCGAAGTGGAAACAGATCTCCCGGGAGGACTTTGCACGCTCCAAACGCAAGTGAGGCAGCCAGCCAGCCTTCCGCCAGCCTTCCTTGACCAGCCACTGCATTGACTTGGACTACGATCCCACTCCACACAGCCATCTGGATGGCATGTGTGTGTTGGACTATGGACATAGAACCAGTGGGTACACCCTGAGCATCACGCAGCCATGACCGACAGCTCATTGTCACTGCACGCACCACTTTTGTCATCACCTTACACACAATCACATGTCACAGTTTGAAATAAATGCACCTTTTACACTAACTGCTGTTTGTGCCCTGTGTTTTATTTGTACGGAATACAACGGCCACCTTGGGCGGAAAGGCACCTGATGCGTGGCATGGCAATGGAATCCGGAGGGCCTGTAGGGACCTAGGGGTGGGAGACAGAACAGGAGCACATTCAATGAGTGTGTCACACACCCATCACACAGTACATGTCAACAACTACAAGCAATGTACACACATCGCACAGAGCAATAGGGCACAATGCCACAGCCACCAACAGTGGCATACTACCCTGGCCATGGAGCGTTGACACACAGCACGCAGTGAACAAACGGCCACCCTGACACAGCACACACACACCTGCACAGATACAGCCACATCAGCCGTCGTACATGGACACTCACCGTCAAGTGAAGTAGCGGGCGATGAGCTGCTGCCGCACATTACCAGCTTCCTCCTCTCCGCTGTCCTCCTCACTCGAGCTGTCCTGGTCTGCGGGCTGGGGCCCTGGTTGATCTCCGTCATCCACGATGAGGGGGATCTGCTTCCGAATGGCCAGATTGTGCAGCATGCAGCACGCCACCACTATCCGGCACACCTTCTGTGGGGAGTACGCCAGCGCACCCCCGGTGCGGTCCAGGCACCTGAACCTGGACTTGAGGAGGCCAAAGGTACGCTCGACCACACGTCTGGTCCTCCCATGTGCCTCATTGTAGCGATCGTCTGCTGGGGTGCGAGGATTCCTCAATGGACTGAGCAGCCATGCCCCATTCGGGTACGCAGAGTCACCTGGGTGTGAGGGACACAGAGAACCGTTGCTATTCCAACTGGACAGGGGACAGCATCGCACAACCAGCACACTACACCACTCCACATACTCACCGACAATACAGCCACGATCCTGTTGCATATTGGACATCAGTCGTGGCAAGATGCTGTTGCGCATTATGTGTGCGTCATGGGCCGAGCCTGGGAACTTTGCACACACGTGGGTGATCACCATGTCCGCAAGGCACACCACTTGCACATTCAGGGAGTGCGTGTGCTTCCTGTTGCGGTACAGGTGCTCAGTGGCCTGTGGTGGAACAAGGCCGACATGTGTGCAGTCAATGGCTCCAACGACGTGTGGGATTCTGCCAAGGGCATAGAATGCACCCTTCACTGCCGCCAATTCACGAGCCCTGGGGAAGCGGATGTACCTGTTTCGGTACAGCATCATGGCTGCCAGTACATCCCTCAGCACCTTGCTGAACATGGGCTGGGACATCCCTCCTCCAATGCCCACTGTGTGCTGGAATGACCCAGTGGCGAAGAAATGCATGGCGGCCATCACCTTAGCCGTGGGGGTGACAGCAGTCGGATACACCCTGCGGGGACGGAGATGGGGTTCTAACATGGCACACAGTCGATGCAGGGTTGGCCTGTCCAGCCGAAACTTCCTAATAACCTCTGTATCGTCCATGTCCGCCAGCAATTGGTATGGGCGGTCAATGTTCGGTCTCCGCCTAGGGACAATGGCAGAGGACACATGTCAAAGCAACACGACACATAGCAATTTCGCATACACATCACTGACATGACTGAGCAAGCACATGAGCCACAGCCCAGCTGTCAAGCTGGGACGGCACGGCCACAATACACTTACTCAGGTCTCCCAACAATGGCAATGGCTAGTGATACAAACCACTGCCATGTGCATGCACATGGGGATCTAGGCCCCAATGACTTGCGGGGCGTGCTGATGGGGACTGACTGCATATCCGTCAAGCGGCAACGCCACGGCAACATGAATGTCTGCTGAGCATGGAACTGCTTCCGCGGCTGGATGAGTATGGCACACGACGACGACGATGTGGGCACAGGCTGAGCGGCCAAAACAAGTGGGACCTGTGGCACGAGGGGATATGAGACAGTAGTAGGTGTCAGCACTGCACCCTATGTACAGCACTGTACGGATCACACCTCCCGAAACATTGACAGGTGTCCACATTGACAGCCCCATGCCAAGACGGCTGTGTGCTTGCAGTCACACGTCACAGGTGAGAGGTTACATTGCACGTGCCAGGTGGCAGACGTACATAGTGGGAGCTGGCATGTGTGTGCATGTGTCTCCTGTTCAGGATCCACCAGATGGGCGCTGACTCTGTACTGACCATTGGACACAGCATGTTCCGTGGAAGGCTTGTGTGTGTGGGATGGTGGCACTGGATGTGCCTCCGTTGGGTGTGGGGCCATGCACAGGGCGGGTACATCGATGATTGCGCATTGTTGGTCACGGTGGGTGCACCAACTGAAGATGTGTTGCCCTGTGTTCAATTCCTATGTCCGCATGATGATGGACTGTAGATGTGGGCAGACTACACATTGGTCGATGTGCTGTCTATATGCATGTGCCTTCACACCAGGCACAGCTGCCCCTGCACATGTGACCCCTGCTGGACTCGCTGCTGGGTCTGTGGAGCTGATGCACCTTCTGCGCGTGGGGCAGACAGCTCTCCTCACTTCCCTCATTGCGCATGTCATGACTTTGCCGCAGGTGACATGGATCATGGAGGGTCCACATGTACGCGTGGGTAGGCTACACATGATTGTTCACTGGTCGCCACCCCCAGTCAGTGTTTCGAATGGGAAGGTTGTCGTGCTGGTGGTATGTTCGATGTGGCGGATGGGCGGGCCTAGGTGCGGGCTTACATTCCGGACATGGGGGGTAGTTGTATTGGCGACTAGTTGCAGTACACACGGGACACGTCTCTTCCTTTCCACATCTGGGTCATCCCTTGTACTAACTGACAGTGATACAGTCATCTTCGCCCCAGCCCTCATGTCCTCCCCTCGCTCCCCCAATATGCATGCTCACCTGCGAGGCTAGCGCTTGCACAGGCAGCCCCAAGCTCGCACCAGAGAGGGCAAGGAGTGTATGTGTGGGTCCAGTTGCACGAGTGGGCTGTCTCAGGGTATGATGTGTGGCGGGACGCCGTCCACCTGCGTGGTGCCCCAAATGGAGACCCGGCCTGCATGGACTATGCATCACAGTCTTCGCCTTCCGGATCCGCCACCTGCGACACCCAGTGGCTGTGGCTGCCCTTGCGGCCAGGCCGCGTCCGTCTGTGGCTGATGGCCCACACATTCACTCTTTGGCCTCTCTGGGGAGGGCTCGGGGGTGGTGGCGCACGCGCTTGCACTTAGTCGCAATGGCATGTGGCGTGGTTGGTATGATGGGCAATGGATGGGATGGTGCGAGCCACCTCCCGTGACATCAGTGCTGCTCGTGCTGTGGTGCGTCCCCCTACACTTCCATTTGACTTGTGCCATGCTAGACGTTGAGGTTCTATTGCCTGCGTGATATGACCAGGAGGAGCGCGAGGAGACCTCTCACACACCATGCTCCACTGCCATCCCGTGCCCTGTATCGCCTGTGCGGATTGACTATGTTGGGGTTACACCTGGTCGACTGGGGCTGTGTGTGCCTTGTCAAGGGGCATGGCGGGCGCACAACAGGATCCAGCTTGTCCACAGAGGGTGGGCTGAGGTGCGCCTGGTACCGCTTTGTACGTGTGCCCGGCTGCTGTGCACACACGTGTTCACTCCCCCGACAGGTGTCCTCTCACAATGCCCAGGGAAGCGGTGGTGTACTGTTTATGACCCCTCCCAACACGGCGTGCTCCAACTTGGCATGTGCGCATCTACCCGTCACACCCACCCACCTGAGCACTGCGTCCATACGACTTCACACGACACATGTGTGTCTTCCACAGTTGTGCTACTCATTTGCGTTGACATCCAATACCAGTGGACTACATGGTCATGTCACGACTGCCGTGTACTTCACATACTCTCATCCTCTCTCATTCGTACTTGTGAAATGAGTCAGCGGAGACAGTTTTGGTTTCAAACATTATATTGAGTCTTCTGTCCTCTGTGATGCAGTATAGTGGACACTACTGGCAGCGGAATACATGTTGAGGATATACTGAGCATGATTGCAAATGGGATAGGTGTGGGGTTACATGTGATTGGCTGTTGCATGTGGGATGTGGGCTTCAGAGTGACATCTGCTTGGCCAAGGCTGTGCTAATGTACATTTACGTATAGCTGCGGAGCTGCGGACTTTGACACAGACGGTATACATGTAGCCTACCAGACCGCTTGGCATCATGGGCACAGTCCATCTCAGTTCCATGTGACAGGTTTGCTGCGGTTGTTCCTCATGCACGCGTGCATGTGAGATGACATCAGGGCATGTGCTTGCGTGCATGCAGCGGCGTGCCACGTGTTGTTGCACTGTGGTGGTTACTGGACATGTCACAGTCACTGGGGTCGTGTTGTTGTTGTATGCACTTGTCGTCCATGCAAAGGTCCTGGTATGGGATTCCCGGGGCGGGGGTGGGAGGGGTGCAGCACCCACAGACTCCAGGCGACCTATTCATGTCCACTGAGCGGTGTGTGTGTCCATGGGCGCTGGATCCATGTTGTGTCCTGGTTGTTCGTGCAGTTCCGTCCATGTGGGTGCGATACACAGAGCCCATGCCACTGCCTCCCACGATGCATGCGGTGTTCCTGGATGTGATGGGGAACAGTGTGCATGTCCCGGTCATATCCGATGTCATGGCGATGTCGTTGATGGTGTGGTTACAGTTGCCGGTCGTTTGGTATGGCTGTTGTGGTGGTGACTGGCCAGATCCGTGCGGAAGCTAAGCATGGGTGCGGGGTTGGACATCATAGGTCAATCGGGGAACCTGCGTTGTGGTCCGACGAATTTACAGGTTGTCAGGTATGCGATGCCGTCCAGCAGGGCTTCCATGTCATTGGTGGTGTACATGTTTGCCAGCCAATGTAGCGGATGGTGGCTGTCAAGGTGTTGTTCGTAAGTTGTCCCTTGGAGGACCATGATGGGGCATGCTGGGTGACATTCGATGTAGCTGTTCTCGATGATCCGTCGTGTGGAGGCACAGTGGTCCCATTTCAGTGCGGGTGCGATGTTGGCCACATACGCCATGCCCCCATAGGCAGAGCAGGCCCTGTCGTGTGCGTCCAGAGGGAGGAGTAGTGGTAGCAGGTCCGCCTTCAGACATGCCGGGTTGGAGAGGCATATCTCCACGGGATGCTGGTAGGGACACCTCCGACAGTAGAAGACGGGCATGACGCAGCTGAACAATGTGATGTGGTAAGTCAGTCGGTAACTTACGTTCAGCAGGGACAGGAGATCGCATCCCAATGTATGAAACAGGTTGGTTTTGTACAGCTTGAGCTGTTCGGCGTAGTTGGGTAGGTGTGTTGCGGTTGCCATTTCGCAGCGGTGCGTTGTGGTGGCGTGCTCCGGCTGTGTGTGCAGTCTGCAATGTGCACGCTCCGAGGTTGCTGTGAGCTCTGTGTAGTCGTAGGGAGACAGGACTTGTGTTCTGTTGGCTTGTTTGGAGGACACGGGCCCTCTTCCCACATGCTTCTCAGACAGTTCAAGGTCAGTGATGTGTGACTCCTTCCAATTAACTTGCATGTGGCCGACATGGGGGAGTGTTTTCTTCTTTCTTCCCCGTCCGTTGTGTGCTTCTGTGATATGCGCTATCTGCCCTGTGGTCGGTCTCCTCGGCAAGCCTGTGTTGGTCTATTCTTGGACAATGGCTGTATTCACCGGCTTCTGTCTTAGGGCTGTGGTTTCGGAGTTGGAATGGAAGGTCATTCAGTGCTGTCTGCTCTCCCTTGTGTGGGCGGCAGGCTGCCTTTCCGCTCTGCGTTGGGCCTTGTGTGTGAATGTTATTCTTGGGCCACCTGTTGTCGGTCCCCGGGCTCTTTGGTGTTCCGTTTTATATGTCTTGTTCATATGTGCAGGGTGGTATGGGTGTTTCAGTGTGGTACTGGCGTTCCTCTTCCCGAAGAGGCCCTGCTTCTCCTAGTTGGTGTTGCCGCCGCTGTGTGCTACGCCATGTTTGTTACACTGGCGTGTGTCCTGCTGTTGCGTGTCTTCACTGACATGTGTGCGTCGGTTGTGTGGCGTTGGGTGTTGTCCGTGAATTGGGCGTTGGGGACATGTCTGTGGCAGGCCTGTCACGTGTCATGTGCGTTCGGGGTGGGGCTGATGTGTGTGCTGCTTGGTTGTGTCCCTGTGTCTGTGTGCGACGCATGCATGGCGCTGCGGTTGGCCTCTGCGTTGTGCGCATGTGTGGCGGCGTCATTGCCGCTTTGGGGCCGTGACGGGGTTGTTGGTTCCTAGTCCCAGGTGGTGTGTACACATGTGTTACGCGATGTTACGATTTGGCCTGTGTGTCATATGTGGATGCAATGGTGGATGTGTAGTGTACACGCGCTGGTGGGGGTTGTCCGCTTTTTCCGCCCTTGCACTGTGTGCGCTGTTTGCCTGCACTTGTTGTGTGTGTGCCTACCTGCGTCTCCGCGGCACGTTGCGTCCTTGGTGGTGCATCAGCAGGAGCATGGGGAGGGCCTGCAGTGCTGGATTCATGCTCGGGGAGCCGCTTCTTCGTTGTCCGTGCTCGGCGTCCGTGTTACCGCTTCGGTTTGTCGTACGGTATCTCTTGGCCGTGGGAGCCGTTTGTTTGCGGCATCGTAATTTATGCGCCGGGCGGGACGTGTTTCGTCGGACGGTGTGTGTCAGTTGGGCTGCGCCGCTACGTGTACGGGCGCACTTTGATGGCGGACGGTGTTGCTGGCTTGCCGGCGGTGTTTGGCCTACTTTTCGCATCGTAATTGGGCGGGCGTGTGGACTGCTGCGTGCCGGCGGTAACTGGTGGTTTTTGCATCCGCCAGCACGGCGGTTGTGCTTCCGCCCGCCATCGTAATGAGCCCCATAGTCATGTAATAGGAACGTAAAATATTTTTAGTTCTTTAATTATAAACAGTTTCATTTGTATTGTTTATTATATTTTTTGTACAAAAAACAAAACATTTGTGTACATTTGTGGTTACATTTTTCAATACATTTTATATAATTTTATGATTTTTGAAAAATTGTATATTATATATTTCACAAGGTTATATTTTCTATTATTTATTATTTAGTTTATTTAATATTATTTTCAATAAAATCATATTTAATATGTTAAATAATTTACAAAATTTTTAACTGAAATATTTTGTACCACATATATATTCTTTATCACCTTTTTATATTTGTTGTACATTTACAGTGTATGAAATAAACATATAATTTAATATAAATTAAATATTATATTTTTGCTTTTTTGGATAATATAACAGTTAACCCCTTCGCTGCTAGGCCTTTCCATCCCCTGTGCTAAGCCTTTTTTGGGCTAATTGGGGTAGTTCGCGCTTAGGCCCCTGTAACTTTTTGACCACATAAGGTATCCACACCAAATATGTGTCCTTTTCTTCCAACATCATGGGGATTCTAAAGATACCCAGGGTTTGTGGATTCCCCTGGAGGGGACCCAGAAATTAGCCAAAATACAGCTCATTTTTTCTTTTTTTTTTTTAAATGGGAAAAAGAGCTACAGATGAAAGCGTCTGTTTTTTTCCCTGCAAATGGTATCAACAAAGGGGTTGTGGTCCTGAAATCACCATCTTCCCAGCTTTCAGGGACATACAGACTTTTGTCAGAAAACCAAATTTTTTTACACAGTTTTGGCATTTTTCTGGGACATAGCCTATTTTTGCTAGTTTTTGTGCTTTCAACCTCCTTCCAGTTAATGGTAGAAATGGGTATGAAAGCAATAATGGATCCTGGAAAGCTATACATTTTAGAGAAGTAGACAAAATTATGAATTCAGCAAGGGGTCATTTGTGTAGATCCTTCAAGGTTTCTTTATAGAAACTAACAGTTGAATATAGGAAAAATTGAAAATTAGTTGAAAAAAACAGCCATTTGTGTCAACGTTTTCACCTGTAACTTCTTCTAATTATGACAGCTGTTTGAAAGCAATATACTGTTACATCCACTGGACCTTTCTGGTTGTGGGGATATATAGGACTTGTAGGTTCACCAAGAACCCGACGAACCCAGAGCCAATAACTGAACAGCGTCTTGCAATGTTTTTTTATTATGTTCCGGGTATATAGCCATTAATTTGGGAAAATATATACATGGAAAAATTGGTATGAAAGACACCTATGTATTTCTGAAATTGGAACAAAATATAGAGTTTAGAAACTGTTGATATTTGCAAATTCCCGAAATTGTGAGTACCCATACTAGCATGAAAATTATAGGTAATTTTTCAAAATGACTTCCTTTTTACACATTGTCTTTCATTTGGAAGGCAGAAATGCATCGAAAGTCAATAGGTAATAACAGTTGCTCTACAATTCTGTGTTACCCTAAGTCTCCCGATAAAAATGGTACCTCACTTGTGTGGGTAGTCCGAGTGCCCGCGACAGGAAACGGCTCAAAACGCAACGTGTAGCAAGATACAATGACTCTGTCGGGAGTACAGTGAAAACTGACCCTTTTTTTGCAAAGTGCCTAGCTGTAGATTTTGAACCCTAGCTCTGCCGGCACCTAGGGAAACCTAGCAAGCCTATACATTTTTTAAAACTAGACATGCAGGGAAATCCAGGATGGGGTGACTTGACTGGCTCTCACCAGGTTCCATTACCCAGAATCCCTTGCAAACCTAAACATTTGTAAAACAAACCACATTTTCCTCACAATTCTGTGGTGGAAAGTTCTGGAATCTGCGTGGATCCACAAACTTCCACCCACCCCGCGTTCCCCAAAGTCTTCCGAGAAAAATGGTACCTCACTTGTGTGGGTAGGCCTAGTGCCCGCGACAGGAAACGGCCCAAAACACAACGTGGACACACCACATTTTCACAGGTAAAACTGACCCTTTTTTTGCAAAGTGCCTAGCTGTAGATTTTGAACCCAAGCTCTGCCGGCACCTAGGGAAACCTAGCAAACCTATACAATTTTGAAAACTAGACACCCAGGGGAATCCAGGATGGGGTGACTTGACTGGTTCTCACCGGGTTCTGTTACCCATAATCCCTTGCAAACCTAAATATTTGTAAAAAAACCCACATTTTCCTCACATTTCTGTGGTGGAAAGTTCTGGCATCTGCGTGGATCCACAAAATTCCACCCCCCCGTGTTCCCCAAAGTCTTCTGAGATAAATGGTACCTCCTTCGTGTGGGTAGACCTAGGGCCCGCGACAGGAAACGGCCCAAAACGCAACATGGACACTCCACATTTTCACAGTGAAAGCGGACCCTTTTTTTGCAAAGTGCCTAGCTCTAGATTTTGAACCCTAACTCTGCCAGCACCTAGGGAAACCTAGCAAACCTATACATTTTTTAAAACTAGACACCCAGGGGAATCCAGGAGGGGTGACTTGAATGGCTCTCACCAGGTTCTGTTACCCAGAATCCCTTGCAAACCTAAAAATGTGTCCAAAAAAACACATTTTCCTCAAATTTCTGTGGTGGAAAGTTCTGGAATCTGCGTGGATCCACAACATTCCACCCACTCCGAGTTCCCCAATGTCTACCGAGAAAAATGGTACCTCACTTGTGTGGGTAGGCCTAGTGCCCGCGACAGGAAACGGCCCAAAACACAACGTGGACACACCACATTTTACAGTGAAAACTGACACTATTTTGCAAAGTGCCTAGCTGTAGATTTTGAACCCTAACTCTGCCAGCACCTAGGGAAACCTAGCAAACCTATACATTTTTTTAAAATAGACACCCAGGGGAATCCAGGATGGGGTGACTTGAATGGCTCTCACCAGGTTCTGTTACCCAGAATCCCTTGCAAACCTAAAAATTTGCCCAAAAAAACAAATTTTCCTCAAATTTCCGTGGTGGAAAGTTCTGGAATCTGTGTGGATCCACAAAACTCCACCCACCCAGCGTTCCCCAAAGTCTTCCTAGAAAAATGGTACCTCACTTGTGTGAGTAGGCCTAGTGCCCGCGACAGGAAACGACCCAAAACGCAACGTGGACACACCACATTTTCACAGTGAAAACGGACCCTTTTTTGCAAAGTGCCTAGCTGTAGATTTTGAACCCTAACTCTGCCAGCACATAGGGAAACCTAGCAAACCTATACATTTTCGAAAACTAGACATCCAGGGAAATCCAGGATGGGGTGACTTGACTGGCTCTCACCAGGGTCTGTTACACAGAATCGCTTGCAAACCTAAAAATTTGCCCAAAAAAACACATTTTCCTCACATTTTTGTGGTGGAAAGTTCTGGAATCTGCGTGGATCCACAAAATTCCCCCCACTCCGAGTTTCCCAATGTCTTCCGAGAAAAATGGTACCTCACTTGTGTGGGTATGCCTAGTGCCCGCCACAAGAAACGGCCCAAAACACAATGTGGACACACCACATTTTACAGTGAAAACTGACACTATTTTGCAAAGTGCCTAGCTGTAGATTTTGAACCCTAGCTCTGCCGGCACCTAGGGAAACCTAGCAACCCTATACATTTTTGAAAGCTAGACACCCAGGGGAATCCAGGATGGGGTGACTTGTCTGGCTCTCACCAGGTTCTGTTACCCAGAATCCCTTGCAAACTTCAAAATTTGTCAAAACAAACACATTTTCCCCACATTTCTGTGGTGGAAAGTTCTGGAATCTGCGTGGATCAACAAATTCCACCCAACCCGCATTCCCCAAAGTCTTCCGAGAAAAATGGTACCTCACTTGTGTGGGTAGGCCTAGTGCCCGCGACAGGAAACGGCCCAAAATGCAACGTGGACACAACACATTTTCACAGTGAAAACAAACTCTTTTTTTGCAAAGTGCCTAGCGGTAGATTTTGAACCCTAGCTCTGCCAGCACCTAGGGAAACAAAGCACACCTATATATTTTTGAAAACTAGACACCCAGGGGAATCCAGGATGGGGTGACTTGTCTGGCTCTCACCAGGTTCTGTTACCCCGAATCCCTTGCAAACCTTAAAATTTGTAAAAAAAAACACATTTTTCTCACATTTCTGTCATGGAAAGTTCTGGAATCATGTGTGGATCCACAAAATTCCATGCACCCCGCATTCCCCAAAGTCTTCCGAGAAAAATGGTACCTCACTTGTGTGGGTGGGTCAAGTACCCGCGACAGGCAAGGGCCCAAAACCTATTGAGGCAACTTCAAAATTACCTATCACAAAACAACCTGGTTTTGCAAGGAGGGTCCCATGAGTTTTTGGCCCCTGGCTCGGCGGCCATCTAGGGAAACCTACCAAACATACACATTTCTGAAAACTAGACACCCAGGGGAGTCCAGCAAGGTATGTCTTGTGTGGGTCCCCCAACATTTCCCCACCCAGAATCCCCTGCAAACCTCAAATTTAGCAGAAAAAATCACTTTTTTCTCAAATTTCTGTGTGGGAAAGTTGTAGGATCACCGGGCTGACACAAATTTCATACCGTCCAGCGTTCCCCCAGGTCTCCCAATACAAATGGTACCTCATTTATGTGGGTAGGCATAGTGGCTGCAACAGGAAATGGCCCAAATCGTATTGTGAAGACTTCCAAATTACCTATAACAAAACTACCTTGTTTTGGGGGGGGCACCTGGAGTTTTGGCCCTGGGCTCGCCGCCATCTAGGGAAACCTACCAAACCCACACATTTATGAAAACTAGACACCCTGGGGAGTCCAATGAGGTATGGCTTGCGTGGATCCCCCAACGTTTCCCCACCCAGAATCCCCTGCAAACCTCAAATTTAGCTGAAAAAAACACATTATTCACATATTTTTGAGTGGAATCACTGTGGCGGCACAAATGTCCTACCCCACAGCGTTCTCCTTAGTGTCCTGAGTAAAATGATACCTCACTTGTGTGGGTGTCCAATGCAGAATTGGCTAAAAACGTATTTCTTTAAAAATTTAGCGCTTAGAATTCCCGTTGCTATACCCTTATTCCCTATGTTTTGGGCTCTTCCCAGTCACAGGCCCTTGCCCCACCCACACAAGTGAGGTATCATTTTACTCGGGAGACAGATTTTGAGGTTTGCAAGGGATTCTGGGTAACAGAATCTGGTGAGAGCCAGACAAGTCACCCCATCCTGGATTCCCCTGGGTGTCTAAGTTTCAAAAATGATCTTTTGCCACTAGTTGAGGGTCCTTTTGCGTGCAGACAATGTCAGTATCAGAGTAATGCTGACGAAGTAGGGCTGACTTGTGTAATACCAGATTATTCTCTATTGAATAAGACTCCTCTCTGCACAAAGCCGGCCCCCTTTTCACGTGGTACGCATTACATAAATGAATGCCAGAGGACATGGAAAAACATGTTATGTAATGTCCGCTCTTTGCCTAGACATTCTATTGAAATTTGGGACCTACTTTCTTCTATACAACCTGAGCTTGGGTTTTTAACTGAAACCTGGTTAAAGCCCCATTCCACACCCTCTGTTGCTCTTGCTATACCAGAAGGCTATAAGCTTATTAGGATGGACAGATCAACTAAGATAGGGGGAGGAATTGCTATTGCTCATAAAGATAACATCAAGGTTTCTGTTTTAGATGAGTATTGTAGTATAAAGATGGAGGTCCTCATTTTTCGAATTGATTTGTTAACCCAAGTCAGTTGGAAGGGGGCCTTAGTCTATCGCCCGCCAGGTCCCTTAGCAGACTTTCCACTTTTACTTATTGAATTAATAGCTCCCCATGTACTTGCTAGCAATAACTTTCTTTTACTACGTGATTTTAACCTTCATAGCGAATGTCCCACCAATGTGGAGTCATTAGCCTTTCTGAATGACCTTGCACTCCTAGGCTTATATAAACAGAATGAAGGTCCCACCCATACGGCTGGTCATACGCTAGACATTGTTTTGTCTAATTCCTCCAATGTATGGTGTGAGTCACCAGTACAACTAACATGGACCGACCATGCTCTAATTGAATTTTCCATTAAGAGCCATAAAGAAGAACATAGGGGCCAACACTCGGATAATTTTACGATTCGTAGGCAATGGCAAAAGGTCTCTCCAGAAAATGTTCAAGCCTCTCTGGAAGTACCACAAAATAAACCTTCAGACAATTTAGTAGAGGCCTTAACCAATTATAATCTGGCATTAACTCGGACTATTGATCACCTTGCACCCCTGAAACGTCTTTCCACCTACTCTAAACGCCCTCAAGCCGCCTGGTTTTCCCCCCAGATACATATAAAAAAAAAACTGTGTAGAAAATATGAGAGGAAATGGCGTATCACCCACAAGGAAAGTGACAAAATTCAGTTTCTAACCTTTTTGTCAAGCTACCATAGTAGCATTAAGATTGCACGGAAAAACCACATTTCCACTCAACTCACATTGGCTGGTAATGCTCCAAATGTTCTATACAACATTCTTCAGTCATTTGTAAAACCTAAGGCTTGTGAGAATGTTGAAGCACCTTCACAAACATTATGCAATGATATCGCTTCACATTTTTCACAAAAAATAGAATTAATTTATGAAAAAATCGTTTCTTCAGAAAACCCATACCAGATGCCTATGCCCACAGAAACATCAGAATTACCTCCCATGCTGCTTGAGAATTTTCCCCCACTAACCATAGCAGATGTAGAGGCTCTAATGCATCAAGTGAAGTCTGGTTCGCCCTGCGATTTGATTCCCGCGAGAGTAACCAGTACCTTAATCCCTCAATTATCTCCATTGATTGAACACCTTCTTAATTTGTCAATAAAGGAAGGTTTTGTTCCACCGGAATGGAAAGCTGCGCAGATAATGCCAATTCGCAAAAACATTAAGGCCCCTCTGACTGATCTGACCAATCTTCGTCCCATTTCGTTCTTACCATTTCTGAGTAAACTAATAGAGAGACATGTCAACAAACATCTCTCAAACCATGTCGAACTCTCGGGCTGCCTAGACTCCTCTCAGTCAGGCTTTAGGCCCAAATATAGCACTGAATCAGCCCTGCTAGTAGTCACGGACAACATCAGAATGACTCTAGACAAGGGCCATTCTATGATTCTGGTGCTATTGGACCTATCTGCCGCGTTCGACATGGTTTCCCATCAAATTTTGCTCAGAAGGTTGAGAGAAATGGGACTAAGAGACTCCGCCTTTCAGTGGATGTCAAGCTTTCTATCTGGTAGATCTCAGACGGTTAACCTAGGCTCATATCGGTCGGCACCCATGGAACTGTCCAAGGGAGTCACACAGGGCTCTTGTTTGAGTCCTACTTTATTCAACATCTATGTCGCTCCCTTGGCCAATGTCCTAAGGAAATATGGGTTTATTCCAATATCATATGCCGACGATACGCAGTTTCTCTTTCCTTTCGATGAACTCACTCCCACTGTTCAAGAGACCTTTTCTTTGGGTATGAGTGCCATTTCCCAATGGATGAAAAATAATTTTCTCCAATGTAATGTTGGGAAAACTGAGCTATTACTTTTTGGAGAGGCTCCCTTATTATGGTCACCAAATTGGTGGCCTATTAATTTTGGAAATCCTCCCATTCCTAAAACTTCTGTTAAGAACTTAGGAGTTCGTTTAGATCGTGCCCTTACATTTAAGGAACATATTGGCCAGACCGTAGGCACATGTTTCCATACTTTGGGCCTACTTCGACGAGTTTTTCCTTTGCTCCCAGACTCTGTTCGAAGGACTCTGACTCAGGCACTCATATTGAGTCGCCTAGACTATTGTAACGGTCTGTTGCTCTCTGCCAATGAAACTTCTATTAATAAACTTCAGGTGGTTCAGAATACGACGGCACGACTGGTTCTGAACATGCCTCCTAGATCAGCCTCCCTCCCTCTTCTTTTAAAACTTCACTGGATACCCATACCTCAACGGATAAAATTTAAAGTCTGTTGTACTATCCATAAGGCATTGTTTAATCTTGGCCCTAGTTATTTATCAGAAAAGTTCACTTTTTATCATCCCCCAAGATCCCTACGCTCTAGTACTAAACATCTGCTGAAGGTCCCCCGAATCAGGAGAGCAAGATTAGGAGGAAAAGCTCTCTCTCATCTTGGTATGAAATACTGGAATGAACTCCCCCTACATTTAAGAGAATGTTCGAACCATCTTCACTTTAGAAAGTTACTTAAAACCACTTTGTTTTGCTTTTAAGTTTGACAGTACTGTATTTGAATCTGTTCCGCGTCCAAAGTGCAGAGATACTCCTTGGAGTCGATTCTGGCGCTATATAAAACCAAATACAAATACAAATACAAATAGGTTTGCTAGGTTTCCCTAGGTGCCGGCAGAGCTAGGGTTCAAAATCTACAGCTAGGCACTTTGCAAAAAAGGGTCCATTTTCGCTGTGAAAATGTGTTGTGTCCATGTTGCATTTTGGGCCGTTTCCTGTCGCGGGCACTAGGTCTACCCACACAAGTGAGGTACCATTTTTCTTGGAAGACTTTGGTGAATGTGTGGTAGGTGGAATTTTGTGAATCCACGCAGATTCCAGAACTTTCCACCACAAAATTGTGAGGAAAATGTGTTTTTTTTTACAAAGTTTGAGGTTTGCAAGGGATTCGGGGTAACAGAACCTGGTGAGAGCTGGACAAGTCACCCCATCCTGAATTCCCCTGGGTGTCTTGTTTTCAAAAATGTATAGGTTTGCTAGGTTTCCCTAGGAGCCGGCAGAGCTAGGGTTCAAAATCTACAGCTAGGCACTTTGCAAAAAAACGGTCAGTTTTCACTGTTAAAATGTTGTGTCTCCACGTTGCGTTTTGGGCTGTTTCCTGTCGTGGGCAGAAGGCCTACCCACACAAGTGAGGTACCATTTTTCTCGGAGGACTTTGAGGAATGCGGGGTGGGTGGAATTTTGTGGATCCACGCAGATCCCAGAACTTTCCATAACAGAAATGTGAGGAAAATTTGTTTTTTTAACTAAATGTGAGTTTTGCAAAGGATTCTGGGTAACATAACCTGGTGAGAGGCACACAAGTCACCCCATCCTGGATTCCCCTTGGCGTCTAGTTTTCAAAAATGTACAGGTTTGCTAGGTTTCCTTATGTTCCGGCTGCGCTAGGGCCCAAAGTCCACAAGTAGGCACATTGCTAAAAACAAGTATGTGCCTAGTGGGCTTTCTGCCGCCCTGGGGGGGATTTGTGGGGGGGGTTGCCCCGATATGCCCCCGAGGGGGGCAGAAAGACTGTGGCTATTTTTTAGGAGGGTTGGGGCATTGGTATGCCCAATCTGGGCAGCCCCCACGCATAAAATAAGCCAGCGTAATCGCTGGCACCTTGTGGTCTTTCTGCCCCCCCGGGGGGCAGAAAGACTGGAATTTCTCTGGGGGGGTATTGTCATGCACATTTTTGGCAGCCCCCATCCCTACATGAATACAAAAAAAATCCCTGGTTTCTAGTGGGCTTTCTGCCCCCCGGGGGGGCAGAAAGACTGTAATTTTTGCGGGAGGGGTTGGGGGCATTGGCATGACAGTTTTGGGCAGCCCCAATCCCTAATTCAAATCGGCAAAAAAAAATCCCTGCCTTCTAGAGGGATTTTTGCCCCCCAGGGGGCAGAAAGGCTGTAATTTTTGCGTCCGATGCATGCAAGGGGTTAATGTATATGTTGCAATTTTTTTTACATATTTTTTAAAGATTGGGAAAAATATTGCAAGAAATAAAGTTATACATATAGTTTTTAACATTTTTAAAAATATTTTCCATTGTTGTCTATGAGAAGTTAGACTTTTTTTATTTTAATTATGCTGCCATTTATTTTCTTTTTTCCTCACTTTTCTGTCTATCGGGTTAGTTTTTAGGTCATTTTGGAAGACGCAGCCTCGCAGTTGGGAGCTGCGTTTCGTCCATTCAGGTAAGTTTAATTTTATATTCTTTTAAGTTAGTTTTAGGGTAGGGGTAAGGTAGTAGTAGTGTAAATAGATTTGTTAGGGCATTATTTGATCGTTTTTGGTGTAGTTAGGTGTTGTTTTGGTAGGTTAGTGTTTTATGTGTTTGACGTAGTGTTGGATATAATTAGAATGTTATGTAGTGTTAGTTATGTGTTTATTAGATGCTTCATTGTGTATTTAATGTTGATATTAATGCTTGTGGGTTTGTATTTGTGTTGTGGGCAGGTGTTGTTTTCTTTTTTATTTACAGGTTTTGTTTTTGGTGAACAGATGGAGTTGCTGACGTGTTTTTTTTTTTAAATAAAGGAACATGTTTTTTCTTGTTTGATAACAGGTTACTTTACATTTCCTGGTTTGTTGGAGCGTTTTTTTCTAAACTATTTTCGGGTTTTTGAGTGTTTTGTCATTAAGAGGTTTGCGGCGTTGGACTTTTTTTATACAGTTGTATTCTTACATTTTTTTGGCCTTTGTTATCCAATGGATTCAGATTTAATTTGTTTGCTCTGGATTTTATTGTTTTTGAGGATATTCTACTGCTACATAACTGTAAGTATTTTTTTTTATTACTATGGGTGGGAAATGTATCTTTTTTTATTGGTTCTTTTTTTAATAATTATATTATGTCATATAATTTTGTGCTCTATTGTAAATTTTATGACATAATTATATTTATTAATTTAAAAAAAGGAAGAAATCTATTGTTTATATGTGTTATAGTTGTAAGATTTTTATGATGTTTATTATTTTGTTTATTTTAAAGTATTGATTTAGCAATCATGTGTAGGTATTCTAGACCTTGGGTGTTTGGATATAATCTAGTCTTATGTTGCAGCTATTCGTACATAGGGGCGATTACGATGGCGGACTGACTGGAGTCCATCCGCCATCGTGGTGGTAACCGGGACCGTCCGCAATCCATGCGGCGGTTCCGCACACCAAATTATGATGCGACTGCCACCGTGGCAGACGCATCTTGCATTTTAACATTGCGGTGGTTGCTGCTGACAACAGCACCCGCCGCAATGTTGAAAATGCGTGTTGTGCATTTCACTGCACTACGTGGCAGGCACCACACGGTGCCTGCCACTTAGTGCACTGAAATGCCCAGTGCACATACACCTACCCCCAACAAAAGGGGGGCCCACAACGGGCCCCCAAAACCAATCCCCGCCAGCCTTTCAATGGCAGTTTACCCGCCACAGAAAGGCTGGCTTCCGCCAGCATCGTAATTCGGCGGACGGAGACTGCTAGGCTCCGCCACCATCTTAAGCATGCTGACCGCTCCGCCAGGCAGTCGTAACGATTGCCTGTGGTGGTTCCGTGGTGGACGGTCTTTGCGACCGCTGTGGTCCTAAAGCGATTCCCACCGCCATCGTAATTCGGCAGTGGGAAAATTGCTGTCAATTGACAGAAGGATTGCCACCACCGGGCTGGCGGTGACGATCCTTCCGCCATCGTAATCGGCCCCATAGTTTTAGTTTGTTTACTTAGTTTTGGCCCGATTTTACTTAGGGCTTGCTCTACTCTGAGTTCTTGGTGGCTCTGTTCCTTTTTAATTGATTCAATTAGTTTGTGAAGTGTTGGTTGTCCCCTTTCTATTGTGGCTTGGAAGGCATTATGCCATCCTTCCACCGCGTTGTTTGTTTTGGCTTTTTGAGCTACAGTAATAGTGTACATGTTCCACCAGGGGATCTGAAATTTTGGTTGTCTATGGTGCCCTGACCTATGTAACCTTCCCACCCAGGTGTCTTCGAAGTAGTCTAGGAAGGCAGTTAATTTACTTTCATTAGCTTGATAGAAAGGACTTTCTATAAATAGATTATAGTGATTGGCTATTTCAGTTGTTGGGACATAGGCCAGGGCTATTAACTTTTTTATTTGATAGGCAAAGTTGGTATTTGTGGAATAATCTATGCTCAGAGTAGATTTGTGTAGGCGCCTCCATATACTCTGATTAAAGTGGTAATAGCAACCTTGTATTGCAGTGTGTGGGTATAATTTTAAGATGGATTGACTAATTGCCTGCTCAAAGTCAATGATTATTATTTGGGGACAGTAATTTTCTGTGAATTGTTTTACTATTGTTAGGAGCTCTATATAACTGGTGTTCTGTTTATTAGGCAGTAATGCATATATGAAGGGGATATTTGTATCCTCATATTCGCCGTAGATGGTATACAGCTGGTGGAATGGTTTGGGGCACACTTTAAATGTGCCATCCATCATCCACTTTTCGCAGTTCTTAAGTTTTTGTAAATTTGTATTTGTTGCAAAGATGATAATTCTTTTTTCATGACTTTCATTGTCATAAAGAAGGAATTTTTCCTCTTTGTGGGTGATGGTATATTCCGGTAGTATTTGTATTTCTCCAAAAGTTTGAGGGATAGGTGGAATTTGAGCTGTAGCTCTTTTAGTTCTTGCTATTAGTCTTTTTAAAGTGGGGATGGACAGTAGTTGTCCTGTGACATGTTCTGGAACTCGAGTCAAAACGTTCTTAAGTATTTTACCCTTGTTTGTTGGGAACTTGTGTTTGCTTCCCTTATTGTCTCTAGGGGATCATTTACTTCAACTTCATGTACATTGGGGGGGTGTTTGTGTTCTCTAACACTGACTGCATTAGTTTCTACTGTAGTGGCTCTCCCATAACAAGCATTGGAGTAATATTTGCTACATTTCCTTTTTTTTCTTTTTCTTTTTTTTTTTTTGCTAACAAAAAACGAGATACAAATACATGTACGCAAATCAACAAGACGAAAAAATAATTTAAAAAAAGAGGCATACAAGAATTCTTACATCTGTACACACATATCCTTCACCTGGAGGGGAGAACAAGGAGTTTACACTGTACCCTGTGACATGAAGCTTAAACATCTAAGCATTACAAAAACAAAAGGGAAGAGAGATAACTAAGATACTACTTTAAGCAAACCTATGCGTTAACCATTAAAATTAAGGTAGTATTAACTACCTAATCCATCACAGGGCCCCAAATTTGCCTACCCCTTCTCCTTGCCCTTCGACCCTTGCTTTTGTACAGCGCCATCTCTATGTTGTATACATGAAGCAGTTTGGCATACCAAGCTTGAAAGTTCGGGGGGTCAGCATCCTTCCATTGCCTTGCAATCAATAATCGAGCTACAGCTGTTGCCATAAAACAAAAATATACCTGTGAAGGTTCTAGCTGAGCATTCTCGTCACAGCCTAATATCATCATAGTTGGTGAAACAGACACATTCTGTCTTAACATTTTACACAAAAAGGTGTCAATCCCCTTTTTCAGCAGACTTAATTTACTACAATCCCAGAACATATGGACCAAATCAGCAAAATCCAGCCCACACCTTAGGCAGTGATCATCTTCCCTCTTCCCCCAAGCAAACAATTTGGCCGGAGTAAAGTACAAATTTAACACAGTTTAAAAATGTTGGGCCTTCAGGTTAGCGGCGCGGAAGATTTTCCTAGAAATTAACAATGACCTACTTAAGTCCACATCCTGATTCTCTAGCTTGCCTGCCCAAGCCGTCTCAACCTTTACCAGGTCATCTTGATTGGCATTTATCAGAACAGAGTATATATCCTTTGCTCGGAGTTGTTTATACAAAACAATTTCTAACAACGAGATCCGACCCGAGCTAATTATATGAAATATAACAGGTTTAATCGTCTCCCGAATTTGAACATACTTAAAAAATGATCTAGCGTCAAGGCTAAAGTGCTCCTGAAGCTCTACAAAAGGGATAATTCAGTTAAAATCAATAACATCACCTGCCATTCCTGCCTGTTCCCAGAGTTTGCCTACCGCATCATAGAGGGGAGCCGGAAATACTGGTGTGCGCCAAAAGAGCAGGTATCTCTGCAGCCCATGTATTTCTAGAAGCTTGCATACTTTGTGCCAAACATTCCAGGCCTCTCTAAGAGGCTTAAAGCGTGTTTTTTTTATAACGACTGCCCTCTAACTGCCTTAATAAAAGCCCTGGTGCTGCCCCACCTATGGCCAACTCAAATATTGAAGAAGGAATTTCTCTTTCCAGCCCACCCACATCTGTCTCTGCCCCCGCACCAGATTTAAACAATATGCCCATTTGTTGTATTGTTATAGCCCAATAATAATAAAGCAGATTGGGAACCGCCAGCTCCCCGCGATCTTGTGGAAGGGTCAAAAATTTCAAAAAACGCCTGACCTTCTTATAGTGCCAGATAAATTGGGAAAATATTCCGTCTAATTTCCTAAAACAATTGTTTTCCGGCTCTAGCGGAATACATCACAATAAATATAAAATTTTGGGGAACATCGTCATTTTAAGCACATTGCACCTTCCTGTTATCGACAGGTATAAGTTGTCCATTGTCTTTAGATCTTTACTTATCTTCTCTAGTAGTGGAGCCGAATTAATATCCCATATGGACCCCACATCCGCCGAGATGTCAATGCCAAGGTAGGTGGCTACCTCAGCCTTACGTGGATCCTGGCAAATCGTAGTTCTAGTACAGACAATCCTAGTCTTATCCGAGTTCAAACTGTAACCCGACTGTCTACCGAATTCCAGGGCCAGAACTTCAATCCTTGCGATTGCTCCCAATGGGTCAGGGGTGATGACTGCTATGTCGTCAGCATAAGCTAACACCTTAGTGCTAAATCCCCTGACCACCATTGGTTTGATTGCCTGAACCTGAATAATTGACCTGATGAATGGATCAATATACGTCGCAAAAAGTATTGGTGAGCAGGGACATCCTTGTCTTGTGCCGCGAGCGACCAAAATTGTTTCGGACTCCCGACTCATCAATTGAATCCTAGCAAAAGGTTGTACATACATGGCTTTTATAGCCATTAAAATGCAAGGTCCAAACTCATTAGATCTTAGATTGTCCCATAAGTAAGCCCACTCTTCCTGGTCAAAAGCTTTTTGAGCATCCAGGAGAATCAAGGACATCTGCTCCCCTGCGGCATCAGAGATATCAAACAAGGGACACCTGGCGTATGTGATCCATAGTCCCTCTCCCTGGTATAAAGCCATGCTGCCAAGGGATGACCAGGGAGGCAATGATTTTACCCAGTCGGAGCGCAATAATCTTAGAATATAATTTTTCGTCAGCATTAATCAGGGAGATGGGTCGATAGGAAGCTGGGTCCTCAGCCTTTTCCATTTCTTCAAAAAAACAATGATATTAGTTTCCTGCCAGGATTGAGGTGGAATCCCCTTATACTGTACGGCCAGAAACAGATCTAACAAAAGGGGAGTTAGTTCTGACTGAAGGGCTTTATAGATTTCCATCGGGATTCCATCCGGGCCCGCTGCCTTGCCTGAGGCCATCCCCTGGAGAGCCTCTGTGACTTCAATAATTGAAAAATCAGCCTCCATATCCTGCCATATAGGGACATTCCCCGGCATTTCTGGCCTAACAGCCTCTGGGGATTCAACTTCCCTAGTCTGATATAAGTCCCTATAAAACTCTTCAAATACCCTTAAAATTTCTTGGGGCTCTGTGGCTAGGGACCCGTCCTTCTTTTTCAACCTCACAATATTATTTGCTGCAGCCCTTTGTCTTAACCGTAATGCCAAGTGTTTACCTTTAGCCTCCCCATACTCGTAGTTATCCCTGGTGTAGGTTTGGAAGACTTCTGCTACTGGTTTACTGTACAATCCATTAATTTCTGCCTTTATCTTTATAACCTCTAGCTCTAACAAAGTTTGTCGCTCAACCTGTTTTTTAGCATTAGCTGCTATATGTTCCTCCTCACATTTTACCAATTGGTCAGTTAGGTGAGACAGCTCCTCTCTATGCCTCTTTCTCCGATATCCAACAAAACTAGCTATCTCCCCTCTTAACAACGCCTTGAACGTATCCCAAACTATTTCTCTGGATGCACTGTATCTGTTTAAATCAAAAAATTGCTGAGTCCATCCTTGATATGCTCAAAAAACCCCTCCGTAGCCAGAAGTTTCTTATCAAAGGTCCACTTCGTGCAGGGTCGTTCGTGCCCCTGTACCCTAACTTCCAGCATCAGAGGATTGTGATCAGAGAAGACTTTAGGCAATTTTCTGATATCTGCGCCCTCCGTAAGAGTGGCTTGAACAAAATAGTAGTCTAGCCTAACATATTACCTGTGGGGGCACGAAAAGTATGTATACCCTGCATCTCCTGGCTACCTCGAGGACCTCATATCAATTAAACCATGGCTTGTGATCAGGGCATCTAATGCTCTGAACACCTGTGGCTTCCTCCCTCAATATTCGTTAATAAAGGGGCCAATGCTTCCAGGTGAATATTAAAGTCCCCACACATAATAAGAGGGGAGGGCCACAACGCTAGCTCTAACTCTAATTCCTCTAGAATTCCAGAGTCGTCCAGATTCGACCCGTATACCGTACATACTGTTAGCCCACATGATAATGATATTATTGCCCAGCGGCCCCATTTATCTGAAAGTGTCCTGTTTACGGGAGGCAATCGATTAGACACATGGATCGCAACACCTCTTGTTGAGGTGGACTGGGAAGAGCATGTTACCTGCGTGTACCCTGGAATTGCGTTAAGCCCTCTCTTCTGCCACGGGATGTGAGTTTCTTGTTGGCAGACAATATCTGCCCCCAAAGATCTTAATGCCTCACTTACTCTGCCTCTCTTCCCCCTATCATTTAGGCCCCCAACATTTACTGAGCAAATAATCAACCTACCCATTACTGTAGCCTTTTAAATATCCACATTGTTCAACGTTGCGTATTACTTTGCGCGCACAATTACCTATCTCTTTCTGAAAATAACAACTAGCACTCCTGGGTTTTTCACCACCCCCCCACCCTCACCCCTTTCCCCCACACCCCCCCTCCCAACCACTGCGCCACCCACCCTCCCCCATCCTGAGGAAAAACAGACCTGAGCCGGTCTCTAAAGGATGAATGGTGGTGCTCCTCCCAAGAGGTGGCTTAATGTTATACATATCTGTGTCTTACCAGTAACCCCGATCCCCAATAGTTGTCTCCGTGATAATGTTAACAAATGTGATGTAGATATTTAACCCCCTACACTATTGTTTTAATATTTATATAGTTTTTTTATGTATATATATTTATATACATGTGTATGCTCCATACCATTTTTTTCCCTATCTTGGCCATACCTGTTTATACCTGTTTATAGGCACCAATTTATACAAAGTGGTTGCTCCTATAGATGTTACCTTGATAAAAAGGAAAAAAAAAACAATACATCTAACATTTTACAGCCTTATCATACAGTGAGGCCACCACAGAGAACAAAACAATATAAGCATAGCGTTATATCCCGCCTGAGGCTAAGAACTCTTTAGCCTTAATTTCTGAAGTGAAGAAACTGGTGTGATAACCCAAACTACTTTCAACCGAGCCGGTTTCAGGAGAAAGGCCTGTGCCCCCTTCTCCTGAAACAATTTAATCATTTGGTGCAAATGCCATCTACGTTCTACCGTGAACTGGCAGAAATCTGGTCTAGAGAAAAATGAGAACCGGTCCCCTGAGCGCTGAGCCTCAGGTCTAACTTTTTCGAATATACTCTGCCTCAGGAGAAAGTTCCCGAAATACACCAGGAACGCTCGTGGTTTTGCATCTGGATTAGCTGGCTGACGCAATGTAAACAGGATTCGATGCGCCCTTTGAATTTCGTGAGACCAGTTCCAGCCTTCAAGATCCGGAAAGGAGTTTTGTAGAAGCTGGACCATGTACATACGAGCATCCAAGCCCTCTTTCCCTTCCGGAATTCCCAAAAAACTGAGATTTTTTTGTCTCTGACGATTTTCATAATCCTCGAGCTTCCACAGTACATCAATTAACTGAGCTTCATGAGCCTCTGCTTGGCCCTTAGTGCCGGCTAAATCAATCTCTAGGGACGCTGTCAGTGTCTCCAAGTCGGTCATCCGATCGCTGATGATGTTGCATGTTTTCGCTATTTTCCTTACTGCGCCTTGTAATTTGCGTGCTGCCATCTGTGAGCGTCTGCTTTCCAAGCGGGCTTCTTCCCGATGCGCTACTACGCACTGCAAAATAGAATCCAGTGTAGGGGTGTCATGGACTGAACATCACTGGAGGTCTTGGTGTTATCCCCAACCAGTTGTTCCCCAGGGGAGTAGTCCCACTTTAGGACCCTGTGCCTCTGGTTGTCTGCTCTGCCCCCTCTAGTGTGCGTTTTCCTGATAGTGGCAATGGAATTCCTGCCAGTGGTGCCGGGTAAGCTCTCCGTCTCACTAGAATTTGTATTTGATCCTGAAGCTGACCCTACATCTGACCAGGTGGCATCCGACAGGGAGAAGAAGAAATAGTTAGTCTCTGAATACGGCTCCCTTTCACTATGTGCTCCCGGTTTCCTGGGGTTTCCATGATGTTTAGGTTTAGGTTTTGGTTTCCCCAGTTGCTCCCGGTTGGATGACGAAGGCTTGTGTTCTCCCGCAGATTCAATGTACTCCTTAATGTTACTGGAGGCTTACACAAGTTAACATCCTTGCTCTTACTTATCAGGTCACTGCCGCTATAAGCACTATCATTTGCAGAATTTGGAGCAGTTTGGGCAGTTTGGGTCAGTTCCTGTGTCTGTACCTGTGTAGGTAACCCTACAGCCGCTTCTTTACAATTTGTATCACGTTCCTCTTGCAATACTCCATCTGTACTTCCCCTTGCCGTCAACTGAGTTCGATTTTTAACCCCTCCTTCAGATAACAATTGTACCGCCACCATAGACTGCACCGTTTCGGTCTCAGCTGGCATATCCAAAGACTGTCCACTCATGTGCTCATCCTCCTCGAGCCTCCTGGCCTCCCCATTCCTCAGTACAGTCTTACCGGTCTTTATACACGGCTGTTCTCCTACAAGGTCCGGAATTTCCTTCTGCTGCATTGCTCCCACAGCTGGAGAGGCATTCCTGGAGCCCCGGAGTAGTTCGAGCACCGAGGCACCGGTCCTGAGCTGCTGGGGCTGCGCACCCGTGCTCCTCCCCTTCCCATCCGGGTTAGCCTCCGTGCGAGTCTTCTGCCGGTGTCCTTGCTGTACTGAGGCTGGGGCTGTGTCCACAGTGGTCGTCTGAGGGGGCATCTGGAGTGGAATCTGCTGATTAGCGCCTCTTCCTCTCATCAACTTTGGCCCCATTACTGCCGGTCCCTCTGATACTAACCGACCAGAGATGATAGAAAATTCCTTCTCCAGGCTCTGGCACCCAGATATCACCGATTCGGCGTGCTTCACCACTGCCGTGATCCAAGGTAGGACCCAGACGATTTCAACAAAGCTTCTAGTCAGCGGAGGTTCTGTCATAATCCAGCATTAGCTTTAAAAGTGGGTTTTAATGCTGCATCCTCTTGGGAGCCACCTTCGGCCGGTTCAAGCGGCCGCCATCTTGTTTCCTTCGAAAACCCCCCACTTACACATCTATTTGCTACATTTCCAAAGGGTTTTATTTTCAATAACTTTTTCTTGTATCCCATGTAGCAAAGCAATAGTTTCCCCTTTTGCGATGTAATGTATTTTTCTCCTTCTGCCATTTTTTTGTGTATCTGTGAAGATATATATATAAGTTTAATAATTATGCAATATTGAATAATAAACATGTTAGTATAATTAATATCATAGAACATATACTACATTAGTGTTGCTTTACTTTTCTTGATGGTATCTTTTGATGCTCGTTGTTTATTCACTGTTATATTTTCTGTTGGCATGAAAGCAAAATGTTTATGTTATTAAAATGTTACATATATTTTTTATTTTATTGTATTGTTTTGTGTTTAGTAATAAAACAATTAATACTTACTAATTGTAGTTGATGAATTTCATTTTGTTGATGTTGTTTGTTGGTGCAGTTTGTAGAAGCTGTGAAGAGAAAAGTATTTACTACTTAAAATTACTTTTTTATTTAATTTATCATTTATTAGTTTGTTCTATTTGTTAGTTAATTTAGATACTTACTTAGTTTGATATTTTTCTTGAATGTAGATTTTGTAGTTTTCTATGTAGTTGTTTGTTGTCACGGTTTTTGGTGCAGTTGTAGTGAAGTCTGAGGGGTCGATTCCGATTCGGGCTGGAAAAAGCACCGACCGACTCGGAGCCGGAATTAATTCCGACCGACACGTACCTGTGGCGCCCGACACGCCAAGTACGATGCAAGGCGTGCAAAATCCGACCGACACGTACTGAACCCAAGCCGAACGACCGAGCCGCACGGAAAACAGCAATCCGGCCGGAAAACACGCGAATCGAACCGACCGACACGCACCCGGAACAAATCCAACCGAAACGTACACGCGAACACCAAACCGCTAAGTACGATGCAAGGCGCGAAAACCACGACCGAGTCGTACGGAGGACAAGCCGTATGACCGACACGCATACAAAACCAAGCCGAAGTAACACAAAACACCGCGACCGACGCGTACGCAGCATAGAAAACTGCACAAACACAGCGTGAACGAAAAGGAGAAGACCGTACGAGACAAATGCAGGGTCCGACTCGGTCACAAGAACGTTTCCAACATGCACAGAAAGAACTAAGGAAAAATACACAAAAAAAGGCCAAACAAGCAATTACAAAGCCAATAAATACTGGGGGGTGGGGACAGAGAACAAAGACACACCCACAACTCCACCCATATAAAGGACACAAATCCCAACCATGATCCTTTGCAAATGCTATTCTACTGCCAGCACTCAACAGACAGCAACCACACACCCACATCTCATCCCTCACACAAGCCACACACCATCAGCACACCAACAAATAGCTACCTCACATACACCCAGCAAAACACACCCTCACCTGCACACCAACACACACATCACTCACCATCACCACCCATCACCATGCCCCCCAAGAAGAATCACAAGTTCCTAGATTGTGAATTGGAAGTCCTGGTAGACGAGATCCTCAGGGTAGAGCCACAGCTGTTTGGCACACTGGTCCAACAGACACCCATCTCCCAGAAAACAAAGATGTGGGAGAGGATCATCAACAGGGTGAACGCACAATCACCATGTCTGCGCACAAAGACTGACATCCAGAACAGGTGGTATGACGTGCGCAGGAGTGTACGGGAGCTGCTCAAGAAGGACTACCTCCTGAGCCAATACACCGGTAGTGGCCCTCCTGCCAAGCCAGTATACCTCAGGCCCTGGGAGGAGAAGGTGCGGGCCATCCTTCCGCCAGTGAGCGTCTATGGACTAGAGAACATCCCAGAGCCTGGTGAGTACACAACAAATGTACACAATATTCTGTCACAATACACACACACATCACTGTCAAGGGGAGAGTCAAACCATGCACTCATAGCAATTACACAGCAACCAGAACAGAATCATCCCAAAATGTGTATGTCAGTCAGATAAACACAACACATGCCATCTCAAAGTTACATTTAACCGTGTCATCACATGTACAAACACAACTACAACTACAGCTAGGCAGTGGTACAAATAGAACTAACAAACACATCCAGACATGTAGCCACCACTACAACACCAACACACAGTGAAGATCACTGAAAGGAAGGAATTCTGTGTATGCTGGGCAAGTCAGTGTAGCCAATAGCATCATGGGAGTCGTAGTCACACATATTGCTCACCCCCACATCTGTCCTATCAACACCACCATGAACCATGCGCACATCACAGGGAGTGGAAAGGACTCACAAGATGGCTGACACTGGCTACTGCTGTGGGGAGCACAAGGCCCTGCTGGCAACTGTGCAACAACCAACAGCAGGACACCACTGACTGACATCCTGAGAGACAACTTCCACTCCCTGCAATGGAAGCACGTTCCATGGTGGGATATCTGGCTGGGTGGGAAGGAGGACTCGCAGCACTGACCATAGTCACAAGCACCTCCCCTCACACACCCCCTCAACACAAACTCCACAGAACCCACCTGGGAGAATGCAATGCCTCACATCCTAACTCAAGATCCCACAAAGAACCTCCACCCTGGGTAATGTTGTGTGAAGCACAGGGACACTCTTGGGACTTTTAGCCAAACAACTGCCAGGACAACACTCCCAGCCATCCTGTCAGCACAGGCAGCCCACCCCACAGGGAAGCAGAGTCAAAGGAAGGAAGCATGGGCATGCTGGGAAGGGGGTGGAGGCAATAGCATGATGGGAGTAGTAGGCACAGATATCGCTCAGCCTCACAACTGGCCCATCAACACCACCCTGAACCATGCTCACATCACAGGGAGTGGATAAGGACTCACAAGATGGCTGACACTGGCTACTGCTGTGGGGAGCACAAGGCCCTGCTGGGATATCTGGCTGGGTGGGAAGGAGGACTTGCAGCACTGACCATAGTCACAAGCACCTCCCCTCCCACACCCCCTCAACACATACTCCACATAACCCACCTGGGAGAATGCAATGCCTCACATCTAAACTCAAGATCCCACAAAGAACCTCCACCCTGGGTTATGTTGTGTGAAGCACAGGGACACTCTTTGGACTTTTAGCCAAACAACTGCCAGGACAACACTCCCAGCCATCCTGTCAGCACAGGCAGCCCACCCCACAGGGAAGCAGAGTCAAAAGGAAGGAAGCATGGGCATGCTGGTAAGGGGGGTGGAGGCAATAGCATGATGGGAGTGGCACAGCTCTACATCCCCCACCACATGGCCCAGCAAGCATACTCTCAGAAATGCACATCCCACAGAGAGTGGAAAGGCCCATCAAAGATGTCTGACACTGTTGCTGTGTCGTGGGGAGCACAAGGGTATGCTGGGAACTGCACACCAACCAACAGCAGGACACCACTGTCAGCCATCTTGCCATTGCTCTCACACCCACACACACTGAACTCCCCACAAAAGCAAGTAAGTATGGGCATGCTGGGAAGGGGGGAGGAGGCAATAGCATGATGGGAGTAGTAGGCACAGATATTGCTCAGCCTCACAACTGGCCCATCAACACCACCCTGACCATGCTCACATCACAGGGAGTGGAAAACGACTGACAAGATGGCTGACACTGGCTACTGCTTTGGGGAGCACAAGGCCCTGCTGGCAACTGTGCAACAACCAACAGCAGGACACCACTGACTGACATCCTGAAAGACAACTTGCACTCCCTGCAATGCAAGCACAGTCCATGGTGGGATAACTGACTGGCTGGGTGGGAAGGAGGGCCGGCTGTCAACCAAATACAACCAATGCAGACCATGTTCACACTCCAACAAATACATAGAAATGCCCAAATAATGCAGGACAATGTGCTACACCAATATCAACCCCTGACTGTGACAACTTAGGACAATGCAATGTACAGGCCCGCACCCAGAGGCACAGTCACAACTGTCAGGTGTGTCAACCATTGATGCCTGCAGAAACATAACATACATTGTGTGTGTCTCCCAAAAACAGGTGATGATGGGGACACAGCAGCAGACGCTGAGGAGTCCCAGTCCCAGGCTCAAGAGGATGCGGAGCTCACTGGTGTCGTACAGCCTCTGCCCTCCTCGGACGAAGAAGACCAACCTGGCACATCCGGTGCAAGTCAACATGCAGCAACAGCAGGACCACCAGCTGCAGCACCAGCAGGACCACCAGCTGCACCCCCTGCACCCACCCCTCCAACGACTGTCACCACAAATACCATCCCTGCCGACATGGACAGAACAAGGAGCACCACCAGCACAGGGACCCTGGACCTACGTGGGGCCATGGACACCACCACCACCACCAACCCCCAAGGGGGACCAGGGTCATCTGTGCGTGCCACTGCACGCACTGCACATGTCGGCAGGGGTGGTGGGAGGGGTGGGAGACAGAGGTCGCTGCTTGCAGAGGTTGCTGGTGTGCATGATGACCCACAACTGGTACGCATAGCCGATGCGTACCAGTCCAGCACCGGAGATCTCAGCCAGGTAGTGGAGCTCCTCAGAGACATGAAACAGCAGCAGGCTGCCCATCATGCCCGCTTGGACTCACACAGGTCCCGCGTGGAGTCCAAGTGGGACGCACTGCAAGAGATGACGGCGGTGCACAGGGACATATTACAATGCCTCCGCCAGATGAACAGCAACCAGTCCACACCTCCCTGTGTGCCAACAACATCTGGTGCTGAACAAACTGCAACTGCCACAGGGAGGGAGGATGACTCTGGCGGAGAGTCCCCTGCACCGCAGCAGCCTGTACTTGAGGGGCCCCCCAAAGAAGAGGGGTCGTCCGAGGAGGGGCAAGTGAGAGGCCGATGGCCAAGTGCAACCCCCAGGAAGCCTGAACCTGTTCTGGATGTTCACCTTTGTGCACAAACTGTTCACCCTGTTGACGGCAACACAACTCCCACACATGACATGGGGAGTACAAGTTGGACCAATGTCTCAGACAACTGTGGCCCCGATACTGGGGATTTTGTCTACCAGGACTTTCAATTCACCTAGGAACTTCTGATTGCAATATATATGTACAGCACTAACCATCCTATGCACTATTCACACAAATGTATCACAATAAACACACTAATACACCATACTTGCCTCTGTTGTGATTCCAACGTGGGTGCTGTCATGGGGATGATGAACTGCAAAATTACACTGTGTATGCGAACTGCAACAGCAAGTACAACACAGGCATGTGAGTAAAGGCAACGTGACACATATGAGGGAGACACACCACCAGGGCTACACAACACATACACACCTAGGCCATCTGACTCATTGCCTACACTGATGTTGCCAGGGAAGACGGTGCAATGCACAGACACCACACCTATTCCCAGTTGTAGTCAAGTAGCCCACAGGTGCAGTAAGCAAATGGCAGTCAAATGTGTGACCACAGACAACGCACATCACAAAGTGAAGCACAGGTTTATTACACAGTTGCAACATGTCGTAACCACTACAGATGCAAGGTAATCCCACCTGGCAGCGGGCACACAGTCAACAACTGTAGAAGGAAGGAAGTCCATGGGTGTGGCACACATCACCTGTAGGGACACAACAGCTACCACCCTGGAAGTACAATCGCGTCGTCGGTGGACACAGTTGACCAAATGAATCTGAAAGTACCCTGTGAAGGACAGAAATGACACACAGTCAAAAGCAATGGAGAACAGGACAGAACAGCAAAACTCATGCACAATACATGTTACAAGATACCCACCCAGAACCAAGTTAGCATGTCAACACTGTTGGGGAGTACAGACCACCTGTAAGCACACATCGCTACACACATCCAGTCAAGTAGCCCATGGACACACTCCAACAGCACCAGAGCACCACCTACACATATCATGCCAACTCACATCATTGACATGACACCTCAGGATACTCACATTCAGCTAAAGAAGTTGGTGATGAGCTGTGTGCGGACATCACCCTCATCATCATCACTGGCATCGTGGTCCAGGCCAGGATCCTCCACAGGTGGCGGATGTTGGTCATTGTCATCCTGGATGAGAGGCAACTCCTTCCGCACTGCCAGGTTGTGGAGCATGCAGCAGACGATGATAATCTTGCACACCTTCGCTGGGGCATATGGGAGGGACCCTCCTGTCTTGTCCAGGAAGCGGAAGCGGCTCTTCAGGAGACCAAATGTCCGCTCAATCACTCTCCTGGTCCGACCATGTGCCTCATTGTAGCGCATCTGGGCTGGTGTCACAGGGTTCCTGAGGGTGTCACCTACGGACAGACAAGTGCACATTAGCTGACTTGGAAAAGTGGGCGGAATACTACAGAGCAGATCACACACAATGGCACAAAGTCAGTACACACCGACAAGCCAGGCACGCTGGTTCTGCATCTGTGCCATCATCCTGGGGATGCGACTACTCCTCATCACAAAGGCATCGTGTGCTGAACCAGGGAAACGGGCACACACGTGTGTGATGGTCATATCTGCAAGACACACCACCAGTGCATTGACCGAGTGGTAGTGCTTGCGGTTACGGTAGGCCTGCTCCTGGGCCTGTGGTGGTACCAAAGCCACATGTGTCCCATCAATGGAGCCAATGACATGCGGCATCCTCCCCAGGGCATAGAAGTCACTCTTCACATCAGTGAGTCGTTGCAGTCTAGGGAAATAGATGTACCGGTTCAGGAATAGCAACATTGCCTCCAAAACATCGCGGAGCACACGGCTCAACATGGTCTGTGACATCCCACCAGCAGTCGCCACAGTATGTTGGAAGGTACCGGTGGCAAAGAAGTGTAGGGCTGCCATCACCTTCACCTTGGGGGTCAGCGCTGTAGGATACGGCTGGCCAGGCTGCAAATGTGGGGCCAACTGCACTGCCAAATCCTCAATCAGCTGCCTGGTGAAGCGGTACCGTCGGATGCTGTCCCGTTCCACCATCGTTGCCAGGTCTGGGAATGGTCTATGGACAGCAGGAGCCCTGCAGTGCAGAGGAGAAGAAAGCAAGATTGTCAGTCACCCCACATATGCGGCATTGAACACACTCAATATCACAACATACATCATTATGAGGCACAACTACATGAAGTGTGCAGTTCCGTAAGGACATGTATGGTACATACATGGCCAACATCTGTCATCACGGTTCAACAAGTGGCATCAATAAGTCCCAGGTTGGCCCATTGGATATCATGAGGCCGTGTCACAGTTCCCATCTCCTGCTGCCGTGTCACAATCACCCCCCACAGTGACATGTGAGGACAGATGTGCCCCAGGCATCATAGCTCAACGACAGGTACATTCCCAGGGACCCTGTATTGCCACATGGACACTGGCATTACATGGAGTATCATGTATACACCACAGCAAAACAACCATGACCCCCACAGGTAGTGGTCCCACTTGCCACTGCAGGACAGACATGGATGTCTGTGACACACAGACGCACAACATCAAAGTCCATGCACACACAACGTGGATGTGGAGACTGTCTCCCATTGTGCACATGAAATCAGAGACATTGTAAACACTACATGCACACAGACTGTGGACGACCATCACTATTGTGCCACTGGGACACCCTGGCTCAAACATACCGTCCCACATGGGACTCACGGGGTATGTGACATGACATACACATACACCACCGTGAAATGTGACCATGGCACATGCACAGATATGAACAGTTGCACATCACAGTGGTCATGTACACGTAACACCCAGGATCCTGTCCCCATGAACACGTGCACAGCCTGGGGGTGGCTGCCCCCAGGTGACACCCACAGGACAACATGTACACCAACACCCACCACCCCTTCCCTGCCTCCTCCTGGTGAGCCCTGATCCTGTCCCTGCGGTGCCTGGCCTGCCCCCCCGGTTGCCCCTCCTAATGGATTGTCCCTGGTTTTGTGCAGTGCAGGCATGCGTAGGGTGACATCTGCCACTGTCACCCTGTTTGGACTTTGACAATGGACTGGCCATTGGCCTTTGTGGTTTTTCTGGATTTTCACTTTTCAATACACACATATGCTGAATAAAGCAACTTTCTGTTCTCTAGTGCTTATGCTTCTGATGCACATGTTGTTGATGATGCTAACCATGCCCTTGCTGCAGTGATGGTGATATTTGGTCTCATGATAATGAAGTGTTACTGTGCAGGAACCCATGTGGTCCAGGGGGAATGTGTCCTATCCTGTGGTGTATCCATGTCATCCATAGCAGCATCTGAGTGTGTCATGTGTTCAGTATTTGGCAATGGGATTTCCTACTTACATTAGCAATTTCACATCTGTGGCTTCCACCCCTGCACATCTGTTGTGCCTGCCATTGTTCAATTCGTCTACTTCCCTGACCGTGTGGCCATCTCCACTGGACATGCAGGTTTGGGCATCAATGGGGAAGGACTCATCTGTGTTGTCAGTGCAACATTGCTATACAAGTGTGTTGGATCTGTGCTGATGATTTCGTTGGCACTTCCATGACCAGGCTGATGTGACAGGAGCCTTCATTTGGTGCTAATTGTTGATTGTGTGACCAAGTGCTCAGCTGACATGATGGGGCCCTACTGAGGCAACATATGGCACAGCTTTCCTCACACAGGAGTGGAGTCCCCTCATGGCAGTGTGTACTCCTGTGACATTGCCTGCGCCCAAGGTGTGTGTTGTATGAGCATGTCTGTGTGTTAAATTCCGTTTAGCTGTGCATGCTGTGATCCCTAGTGTTGTACCTGTTTGTGATGCTTGCTGAGTTGACCTATGTTCCCCCAAAGTCTTCTCCCTGGGTTCTCTGTGATGTGGGTGCATGGCACATTACTGGTCATCAGGGTGTCACCCATAGGTGTGTTTGCTGTCAGGGCTGAGTTTGTGTGCAGACGCAGATGGGTCACAGTCAGGTTTCCCCTTGGCACTTGTTGTTTGCCCCTGTCATGTGATTTCCAGTTTGTGTTATCTTTCAGTGATTGTGACACGTTGTGTGTGTGACTGCTGGCACTCCTCAGGGTCCGGGCTGCAATGTTGGTTGTTGTCTATGTGTGTTCTTTGTGGGTGACCTTGGCTTCTTCATTGGTGTGTGACTGTGGCTGGGATCCCATTGGTTGGTGTGGTATTGCCGTCATGTCCATGTACAGCGTAGTGTGCAGTGTGTCAGACATTCAGGAGTCTTGTTGAGTGGCCATGTGTGATGTGTTTCTGCACCTTGGTTCCCACCCACCACCCTGGAATAGTCATGGGTGCATGTGCAATGTCACCAGTGCATGTGTGCTTCACTGCTGCACATTGTTGGAGGTCGAGGTGTGTGGTGTTGAGTGTGTGCAGATGAGAGTTGTTGCCCGGCTAGACCCCTGCTTCCATGTTGGCCTTGGCTTACTGGCCGTGCTGATTGATTTGTGCTTGTGTAGGTGTGATGGTAGTTTGTTGCTCAGGACACATGACTGTGGTTCACAGTGTGAACGACATTTAGCTTTGTCATCACAGTGGGATTGTAATGCAGCCCAGGGTCACCACATTGTGGGGGCCCTGGGGGTAGTGCTGTGGTGTGTCTGTGTCTTGCTGTGTCAGTTGCTGTTCCTACGTGCCTGTGTGACATGTGTGATTTGTGCTCCCTCTCATCTGACAATGCCTGCTTGCCCACATAGGGGATTTGGATCCATGAGTTACCTTTTTGTGGCACTGTATGCACATCTGTATGATTGGTATTCAGGCCTCCTCATGTGTTGTGTGGTTGCCTGGGGACACTGGCACCCCCCTCACCTGTTGTGTATGATGTGCAGTGTGGGTCTGCCTGTTTGTGTTTGTGCATCTGCACCACTGCATTGGCATATCTTGGGTGTGCCATTGGCTGTATGTAGTTTGGTGGGTTTCCCCTGCTGTCCCTGGGACTCCTAGGTCATCGGTCAGCACAATGATCATGGTTTGTGTGTCCCATTGCTGCCATGGTATGGTATCTGTTCACCTCACATCTACAGTCTCCACAGGGTATCTGCATTCGTGTGCCCATTGGTGCAAATATGTGGGTCTGCATTCTGATGGTCACTTCTGTCATTGTGTCATTGATGAATGTTGACAGTGTCAGCCCCCATGGGGGTTGTTTGTCTGCACATGGCCAAAGGTATGTCTTATTTGCACTGCAGTATTTGCCTCCCCCAATCTATGTTGCAATGGGACACATGCATTACTTTGCCACTGATGTGTTTTATGTTCTGTGACCAGGAATCATCCATGCAGTTTGGCAGTTGCAGCTTTTTCTTTGTCAACACTTACATTTTGGTCACTGTGATGATGGGGGTTTGGACCCCATTGCCACACTGTTCAAAATGTGCTTCAGCTATGGACCCCACACTTACCTTTTGGTCACTGTGATGATGGGGGTTTGGACCCCATTGCCACACTGTTCAAAATGTGCTTCAGCTATGGACCCCACACTTACCTTTTGGTCACTGTGATGATGGGGGTTTGGACCCCATTGCCACACTGTTCAAAATGTGCTTCAGCTATGGACCCCACACTTACCTTTTGGTCACTGTGATGATGGGGTTTGGACCCCATTGCCACACTGTTCAAAATGTGCTTCAGCTATGGACCCCACACTTACATTTTGGTCACTGTGATGATGGGGGTTTGGACCCCATTGCCACAATGTTCAAAATGTGCTTCAGCTATGGACCCCACACTTACCTTTTGGTCACTGTGATGATGGGGGTTTGGACCCCATTGCCACACTGTTCAAAATGTGCTTCAGCTATGGACCCCACACTTACCTTTTGGTCACTGTGATGATGGGGGTTTGGACCCCATTGCCACACTGTTCAAAATGTGCTTCAGCTATGGACCCCACACTTACATTTTGGTCACTGTGATGATGGGGGTTTGGACCCCATTGCCACAATGTTCAAAATGTGCTTCAGCTATGGACCCCACACTTACATTTTGGTCACTGTGATGATGGGGGTTTGGACCCCATTGCCACAATGGTCATGGCCTGCTTGCATTGTGGGGGCCACACACATATATGTGTGGCACATGTGATAGGGGGTCACATTGTATGTTCAAAGTCATGTTCAGTGTTGTAGGCATTTGACACAGTCTACACACGCTTGTCATGGTGTTGGGGGATGTCTTTTTCTTGCATTCCCTAGGTTGTGGTGTGCTGGTTGTGTCATGCATTGTCCATCCTATGAGTGGGGGTGGTGTTGGTGGTAGGCATCCAGCCCCCATGGGTAGAGGTGGTAGTAGTGACAGGCATCCAGCCCCCTGGGTAAGGGTGGTAGTGGTGGTGGGCATCTGGCACCCCCCTGGCTAAGGGTGGTAGTAGTGGTAGGCATCTGGCACCCCCATGGCTAAGGGTGGTAGTAGTGGTAGGCATCCAGCCCCCCCTGAGTAAGGGTGGTAGTGGTGGTAGGGATCTGGCACCCCCTGGCTAAGGGTGGTAGTAGTGGTAGGCATCCAGCCCCCTGGCTAAGGGTGGTAGTAGTGGTAGGCATCCAGCCCCCCTGGGTAAGGGTGGTAGTGGTGGTAGGCATCTGGCACCCCCTGGCTAAGGGTGGTAGTAGTGGTAGGCATCCAGCCCCCTGGGTGAGGGTGGTAGTGGTGGTGGGCATCTGGCACCCCCTGGCTAAGGGTGGTAGTAGTGGTAGGCATCCAGTCCCCCGAGTAAAGGTGGTAGTGGTGGTGGGCATCTGGCACCCCCATGGCTAAGGGTGGTAGTAGTGGTAGGCATCCAGCCCCCCCTGGGTAAGGGTGGTAGTAGTGGTAGGCATCTGGCACCCCCATGGCTAAGGGTGGTAGTAGTGGTAGGCATCCAGCCCCCTGGCTAAGGGTGGTAGTAGTGGTAGGCATCCAGCCCCCCTGGGTAAAGGTGGTAGTAGTGGTAGGCATCCTGCCCCCTGGCTTAGGGTGGTAGTAGTGGTAGGCATCTGGCACCCCCATGGCTAAGGGTGGTAGTAGTGGTAGGCATCCAGCCCCCTGGGTAAGGGTGGTAGTGGTGGTGGGCATCTGGCACCCCCTGGCTAAGGGTGGTAGTAGTGGTAGGCATCCAGCCCCCTGGGTAAGGGTGGTAGTGGTGGTGGGCATCTGGCACCCCCTGGCTAAGGGTGGTAGTAGTGGTAGGCATCCAGCCCCCCGGGTAAGGGTGGTGGTTGTGGTAGGCATCCAGCCCCCCTGGGTAAGGGTGGTAGTAGTGGTAGGCATCTGGCACCCCCATGGCTAAGGGTGGTAGTAGTGGTAGGCATCCAGCCCCCTGGCTTAGGGTGGTAGTAGTGGTAGGCATCTGGCACCCCCATGGCTAAGGGTGGTAGTAGTGGTAGGCATCCAGCCCCCTGGCTAAGGGTGGTAGTAGTGGTAGGCATCCAGCCCCCTGGGTAAAGGTGGTAGTAGTGGTAGGCATCCAGCCCCCTGGGTAAGGGTGGTAGTAGTGGTAGGCATCTGGCACCCCCATGGCTAAGGGTGGTCTTAGTGGTAGGCATCCAGCCCCCCTGGCTTAGGGTAGTAGTAGTGGTAGGCATCTGGCACCCCCATGGCTAAGGGTGGTAGTAGTGGTAGGCATCCAGCCCCCTGGGTAAGGGTGGTAGTGGTGGTGGGCATCTGGCACCCCCTGGCTAAGGGTGGTAGTAGTGGTAGGCATCCAGCCCCCAGGCTAAGGGTGGTAGTCGTGGTAGGCATCCAGCCCCCCTGGGTAAGGGTGGTAGTAGTGGTAGGCATCTGGCACCCCCATGGCTAAGGGTGGTAGTAGTGGTAGGCATCCAGCCCCCTGGCTAAGGGTGGTAGTAGTGGTAGGCATCCAGCCCCCCTGGGTAAAGGTGGTAGTAGTGGTAGGCATCCAGCCCCCTGGCTAAGGGTGGTAGTAGTGGTAGGCATCCAGCCCCCCTGGGTAAAGGTGGTAGTAGTGGTAGGCATCCAGCCCCCTGGCTTAGGGTGGTAGTAGTGGTAGGCATCTGGCACCCCCATGGCTAAGGGTGGTAGTAGTGGTAGGCATCCAGCCCCCTGGGTAAGGGTGGTAGTGGTGGTGGGCATCTGGCACCCCCTGGCTAAGGGTGGTAGTAGTGGTAGGCATCCAGCCCCCTGGGTAAGGGTGGTAGTGGTGGTGGGCATCTGGCACCCCCTGGCTAAGGGTGGTAGTAGTGGTAGGCATCCAGCCCCCTAGGTAAGGGTGGTGGTTGTGGTAGGCATCCAGCCCCCTGGGTAAGGGTGGTAGTAGTGGTAGGCATCTGGCACCCCCATGGCTAAGGGTGGTAGTAGTGGTAGGCATCTGGCACCCCCATGGCTAAGGGTGGTAGTAGTGGTAGGCATCCAGCCCCCCTGGGTAAGGGTGGTAGTGGTGGTGGGCATCTGGCACCCCCTGGCTAAGGGTGGTAGTAGTGGTTGGCATCCGGCCCCCTGGGTAGGGGTGGTGGTGGTGGTGCGCATTCAGGCCCCTGTGTGCATATGTGGCTTTGGTGATGGGCATCCCGCCCCTATGGTGCTGCTGTTGCTGGTGTAAGTAAATTCTGCATCCCTCTGTGTGTGTGTGATGTGTCGTGTACGTGTTGTATGTGTTTTGTGATTGGTGTCTGACTTACCTTCTGCGCCGTACGCGTCCGTGCCTGTTCCGGTAGTAAATGTAGAATATTGGTATGATCGGGACGAAGGGATTCATGGTTGGTTCGTGTCGTTCGTCTTTCTCGTCGCTTCACGTCGTCCTCGTCGCTGGTGTGTTCGCCTCGTAGCCGTGGATCGTGTTGTGGCGCGAATCGGAGCTTATGTGCGCCTCTCCTGGATGCTTTGACGTGCCGTGCGTAGCGACGGGTTCGGCGCATACGGAAAGCGCATCGTACTTGTTCGGCCAGACAGGGCTGCATTTTCCCTTCCGTGCGACTCGATTCAGCGTTTCCGGATTCGCCTCGGTCGGAGAACAGGACCTGGATTGGGTGAGTACGACTCGGCCGGATTCTGTGCTGTTGTGCGCATCGTACTTACTCGTTCGGTATGCTGTACGGATCGGTCGGGAAACAGGCATTCACATGGCTTTTTTCCCGACCGAATGGTATTGGGTGCGCCTCCGACCGAGATCGGAATCGGCCCCTAAGCTGTGATATAAAAGAGAAAAGGTTATAATTTTAGTTTATTAGATTACTTTCATAGTTTACGACCACATGTATGAAGCTAAAGAATTGTGAATCCTAATGGCGATCTTTAAGGAATCGCTATTTAAGAGTTGCAATTATTAATGCATGTAGGAATCGCTAAATAAATTGCTATTTATACGCAATCTGCAATAGGGAGAAGAATCTTTTGTCAGTAATTCCTATGGGCCTAGAGGGCCATAGGAATGAATTGTAAACTATTTGCAGTTTGATAGTATCTATTTTGCTTTTGCGTTTTGAGTTGATGTATCCTAAAAGTGCTTTTACCGGTCTCAAATGAGGCTATACTGAGAATCTGCTCATTTGTGACTGGTAATAAGCTTGATGCATGGGCTCATTAGCCTTAATTTTAAAAGTTTTTGGAATACAAATTATATACTTACTATTTTTCGTTGATGAAGTGTCTTTTGTTGATGTTGTTTTGTTGAAATTTGTGGAAGCTGTAAAAAGAAAAGTATTTGTTAGCTATGTTTTGTATTTTTATTACGTTTAAAAAATCTAAACAATTTACTTTCTTTTTAGGTTAAGTTATATATTTACTTTGTTATAATTTTAATGATGTTGATTTAAATATTGTGGGCATGAAACTCTTTGTCCTGTATTTTCTAGGTGGAATTTTAATGAAGTTTAATCTGTGATATTTAAAGAAAAACATGTAATGGTTTTAGTTAATTAAATTAAAAAAGGCAAAGTATTTATATTTTGTTATAAAGTTTTGTTCTTACCTGTATTGTTGGATTTTTGATGTAGTTGTTTATGTAGTTCTTCTTTCTTCTGTGTTCTCTCTCTTGAAAAGTATCGCTCTTCCTCCTTGTTTGGCCGATATACGGTAAAATTGGTGTTCAATAATTCATTGTTTGTATAGTGTTTATTTAATTAGTTAGCATTTTCTATTGGTTTGTGTATCTTTAGTTTAAATTTATTTGTCGAGACAGATTTTTTGAATTTTTTAGGAGTTACCTTTTAATTAGTTTAATATATATAATGTTTATTTAATGTTTGTATTTATTTTATTTATTGTTGTTATTTAAATATATTTGTAAATAAATGTAATTTAAATTATTTATATTTGATATATTAATATTAGTTTATTTTCAGTCGGTTTTATTTTTATTTAATTTTGTATTTTTAATGTATTTATTTATTTGTGTTTGGATTATTATTGTGTTTGTTTTAACTAATTTTATTTTATTCTTTTAGATATTGTTATACTTTATTTTAAATATGTGGTACATGTAATTTAATTATATAATTGTAAATAGTATATTTTTAAGTTTAAATGTTATTTTTGATATAGTTCATATGCATTTTATCGATATTTGTGTAGTCGATATTGTTAATATCGATGTTTTTGATGTGTTTCATTTTATTTCAATGTTATTGATATTTTTGTAAGCTATATTTTTGCTGTCAATATTTTTGTCATCGATATTTTTTATACAGTATATTTTTATCGATGCTTGTGTAATTTCTTTTTTAAGTATAGGGTGTCGATATTTTTGTATACAATATTTTTCCCGCAATATTTCTGTAGGTTGAGGTTTTAGGAGTCGATATTGTATCAGTGATCCCCTAATGCCTACACTGCAAGAGTGTTCTACTTTTAATCAAGAACTTTTGAAACTAGAAAATCAACAGATAGTGGAAATTGAAGCTATTGATAAAATTGAACACCAGGGAGTGACTATTCTTCTTATAGAGAAACTACAGGCTAAATTGCATTCTTTGGAAAAGTCTGTATCTAGAACTTGCAGGCTTAGAAAAGACTTTACATGTGTGTATAAACTGTCGGGTAATTTTGCAGCGTAATTTGAATGTAGAAGAAGGTTTAGTAAATGGAGCAAAGGGAAAAGTTGTTGATTTTGTAAAATTTCAGGACAGAGATGGAATAGAATTTTTGATTATAAAATGTGATCAGAATAAAGAGGTAAGACAGATTGGGCAATGTGTTGTACATTTTTTGCTCGTAAAAGATTTGTATGTTCACAGAAAACAGTTTCCTCTGTCTTTAGCATATGCAGTAACTATTTATAAATCTCAAGGTTTAAGTATAGACAGTGCTTTTGTAAATATTGGAAGTACAGTGTTCGAAGATGGAATGTCATATGTTGCATTGTCTCGAGTAAGAACATTGTCTGGTTTGTATTTGATAGATTTCGATGAGAAAAAGGTTAGTGCTGATGCAAATTGTGTAAGAGTATAATCGTTTAAGAAGACTGTATACACCTGATTTAGGTGAATATCCCATATATGAGAAACGTGTAGTGTGTCCAAAACAGAAATTTATCAAACACTCAACTGAGGTTCAAAAAAAGAAAACAATTGAAAAGAAACTTGAAGGTGTAAAGAAAAAGAAAATGGAAACTATGGATGATATTGTAGGATACCAGTTGGAAGATAGTTCAGGTATCAACTGTTATGCTAATGTGATTCTGAATGTTGTGTTTTATCTACAAGATCTTCATAATGAAATCATGGGAAATCGTGAAAAAAGATTCTGTTCTTTACTACATCATGTATTTCAACAGTTGGTGACTGACAGAAGTAAAATTCATACTGCTACTGGCATTCGGCAACTTTTGGATATTTGTACTGGTTCTTTGACATTTACTCTTAATATACTACAAGATGCACAAGAATTTCTAATCCTTATGCTTGGAGTATTAGAACATGAAGAAATACAGATTGAAAAGTTATTTGGACTAAGTTACAGATGGGATCATAAATGTTAAAAGTGTTCATTTACTTCCACTACTGAAATACAAACAGAGCGATTTATATACTTGACGATACCAGACAGCAAATCAATACCTTTTAACAAATTGATAAAAACAGCCAATCAGGATATGAAATGTTTGCATTGTAGATCAGAGATGTTGTCTACATTACATATGGAAAGATTTGGAAAATATCTCATTTTAATGCTACAACGTTGTAGAGCAAATTGAAGAAAATTGGAAACCAAAATTAAACATTTTATTGCAAGTCAAATATCTATTTCAGGAAGAACTTTTATAGCAGTAGCTATTATTTTCCATGATGGACCTACTACAACATCTGGACACTATACAGTGTATTTAAAGTGTAATAAAGGAGGGACACATTGCAATGATGCCCACTTGGAATTCAAACCTAGATTTCCTTATGAATTACCAAATTCATATTTGCTATTTCTGTAGCCAAAGTTTTGAGTACATCATTCGGCCGATAGGGAAGATGTGAACAGAAAGTAGACAGGAGTGCAAACTACTAGTGTACTGTATGATTCGATCTGTTGTGCAAAGGCCCTGTATGGGAGTGAGGTATGGGGATTTGTCAAGCCCACCAACCTGCAAAAGGTGGAGAATAAATATATGAAGCGGTTATTGAAAGTCCCCCAAAGCACCCCTGCATTCATTGTGCATGAGGAGTTGGGAGTAAAGTATATTTCAGATGCGGTAGCAGTGAAACCCCTACTATTTTGGCTTAAGATTTGGTCAAATGAAGAGGCTGGCCTGACAATGTTGGTTATGAAAGACTGCCTCTCACTAGATCATGCTTTGAAAATTCCCTGGGTAAAATATGTTCGGGACTCCTTTTACATGCTGGGGCTGACCTGATTTGTTTATTAAACCGGACACAATAAGGTGTAAGGATAAGGCTGATATTAAAGCTTTATATATTAAATTTGCCTTAGCACAACGAGAAGAGGTAGAACTGGCTAAACAGACAGTGAGAGACCATGTTCTAACTAAAACCTCTCTGGGTATTGAACCTTATTTGACAATGATGCTGAGTGCGCATGATAGATTTTTAATTTCACGCTTTAGATTAAACCTTTTTCACCACCTTCTGGCGGTACCATCTGGTTTTATTTTAAAACACGAAGATAGAGGGCCCTGTGGCTGCGACGATAGGTCTCCACAGGACACCCTCCACTTCGTGCTTCTCTGCCCTTACTATGGTTACCAAAGAAAAAGGTTTTTGAAGGGTCTGTTGAGGAAGGCTAGATTCAGACAGGCACGGGTAGCACTGTTGTTTTTAAAACTAGCAACAAATGTTTTTACACTTTTTTCTGTGGTAAATTTTTTAAGAAGTGCTTTGAAATCAAGAATCACAAGAGGGGACTGTAGTTTTAGATCCTAGTTTTAGATTGACATTATTTATTCGATGGGCTTCCTCGTGTCTGTATTAAACTGATGTAAATAGTATTTATACCTATGTAGGAGCTGGATGAAATGTTTTAGGAAATGTTTTACGTATGATTTATTGTGCTCACTCTTTTATGATTTGTGTTCAAATCGAATAAAGATGAAATCAATCAATCAATCAAACTACTAGTGTTTGGATTATTATTTGCAGTAATTGATATTGCATTTGGAAAATTGTGTTTAAAAGCAAATAGTTTATATATTTGTTGTCTATATTGTACCAGATGTAAATGAGAATCTATATTTTGTCAAATGTATTTGTGATAAATAATAGAGTTAATGTTGATGAAGGAAGTAATTAACAAAGTGTAGATAGAAAAACACATAGCTGCACATATTAAAAATGATGCTCTACGCTAATTTGTTCTTTTTTTACAATCAATTTGATTGTTTTTTTCCCCTCTGTTCAATGATGATACTACATTGAAATCACTGTATATGATGAAGTTAAGTGGCATCTGAGACCAGCAAAAAGGGAAACTGAAAATGTTATGTAATTCTAAATGTATGTTGTGTTCTTAAAAATAGAATATTATAATTTCTCTAATATATTATCATTAAATAACAGTTTTTCTTCTTCTTCTTTATAGTAGGTACTGTTGAACTTTGAAAAGAGTTTTAATGCTGTTTAGGTGAATAGTCCTCTAAAATACTTCTACTGAGTAATGTATCTAAATTACTTAAAACGTAAGAATTCATAATATAATATGCATGATATCGTGAAAAAATGCTTTAAGTTTAATTATATGTTATTTGTTTCTAATATAAATAATGTTGATCCTTTAGACTACTTGAAAAGTATCATTTTGTTGCTCATGTAATAAGGCAGGCAGTCATCCTTTCACATAGATGCTACCCATGCACTCATCCATTCTCTGAAGCACAAGTCTTGCACTAATAGGATAACACAGGCATTACCCTTGCATTCTTTCTTTCACACAGGTACTACCCATGCACTCTTCCAATCGCCCAGGCAGTACCCCTGCACTTATGTAATTACCCAGGCACTGCCTAAGCACTCATACAATCACTCAGGCACTACTCTTGCATTCAACCATTCACTCAGGCAGTACCCATGCACTCATCCATTCTCTCAGGCACTACCCATGCAGTCATCCAATGACTGAGGCATTAGTTTTGCACTCATACTTTCACTCAGGTACTTCCCATGCACTTATACAATAACCCATGCACTAGCCCTGCACTCATTCAATCACCCAGGTACTACCTATATACTTATGCAATCATTCAGGCACTACTCTTGCACTCAAGCATTCACACAGGCACTACCCATGCACTCATCCATTCCCTTAAGGACTATCTATGCACTCATCCAATGATCCAGGCATTGGCCTTGCACTCATACTTTCACTCAGGTACTTCCCATGCACTCATCCAATCACCCAGGCACTACCCATGCACTCATGTAATCACTTAGGCACTACTCTTGCACTCAACTATTCACTCAGGCACTACCGATGCACTCATCCATTCCCTCAAGGACTACCCATGCACTCATCCAATGGCCCAGGCATTAGCCTTGCACTCATACTTTCACTCAGGTACTTCCCATGGATTTATAGAATCACCCAAGCACTACCCCTACAGTCATTCAATCAGCGAGGCACTACCCATGTACTTATGCAATCATTCAGGCACTACTCTTGCACTCAACAATTCACTCGTAACTACACATGCAGTCATCCAATGACCCAGGGATTACTCTTGCAGTCATTCTTTTACACAGGCACTACCCATGCACTGATCTAAGCACCCAGTTATTACCTTTGCACTCAGTCACTACCCATGCACTCTTCCAATCACCCAGGTAGTACCCCTGCACTTATGTAATCACCCAGGCACTGCCCATGCACTCATCTAATCACTCAGGCACTACTCTTGCTCTCAACCATTCACTCAGGCACTATCCATGCACTCATCCATTCACTCAGGCACTACGTATGCACTCATCCAATGACCCAGGCATTACCCTTGCATGCATCCTTCCACTCAGGCACTACCCATACACTCATCGAATCACCCAGGCACTACTCCTCTACTTATGCAATCACCCAGGCACCACCCATGCACTCATGCAATCACTTAGGCAATACCCATGCAGTCATTCAATCACTCAGGTACTACTCTTGCACTCAACCATTTACTCAGGCACTACCCGTGTACTCAGCCATTCCTTCAAGGACTACCCATGCACTCATGCAATGACCCAGGCATTTCTCTTGTAGTCATCCTTTTACTCAGGCAGTACACATGCACTGATCTAAGTACCCAGTCATTACCCTTGCACTCATAAAGTCACTCAGGCACTACCCATGCACTCATCCATTCCCTCAGGCATTTCCTATGCACTCATCCAATGACCCAAGCATTAGCCATGCACTCATACTTTCACTCAGGTACTTCCCATGCACTCATCCAATCATCCAGGCACTTCCCCTGCACTCATGCAATTACCCAGACATTACCCATGTACTCATGAAATCACTCAGGCAGTACTCTTGCACTCAACCTTTCACTCAGGCACTACCCATGCACTCATTCATTCACTCAGGCACTACCCCTGCACTTATGCAATCACCCAGGCACTACCCCTGCACTCATGCAATCACCCAGGCACTACCCATGCACTAATGCAATCACTCAGGCACTACTGTTTCACTCAACCGTTCAATTGGGCACTACCCATGCACTCATCCAGTCAGACTCTACGTACACACTCATACAATCACACAGACACTATCCATTGACTCATGTATTCACACTACATATAGCTTTTCTTTTTTAAACCTGAATAGTTGGTTCCGTAAGAACCGCTTTTTTTATTCTTTGTTAAATCTATTTTATATATATTTTATTTTTTTAACCGCTTCGGTGCTCATGACGAGACCAGCTCGTCATGAGTCACAGTGGAGCTGTGCTCATGATGAGCTGGTCTCGTCATAACGGCTGCGCGCCGCCACGCGGGATTAATTCCTTGCCTGTGCGGGAGAATTAATGAGTGGGCGGGGTCGTGACGAGACCAGCTCGTCATGAGCACAGCTCCACCATGACTCATGACAAGCTGGTCTCGTCACGAGCACCGCGGCACCGCGCTCACCCCCCCCGCCCCCACCCGCACCCGTGGGGGAATTACCCCCGCAGGGAAGGGGTTAATTGCGTTTTTCTTTGGTGTTTTCGAGATTTTTAAAAAAAAATGTAAACAAAAAAACAAGCACATAACGTGCGTAAATGGGGGGGAAAAAATTAACAATGGTGATTGTTAATTGTGTCCAACATTGTTTGGACAAGCTGTTCCCCAATGCTTCAAACTGTAATACACCTTGGGCAAAAAAGGTCCTGCTTTCGAGAAATCCAGAAGAGTCGGTGAGATGGACTGCAACCTGTCGCCAACTGCTGAAGTGGAAGGGTGTGCAACATCATTTCCTTCTTTCTGTCTTGCAAGTTCAGCTCTTGCAAGCCTTTTTTTGTTGCATGGTTCATAGATGTACCACATGAATACTTCCTCTCAGAACCGAGAGACAGTACGTTTTTACAGATGTTGCATGTCACCTTTCTCGCATTAACTTTCTTTTCTCCTTCTGGTATGGTAAAAAATTGCCATACAACACTCTCCTTCTTTCTGCGCCTTGGCTCCTCTTCCTCTTCCAGCATGTGTCCGGAAGTTGCGATCTACGCGGACGTACCGTGACTCCTGAAATTACTATTAAAAAACATTTTAATAAGTTTCATTTATTATTATACAATTTTAGTAACTATCTTAACAAACCTCTAACCTTGAACTTAATATTATTATTGTCCATATATATGAAAAATATATATGTGAAAAATCACGCTGGAGCCGCATTCCGTATGCGGAACTAACATTCGGCAATGTACAGGAATTCGCGTCCGGTACGCGACTACATGTTTATATTTAAAAAAATATATATAAATACACAAATATATATGTGTATATATATGTATATATATAAAAAAAATATATATTTCAAATAAAAAAAATATTTATTATACATGTATATGTATATTTTTTTATATATATATATATTCACACTAAAAAATAGAGATTTCAGGGATGTTATCGTTAGTAATTAGCAATTAAATAAATTAGAATTTTACTGAAAAAAACAGATGTTTCAAGGATATTATAGTTAGTAACTTGCAATTTCAAAAATCTTAAAAATTCACTGAAAAAAACCAAAGGTTTCAAGGACCTTATAGCTATGATTAGCATTTAAAAAACCTTAGGAATTCACTGAAAAAACACAGGTTTCAGGGACGTTATAGTTAGGATTTAGCATTTTAAAAACATTAGAAATTCACTGTAAAAACCACAGGTTTTAGGGACGTTAAAGTTATGAATTAGCATTTAAAAAACCTTAGATATTCACTGAAAAAAACATAGGTTTCAGGTATGTTATAGTTAGGCTGACATTTTACTCATACAAACCCAGAGAAATTCAGCCGTTATAGTTAGCTGAGCTAACTATAACTCACGCCACCGCAATGCACTGCTGATGACGTCACATATTACATCACTCATGACATGGTCAGTGACATCACTGATGACATCTCAAATAACATCACTGATGACATCATCCAGTGACTGAGTGTTTTTTTTAAGTTTGAGAATGTTATATATATATATATATATATATATATATATATTCTCAGCCCCCGCTTGATGAATCAATCCGAAACTTTCAAGACAGGAGCTGACCGGAGCGCCCCATTAGTTTTGAAAATTTCACGAACATTCGTCAAACGGCGCCAAAGATATTGGCAAATCAAAAAATGCTTTTCCTATGGAAAATACATTCTAACTATAACTACCTACTGGCGATCGCCAGTAGGTTATATATATATATATATATATATATATATATATATATATATATATATATACAAAAACAAGAAATGAACAGGCACTAACGGCTCCAACAAATCGAGAAGCCTATAACAATACCTCAAATTCAGATTTAAGCTCCGCAGTAGAGAGCGAAGCGGAAACAGAAAACAGACAAACAAATAGACATGGTGTACTGCCCAAGTTCTCTCCAGCAGAAGAGTTGGATTTTTTGTGTCAGGAGCGGCGGTAGACTCTCCGCCCCAGGACACAAAGGACCAATCCAGGAGGAGGCGAAACCACAAGCGGAGACAGAGGCAAAAAGCGGGAAGGAAATCCAAACACCAACAAGAGACGCGGGAGAGGCCGCTGGAACCGCCAAAAATGAATGAATAAAGACGACACCTCAAAAACCATAATCAACTTAACTAACATAAACCTGAACAAAGCGGAAAAGCAAATACACGCTTTGCGACTGTCGTTTTGCCCAGAAACAAATTTCAATTATGCCAACACCAGAATGGATGTCTACTGCTTCATTAGAAAACTAAAACTGAAAAAATGTCATGCCCTTCAACAACAACAAAACACAAGACCAGAAGTGGGGAGCCGAGAACGAACAGGCTCACTTCCAGGCGATCTAACAACCTCTGATATCAGTTTATTGGAAACTTTAAGAGAACTGCAGGAGGAAAACAGCTACACTGAAAACCAAGGACACCTGACAAGCTCAGGTACAAGCCAACAAACAATGAACCAAGATGTAGATGCATTGGACATGAAAATAAAAAAAGACACAGTTTAAAGGCAAGTCCACTTTCAATCCGATAGCACCAAGAGATACGATAGACATTTTTAGCGAATAGGTGACAGCGGAAATGAAGAAACTAAATTACAGAGTATCTAATGCAAAAAATAAAGTTAACAAAAGAAATCTTCAATACAATCAATTGATGACTAAATTACAAAAGAACAACCAAATCATTATCAGACATTCTGATAAAGGAGGCAATTTAGTCCTATGGGCTAAAAAGGATTATATCCAAGAAGCTTTGTCACAACTAAATGATAGGGCATGCTACAGAATAAGCAATGTAGTGGCATTACGGACCATTTACAATGAATTTTACAGCAAGTTTGTTGCATGGAAATGTGCGGGACTTATAACTGTGGACGAATTTAAATTCATCAAAAAAAGAAAACCCAATGGTCCCGTACATGTATTTCATACCAAAGATTGATAAGAATGCCCAACGACCACCGGGCAGGCCTATAATATTGGCTCAAAATAGTCTTTTGGAACATGCCTCACAATACATTGACTATTTTCTACAAGATCATGTACGAAGGTTGCCAACCTACATAAGAGACACCAGTGATTTCATATCTAAACGTAAAGACTTTGTGTGGAGTAAAGATTTTCTACTCATGACACTTGATGTGGTGTCTTTATACACCAGCATCAATCACAAGGATGGAATAAGAGCACTGGAACATTACCTGGGGAAAGACAGGATGACTTTAAGCCCACATAGTGCTATGCTGATCAGTATGGTTAATTTCTGTCTCAATAATAACATTTTCCTTTTTGATAAAACATATTATCAGCAAATGCATGGTGTGGCTATGGGGGCCAGCTTCTCCCCCAGTTATGCATGTCTACACATGGGATGGTGGGAGGAGCTGGTCCTTGGCAGCACACACAAAGGATTTATGGAGAAAAATATAAAATTATTTTTTCGATTAATTGACGACTTGTTTAAGGTGTGGGATGGGACCATCCAGGAAGCTAACAACTTTGTTTCAGTGATCAATAATAAAAACATAAACTTGAAATTTACATCTGTTATAAGTGAGAGTAAGATACACTTCCTGGATGTAGAAATATATGTGGAGAAAGATACACTAGAAACCGAAATATACCGAAAACAAACAGCAGGCAATTCGGTACTCCACTCATCAAGTTTCCACCCTAGACACCTTATAGAAAGCATCCCCTACGGGGAAATGCTGAGAATAAAAAGGGTTTGCAGCAACCCCAAAGACCTACAAGAAGCCCAGGCAGCATGTAAAAGGAGATTTCTAGCCCGAGGGTATTCAATGAACACAATAGATGCTGCAATAAAGAAAACCCAGGGTCTAGACAGATCCAACCTTTTGACAACAAGAGATAAAAAAAGCAACGGAAAAGATGACCCGAATAAGTTGAGGCTAATGTTAACATACAACAAACAAGACAAAACAATTTGAAATATCATAAGACATATTTGGCCAGTAGTATTGAGCGATCCAGTTATAGGACCAACAGTACCACATGATTTAAGCATTGCCTACAGACGAGCACCCTCCATGAGTTCATGTTTAGTCAAGAGTAGCCCAGAGACAATAGATCCACACACCTGGCTAACACAACGAAATGGCTTTACAAAATGTAAGAACTGTAAGGCGTGTCACTATGGAGTTAATAAAACAACATACAAAACTCCATTCAGTGATAGGGAACATAAAATCACCAAACACCTACACTGTAAAACGGATCATGCCATATACGTGCTAGAATGCTCCTGCAATCTAAAATATGTGGGGCATATTATCAAGAACGGCGTTAAAATTATCGCTGGTTTAGCGGCAGAAAACTGCCGCTAAAGCGGCGATAATGGGCTTGATAATATGCCCTGGAGAATTCCAATAGAAGCCCATGTTCACACCAGAACATGGACTTCTATTGGAATTCTCAAGGGCATATTATCAAGCCCATTATCGCCGCTTTAGCGGCAGTTTTCTGCCGCTAAACCGGCGATAATTTATAACGCCGTTCTTGATAATATGCCCCGTGGAGAGCACGAAACTGCCGGCCAACAAAAGAATTTTACAACATATAAGGGCCATAACTAATCAAGACCCAACATACCCAGTCGCACGCCATTTCAGAGAAAAACACGAAAACAATCTGAACGATCTAACATACTATCTAACTGATTCGGTACCCATCAATCGGCGGGGAGGAGATAGAGAGGGAATCCTTAGAAAATTGGAGACTAGATACATACTAAACTTAGATTGTAAGTCTCCGGGGGGCCTCAACACAACGGAGGATCTATATTCTTGCCTCCACTAAAGTGGGAGTACATCCATGCATCTCCGACACCCCATGGAGCAAATCACACACAAGATGAAAAGGCTATCCCCTAGCAACCATGAAAGATGCTGGAATAAGGGCAGAGGGGGAGAGGCTAATGTAAGTAGAAAATCAAGCTCTAACCTCTCAAGACTATAAGACATCTCGCCCGCTCAGCGAGGATGGGATGAGAAGTGGTGTGGGGGGGGTGTGGTGGTGGGGAATGCCTTGAAATTGCCTAACTCCCACAAGAAAAAACCATACAGGGGAACTAATTCAAAAGTTCTACTATTATAGTAGGAAGCTGCCAAACCAACCTAAACCTTGAAGATGGAGGTTTTTTAATTATTTTTAGCACATAGGCACTTTATCAGAGCACGGGACATTTAAACCCAAGGGTGATGTTGCACTGATTAATATTGCACTTTAATTTGATAACTGTAGAAGGCAGAAGCTAGCAAACTCATAATCCATTAAGGAGAGATAAAATTCCAAATGAGGGATATCAACCATGACATGACAGAGGGATCAGGGGTGCAAATTTGCATTAAGCAAGGAATTGTCGAGGGAAGAGAATAAAACACACCCCCAGAACCAAAAACCAAATACAATAGACACTTATCCAATAATAAGATAGTCATACTATTGTATGATATTTATTGATTTTATAGTATGTATTTATTGCGTGAATACACATTTATTTATTGATGTATTTATGAATGTATGGGTTATATTTATATATTTTATATATCTATATATATTTATATTTATAGATGGATAATGTGAATCAATATGGGGTTGATAACAATTCAAGGTCAAAATATTGCCGATCCCAATCAGGAACTACTGATTTAAATTAAGTAATCTTAAGCAACTACAAAGTATGTCTTCCATGTCTATGCACAGTTACAATGCACTTTTTGCACACGTCACTTTAAAAGGGGATGAGACTATGGTGGCGTTGTCATGTGATCAATGTCCGGCTGGACCGAAATGCGTTATGGCTGAGAACTAAATAAAGAAAGAAACTCTGCACAAACTTTGGGTCCGCGTCTGCTTTCGGCCAGGACACAGTGCTAAAACGAGCGGAAATCGTGGATATATATATAAATAGTTGTTTTGAATATATATATATATATATATATATATATATATATATATATATATATATATATATATATATATATATATATTCACTGAAAAAACCATAGGTTTCAGGGACGTTATAGTTAGTTGGACATTTCACTCGTACAAAACCATAGAAATTCCCCGTTATAGTTAGTTCAGCTAACTATAACTCGCGCCCCGCAATGCACTGCTGATGATGTCACATATTACATCATTCATGACATGGTCAGTGACATCACTGATGACATCTCAAATGACATCACTGATGACATCATCCATGTGAAAATCTGAAGCACCTCCTCACACCCTAATATAACCTTTGATACACCGTCTCCAAAATACAGAATACTATTTTTGAAACCATAGACACACCAATACCACTTACTACATATCTACGCACTGGTTCTTAGGACTACACACACATCTACTCATTCACCCATACAATCACTCATACATGCAGTCACTCATCAATACAACACTATCATGTACACTCATACACCTACACAGACACTCACACACCAGCACTCATCCAGAGTTACTCACACACCTAGTCAGTCATGCAAAGAATCAATCACACTTCCATTTACTGACCTACAGAGTTATACACACAATAGATCACTTATTCAAACAGAAACAAACGCATAATTACTCTCCTATACAATCACTGATACAAGTACACACTCATCTATAGAGCCACTCTCACAATCACTGACTCTCACATACAGTCATTTATATACTCCAACTCTCACATACACTGCCTTTTACATATGTAGTTACTTGGACATGTACCACTGAGACATCCATTCACTCAGTAACACACCCATACACACACTGACCCACCCATACAGCAGTTTCCACATGCACTATTGAACCCATACACACAGTGAATCAATCACTCAAACATGTATGCACAGAGTCACACACCTCCCATGCACCCACACACACACTCAGGCACCCATACAAATACTCTGGCAACCAATTAATAACCCATATAGACACTCATGTAGCTACTAACCAACACATGGAGGAGCTTATACAACAGCAGACAGACTGATACAGACATTCACACAGTTTAGTCACTAACCCATGCATTCAATAAGACATATGTAATAACTCACTTAAACAGTCAGTGACGGACCTACTAAATCCTCCATCCAGACACTTATACACCCACTCATTCTTCAATACACCTTGGCATATCTATAATACATATTTAAACTTTATAGACACACATATTCACTGGATGATGTCATCAGTGATGTCATTTGAGATGTAATCAGTGATGTCATCAGTGATGTCACTGACCATGTCATGAATGATGTAATATGTGACGTCATCAGCAGTGCATTGTGGGGCCGTGAGTTATAGTTAGCTGAACTAACTATAACGGGGAATGTCTATGGTTTTGTATGACTGAAATGTCCAACTAACTATAACGTCCCTGAAACCTATGGTTTTTTTCAGTGAATTTCAAAGGTTTTTTAAATGCTCATTTCTAACTATAACGTGCCTGAAACCTATGGTTTTTTCAGTGAATTTCAATGGTTTTTTAAATGCTAATTTCTAAGTATAACATGCCTGAAACCTATGGTTTTTTCAGTGAATATATATATATATATATATATATATATATATATATATATATACCAGGCAGGCATCAAAATTATACATACAAATGACGCAAGAACCAGGAATCAGAAGGTCTTGCAAATACAAGATTTGAGACAGTCGCAGATCTGACTGTCTGCAGCACCAGCAATTGGTATTCAGAGCTTTAGGAGCAGCTAATATAACATAAACCAGAGGTGAGCATGTGCAAGATCGGAGACCGAGTACAACATCAACAGCAATGTCTAAGCCAATCTGTGTGGCATTGCTGCCAACCTTTTTGCTTTTTTCCCCCGAGTTTTTATATAGCGCGAACGCAACCCGAAGGTATCGGGTATCAGAGCACTTTACATGAGCTCCAGTTGGGTTACACAAGGACACATTCATTTTTGTTAGGCACAGGGAGATTAAGTGATTTGCCCGGAAAAACAGAATGTTGAGCGTCATTGCCGAGACTCGAACCCGGTTACCCAGATTTGAGATCCACCACCCTAGCCGTTAGGCCACATCTTTGTGTTGTCAGGGTTTTATAAGCGTTACTGCTGTGGAAGCCAAGGTGCCCTCAAAGAATTTTTTTTTATTTTTTTTGCTAAAAGCAAAAATTATTTTTGTTCTCAAGAATTACATAGTAGCCTCTGGCATTTTGGAAACTACACTGTATGTGAACGTGCTCTATGTGACAGGGCAGGATGTCATCACTCATAGCGAAGTTAGCTGGAGTGGGTGGAAGAAACATGTGAATGACAAAAACAGAATAACCACAAAAGCCCCACGTTGTGTGGAGAAGGGAACGAGAGGAACGGGGTCTTAGGAGCTAGCAGCCTCCAACACTAACAGTCTAACCACAAAAAGCTGCTCCTAACTGAATTGCCACTACGAGGTTTGGGATGTATTTGTAAGTGAAGGCATCTCACAAAAAGTAACGGACTGGTCTCACACACCACCTGGTGTCATGCTTCATCATTGACCAGTCCTCGCCCTCTAAAACCTTGGTTTGATAGAGGGCGGGCATACACCTGACGACAGGGATGCACTTCTAAACTAAGTGGGGGCCCATAAACAAAAAGTGTGGTTAAAAAACATTATAGTTATCTTAATCGTGTTTTTAATGTTAAAGGTAACTATATGATATTAAAATCAAGTGACGGTATGTGGGGAATTAATGTCCCCTATCCGTTATGTGAGAGGTCAACATGTTTCTGCCTTAATGGCCCGCTTGGGTCCAGGGCATTCGTCAGGACCTAAAAAGAACATAGAGGGCTCCGTTCTTACCAGCTAGTGGTAAGAGTAAACCACTGTGTGGGCGTGAGCACTGCCACACTCCACAACTTGATGGCCTCTAATTTCAAGCCTGTAAAAGAGAAATTGATTGAGAGAAATATATACACTGCCAAACCTTCTAAGTAGTTGAGAACTGAACGCAAAACATGCATTGTTTCAGAAAAACATAAGTGACTACTTATGTGACATGTGACACTCTATTTGTGTACATGAAATCAAATAAAAAGTGAGAATATAAATCTCACTGTTCTTACCCTAGATACCAAAGCTACTTGCCCCATGGGAGGAGGGGAGGGGAAACCCCTGTAGTCAAACCCTGTTGAGAAACCATGGTACACATTTAAAATAATTCTCAATAAGAAAAATAATTCTCAATAAGAAAAATAATTCTCAATAAGAAAAAGAAGAAAAAGGGAAAAAGGTAGATGAAAGAACAGTTTTTTGATCTGTGGCAAAATAAACCTACACATGCAACACCATCTGCCTATCAGGTAATTGAACAACCATACATTCAAACAATTCTCATTCACACCCTTACTGCATCAAGGGAAATTTCCCATGTGGATCCTAGGCGACTGCTCCGGTCCTCCCTGATGAAGAAATGAGGTAAAGGAGGTCGCGCTATATATAGTGCACTCTATCACACTAATTATCACCAAATGGTTCACAGGTGCTGATAATAATCATGTGATTTTTGGTTTCCTGTGTCACAAGAAAAGGCAGCCTGACCTACCCATGGCGATCGTATGCACATGCTCAGAGTGAACTACAGCTAATCAGTAGGAAAAAGGTTTGTGACTTCCTGTGTCTATTGAAACGAATGCCTGATTCTAAAATGGCCGTGCATGCTTGCAAACAAGGAAACTTTCCTTTTCAAGTTTCTACAAATGCTCAAAGTGGCTAAATGTACGCGCATGTACAATGCTGTAAATACGCGTATGTTCTATACTGTTTTAAATAGCGCGCGATAGAAAATTGCGCGCGATAAAAATTGTGTTCATCCTCAAAGTGGAGAACAATGAATCTGCCAACCACGGTCAGAAAAAGGGTGGCGGGGAGGGGGGGAAGGGAAAGGGGAGGGGGTGGGGGGGTTGGTTTGCAGGAATTAACACCTCACCCTTGGCAAAAATAAATAAAAAAATTTATTATATAGGGGGTATAGTACTCAAATATGCACAATGAGGGTCTCAATCAGTTAAATGTAGCCTCACAGATTGTCAGTGCTTTATAGAGTGAATCCTACGGTAAAATAGGCGTGCCCAAAACATGTAGATAATGTGTAGAAATTAAATTAAAGATGGATTTTAGGGATTCCTATTGTCCCATCTGGAGCCATGGTATTTCATCGTTGAGGCCTTGTTGCCAAGAGCGGAGACGAAACACCCATCGTTGTTCCCTCACATGTAGAGCTTTTGTAAGATCAAACTTGCGTTTCTTCATCACTTCTAGGATTGACCATCTTAGGTCTGTGTCATTATGGTTTTTTTCTGTGAAATGACGCGTCAGTTTAGTGTTGTTCTTTTTACATCGGATGGTACTCCGATGTTCATTGATTCGTACCTTGATTTTCCTAGTAGTCATCCCTACATATCTGAGGCCGCAAGGACAGGTTAGGAGGTACACAACATTCTCTGTGTTACAGTTACTGAATCCTCGTAACTTCCAAGGTTTTCCAGTCCCTATGTCTACCTCCTTGGTGTTAGCGGTGAGACTGCAAGAAGTGCAGTTCCCACAAGAGAAATGACCCACAGGTCGTGGGTGGGTCCACAAGGTCTGCTGTTCTCCATCCTCTCTTGTTGGTGTTTTTGCGTGTACCAATTCATCACGCAGACTCCTGTTCCTTCGGAAGGCAAATAGAGGTGGTTGCCACTGATTGCCTGCACTATTAAGAATGTGCCAGTTTTTTCTCACTATTTTTTGTACTGTGTTTGAGGCCGGGGTGAATGTAGTAACGCACACCAGTCTTTTGGTGTCTTCTTTAATTACATCCTCTAATAGAGCTTCTCTTGAATTGTTCCTTGCACGTTTTTTTGCTCTTCTCACTATTTTCTTTGGATAATGGCGTTCCAAAAGTTTGTTCTCCAGCTCTCCCGCCTGATCCACATAAGTTGTCATATCGGAACAGTTTCGTCGTATTCGGAGGAATTGGCCTACCGGGAGATTTTGTCTCAAAGCCCTGGGGTGGTAGCTTTCAAAAAGAAGTAAACTATTTTTATCTGTGGTCTTGCTATGGACCTTAGTTACAAACCCTTCATGAGTTATGGTAATGTCCAAATCAAGGAAGATTGCGTGGTTCTTATCAATAGTGTGTGTAAATCTGAGATGGTTGTCTATTGAATTAACCCATTGAACAAATTCCATTGCTCTCTCTTCTGTTCCGTGCCATACAATCAGCACGTCATCAATGTAACGCTTCCAAACCTTCAGATGTTCCAGAAATCGGTTATTTGGATTAAGGATGTAGTCTTCCTCAAATTGCTGGACATAAAGACATGCCATACTTGGGGCAAAGGTACTGCCCATTGAAGTTCCGGTGATCTGGTGATAGATGGAATCCTCAAACTCAAAGAAGTTCTCTGTAAGCGCTAATTCAGCACATTCCATCACAAAATGTTGGGGGTCATGAAGTTCCACTCCATATTCAAAAGGATATTTTCCACCACTTCCAAAGTTCTTCTCTGTGGGATGCTTGTATATAGGGCTTCTATGTCCATTGTAATTAATATATCTCCAGATGGGTCTATTTCCAGATCTCGGAGAAGGCAAAGGACATCTTTAGTGTCTCGAAGGTAAGAATGTGATTGCTTCACAATCGGTCTGAGGAACCAATCGCAAAACTGCGAAAGGGGTTCCAGGACTGATCCAATCCCGGATACGATGGGTGTACCAGGAGGAGGGGTCCGGTTTTTATGGATCTTAGGAAGCGTATAGAATCTGGGCATCCTAGGATTCTCATTGATGAGGAAGCTGGCTTCTTGTCTGGTAATCCAGTCGTTGGTAAAGGCTTCCTCCACCATGTTCTTAATCCTTGTCATCAGGGGGCCTGTTGGATCATTTCTATGTATGGCATAGCTGGCTGTGTCTGAGAGAAGTCTTTTACATTCCTCTTGATACATCTCCTGATCCATAATCACAATAGCACCCCCTTTGTCTGCTGGTTTTATCACAAGCTCGTGGTTGTTCTTCAAACCCTGTAGTGCCGTACGTTCATTTCTTGTAAGATTTTGAAACCCCTTGGTGCTCTCGAAGTTGATGATATCAATCTCCTTGAGAACTGCTTCCTCAAAGGCTAAAACTTGACAAGAGATATTCTGGGCAGGTGGTTGAAAAGTTGACTTCTTCCTGAGTCCCGTTGTCAATTGTTCCTCAGATCTATCCTCATCTGTACCAAAATAGTCGCGCAACTTGATTTTTCTAAAGAACTGCGCAAGTTCTGTATGAAGTACAAAGGGATCATTCTTGGGTGTCGGGACAAAGCCCAATCCTTTGAAGAGGACACTCTCTTCTTCAGTTGTCAATGTGTGCTTACTAAGATTAACGATATTCGTTAGTCCCTGCTTGTCGAGGGCATATTCGCTTTCCCTTTGCTCCTGGTGACCACCGGGGTGGGTTGTTGGTCCTCCCACTGAACCCTTGTATTCCTTCTTTTTGTTTGCCTCTGCCCCCGCCCCGGTATAAAAAAGAAGGCTGGGGGCCTTGTGGAAAACCAAACCCTGGCGGGAAGAAGGGTTGTTGCCAGTACCCAAAAGAGGGGGATATTGTTGGGCCATAGGTTGGCGATAGCCTTGTTGTCTGCTCTGCTGTTGTCCTGAGCTCTCGTCACTACTACTGTCACTCCTTTCGTCCCCGAGGCTGAAAGTCCAGTTCAGTGGGGTGGGTCTGAACCGTTGCCTCCTACCTGCTTGTTGTTGTACAGGTTTATCATAATGTTCATCAGTAATGTATGGGTACACTGTTTCCCTACTAAACTTCTGCACATCTTTCCTAAGTTTAGTTATTTTGGACTGTGTGAGATACTCTTTGTACTCAGTATGGTCATTATTGATTTCTTCAAGTTTTTTCTTAAAGACTGATAACTGCACTGTTGTCTTCAATCTACATTCACTTTGTTGAATTTCAACAAGCAGGGCATCCGCCAGCTGTCTGGCGGTGTTGATAATCAAAATAAGCCAGTCTTTCGTACACTTCCAGGCAATGCACGACCAATTTATGCGAAACTCCTTGTTGTTAAGAAATAACCTTGGTTCATTAGTGACTATGAGTCCTCTCGGTGCGGTGTTCTTTCTAAGGTACTCTGTCATAAACGCCCCATGAAGGGCTGTGCGTATCTGTTCCTTTTTTCTTAGTCGACAATGATTCCCATTCGTCAGAATTATTAACTACTTGAGCAACTACTGTTTCGGCTAACAGGGATGGGGCATTGAGGATCTCTGCTAAGACCTCATCCCCAAACGAAAGTTCTATATCCATGTTTGAAGTAGGGTAAAGGGTAAGTGGGCTGGATCGGTAAGAGATCTGCTCCTCTCAATTTTCTTGAGAAGGATTAGGACTTCACTATATCAGTCCCTTCTTCCAGTCTGATCCCAGAGTGATCAGTACTTCTTCCTGATATTTGAGTGAAAATACCCTAATAACGTTCCCACAGCCGTCAGCTGTACAAAATCACAATAACCACAAAAGCCCCACGTTGTGTGGAGAAGGGAACGAGAGGCACGGGGTCTTAGGAGCTAGCAGCCTCCAACACTAACAGTCTAACCACAAAAAGCTGCTCCTAACTGAATTGCCACTACGAGGTTTGGGATGTATTTGTAAGTGAAGGCATCTCACAAAAAGTAACGGACTGGTCTCACACACCACCTGGTGTCATGCTTCATCATTGACCAGTCCTCGCCCTCTAAAACCTTGGTTTGATAGAGGGCGGGCATACACCTGACGACAGGGATGCACTTCTAAACTAAGTGGGGGCCCATAAACAAAAAGTGTGGTTAAAAACATTATAGTTATCTTAATCGTGTTTTTAATGTTAAAGGTAACTATATGATATTAAAATCAAGTGACGGTATGTGGGGAATTAATGTCCCCTATCCGTTATGTGAGAGGTCAACATGTTTCTGCCTTAATGGCCCGCTTGGGTCCAGGGCATTCGTCAGGACCTAAAAAGAACATAGAGGGCTCCGTTCTTACCAGCTAGTGGTAAGAGTAAACCACTGTGTGGGCGTGAGCACTGCCACACTCCACAACTTGATGGCCTCTAATTTCAACCCACATACCGTCACTTGATTTTAATATCATATAGTTACCTTTAACATTAAAAACACGATTAAGATAACTATAATGTTTTTTAACCACACTTTTTGTTTATGGGCCCCCACTTAGTTTAGAAGTGCATCCCTGTCGTCAGGTGTATGCCCGCCCTCTATCAAACCAAGGTTTTAGAGGGCGAGGACTGGTCAATGATGAAGCATGACACCAGGTGGTGTGTGAGACCAGTCCGTTACTTTTTGTGAGATGCCTTCACTTACAAATACATCCCAAACCTCGTAGTGGCAATTCAGTTAGGAGCAGCTTTTTGTGGTTAGAATGACAAAAACAGACCAACGAACAAAGAGGGCTAGCTGACGGTCCCTAGACAGAAGTATTTTAAGCATATCATTTTATTAAAATCAAACGGTCTTGGCAAATGCCAGGCCTAAAATCATTAGTCCTGTGGTGTGCAAGCCATTACACCGCCACATGCGGGATTCTAGCACCAAAAATCACTAACGAAGTAGGCAGGTGTGCAAATACAAGACGCCAGGCCAACACAGGCCAAAGTCTAAGCAGCAGGAACCATCATGGTCACAGGCATGAACGCTCCACAAAGCAAGGACAAGGGCAATCATATACCAGGACCTGGCAACCAAGAACCACTGAGTGTGTTGAGTGAGCAGAGAAATGACAGAGCTTGAAACTACCCGGAGGAAGGAGCACCGGATTTTCCCTCCTTAAGGGGTTGAACCCGTTTTGATGGTTCAGCAACAGCAACTACTTTTTGGTGAATTCTCGTTTTTATGCCTCAAAATTTACCATGGTGCCATTCTCACCTGTTACAGTTTTATGTGTCTCCATATAAACAGTTTATTACTTCTGTTCAGAACACTGAACGTGGAAAAGCCTAAAACCGGTGGGATAAGTTTAGTGTGAGCTGTTGGCAGAGAGAGAAGTTCGATATTCACCTGTGAGCAGAGGAAATGCCTGGATGACTGCTGGTCGGCAGCACAAGATGCTATATGTTCACAAGTAGGAAGGGTGAAAAGCTGGGTGTCTCTCTTGTGGGCAGGGTGGCAAGCTACACGTACACTAGAGGGTAGCAAGCGAAGTGGGCAGTGTGAGAAATCAGGCACACAGTCATGAGCAGTCTGAAGCTGGATGCCCACTAGTGGGCAGTGCAAGAAGCTCGACCTGCACTGCTGAGAAGTGTGAGAAGATTCAGTAATGCTGGTGAGCAGCGGCAAAAGCTTAATCCGAGGGCCCACCATGAGAACTTGATGAGCACAAGAGGGTAACATAAGAAACTTCCTCAGTGATTTTAATGTGGCACCTTTCACTAACAGCAAACGCAAGCCTTAAATCCACCCATTTGTCTGGACACTACTCTGTATGTAAGGTGAGCTACAGAATAAACTCACAGGTGATTGAGCAATCAACACAGGTACAGAAAGTATGACATAAAACACAGGGGTGCAGAGCTGACTAACGCTGAGCCATAAGGGGGAAACAAGACTGAGCAGGCAAGTGAGCCTGTCTCTGCCTGGCATGAGCTGTGTGCAAATGCCCACGGGCACGGGATATGAAACACCGTGTAGTGAAACCCAAGGTTTCTCCAGACAAAACATGGGCGATTGTCCACCGACCCCCCCACCCCTCCACCCCCCCCCTCCGACCCCCATAGTAAAGCCAGCAGGGCATGCACCCACCCCAACCTACCCGATCCTGTAGAGCGTTTCTGGAGGCATAGGTTTCACCACGCCGATGCTGTGAAACAACGGGAGGGAGGTGGTAACAAAGGGGATAATTAACAGCAGGGGAAGGAACGGCCGCATCAGCCTTAATGTAATACTGCTACCTACTAAAGGCCGGGCAACCCAGGTAAAGCATAGCCAGAGGCTAAAGGGGCAGGTGGTAGCCCTGGGCTGGGCGATGACTACAGCTATATGCATTCAGTAACAAGCACTTTGGGGCTGAGATTGATGCCAGTATTGGCGGGTGTGCGCTGCTATACTGTGTCGAGTGGGGGATTCCCACAATGCTGAAAAACTGGCACAGTGGTCCTTTCCATGCAGGTCTGGGGTCGCTGGTGTAGGGAATGCTCGTAGGGCCGGCATGGGGCTGTGTGCCACGCTAAAGCTGCCTGCAATCGCTCAACGCTACCTTTTTTAGGTGTCTTTAGCGGGCCTGCTGCTGCCACTTCTCCGCTGGAACTCAGCCTCACGCAGTGGTGCTGAGCGATACCCCCACCCTCCTCTTCCTTGCCAGGCCTCTCACACGTTTGGCGATCTTATGCAGGCCGCTCTGCTATGCTTCTATCTTTCCGGCCGGTGTAGTCTTGTAGCTGGCACCAGGGTCGAATTGCTGGGTGTTACGCTCGGTGGCAGGAGCAACACCTCGTCCCCCTAGTAATCGCCTTCCGTGTCTCCTGCACTGCACTTCTCTATGGGCTCACTCTGTGCCTGGCGGGCAGCCGGTCGCTTTGTGTGACCGCCGGCGAGGGCATCCCGGCCTTGGCTGCGCTCCCACTTCAGGCAAATGACTCCAGCTGCAGGCTGCAACTCCCCGCCATCAAGACCTAGGCCTGATGCCTACAGGCCACCGGTCCGCAGCTACAGTACGGTGGCGGGGGGCAAGGGAAGGAATGCTCACCCACTGTCCCCCGGCTCTTCCTCAGCTTGCAATCCAGCCGGCAAGGAGGACGCCCCCGCCTCAACGTCCACACTGCTCAAGGGTTCCACAGATGGACGCCACTCCCCGCAGCGGCTACGGCAATCAGGAGCTACCGCAGGCTCCTCCTGCCGCCATTTTCTCTCGGCCCGCACCTTCAAGCTTCCGCTGCTCAGCTCTTGTATGATACACACATTTTTACTGATCATACAATGTGTATATGGACGTACACAGAGCATGAGCTAAGACATTCTGTTAACGGAAAAAGTGTACATGTTCGGTGTGACCGTTGAAGAAACCCAGGTTCTTCATACCACCACCACCACGAACGCTGCTGCACTCGCAGGCCCTGCCCACAGCCAGGCGGACTCTGCCTGATTTCCGGGTCGCCGCGGGTAGCGCGGCGGCTCAGCTCATCCCAGGTGTTCTCCGCGGTGGCCTCACACAGGGGCACGAACCGGCGGGGTGGGCTCCCGCTTCGGTTTTTAAAAGTATAAATAGGCAGGTTGGGCACCCGCCTATTAAATAAGCCAAAAACGCGGCTCTTTGTGGGGAGACTGGATGTATTTTCTCTCGATGCGAGGCACAAGATGGCTGCCAACAGTTCCTGGTTGGAACTGTTGGCAGCCAATTAGAGCCAAGCTCGTGCTCGGGGTTAGGCTCCGCCCACATATATAAAGGTTTTTTTCCTTTAATATCTCAAAAACTACTGATCGGATTTACACCATTTAAAAAAAGGATGCTTTCTGAAGCAAGCACTACCTTTTTACCAAATTTGGTGTAATTCCGTTCAGCAGTTCCAGCTGTAGCCGTGTCTAAAGTTTCCTATGGGAAATGCATTTTTTTACCACTTTTTTTTAATTTCTCAGGAATTACTGAACGGATTTACACCATTTAACAAAAAGGTCTCTTTCTGAACCAAGGGCTACCTTTTTGCCAAATTTGGTGTAATTCCGTTCAGCAGTTCGGGCTGTAGCCGTGTCTAAAGTTTCCTACGGAAAATAACATGGAGAAAACACGTTTTGGGACCCCCCTTTTTTCTCGGCCCCCGCTTGCCGAATCACCCCGAAACTTTCAAGACAGGAGTTGACCGGAGCGGGCTACGAGTTTTGAAAATTTTGCAAAGATTCGTCAACCGGCGCCAAAGACATTGAGAAAACAAAAACGAGTTTCCTATGGAAACTAGGTCCTAACTATAACTATCTACTGGCGACCGCCAGTAGGTAATATATATATATATATATATATATATATATATATATATATATATATATATATATATATATATATATATTATCTACTGGCGGTCGCCAGTAGATAGTTATAGTTACAACCTATTATCCATAGGAAATCCGCGACATTCTATTTGAAATAACTCTCTTGCCGGTTGACGTATCTTCGCGAAATTTTCAAACTTCGTGGGGCGCTCCGGTCCGCTCCTACCCTGAAAGTCTCGGGGGATATGTCAAGTGGGGGCCGAGAAAAAAGGGGGTCCCAAAACGCGTTTTCCCCATGCATTTTCCCATAGGAAACTTTAGACACGGCTACAACTCGAACTGCTGAACGGAATTACACCAAATTTGGCAAAGAGGTAGTTCTTGGTTCAGAAAGAACCCTTTTGTTAAATGGTGTAAATCCGTTCAGTAGTTGCTGAGAAAATGAAAAGTAAAAAGTTAGTGATATATAGGGATGAGTAGGGTCCGCGTGCACCCTCCCGATCACGAGCTGCATGTTAATTGGCTGTCAGCTGGCTGTCAACATTCCGATTCAGGAAATGTTGGCAGCCATTTTGTCCCTCGGTAGAACCGAGGGACAGAAACAAGTGCGCAAAGCGCACAAAGGGGCAGGGTAGAAACACCCTGACCCCCTAGGTTTGCTCAGGGGGTCCCACAAGGACCCCTGGGCAAAAATAAATAATTTTTTTTTAAATCGGCAGGATGCGCTCAGGGTGCGCGAATCCTGCCGGAAAAAATAGAAGCGCGGTCTCCCGCGCTTCGATGTTAATTGGCCCCGGGTGGCCCAAGTCCCGGGGGCATGGTGGGGGATAATTTAATGTGTGGGGGCCTCAAGGGCCCCCAAGCCTCGGGGACCGCCACCCCCGGGGCTTTTTGAAAAATGGTGCGGGAGGGCTCTGAGCCCTCCCGCAGCCCCGGGGACCACCACCTCCCGGGGCTTTTTTTAATAATTATTAAACCTGTGTGGGGGGCTCCAGCCCCCACACGCCCGAGGACCACCACCTCCCGGGGCACTAAACATTTTAATATGGGGGTCCGTTACGGACCCCAGAACCCGGGGACCACCACCTCCCGGGGCTGTGTACTGAATGGGAGGGGGCCGCGCGGCCCCCTCCTGGAGCCCTTGATGGCCCTGGGGACCACCACCCCCAGGGCCGGCTCCTGCAGTGTCCCGGGGTGCCTACCCCCGGGACACTGTAGTTTGCTATGGCAGGACGGAGCCTCGCGGCTCCCATCCTGCCATAGCAACTGCTTTGGATATTGGAAGAGAGAGCAGGGAAACCTGCTCTCTCTTCCAATATCCAAAGCGACTGCTTTTCCACATGGGGAGCAGCATGTCAGCTGCTCCCCATGTGGAACAGCAATGCCGGCTCCCAAGGGACGTGGGAGCCGGAAGGGACTGTGGGGGATTGGGGACCCCCCACAGTCCCCAACGGAGAGGGCCAGCCCCGGGGCAAGTAGTGGCTCGGCAGGGGGCCACGCGGCCCCCCTCCCCAAAAAAGAGAAAATAAAAAAAAATAAAAAAATGGAAAAGGCCGGCCCCGGGAGATGGGGTCCCCGGGGCCTTAAAATGGCCAGAGGAGGGGGGCCACGCTGCCCCCTCAAAAAAATAAATATAGAGGCCATGCCCCGGGGGATGGGGTCCCCGGGGCCAATACAGGCCCAGGGAAGGGGGCCACGCGGCCCCCTTCCCGTTTTTTTTTAAGGTAATTTAAAAAGGGGTAAGGCCCTGGGGATGGGGTTTCCAGGGCCCAAAAAAGAGAAAAAGGAAGGGGGCCACACAGCCCCCCTTCAGAGGAGAAAAAAAAAAACGATCGGGCCCGCAGGCCCCGCCGCCTTCCTTTACCACTCTGCAAACGCGCCCCTGGCGCGTTTGCAGAGGGGGAACGAATTCCCCTTGAATACTGGGGGTCCCTGAGGCCAACTAGCCCACCAGGTACCTCCAGTATGCGCCAGGGGCTGCCTTGCAGAGAGGTGTACAGAGGCCACGCCCTTTTTACACCTCTCTGCAACGCAGCTCTGTGGCGCTTTGGAGGTATATGGTGGGCTAGTTGGACTCCGGGGACCCTCAGGATTCAAGGGGACTTAATCCCCAACTTAAAACGCGCCACGGGGCGCGTTTGCACAGTGGTGAAGGGAGGGGCGGGGCTTCAGGTGACATGTGTGCAAACAGGCCCCGTGGCGCGTTTTAAGATGGGGAATTAAATCCCTTCAATCCTGAGGGTCCCTGGGGCCAACTAGCCCAACAGGTACATCCAGAATGTGCCACAGAGCTGCGTTGCAGAGAGCTGTAAAAGGGGTGTGGCCTCTCTACACGTCTCTGCAACGCAGCCCCTGGCGCATATTGGAGGTTCCTGGTGGTCTAGTTGGCCCCTAGGGACCCTCAGGATTCAAGGGGACTTAATCCCCCAACTTAAACGCGCCACGGGGCGCGTTTTCAAAGATGTCACCTCAGGCCCCGCCCCTCCCTTCACCATTGTGCAAATATTCCTCTAAAATCAGCCGAAATAGGAATTCCGATTTACTCACCTGTTATCAGGAGAGACCTCAGTGCTGCATCTTTCAGCCCAGTACTGGTCCTGAAAAGTAATTTTAACCGTACTTACCGGTAACTTGAATTTCCTTCATAGGCTAACATTGACTGGTTTCACTTGGAAATTCTTCTAAGTGTGGAGTTTTGGAACTTTAAAATATTCCTCTAAAATCAGCCGAAATACGAATTCCGATTTACTCACCTGTTATCAGGAGAGACCTCAGTGCTGCATCTTTCAGCCCAGTACTGGTCCTGAAAAGTAATTTTAACCGTACTTACCGGTAACTTGAATTTCCTTCATAGGCTAACATTGACTGGTTTCACTTGGAAATTCTTCTAAGTGTGGAGTTTTGGAACTTTAAAATATTCCTCTAAAATCAGCCGAAATACGAATTCCGATTTACTCACCTGTTATCAGGAGAGACCTCAGTGCTGCATCTTTCAGCCCAGTACTGATCCTGAAAAGTAATTTTAACCGTACTTACCGGTAACTTGAATTTCCTTCATAGGCTAACATTGACTGGTTTCACTTGGAAATTCTTCTAAGTGTGGAGTTTTGGAACTTTAAAATATTCCTCTAAAATCAGCCGAAATACGAATTCCGATTTACTCACCTGTTATCAGGAGAGACCTCAGTGCTGCATCTTTAAGCCCAGTACTGATCCTGAAAAGTAATTTTAACCATACTTACCGGTAACTTGAATTTCCTTCATAGGCTAACATTGACTGGTTTCACTTGGAAATTCTTCTAAGTGTGGAGTTTTGGAACTTTAAAATATTCCTCTAAAATCAGCCGAAATACGAATTCCGATTTACTCACCTGTTATCAGGAGAGACCTCAGTGCTGCATCTTTCAGCCCAGTACTGATCCTGAAAAGTAATTTTAACCGTACTTACCGGTAACTTGAATTTCCTTCATAGGCTAACATTGACTGGTTTCACTTGGAAATTCTTCTAAGTGTTGATTTTTGAAACATACAAATATTCCTCTAAAATCAGCCGAAATCCGAATTCTGATTTACTCACCTGTTATCAGGAGAGACCTCAGTGCTGCATCTTTCAGCCCAGTACTGGTCCTGAAAAGTAATTTTAACCGTACTTACCAGTAACTTGAATTTCCTTCCATAGGCTAACATTGACTGGTTTCACTTGGAAATTCTTCTAAGTGTGGAGTTTTGGAACTTTAAAATATTCCTCTAAAATCAGCTGAAATACGAATTCCGATTTACTCACCTGTTATCAGGAGAGACCTCAGTGCTGCATGTTTCAGCCCAGTACTGATCCTCAAAAGTAATTTTAACCGTACTTACCGGTAACTTGAATTTCCTTCATAGGCTAACATTGACTGGTTTTCAGCAGAAAAGTTTCAAAGTGTTGATTTTCACAAACTACAAATATTCCTTAAAAATCGACAGTATGACTTAAACGCATTCTTTCAACTGTTTACAGGAGATGCACCAGTGCTGGATCCAGGATCCAACACTGAGTAAGAAAAAGTAACGATAACAGTTTTTACCTGCTAAGTGAATTTCCTTCCATAGGATAACATAGGTGATTCTATGAGAAAAAGTTTCAGTGTCAACTTTTAAAATACAATAATATTCCTTAAAAATCACGACTGTAACCAAAACGCTTTTACTCAACTGTTTACAGGAGATGTCCCAGGACTGAATCTAGGATCCAGTCCTGTGGTTAGAAAAGTAATCCATAAAGTAACTAATTGCATTTAACTAGAAATTCACATTGAGCTGAATGTTGCATTGTGTTTGAAAATGTGTTGCCCATTGCAACAACTGTAACTACTGTACTTAAAAGTCTATTGCCTATCTGCAAAGTATTTAAACTAAAGTAATTCATTAAGAGAAAGTATTTTTTGTAATGTAATGTATAATGTAATTACAATGTAATTTAAATAATAAAATATGTAAAAAAAAATTGTTTCTAAAAATGTAGTAAATCAGTATTTTAAAAATTTATATAACAATTAATACATTTAAAAATTGTCATTTACAAAACCTTTGAAATTCACTGAAAAAACCGTAGGTTTCAGACATGTTATAGTTACAAATTAGCATTTAAAAAACCTTTGAAATTCACTGAAAAAACCATAGGTTTCAGGGACGTTATAGTTACAAATTAGCATTTAAAAAACCTTTGAAATTCACTGACTCTAGCGGCCACGTGACACCCTCCCCTTGGCCAGGTTTTAGTGCATAGACAAACAAGTTTCAAAGATAAGCAGAACCAAAGTGCATTACGTTCCATCCAAATTGAGCCAACCAAAAAGGGACAAATTTAATACAATAAAAATAAAAAGATATATATATATATATTCACTGAAAAAACCATAGGTTTTAGGGACAGTTATAGTTAGTTGGACATTGCACTCGTACAAAACCCGTGAAATTCCCCCGTTATAGTTAGTCCAGCTAACTATAACTCGCGCCCCCGCAATGCACTGCTGATGACGTCACATATTACATCACTCATGACATGGTCAGTGACATCACTGATGACATCACTGATGACATCTCAAATGACATCACTGATGACATCACTGATGACATCATCCATGTGATAATTTCATGCATCTTCTCACACCCTAATATAACCTTTGATACACCCACTCTAAAGTACAGACTGCCATTCGCAAAACCATAGACACTCCAACACCAATAACTACATACCCACTCACTGATTCTTAGGTCTACGCACACATCCACTCACTCACCCGAACAGTCACTCATATTTACGGTCACTCAGTACAGGACTATCATATGCACTCATACTCCTATATAGACACTCAAACACCGCCACTGATCCATAGAGGTACTCACACACCTAGTCAGTCATGCAAATAATTAAACACACTACCATTTACTCACCTATACAGTTATACACACACCAGCTCACTTACTCATACAAATACTAGCACATTCTTACGCTCTTATACAATCACTGATACAAGCACACACTCATCCATACAGCCACTATCACAATCAGTCACTCTTGCTTATAGCTATTTATATACTCCAACACACATATATACTGCCTTTCACATATGTAGTTACTCACACATGTACCACTGGGACATACATTCACTCACTAACACACTCTTACACACACTTACCCACCCATACAGTCTATCACAGATGCACTCTTGAAACCATCCACCCAGTGAATCACCCACTCACACATCTATGCACAGAGTCGCACACACCCCTCCCACACAAACACTCAGGCACCCATACAGATACTCACACAAGCATTCAATAACTCATATAGACACTCATGTAGCTATTCTCAAACACATGCAGCCACTTACACAGCAACAGACAGACGGATACAGACATTCACCCAGTTTAGTCACTAACCCATGCATTCAGTAAGATACGTTAAATCACTCACTTATACAGTCAGTCACGCACCTACTAAATCATCCATACAGACACTTACACACCCACTCATTCTTCAATACGTCTTTTCCTATATATATAAAAAAATGTAAACTTTACAGAAACACACAGTCACTGGATGATGTCATCAGTGATGTCATCAGTGATGTCATTTGAGATGTCATCAGTGATGTCATCAGTGATGTCACTGACCATGTCATGAGTGATGTAATATGTGACGTCATCAGCAGTGCATTGCGGGGGCGCGAGTTATAGTTAGCTGGACTAACTATAACGGGGGAATTTCACGGGTTTTGTACGAGTGCAATGTCCAACTAACTATAACTGTCCCTAAAACCTATGGTTTTTTCAGTGAATATATATATATATATATTATCTACTGGCGGTCGCCAGTAGATAGTTATAGTTAGGATAATATATATATATATATATATATATATATATATATATATATATATTACCTACTGGCGGTCGCCAGTAGGTAGTTATAGTTAGAACCTAGTTTCCATAGGAAAAGCATTTTTTGATTTGCTAATAACTTTGGCGTCGTTTGACGAATCTTCCTATAATTCTCCAAAATAAAAGTCTATCCAAGTCAGCTCCTATCCTGAAAGTTTGGCGGTGATTCGTCAAGCGGGGGCTGAGAAAAAAGGGGGGTCCCAAAACTCGTTTTCTCCATGTTAATTGCCATAGGAAATTTTGCGACGAGCTACAGCAAAAACTGCTGAACGGAATTACCCCAAATTTGGCAGTAAGGTAGAGCTTGGTTCAGAAAGTGACCTTTTTTTTAAAAGGTGTAAATCCGTTCAGTAGTTTTTGAGAAATTCAAAAAATAAGAGTCAAAAAATCAATTTCCCATAGGAAACTTTGTGCAGGGCTACAGCCGAAACTACTGAACGGAATTACTCCAAATTTGGTAGAAAGGTAGTGTTTGGGTCAGAAAGCGACCTATTTTAAAAATGGTGTAAATCCGTTCAGTAGTTGCTGAGAAATTAGAAAAATAAAAGTTTCGATATCTGGGCAGAGCCTAAGTCGCGTGCGCGACCTTCACTGTGATTGGCTGCTAGCACTCCAAACCAGGAAGTGTTGGCAGCCATCTTGTGGCTCGGTAGAAGCGAGTCACCCGAAAATGGAGAAATAAAGTATAAAACAAGAGAAGGGGGCAGGGTAGAAAAACCCTGACCCACTAGGTCTGCTCAGGGGGTCCCAGGAGGACCCCCATGGCCCAAAAAATCATTAAAAAAAAAAAATCGGCAAAAATTTGCGCTGGGGTCGCGGGTTCTCGTGTTTTATTTTAATGAGGCCCTTGGGTGGGCTAGGTTGCGGGGGTATTTCTTAAAAAATAATAGGAGGGGCTCGCTGGGGTGGCGGGGGGCCGCTGGGGTACGCGCAGCCCCGGGGCTTCACTTATGTTGGGAGGGGGTTGCACGGCCCCCCTTCTGGAGCCTTGTATGTGCTTGTAACTTTGGCATCGTTTGACGAATCTTTATGAAATTATCCAAAAAGTTTCTCTTTTTGGATTAGCTCTTATATTGAAAGTTTGGGGGTGAATGGTGTAGGAGGGGCTGAGAAAAAAGAGGGTCCTAAAACGTGTTTTCTCCATGGAATTTCCATACGAAACTTTACAGAAGACTACAGGTGAAACTGCTGAACGGAATTACGCCAAATTTGGCAGGGAGAAAGGTGATGGTCCAGAAAGCACGCTTTTGTTTAAATGGTGTAAATCCGTTCAGTAGTTTTTGAGAAATATCAAATTTTACAGATATTGATATTTGAGAATTCTGACATGTGATTGGCTGAGGGGTTACAAGCAGCAGCTTGCGGCTTATTGGCTGTGAATGGTTGAAACCAGGAAGTGTTGGCAGCCATTTTGTGATTTACTCCGTCAGCTCGCATCTCTCCGTGTAGAAGCCATCGGGTTCGTAGTTTTACCTGTACGAGGCAACACTGGCATCTGTGTCTGTGTGAGATATTCCTTTCAGGCTGCCTCTCCTCATATCACCAGGTCGCGGCTATGTCTTTAGAAGCCCGTCTGTTGGCTCGGAGCTCTGTGAGTCAGTCTGTTGCCACGACCCCGTACACTACCCAAAGACTACCGAAACACCACTGCACTGTCGTAAACTCAAAAACACTACCCCAGCAGGATCCCCTACACTACCCAAACACCAGTGCACTACCCTAAACCCTAAATCTACCCCCAGCATGACCCCCTACACTACCCAAACACCACTGTACTACCCTAAAGCATAAAACAGTAGCAGTCCGTCGGCTTGCAGCTGTGCGTCTGCGAGCCGTTGTGTCCCTAGCTGTACATGTCTGAGTGAGTCCGTTAGGTGATAGGTGTGTGTCTGCTAGCAGGGCCGTTGGCCCGTTGGTGTCCCTTTGCGAGTTAGACCGGAGCTCTCCTCTGCGAGCCAGCATGCTGGTGTGCGTTTGCGAGCCGACGGCCCGTAGCTCACACTGTGCGAGCCGAGCCGACGGCCCGTAGCTCTCCCTGTGCGAGCTGAGCCCACGGGCCGCAGGTGTCCCTCTGCGAGGCTGCTCGACGGCCCGCAGGTCTCCCTGTGCTAGCCGGATTGCAGCTGTCACTCTGCGAACCGATATTGGGATATAAGGCGGCTCTAAAAAGAGCCCTTGTGTTTATTAGTTGGAGCTACATATAAGTGCGGATGCACAGCTTCAGGTTATTCAGAAAAACTCTATTTCCCTGATCTGTGAAGTGTACTCCATCACTTCTGTAGATATCAGCCATATGAAAACGTATGTTATTGTTGTAGATCGACCCCATTCTATGGTCTCTGAGGTATGCAGACACAGCTTTGTTGACATTCTTCCTAGATTTTTCAATCTGAGGACTAAATTGGTTTGACCATTTCCACTTCTGTCTTTGACATATATTGGAATATACAAGATAGGTGTCCTTCATTAGCATTTCCAAACCTACCGCAGTCAATGTGCCTAGGTCGTTTCCACCACAGTGCACAATCATGAGGTCAGGGTGTTGGAGATGCAAACAGGTTTTAACCAAAGGCAACAATTGGTGCCACTTCAATCCTCTTAGTCCAAACCATTTAATGTCCACATTTTGTAAACCTAGGTCTAAATCAATATGTCTCTGTTCTGCATACCTCTTGCACCAGAAAACATAGCTATGTCCTACGATCCACACTAGCATTTTGATGGTATGGCTGGGAAGTATGGATAGATGTCTGTAGCTCATGCAGTCCGTTCGTAGAATAAGAGATATGTTTAAAGATGGGGAACTACTTTTTTTTGCCATACAAAACGATACCTGATTGGGAGATGAAAAGCATTGTTTTTAAAAGTAGGGTGCACATTCGTTTGGTGGAAAAGCATCTTTGTGATTGGTTAAGAAAAAGCAGTTTAAACGTGGAGTACATATCATAGGATAAAATTTGGTCAACTCAACCACACCTGCTACTTGTATTTGGAAGGCACTGTTCGAACTTAAAACAATTGTGAACTTTTAACCTGCACGTGCCGTTAAATGTTCGAGAAAATGTTGCAGAAAAATATCGTTAGGTTTAAAAAAATTGATGAACTTTTAACCTGCACTTGTTGTAGAATGTTCTAGAAAGTGTGTTGATAGAATACGTTGCACTTCTGACTTCTATGTGTCCTTGAATATTAAAAAAACAGTTTATATGGAAAATTCAAAAATAACCATTAGAGAGAAGTTTTGCAATCTAAAAGAATCAAGGAACTATTCTAATTTGTTCATTACATGTATTTATGTGTGGAGCAACACAATTACAGACACAACAGCACCAGGAAGAGGAAGAAGCAGGGAGTGGGGGGACGGGGGAAGATGGCCACAATGGTACACATGCACAATTAAGTACAGCACAACTACAGACAAACCATGAAATTGGCATTTAAAAAAACCTTTGAAATTCACTGAAAAAACCATAGGTTTCAGGCACGTTATAGTTAGAAATTAGCATTTCAAAAACCTTAGAAATTCACTGAAAAAACCATAGGTTTCAGGGACGTTATAGTTAGTTGGACATTTCACTCATACAAAACCATAGAAATTCCACCGTTATAGTTAGTTCAGCTAACTCGCGCCCCTGCAATGCACTGCTGATGACGTCACATATTACATCATTCATGACATGGTCAGTGACATCACTGATGACATCACTGATGACATCTCAAATGACATCACTGATGACATCATCCATGTGACAATCTGATGTACCTCGTAACACACTAATATAACCTTTGATACACTCACTGTAAAATACAGACTACCATTTTCGATACCATTGACACACTAATACCAGTTACTACATACCCACTCAGTGATTCCTAGGTCTACACACACATCTACCCATTCACCCATACAATCAGTCATACATGCAGTCACTGATCAATAGAACACTTTCAAATGCACTCATACACCTATATAGACATTGACACACCAGCACTCATCCGAGTCAGTTATGTACTCATCCTAGTCACTCATGCAAAGAATCAATCACAGTTCCATTTACTCACCTACACAGTTATACACACACCACCTCATTTATTCATACAGATAGTAACGCATACTTAGTGTCTTATATAATCACTAATACAAGTATACACTCATACATACAGCCACTCTCACAATCACTGACTCTCACGTATAGTCATTTCTATACACCAACTCTCACATACACTGCCTTTTATATATGTACTTAGTTGGACATGTGCACTGAGACATCGATTCACTCACCAAGACGCCATACACACACTTACCCACCCATACAACTGTTTCCACATGCACTCTTAAACTCATACACCCTGTCAATCAACCACTCACACATCTATGCACAGAGTCACACACACCCCCACCCAACCACACACACTCAGTCTCCTATACAAATACGCAGGCAACTAATCAATAACCCATATAGACATTGATGTAGCTACTGACCAACCGATGCAGCAGCTTACACAACAACAGACAGAGTGATACAGACATTCACACACTTTAGACACTAACCCATGTATTCAGTAAGATACATTTAATCATTCACTTAAAGAGTCAGTCACACACCTACTAAATCCTCCATCCAGACACTTATACATCCATTCATTCTTCAATACAGCTTGGTATATATATAATACATGTTTAAATTTTAAAGAAAGCTACATTCACTGGATGATGTCATCAGTGATGTCATCAGTGATGTCATTTGAGATGTCATCAGTGATGTCATCAGTGATGTCACTGAGCATGTCATGAATGATGTAATATGTGACGTCATCAGCAGTGCATTGCTGGAAGCGCGAGTTATAGCTAGCTGAACTAACTATAACGGTGGAATTTCTATGGTTTTGTATGAGTGAAATGTCCAACTAACTATAACGTCCCTGAAACCTATGTTTTTTTCAGTGAATTTCTAAGGTTTTTGAAATGCTAATTTCTAACTATAACGTGCCTGATACCTATGGTTTTTTCAGTGAATATATATATATTTCAAAACAACTCCAATGGGATAAACCAGAGACAGCACTCCACTCGGTGCGGCAGAATCATTTATTCAAAATGCTCACATATCGCAGACAACCACATCTACGCATTTCGGCTCTCACTGGGCCTTGTTCAGGACATTCTATATGCATATAAATAAAGGGATTGAACTTACACTACTCTTGCAGGATTCTTCCTGAGTCAGCCTGAAGATGTAGTCTTCCTCGAGACTCCAGCTGGTGAGTCCCTAATATCAGAGATCTGTTGGAGTTAATATAAGCTTTTGGGAGTCAGTATTTACCCAATATCTTCAAACAGAACACTATTGATCCAGCATTTTGATCATGAAATTTTGGGTCCAAGTGGCACTGTGGAGTTACCTCCTTCACTGGATCATTAACCACCACTTACTTACTTGCTACCTTGGTTCTCCGATGGACCTTTTTTGTCTCACTGAGTGGAGAAAAGATCAGCATATCTTGTCCGACCAATATCAATCAATAGTGCAACCACCTTTGCTACACAATGAGGACCAGGGATCAGTAGCCAAGTTAAAAGGTGTTTATTACAAATTAGTAATCAAATTCAGGTATTTCAGTCTTAAGAGCAAACTATATAAATATAATATAGCAACAGGGAGGCCAAGCTCCGATGAAATTTAGGCGGACAGGACTTAAAAATACAAGGAATTCTGTGGAAGAAATTCAAAACAACAACATAAGTACTTGATGCTCTGAATACAGTCTAAATTGGTGCTTTCTAGGCATTCATAATCTAAATCTTTCAGACACAGATTCAGGCACATAAATACTCAAAGTTCAGAAATAAGATAACTCTGTAGAAAACGATAGGTATAAGGCAAAAGAGTGCGAGTAATATTAGCAATAGCATTGCAGAAGCTCAGTCAAGAGTCTTCATTAGGTCAAGAAATAAGTGTCAGTCTAATCCACATTTGAGGAAATTATTAACAGGACATGGGAGAGGGTCTCTAAAATTCCATTGTAAGGGCAATGGGAGTTTGGGGCATGGTTCGAGTAGGAGTTCAAGAAAAACTCTGCATAGAACATGGTGAAAGGGGCTCAGTAAGGAAAGTTCAGCATGTAGTTGGCAAGAAAGTCCAAAGTCGTCTGCATTCTAGTCAAGGGCAAATAGAGTCTATCGGCAACTCCCTTTTTGGTTGCATCATTAATAGATGTCCATTGTATTTGTTTCAACATCGGTATGGATTCACATGGTACACATGCTGCAACAGTCCAGTCAAATCCCACACATTACTTCGGAATCCAATCTTTGTCACACACTAGGCTTCAGTACATTGTCCAACCACAGGTTTCACATGTGCTCGTCATTGGATTCCTTTCCCAGACATGTGTCTATTGCTGATTCCAGAACTGAATCTATTCTAAACTAGCAAGGCATGAGAATACCTACAAAGAGAGCAAGTCAGCAAAAATTTAGGAGCACAGTAGTTTCTCACGGGACAAGGATTCAGGCCTTTTGAGTGAAATTGCTAACTTAAGACATTAAGTTAATAATGCAAATTTAATAGGTGTGTCCACATTTAAAGCTATACATACATAACGTTTCTTTAGTACTTTTAGTTCATATTGCATAGGTCACGCAATGAGCAATGATACTTCACAACAGCAAGAATCCCTAGGATCTACATTGAAAGTACATACATGTAACATTAATGCATACATTAAGTAACCATTAATGTAGGATCATTTAAAGCTAAGAACAACATTTCTGGTAGTTGCGTAGGCAATGTTGCACACATTTATGAATCGTGTGAAATCCTTCAGCAATGATAAAAAAAGGATGTTTCAAAGAACACTTCTACATTGCAAAAGTTTTCATCTTTCACTATAGCAAGCATTATAACTACAAATCCCTTTAGTTGTAACGAAACATATTCCATATTGTTATTGTGTGTCAGTCACTTAATCAATCTACATCGGATAAATGTTTACTAAATCATTTCATTAAAAGAATCTCTTGTTAAGGTAAACAGTTCTAGATTAAACATCAAATGTTTCCTTCAGCATTAGTAAAACATTCTATGTGAGTACTATAAATGTTGTGGCAAAAACTCTCTGCATCTATAGTGTCAGGTGTAACGTGTGCAAGTATCATTGAGACACGTAAGACTCATGTGCAAGGTGTATATTAATTTTGTGTGTCAGGCACCAGTTATATTTAGGTACTGTGACATACAAAGGGTAGGCAGTTTTGCGCTGCACCAATCCCCCCCGCTGACAGCAAATCAAGCCATCACATCAATCTCTTATCAGATGTAAAAATTACAGCTTTGTTGCTGTCATTATTTTCCTTCTGGAATCCTTCCGACATTTTGGGCATGATTACGATGTTGGGCAGATTTGCGTCTGCCTGACACCGTCTCAGTCCTGGGACCGACCGACCTCCGGTCTGCGGTCCCAACCAGCTAATTACAATGTGACTGAACACTGTTCGGTCACATGCTCCCATTTCTCAATAGGAGCTCATGTTACAGCCGTAAACCAGCCATAACACAAGGTCCCATTGAGAAATGGGAGGTGTTCTTCATCCCTGCACACCGTGGCATGCTCCTCAATGTGCCTGCCACAAGGTGAAGGGATCAACCCTCAGCCCCCAACAGGAGGTCGCACATACAAGGGGGCCCTGCTGGGGGTCCCCAAACATGCTTTTCGACATGGTTTCCATGTCGGGCAGGCCGGCGTGGAAACCATGTCGGAAACCGTGCATTGTAATCCCAAGGGCGGAAAGGCCTGCCCTTTAGGATTCCGAGCCGGCTCCGACTGGCAGATGGGCTCCATGATCCTGTCAGAAGCCAGCCGGAATAACCGGCCGGTTTACTTTCTGACCATCAGCATTATAATGCGGCGGTTGTAAAGTAAACCGAGCGGCCGATTACGATGCAGCCCAGACGGCTCTGACCATCAGTCGGAGCCTTTACGGGCCGCATCGTAATCGGCCCCTTTATGTCATCATAAATTTTACTCTGTCTCTCATCTAGTTCTACATCTGCTCTTTTCCTTTTCACTCCCTTTCTTACTTGTGCATGCCTGTACACTTTAACAATTACGAATAACAATAATATACAAAAAGCAATAATCACCAAGGGTCTGAAGATGCTTCCAATTATTTGGCTCCGTAGATTACCATACCATATGCCTTTAGCAGAAAATCCATTCCCAATTGCTTCCCAAGCACCTGTTGCTATCAACCCTTTCAGATCTTTCTTCAAGTCAGCAATGTTGCTAGTATGTTTCTCAGATCTTTACTCTCATCTGGGATATAAGTACAACATTGTTGAACTTTTAACATCTGGTAGACTCCGCTCTCCTTCGTGAGAAGGATGTCTAGAGCAAGTCTATTGTGCAAAACCATTGATCTGATGGCAACCATTTCTGTGTCAGTAGCCAGGAATCCTCCAGCTGTACTAGTAGTTAACTCATCAACTACAGTAGAACGTTTTCTAATCCTGTGTGAGTTAAGTATCACTCCTACAGTTGGAATAAAGGCACCAAAAATATCACCTACTATTTCACTACCACTAGCTCTCCTCTTGGTTTTCACACATTTTCCCCTTGTCAAAACCTCAATTTGATCCACTCTCTTCCCTTGCCCAGGGTGGAACTTTCAAATGATAAGTAGCTTTAGCCAAGAGATCTCTTCTTATATCCTAGCAATCCCTGGCATCCATAGTGTCAAAGTATTCGTATAGCAGCTTTGTATATACATTCAGTAAGTAATCTCCTCTAGAAGCATCTGTGTTAGGCCTTTCTCATCTAGTGCAGGTAAACTATTACTAGTAGGGTTTGGCTTCTGGGGTGTGTGGGTAGACTTAAGCTCTTCATCATGTAAAGGGTGTAGCTAACTCAAAATTATAAGCAAAATAACTAATACTATAGTTGCAACAGCAAATTCTCCTGCACATAAAAATTTGCATCTAAGGGATTTTGCGTTAGGCTCAATGAGTTCACTAGAGACAGGCAGTTAGCTTTAGAAGATGAAGCACCATTATTTTTAACAGTTAGTTCTCACTTGCACGAGCAGCAAAGCACAGATCAAATGCCTTTTCCAAAGTCAAATGCAACTTAGTAGATGCTCAGTTCAAATTCACTGATGACTATTTGCAGAACCAGCTGAGTCAGTCGGTCTAGTGGCAATGCAATTTCAAATCTCAGTTCAGGCACAAAGTTCAGTTCAAGGAGGTTCAAGTGGATGTTGATTGTTAAAGCAAAAGGTGTGAAACGCTCTCTTCCAATCATTGGCTGCCAAGTAAGTCTATTCAGGTGAGTAATACCTCTGGCAGGATACTCTTGCTATCTTTGATTTTTGTACTGTTGGCCCTCCATCCTCGCTATCATTCTGGCCAAATTCATTGGCATCATCTGGGATAGTGTGGGGCACCTGCACTTCAGTTAGACAGCATCTTCCTCTTTCCTGTCTTCAAGGGCCATGAGTCTCCAGGTACAATTTGCATTACTATTGCACCAAGCCCTTTGCCAGGGTCAGATCCTTGCATAGTCAACTTTACTGAATTAGACCCTTCTGTACCGACAGCAGTTGACTCTCTTGGACCTTTCTCAGGCCAAATGAGTGCTGTCCCAGCAGCTTGCTGATTCCCAACAGTTTAACCAGCCAACTCCCTCTGTCTCACTGTAACCACTGGTACATCAGGACAGGTGTTGTTATATCATCAAGGGAACACGGGATTCTGTGAGTATGGATGGCATGTACCCAGTTCGGAAGACCTCCATACTTCACAGCAGTATTAGTTATAGAAATCACCTGGTATGGCTCACGCCAAAGAGGCTCCAAGCACAACTTGCAAATGTTCTTCTTCACCATAACCTAGTTGCCAGGACTGAGGTTATGGCACTGCTCCTGATGAGGCGGGCAGTAGCCTCTTCAACCTGGTGAGACACAGAATGCACCACAGCAGCCAGTCCTTTAAGTAATCAAGAATCATGTCATCAGTAATGTTCACAAGCACATTCACAAGCACAGATTGTTGTCTCATTGCCCTTCCCATGATGATTTTATCAGCCGAATATCCTGTCCTCATGTCTGGAGTGCTTTGCAGACTGATCAACACAAGTAGCACATCAAGCCACTTCAGGGATGTGGAAGCACACACTTTTGAAAATCTGGATTTCAATGTGCCATTTACTTGCTCCACAATGCCAGAAGCCTTCGGTCTGTAATTGCAATGTAGTCTCTGCTCAACTTGTCATGCTGCACATAACATCTTCAGGGCCTCACTGTTAAAATGAATTACTTGGTCTGACTTTAGGCAAGTGAGGAAACCATAATGTGGTATCTCTCTCAGCAAGACTTTGGCCACTGTGAGACTGTCATTCATCCGAGTTGGTTAAGCTTCCACCCACCGTGAAAAGATACAGACAATCACTAGAACATACCTCAATCCATTATAGACGGGCATCTCTTTAAAATCCATTGCATTCTGTTGAAGGGACCTCCTGATCTCCCTGTGTGACTCATTGTTACTGGTGTTTTCCTACCTGCATTTTGTTTTTGACACACCACACATCTGTGACACAAGCTTTCAGCCATCAACCTGAATCTTGGATTGAACCATGTTTGTTTAAAAAGGCACACCATTGTGTCTCTTCCCACGTGTGCGGGACCATGGTAATGCCTTGATGTAGGTGGTAACAAGCTGTCTGGTAACACTGGTCTCCCATCTGTCAAAACCCACACTTCATCCTCATCACTTTTAACACAACCTGCTCTGATCTAACTGAGCTGTTCTACTTCTGGTACTTCTTCCTGCAATCTCAGACAACAACAGATTGCAATTTGTGACATCTGAACCTTCATTGATGTGGTCCCCATTAAAGATGCAAGAACTTATTGCGCAGTACCGGGTAGTCTCATCTCCATATTTGTTGCCCACTGTCACATAGACTGTACCTTATCTATGGGTGGCACACTTCACCATTGCAATTTTGGTAGGCAATTGTAGGGAGTGGAGATGATTTTGAACGCTCTCTCCATTTCCAAGAATACTGTACTCCCTTGAAATCTCATGGCAATCCTACCTACTATATATACACAATTCAACACCACCCCCAAGCAGGATATTCCTCTGATGGGCCAGCACTCTTACCCGTTCTAATAGATTGGGTTTTTGCGTGGCCTAATGTAAAATAAACTACAGGCAAGCTCCCACTTCTTTCATTCATGCCAGGTGGAACAAACACATGAAGTATAAAATGAATGCCAGGGAAAGAGAATATGTATTCCTACTTTTTAGGTTGAGCCTTGATAGCACTTGCACTGTCTGGAGACCTGTTGTATACACTTCGTGGGCTTACATCATTCTCATTGCTTTATATTTGTTACTTTGGTTGTCCTTCCAAAATGCTCGCTTGCTATTAGTAAATGCTTCCTCTTTGTCCCTCCTTTTTGTTTCCTCCCACAGAGCAGGGACCAAGTACTGTGTCTTTATGCTTTGGTTGTGTATCTGTTTGTTTATTGGACTATTTCTTTCTTTTATTCCTGTTCGTGTTACTGTTTGTCTGTGTTCAGCTTCAGCACCCGTAGCTTCCTGCATTTTAATGCTGCATTTGATCCTCCCACATCCTCCCATGTTGCAGCATGCCCGCCCTCAACTAACCCCACATCCCTGTTTCTTTGAAATGCTGTTCTGCCAGATTTCTTATGAGCGCATGAGGCATTACATCCCCTCCCACTCCCTCTTGCTCAGCATGGCAGCAGCTCTGGGAGGCCGCACGCCTGTCTTATTTTCTGAATGAGCCCACTTGGTATTGTAGGCACAGGGAGATTATGTGATTTGCTTAAAATCACAGGATGTTGAAACCGATGCTGAGACTCAAACCTGGTTCCCCAGCACCATAGTCGGCAGGTCTACCGCTAGAGCACATCCTCTCTACAGGAAAAATTGCTCAATTAACAATGCAAAATTATGTATGCATACTAACTGTATTTGGAAACAGTCATCTGAACACAATTTGAGCTGAGCACCCTTCACTATGGCCACAACCGGTTTGACTGTATTTCTATGTTTATAGCTGCATACTTTCTCTTTTTAGGCTAAGTGTCTGGCCCCTTTCTCCTGCATTTTCTGTTGGCTATGAAGCCCCTTGAACTGGAAATGATTGGTGGGTCCTGCATGAACCCACCTTCCCCCTAAGAGCATGTGTTGCCCTGGCAACTGGACGTGTTACACTGGTGCAAGCTGTGCTGTGGCTTCTGCAAAGAGCAGGTGGCTGCGCCGGGACATGGTAAGTATACTCTACTGATTGTATCGTTTGACTTCACCTACTATTTCCTCGGGCCTAGGAATGATGATTCTGTGGCTTGCGCCCTGCCTCTGTCCCACATAATTACTTTGCAATCTGAATGTCATCCAGTTTTACCATACTACGTTTGAGCTCAATTGGGACTTTTGCATGCCTTTGCTATCGGATATGGATGTGGGAGGTCTGTCACCTGGTTTTCCTTGCCCATGTGCTTCTTTCTTCCCCCAACTCTTTTGCAGGCTCCCTTGTGGAGTCACCACCACCCCCTGCTGCTCTTTCCATCTTGCCCACACCAAACCCCTGCTCCATTGTTTTTATCCATTCCCTTTGTTTATTTTTGCAGTTTTATATAGCTGGAACTCGACCCAAAAGCATTTTACATGAGCACCAGTTAAAATAAACAAGGTTACATTCATATTTTTTAGGTACAGGGAGATTAAGTGATTTGCCACGAATCACAGGATGTTGAGGCAACGTTGAGACTCGAACCTGGTTCCCCAGTTCCAAAGTCGTCAGCTCTGACCATTATGACACATCCTCTCCTATTCAGGAAACTTTGGCAAATTTTTGATCAGATCACAAAATAGTAGCGATCCCAAGACAAGGGGCATTCACGCCCAGCACTTGTGCATACCTCTTAATAACTATATGGTACTTGATTCTGCACTTATACCTATGTAACACAGATATTACCGTGGCATAACGCCCTTGGGGAATTCATGCACTAGCTTGTTTAGATTTAATCCAGTGCCAACTGATGACATTTTGTATTATTTTCCTACAAATAATACCAAGTTTCTTTGGTATATGTTTATAAAGATTTTGAAGCAGAAGCCACACAAAGTCACAAAACATGAAACATAATGCCCTTTCTGGACCCCAGCCCTGTCTATAACCCTGCCTTCCTGATAAGTCAATTCCTACTCCCTTTTAATCAAAACTTTAGGGTAATCCTATTTCCTTTCCCGAACTCTTTTAAAGGGAAGTGTTTAAGCTGCCTCCAATTGAAGCCTTACACAATTATTCACATCAAGGACAGTTTGACCAGCAGAAACATAACGTTTCATTTATGCTCTGTCAGGCTCTATAAGGAGTCCTCACACTTGTCTTTTTCCAATAGCCTTAGTATTTGGAGTTATAAATCAGCAGTCCAAACACTCATCTCCACATCGCGTTATCTTCATTTTAACCTATCAGTATCAGCAGGCTATGGATAATAATTAATACATTTTTAGAATCTCCCTTTTTCCACCATGATGTTTTCACATTTGTTTGTGTGTGCTTGGTGGGGTCAAGGTAAAATGCAATTATACTTCTAAGTTTGTTTGCCACCTTGAGCACCCTATTAGATTAGAATGTCAATGAAATGGCTTTTATATACAAATATACAGGAGTCCATATAACCTTAAATTCTATTTTGTATTAAAGGCCTGTACTTTTCAATATTAAGGCCCATATGTGTGAATTGTGCAATTTCCTATTAGGAAATCTCAATTTTATGATTTCCTAAACACGATTTCCTTATAGCGATTGCGACTCCGTAGAAAATTGCAATTATTGTAATTTGCAATTTAAAATTGTGATTTCTGGGGCGCTAGAGGGTGCACAAGCAAGATGGCCACACCTACGTGAGGCTCTTGCTGCTCGGGGACCCTACTCATCTTTATCCTCCTCGTATGCCGAGAAATCGTCCCAAAACAGCGCCGAAAGCGGATCGGATGATCACTGACACGTTTTGCTGCAGGTGACACCCTTGATATCGGTCTAGACACCGAGATATCCTCCCTCAACCTCGGCGCTGCTACGACCCCAAGATGGCGGCTGCACACATCAACTAACGACCCGCACCGATCCAACGGGGCCCATGATCTCTGTGGCAGGAGGACAGAGACTGCACTGACGCGAAGCGGAGGATCCAGCGGTAATCGCTGAAGGAGGCGCCCTTGCCCCAGCCGAAGGGTGTGGCCCGCTGGCCCCTGCGGAACCCAGCTCGCCACACTGAGGGAGCATAGAAAAATGCCATCCCGCCTCAGCCGTTGATCCGGCGGAGCGTCTGCGCCCACTGCCGCTGATTCAGACTGTCATCGCCCCAGCCCGACATCAACTTCGAGATCGCTGTGGGCGGAGCAGAGCACACGCGGTGAGTGGGGGTCGCTCCGCAACACCGCACTGCAGGAGGGGGCGGCAGCGTTCACCTGCCCCCTCTCACCCCTGCGACCTAGGACTGATCCGCTTGAACTCAGCTGGGAGCGCCCAACTCCTCAACTATTGCTGGCGGCTTGGAGCCGGCCGGGGCCTGCGGGCGTTGCTACGGACTGCGAGTGGTTCTGCGGTGGATGGCCCCCCCGCTCCAACCTCCTGTGTGCGGCCTGGGGCTCCCAGCTGTGGAACGGAAGACAGCCTCGGGCGTCCTGAGGAGCCCTGTCGACCACCGTGCTCCCTGGGGCTTGCACCCTGAACCTTCGGGACCCGCCTTGCACGATACAACAGTGGCAAACAGCCATCCCACATTACAAACTGCCTGGAACTCTCCTACTTGCGAGGGCAGGCCACCACATCGCTACTGCCACCCTCTCTGCAACCATCTCCTGCTGTGCCTGTGGCCGCTGCACGCCCCAAGGCTCCTTCATTGGAAATTGCATCTGCACACAAACGGAGCACTGCGATCATCAAGGCCAGACAAGCTTGAACCCCCCTCTTGACAGTCACCACTGGCACCACCTGTTACCTCTCACTACTAGACTGTAATCACTTCTAACACGCATCAAGACACACCAGGCCATAAGCCCTCCTACCAGCGGCAAGGCCTAAGCTCCCACCTAACTCCTAAGGAACTGGTCGACATACACCTGCGAAAACCCCGCAAAATCAGCGCCCTCACCCTCGCAATAGCCCCGCGAAGATGGAACCACGCTCTTGTACCCCTGTCACTAATCCTTGTCCTCTAATTGTTTCGCCGTATCAAGGAGAGATACCCGACGCACAGAGAGCATCATGGGGAAAACAGACAGGAGGCAAACAAAAATACAGTTCGGAGCTCGTAAATCATCCAGAACACAACCTGAGGCTGAAGGTGACGTGACGGAGGCTCCCACCACTGGAGCGCCCACATCAACGGAAGATTTGAAGGACCTCCTCCTCACCATGAAATCCAGCCTGACCTCCATAGAAGCCAAGATGGACTCCATGTGCATGCGCCTCGATAGTGTCACACACAAGATCGACCAGCACGAGGAGCGCATTAAAGACACTGAGCAGCGCATCTTGGAACTAGAAGACACCTCCAATGAAAGCAAGGAGAAACTACTGAATATGGAATAAGTCCTGAAAATCATAGCCGCCAAGAATGAAGACTTGGAATCTAGATCGCGAAGAAACAACCTACGCATTCTTGGCGTGCCCAAGTCCACCAATACGGGCAAAATGGAGGAGTATGTTGAGCGCCTATTCACCACGCTGTTTGGCAAAGAAGCGTTTTCTGCGATGCTGATAGTGGAATGGGCCCATATGTCACTAGCCACCCGACCTCCTACAGGAGCCCCCCCAAGGCCAGTAATAGCGAGGATACTTAACTATCGTGACCGCGACGCCGCTCTACGACTGGCAAGAGAGAAGCAGACACTATCATTCGAGGGCACAGCAATCTCCATATACCCAGATTTCACCATGGCCATCCAGGAGGCTCACAGAAAGTTTCTCCCTGTCAAGAAGACACTCCAACAAGCGAACATAGCGTATGCCATGTTGTTTCCGGCGCGCTTAAAAGTCACCTACCACAACAAGCAACATTTTTTCAATAATCCTCAACACGTCAACAATTTCTTAAAATCCTTACCCAAGACACCCTCCGGCCAAACGTCACCCAGAAACTCACACTTCACCGCTGCCGACCTCTCAAACATAGAATGATTGGCGCATCAAGACAGGACCGCCTGCGGACCGCGGTAACCGCTTGGAAGCAGACGTTGTGGGCCCCATGCACTATGTGCCGAGCCCACACAGCAACTGATAAACTGTAACTACCTGCTGCACCAAGACGGACAGACATATGGCACAATCCTAAGCCAAAGCAACAGAACATTTAGGCATATGAGACAATATACCTGTCCCTGAGCACCCTCGTACCATCAAGGAGGCTTTGTGTTGCCCTTTAGCCTTCACCCAATTGGAAATCCCTAAATTGATCTGTTATTCTGACGTTACAGATGTTATCACTTGTTCCCCTGTTGGGAGCATCGTTACGGGGATGATGGGGCGGGGCGGGAGGGCCATACACCACGGCAGAATTGGGATGCTGATGTGGGTGGGGGGAGGGGGTTTTTATTCAAGAACCACTGCACGACAAGACCATGACGATAAGCCACACTGATATAACTCGACCGCATGGCACGACTATGACATTCATTGCCCAGAACAAACCACACCACCGTGATAAACCAGCCTAACCCCCCTAGCTACAACCTCCTGACATGGAATGTGCGCAGCCTAGGTAACCCCTGGAAACGACGACATATTTTGGTATACCTAGACAGGCACAATATACAATGCGCCATGCTGCAAGAGACACACCTCGGCCCTGTAGCCTCACCCTCATTTGCATCCCGATGGGCAACTCACCGCTGCTTCTCTTCATATTCCACATATGCAAGAGGAACCACAATACTGGTCAAACGTACTCTCCCATACACCGCTATAGGCTCATACTCCGATCCAACAGGACGCTACTGTATCCTTTGGGGATGAATAGCCTCCCAATATATTACATTCATCAGCTGTTATGGTCCCAATATTGACAACCCCGAATTCTTTCACATCCTGTGGGGGAAAATCTTGGATATTGGCTCAGTGCATGTGATCTGGGGAGGCGACTTCAACGTTACACTGTATCCAACTATGTATCGTTCGCACCCACAACTGCATCACTATTCCAACACCCAACGCTACCTGAAAGACATCATAGTGGACCACGGGTTGATCGACGCTTGGCGTAGTCTCCACCCCAACGACAGAGAAGGTACCTGTTACTCCACAGTACACTCCTCATGGTCACGCACTGATGGGTGGCTTTTATCCAGGGGTCTGGCATCCTGGCTAACCCACGCTACACACTTGCTGCGCACCTACTCAGACCACTCGCCCGTCCTGATGACTCTCACTCCCCCTAATGTAGATTCGCCATACAGATCCTGGCGCCTACCCACACATGCACTGTTAGATCCCGTCTTCAAGACAGACCTAGAACAGGAGATAGAAGAATTCTTTCCCCGAAACACACAGTCAGTGACACAATATGCCAAGGTATGGGAGGCATTCAAAGGCACCATCCGTGGGATATGCATTGCCAAGAGCGGTGGGATATTAAAAGATATCCACGCCACTCTTCGCAATCTGGAAAAAGACCTCAAGCTCCTAGATGCCCAGATGCAGGAGACACCCTCCCCAAACCTGCAGGTGAAACTGAGAGAGACAGTGACAGAGTATCAGGAGACCGCGGAGAGAGAGTGCAAATTTAGGGAGAAATATTATCAGGCCCAGCAATATGGTGAGGGAGAAATACCGGCGAAAGCACTTGTAGCGATAACTCGGCCGCCTAGGTTTTCCAATGCAATACTTGAAATACTTGATGACGAGGGCCACACATGCAGAGACACCCCAGAAATCTTAGCTATATTTCATAAATTCTACAGTACATTGTACAAATCCCACAGAACACAACCGGTTGATTTTACCCCCTTCTTCGAGGACACTGCAATTGGATGGCTGGGCGATGCCCAACATGAGTTTCTCTTAGCAGACTTTGAGGACGATGAGATAAAAGCTGCAATCATGCAGCTACAATCGGGCCGAGCCCCCGGCCCTGACGGCCTCACTGCCGAATTTTATAAAACATTTAGCTCTGCCCTCATCCCAGTTCTCCGTCAGGTCTACGAGGAAGCTAGGGAGACAGGGACTCTTCCCCAGACAATGCGCGAGGCGCTTATTATCTCCCTCCAAAAACCTGGCAAACGAGCAGACCAGTGAGAATCGTACAGGCCGCTCTCCCTCATTAATGTCGGTGCGAAAATCCTGGCCAAGATAATAGCAAACCGCATCAGCCCCCTCATGACTGCCCTGGTGCTGCCGGACCAGTCAGGCTTTGTCCCCGGCAGGGCGACGTCACACAATCTCCGAACCTTATTTGCCGTCCTACAGGACATTGACCCTGAAGCAAACGCGGTGGCCGCGGTGGACGCGACCAAAGCTTTTGATTCCCTGGAATGGGATTACCTGGCCTTTGTACTGCGATGGATGGGCTTCCCCATACACTTCCTGACTTGAATCCAACTGCTATATACTAATTTACAGGCTAGCATCCTGATAAACGCCATCCGCTCTCCAGCCTTCAACATTGCTAGGGGAACGAGGCAGGGGTTCCCACTGCTGCCGCTCCTCTTTGCCCTTGCAATAGAGCCACTAGCATCTAAATTGCGCCAGCACCATCGAGAGAACGCCCTCATTTATCCCGAGTGGCAACTTTTAATTTCACTGTATGCGGACGATCTCACCCTCTATCTCCGCAACCCGGAAGATAGCCTAAACCCGATACTACGGGTACTCATAGATTTTGGGAGGCTATCTGGAATCAAGATAAACTGGAGCAAATCTCAAATATTCCCTCTCACTCCCGCAACTCCGAAATTCGAACCAGATTACCCCCTCGCTAGGTGTGCCGATACAATAACATATCTAGGCATTGTGGTAACAAGGGACAGGGGGGATTTACTGAGAGCCAACTATGGGAGAGCACTGGATCTCTTGACCGATAAGATCACCAGATGGATAGCTATGCCAATTTCATTGGCAGGGAGGACATCGTTAATTAAAATGGTAATCCTCCCCAAGCTACTATACTTATTTATTAACATTCCATATGCCCCCAGTAGACACTTTTTTAAAACCCTGAAATCCCAACTCATCCGCCTTACCTGGGGGGGGAAACAACCAAGACTAAAATGGAACACCCTCGCCCGTCCATTCGCTGCCGGAGGATTTGAGATACCTGACATGAAATTATATTTTAGCTGCGCACAGGCCCACTACGCAGCGTACTGGATGGACCCACCGCCCTACATGCCCCACCTAGTGGTGGAACATGGGTACATGGCCCCAACCCCCTACTCGGCCTATCTCAGCTCGCCCACCACCCATAAGCGCACGGCCCTGACCACAGTCGAATGCACAAACAACGCTTGGGGGACTTGGCCCGCCGTCTCAAACTTGACTTATTATATTCCACCCTGCTGCCTCTTCAGGGGAGATTAGATCTTCCCATTACACAGGAAGTAGGTTGCTGACAAATTCTACGGAAATTCTCGACTTTAACCTGGGGAGACCTATACAAGAACGGGAAATTCCGCGCCCGAGAGGACTTTTTCGGAGGTAGCCCACCCACAGCTCTCGAACTCTTCCTGTATGTCAGACTGCGTCAGGACGTCAAGTCCCTTACCCCAGACTTACCACATGAACCTCACACCATGGGCCCATTACACAAACTCCTCCAGAAAGCCACTTCCACACATATGGTATCTCTGTTATATCAGACCACCCAAATAGACAGCCCACATGAAGCCCCTGCCGCGCGAGCGCACTGGGAGGAGGACTTAGACCTCCCTTTAACAGATGAACAATGGATTTATTGCTGTCAACAGACGGGCAAAGTATCGGCCAGCAGCAGACTGCGAATTATCCACTACAAATATTTGCATCGTCTATATTATATGCCTGCAAAACTTGTGCGCTTCCACTTAAGGGATACCGACCACTGCGATAGATGTGGTAGGGAGGGAGCTGACTTTTGCCATTTGGCCTGGGACTGCGCCCCTGTCCGAAGATACTCGGCGGAGGTACTAGAGGCGCTTGATCAGATGACCGGGCTACACATACCTGAAACCCCAATAATTACACTGCTAGGTTACACTAAAGACCATGATGTCCGTTTCAGAAGGTACATATCATTGGCGCTTTTGCTGGCCAAACGCAGGGTGGCGTGCAGATGGGGGAGAGGGAGAGCATCCAAATTTAAAGAGTGGTTACACGATCTTATATTTTGTCAATAACACTTACATACATATGCCGAGTTGTTGCCAACATCCTCCCACCCAAGAGACATTTGGGACCCCCTAAATATGTACCTACATGCGCAATCAAACACTGATGACACCGGGTTGAGTGGGACGGGGAATGACTGATTACAGAATCCTGAGAAGGGCGCACAAAGGCCAGATGGATCCCGGGGTTATTGGCAGCACAAACTTGTAACAGCTCGCTGCGGCTGGGCACTACAGACTGTAAGCGCAAACATCATGTCATTAGTTATGTCGAAATTTGCAAATGTGGCAATGGTAAAATTTGAAATGTCGTGTGACTTGAGCTCATACGTTTTATGTTTTTTCTACTGTAACATCAAAAACTAATAAAACAGATTAATAAAAAAAAAGAAATTGTGATTTCTTCAGGTTTGCTATTCAGGAATCGCAAATGTGCTTGCACCAGAAGGTTTTTCTTGTGCACCGCGGTAGACAGACTGTTCATGCCCATGGTACTGAGAACGTACTGTGGTGAACAGTTCATGGAACGTAGTTCATCAGTAATGCAGAGACTGGGTTCATGCTCCTCTCGAGAGAACTTGGTATCTTGGGCTGCCAAGCAAAGACATAATTTTTCTCAAGAAAATTTGAAACACAGTGGTAAGATTACAGCTTGAATTGAGATGGGATCATGCTATCCTGGTTTGTGCTCCTTCTACTTGTTCCAATTGAAATAGACAATGATCTTTACGTTCCCTGTCTTGTTTGAAGGTAGCCATCTTAGATTTAGCAAGCTTTTGAAACCCTGGCTATTCAGAGCTGCAGGATATGTTCCCTCCACTGTTATTTTTCAAACTTCAGCATCACCAGTACACCTACAGTCGTGAAAGAGGTCTCAATCAAAAGTTTAAAAATTAGACCAAACATAATACACCAAACAGTGGGATTCTTGCACCCCCCCTATACGCAAAGCAAGAAGGCTTACTAAGAAAGGGCCTGAGAATGGCACACAACTCCCAAGGGAATAGTGAAGTTCAAGGTGCCCTGGGCCGTATGTTTCACAGTAAGCACTCCAGATATCGAAGTCATGACTACGTCAATCTTAGACTTTCAGATATCAGATTCCACATGAAGACCAATCCTCAGAACAAAAAAAACAAAAACGTCGTTTCGATTTCTGCTTATGATCGAAGAGGAATCTAGCAGTAGAACCTTCTACTTCAAAAACAGTAAACCACTGAAAATTATAAACAACGTCGGCTATACCTAACAGCAGGAATGCACCTTTTGCTTAGTCTTATTACTAAAAAATGACTCACCGTGTGAGCGGTGAGTCATTTATGATCGAGTAGCTATAGAGTGACTTAATATTTGTAAATTTAAAGTCTTATGTGATCGTTTATTTTCTAGACAGAACTCGCCTCGTACTGTGCATACTGCAACCAGGGAGTCGACTGCAAATTTGAGAGTCACTATTGGTCACCGCTGTCGAGTTAGACACTCCCCCCAGAAAGGATACTACGCCATAAGCCGACACAATTACAATGTGGAACTTGGGGCACATGCATCAACGAAAATACCGAACGCAACCGGTATTTTTGCATTTGAGATGCATGAATCCAAATGCAAATTCGCAATTTAAGTAATCGCAAAATTTGCGATTACTTAAATTACGAATGCATTTAGGGAATCGCAAATTGCGATTCCCTAAATGCAATGCATGATGCAATTCCAAATTGCGAATTCGCAATTAGGGATCGCAAATTACCATCAATTTGAACTTGATGGTAATTTGCAAAAACTTTGAAAAATGCACTAAAGTGCATTTTTCAAAGTTTCATGTTACACACACACATGCCCTTGGGGCATGTATGTGCGAAACATGTGGTAGCATCTCAATTTCAGGGGTGCAACAGGGTGTCCTTTTGGCACCCTTGAAATTTCATGCGCAATTTGCGAGTACCTATTTGGTACTCGCAAATTGCGCATGCAATTCCCATTCATTGCTATGGGCCTCTAAGCCCATAGGAATGAATGGGTCGCTATTCCTTAATTGGGACTCGCAATTTGCGAGTCGTAATTAAGGAATATGTAGGAATCGCAATTTTTTTTGCAATTCCTACATGCATAGGGATTTGCGAGTCCTAAATAGCGATTTCTTAAAAATCGCTATTTAGGATTCGCAAATCCTGATTTTGATGCATGTGGCCCTTGGTTCCTAGATTCCTCTGCTCAATGCCACTCTCTTTTTTTCTTTACATAATTGTCTGAAGTGCCGCTTTTCACCCTAGAAGCTTTAACTGTTGTAAGCGTGCACATCTGGCTTTTTAACATTACGCCTTAATGTAGGCTGCATTTCATTAAGCCACCCTCTATTGAATTTTACTTGTGTTACCAACATGTCTGTAATTAGGATATTAAATGCAGCTGGTTTAAAAATTTCTTTGTACTGAATGTCACTTCGCATTGAATTAAACATCTCTTCATTATGAGTTAGCATAATAAACGTTGACTCATTCACGGTTTGACACTCATGTGTACAGTGTTATATTTTCTTGCTGTAGTTCAGTATGTTAAATTTGGTTTCTTTTTATGATTATCAGTACATTCATTTTTCTCCAATATGTCCAAGCATCAAATCTGCAGTAAGGTGTAAATCATGAAATAATGATATTACCTACATGTATGCTCGCAGATGAATAATTAACGAAGATAGTTCCACACCCCAGGCGTTTCACTGCAGGGCCCTAAGAGCAACACAGTAGCAAATATGATTCCATACACCACTAGTTAAGCAACGGACCAAGTCTGAGATGACTAATTCGTTTATAGGGGTCGGTAATTGAAAAGCAATTCCCAATATCTTATCACTGGCTAGAGTTGCAGGGAGAGCAACATCAGCCAAAATGTTTCTTGGTGGGTATGACACAACCACTAATAACAGACTTTAGCAAATCCACCTTTTTTGCATGCTCATCCCAGATTTGTAATCTTTCCTGTACCCTGCTTTGCTGGCTTTAGACCTCTATGCACTTTACCACTGTTACTCAGGAGAAAAGGGCCTGTTTTCTGCCTTTAAATATGGTTACATTGGCTTATTCCTGATTAGCACATTTAACATGTCTATATGTCCCTAGAATATGGTGTTGCGAATTCGACCAGGGCCTAGAAGTTAAATGTCACTTGTGAAGTGCAGCACGAATCATGCCAGCCGCTACAGTGGCTGTGCAAACATGGCTTCAGGCCTACCCTGTGTATCATGACTGCTGCAGTGTAAAACCTGCAGAGTGACCTGTCGAAAAACCCCTTTTGTCAGGTAGACTGTCACTTTTAAATATTAGTAAGTCACACCTATATAGGCCATGTAGCCCACAAGCCAGTGTGGTTGGTATTTAAAAGTGGGACATGTAGAAAAGTAATGTTACTATGTCCCTACAGTGAAAAGGCCTAAAAAGCTATTCTCACTGTGGCAGGTCAGCTGTCCTATGCAGAGAACCAGTGTATTAAATAAAATAATAATGCCGCATCTCAAGAATGGTACCAGCTAGAAAAGTAGGGAAACCACTATTGGTAACAGTTATTTAAACTCCAAATCAATGGTGAAGTCGGATATTTAATAAATATTAAAGCAAAGTAACTTTTAGAAAGTTACCTTTACCCTGCCTGAAGCTCCTGGAGGCTAATCTGCAAAAACTCTCCAGCAACTCCCAGCCAGTGCTTCGCTTTAAGGAGCTGTGAATGAGATGTGAAATTCCTTCCAGGAGCTACTTAATAGGTTAGCTTAGTTGGCAGGTTGACCAGAATGGTTAGGGATGACTCCTTTGAGCTCTGCAGAATAATTAGTGTGGTACTATGGGCATACACTTGGCAACAGTGTCAAGTCCTGCCTGACAGGTGACTGCAGCATATGTAAACGTTTGGGGCACTTGAAAGTGAGCAAACAGGACGCCAGGACTACTGTGCCCTGGCTCTCTGTGGATGCAGGGCCTGCTTCAAACTGGATTTTAGTGTTAGACGTGAGAGCACACTAGTGATTTCCCTATGACACTTTCCCAGCCCTCAGACCCCAATTTTAGTGTGGCCGAACACTTTCGCCATCTCGAAAAAGGCCTTTTGGGCCTGTTTAGTAAAGCAAACAAGGACTACTGGAAAAGTGGGTAAGATTGCCCTCTGGAACTTCTACATCATTGTTTAAGGAGTGCCCACGAGTCACCCCTATCCACCAGCTGGTGCCAGGCATAAATGTGGCACCCCAAGGTGCCATCCTCAGATCACTTTCTGGGCCTGCAGAAGAGCAGAAGAGGACTGGACTTGCTGTCTGTGACCTTCAAGAAGCCCTGAAGTGCTGGACTTGCTCCCTCCCCATGTACCCAGGACAAATAAGTGAACTGAATCAATTTACTGACCTTCTGTGAGCTACTGTGATACAACCAAGCGGCCTTTTTCCAGTATCCAGCTGACCAAAGGCAACTGGACCTGAACTAAACTTTGCAGGTGGCATCTGCCTGACACTCTACATGTCTTCTCCTGAGATTCTGTGAGCATTAGAAGTTTGCTTGAGCACCAGAAGAAAGTCAGGAAATGTTTTCCAAGTTTTTGACTTCAAGACTTTCCACCAGGACCAAACCTCTTGTTGTATCCAACTAGGGCCCCATCGCAGTTGCTGTAAATTTGGGAGCCTTAGAAGTGTACTTCAGTAGTTGTAGGGGGCAACAAAAGAAAGTTTAAACATTTTAAAAAGCTTTTTGACTTCCAGACTTTTCAGCAGGACCAATTCACTTTTACATCTGACCAGGGATCCATTGTGGTCAACACAAATTGTGCCTAGGTCCTTGTCTACCACGTACATAAACTATAATTCGTGCTTTGTGCTTTCTGGCACTGTATCTACCTTAGCAAAAGTAGCAAATAATGGACGGAATGCTGAACAATGCAAACATTCACCCCCAGTCACAAAGATCTGGGTTTAATCCATCGTTCTTGTGCTCACCATGCCACCCCAGTTTGGACTCAACCATATGCAAATCAGGCTTGACCCTGTTCCTCACGAGAACAGTCCAGCTGGAACTGCCAAGCCAGGCCCTCCCTGGACCGGAAACGAGCATCCTGGGACCGGTTTCGGAGCATCAACCCTTATCAGCCAGGCTAGCTTGAATCCAGTGGTGCAGTGAGCACGCTCTGATACCTCCGGGTCTAGCCAGCGCTATATAAAACTCTGAAAATAAATAAATACGTCTGGGCATACCCTTCCCATTTAGGGCAACAAAAGCAAAAGTAACAAATGATGGACGGAATGCTTAACATTGCAAAAATTCACCCCCAGTCACAAAGATCTGGAATTAATCCATCGTTCTTTTGCTCAGCACGCCACTCCAGTTTGGACCCAACCATTTGCAAATCAGTCTTGGCCCTGTTCCTCATGGGCACAGTCCTGCCCGAACTGCCAAGCCAGGTCCTCCATGGACTGGAAACAAGCATCCTGGGACCGGTTTCGGAGTATCATCCCTCATCAGCCAGGCTAGCTTGAATCCAGTGGCGCAGTGAGCACGGGACCCACGTCTGGGCACACCCTTCCCACTTAGGGCTACAAAAGCAATAGTAACAAATGATGGACGGAATGCTTAACAATGCAAAAATTCACACCCAGTCACAAAGATCTGGGTTTAATCCATCGTTCTTTTGCTCAGCACGCCACCCCAGTTTGGGCCCAACCATTTGCAAATCAGTCTAGGCCCTGTTCCTCATGGGAACAGTCCTGCCCGAACTGCCAAGCCAGGTCCTCCATGGACCAGAAACAAGCATCCTGGGACCGGTTTCAGGGCATCACTCTCATCAACAAGGCTAGCTTCAATCCAGTGGTGCAGTGAGCATGGGACCCACGTATGGGCATACTGGGCAGATACTTTGTGCAGCATTCTGTCCATCAATTGTTCTTTTTGCATTAGTCACCCTGAGCGGGACGAGTATGCCTAGATTTGGGTCCCATGCTCCCCATGCCACTGGAGTCAAGCTAGCCTGGCTGATGAGGAGTGATGCCCCGAAACCAGTCCCAGGATGCTTGCTTCGAGTCCAGGGAGTACTTGGCCTGGCAGTTCGGGCTGCACTGTTCCCATGGGGAACAGGGTCCAGACGGACCAGGTGGCTATCCTGTATCATGTAGCCCTGAGGGGAAGACCATCATGGCTGCATCACCCGTAAACCAAGGCTTCGACATGGTGAAAGGTCTCGGTCTGTAGATTGTGCACTAAAACTAAAAAAAGGACTACTAAAATAAAGGTCTAGTATGAATAGAGGAGCAAACCTCGACCTACGTGGTGGCCGTCTTGGAATGACTTTTTCCACTCATTCCGCCCACTGAATGTTATGATGGCTGGATTTGTTTCAGGGATCCTTTTAATATACATTCGCCCTTGACAAAGCTGGGGTGACAGGTTTCTTCCCTTGCCATCGCTGTTCTCCTCGGTTTACGCTCACCATGGCGGCCAACACCAGCATCCCGAGTGAAGGATCGCTCTCTAAAATGGGCCTCAGTGCCTTTAAGATCACTTATCCACCTAACCTCACTAAGAACGCATCAAAAAAACTCAAACACAACTTAATTAAAAAAAACCCGGAAACACTTATATCAGATACATATTTCAGTATGTACAATGGCAACACCATGTCCGACTTAATCTTCTTCACGAACAAGAGAGCCCAATGGAGGAAAACTCTCATATCATTTTTCCAGTGCAAACAGATAAGGAAAACACCCCATGGATTTAGTCTTTCTATTACTTCCTCTCCTATCCACAAAATAGAGCTCACCATTACCATCTATAACAATGGGATCGTTCTCATTCAAGCTTCTAATCGAAACCTAGAGCAGTTCGACAAACTCTTTTTGAAGATCAAAAGCTCAGTAGCAAACAACTCAACCTCAGGGCGACTAGATACAACACTAACCACCTCAAGTTCACTCCAAATTATTGCTCCCATTCGCCCCATAGATTTACATCCCTCCTCTCTCACCACCCTTCCATTGCCCCTGCCGGATGCTGAACTGTTCGGATTACATATTTCGCGACCATTAACCCTATCACCACTTCCAACCCCCTTATCAATACTCCCTGGAACACCTCTAACACTAAGTGACCAACCCCCTCCTCGGGAATCTCCCATTATCGTCTCTGACCCCTCTAACGCACATCGGCACCCTACCCCCTCGGCAGTTCTCCACACTCAATCAACCTCCTGGTCTATGCATCCTGAAACACCGCTCATATTCAGGGACCTACCTTCTCCCAGGGCATCCCCCATTACCACCCCGGACCCCTCTAACACACTTAGTCATCCTCCCCCCTCTCCAGATCTACACACTGAATTTCCTTCCCTCGCCCAACACCCAGACATGTTGGCACGCTTGGACGATATCTCCCGCCAGCTGCACCTTCTCGCCCTCGAACTCCACGGCTTGAAAGCCCTCTCACTTGAATATCTCCCCTTGTTAAGCCCCCTCCTCTCTAGTCCAAACCGGCCCAGAGCCCCCGCCAGTGCCACTTTCACAGCTCTCCGTGACCATCCCCTATCACCTACCATCTCCAATTCTGTTCCCCTACCTAACCCAGCCTCTCGCCCAAGAAGAGCGTCCTGTCTCACGCCCATTGAAATTGACTGCCTTCTCAAGTCTTATTCGTCCAACACGGACTTCATCTTCAGTCCAAAGGGAATAATTCAAACCATTCATTCTAACCCTAACAGAGTACCCCACCACAACCTCAGAGCCATAAACAACGATAACCTCAAGAGAGTGAACATCACTCAGACTCCTCACCCCCATACTCCGGCTCCACTCAAATGCATACTACTCAATTGTAGGTCTGCTAGCAAACACGCGTCCGAGATCTTCGACCTCATACAACAGAATGAGATAGATATCATTATCCTCACAGAAACTTGGCTCAACCCTTCGTCCACTCCAATTCTTGACCTCTTGGTGCCCCCCACCCACGAAATAATTTGTCTTGACAGAGTTAAGAAGCTGGGTGGTGGCCTGGCTTGTATACATCGGAGCACGCTGGCGGTCTCCCTTTCAGAGTCCTCTTCTCCAGTAACTTGCGAATACCTTTGTCTCAACATCTCCAGTAACAATCATCTGGTTTGCAAACTACACACATTCTATCACCCCCAGGCGACAATCTCCCCTTCATTGAACAATTAATGGAAATCATCTCCGGCAATGTGGACTCAGTCCAGTCCCACATCTACCTTGGGGACTTTAACCTTCACTGGTCTAACACTAATGACCAAGCAGTCTCATGCCTCAGTTCCTTCTTGAATGACCACAAATTGATTCAACATTGTGACCAGCCTACTCACATTAAAGGGGAAACGTTAGACCTCATCATCTCCAAAGGTCATACCATCTCATTGGATTCCATCATACCATGTGATTGGTCGGACCATCACATCATTTCCTTCCATATTAACTCAGAGGTTTATCAGAGTAAGGCTCAAAAAACCAAACCAAAGATTTGGAAAAGGGACCTCAGAGATATCAACACAGCTGACCTAGCAACCCGCTGTAATCGGGCCCTATCTCCCCAAATGGACATACTTGAAGTCCATGCGCTCACAGACTTCTACAACTCTTCTATTTCCAACATCATGTATTCTATGGCCCCACTCCAACAAAAAATGCACCTGCAAAAATATCTAAACCTTGGTTCAATGGCAACCTAAACTCAGAACGTCGCAAGCTAAGGGCCATAGAACGTTCCTGGAGAACCACTCCATCTGCGGACCATCTAAAAAACCTTAGAGCAGCCAGAAGTTTGTATAACAAACAAATCAAGACAGCGAAGGCGGAGTATTTCAAATCTCAACTTAACCAAGCGGCTAATCGACCCAAGAAACTGTTTGAACTGGTTAAACAACAATCGGTGGTAGCCCCTAACCGATCGGCCTCGGAAGTCAGACCTCCCTCATGTGATGATCTGGCTGCCTTCTTTACTGAGAAAACTAGACTTATTAACATGGATCTGGAAATCAGGAGGGCTCTACTGTAACCTAATGAACCTGCACCCCCACTGACCATTCTAGACAAGATAGCACCATGTAGCTGGGGTATCAAGAACAACGCTTCCTGGGACACCTTTACCCCCTTCACTGAAAATGATATCAAAAAGGTTCTTCGGAGTATCAACCCATCTAATCATTTCAGTGACCCGTTACCACCTACCATCTTCAAAGTAATTAAGGATGAAATCTCCCCATTCTGGACAAAGATCGTCAATGCATCTCTGGCACAAGGCACGATCCCAGAATGCCTAAAAGAGGCTCAGGTAACACCTGAATTTTAAAAAAAACACAGCTGACAGTACAGATCTTAACAACTTCCGACCTATCTCCAGCATCCCCACTCTAGCCAAACTCCTTGAAAAACGCGTCCAGTCACAACTATGTGCACACATCGAAAATTTCCATCTCCTGGACCAACACCAATCTGGCTTTCGTAGTGGGCACAGCACTGAATCGGCTCTTACCCACGTGATGGATGACATCTTAATAATGCTCGATCGAAATGAATCATGCCTCCTTATCCTACTTGACCTTTCCTCCGCATTTGACACTGTGAATCATGACAACCTCCTATTCATTCTGGAGCATAGGATGGGCCTTTCGGGTCAGGTGCTGCATTGGTTCTCGTCCTTCCTGCAGCACAGGACCCAAAGAGTTAAAGCGAACCACTATCTCTCCCAGCCATCCCCAGTCAGCATGGAGGTTCCCCAAGGGTCTTCCTTATCTCCCATTCTCTTCAATTTGTTCCTGGAACCATTAGCTAATGTTCTAAAATCATTGGACATTCGCTTCCATATGTATGCAGACGACACCCAACTCTAGCTGAAAATCTCCTCCCCGGATGATATCACTTCACTCAACTCCACCCTACTGACGACCCAAAACTGGTTAACTGAGAACCACCTACTGCTAAACACCGCCAAAACAGAATTCCTCCTCATCTCTCCCCCGAAACATACTCCTATAATCGACCTATGGATGAACCAACTCACCGCCTTCAACTGCTCCCCCCGCACTATCGACTCAGCTAAATCTCTAGGAATTACCCTGGACAAGCATCTGAATATGAAGATTCACATTAGCAACGTGTGCAAGGGAGCTAACCACCTTCTGAGAACACTCAGGAATCTCAAACCTTTCCTACCGCAAGCAGATTTCAAGCAAGTGGTCCAAGCGCTTGTCTTGCCGAGACTTGACTATGGCAGTGCTACGCTATGTGGCCTCCCCAAATACACTTTGGCCCCCCTAAAGGCGTCACTGAACGCGGCCGCCAGATTGATTACGGTCACTAAGCGAAAGGCACACATCTCCCCAGTTTTAAAATCTCTAAACTGGCTACCGTACGAAGCTAGAATTCAACTGAAGATTGCCTGCCTATCACACAAAGCCCTCCACTTCAAAACCCCCATCTACCTTGCACAAAAACTAGAACTATCCGGAGGGGTAGACTGTCAAGGAGTGCAAATTCCCTCCTCTTAAAACCACAGATCTTCCGCAAAAAGAGAACATGGCAACGAGCCTTCTCTGGCTCTGCTCCAAAAATTTGGAACTCTCTTCCACCTGAAATTCGGAGGATCCTTCAAAGGATGCTTTCAAACTGGAAGCAAAAAGATTCCTCATGAATAAGTTCTTACCTTAACATGAGGGACATTTGTTAGTTCTAGCGCATCGGACATACCATAGCATTTGTTATTATCCCTGTATATGTTTATTATTTTGTTTTGGTTATTATCCCTGTATATGACTATTGTATTTACTCCCCTTAAGTCATTATGCCCCATAGTCTAGCCCACTCTTCGTTCACCCAGGTGTATAAATGATCTGGTAGTTGTTCACCATCTGATTCAATGCCATTAGACTCCCCATTTGACTCATGTTTTGTTTATTGTTTTGGTATTGGTTTTTATTCCTGTATATGATTATTGTACTTACTCCCCTTATGTCACTTTGCTCCATCGTATAGCCCATTCCCCGTTCACTCAGGTTTATAAAGGATCTGTTATGTGTGCACTATTTGATTCAATGCCTATTAGATTCACCATATTAGACTCATGTTTTGATTTGTTACCTTCCTTTCCCCCAAATTGTAAAGCGCTCTGATATCCTTCGGGATCAAGTTCGCGCTATATAAAACTTTATAAATAAATAAATAAATATGGCTGGGTCTGAACTGGAAAGGCATGAAGAGCAAAAAAACAATGGATTTAGGCCCAGATCTCTGTACTGGGGTGAATGTTTGACATTGTGCAGCATTCTGTCCATCAATTGTTCTTTTTGCATTTGCCACCCCGAGTGGGACGAGTATGCCCAGACATGGGTCCCGTACTCTCCATGCCCCTGGAGTCAAGCTAGCCTTGCTGATGAGGGGTGATGCCCCGAAACCGATCCCAGGATGCTTTTTTTGAGTCAAGGGAGGAGTTGGCCTGGCAGTTCGGGCTGGACTGTTCACATGGGGAACAGGGTCAAGACTGATTTGCATAAGGCTGAGTCTGAACTGGAAAGGCATGGGGAGCAAAAAAATAATGATTTTAGCCCAGATCTCTGTACTGGGGTGAATGCTTGACATTGTGCAGCATTCTGTCGATCAATTGTTCTTTTTGCGACTATATCTACCTTAAACCTTAGGTTTTCATATCTCCAATTCCCATTATTAGATTCTTATTATTTGTTTCTCTGTTTGAGATTTTTATTGTTTGAGTTTTTTTCTATTTTGGTACTGGGTAAATACTTTAAATACTTTACACATTGGCCAAAGTTGAGCCTGTCTACTCTGTGTCATTGCTACCAAGAGTTGAGTTCAGGTTAAATTAGCGACTTTGAGGTCTCACTCTTCCTGACAAGAGTTGTGATTATTCCTTAATGTGAGCTATGACCAACTTCAAATAATAATCCAATGTCTTATATAGACATGTTCATATTAACATGCATATGCACTTAAGTGCATTAATTATTTTCTGCTTTTGAATGTAAACTATTGGTACATTTATGCATTGTTCACAGTACCCCAACTCTTGTATTAATCTGCTTTGGGAACCAAATATGAGACTGGCAGTTTTGAAGTGATTTAGAACCTTGTAATATTGGAATCATTCTAGCATAACTAGTTGTCTTTCAGCTAAAGATGAAGTACAGCTGTGCTGAAACATCTACTTTCTGGTTGGTAATCAGTGTCACGTAGTCCTCAAAGGTTCCAATAAATTTTGAGTTCATGGAAATTGTAAAAAGGCTTTCCAAAAGTTGTGACTAAAGCATATCTGAATATTTTATAGGGCAACACATTTAATACGTTGTGTTTAGAATCATATTTCATCTGGCTGTTGAACCTGAAAAGGTATGGTATACATAATATGCCCCAAATGCTACACAGCAAGAAATTGAAGCAAGCAAGTAAGTCTGACAGTCACCTTGGAGGCATTTAGGTGGGTCTATTAATCTCCTTCGTCCTTCACCTGGGCATTTGGGGCTCCATCCCAAATGCCTCTGACGTGAAATGCCTGTGGTGACATGTATTTGTGCAGTGAATTAAAGAATATATGAAAAAGTAACTATGATGGAATTAAGGGGATAATAAGTTTAATTTCTTTTTTTTTAAAAACATTATATGCATCAAAATTTGTTCCGCACAAGTGAGACACATAATATTGGCAGCCAATAGGAAGTTCACAACGCAGCATCGCTGCCATGCATAGCTCTTAGTACATTAATCAACTATCTGTCCCCAACAGTGGGGCCCATTACGATGTCTTAGCAGAAACGGCAGTGCCCGACAAAGGGTTGGCGGTCCCGCTTCCATTATTATGATGTGACCGTCAATGCGATCGGAAAGTGTATTTTTTCCATTCCAAGCTGCAATAGCAATCCTCCCAAGATAATGTAGAACCAACAGTAATCCCCTCATGAGTTATGCGTGGTATGAGGAGAGATGTGGCGCAGCAGCCAGGGCAACTGACTACAGAGCGCAGGGCTCGCGGTTCACTTGCCAGTGGCAGCTCAGCTCAGCACTATGTGACTCTGGGCAATAGCTCACTTAATCTCCCCGACGGCCCCCAGCACCTTGAGACCCCTAGAAGTGAGTAGTTTGCACTTTACAAATACTGGATTTATTTTATTCTATTTTTATTTAAGCCCTGCCACTGAAAGAAGTACCAGGCTTGGAGGTGGCAAATACAAATATGTATGTACATGTCCCATGGTCACACGCTGAACTCACTCACTTTGCCACTAAGTACCCTGACATAAGAGAAAATATGGAGGAATGGTATTTCCAGACAGAACGCACATTGAGGGTCACTCCCATGACAATGGATGATATAAAAGAGATGTTTTGTATCATTTTAACTGCCGATTTAGGGTGCAAAATTGAGGAAGGAAGACAGTGCAGAATTTGAGATAGATTGGAACTCCTTGGTACAGAAACAAAAGGACAGGAAGGCGGGGACCGAACCCCATGACGATATTTGGAAATTGGCTGGTCGCTTAGTAAAGAGATTAGAAAGGATTGTGCCCTGCCAAAAGATGGATTAGCATAGCCTTATACCATGCAAACAGAAGCCTGAACAGAAGGTGCCAGCCAACTTTTCTAGAATGCTTTCACGACGCATAGTGGGATACCGATGGACAGTTAATTTGAGTAGCTGTTTTGTGTCTGGCTTGAGCAACTGATATAGAGTGGCCATTCAAACTTATGGACCTACATGGGGGCATAAGAGTTTGGCAAAGTTGCTGATCCTGGCTCAGCATTATGAGAAAGCAGAGCAGGAGGAGGATGAGATGAGGGAGTAGAAACATAGGGAGTTAAAATATAAAGTGCTAAAACAACAGATGCAACCATCTCAAAATAGGGGAAGAGGAAGGAGGAGGGGGCTCAGATGAGGACCAATTCAGTCCCTCCCCGACTAGGAAACACATTTCATCTAGGTACTTGCCATAACTGTGGCACCCCTGATCATTGGGTTTGAGAACGCCCCCGCACACAAAGAGGGAGAGGCAGCAGCAGGGAAAGAGGTAGATCCCAACCGCCATTTTCCGGTTATATGCAATAAGGGGAAAATGGCCCTAGGCAGAATAATAATTACTTCGAAACCATGCGACAACCACAAACACAGATGACCATGGTGATGATGCATGAAATGCCACACTATGATGATTACTATGGGGAAGATGAGGACCAGAAGTGTGTTGCCCCAGATTTAAGTGGCCCATATGTGATGGGGACAGTAGAGAACACCCTTTTAAAGTTCTACTAGACACAGGGTCCACCAACTCTTCACTATTTAATCAGACCTTGTCCTAGGTCCCACTCTCCCTGAAAGTAAATGTCTGTGGGATTTACCAATGTGCCAGACACCAGTCCCATCTCCCAGCCATTGCGCTATACAATTGGTCCTATAACAGAGAAACATGAATTTGTAATCTCAGACAAGTGTGTCTTTAACATTTTAGAAATAGATCTGTTGATGAAACTGAATGCTGTCATCATGTGTACAGCAGATGGGATTAATTTGGAATGTGATTTCAGACAATGTGACCATGATGACTAGATCTCTGTAATGCAGAATATTGCACATCCCTCCTAAGCATCTGAAGGAGATAGACCACAGAATTTCGGCCATGAACACCAACAACATAGGAAGAATGAATATAGACCCCGTACACATTACAGTCAAAGATAATGCATGCTTACCCAGGATACCCCAATACAGAATATCACAGGAGGGTTTGAAGGGATTGCAGAAGATAATCAGGGATTTCGTAAAAGAGGACATAGTGAAAGAAATGTCACGGTGCCCTTGTTACAGCCCCATTCTCCAAGTCTTGAAAAAGGAGGAATGTAAGAAGAAAGGCAATTCTTGGAGGTTTGCAGTTGACATGAGAGAGAATAACAAAGAAGTGGTAACTCAGTTCCCTGTTGTGACTAATATTGTCAATAAACTATCTATGATGCCCCCTGAGTAGTCCTATTTTTCTGTGATAGATTTAAATAACGCTTTATTATCTATACCTCTTCATGAAGATAGCATGTATCTCTTCACCTTCAATCTGGGGGTTTACGCCTCCTGTTTTAAAAGGATTCCAGGGGGATGCGCTAAAAGCACCTCAATATATATACAGGTGTTAAAAAAGGAATTGGATGGGTCCCAGTGCAGCTCTGGTGTGATTTTGATACAGTATATAGACGAATTACTATTTGCAGGAGAGGATAAAGACACATGTGCAACAGATACTGTCAGACTGTTGAGTTTCCTAGCTACTCTCGGTCATAACGCTTCCCCAGACAAAATACAGTTTTCTCAAACATAGGTGGTGTGTCTCGGTCACCATTTCTTGCAAAGTGCCAGCGGTGCCTGGGCCCTAAAAGGGTACAGGCCATCCTTGCAATACCTCAGCCCACTACACAGCAGCAGGTGCATGTCTTTTTGGGTATTGCCAGCTATTTTGGACACTGGATACCTAATTTCTGACTAATTGCAAAGCCTTTGTTAAGATTGACGAGAATAGGCATTCAGGAGAATGTTGCTAGTTTCCGGAATCAAGGGCATATTCTGTAGTGCACAGGCTTTGGGTTTTCCAGACTATGAAAAAGACTTTCACCTATTTGTACACCAAAAGAATGGTTGTGCATTGTCTTTTCTCACCCAACAGCAGGGTGATCAAAAGTGCCTATGTGCCTATTTTATTGCAACACTAGACACGGTAGCTCAGGCCCTTCCCCTCTGTCTAAGGGCAGTTGCAGCTGTTGCAGTCACCCTTCAACAAGCCGAGACTTTGGTTATGGGTCATACTGTACAAATATAGGTACCTTACTCTGTGGATTTATTGTTGAATAGGAAAATGAGGCAACATCTTACCAATGCTCAACTGACTCATTCTGAATTGTATCTTTATAAGCCCACATGTAACTTTACCCGGATGTAAGACTCTTAAGCCTGCTACCTTGTTGCCTGTAGTGTGCAATGTTGAGTATGATGGAATGGATGAGGTGCATAACTGCATGTTACAGACAAGAGACCAAACAAAAGGTTGGATCGACTTGTCAGATGTACCTTTGGCAGAGAAGGATGAAGATATCTGGGTGGATTGGTCCTAATTTAAACTGCAGAATGGCAGTACTATGGCAGCATATGCTATCACCATACTTTATACAGTAGTAGAGACATGCAAAGTACCTGAGAAGTCCACCCAGGCATCAGAGCTGATAGCACTATCCCAAGCCTGTGAACTGGCCTTATGGAAAAGGGTGAACATTTATATAGCTAATTACTATGCCTTTGGCGTTGCCCACAATTTTGGTAGATTAATGGCTGCGGGAGGATTTAAAGGCGCTAAAATACAACATGAGGTGTTGATAACAAGATTTTTGAAGGCACTGTCCTTTTTTTTTTTTTTTAATTTCTTTATTGAGTTTTGAACATAGAATGCAAAACTTAAGTAACAAAACATTACCACTTAGCAATTCCGACCATACAGGTTGGCCACTCATTTAGCAATGAAATAACATTAGCACTGTGTGTGACCCAACCACAGCCCCACTCATGCGACCAGCATAATCTCTACATTTCAGACATAGTTAGGTGCCTGAGAGGTCAAAATGCATCCCTTGTGTGGGCCCTGTCAACCGTCCGGTCGTGGTGCTACATCCGCGTCTTCAGTGTCAACCTGCTCCAAAAGGTACGTCTGAAGGGGAGACCATATGTCCCGTGGGCGTGAGGAAGGCGGTAGGAGCTTGGCATAAGGGTGCAATTGATCTTGGCAATATATAAGGTCCTTCAGCCAATCTTTGAATTTTGGTGCCCTCCCTCTACTCCATCTGCAGGCGACTCGCCTCTTGCCAGTAAGAGTGCTAGGGAGGTGTATCTCAGCATTGGAGCGGCTAATGCCCCGGTATATCCAAGGAGCGTAACAAGGGGATCCTCTGGAACGTGCAGTCCGGTCATCCGGTCAAGCGCTATCAATACTTCGGACCAGTACCATCGGATAGAAGGGCAATCCAAGGCTAAATGTCTAAAATCCACCCCCTCACTCCCACATCGGTCACAGCGGTCGGTGTCTCATAGGCGGAGGTGCTTCAGTCTTGTGGGTGTATAGTAGAGACGGTGAATGTATTTATAGTGAATGATGCGCAGCCTGCTGCTGGTGGATATGTTCCTGGTCTGTTGGCAGCAAAAGGACCACTGGTCGTCCGTGAGGGGGGAGGTGAGTTCTTCCTCCCAGCGTTTCCTGGCCGCGGGGGGGTCGTGTGTGCAGTCCTTTTGGGTAGTGCGGTACAGTAGTGACACAACATGTGTGGGGGTGGTTTTCTGCAGGAGGGCGTGTAGCGGAGTCATTATGGGAGACTCTTGTGGGAAGCACGGGGTGAGCGCCCTAACGTCTTGTCTCAGTCTGATGTAGAAACGGGGCGGGGAAGCCCATGCGGTGAAGTACAAATGCTAAATAGTCCCATTCTAGAGAATCAAATGCCTTGGTGGCGTCAAGGAAGACCACCGTGTCAGGGTCGATGTCTTGCAGGATGGCGAATAGGGTGCGGAGGTTGTGAGAGGTACCTCTGCCAGGCACAAATCCCGATTGGTCGGGGAGGACAAGGGTGGTCATGAGGGGGCTAATACGGTTTGCAATGCGTTTTGCTAAGATTTTAGCATCAACGTTTATGAGGGAGAGGGGCCTATATGAATCGCATTGTGCGGCCGGTTTCCCTGGCTTCAGTAAGGATATTATGAGTGCCTCACGCATTGTCTGGGGAAGTATGCCCGTCTCACGAGCCTCCTCATAGACCTGACGTAGAACGGGGATGAGTATGGTGCGGAAGGCTTTATAGAATTCTGCTGTGAGGCCGTCAGGGCCAGGGGCCTTGCCTGACTGCAGCTGCATAATAGCGGCGGTGATCTCGTCGCCTTCAAAGTCTGCGAGGAGAAATTCTCTTTGGGTGTCTCCGAGCCAGCCAATCGCAGTGTCTTGGAAGAAAAGGGTGAAGTCAACAGGTTGTGTCCTGTGCGATGTGTACAGGGCTTTGTAAAAGCGTTTAAAAGTGGCAGCTATGTCTGAAGTGTTTCTGTGCAGGTGGCCGTCCTCATCAGTGATTTCGACGATTGTGTTGGAAAACCTGGGAGGGCGAATAAGGGCTGCGAGCGCTTTGCTGAGTCTCTCCCCCTCCCCGTAGAGGCGGGCTTGGTGATATTTCCCTCTGAACTTGCATTCCCTGTCAGCTGTCTCTTGATATTCGGTGAGTAGTTCCCTTAGGCGTGGTTGTAACTCTGGGGTGGGCGAGGTTTGCATCTGTGTTTCGGTGTGTTTAAGTTCTGTCTCCAGCTTGTGGAGTGTGGAGCGAATATCTCTCAGGATCCCCCCGCTTTTGGCGATGCAGATTCCGCGCACGGTGACTTTGAAAGCCTCCCATACCGTGGAGTATTGAGTGACTGAGTGTTCATTGCGAGGGAAGAAATCGATAATTTCTTGTTCAAGTTCAGACCTAAATACAGGATCCAACAGCGCATGCATGGGTAATCACCAGGACAGGTATGGTGATTCTTCATGGGGGGGAGTGAGCTTGAGGAGCACCGGTGAGTGGTCGGAATAGGTGCGTGAGAGGTGGGAAGCCCGGGACAGCCATGGGGTTAACCCCCTAGAGATGAGCCAGCTATCAATTCGTGACCAGGAGGAATGGGCAGTGGTAAAACAGGAGCCTTCTCTGTCATGTGGGTGGAGGCTGCGCCAGGCGTCGACAAGGCCGTGGTCAGTGATGATGTGGTTAAGGGTGTGGTGTGCGCTGGTGTAATGGTGCGGTTGTGGATGTGAGCGGTCTAGTGATGGGTCGAGGGTAACATTAAAATCACCTCCCCATATCGCGTGTGTCGACCCAGTGTCCAGGATCTTGCCCCAGAGGACCCGGAATAATTCAGGGTCGTCAGTGTTTGGGCCATAACAGGAGACGAGCGTTATGGATTGAGCAGCCAATCTACCCCATAGGATACTGTATCGACCCTGTGGGTCAGCGTAGGACCCAATGGGGGTGTAGGGGAGTGTGCGCTTAACCAAAATAACAGTACCTCGTGCATAGGTGGAGTATGAGGAAATCATCGGCAGGTTGCCCAGCGGGACGCAAATGAAGTTGGGGTGGAGGGGCCAAGGTGAGTCTCCTGGAGCATAGCGCAGTGTACATTGTGACGGTCAAGGTATGCAAGGATGTGTCATCGCTTGCGAGGGTCTCTCAGACCTCTCACGTTCCACGTCAAGAGGTTGTACCTAGGGGGACTAAGTCAGTTCTCCATGGTCACACTTCAGAAGAGTGGTAATGGGCGCTAACGGCATGTCGAGTGGGTCAGTTGCACGGGTTGCGCCTGCGTTTGTCAAGTCATTGGTAAGTGGCAATAAATAAAACATCCCCCCACCCACATCAGCAGCCCAATCCTGCCGTGGCATGTTTCTCTCCCTCCCATCCCCAATGCCTTGCGCTCCAGGCTCCCAACGGGGGAGAGTGGATACGAGGCTGTGAACATACACAACCAGAACCGTGTAGGGGTTCCCTGAGTGGGTAGAGGCCAGAGGGCGAACCAGAGACACCTTGCGACAACGAGGGTGCTCGGGGGATTACTAGTAAAGAGTCTCATCCTGCCAAAAGTTCTGTGGCGATGACTCCGGGTGCGGAAAGGCCCAGCAGAGGCCGTTCGACAGTCCACAGTGAAAGGCGCTGCATTTCAAGCGGTTATCTGGGGAGGCCAACGGGATTAACAGTTATCCAGTTGAGGCCGTGTCAGAGACCTCTGGGAGAAGCGTGGTCGTCATTCTACATCTGATGTGCCGCCAGCGTCGGCGGAGTGATTGGAGGGAGAAGCACAAACCGCGGGTCGCTTGGGTAGGGATTTTATAAAGTCCTGAACATGTTGGGGATTGGTAAAGAAATGTTGTTTCCCCTGGTGCGTGACTTTGAGGCATGCGGGAAAGAGCATAGCTTAGGCGATGTTCATTTGTTGAAGCTTTTTCTTAGCGGGGAGGAACTTACGGCACGCCTCCTGGACGGCCATGGTGAAGTCAGGGTACAGCGAAACTTCTATGTCCTCGAAGACCACTTGTCCCCGTTCTCTGACAAGCCGTAGTGCAACATCTCGATCCTTATAATTGAGTACCCTCACAATGATGGGGCGAGGAGGGGCGCCGGGTATAGGGCGAGGGGCTAGTGATCGATGTGCTCTCTCAATGATGAAAACCGCCGAGAAGGCCTCCCTTCCGAAGAGCGCGGTAAGCATGCGCTCCACGTAGTCTTCCATTTTGCCCGTGGCAGTTGATTCCGGCACCCCTAGGATCCGCAGGTTGTTGCGTCTCGAGCGTGATTCTAGGTCCTCGTTTTTAGCGGCTGTGACCTTTAAGATTTTCTCCATGTCATGTGTTTTCTCCACGGTCGCGAAGGAGGTATCTTCCAGATCGGAGATGCGACGCACCATTTCTTTGATTCGTTCCTCATGACGCTCGAGATTGTGCGTGAGAGTGTCCATGCGAGCGTTCATAGTGTCCATTTTGGTCTCTATGGAGGTCAAGCTGGATTGCATCACGAGGAGGAGTTCTTTCAGGTCCTCCGTGGAGGTGGGCTGATCAGAGGTGGGGACTCCGGTTTGCTCGCTGTCTATGTCAGCCTGCGTTCTTGCGGATTTTGGGCCTCGAAGGTAAGTTTGGGTTGTTTACCATCAGTTTTTCCCATGGCGGCGGCTGCGAGTCGTGGGGAGGCAGGCGGTGGGTGCGTCCGCAGCACCTCCACGCAGAGCACCTGGGGTCGTCACAGCGAGAGGGTTTATGTGGGACGCCTCGTGTGGATCTGTGTGGTAGGTTATGTGCAGCAGTTCATCGCAGGTTCGGGAGCCCTGGAGGGGTGTTTGCGCAGCAGATTAAGATGTTAGGCCTTGCAGGAGGTGGTGGGCCGTCCGCCAGGTGAGAGCGGGGTTCAGCGGCTATTAGAGAGAGCTGATGGTGAGCTTTCCAGTGTTCTGCGACCACTGCAAACTGGTGGCTAGTAATGCGTGTTGGGGAAGGCCAGAGACTGGAGAGGCCGAGGAGGAAGGGGGGGGAGATGGCTCCGGCGAGCAAGTTGTCAGCCGCGTGGGCGCCTCAGGAGGCCGAGGACTTCAGTGGAGGAAGATGGCAGACGGGTGACGTAGGCCGGTCAGGCCGTCAAGGAGGCAGCGAAGCGTGTCTCGGCTGGCTGAGGAAGTGTGGAGGGCCAGGGTGGCAGATGCCGCAGGGAGCCGGCAGACCGTGATGACGATGGAGAGTGGAGGATCCTTGGCTGCGGAAGGCCTGCGCAGGTCCAGGGGAGGCGGGGAGGCTGGGTGGATGACGGCGGTCTAGGGGCCGTAAGATGGTTACCTTCCCAGGGGGCCGGGTGCAGGCAGCGTGGCAGTCTCTTAGTGCTGTGCAGTGGAGGAGGCCGGGGATTGGCAGTGCGGCGGGGTGGCCACAGGCTGCTCCGAGGAGTGAGGTGGCGGTACTACAAGCTCCAGGGAGGCCGAGGGCGCCGCTGTGGAGGTTCGTAGGAGGAACCGATGCAGGCCGGGTGAGTGGCGCAGGCGGTGGAGAAGCGAGCTTTGGGCAAAAGCGGAGCGTGGTTTTCGCCTCAGGCGCACTCACCGGGCAAGTCTGTGCTGGGTCTCACATCCGCTGGAGCGGGCACCACAGGCGGTGAAGGTATGCAGCAGGGAAAGGCGAGGGCCCTCAGGGGTGCAGCAGGCTGGTGCGGGCTCCACCGGTACTGGGCCCTCGTGTCGGCTCTTCATGTAGCAGCTCAGGTGTAGCAGCCACCCCGGCTTAGACGGCCCGCAGAGGTACCGGCCGCAGCAAGCGGCAGTGTAGAGGCGATCCTGGCTCAGACTGGGCCTCCGATCTCGTAGCGGTGGTTGCAGAGCTATGCGGTGATGGTGGCCGCCATCTTAGGCCGCCCGGGCCGGCATCTGCAAAGGCGCCTTTCAGAGTCTGCAAGCCTGTTTCGGCAGAATTGTTTGCAGAGGCGGATAGCGGGTGGGCTCCGCTTCTCCGGCAGCAATGTGTCCAGCGATTTGGGGCAGGTTATGAGTAGGATATTGAGCGGATTGTACCCCGGGCTGCAAGAGCCTCACGTAAGTGCGGCCATCTTGCTTGGCGCCCTCTAGCGCCCCCAAGGCACTGTCCTTAACTGCCAAAGTAATGGTGATAAAATGCAGCACTCATAAGAAAATAACTGATGTTATGGGGAGGGGAAATTATTTTGCATATAAAACATCCAAGAGGACTGCCTCCTCCCCCTACTTCCCTCACATATGTAGCCCACTGTGACCCTGAAATGACAAAGGGGCCACAAGACTTTAGCCCTGAAGAAATAACTGAAATGCAGAAACAAGTTCCTGAGGATGAATTGGAGAATTGGGCCATAACAGGCTCGCAGGTTCAGGGTTGTTGGATGACAAAAAAAGATATCTCTTGCCTGATGCCCTGTTATAGCCAATTACTTTGATTCACAGCCCCATTCATTTGGGTCAGGATGGGTTGACAGTATGTTGCAGTTTTGAGCAAACCCCATGATACAGAGAATGGCTGAGCAGATATGTCAATGCTGTATGACTTGCGCTCAGTACAGAGTAATCAAGCGACTAAAAGTTTCATTATACCATTTTGCCCCTCCACAGATGCTCCATACTAGACTACATGTTTGCAAGCCTCTCACTGTTTCCATACATCCTTGGGTACAGAATGGGGGACAAGGGGGAGAGCGATCACCATCCACAAGAAACTCTGCTACTTGCCACCGCACCTATCTCCATCCATCGAGATCAAGCCCTGGGGTCCATCTATACCTTAAATCTAAGAAGGATCAAATGCGCAGCGTCCAACGCAAAGTTCCTGTCAGGAGCACCAATTGAGCTCTTTAAGTCACAAGCAACAGGCTCAAATGACCAAATAACCCAATGGGAACATTTTACTGCCACATTACTAAACCGCTGGGCCGCATCATCAACAAAAAAAGATCACTCCCAGGCTCCGAGCCAGAGAAATAGGATCCAGAAAACACAAAGAGACCACCTAAAGCTCCTCAAAAAATCAATAAACAGCACCTTGAACACTTTGAGAAGACAGCCAGGGGCCTCAAGCACCCGATCACTCTTGAGGAAACAAAGGAACCTACTCAAAAAACTGAAATGGGAAATTAATAAAGAGCAAGAAAATGCAACCTGGGCAAAGCTTCTCCATGACATAAACCACAATGACAGTTATAACGTTATAATCCATGAGGGAATCTTGTCACACATCTCAGAAGAAATCTGGGATGAATTTTTAATTGAGCATTTCAACCATCAAACTGGTGGTGTCCGCATATGGGACTTTAACAGATGGCCAACAAGACAACACTCAGGAGCGGGATCTAATGAGACGCCAGTGCCGAACATGCCTGATATAGACGACATACCGGCACGCTAGACCAGCGACTCAATGCCACTTTTAATAGCAAAGCAGATTGCAAAAGAGAGCAAAGAAGGGGCTCCGGGCCCGAACGGCATCCCATTGGCACTGTTCAAAGCTAAGGCGGCTGACTGGGCAGACATCCTGCAACCTCTTTTCTCGGAAGTCAGGTTATCAAGCAGATTACCAGAATCATGGAAAGGTTCGACAATTGTTCCGATCTACAAGAATGGCGACAAAGCACTGCCATGCAACTATTGCTTGGTAGCACTGATTGACAATGAAGCAAAATACTTTGCGGGCACTGTCCTAGAGGATCTCACAGCCTGGGCAGAGGACAATGAGATAATACCGCTAAATCAGACAGGTGTCTGCAAAACGGCAGGCAAAACAACAAATATCCTCGCAATCTCCCTACTTATCGACGCTGCCAAGACTGCCAACCTCCCACTACATCTATGCTTCATCGACTTCAGTGCCGCATTTGATAACGTTGAGAGGGGCAGACTGTGGGGTAAGTTGGCGCGCTGGGGAATCCCACAGGCCATCCTAAACATCTTGTCACTTCTCCACACAGACACCTGGGTTCAGGTGAAATTGGACGACGGGACTCACCTCTCTTCAAGAGTCAATTCAACCAAAGGTTTGAAGCAGGGTTGCGTGCTTGCACCCACCCTGTTCAACCTATTCATGGCCGACCTTCCGCAAGCTCTTAACACCTGCAACTCACATGCACCCAGGCTAGGAGGCAAAGTACTGACTAATCTCATGTATCCCGATGATGTAGTGCTGCTCAGTCATACCTATGTTGGTTTACAACATCTACTCACTGAAATGCAGAAATATGCCACAGAGAATAACCTAAAAATCAACTTTAGGAAGACACAGACAATGACGGTAAACAACAAAAGGAAACGGCAGAGGATATGGCACTTGGGAGGCACACAGCTTGAACCAACAACTGAATACAAGTAACTAGGCATCATTATTGACAAAGAAGGGTCCTTCGCATGCCAGAAAGAAGAAATCAGAAGGAGAGGGATGGTCATAGCAATATCGATGAAAAATCTTGCATCTAAACTGACGGGGCCCACACTTAGCCCTCTCCTGAAGGTAGCACAAGCCAAATTACTCCCTATGATAACCTCTGGCAGCGAAAGCAATGCGGGGTAGAGACTCCAACTTATTGGATAGTACTCTAATCAAAGCATACAGAACCATGTTTAGCCTCCAGTCCTACACCTCACCAGCTCAAATAAGGCTAGAGTTTAGCTTATTAAAACAATCCCTGGCCAGGTATGGCACTTACATCATCTGCTGAAATAAGATCAGATCCTACACTTCAAACACCTTAAACCAACTGCTTTGGCAAGAACTCCAGCACAGGGAAACATCCCCCGCAAGAAGCTACTTACAGGAATCTCTAGAAACTGCCAGGCTCACAGATCTCCGGAACACACAGTTGTATCACCCATCCTTCAAAAAATTGGTCTGGAAGTGCGTAAAAACAACTTTCACTGGTGGACGACAAGGCAACTTTCTCAGCCAGATCCCATGCCTGGATGACCCTAAATTCCTATAAAACACTTGCACCTCAAAAATACTTCAATCAGGGTTATCCCAAACCAATACAAATAAAATTCCTAAGGCATAGACTAGGCATTTTTACATGCACTCAGCACCTGCCACCCTGACTGAGGGCATCGACCCAAAGCACTTGCTGGCTGTGCAACACGGAACAAGGAGACATTCTGCACTTAATCTGCACATGCAAGGAGCTGCAGCAAGAGAGGACACAGCTGCTAAAGGCCCCCTTCAAGCAGAAAGGAATTCACACTAGGAGGCAAGCGGTGCTGGCATACTTTGATCCGGGGCCACGCAACTGAACTACAGAACGGTAACATTTCTCATGTTGGCCGAACAGAAAATGCCTAAAACGATAATCCAACATCAGCAATTTTAGCAATAAGTTGCCTGTGTAGACATCGGCTCATAAGCTGGTCGCTGCAACAGGAAAAGTACATCTATTTTATGCATAAAACATTAGCTGGTGCCATATACATTAGGTGCCATCACCAAATATGTATGCACTGTACAGCACCTTACCACGTGTATTCCTGGTTCTACCAATGCATTTTAACGACTGCACTGCACTTTATTACGTGTATTATCGATGTACTCTAACAGCTTCACCGGCTTTTTTAACCACAGTTATGACCGTACTGTACAGCATTTTATTATGTGTATTATTAGTTTTATCAGCTCATAACAACAATTTTATTGGCCATTTTAAAATGTTGCAAAGGTTTATAGTAACTATGCAAAATAAATAAACTTGAAACTTGAGCCCTCCACAGGTGCCCTACGAGGAGCTCCAAATGGGTTACATTGAAATGGCCCATATTAACAAATTTCTGTATAATCTGGTGGTGGTTTGTGCTTTTTCAAAATGGATGAAGGCATATTCAGTAAAGAACAATGACCTATTATCGACAGCCAAATATCTGGTAAAATACTTGACACCTAGATCCGTGTTGCCCCAGAGGATATGGAATGACATTGGAAGTCACTTTGTGAATGCCGCTGTGGACAGTGTATGTAAGGACCTGGGTATACAGCAAATTCCATTCGGTTTATCATCGCGAAGCCGCATAATTGGTGGAGAAGAGAAACGGGGTGCTAAAGAACAAAATATCAAAGATCCTACTCCTTAACTTGGCTCAATGCTCTTCCGCTGGCACTAATGAGCATGTGACATACCCCAGACAATAAGACGCAGTTGAGCCCCCATGAAACACTCGCTGGTCAACCAGGAACTTGTTGGTTGGTCCCTCAAAGAGAATTGACTTCTGTTGTATTGGACAAGCTGTTGTGCCAGTACTGTCGTTAACAAACACTATGGGTCGATTACGGTCTGAGGGCCCGATTCACAAAAGTAATCTGAGACAAAATCCTAACTTTACAACTTTCGGTATTCACAAAGGGCATTTAGGAGTAGTAAAGCTAGGGTTTTGTCTCAGTTAAACTTAAGTTTTGGTCTTAAGTTTAACTTTTGGTTTTAAGTTTAACTTAAGTTCAAAACTTAAGTTTAACTGAGACAAAATCCTAACTTTACTACTCCTAAATGCCCTTTGTAAATACCGAAAGTCTTAAAGTTAGGATTTTGTCTCATTACTTTTGTGAATCAGGCCCTGAGCCTTTCGGGCCACATCCTAATGGGCCGCTCGGTTTCTTTTCCAACCGCTTCATTATGATGGAGGCATTCAGAAATTAAACTGGGCAGTCATTCCGGCTGGCGTCTGACGGGCTCGAAGAGCCCATTCGCAAATCGGAAGCCAGCTAGTAATCTCAAGAGGGTGCCTTTCGTCCCTTGAAATTCTGATGCACGTTTCCAACATGGTTTTCATGCCAGGTCAGAAAGCATGTTTGGGGGCCGAGGAGGCACCTATGGTGCCCCCATGTTGATCCCTGCACCTTGTGGCAGGCATGTGATGTGCCTGCCATGGGGTGCAGGGATGAACCGCGCCTCCCATTTCCCTACGGGAGCATGCATTACGGCCAGTTTACGGCCATAATGCATGCTCCCATAGTGAAATATAGGAATGCAGAATATAGGAATACGACTGAACAGTGTTCGTCGCATCCTAATGAGACGGTCGTGACCGCCGACCGGGTGTCGGTCAGTCCCAGGACCGAGTCGGTGTCGGGTGGAAGTAATTCCACCTGACATCATAATGAGCCCCTACTGTTGCTTCCATCAATAAACAGGTGAAAGGCACCTGACTAGAACCATTGCAGATGCCAGGTCACCAAGATCAACCCAGGGACTGAGTCCTGGTGAAAAGCTTTCAGCATGCCACCTGTTTGCAGCCATGTTGTAAGGGGCCGGTTCAGGTACTCCTGGCCATGCAGGCAGCTGTCAAGTTCACTGGCTACAAGAACTGTTTACATGCCTCCCATGAGTAAAGAGCACCACCTCATGATCTAGTGTCTACATCCACCACCGACTCACTGGACAGGGGAATTCTTTTTCCAGAACCCCTGATACCACAGAGACCACAGTATCATCTCTGCCCCTGTAAGACTGTTGGCTTACCAATTCATTGAACATCTTCTTCCCCTTTATCAGTGTCACTGAGTAAAATTCCAAGTCCATCTTTTGAACTCAACCAGAGGTAGACTTTCCATCGAGTTCATAGCCGTGAATCACTGGTGACGTCTCACAGGCTAGAAATGGTGAACAATAAGGAACAGAGGGGGAGGAGCACTGAAGACGACTGACCTGGATGTACAAAGACAATGTTAAAAAGAAAGTTCTGCATTCCACTTGCTCTCATTCTAGTAGCTGTAACAGCTATTATTGCCATCTATATGTATGATGTGTATTAATTTGTCTATGCAGAGTTCCAATAGTAAAATGATGGCTACTGATTTGCATGCTCATCACTCTAAAGAATGTCATGAGAACATTGCCAGGCAAATGTTGAATGCCTATTACAAGGAAGTAAATGTCTCAGATTGTTGGAATTGTCTGAAAATTCCTTCTGTAACACAACACGGGATGCCTTTGAGTTTGAAGCAATTATGATTCTTGTTATATTCTATTTAAAGCAGCGATCACTTGGTTTTCTGGCCTGAAGGCTACTGATGTGAGATGCAAATACAGAGATAAAATAATGATACTATTGGGTTATTCCGTCACAGGCGAAGGTTCACCCTACAGGGACGCCTTCAATGATAGTGGCATGAGTAAATGTTATAAACAATTCATCCTCGGGATGAATACTTCGATTCCCAACATCCCCCTTTTATTTGACAATTCCCTGGCGCTATGGGTAACAAGAGAACACAGGCAGATATGTCTTGCATCAAATGGATCGCGTGAGATGGGATGGAGTAACTGCACCCATTTATTCAGTCTGGCCAGTGCCTCTTGGCCCTCATTATCAGTAGTAGCAGGGGAGGGCATTTATTTTGTCTGCAGACAAAAAACATACTCTTGGCTCCCCAAAGATTGGGGAATGTCTTGTTATTTAGGCCTAAGGCCTCCCCATATTAGACACCATTCTAAGGAACATGTCAGCAAATATCTGCTAACAAACAATGAGCTAAAGGGAGAAGAGAAATAGATCAGACTCATACCTCTGCGTAGGGGCTTGGGGATTTAGCACTAGGAATACTACCTGTGTTAGGGGTAGCAATGAATTCTGTAAGAATAAGACAATTGGGCCGTCTGTGGGAAGCAACAATAAATGAAACAACCAATGCACTAGGAAACATCACAGTAGAGATGGTAGCTATGAGACAAGTAACGCTTCAAAATCATATGGCACTTGATATGCTTCTCGCTGAAAAGGGGGGTGTCTGAAAAATGATACCTAATGAATGCTGTACATTTATCCCTGATAATGCCCTGAATATATATAAGGCCATAGTCAATTTACATGATGTAGGGATTGAAGTGCATAATTTTGCTGAACGTATATTATGGGATGACATTTCTTCACTGTTTAGTACATGGTGTTGGACTTTACTGAAGATTATATTGATTACTGTCATTGCAATATTGGTTGTCAGACAGTGCATGAATTTGCTCCCTGTTTGTTGTCAAGCATGTATTCGGCTGTGTACTCCCAACCCAAACAACATTCATGTTTTAAGTACCATGATTCAGCAAGACCAAGAGGTAATGGAATTAATGCATATAGATATTGATTGATTCTGATATTAATGTTGAAGAGTTGTTCAAAGGGCAGATGGTGGAAGTAGATATATTTTGTGAACAACTATTCATCCATTTTATAAGTTCATAATTTTGCAGTTCATGTTATTACATTGCTCTTTTGCTTTTTATGTGTGGAGAGACTGAGACTGTGTACATGCTGTTGATGGCGTACATACACCAGGTGCAGGATGTTGTTAGCTTGCACATTTTCTTGGAATGTGCTTGCATGCAGTTTCGGTGGACCTTTGGTGCACCTGCTGAATTAGCCTCCTGATTATCGCCGGACCACAATGATTTATTGTTTGCTAACTGACTTCAGTGTAATGTTCTGCTACGTTGCTCAAAAAGTACAAAAGGCTGCTAATTGGAACCCCCAGCAGAACAGTGCAGTTGATTGCTGGCTGTTCTTGCTCGAGCAAAAGCAAATAAACTTTTTTTCCTGACTGCTTACAACTAGGGGTGGGCGGTAAATTCCGTTCCGCTAGCGGAATTTGCAGAATTTTGGTAATTCCTCGTTCTGCGGAGAACGCGGAATTACCAAAAATTCCGCGATCCGCGGCGTAGCAGAATTCTTTCCTTGTTCACGCTTTAAAAATGCATGTTTGCGCGGGCGGTAGCGACTTACCGGGATCCCTGCGTTTGCCGATGAGTTTTCCTATCCGTTCGTGTGCGCCACGAGAGTGTGCGATCGCGAACACGTCATTCGGACGCGCCACCGGACATCCGCGTTCGCGAACAGGAAACACGCATCGCGAGCGGGCGTGACAAGTGAAACAAGATGGCCGCGCCATTTGGCGACCGGATGGGTAAGTTTGCGAGATATTTCCCCCCGAGCACGCAAACAGCGCCCCCGAACACGAAAAACCCATCGCGAATGGGCGGACCAAGCAATTCCGCATGCTCGCGGAACTTTTTTACCGTTTCGCGGAACTTTGCGGAACACGACTCCGCAAATTCCGCCCACCCCTACTTACAACTGTGTTGTCCATGGTTTGTTTAGAATGAGAAGTTTGCTTTAACAATAATAACTCAGAATAATTCTCAAAAAATACATTGAAATTTATCTAAAAACATGTCATGCTTATTGGTGAAAGCTTAAAGGGTACAACAAATAACATATTTTCTAGTTTGTTTTACACTTTGAATGCTTACAGCAACACAGACTTTGAACACTGAAAATACCTCACACAAAAGGCTAACTGTGCTTATTTTTATGTATTCCATCACCCAAACTAAATATCTGTTACATAATACTGGTGTCTGAACACTTCTACGCCACCAAGGTGAATGCTAATATTGAATGTCAGACCCATTCTGGGACTGTGGGAGTTTGGGGTAGGCAGAGGCTACCTGGTCACCAAGGTAATAGCCAGAAGTGCATGTTTTGGGGGCATGGCCCCCAGCAATTGCAATTGTAATTTTTTTATGTAGCGCTTACTACACCTGATGAGTGGTTGTAGCACTTTTTGATGAGCAGCACTCTACTCTGGAACCCAGAGTATTTTACTAGTGAATTAAAGGGAAATTTGAGTTGTTAATTTAAGTGGTGGACATGTGAGTGTGGTAGTTGGATTGAATAATATAAAGGAGGGATAGAGGAAGGAAGAGTCTAGAAAGTGTTATTTGGGAGAGCATAGCAGTGAAATTAGGTTTGGGATTAGTCAAAGGAGGGGTCGAGGGGGAAGAGTCTAGAAAGGGTTATTTAGGGAGATAATAGTAGTACAATGAGGTTTGGGATAAGTCAGAGAGTGGAGGTAGATTGTTTATTGAAAGAGGTATAGGATGACAGAGAGCAGTGAATTGGAGAGAGTTGAAGATTTTTTCCTACAATAGGAGTAAAGTAATACATATATAGATAACTAAATAAAAAGGTATACATGTATATGGAAAATAATAAAGAGATACAAAGTTGCATATGTACATGTATGGTTAAATAGTTAGAAACTCTGACTTTCAAGTGTTGCTGAACATAAAGCTATTTATTTATGTACTTTGTCTTTTTGGAAATTGTATATTTTATTATTTGTTTATTTACATTAATTTATTTTTAATTAAAATTTCCCCAATATTTCAATAGTGAAACACTTATAGAAACAATTATTATGATCATATTTGCACATTGTGATAGATAGAATAAAATAAAACAGACACCATATTCCCGTAATCAAATAACTTTTATAACTTATCACATATTGTGATAAATAAAATAAAATAAGAGAACCATGGGAATATAATCAAATAACTTATATATATAAACTATGCAGTGACCTATGTACATGCCAAGCATAAAATAATAATATATGTATATTTTAACCATAAGTAATATATGCATTTGCTAAGCAGACTGTTGGAAAATGGCCACCTCTGAAGGGTCACCCAAAACATTTTGCCTTCCCCCTCTTTTTTCTTTATTGTACCTTGGTTTTTGGGCTTTAGGGCTCTGAGCACTTTACCATTGCTAACCAGTGCTAAAGTGCATGTGCTCTCTCCTCTACACATGTTAACATTGGCTCACACCCAATTGGCATATTTAATTTACTTATAAGTCCCTAGTAGAGTGCACTACATGTACCCAGGGTCTGTAAATTAAATGCGACTAGTGGGCCTGCAGCACTAATTTTGCCCCCACACAAGTAGCCTTTCAAGCCTTTCAAACCTGTCTCAGGCCTGCCACTACAGAGCCTGTGTGTGCGGTCATACTGCCACTTTGCTGAGGAGAGCTGAACTTGCACCAAAGTGATCTCAAAGGGGTTGTTGGCTTGCCTCCTGCTGCTTGAGACTCAGGGCTATCAAAGTCTCTACCCCTGCTCCTGTGCCTGGTTCCCTGGAAGTGGACCCAGATACATGCACCAGAGAAATTGATGCATCTCCAGCCTACCTGTAGCAGAACCAGTGCATAACCCTGTGGCAGGAGTATAATCAGCAGAACCGTCACTTTACAACCAACGCATAGTCACCACTTACAACACCGTAAGGCCCAGCCTCAGTGACCTCACAGACACTCTCAACTGTTCCTGCAATCCCATCCCTGCAACCCCACGACCCCTTTGGTCAGCAGGTCACACATGCTGTGGGCCCGAACATGCAGCGTTTTCTCCTGTCATTTCCACCCTAGCATCCCAAACCAGTACAGCAAGTTCCTACCTCCAGCTCCTCTGAGTGCATGTCTGGACACTCTGGAGGCCGCTTGGGGTGGCTTCCTAGCCGCTGCAGCTGTTGTGGACTCGGGACTCCCCGCCCTGCTGCGTCCAGGCTCTTAAGGAAACCAATACCAGTTTAATATATGACTCTTGAAATCACAATAAAAAAAGTCAAACCGATAGGCTTCCGTTTGGCGTTAGCAGACGCAGATCCCACCTCTTCTATCATGTCCAAGATATCCATTGGGCGGCATTTGTGCATTGTGAATGATCATGAAAGTAGAATTCTGTCGGGCCCTAATGCTCTCAGGTTGCGGAACTGTTTCCCTGACTGTTGGACTTGGCCCTTTTTGCAGGGTCAACCCTAAACTTTTTGCCTTCCTCCTATATTTTTTCTGACCTGTTGTTGGCTGTTTTATGACTCTGGGCACTTCACCACTGCTGATCAGTGCTAAAGTGCATATGCTCTCCCTATTGTAAATTGTGTTATGTATTAGTGACTCCATGATTGGATGATTGGTTTACTTGTCAGTCCCTAGTACAGTGCACTGAGTGTGCCCAGGGCTTGTAAATCCAATACTGCTGGTGGGCTTGCAGCACTGGTTGTGCCACCCACAGAAGCAGCTTGTAAATGTGTCTCCAGGCCTGCCATTGCAGAGCCTGTGTGCAGCCTAGGGGTGCCATGTCGACTTGGTGAGTGCACCCACTTACCAGTCCCTAAACCTTCCCTTTACTGCATGTTGGTCACCCCTAAAGTAGGCCCTAGGGCAGGGTGCATTGTAAGCATAAGGTAGGACATGCCCTGGTGTGTGTGGCATGTCCTAATAGTGAATTACAGCCATTTTCGTTTTTCACTATTGCAAGGCTACCTGTTCCCCATAGGCCAGAATGGGCAGTTTTGATTATTACACCTTATAATCCTAACTGACCCAGGGAACATGGTAGAAAAAAGAATTTAGTATGCTTGAACTCATGATGATAAAATACATCTTTTAGTGAAGTTGGTTTTAACATTCTGTGTTTGAAAATACCACTTTTAGAAAGTAGGTATTTTCTTCCCTAACTATCCAAGCCTGCCTCTGCTAGGTTGTGTATTCCTTGTCTGGAGTTTGAGTGACAGGGGCTGGGGGTGGCTCCAGGAGACAGGGTGAGTCAGCACAGGGCTGAATAGAGAGATCTGCATCCAGAGTGGAGGGAGGAGTTGCACCTGGGTCTGAATAGGGCTGTGCCTGCCTTCCACAATGCTGGCTCCACCTCCTGCTGGGTGGCTGAGCACCCTGCCCCACATTCTGAAAGGAAAGAAGGAGTCCTGTAAACAAAGTGCTCCAGGACTGACCAGAACTGGTTTTGGACTAGGCCATGGCCTCACTGCCTTCACAGAACAAAGAGAAAAGGTGTATAAAAAGGGGACCCAGACCCCTAGGAAATTACATCACTTTTGGGAAACAAGAAGAAACCTTTGCTGAGGAGCGGAACCAAGAAGAAACTGAGGAGAAGACTATCCCTAAGCTAGAGGGATCTGCCTGCAGTGGTTGCCTGACTGCCAAAGAAAGGAGAAGGGAACTTTGTGTGTACTTTCATCAACTTGTGAAGGATCTCCAAGGGCTTGATTTCAGAGCTTGCCTCCTGCTGAAGTCTCAGGGACAACAGACTTCACCCACCAGCTCCCCTGTATTCCCTTGCTGGGAATTTTGACCTTCTGACACACTTGCGTGTCGCTGGGAGCTGGAAGAGCGACTCAAGACGAAGAAGCGTGTCGCCGCAGCCGCTGCTTCTCATATCACCGGAGAAGAGTGTCGAGGTTGCAGCAGACGCCGGCGCATCCCCGAAGAAGCGCGCCGCTGACACCCTCGCATCCTTCGAAGTGCCTCGCAGCACCGGAGAAAAGTGTCGCCGTCGCATCCCCGGGGCAGAGCATCGACCTCACATCAGACGCCGACGCATCGCAACACGAGGCCCCCGCATCCCAGGAGAAGATCGTCGACCTCGCATCAGACACCGTCGCATCGCCAGGGAAGCGTGTCGCTGGGCCTGCCGTGGCTCCAAAGATTCATCGAAATCGCCGCACGGCCGTCGGGCGTGCACGCATCACCCCTTCGTTGTCGCAACCTCAAGAAGATGCCACTTTATTTCTTTGCACCAGATCTTCGTCGCATCATGGCGCTGCTTGTCGCATCGCCACAGAAGCGTGTAAGGAACCTACGCATCACCTTCCCTGCACCACCTTTTGTTGTATCGCGTTACGCATCTCAGGTACATTGAACGCAAAGTGTCGCATTTCCATTTTAAGAGACTCAAGCTAATTCTACCATCTTTAAAGTACAGCATTGTGGATTATTTTTGTCGTTTATGGTCTTGTGGTAAATCTATATAAAAGATACTTATTTTTATAATACAACCTGTGTGGTGTCCATTTGTAGTGTTGTCACTGGATTACTGTATGTGTTCACAAATGCTTTACACACTGCCTCTGAACTAAGCCTGTCTGCTCGTGCCAAGCTACCAAGGGGTGAGCAGGGGTTATTTCAGGAGTGTACACCTCTTACCCTGACTAGAAGCAAGGGTCCCTATTTGGACAAAGGTACCTACCTCTGCCAACTAGAGACCCCCAGTTCTAACATTGGTGGTCAGCGGTGAGGATTCTGGACGTGCATTTGTGACTCATGTACAGTGATTGGTGAACACTACCTAGTGAGTGCAGACCAAAACGCAACCACATACTTTTGGTAGATATTCTTTTCTGGGACTTTCTATGTTTGCTAAAAACTGCCAAGTTTAATCACCATGGATACAGCAGCATCCATAGCATCTGTTGATTGTGATTGGGGGAGGAGAGTAACTTCCCCAGCAGGTAGCAGGGTTTATGCCCAAGGTCTGTCCCCAGAGGAGCTGGAGGACAGAGAAAAGAGTAGGATGCATGAGATGGAGCTGACCAAACTCAAGTTAAAGAGGCAGTTGGAATTTGAATTGCAATCTAGAAAGTTGGCCCTAGAGGAAAAGAGAATGCGGTTTGAGCATGAGTTGAGAATGAGGGAGCTTGATTTGGGGCTCGAGAGGCTTGAGGCCATGAGTTTCTCAGCCCAGAAAAAAGAAATGTGTATAGCTCAGGAAGTGAGCTTTACTGAGTTGGAGGTGGAATCCAGCTCAGATGGTGGCAGCAAAATTATGTTATCTGGTGCTGAGGGAGTAGTACACACACCCAGAGATGTGGCGCCTGATTTAAAGGAGGGGGTTAATATACACCAGGAGGTTCAAGGATATGAGGTAGCTCTAGTAGTGCGCAGTGTCCCTGAGGTGGATTGGGGAACTGGCACAGGGGTTCATAGTCCTAGAGGTGGGAGGGACACTCTACTGACTCTAGATGAGAGGTGCAGGGAGAGGGGTTCCCCCATGGTTGAAGTCCTGATGTGTGAGTGTGAAGACCGCCCAGAAGAGTGTGGGTTGAATGACAGAGAAAGTCAGATACTGTCTTGCCAATCTCAGGAGAGTGGTGTGGAGTACGTGTGCAAGGCACTGGATGGTGAGGTGAAGGATAGTTTGGTTAACCCCTGTAGGGGGCTGTGTGATCCAATTGTGGGAGAGCATATTGTAAGTCCCTGTTTTCCAGAGCAATGCCAACACCTGTTGGAGAGTGAGTTCTCTGACCCCAGGGAGCTCACATTGGAGGCAGACCTTTTGGTGGATTCCAGAGGGTCTGAAGAGGCATTGAGGAGTGGCTCAGGTGTCTTCCAACCCAGAGTGGTGGGAGAGGTTCAGTGTAGCCCAGTTAGGTCCAGTGGTAGAGGGAGGGGTGTAGGGACTCACTTCCTGTCTCAGTGGAGAAGGAGTGAGTGTGGGGCTGCGTGTTCCAAGGTGCCCGAAACCCAGTCTCAGAGCCTGGATGGTTCTTTAAGGGAACACCAGGTAGGGAGCCTAGGCTGTCCTGATGGGCTGCCCGTTGAGGAGGAGCTCCTAGTGTCTAGAGAACCTGGAGCGTCTGTAAATGGAGCTCCAGTGTTTCTGGTGTCTGGCAGTGCCACTCCTAAGTGGAGGGTGCAGAAGTCCAGAGTGAGGGGTGAGAGGGGGAGAGAGTCCCCAGTGGACGAACCAGTGGGTCAGGGGCCAGCCAGAAGGGCTGAGTCACCGGTGAAGGACCATGGTGACACCACTTCTGTCCTGGGGGATCTTCACGCACTGTCAGATGGACAGGGGTCAGGAGATCTGCGCCAGGCAGACTGTCACAGGACACATGAGTTATGTGTCACCCTCAGGGGGGGGCATGCGTGCTCCTAAGGAAGTCCTGGTGCGCCAGGCGGGTGCTCAGCTGCAGGGTTTTGTCCTTGGGTTGGGAAGCCAGGTTCAGGTGTTGTCTGACCTGGAGGGTGGGACAACTGTAAACAGTGTCCTGACCGGTTTGTCTTCTGGGGGTACCGCTCCTGATGGGAGGGGGCAGTACTCTGGAAGGGGGTGCAGAGGGAGGGAGTCCTCGCCTCTGACCCCAGTTCAACTGTAGTGTTTAGACCCTAGATTGGAGGACCAGGTTCAGGGTGTCCCCCCTGACCTGGACACCCAGTTGCAGGATAGAACCCCTGAACTGGTGGGCGAATTGCGCAGGACACCTGCCACAGGTGCCCTGGCAATTCTAGAAGGGGGTACCACTCCAGGTGGGAGGGTACAGAGCCCCAACAAGGAGGAGGAGGACCGGCTGTGGGAAAGCCCCCCCCAGTCTCCAGTCCAGCTGCCGGGTACAGGCCCGGGGCTGGTAGGTCAGTGTCAGGATGTCATACCTGACCTGATAGGAGGAAGAGTGGACAAAGGGTGCCAAGCACCTGGGGCTACTGCCCACCGCTCTCTGACGCCACAGAGGTTTGAGAGCCCTGAGAGGCAAAAGGCCTGGGTCTTATCCCTGACCACTGTCAGTGGCCACTGTGGCTTGCTGTCTGTCTGTTGGGACACACCTGTGAGCACGTTAAAGTTAGGTGCTGCACAGGTGGTGTCCACAGGTGAGGAGAAGGGTTCCCCATGGATTAGCTTGGTGGGCCCTGAGAGTATGGACAGAGGGATCCAAATAGGTTCAGATTGGCGTAGAACTGGAATATGCCCCTGCTGTTGCGGGCCAGGGTCCATGTTCTATCGCCCAAAGCAGAGAAGCCCATCAGGGTAGTGATTGGTCTCCCCTGCGTTTTGGCTGGAAGGGGGTTGTGTTGGACTTGGCCCTTTTTGCAGGGTCATCCCTAATCTTTTTGCCTTCCTCCTATATTTTTTCTGACCTGTTGTTGGCTGTTTTATGACTCTGGGCACTTCACCACTGCTGATCAGTGCTAAAGTGCATATGCTCTCCCTATTGTAAATTGTGTTATGTATTAGTGACTCCATGATTGGATGATTGGTTTACTTGTCAGTCCCTAGTACAGTGCACTGAGTGTGCCCAGGGCTTGTAAATCCAATACTGCTGGTGGGCTTGCAGCACTGGTTGTGCCACCCACAGAAGCAGCTTGTAAATGTGTCTCAGGCCTGCCATTGCAGAGCCTGTGTGCAGCCTAGGGCTGCCATGTCGACTTGGTGAGTGCACCCACTTACCAGTCCCTAAACCTTCCCTTTACTGCATGTTGGTCACCCCTAAAGTAGGCCCTAGGGCAGGGTGCATTGTAAGTATAAGGTAGGACATGCCCTGGTGTGTGTGGCATGTCCTAATAGTGAAATATAGCCATTTTCGTTTTTCACTATTGCAAGGCTACCTGTTCCCCATAGGCCAGAATGGGCAGTTTTGATTATTACACCTTATAATCCTAACTGACCCAGGGAACATGGTAGAAAAACGAATTTAGTATAACTGAACTCAGGATGATAAAATACATCTTTTAGTGAAGTTGGTTTTAACATTCTGTGTTTGAAAATACCACTTTTAGAAAGTAGGTATTTTCTTGCCTAACTATCCAAGCCTGCCTCTGCTAGGTTGTGTATTCCTTGTCTGGAGTTTGAGTGACAGGGGCTGGGGGTGGCTCCAGGAGACAGGGTGAGTCAGCACAGGGCTGAATAGAGAGATCTGCATCCAGAGTGGAGGGAGGAGTTGCACCTGGGTCTGAATAGGGCTGTGCCTGCCTTCCACAATGCTGGCTCCACCTCCTGCTGGGCGGCTGAGCACCCTGCCCCACATTCTGAAAGGAAAGAAGGAGTCCTATAAACAAAGTGCTCCAGGACTGACCAGAACTGGTTTTGGACTAGGCCAAGGCCTCTCTGCCTTCAGAGAACAAAGAGAAAAGGTGTATAAAAAGGGGACCCAGACCCCTAGGAAATTAGATCACTTTTGGGAAACAAGAAGAAACCTTTGCTGAGGAGCGGAACCAAGAAGAAACTGAGGAGAAGACTATCCCTAAGCTAGAGGGATCTGCCTGCAGTGGTTGCCTGACTGCCAAAGAAAGGAGAAGGGAACTTTGTGTGTACTTTCATCAACTTGTGAAGGATCTCCAAGGGCTTGATTTCAGAGCTTGCCTCCTGCTGAAGTCTCAGGGACAACAGACTTCACCCACCAGCTCCCTGTATTCCCTTGCTGGGAATTTTGACCTTCTGACACACTTGCATGTCGCTGGGAGCTGGAAGCGCGACTCAAGACGAAGAAGCGTGTCGCCGCAGCCGCTGCTTCTCGCATCGCCGGAGAAGAGTGTCGACGTCGCAGCAGACGCCGGCGCATCCCCGAAAAAGCGTGCCGCTGACACCCTCGCATCACCGGAGAAAAGTGTCGCCGTCGCATCAGACGCCATCGCATCCCCGGGGCAGAGCATCGACCTCACATCAGATGCCGACGCATTGCAACTCGAGGCGCCCCGCATCCCAGGAGAAGATCGTCGACCTCGCATCAGACACCGTCGCATCGCCAGGGAAGCGTGTCGCAGGGCCTGCCGTGGCTCCAAAGATTCATCGAAATCGCCGCACGGCCGTCGGGCGTGCACGCATCACCCCTTCGTTGTCGCAACCTCAAGAAGACGCCACTTTATTTCTTTGCACCAGATCTTCGTCGCATCACGGCGCTGCTTGTCGCATCGCCACAGAAGCGTGTAAGGAACCTACGCATCACCTTCCCTGCACCACCTTTTGTTGTATTGCGTTACGCATCTCAGGTACATTGAACGCAAAGTGTCGCATTTCCATTTTAAGAGACTCAAGCTAATTCTACCATCTTTAAAGTACAGTATAGTGGATTATTTTTGTCGTTTATGGTCTTGTGGTAAATCTATATAAAAGATACTTATTTTTATTATACAACCTGTGTGGTGTCCATTTGTAGTGTTGTCACTGGATTACTGTATGTGTTCACAAATGCTTTACACACTGCCTCTGAACTAAGCCTGTCTGCTCATGCCAAGCTACCAAGGGGTTGAGCAGGGGTTATTTCAGGAGTGTACCCCCTTACCCTGACCAGAAGCAAGGGTCCCTATTTGGACAAAGGTACCTACCTCTGCCAACTAGAGACCCCCAGTTCTAACACTGACAATAGGTGATGGCTCTGGCCTCTCTACGGCGGTCCTTCTATCTTTCTATTTACAGGATAGTCTTCTTTGCCACCCAGTCTATCTCACGGATGCCGTCATGAATTCCCCCCAATCACCTCCCTCCACCCTCTGGCCTCCAGGTCCTGCGGCCCTGAGGTTCCCAGCCTCCTCATGCCTGGCAGTCTGGGAGCAGAGACTGTCCTTTCGGCTCCCAGCTTGCGGAAGTTTCAGCCAGGCTCCACAAAGGCGACCTCACAAAAATTCTCGGAGCAAGCCACTGCGCCTGAATAACAGCATTTCATCACAAGGGGTCGGTCCCATGTCCTGGCACATTCCTGCAGGGCTGAGGGATGCCCTCACCTCCTGCATGAGCCGCAGGTAAGAGGGATGCACTGCCCGAGTCTCTGGTGTGCTGGCATGACATTATGCTGCCACTTTGACGTAGCATTTAAAGCCCTTTGCCTAGCTTTAAACTCCCTTTTTATTACCCATAAGTCACCCATAAGGTAGGCTCTAGGTAGCCCGTAGGGCAGGGTGTTGTGTAAGCCAAAGGTAGGAAATTACTTTTTAATTTTGCAGGTCCTGGTAGCAAAAACCCTCTAAATTTGTTTTATCTACTGTGAGGCCTACTCTTCTCATAGGTTAACATTGGGAATTCCTTAATACGCTTTTAATCTGCAATTCTTGATTAGAAAAGAATAGCCATTTCATGTTTATATCTTTGGAATGGTAATAATAAATCCTATTGATTGGTAAAGTTGGATTTAACATTACTGTTTTAGAAATGCCACTTTTAGAAAGTTGACATTTTTCTGTTCTTAGAGGTCTGTGTGCCTGCAGCCTGTTTCCAATACACGTCTGGGGTGGGTGACAGCTACACTTTTTCATTCCCTCTAGACAGCCACAAACAAAGTTGAGGTGTGTCTGAGTACTCATCTGCATTCTGATGGCTTTTCCTGGGCAGGAAGGGAGGGAAGAGCTGACACACCTGAATAGAAGTGCCCTGCCCCCACACAAAGGGCTGATTACCCCCTACTGATATTCTGGAGCCAGGTCCGGGATTGAAAGAACTTCTGTGCACATCAAAGACCCTTCTTTGAAGTCACCCCCACTTCAAAGGCACAACTACGTATAAGTACTGGGGTCTGTCCCCACCAATTAGACACTTTTGGACTTACAACTGGACTCTGTCAGAAGAACAGCTGTGCTGCATCAAGATATGACACTCTGCTGGACTTCTGATCTGGAAGGCCTGCTTTTCTCTTGTGCTGCCCTGCTGCCTGCTGCTCTCTGACCCTGCTGAGGAGAGCTGTACTTGCACCAAAGTGATCTCAAAGGGCTTGTTGGCTTGCCTCCTGCTGCTTGAGACTCAGGGCTATCAAAGTATCTAACCCTGCTCCTGTGCCTGGCTCCCTGGAAGTGGACCCCGATACATGCACCAGAGAAATTGATGCATCTCCAGCCTGCCTGTAGCAGAACCAGTGCATAACCCTGTTGCAGGAGTATAATCAGCAGAACCATCACTTTAGAACCAACGCATAGCCACCACTGCATGGAGAATATCGACGCCTCACCCGTCCAGCGTGGATTACCCTTCAGAACTGCCACACTCTGAACCGGCAGTAAGGGTGGGAGGAGCTTGCGGAGTTGCACTACACAGAATTCTGCGGAGTTGCATAAAAACTCCGTAGAATTCCTCGGAGTACTGCTCAACTTTACAACACCGTAAGACCCAGCCTCAGTGACCTCACAGACACTCTCAACTGTTCCTGCAACCCCATCCCTGCAACCCCACGACCCCTTTGGTCAGCAGGTCACACATGCTGGGGGCCCGAACATGCAGCGTCTTCTCCTGTCATTTCCACCCTAGCATCCCACACCAGTACAGCAAGTTCCTACCTCCAGCTCCTCTGAGTGCGTGTCTGGACACTCTGAAAGCCGCTTGGGGTGCCTTCCTAGCTGCTGCAGCTGTTGTGGACTCGTGCCTCCCTGCCCTGCTGCATCCAGGCTCTTAAGGAAACCAATACCAGTTTAATCTATGGCTCTTGAAATCACAAACAAAAAAGTCGAACCGATAAGCTTCCATTTGGCGTTAGCAGACGCAGATCCCACCTCTTCTATCACGTCCAAGATATCCATTGGGCGGCATTTGTGCATTGTGAATGATCATGAAAGTAGAATTCTGTTGGGCCCTAATGCTCTCAGGTTGCACGACTGTTTCCCTGACAATACGTGATGGCTATGGCCTCACTACGGCGGTCCTTCTATCTTTCTATTTACAGGATAGTCTTCTTTGCCACCCAGTCTGTCACACGGATGCCGTCATGAATTACCCCCGCTCACCTCCCTCCACCGTCTGGCTTTCAGGTCCTTCGGCTCTGAGGTTCCCAGCCTCCTCATGCCTGGCAGTCTGAGAGCAGAGACTGTCCTTTCGGTTCCCAGTTTGCGGAAGTTTCAGCCAGGCTCCACAAAGGCGACCTCACAAAAATTCTCGGAGCAAGCCACTGCCCCTGAATAACAGCATTTCATCACAAGGGGTCAGTCCCACATCCTGGCTCATCCTGGCTCATCCTGCAGGGCTGAGGGACGCCCTCACCTCCTGCATGAGCCGCAGCTAAGAGGGATGCACTGCCCGAGTCTCTAGTGTGCTGGCATGACAACAACCTGTGGAAAGACTCAAGTCCTGAGCTGCTGCTGAGCTGAATCAGCCCAGCAGGGGTCCCTCAGCAGTCTGGTGCAGAATGACAAGGTGCTGAATCTGCTCTAGGGCAGATGGGCAGCTGCTTTTCTCCGCTTTCTTCTTTCCTTGGGTTTTGAAGCCTGTACATGATGTGCTTAACCTCTGCTTGAAGCGAGCTTGGCAGGGCTTAGATACGCAGAGTGCATACAGCAGAAGACAGGCATTGTTGTACCGTAAGCATTAAGCATCTCTGTGTGCGTGGGCACCTTCCTCTCCAGCTAGGCCTACCGGAGACATGTAGCAGTGCCAGGGTAGTTCAAGGCGCGCTGCTTACACTGACAACCCTATTATAGTAAACAATGAACAGGGACAGACAAATGTCTAAAGGGCCACCTTGTTGTTGTACAAATAATAATACTGTGTCGCAAAGGACTTGACAGTAGAAGTGGACCGGCGCCGGTAAACTCTGCTACACTATGTGGGAGGCAGAGTTTTTTTCCTAAACTCCGCTTCCAAGTGGAGCAAAAAACTTTGGAAAGGCTGTCAGAAACCGTCATTGTAATCCCGATGGCAGAGCCGAGGCTGGCTCTGCTGTCATTCATGGGATTACAATTCCGCTCCTCTTCTGACAGGCTCTGTGAGCCTGTTGAAAGAGGATCGGAATCCCCTCGAGTTTCCCTCCCACCCTGTCATCATAATACAGCGGTCGGAGGGAAACCCTCAATACAGTCAGAAAGCCCCCAAAAGACTATTGGAGGCTCTCCGCCCAACATCGAAATCAGGCCCAATGTGTTTAGTACCATCACTGCACTGTACCCTGTGCTGTTTTTGGATGCTTTTCTCACTATTGATAGTGCTGGAGCTAAGGATGGTGTTTGCACCATGCAACCTTGGCGCAAACTTGAATTGCTACTATGTCCCCTGGGATGGACCTTAATCTCGAACTGAGGCTAAAATCATCCATTCAGCACAGTATCAATAACAGTGAAGTGGCACTTGTCCCACAGGAATGACAGAGAAGGGACATTTTGCAAACCATGAAGATTTATTAACAAATTAGTATAGTTGCAATCTCAAATCGTGTCGGTTAGGCATAAATGAATATTCCCCTAAATACAACATGTATGACCAGAATCCTGACCATTCAATTTGGCAACTGCGAGTACATGTTATCAAAGACAGCGTATGAGTGAGGTCAAATGTATTTGCCATATAGAGAATCTCCCTAATGCTAAGCTAAGATTGTGAGTAAATCAGCAAGTTTTGAAGCAGCTGGTGTCAGCAAATACATCATCGAAAATAGAACCAAATAAAGGTTCCAAACAAGGAAAGGTGAAATGAAATTGCTCCAGAAAGTAAGTCTATATCGGAAATATAAGGATCATTGGGTCTTGAGAGAGAGAGGAGAAAAAGAGAAAGAGGGAGATGACATCTGCCTGCAAAGGTTGACAGGGGCAAGTGTCCCTAACTAAAGCCAGTTTCACACAGTTAAAACAACGAAATAGTGCCATTATTTTGACCTAAGCCATTACGTGTATTCTCAGCTCTGCATATTAGGCATATAAGTAGTGGTTAAATAATGGTTAAGCATGTTGCAAGTTAGCATAACATTAAGCTCAAATAAATTATGGTGACTTGGCATCACCACTATTGGCAATGTGTATACAATTGAAATATAAAACATAATGGGCCATATGTATCAAGCCCATTTCCACGTTCGCAAACGGGCCGATTCTCAGAATTGGCCCGTTTGCGAACGGAATCAGCCTTTGGGATGTATCATCCCAAAGGCATTCGCAAAATAGAGAATCGCAAAAATTGCGATTCTCTATTTTATGAATGCATTTAAGGAATAGCAAATTGCGATTCCTTAAATGAAATGTATGAAGCACCTAAGTTGTGCGATTATGGCTTAAGGAATACGCAAATTACCACCAACTACAGGTTGGTGGTAACTTATGATTTCTTTGAGAAATGCATTTTTTGCATTTTTCAAAGTGGCATGTGGCGCACATACATGCCCTTAGGGCATGTATGTGCGCCACATGTGCACCCATGCTCATTTCAGGGGTGCAACAGGGTGTCCTTTGGACACCCTTGCAACCATTGAAATTGCATTCTCAATTTGCGATTCTCTAATTGCTAATCGCAAATTGAGAATGTCCTCCCATTCATTCCTATGGGCCTCTAGGCCCATAGGAATGAATGGGAGGGTTTCATTAACTGCGATTCGCAATTTGCGAATCGTAATTAAGAGAATATGTAGGATTCGCAAATTTTCTTGCGAATCCTACATACATCTCGTTTGCGTTTCTCAAATAGCGATTCTCAAAAATTCGCTATTTGAGAATCGCAAACACAAACTTTGATACATATGGCCCAATGTTCTTTACTTATTGGTGTTTTGAACTCTCTCATAAATGTTTTTATACATTACGACTGACTCTTTACCTGCTGTGTTCATTCCTCCTATAGCTTAAAATGTATTTGCTTAGGCAGGTACCATTTGCTGTTTATGCTCATAATTTCCCCAGGGTCCATGAAATCTCCTGGGTTGCCTTTTACCTACAAACATTTTATTTAAGCAGTCTGTATTTTATCTGACAACAAGGAGTTTCAGAATGATCAATTAAATCATTTTGCATTATACATTTTTCAAGCAGCACATTCTCCAAGGCAATTATTTTTGGAGTGGGATTTTAAGAACCATGAGGGCAAAATCTTAAAACAATGGTTGTGCTGTGTTCTTTGCATTCTGTTTAAGGTACTTTCACTGCTAATAATTCTAGATGACTTCAATGGATTCGAACTTTATGCTGATATGTTAAACATTACGCAAAAGCCACCCACGCCCTAACTGTACATGTTGCATGTTTACAAATATTTAGAAAATGATAGGTAAAAATGGATGCCCCATGAAATATATAGGGTCTATTTGAATCCAGATTTCAAACATTCTCAAATTGAGACTAGTCCATGATGTTACGATGAATTGGGGAATCGACATTACTCTCACAAATATTTGAATGCTATTGGGCTTTCACTAAAATGTGGCATCCCTTACTGTATAAAGCCATAAGGACGACCATTGTTCAATATTCCCTGTCCTCATTGGTAACTGTTTTCAGCTTTCTTTGTCCAGCTGACAACCAGCTATCATCTTTCTATCAAACCAGATCCCCAATAGTGTCAGGTAAGGCAGCACAAGACGAAAGAGAGCTAATAGTCGGGAACCAGGAACCCAAAAAGTCCAGAAACCTGGAAGCACAGGTAAAAACTCACAGCTAAAAATACCAGAATAAAGACCCAGAACTCATTAGCGTCCTAGTTACATAGTGAAATCATTGTCAATCACAGGCCATGGGTATGCCGTAGGGGAATGAGACTATACACCAAAAGGCGGACTGGGCTTTCCTCATTTTCTAATGACTACCCAAAATTTTGTCTAGAAAGTTTCCTCTCTAGAATGAACATTTCTGTGCCTAAGATTCAGTTTACCACAAATAGGCACTGTGACTTTAAACACTTAGGGACTCATTTACAATACTTTGACACAGGGCAGCGCAGCAAGTGTCAAAATAAACAGGCAGGAATGCACCGTATCTACAAGATATGGCGCATTCCTGTCCTTCTCCTCTGCGCTGGTCACAAACAGCAGCTGTGCCCCAGTGTAGACATCCATGCATCATTTTGCAAGGTTGCCTGAACTGAGGGGATGATTGTTTTTGTACAGGTAGGGACACCTTCCTGCACAAAAACAATAATTAAAGACATTTTCCTCTTTCTATCCCTGCTGCAAAATGCAGCATGCATAGAAAGGGGAAAAACGTGGAGAAAGAAAAGTATTTCTCCCCATTCCTCCTCCTTATGCCTCCCCTGGGGAGGTGGAGGATCCTGATGCATTCACAGGTTTACAAAATGTTGTAAATCTGTGAATGTGTTAAGTTCCATGGATGATGCGTGTGAACACCCACAGCAAAATCCATGGAACTCCCTTTTCACCCAGAGTTATGCGTGAAAGGGAAACATATTTACAAGGCCATGAAAAGTCAAGCAGGGTGACTTTACATGGCCTTGTATATATGGGGAAGCCCATTGCGCTGCCGGTGCGTCAATAAAAGTGACACACCGGCAGCGTAATGGGCTTGTAAATAAGCCCCTTATTGGGTAAATATAATTGTCTACCCTGGGAAGTTTTGCGGAGTCATTTCTAAAAGCATAGTATCGGTCATTACCTCTGTTCTAAGACACATAATAAAGCGAACACTGAGGGGCTTATTACGATGTCGGTCGGAGTTGCCTCTGACCGACACCATCTCGGACTCGGGACCGACCTTAGGTTGACGCAGGGGCGGCCGCCATGGCTTGAGGGTGGGGGGCAGTTGTGCGGGGGAGGGGCACAGGCTGCTTTTTAAAAATAAATAAATAAAACTTACCTTGCCGCCGCTGCCGAGTCCTGCGTCTTCTCTCCTGCTCGCCTGTGTCCGACTCCAGGTCAGAACAGGAAGCAGGCAGCCAGGCTCCCACCCCTAAGCCTGACAGTACTCAGAGCAGTTTTTGTTGAAAGTTTTATATGTCCTGGGTTTTGCATTTTGGTAGGAAAATGCAACTTTAGAACCACACAAATGTTCCAGGCACCACTTAGAGGCTAGAACAGCAGGGACCAACATCAGCAGGCAGGTAAGTTGCAGGGGCTCTGGAGCTTGTTGTGTCCCTGTAGCTCACTCAGGAGGCCAGCCAGCTAACCTTTGGAGTCACTTTGGTGGCCCTTGGCTCAATGAGCAGGTCCAGTCTTTCTTCTTCAAGCAGCACGGCAGTAGAGCAATCCTTCCAGCAGCAGGGGAGTCCTTCTTCTGTGTCTTCCACTTGTCTAGAAGTGATTTGATCTGGGGTCTGAGAGTGCCACCTGCTATCCTTAGGGCCAGCCTTTGTGAGGGGGGGATCAACACCTGGCCAAAATCCTGCCCTTCCTAAGTGTGGCTCCCAAATGTCTGGAGTGATGAAAGGCTAGCATCAGGTTACTTTGTGTGTGCTGCATGTAAGGTCTTTGAAGTGTAATTCTAGGCTTGGTACAACTCCTCCCCCAGCCATCCTGCCAGGATGGCCCATTCGGTCACACATAGGCCCCTTTTGTCTCCATGTCTGGAAGAAATCTACAACCCATCAGAGAGGAGACAGCACAATCATGTGACCCTGTTTACTGGCAGAAAGGCACTGTAGGTTTGGACACAGAAATGACAACTTTCTAGGATTGTGACTTAAAATCTAATTTTACCATTAAAAAAGGTTTTAAATTACAATTCAAAAGAGTCAAAGAAGCAACTTCCTACCTACTCCCAATCTGAAGATACATTTTATTTAAGGTAAAAAAGTAACCCAGATGTAGCCTGGCAAAAGTAAACCCACATGACCTACTATTTAAACACCGTGCACCCTGCCCTAGCGCAATATCTGAGCACAACGTACATTCTGGCTGTGCAATCTTGTGGGAACGAGAAGTGAATCGCAGAAACTGATTCCCTGTGCCACCTAGAGCCCTGCAACCACCGGGGAATCAGAAAAATCCCTCCAGGTGGTGACAGTACCCAGGGGAAAGTAAGGAAGTAAGTAATAATTTATTGTTTGGTTAATAAAAACCTTTACAAAAACAGTAAGTAGCAGCATAATTCATAATTAAAAAATCGAAAGAGCATATCCTAAAACATTCATTCATTGTATAAAAATAGTTAGTGCAGTAATTGGTAATTATTGTTGGATACCGTGAATTGGCAAAGTCTTTTAACCATTCTTTGTACAGCCGACTTTCCAAGAGATTTACCGATACTTTCCCTTAAGGTGCCTAAAAAAGAGTTAAAAAGGGGATAAGGATCACAGAAACTAGAAAAAGTCAATGTTTGGGTCTCTGTTAGGGGACAACAATACAGAGTTCGGTTGGATTAAAATCAGCAGCAGTGATGTTATACAATTGAGTGTTCAAACGTTCGGTTGGCTTAAAAACAGCAGCAGTGATGTGATACTGATGAGTGTTGTGCTCCGGCATCTATCTTCTGGATGGAGGTTGAAGTGGATAAGTAATATTCGCTGGAAGGTGGAACTATAGGAGTCTTTTGATCGTGGTGGTAAGGATTGCTGGTCAATTGATGTGAGAGCTTTTTCCCCTGCCGCTTCCATAAACCGTACAAAGCGACACAATAGATGTACGTCGCCACCTCCGAGGCATGCCTTCACTGCTTGTTTGCAGGTTCTTATCCCCCTGCTTAGGAAGATGGTCTTCAGTAGCATCCGCCGTTCAATTTGTAGTACTCTGCAGATGCACAATAAGTGTAATACACTCTCATCAGCTTCCCCGCATAAGCGGCATGTAGTCTGAGCCGGAGATCGTTTCCAGGGGGGAAGATGCAGCAGGGATGGTAGAATGCCCATTCGATAATGAAGGTATTTTTCTTTCTTTCTCCTGTTGAATCCCACTCTTAGATAAGATTGCGGAGAAGACTTAACATAGCTATGCACAACAAACCATCCATGGGACCTTTCTGTGAGTGCCGACTTGTCTTCTGCTAGGGATAGTCTTTTCACTGACTTGTTTACTAGTTGTTTGAAACATTGATGGGTTGCTGATGCCGCCCAGAGTTCCTCTAGGCCCAAACGGTCTACTGATGCTATCAGGTAGCTCAAAGCTGGGGATTCATTCTTTAATTGGATTTCATTCCATAGATGGGAGTTCAGTGTTCCTCCTTCAGCCTTTTTAATCTTATGCCAGCACTTGACATAGGCTCCTTTGTGGGCGATTTCTTGGCTCTGCTGGCCCAATTCCAGCCTTATTTGGGCTGGTGAGGCATACTTGGGTAGATTAAAAATCAAACGAGCCGCTCTTGAGACAGTTCTGTCTAAAATGGCCGTGTCACATCCCCTAAGGCAATCGCTCTAACAGATGGGGATTGAACCATCCATCCACCCTGGGTCTGGGCTTTGATTTGGAGGTAACTTTTGGGGCTACATCATCCAGAGATTGGGTAATCCAGGTTTCCCACCTGGAGTATGCTTCGTCCAGTGCGACTGGTGTCTCGGAGTTAGCTGTAGTTGTATCTGATAGGATGTTCCCCCATGTCTCTGAGTTGAGCTTGGCCCAGCGCCTTTTCATTGTCTCGGTTTTGGGGGGGTCCCCACAGTGCTCTCTTCCTATCTTTCCTAAATGAAGGGAATGAGGTGGTGATCTGACCACGGTACCGGTATTGGAGGTACGACCTTAATGTTGGGGTCGTTAGAAATTACTAGATTTAATATGTGCCCCTTGACGTGTGTGGCAGTCGTTACCAACTGGGCAAGTTGCAAGCTTTCAAGGTCTAATAGCAATTTTTTCACGCTGGGGATGTTCTGGTCCTCCATGTGTAGATTTAGGTCTCCTAAAATGGTGAAGTTGGATTTCTTTAATAATGCACTGGCCAGTGAATCGGGCAAGTTTTCTAGAAATTCTCCATATGGGCCTGGGGGTCTATAGATTAGGAGCCCTGATAGGGTGTACGTGGGTGCTAACGAGATTGAGAAGAAGAGGCATTCACACCCTTTGATAGGGAAGGCCTCAGTGGTACATTTGTACTCATCCTTTATTAGAATGGCCAGTCCACCCCCTGCCTGCCCGATCCTATCCAGTCTGAATATTTTATAGCCTGGTGGCAGGGCCATTACTATATCAGGGGAGGAACAATCTTTAAGCCAACTTTCTGTAATAAACAGGGCGTCTAATGTGGTCTCCTCTAACAGTATGCGAATTTCTGTTTAATGTTTAGGCAGGGAGCGGCAATTGATCAGCCCTAACTTCCATGCCTGAGGCTCCTTTAGCCCATTGGTCTTGCTCAACTCTAGCTTAGGAGGTGCTTTCCATACTAGTTTACAGTGTTCACAGGCCTTCTCTAAGGCTGTCTCGCTCATGAAATTCCAGCCCTTATCGCAGCCGACTATTCTGGGTTTGTTGAGACAGTGTAGTTCCTTCCCAGAGTATATAATTCTTGAAAATTGCGCAGGGTTCCTGGCCCCTGGGCCTGGTCGGGCGGGAACGGGCACAGACGGGCTTGCCTTTGGCGCGCCCGCAAGCTGGCCTTCCTTTGAGGGTGCCGGTTGATCAGATTCGGTCAACTAGACCGCTGCCCTGTGTTTCCCTGTTCCGAGTGCACTCTATGGTAGAGAGGGTTAACACTACCTTTCTACCGCACTCTATGCTCCTACCACTACCACTCAAGAGGACACTGCTCAGTGAGTACTAAATACAATGTTTTATTTTAAAAACCAACTGATACTAACAGATTAAAAATTATTAAAAGTATCTACAGTAGCGCTCTTTACCGCAGTGATACAGTGACCGTATTGGTGGTGGAATTACTTAGCGACCTTCGTGTCATACACAGACTGCGATGTCTCCGCTTAAAGCTTAACCCAGGGGAAAGTCAAAGTGGAGAAAACACAAAAATGGCACCCAGGATTCCTCTCTGGTAACTACATTTATCCATGGCACTAGCAATTCCTTCAAGGCCTAAGTCGTCAGTTGTTTAGAAAACATATATAATAGAATTTAGTTTCTTGCCCCTTCTAAAACATGGGATACTCAGAAAAATCATTAGGAGTGTGCACCTTGCCTACAACCTCCCACTTTCCCATGTGCCTCTTGAGGCTGGAACCCAAAATAGACATCATGTAATCCTAAATGAAGGACAATAATAAAGGATACTAGATTCATTGGGATACCATCTGTCTCTACCACTATAAACTCTCCCTGAAATATTCATTAATTCCTAAATTCTCAATGGCGGGACCTAGAGAGAATGATGCCAGAACCAGAATTACTACATTCCTACAGCAACCTCTACACTAGCCTTCATGGAGTGAGCAGTTTCCCCTAAGGTACTTAAATAAACCAAGACTAAATCACCAAATTGTCTTGCAAACTATTCAGTATAAACTATGTTCAGTAGTGGTCTTTGGATCCCTGCAGATTACATATGTCCATATCAGTTAACAGTTTTTTGCTTCCTTATTGTGCCGTATAAAGCCTGTAAACATCTGGGCACTCGAAGGCAGGACAGTAAGTATATATCCAAATTATTTACATGCATGCATCTTACCAACCAGAAAAGACCAGTCAGCTGTTGGCAAATGCTCTGCACCCGATTTCTTCACAGGTGCATGGAGGAAAAACAACAGCAAGAAATACCAGTATCACCGCAGCATAGGAACCGGTAGAAGAAATGGCTGTGGATCCTTTCAAGATTAGCTAGAAAAGCAGCAGCGTGATTGGAGCACAGGCAAATCAGCAGCAATGGGAACGGCAAGAGCTCTTGAGGTAAGTTTATGGCAGGTAGACTTTTAGGCTCGGACTAGCTTCCAAGTGCAGCTTTTGTGCTGCTGCACCCGGAACCCAGGCACAGCTTACACGACTTCCAGGAGAGGATGGACTGACGCAGGAGAGTGCGTAACAACTAGGCCATGTACCTGCCTCAGCCACTCCTCCCTTGTCTGGCATTGCGGTTGCACCATATGCCCAAAGCAGGGACGTGCTGCTGTAATCCTGAATGTACATCCCTCTTAAAACCCTCCTCATCGGTTTGAGTTTGGCCGGATATTTAAAGATGAAATCTGAACACCAGCTGAGGGGCATGCACATGACCAGCAGGCTCCCAGGACCATATCCTTTCCAATCAATAAGATAGAAAATAAGCCCTCTTACTTGTTTGGACTCCAATATTGCTTTTATCTCATACTTTGGGTTATCCCTAATCTCCGCAGGGGGTAGTACAGCTTGTAAACGTGTGCCATCTGTTAATGTTTAATCAAAGACATATGAAAAACTGGATGGACAGATAGGGTAGGCAGTAATTTTAAGTTGAGGGCTACAGGGTTTATTATTTTAAACATTTTGAATGGTCCAACAAATTTAGGCTGAAATTTATTGCATCCCTTAAGATACAAATATTTAGTGGACAAACACACTGACTTCCCAACTGAATAAATTTCCTCTGGAGTTCTGTGTTTATCAGCATTTTTCTTGTATCTGACTTTTGCTTGTTGTAATTTTCCCTGTGCTGCTAGGTGTATTCTAACTATATGTTCCTGGAAGTCATGCACAGCTGGTAGACTCTGGGGAGTTTGAATGTCACAGTTTATCATTTTTGTGTGACAACCATAAGTACAGAAAAAAGGGGAGAAGCCCAAAGATTGATTTACAGAATTGCTATATGCAAATTCAGAAGCTCACAATAAATCCCCACAATTGGAGCTCGCTTGTAAGGTATGACACCTAATACACTGCTTTAAACACTGATTTGATCTCTCTGTCTAGCCATAAGTTTTGGGGTGATGACTAGATAATGGTATAACTTCAATCCCCATAAGCTCACACACAGGCTTCCAGAAATTTGAGATAAACTGTGAACCCCGATCATAAATAAGCACCAAAGGTGCTCCATGTAAACAAATTACAGCTTGTGAAAAACTCTGCTAACTTCTTAGCTGAAGGCAGACCTTTTAAGGGTATAAAATGTGCCATCTTAGCAAAGTGATCTTCAGTCACCAGCACAATATTAAATCCTTCTGCAGTGTGTGGTAATTTAACAAACAAATCTAAAGAAACTACATGCGAGGGTTGCGGGGGAACAGCAATAGGCCATAGTAACCCAGTAGGGGCTGCATGTGTCCTCTTTCCCTGGGCACAAATAGCACATGTTGCTGCAAATCTATGTGAATCTTGTACCATGGTGGGCCACCAAATATGTCTACGTAGCAGTTTTAGGGTTCTTTTTTCTCCAGGATGACCTGCAAGTTTGTTAAAATGACTCCAGTCCAATGCCTGTTTCTGAAGGTCTTCAGTAGGTGAGAATAATCCATCTTTGACATAGTGTAACTGATCATTTTCTTTGCTATTGTGTTGCTGTTAGACTTCTTTACCTTCCTTAGTATTTTGCTCTTGTCTAACTAAAGTCAGAAAGTCAAAATTTGTCACAATCCCTAAAACACTTAGCAGCAGGAATTATAGGTGGAAGATCATGTAGTCATTCACTTGGCTCATGGCCAAAAGAGAGGGCATCTGCCTTTCCATGTTTCTCATCCAGGCTGAAAAGTGATAACGAAATCATAGTCATAGGGTGCTGTGTAGTGATAGCTAGCTAAGCCGAGAGCCACCCTGCGACTGGTTGACCTTTGACAGGGTCATGCTGGTATTGGTGGATGAGCTGTCATCAAGAAAGGCTTACGTGTGAGAGAGTGCGATAATCACTGACAGTTAGAGGGAAAATGGGGAACCCCTTTTCAAAAACGTAAAAGACCTTGGACCAGGAAGAGACAATCCCGCTTGAGGGTACTCCAGCTAGGTAAATGGCAGCCAAAAAAGGGTTGCAGATGTGCATTTGGCTCAAACAATGTCAAGAATATACTGCAACAGATTGGGAATTATGGTTCCTATTGTGCTGTATGTTTCACATACCTAGACTTGAGAATCTGAGCAGGCAAATATATGACTTAAAGCCTCAGCTTAGACCCATCCAATTCAAGGCTCTGAATATTTAGGAACAGGCCGTGAACAAGAAGAAAAGGAAAAGGTTTGCACTTAAATTTCGCAATAAAGCCTATTCTTGGATTAACACACAAGACAATAAAAGACAGAGGAAATGGAGGGCGGATGTAATCGAGACAGTGGATGCTTACCCCTCCATAGATATTAAGGTTTAAAAGAAAGAGAACCCCTTGTAGAAAAGACAGAGGCAGAGGCAGATAGCAAGGAGGAGGACACTTTTATAGATGACATTTTAATGACAATACCACCCCCGTTTAATTCAGCACCTGTAATTGGGAACATGACCTAATCTCTCACAGGAGATGAACCAACTGTGACATCCCACACAATGCAAATAAAGGGACCCCCCTGCTACTAATATTTGTTCCTAGGACAGGGAAAATACAAATGTTCAATAAAGAAATACCTGGGCAACTACTTGGTAACATCATCATCATCATCAACTTTATTCGGTCATTACGACCATCAAAGTGCATAGGCATATGGTACATTAAAATCAATAGTGCAAAAACATTGATGTGTTACATAATAAAGCCTACATTGATGATAGTGGAATATGGCAGCTCACTAAAATCATTGTTATCAATTGGAAATGGGCTGATAAAAAAAAAAAATTCTCAGTAGATAAAACCAGATCGAAGTACATACAAACACCCTTGCCTGTAGATTAAAAACACAAAATTCATAAAAATTAATTTAAAAATAAAAAAACACTGAGCTCCTTTATATTTAGAATGAGTCCATCAGCCAAATTCTCAATCATAAGCAGCAGATCATGGTATGTAATGTTTATAGTAAAACAATGGGACTTACAGATGAAAACCACTATGGGGAAAAGACCTTAAAGGGTGTGTAAAGTGCTGGTACATAATGTGCAAAAATACAGTAAAACATACGTGTTTGTATATACAATATAAGTATTGAATGAAGATTTTTTAGTTTGAATACTCTATTATTGCACTACAAGAGCCTCCAAATATGGTCGGCATTTAAAACAGTGTAATGTGGTATAGCCTAATTCATTTAATCATGGTTCACCTAGGCCAGAACCTTGAGAAGTGCAATACATAGGTACCATGAACAGGCTCTCAATAATTTGATCAAGAACTCCTGTGTTTATTTTGTATTTAAAAAGTCAAAATGGACTATTGACTAATAAAAGTAAGATTGGAGCAAGATCCAAGGGTCTACTTTAATTATTTTTTAATGCCAGCCTCCTCAAGAGCCACATTTTCCCCAGAAATTTAGCCACTGCGCATACTACTACTGGTTTTGTATGTGTTCGGAGGATGCGCAATGCTTCTTGATGACATTGGGTTCCCAATAGTCTACAGGCAGGGGCTAACCATTTAAGTCTAGCACTTTTGTATAGTGGACATACAAAGAGAATGTGTTTAGTCGTCTCTTCAGTCTCAGAGCAGCATGGACAATGGCGTGATGTAGCCAAAGAGCCCCTGTTCCATGACGCTGTGAGCGATTTCAAGGGGAGACAGTCAAACCGAAATTGGATGTATAGCTTTCTCTCTTGAGGGATAGTAATAAACTCCATGTATTGCTCATACACACCAAGCAGCTTAAACTGCAGAAATGCTAATGTTAGGCGGCCTCATGTGTGATGACTCTCTCTGCCACCCAGTTCCAATAATAGGTCTTAACCCACTCTCTACTAGGTAGAGAGCTGGTATCTGTCACTTCCCAAAGGTTCCCCAAGCCTAATGCAGAGAGCGATTTATGGATATTGTTGAACCAGCCAATTTTTTTAAAGCGAACAAGTTTGAGGACTTTGTCAAGGGCGGTTGCATAGTGGATAAGCTCGGGTGTTTGTTTTAAGCAAAGCCAAAAGAGAAGTGGACGAAGCCTCGCCTTATCCACTATTATTGTTCTGCCCATGTCTAGCCTTAGTGGGGTAAGCGGAGTACTCTGAGGAAGAGAGCAAAGCGATCTTAAAAATTTATTTTCCTGCTAAGTAAGCCCTCCAGGTTGTCAAACCCCCAGATTTCTGCCCCATACAGGGCTGAGCCAACCACCTGCTGATCGTATATCTGGAGCGGGGCTGTAATCGGTCTAGTTCGTGACACCCTGTGTTCTAGAATTAGAGCCCCAGTTGTTTTCTTCTGCTGGAGAATACGCTTGGAGATATGCTGTTTCCAAGTTAATTTCTCTGTAACAGTTACACCGAGATACTCAAATGAGTCCACCCTTTCCAGTGGGATCCCACCCAGTAGCAGTTTCCCTCTAAAAGATTTATGGGGATTCATTAGCAGAAGTTTTGTCTTCAAGATGTTGACTTCCAAGCCTCTCATTCCACAGAATGACATAAAACGATCCAGTAGCAGTTGGAGTCCTCTGGGGGTTTTCAACACCAGTAGCGTATCATCCGCAAACATGAGGGTGGTTATTTTTACACTCCCCAGAGATGGAGCGTCTGCATGGACTTCCGCTAGATGTTTCACCGCCCCCATTTATAAAAAGCAAAAATAGGGTGGGAGCTAAAACGCAACCTTGTCGAACCCCTCTAACGACCTTTATTGGATCCGACAGTTGCCCTTGGTCCCCCCATCGTATTCTTGCATAGCTTCCCTCGTGCAGCCAAGCTAGAAGTACCAAAATGTCCTGCAGGAGCCCCAGATCTTGCCGGACTTTCCAGAGTGTGGCCCTAGGGATAAGATCGAAGGCTGACTTTAGATCAATGAAAGCAGTGTACAGACTGCCCTGCTCTATTGTTACAGTCTTCCAGGACAGTAGGGCGAAGCGAAAGACTTGGTCAATGGTGCTGATTTTCCTCCTGAACTCTGCTTGGTAGGGGGATAGTATATTATTTTCCTCCATCCAATCGGAAATTTTAGTAAGTAGGGCACGGGAGAAAACCTTCTGCACCCCGTCAAGTAGGCTAATCGGCCTGTAATTGGAAGGCAGCGAGCGGTCCCCCTTCTTAAAGACCGGAATAACCTCTGCTCCTTGCCATGATGGAGGTATAGGGGCCCCAGCGACAATGCCATTTGCTAGAGTCCGGATGTAGATAGACCAATTTGTAATGTCAAGTAGAAAGACGTCTCCCGGTACACCGTCTGGTCCTGCAGCTTTATTTTTGAGTATAGAGTTGATACTTTGAATGATGTCAGCTGAAGAGAATAAATCATTATCAGGCTGCGTATTGGTGTAATCCTTAGAGAGGCCTTCGATGTCCGTCCCAACCGCTCCTGAGTAAACTGCGGAGAAATGATCAAACCAAGCCACCTCTGTGATGTTGTTAGACGGTGGACTAGGTCTATCAGCATCTCCCCTTGTTACAAGCAACCAGAATTGCTGGGAGTCTTTACTTGAACAGGCATCACAAATCTGTAGCCACCGGTCCTCGACCCACTCTTTTTTTGCTTCCCTCTGAGCTTTTTTGTACAGTCTCCTAGCTAGTCTTATATTTACTAAGTTCTTGGTTTTGATCTCATCTGCCAAATGTAGCCGTAGCTTCCTTTCACTTTTGGTTAAACCAAAAGTGCTGTGAGTTAATTAGTGGCTTCTTACAATGTGATCTCGGGCAGATAAAGTGGGAAGCTAGTTGTTTAAAGAAGGACGTGTGAGTATCTGTGACCACGGCAAGCTCTTCATGTTGCTCAACTATGTTTTGGAGCTTAATTAAGTTTTCTTGGAGAGTTTGATTAATTGCTTCGATCTTATTGGTGTCCATTGCTACACACGCCCACTTTAGTCGTCTATTGTCATTTGTGGGAAATAGTTCCGTGGACGTGAGCATAGCACCTAAGCTAGCAATGTTTGTATTCCAGGGCGAAGTCATGGCAAGCTCAAATGGGTTATGGTCGCTGTCTGTAGTATTTCCGACCACCATATCCTGCACTTCCAGCCACAGCCTCATGTCAATCAGTACATAGTCAATTCGGCTCATAGTGGTGGATCTGTTGAAGGTACTGGCCCCCATCGTGTCAGAGTTGGTACAGCCATTAGCTGCCCTGAGCCCATACTCGAGAGTTATAGCCTGGAGCTGCAAGGCAGTTTGAGTCCATTTTTTGATCGGTGGTAAATCTATCAGGTCCAGTGGCTCAAATGTAGTGTTAAAATCTCCTGCTACTATTAGGGGTGAAGACAACTCTCTCTCATCAAGAATATTTTCTAGCGCTTGTAGAGTTAATGCCTGCCTTGGCGCCCCGAGCGTAGACGTTACAAATTGCCATCATCCTACCATTTCTGCACCTGAGGTTTATTGCAAGTATGTCGGGGCTATTGGTCTTCAGCTCTTTGATAGTACATAGCAGATCCATCTTGACCCAGGTCATCAGACACCCTGCAGGTCTACCTGGTTGACTAGTAACTGCCGGTTGGCACAACGTGACATACCCAGGAATAAAGATGGGTGCTGTTGCCCAAGTTTCTTGTAGGATGCAGACATCAAATTGTTCAACGTATTCGATCCAGTGCGGAAGTGCCACCTTAGGTCGTAATCCAGCCACATTCCACGTCAATATACGAAGTGTGGTTGTCAAGTCTTCCAATCCTAAACGGGTAGAATGATGGTGTTCCTCTGTTATACGGCAGGCCTGTAGGGATGGTGGATTTACTTGCTGATCTGTGCTTGCCATTAATAAAATTTATGTGGTAGACTGAAGTGGAATAATGGACTCAGAACAGAAAGTCTGCAACATGGGTGGAGTTGGTATCAAAAAGAGATAAGACCATAACTCTAAGAAGATAACTATGGACTCAATGTACCACAAATCACAATGAATTTTTTATTATGATTTGTGGTACATTGAGTCCATAGTTATCTTCTTAGAGTCTTATCTCTTTTTGAGACCAAGTAGTTGCCCAGGTATTTCTTTATTGAGCATTTCCAACTGTGACAGCCTCTACGGATGCAAGTGCATCACCCAGTTACACCAAAGCTGGCATCACACCAATTATCCCAACCCATCACTTTGACCACTTCTCAGACCTTGACCAGCACGAGCATTCCTTTCACTCCCATGATTGCCAGCTCAGCACCCCTTAAGCAGTCCCCTGACTGCCAGAGACACATCAAACAAAGTCAAATCGAAGGTTTAGTGAGACCCCCCATTACTCAGAAAATTGTACAACCGGTACCTCCATCACTAGCCGCACAGCTCAATAAAGCCATATCACGGAGAATACATGTTGCCAGTTAAAAACTGAAGTTGAAAAGATTGTCAAGGACGACATAGGATTAGACTTCCTAGGATACTATAGCGATAGCGAATTAGTTTATTAGAACAAAGAGGCTGCAAGGGTAGCAAGAGAAGTGTATATGAGGATGGAGAAGTTGGCTGATGAATGTAGCTTTGACATAACACAGAGAAAGAAGTTGTGAAAGAATGTCATGATGACGATGAGTGACAAGGACTTAAAGGTATTAAAACCGATGGGGTTGAAAACACATGTGAGAGAACAGATCGAATGAACCACAGAATACAGTGATTTGGAGAAGTTCAGGGAATTATGATCAAAGAAAGAAAGATCAAAGGTGAAATGGAAGGAGGAGCCCCGGCAGGGTGGTGGTTTCAAAGGGTTTGTAGGCAGAATGCAAGCGAGCTGTAGTCTGGCCAGCACAGGAACCCCCAAGAGTAGAAAATACTGACACCCCATTGCCCTTAGTAAAGACCAAATACAATGCTGCCCTTGCACACCTCAAAACCAAGGTCCCCCAAAAAGGAGATGAATTGGACCAAACTTTTACAAATGACCCAAGAACCAAAAGCGTATCCATGCCTATTTCAAAAGATTGATGTAGGTGTATAGGGAACATAGCAGTAGGAACGAGCCCCTTGGTGAGAAAATGGGAGGGTTCTCACATCATTTGTGTATGGGCTTCAACCAGAAATCAGCACACAGATAATTCAGGGTGTTCTCTGCTGGCAAAGTAAGCCTTTAGATTAGATACTGCAATATGCTAAATAATGCAGCGATAACCTGGAGGCCAATCAAAAGGGATTGAAGTAAAGGCTCATGGTTGCATAAGCCAAGCTGGCTCAGAATGGACGTATGAGCATGTCTGACCCAGGTGTGGAATTTGGTGCAGGTGCAGTACTAAACATGCAGGGAATTTCCATGGCCTGCAAGGGAAACATGCATGGTTTTGGGAGAGAGAGACACAAATATTAGCACTTTAAAGAAGGTTAACCCTTGTCACATTTGTAACAAGGTCAGCAACTGGAAGAGAGACTGGCGGTTAAACCCTGATCGAGTGCTGATCGATGCTCAAGTGACTAATCCTACAAGCCTGGGGAAAATACCCCCAATGCCAAGACCTCCTAGGATGAACCCAAAAACATAGAGGCCCGTATACCCTCAAACCCCTTTAGTACCCACACAGATGCGAATCTGAAATCCTCATTTCAGCCTTGTGTTAAAACTCAGAAGAACCCATTTGCAAACAACACATCAACAATTCTGATCATGTTCGGAAGAACTGTGGGACTTGAACACGTCCAATGATGGTGCCTGAGGGTGAAGGAGGATTGCGTACTTGGAGCAGTGCTGGAAGTGGACCAGGATGGCACTGAAGTAGAAGGAGAAGTCAACCGACACCCAGTGCCCTTTCTAATTGACACTGGAGCCACTCATTCAACCGCTATGACGGTTGAGATCCCAAACCTGCCCCCCTCTGGAAAAGAGGTCCAAGTTGTTGGCATTACCAATCATCAGCACTCCAACAAAGTTTCATCCCCTGTACCAGTAAAGATAGTGACCATCAAGGATCACTAACAGTTTGTCATTTGTGGATCAAGTCCTGTGAACCTGCTAGTAAGAGACCTATTCCGTAAACTCAAGTGCATAATTTACTACACGCCAGACAGAGTAGAGCTAGAAACTCAGACGGCTGATGATGAGTTCAAGCATAAGTTCTAAGAGTCCATATTAAGGCTGTACCATGTCTTCAACAAAGAATACTTACACCTTGATTTGAAGGAAACAGTCAGAGAGGAGGTACAGAAGGTACAGAAAAAGAAACTGGTCTGATCAAAGAAGCTAAGCAATTGAAGATTACCCTGAGATCCAATACAGCCTTTCCCCAAACCCAACTTTACAATTGACTCAAGAAGCAATAGCCGGTATAAGGCCAGTGGTTGAGAGCCTGTTAGAGCAGGGAATTTTGACGGAGGTTATTGGGAGTCCATGCAATTCTACGATTATGGGCTTTCAAAAAGAAAATAAGAAATGGAGACTTGTCCATGATTTACAAAAATAAACTAAATAGTCATTCCATTCTATTCCGTGTTACTGAACCTAGCCATGATACTGTTACAAATTCTCCTTGAAGCAAAGTGGTTCACAGTCATTGACGTATGCCAGGCATTGTCCAGCTCAACCATCTTACTGAGAATCGGAACAAGGTTCCCTCAGAGAAATTACAGTACTGTCAGAGGGAGGGCAAGTACCTGGGACATCCGGTTGAGAAGAGACCTAGGAGGGTATCCCATGACCGCATTGAGACTGTTCTCGAAATGAAATTTGCAACCACACACAGAGACATGTAAAAGTCTTTTGGCATGGTTGGCTATTACCAACAATGGATTCCAAATTTCCCTCCTGTGGTGAAGCTCTACAGAGGCTCACGCATACTGATGTTGATTACCTATTACCAAAGGATGATGAGAGCATGAAAGCCTTCCACAAGCTCAAAAATGTACTCTCAAGTGCTCCTGCTCTTGAAATGCCAAACTACACCAAGAAATTTGTGCTATTCTTCCACGAACAAGATGGGTGCGCTCTATCTGTGTTGACACAGACTCATGGTGAATTGAAGTGTCCTGCTGCCTATCTATTAGCTACCCTTGAATCAGTAGCTGCAGCATTACCCGTTTGTCTTAAAGCAGTTGGAGTGGTTAGCCTGGGTATACAGCAAACTGAAGGTATTGTGATGGGAAATTTGCTCATTGTTATGGTGGCCCACTCCCCTCAAATCTTCATGACTCACACACGCACACAGCACTTGACCCATAGCCACTTAACTCGCTATGAGAGAATCATTTTGGCTTCCACAAATGTGTCATTAAGAAGTGCAATGCCCTTAACCCTGTAAGAAGAAGATAATGAGTATGCATTTAACCACAATAGCATTGATGTCACTGAAGTGTGTTCAAAACAGAGGCCACATATACTGGCCATGCCTCTGGTTGAATCTGACCACTCCCTGTTTTTTGATGGTTCTTGCCTGAGAGACAGACGTGCCATTTCAAGAGCAGCATACGCCGTCTGTACCATAAGTGGAGTGGTGGAAGCATCCCATCCGTGCCAGGTAACATCTGCACAAGTAGCTGACTTGATTGCCCTCACCCAAGCCCATTGCACATTTGATAGGTCTAGAGTCTCCATTTATACTGACAGCCAGCATGGCTTTGGTGTACTGCATGACTTCGGGCAGTTGTGGTCCCAGGGGGGGGGATTCTTAATCTCATCTGGCTTGCTGATTAAGAACAGCCTGTACATCTTGAACCTGCTAAATGCTCTTCAGCTACAGAGGGCAATTGCAGTGGTGAAATAGGCTGCATACTGGAGTAGCAATAATTTGGTGAAAAGAGGCAATAGGTATACGGACGAAATCGCTTGCTATTGTGCTCTAGAGTCTAACACATTCCACTTAGATGAGCCATGTAGTGGGGAAGGAGGGCCAGTTTAAAACATGCTCTTGAACACAGTGCAACCATTAAATTAGCTGCGGGAACAACAGCATGAAGCCCCTGAATGTGTGAAAAAGAGGCTGTATGAAAGATACCAGTGACATATGGGCATCTAGTGAACGAAGACTTGTTTTGCCCGATTCTATGTTGTCTATAATGGTGAGGCATATGCACAGCCCAGCTTCTGTCAGTTGGGATGGAATGATGATGACCTTCAAAAGATATTGGTAAAACCCTCACTTTTGAGTAATGGCCAAGAGTTTGTGCCAGAGTCCGCCACTTATATAACTTGTTACAATTGTTCACAAGGAACTTATTCAAAGGATAATAAGATTTGAGCAGGTGAATACTTTTGTTGTGATTCAATCATAAGACGGAGGAATATGAGTAGAGTATCCAAGTAAATTAGGTATGTACAATTACATTCAATATTCCTAAATTCAGAAACATAAGTAGCCCGCAAGATTACAATTGTAACAAGCTATATAGCTAATACCCAGTTCACAGGGACGTATGAGTTGCTCTTGTGTTTTGAAATATAGAGTCCGCCACTTGTCAGAAGCAAAATGTAGGAAAAAAGGATGTTGTGACCATGAGCCATATAGTGAAATCAGATGGCCACTTTAACCGTCTCCAGATTTACTTTGTGGAGATGCCCTGATGTAATCAATTAAGGTATATATTAGTCAATGTGTGCTTATTTTCTTACTGAGTTGAGGCATCTCCCACTAGGAGATGTGACAGTCGTCAAACGACTGCTGTGGGAATTGATATCACAATTTGGGTTGCCAGTTCACTTAGAATCAGATCAAGGAAGTCACTTCAAGAATGAAGTGATGCAGCTGCAGCGTACCACACTAGCAAATGACAAAAGATTTCACTACAGTTATTGACAAGAAGCTTCAGATGTAGTGGAAAGGATGAATGGCACAATCAAAGCCAAACTAGCTAAAACCTGTGCCTTGATGTCCCTCAAAAGACCCAATGCACTTCCCTTAGTACTCCTGAGCATTCAAAGAACTCCATGCAAAAGAATAGGACTCCCCCCATGAAGTATTGATGGAGAGAGCCATGAGATTCACTTCAGTTCCAGCAGCCAGTCTTATGAATGTCACAGTTGACCTTGTACTTGAGTTTTGCAAGAGACTGACTGATGTGTGGTGATCTATCTCCCACCAGTTTGCCATTGCAACACCATCTGTGAGAGATTGTCCATGCCATGATCTTAGTCCTGGTGATTGGTTTCATGTGAGAAAGCATGTCTGCTTTTAAACCAAGTTGTGCTTGGAGAAGCGTTGGCAAGGACCTTATCAGGTCATCCTGATGACCAATACTGTTGAGAATTGTGCCGGACTCCTGAACTAGATACATGCTTCCCATACCAAGAGGTTGAGACAAGCAGAGAATGAAGCAGAGCCAACATCCACTAATGCCCTGACTTTACCCCAATGCGAGGTTTCTGAGGTATCCGCAGAAGAGGAAGAGGGTCAGTTTGAGACTTTACAGACTTTCACTGCAGAATCCTATCAGACATGAGTGGTGGAAAACCATTTAGCACTCACAGACACTGAAGGCGGCAGAGGTCCCGAATTGAAGTTGCACATCCACAGAGAGAGCCAAAATCCCTGGAGAGCAGAGAATGATCAGCTTCGGACAAGCACCTCAGTATCAGAGAGTGGAATTGATAAGGAAAACTCTGGTTCTGAGACAAGTGACTCTAACCTGGGTCTGTGGGCGACAAAACATGCTTATCGCTTCTCTAACGCATTCAAACAAACAAACAAGTGTGAGTATATGATGACATTTTTCACTCCTCTTACTTACACAAACCTCACAAATACTGATGCACAGGATCTAACCTGCAAACTTTGTACATACGAGAGAACCTTCCTAAGCAAACCAAATAAGAGGATAAGGTAGGTGGAAGAAAAGAGCAAAAATGGATGCGGAAGAAGGAAAGGAGAAGGGTAGAATGAAGGATCCACCTTCAAAGTTGAGGCTAGATGTGGCAATAAAGGGAATCCTATATATGGTACGCTGGAAAGAAGGGAATGAAACTATAGCAGATGTAGGTATTTAGCTAAAAATAGTTTTTTTGCCGGAATTGAGGTAAGTATTAAAGGCATATATTATGTGTGTTGTAAGTCAGCTTGCTTTCAGCTGCTGCACAATTGGATAGGTAGTTGCTTTGTAGCCTTAGTTTTTCCTGAGCTATATCACACTGACAACGTGGATACAAACCTTGACACAACCTAAGATGAAGTAAGCATAGCTTGAAACAGATAATGAGTGATATCTTTGGAGCCTTTATTCATTCAGTGGGTGCGACATTGAACGACGTAGAGAGATTAGGAAGCTGTCAACTCTGGTAGACAGACTAGCAAAAATTACAGTAGGAGCATTCATCATTGCTTGCTATGAAAGCTATGCTCATTCAGAATTGCCTTGCTTTAGACATGCTTCTTTCAAAGGAAGGTAGAATTTGCAAGGTTATATATGCTAGATGCTGTGCATATATCCCTAAAGCAGATACCCAGATAAATACCTACCTGGTGAACATCACTGATTTCACCCATGAATTAATGGAACTAGAAGAAACAGGTGCCTGGGAAGGAGGATGTTCAGGATTTGGATCAATTGGGCAGGGATTTGCAAACATAGCTGAATGGTTAGGAAGCACAGGTGGATGCATAATGAAGTTGCTTTTGACCCCTCTCTTGGTCCCATTAACTGTCGCTACATGCGTGCTTCTCTTCTTAAAACTCTGGAGAAGAATTTAATTGTACAGTGAATTGAATTGTGCAAAAAGAAGTTGTCAGCAATGAGCGGAAGAGGAAAAGAACGGATGTTAAAGTTGAGGAAATGCAAAGTGAACTTTATGACAAAATAATGGCGTTTTATGGATCCAAACAAACAACCCAAGAATGGTGATAATTTAGAAATGATCAGAGGTGGGGTGGTGAAAGTAGATTGTTGAAATTCTAATGCCTAGAATTGTACCAGAGTCATCATAAGCAGAATTCACTACTGTATCTTCAAAAAACATCCCCATACGTATTTCCCACTGTGGTGAACACAGCACCTCATAGCATCATGATGCTGTGTTGTTTCACCCCTTCATAACTTCCCCTATTCATCGGTAATCCCTTAACCCAACTATCACCATATATATCACTGGCTGGCGATATGCTGGTACTTGATGGGAACTGTGTGAAAGTAGATTGTCGAAATTCTAATGCGCAGAATGCAAAAAAATATTCTTTAACCAACTTCTGTCATCAATCTAGGATGAGACACTGCACTATAACAATGTTAATCTTTCTGCTGTTTATTTTCAACTTTAATAAAAAAATGTCAGGCTTTGCTATAATGTGAAAGACTTTCCCTGTCAATTTGGACAAAATGTACCTTTCCAAGGACAAGCTAACAGTCCCAGACTGAATAGCATGCTATGTAACATTTCATATTTTATGTGTAGAAGATGAGAAACACTCAAACCAATGTTGTAAAATGAGAAAATCACTAAATGCATTCTGTATTAAATGTTTCTATTTGCTTGTTTTCCATTGGTAGAAAACATGTGAACCATGTACTAATGTAGTGAATGCATGAAATCCTTTGTAAAAAAAAAGTCTTATAAAAGAGTGTGACTACTTCATGTCAGGAGAAGACCCTATCCCCATTCTTAGAAGGCAAACCTATGCCAGATTTATATTAGAACTTTACAAAATTCTATATTGTGCTATTTATGATTGCATGCCTATAGACTATCCTAGTTGATGGTTCAGCATATGTAATCATGTGCTTTAATTGTTTGGGTAAAGTTTTAACTTTAGCCCTTTGTCTGTCGTTCTTTAGAGCAGGATGCTTTCCTTTTATTGTTTTATGGTTTGAGGTAACAAAAACTATAGAGAGAGATGGGTCTAGAGGAGAGCACCAAAGTCCAATAGGGACTACTCTGCTCCCAATTCAACTTGCCAGGCAGGTTAGCTCGCTGACAACAGTGATGGGAGTTCTTTTAGCATCAGTGACTGCTTTTCTGTATCAGTTGATTTCACAGGAGTGGGGTACAAGTAGACAGTGCCATTCATTTCATGCAAGTTCTAATCATATACTTGGAGTCAGAGGTAACATGTATGTTATTAAGGCCATTTACAGAATGATGGTATGCAATGGATTTCAAAACATCGTTTGAACAAACTCACTTTTCTCAAACATCTTTTACAATACCATCACAAACATCTTTCCATCAATACTGATTATCCATTAACATATTTGTATGCGATTTTGTTTTGTTTTGTATATCTGTTTCTGTTTACATATCTATTTCTATTCACTACACACATTTATACCTATACCCCCAAACCAAATCTGAATATATATATATATATATATATTACCTACTGGCGGTCGCCAGTAGGTAGTTATAGTTAGAACCTAGTTTCCATAGGAAAAGCATTTTTTGATTTGCTAATAACTAATAATCTTCCTGAAATTGTCCAAAAAAAAAGTCTATCCAGGTCAGCTCCTATCCTGAAAGTTTGGGGGTGATTTGTCAAGCGGGGGCTGAGAAAAAAGGGGGGTCCCAAAACTCGTTTTCTCCATAGGAAATTTTGCGACGCGCTACAGCCCGAACTGCTGAACGGAATTACCCCAAATTTGGCAAAAAGGTAGAGCTTGGTTCAGAAAGCGACCTTTTTTTAAAATGGTGTAAATCCATTCAGTAGTTTTTGAGAAATTAAAAAAAAAAGAGTCAAAAAATCAATTTCCCATAGGAAACTTTGTGCAAGGCTACAGCCAAAACTACTGAACGGAATTACTCCAAATTTGGCAGAAAGGTAGTGCTTGGGTCAGAAAGCGACCTTTTTTAAAAATGGTGTAAATCCGTTCAGTAGTTGCTGAGAAATTAGAAAAATAAAAGTTTTGATATCTGGGCGGAGCCTAAGCTTCACTGTGATTGGCTGCTAGTAGTCCAAACCAGGAAGTGTTGGCAGCCATCTTGTGGCTCGGTAGAAGCGAGTCACTCGAAAACGGAGAAACAAAGGTATAAAACAAGAGAAGGGGGCAGGGTAGAAAAACCCTGATCCCCTAGGCCTGCTCAGGGGGTCCCAGAAGGACCCCCAGGGCCCAAAAATCATTTAAAAAAAAAAAAAAAAATCAGCAAAAATTCGCGTTGGGGTCGCGGGTTCTCGCGTTTCATTTTAATGAGGCCCTTGGGTGGGCTAGGTTCCGGGGTATTTCTTAAAAAAAATAGCAGGGGCTCGCAGGGGTTGCGGGGTGCACTGGGGTCCGCGCAGCCCCGGGGCTTCACTCATGTTCGGAGGGGTTGCGCGGCCCCCTTCTGGAGCCTTCTATGTGCTTGTAAGTTTGGCGTCGTTTGACGAATCTTTATGAATTTATCGAAAAGTTTCTCTTTTTGGTTAGCTCTTATATTGAAAGTTTGGGGGTGAATGGTGTAGGAGGGGCTGAGAAAAAGAGGGTCCTAAAACATGTTTTCTGCATGCAATTTCCATACGAAACTTTACAGAAGACTACAGGTGAAACTGCTGAACGGAATTACGCCAAATTTGGCATGGAGAAAGGTGATGGTCCAGAAAGCACGCTTTTGTTTTATGGTTTATGTTATGGTTTAAATCCATTCAGTAGTTTTTGAGAAATATCAAATTTTACTGATATTGATATTTGAGAATACTGACATGTGATTGGATGAGGGGTTACAAGCACCAGCTTGCGGCTTATTGGCTGTGAATGGTTGAAACCAGGAAGTGTTGCCAGCCATTTTGTGACTTACTCCGTCAGCTCGCATCTCACCGTGTAGAAGCCATCGGGTTCGTAGTTTTACCTCTGTGAGGCAACACTGGCATCTGTGTCTGTGTGACATATGCCTTTCACGCTGCCTCTCTTCATATCACCAGGTCGCGGCTATGCCTTTAGAAGCCCGTCCGTCGGCTCGGAGCTCTGTGAGTCAGTCTGTCTGTACGATCCCCTACACTACCCAAAGACTACCCAAACACCACTGCACTGTCGTAAACTCTAAAACACTACCCCCAGCACGATCCCCTACACTACCCAAACACCACTGCACTACCCTAAACCCCAAAATAGTACTCCCAGCATGACCCCATACACTACCCAAACATTACTGCATTGTCATAAACTCTAAAACACTACCTCCAGCACGATTCTTACACTACCCAAACAGCAGTGCACTACCTTAAACCCTAAAACGCTACCTCCAGCACGAACACCCTACAGTACACAAACACCACTGTACTACCCTAAAGCATAAAACAGTACCAGTCCGTCGGTTCACAGGTCTGCGTCTGCGAGCCGTCGTGTCCCTAGGTGTACATGTGCGAGCCAGTCCGTTAGGTGATAGGTGTGTCTCTGCTAGCAGGTCCGTTGGCCCGTTGGTGTCCCCTTGCGAGTTAGACCCGAGCTCTCCCTCTGCGAGCCAGCATGCTGGTGTGCGTTTGCGAGCTGACGGCCCACAGCTCCCCCTCTGCGAGCCTGCCCGACGGCCCGCAGGTCTCCCTGTGCTAGCCGGATCGCAGCTGTTACTCTGCGAACCGATATTGGGAATATAAGGCGGCTCTAAAAAGAGCCCTGGTGTTTATTAGTTGGAGCTACATATAAGTGCGGATGCACAGCTTCAGGTTATTCAGAAAAACTCGATTTCCCTGATCTGTGAAGTGTACTCCATCACTTCTGTAGATATCAGCCATATCAAAACGTATGTTGTTGTTGTAGATCGACCCCATTCTATGGTCTCTGAGGTATGCAGACACAGCTTTGTTGACATTCTTCCTAGATTTTTCAATCTGAGGACAAAATTGGTTTGACCATTTCCACTTCTGTCTTTGGCATATATTGGAATATACAAAGACAGTTTGAAGCAAAAAGCAACATCAATTGTCAAAAGGTGTCTTTCATTAGCATTTCCAAACCTACACCAGTCAATGTGCCTAGGTCGTTTCCACCACAGTGCACAATCATGAGGTCAGGGTGTTGGAGATGCAAACAGGTTTTAACCAAAGGCAACAATTGGTGCCACTTCAATCCTCTCTGTCCAAACCATTTAATGTCCACATTTTGTAAACCTAGGTCTAAGTCAATACGTCTCTGTTCTGCATACCTCTTGCACCAGAAAACATAGCTATATCCTACGATCCACACTAGCATTTTGAAGGTATGGCTGGATAGATGTCTGTAGCTCATGCAGTCCGTTCGTAGAATAAGAGATATGTTTAAAGGTGGGAAACTACTTTTGTTTCTCATTCAAAACGATAACTGATTGGGAGATGAAAAACATTGTTTTTTAAAAGTAGGGTGCACATTCGTTTTGTGGAAAAGCATCTTTGTGATTGGTTAAGAAAAAGCAGTTTAAACGTGGAGTACATATGATAGGATAAAATTTGGTCAACTCAACCACACCTGCTACTTGCATTTGGAAGGCACTGTTCAAACTTAAAACAATCGTGAACTTTTAACCTGCACGTGCCGTTAAATGTTCGAGAAAATTTTGCAAAAAAATATCATTAGGTTTAAAACAAATTATGAACTTTTAACCTGCACGTGTTGTAGAATGTTTGTGAAAGTGTGTAGATAGAATACGTTGCACTTCTGACTTCTATGTGTCCTTGAATATTAAAAAACTGTTTATATGGAAAATTAAAAAATAACCAATAGAGAGAAGTTTTGCAATCTAAAAGAATCAAGGAACTATTCTAATTTGTTCTTTACATGTATTTATGTGTGGAGTAACAAAATTACAGACACAACAGCACCAGGAAGAGGAACAAGCAGGGAGTGGGGGGACGGGGGGAGATGGGCACAATGGCACACATGCACAATTAAGTACAGCACAACTACAGACAAACCATGGCTAAAATGAAACACACCAACAAGGAGCACAAGTCACACAACCCGCCAACATCACACCACTGAACAAGCACAGAAGTGAAAACCACACTGCCTGAAAGGGAGAAGGGTGAACGTTACCTCACATGAAGGGATATCTCACACAGAATGCAGCACACACACATAGGAAGCAGAGCACACCAACATCCAACACAATGTTGTCCAAACACAAACATTCGCACAATCGAACACAGGACACAAATGCACTCGCCTGTGGCGGACAAACGTCCAAAAGCGTCAGTACAAAACAGGCACATGAGAACGCATAAGTACAAACCCACAGTCCGGATGGGGTAGCAATTCACGTATGGCAGGCAGCCAGAGAGTCCGTGACACACACATTGGCATACAAATGAAGACACAACACATTTGGAGACAAGTGAAAATGTGGAAACTTTATAAAAAAAGTGCGTGTCAGTACGGCCAAGAGTAGTGCCACGATATGCAGACAAATGCAGCAGCGTGCCTGAATAAGGAACGTAGGAAAACATCCATGTTCACCTCGGGGTAGTCCATCACCAACACACGTCAGTGTCAAGCAGCGTTGGTTGTCCGCGCCTCGGACATGAGTCGACACCAATGCAGCCATGTCCACTGTCGTCTTGGGACATGTGACCAGATGCACAACGTGCAATGATGCGGCGGGACACGTGCAATGTGGCACATCGAGTCGTGGTTGCAGGTACCTTGTCACTCGTCCATGAACGCGAGTGCAGCTGCATAAGCCACTATCTCTAATGAGTGATGGTTGGCCACAATATTTGACATGTCGTCGATGTAATCCATCAGCTGACCAGGACAGATGTGCTGACTCCAACCACTGTACCCAATGTGCACCAAAGCAGAATCGGGAAGTGGGTCAATTTGCCCACTGCATACTACGACACGTGCAATGTCCCAGGCCCAGTTCCCAACATGCATGCCAAACATCCATGCATGCCATAAAAGGGCATCACCATGACACTCCTGGTCGTGGGCCAACAGGGGGAGCACACACCCGTCGTAATCCATGTCAGCTACGCACACGTTGGAGAGGCACACGTCCATGCACCACTCGGATAGGCACATGCGACATTGCAATACAGGTTGAACGCAGGTGACGTCCGCAATGCGGAAGCTCAGCCGGTAAGTGATCCGCAGCACTGCCAAAGGCAGTGCACCCAGGACATGCAGCAGATGTGCAAGGTATAGGTGGACGTGAATGGAGTCGACCATGTGTTCGGGATGCCCTGCCATTGCATCAGTGGCTCTGCTTGTAGCTGCACTGGCTTGCCGTGTGCCAGTCTTGTGGATGAAATGGCACAGCTTGGTGCAATGAGCCGGGTCTGTGTGCCATGGGTGCAGGGCAGGGGTGTGGTGGGAGTACGTGTGAAGGCCATTTCATGCACACTAACTACGATGAAGGACTTTTGAGTGTGGGATGTGTACTCGTTGTTCTCAAATCGGGCAGTGCGTAGTGTGGGAGACAGATGCAAATATTATCGTATCTGTCAGGGGGGGATGGCCACTTGCAAGTTCCTTCTCGGAGCAGCAGATGTGTTAGCGCAAGATAGCTCAGACAAAGAACCTTTCATCCCTACAGTAACTTCTCCAGCTGCATTCATACAGGATGTGTACAAAGGCCGGTCGTGGGTGTTGTGGGAAGTCTGCGACCCTGGTCATCATGGATGAGATGCCCAGCACGTGGCACATGGGCGGGTTCACTGTGTGTTACGTTGCCAAACAGCTGCTCCTCCCTCCCACGAGCCCCCACACTTTTGTGCGCTGCGCTGTTGTATCCCGTGCACTCCTACGGCACACCATTGTAATGCCTATTCGCGCATGTCCTGCGGCATTCCAATCACACCGTGACACTGCCGCTTGGAGGTGGTGCATGCCACTTTACAACATCGACTGCTGCGGCCCTTGTGGCAGCCACACCAGAACACAGAGACACACTTACCGCACTTCTTGCACACGGACATGTCCGAGACACCCCGTTCCCCTTGCCGGATAGGCACACCCCTGCGCTGACCTGTGTACGCCGGACCAGCACACGCCACTTGTGTATGCAGGAGGATGCATGCGTAGCTACATGTCCAGGCTCACTGCCAATGCTGAGGTGACATGGTAACGTCCGCTGAAGACAGCACATTGTGATGTTGGAGGGCCCGTGCCCATCATGCTAACACAATGACCACACGGACACACTTGCTCAGATGCGGGTTCGGGGGGCGTTGGCGGTCCTGGGGTTGTTGCGATGAGTGTTGTGGCCCTCATGGGTATCCGTGTATCATGCTCATTGACTCTATGGCACCTGTGGGTGTTCCGGTGTGGCTCTTGGCTGTGTTCCCTTTCATGCTGCAGGTAGTCGTCCTGCTTAACACCATTAGAAAGCAGGTGTAAAATCCCTGGTGCTAACGCGGCTTATCGCCGGAATTTGTTTCGCATCGCAGTTTTTGCCTTTCGTTGTGAAAGTTGTGATGTGGTTTTTTCGTGTACAGAAAAATAAACGAACTGGGCAGTGTATCCCGTCAAGATTCAGCACCTGACCCACTATTCCCAATCAATACAGGATTTTAGTATTTAGAATAAATCGCAAAGGTGCACCTCGTGTGTTTTTGCACAGGAACGCCTACTCTGCATCTCATTATCAGCACTTTAATGCAACTAAAGTTGAGATAAATCTAACACACTATTCAGAAGCTGGTGCAAACTGCAGATATCACCAGTATTCCCGCGATAACTGCCCCAAAATTTAACACCATGGTGGACACCACTAAATAACAGTAATAAGAACGAGAAAGAGTCACACAGCACTTAAGTAACAACCAAAAACTTTATTGATTTTTTTTTTTTCTTCAAAACTTTATTTTTCCGTACATATAGAGGATAAACTAAATTTAACAAACTGAACACAAAACAACAAGGCGGAAGACTCCTGTCGGGTCCATTAATGTCGACGACACAGCCTGGAAGATAAAGCACAAAATAACTAACCCTGGGCATAATACTTCGCTACGCTCACGGAGCATGCAAAGTTTGTGCTACTACGCACTACGCAAAATGCACATAGCAGAGTGAAAAACTGTGCTAATTGACGTAGCGTAGCAGCAGTATATTAAACTCCTACAAATGCTATGATAAAGCAATTTTCTATGCTAAAAGCATATAACCAATTCACAAAAGTGAATTTTGACAATAAAATATCAAGCAATGAGAGAGGTGATGATTTTGGGGTCCCCCTAACCTAGGGGAGGACCAAGCAGATGCCTTGAACACAAAAAGCATATCAGGTGAACGATTCAGTGGTGGTCCCTTCCTCCTAGGACCACCCCAAGCACAGTTATGGGCAAAAATACAATCCCAACCAAAGGCCCTGCAAAGCATTATGGGACGAGATTAGCAGTGGGCAGTGAATATTATAGTGTCCAATATCAAAATAATTCTACAAAGAGCTGCAGTTCAACTAGTCGTTACTAGATGTCCCTCACGAGTCAAATGCAAAAGCATTGAAATTATTAATACATCAAGCTGCAGTTCCACTAGTCGTTACTAGATGTCCCTCACGAGTCAAATGCAAAAGCATTGAAACCCTTTCATGAAGCTTTTGCATTTGACTCGTGAGGGACATCTAGTAACGACTAGTGGAACTGCAGCTCTTTGTAGAATTATTTTGATATTGGATACTATAATATTCACTGCCCACTGCTAATCTCGTCCCATAATGCTTTGCAGGGCCTTTGGTTGGGATTGTATTTTTGCCAATAACTGTGCTTGGGGTGGTCCTAAGAGGATGGGACCACCACCGAATCGTTCAAAAGATGTGCTTTTTGTTTTCAAGGCATCTGCTTGGTTCTCTCCCTAGGTTAGGGAGGATCCCAAAATCATCACCTTTCTCACTGCTTGTTAATTTATCGTTTTCACTTTTGTGAAATGACTATATGCATTTTCAGCATATAAAGACAGAGATATTTATCTTATCTTGCACTGTGCAAGATGCCTTTGGCAATTATTGTACAGTACAGTGTAGTCAAGCACACAGCTATGCACTTGCACTATGCAATTTGCATAGCTACGTGTAGTTCAAAATGTACTTCGCGTAGCTACGTGTAGTGCAACTACGCCCAGGGTTAAAAATAAGGACGTGTGTAATGCGCATATCAAAGGAGTGAGACACAGAGAAAGAGAGAAGGAAAAAAAAGCCAGAGAGGGAAGGAAAGAAAGGGAGTGAGAAAGGGAGAAGGGAGAGAGTGAGAGAGATAGAAGGAAAGGAAGGAAGAGAGTGAGAGAGAGAGTGAAGAGAGGGAAGTGAGAGAGAGAGAGAGAGAGACACTGCCGCCCCTGCGCATCCATGACCAAATAATTACCTGCTGCCACCGGAGTGTCTACCAGTGGGCACCCCAAGTGCCCGTAAAAGCTCCAGGGCCCGGTCCCGCCACCATGGCTTGGTGGACATTATGTGGACCCGCTCCGCAGCCCAGCAGATCCCACACATGTCGCTGAGTCCTGAGTCATCAATGGCAGAGACCACATCAGCTTTTGGTGCCGCTAACCCTGTGCAACGCAAGTCAGCGCCACGTGGTGGTAGGCCGCTGACGGCCATACAACTTAGGGTGCGACTAACCCTGTGCAACTCAAGTCCGCACCACGTGGTGGTAGGCCCCTGACGGCCACATCAGCTTCAGGTGGCACTAACCCTGTGCAACTCAAGTCTGCGCCACGTGGTGGTAGGCCCCTGACGGCCACATCAGCTTTGGGTGGCACTAATCCTGTGCAACTCAAGTCCGTGCCACGTGGTGGTTGGCCCCTGACGGCCACATCATGTTCGGGTGGCACTAACCCTGTGCAACTCAAGTCCACGCCACGTGGTGGTAGGCCCCTGACGGCCACATCAGCTTCGGGTGGCAGTAACCCTGTGCAACTCAAGTCCGCACCACGTGGTAGTAGGCCCCTGACGGCCATACAGCTCAGGGTGCGACTAACCCTCTGCGCAAGTTTTCATGGACTCTTTATGATTGAGACCCGTGGAGCATCTGCCATCCAGTCACCACCGGCAATAAAGGATGTGACGTTGTCGATCCATTATATTTGTGTGGTCACATGGCCTGTGACTCATGTGCCGGATGGGTGTGATGTGTGTGCAAACCTGCCCTCAGGGAGTGGCTGTGACATGTTGACAACTAGACCACTGACCTGCACACCAACAGCGAGTACGCCTGCGACAGGTAGCTATGTGGGGGTGTGAAAACGTGTTTTCTCAATGGATTTTCCATAGGAAACTTTAGGCAAGGCTACAGGTCAAACTGCTGAATGGAATTACGCCAAATTTGGTAGAGAGAAAGGTCTTGGTCCAGAAAGCGCGCTTTCTCGCATTGAGTGGAAATATAAAAGAAAGGTCCCGGGGGCAATTTAATATACCGGAGCTCTGTCTGTGCGAGATAACCCTTTCACGCTCCCTCTGCCCAACATCACCACTTCGCAGCTATGCCGTTAGAAGCCAGTCCGTCGGCTCGCAGCTGTCTACCTTTGCGAGCTAGTACGCTGCTGTGCCTGTACCTCTGCGAGCTCCTACGCTGCTGTTCCTTTGGGAGCGGACGGCTCGTAGTACTGCGTCTGTGAGTCGAGCGGATGTGCCGCAGTTGTCCCTCTGCGAGCCTGGGTGTGAACTGTTCATAAGTGACACTACATAAGCATTGAAAAGCCATTTTGTGATTCAGTCCGTCAGCTGGCATCTGTCCGAGGCATTTCTGAAAACATACCGGAGTTCTTTCTGTGAGAGATACCCCTTTCACGCTGCCTCTCCCCACATCAGCAGGTAACACACCCTCTTCTCACATTAGCAACATACCCCCAACAACCTTCTTGGGCCCGGAATTGTCCGTGTGCGGTTGGACAAACAAGAATCTTAGTCATGTATAGATTTACATATAAAACATTTTATTTAAACAAAACAACAACAAATAAAACTGAAGGGAGTCTGGTGCTGTGGTCGCTGCCACGAAGTTGGGGTCACTGCAATTCAGGGCTCAGGACACAGTTCCACATGTGGGATCAGCTTGTATTGAACAGGGTTAGTGGCACCACGTGTCGCGCCTTGTGTTGTATAGGGTTAGTGGCACCACCTGTAGCCGGCCTTGCATATGGAAATATGCCTCACTGATCGAAGGGAGTCTGGTGCTGTGGTCGCTGCCACAGACTTGGGGTCCCTGCCATTCAGGACTCAGGACACAGTTCCACGTGTGGGATCGGCTTGTGTTGAACAGGGTTAGTGGCACCACGTGTCGCCGGCTTGTGTTGAACAGGGTTAGTGGCACCACGTGTTGCGGCTTGTGTTGAACAGGGTTAGTGGCACCACGTGTCCAAAATTCGAATTGCGAGCTCTGCTGCCCGTAGTGTAGACTGCTAATGAGTGTTCGTTTGCACTTGAAGATTAATTTGGTGATTGTACTAAAGCTATAACTGATATAAAAAAGTTCTTGAAGCAAGGATACTAAAAGGATATTATGTAGGTTTTAGGCCTGTGATAGTTACTTGCCTACTGGACTCTGTAATTAATGAATCAAGACTTAATTTTAATTGTGAGCCCTGATGACCGCAGTGTAGGCCAGAGGTAGCGGTCAGCAAGTGCCCATAGCCACGAGGCGTTGAGTTGAGCTGCACAGATTTGGAGCATACAGTCTTCTTAACCGATTATACTCTCTTACACAATTTGCATCGGCACTAATCTTGAATTGTTAGCCCTGCTAACCGCATTGTAGGCCGGAGGCAGCGGTCATCAAGGGCCCACAGCCACGTGGCGTTGACTTGAGCTGCACAGAGTTAGTGGTACTTGAAGCACTTAGCGTGTGCGCAGTCAGCGATGATGTGTGGTCCGGGCTGGCCGCACTGGTAGCAATGTCTGTTGCCTACTGGACTGCGTCATCTGCAATCGCGAGTCGCTCTGAATTGTGAGCCCTACTCACCGCAGTGGAGGCAGGAGGCAGCGGTGAGGAAGGGCCCACAGGCACGTGTTGTTGACTTGAGCAATGTCTCTTGCCTACTGGACTGCATCATCTGCAATCTCGACTCCATCTGAATTGTGAGCCCTACTGACCGCAGTGTAGGCCGGAGGCAGCGGTCAGGAAGGGCCCACAGCCATGTGTTGTTGACTTGAGCAATGTCTCTTGCCTACTGGACTGCGTCATCTGCAATCGCGACTCGATCTGAATTGTGAGCCTTGCTGTCCGCAGTGTATATCGAAGGCAGTAGTTTGTACAGACATAAGTCCGCGGTGCTGTGCCGCTGGGGGCCTGTGTGGCGGAAGCCAGCGATCGGCTGAGGAGGTTGGCGGTCATGTTGGCGGCCTCGTGGCAGGATGAGGGGCGCCGCCCTGGCAGACGCTTTGGCCTTCGCACAAGTGAACCACGCCCAGAGCTCCAGCCTATTTATTCACACTCCTACGTTGAAGTGGCATACGTCGGACCAGCCCACTCCGGTTACGCTTATGCTTACAGGGGGGACGACACAGCTACATGACTGAGATCTTCCCTAGCGTTTGACGTAACATGGTTGGGTCCACTGTCCACAACACTACAAGCACCAGTAGTATTTGTGCACATGGAGAGGTGTGTGTTCTGCATACTGAGATGTGTCCAGCACATCACCGCTACACTTTGCATTGTGTGCATTGTTAAACATGGGTGAATTGCTTCCTTCACATATAGTTTGTTCACACCTGTCCCAATATTCAGCTATTGTGTGGCTGAGGGGCCATGCCGTTTTTGGAAAGTTGGCTGTCTTGTTCTGCGCTGCCTCGGTGGTAGAGGGGGGGGCTGGGGGTGGTGGTGGGTGTTGTGGCGTTCTTGGGTGTCGGAGCTGCTTGATCAGTAGGTCTATGACATGTGTTGGTCTTCAGATGTGGCTCTGGGCTGGGCTCCCTTTCATACTATATGTAGTTGTTTAATATTTAAAAAACAAGAAGACATTATATAGTTTAAATAACAAATAAAAAAAATTACAGTAGGGAGAGGGGTGGTACGGGGGGAGGTCCTGAGGGTTGTGGCAGTGGGTGTTGTGTCCTTCTTGGGTGTGGGAAAAACTATAGGTTAAATGAACATTATAATTAGAAGTTAGCATTAAAAAAACATTGAAATTCACTGAAAAACCATAGGTTTCAGGGACGTTATAGATAGAAATTAGTATTTAAAAAACCTTTGAAATTCACTTAAAAAACCATAGGTTTCAGGCACGTTATAGTTAGAAATTGGCATTTAAAAAACCTTTGAAATTCACTGAAAAAACCATAGGTTTCAGGCACGTTATAGTTAGAAATTAGCATTTAAAAAACCTTTGAAATTCACTGAAAGACCATAGGTTTCAGGCACGTTGTTGTAGTTACTCCCTCTCCTCCCCTGCCCTTGGTACCTTCCCACCTCCCCTCTCCGTTTGGAACGTTCCTGGAGTTCGTTTTGGAATGTTGCCTCTCTGTGACCTGTCATATGGAGAGTGGATGACTGCCATTAAAGACTCATAATTCTTACCTGCTGCCTCTTGAGAGTTATTTACAATACTGGCGACGAGGAAAGGCGAAGGGGGCCTGCAGTCATCTCCCCTTTCAGTGCTCTCTCCACCACATGATAATACGAAGCGATTAATCGAAAGAGTGAAGATTGCTGAGGAATGTGCCTGGTGTCTTAAGTATACTCGGGACCATAAATACTGTCAGGCGACACGTCTTCGTAAAAAGACAACGGAGGTATTGCCAGTAGAGTGTGTCGTCATCTGAGCGGATGTGGTGTCGCAGCTCGAGGACACCTTGGTGTAAGGAGTAAAAGCAATTAAGAGGCGTGCGGAGCCTGGGCATAAACAGCTGCTGTGACGGAAGAGACAGGAAACGTTGTTTTGCTCAGATGTCAAATTGTGCTTCGCAAAGCACGGAAGCTGAAATCCACTGAGTGAAGGTCACCTGTGGTGGAACTGCTTTGCCTGGCTGAATCACAATTAGTGGGTGAGGTGTTCTCTGCGTTTGTCGCCGAGTGAGGAACCAGGAATCCTGTCAGAACAGCGTCAGAACAGGGACTGCAAGCGTGATCGGAGCCTGCGCACATTGGAGAACTGCCGCCTCATAACTACTTTCCTCTAAAAGAAAAGAACCACAAGCCGGTGTCAGTCAGCTGGCTTTGCTTGCATGAGAACCTTCAGGGAGCCGAGCAGGTACAGAATTTATTACGCTCATCGGGGTGGGGGCTGCCCTGTCACGTCAGGAGGATAAACACAGCGCTGTCTGGCCAGCTTAATCTGCAGGAACTGGTTGGTGTCATAAGTGAGTGTGCATGCTACTGGCAGAGACACCTTATATTCTTTCCTATACCGGGGTGCATGTCAAAGTCGACTGTGATTGTTGACGCTGTGCAGTTACATGCCCTACGTGGTGAGACGCACACCAACAAGTTTCAGCATTCAAGCTACATTAAATTACGCTAGGGTATCCTTCCTGGAGGAAGTCATTCTGCTCATCACTTCACATAAAACACTTGTCAATGTGTTGGGTTACATTACAGTTCTCCCCTTGCACCTACCATGGCAGTACCCGCGTTAATCCAGCCACCTGCATTCCTCAATGAAATTGGCGAGCCAGAAATCCACTGGAAGGACTGGGTTAAGCTTTTTGAGTCCTATCTTATTGCCATGGGGGAGCGTTTTCAGCTGTGCGGAAACAACACATACTGTTGCACAACCTAGGTGTACATGCAAGGAAAATTTACGAGACTTTACCGGAACCTGAGGGAGAGGAGGATGATGAAGATAAAGATGTATTCAATGTCACCTTGTTAAAACTTCAATTACATTTCGGGGACAAAGTGAATGTAGTACTAGAGAGACACAAATTTTTCAACTGCACACAAGGGAAGCAAGAGTCAGTTATGAACTATGTGGCAGCTCTGAGAGGTCTTACTATGTTGTGTGAGTTTGGTGAACTAAATGATTCCTTGATCAGACACCAATTGGTAAGGTGCACAAATAATAATCGCATACAAGAGAAACTGTTGGCTAAAAATCCTACACTTCAAGGAAGCAATTGATATAGCCAAATCAATTGAGCACACAGCTAAGTGCGTAAGAGAGATGAGAACCCCAAGTGAAGTTGTTGCTAGTATCCAGGAACAAAGCAATCCACAAAGCAATGATAAGAGAGCGAAGTAATGAAAGTCAAAACAAAGGAACAGACTATAACCAGACAAAGCAAGGTGACTGATGGGCTGAAATGCTTCAGATGTGGTAGTAACAACCATCTGGCTAACAACCCCTTTTGTTCTGCACGCAATGTCACTTGTAAAAATGTAATAGAAGAGGCCACTTCGCGAGAGTTTGCAAGGACGGGGACAGTAATCAAGTGAAGGCTATCTACAGCGAGGGTGACCAAGTACCGAAATATGTTTTTCAGGTGAAAGATAAAGAGGGAGAGGATACTCCCATTTATCCTAAATGTACGGTGTACCTAAATAGTAAACTCATAGTTATGTTTGCAGACTCATGCTCACCGTTCACGCTGATCAACCAGGTAGATTTCAACAAGTCCTTTGACTTACGCAATTTAGACATCTCAGAACCAGACATATCACCAGAAGGGTACGCTAAGGAACCCATACCCCTGGTAGGTATGGCAAAAATGCTGATAACTTTCAAAGGCAGGTCCACCTACGGAAAAGTGTATGTGGCGAAGGTAGGATCCAACCTACTAGGATGGCGTCATCAGAAAGATCTAGGGATCATTCTGGATCCCAACAACAAGGAACAAGTCCTCCTTATTGAAAGAGAAGAAGGGGCAAATGAGATCTGCAAGGATTATCCAAGTTTATTCTCTGACAAACTCGGGTTACTGAAGGACTTCCAGCACAGGATTAAGGTGAAACAGGGTGCCAGACCAGTGGTGCACAAACCCCGCCCTGTTCCCCTCATGTTGAGAGAGCCACTGAAGAATGAGTTGGACAAACTGTGTGAGTTGGGAGTTATACAAACCATAGAAGCGTCAGAATGGTTGGCTCCCATTGTTTTGGCGACCAAGGCCAATGGTGAGGGGATCCGTTTGTGTGTGGACCTGCGCAGCCTTAATGACAACATATGGGTTGAGAGGTTTCCCCTTCCACACATTAACGAGATGCTAAGCACCATGGGTGATGCAAAAATATTTTCAGTGATTGACTTATCCATGGCATACTACCAAGTGGAGTTGCACCCACAATCTAGACCCCTCACTGCATTCACCACTCCTTTTGGGGCTTACATGTTTAAGAGGATGCCGTTTGGCCTAGCATCGGCCGCGGCAGTTTTTCAGAAAATAATGCAAACAGTGTTGAGCGGCATAGAAAAAACGTTCTGCTTTCAAGATGATATCTTAGTATACGGTACCACTGTAGTAGAGCATGATTCTACATTACGAAAAGTGTTCAGTAAATTGATGGAAGCTGGCTTGACAGTGAAACAGAACAAATGTAAAATCAAAGTCAGTTCCGTAGACTACTTGGGGCACACGATATCACAAGAGGGCTTCAAACCCAAGCACAGCCTAGTCCAATCAGTTAAGGATGCCCCCTATCCAGAAAACAAGGAAGAACTCAAATCCTTTCTCGGGTTAATCGAATACATGGCCAAGTATGTCAAAGGGTTCTCAGAGAAATGCGAATGTCTACGTGATCTCGTAAGGAAAGGCAATGATTTTGTTTGGGAAACAAAACACAGCACCACGGTTGACAACCTGAAAGATGAGATAACAAGGTCACCTGTGTTGGGGTCATTCGACCCCAAAAAGAAGACATTCTTGACCACTGATGCATCAAACAAGGGATTGGGAGCCACCCTTTCGCAAAAAGGAGAACATGGCGAGACCATCATTGCGTATGCTTCCCGATGCCTAACCTCTGCAGAATGTAATTATTCCGTAGTGGAAAGGGAAGCACTTGCCGTCTTCTGGGCGGTGTTACATTTCAAAATTTATCTTTGGGGCATAAAATTCACTATCCTAACGGACCACAAACCGCTCACATTCATGTTTTCAACAAAGAAAACCAACTGCGGATCTCCCCGCATATCCAAATGGAGGTTAGGCCTTGAAGGTTATTGTTTCAGGATCGAGTACTTACCAGGAGGTGACAACGTCATAGCAGACTACCTCTCCAGGGCACCGCTAGAAGGGGAAGTGCAAGATGAACCCCTGGACATGCCTGTCCTTGCCATACAATTACAAGCCATAACAGAACGTGAATGGAATGATGAGACGGTTTCTGACAAAACGTTAAGCTCGCTCAAAGAACTTCTTGTCAAAGGATGGCCTGAGAAGCGCAAGGACCTGAACGAAGATCTGCAGAGCTACTGGGAGGTCAGACACGAACTATCCATGATTGGTGGGAAGGTATACAGGAATGACAAAGCCATACCACCTACCAAATTGAGAGGAAAAATTATAGACTTAGCTCACGAAGGGCATTTGGGCAGGAGCATAACAAAAAACAGAGTGAGGAACAGTTTCTGGTTCCCCAATATGGGCTCGTGGGTGGAACAAAAAGTAAAAGAGTGCACTAGCTGTGCGAAAAGTGACAAGACAAAGACTGTGCATAAAGTACCATTGTCCCCAGTTGTGGTACCCGACGTGCCATGGTCTTACCACACCTCCCCCAACTTAATAACAGGAGTCTCCCCTTTTGTGTCCCTTAGGGGTAGAGAGCCCTGCACAAAAATGAACCCCATATGGTTGGATGGTGGGAGGCCTGTGCACACTAACGCACCCCTCATTAATGAGAGAAGGAATAAACACCAGCTCAAGTACAAAAGTTGGTACGACTCAAAACAGGGAGTCAAGAAACAGGATTGGGAAGTTGGCGATTCTGTAAGAGTTAAGATACCTACCAGAGAAAAGATAAACCACAGCAAGTTCTACCCCACACACCGACTGACTGAAGTTAAAAGAAATGTGCTCCAGCTTGATAATGGTCAAGTCTGGAGCGGGGACAGAATTGTGAAGGCCTGTATCATTTAACGTGTGTACCTAAGCCCCTTTAATTCCCAGTTCCCCTCCTTCCCTCCTGAGCCCTTGCCTTCCTCCTTCCCTGCGTAGGGAGATGTGTTGTAGTTTCTCCCTCTCCTCCCCTGCCCTTGGTACCTTCCCTCCCCCCTCTCAGTTTGGAACGTTCCTGGAGTTCGCTTTGGAATGTTGCCTATCTGTGACCTGTCATATGGAGAGTGGATGACTGCCATTAAAGACTCATAATTCTTACCTGCTGCCTCTTGGAGTTATTTACAATACACGTTATAGTTAGAAATTAGCATTTAAAAAACCTTTGAAATTACCTGAAAAAACCATAGGTTTCAGGCACGTTATAGTTAGAAATTAGCATTTAAAAAACCTTAGAAATTCACTGAAAAAACCATAGGTTTCAGGGACGTTTTAGTTAGTTGGACATTTCACTCATACAAAACCATAGAAATTCCACCGTTATAGTTAGTTCAGCTAACTATAACTCACGCCCGCAATGCACTGCTGATGACGACACATATTACATCATTGATGACATGGTCAGTGACATCACTGATGACATCATTGATGACATCTCAAATGACATCACTGATAACATCACTGATGACATCATCCATGTGACAATCTGATGCACCTCCTCACACACAAATATAACCTTTGATACACTCACTGTAAAATACAGACTACCATTTTCGATAGCATTGACACACTAATACCAGTTACTACATACCCACTCAGTGATTCCTAGGTCTACACACACATCTACCCATTCACCCATACAATCAGTCATACATGCAGTCACTGATCAATAGAACACTATCAAATGCACTCATACACCTATATAGACATTGACACGCCAGCACTCATCCTAGTCAGTTATGTACTCATCCTAGTCACTCATGCAAAGAATCAATCACAGTTCCATTTACTCACCTACAGAGTTATACACACACCACCTCATTTATTCATACAGATAGTAACGCATACTTAGTCTCTTATATAATCACTAATACAAGTATACACTCATACATACAGCCACTCTCACAATCACTGACTCTCACGTATAGTCATTTCTATACACCAACTCTCACATACACTGCCTTTTATATATGTACTTAGCTGGACATGTGCACTGAGACATCAATTCACTCACCAAGACGCCCATACACACACTTACCCACCCATACAACTGTTTCCACATGCACTCTTAAACTCATACACCCTGTCAATCAACCACTCACACATCTATGCACAGAGTCACACCCCCCCACCCAACCACACACACACTCTCAGTCTCACTGCAGCAGCTTACACAACAACAGACAGAGTGATACAGTCATTCACACACTTTAGACACTAACCCATGTATTCAGTAAGATACATTTAAATTTTAAAGAAAACCACATTCACTGGGTGATGTCATCAGTGATGGCATTTGAGATGTCATCAGTGATGTCATCAGTGATGTCACTGACCATGTCATGAATGATGTAATATGTGACGTCATCAGCAGTGCATTGCGGCGGCGTGAGTTATAGTTAGCTGAACTAACTATAACGGTGGAATTTCTATGGTTTTGTATGAGTGAAATGTCCAACTAACTATAACGTCCCTGAAACCTATGTTTTTTTCAGTGAATATATATATATATATATATATATATACATATATATATATATATCCAAACCAACCCTCCGATACCGAAAGGAAGAGGCCACACGGGGAATTGCCTCGGAAGCGCTTTAATTAAACAGCATGCTGGCATAATGCATTTCGGCTTACAACAGCCTTCTTCGGATGCCTCTGTTTATTCACGGTGCTGCCCCACCCATGCTTTTGTAGAGTCCTGCACCCTCCCATTGGCGGGAGGGCATATAGTCCAAGATCACATGTCTGCCCATCAGAAGCAGTGTTGTAAACAGTGCAACTCCCAGAAATCACCTTGCCGGGACCGATGTTGCATGGGGGAGTGTGTTGGTAAGTCCATCCAGATAGAATGATGCTGGGCAGGACAAAGCGCAACGTGGCCGGTTCGGAAAGTCCTGAATGATGAAATATCAAAAAGCGCTTCCTTCGGCCCCCGTATACATTCCAGCCTTGTAGAGATGAGTGTCCGCCAGGCTGTGAACAGGAAAACAATGTAACCTGTTCCTCGCAAAGTTACGAGCTGCATTTCACAGCAGCCCCTGCATATCTCACTCGTAGAGGCGTGCTGAGTTGAATCCGATACCTCGGGAACAAAGAAAACTGCAACAGCAGACACCAGTAATCACTCAGCCAGCTTGCGGAACGGGGCCTCTTAACACGCCTCTGGCCGGCGCGAAAATATCCAAACCAACCCTCCGATACCGAAAGGAAGAGGCCACACGGGGAATAGCCTCGGAAGCGCTTTAATTAAACAACATACTGGCATAATGCATTTCGGCTTACAACAGCCTTCTTCGGATGCCTCTGTTTATTCACGGTGCTGCCCCACCCGCGCTTTTGTAGAGTCCTGCACCTTCCCATTGGCGGGCGCGCATATAGTCCAAGATCACATGTCTGCCCATCAGAAGCATTGTTGTAAACACTGCAACTCCCAGAAATCACCTTGCCGGGACCGATGTTGCATGGGGGAGTGTGTTGGTAAGTCCATCCAGATAGAATGATGCTGGGCAGGACAAAGCGCAACGTGGCCGGTTTGGAAAGTCCTGAATGATGAAATATCAAAAAGCGCTTCCTTCGGCCCCCATATACGTTCCAGCCTTGTAGAGATGAGTGTCCACCAGGCTGTGAACAGGAAAACAATGTAACCTGTTCCTCGCAAAGTTACGAGCTGCATTTCACAGCAGCCCCTGCATATCTCACTCGTAGAGGCGTGCTGAGTTGAATCCGATACCTCGGGAACAAAGAAAACTGCAACAGCAGACACTAGTAATCACTCAGCCAGCTTGCGGAACGGGGCCTCTTAACACGCCTCTGGCCGGCGCGAAAATATCCAAACCAACCCTCCGATACCGAAAGGAAGAGGCCACACAGGGAATTGCCTCGGAAGCGCTTTAATTAAACAGCATGTCGGCATAATGCATTTTGGCTTACAACAGCCTTCTTCGGATGCCTCTGTTTATTCACGGTGCTGCCCCACCCGCGCTTTTGTAGAGTCCTGCACCCTCCCATTGGCGGGAGCGCATATAGTCCAAGATCACATGTCTGCCCATCAGAAGCAGTGTTGTAAACACTGCAACTCCCAGAAATCACCTTGCCGGGACCGATGTTGCATGGGGGAGTGTGTTGGTAAGTCCATCCAGATAGAATGATGCTGGGCAGGACAAAGCGCAACGTGGCCGGTTTGGAAAGTCCTGAATGATGAAATATTAAAAAGCGCTTCCTTCGGCCGCCGTATACGTTCCAGCCTTGTAGAGATGAGTGTCCGCCAGGCTGTGAACAGGAAAACAATGTAACCTGTTCCTCGCAAAGTTACGAGCTGCATTTCACAGCAGCCCCTGCATATCTCACTCGTAGAGGCGTGCTGAGTTGAATCCGATACCTCGGGAACAAAGAAAACTGCAACAGCAGACACCAGTAATCACTCAGCCAGCTTGCGGAACGGGGCCTCTTAACACGCCTCTGGCCGGCGCGAAAATATCCAAACCAACCCTCCGATACCGAAAGGAAGAGGCCACACGGGGAATTGCCTCGGAAGCGCTTTAATTAAACAGCATACTGGCATAATGCATTTCGGCTTACAACAGCCTTCTTCGGATGCCTATGTTTATTCACGGTGCTGCCCCACCCGCGCTTTTGTAGAGTCCTGCACCCTCCCATTGGCGGGAGCGCATATAGTCCAAGATCACATGTCTGCCCATCAGAAGCAGTGTTGTAAACACTGCAACTCCCAGAAATCACCTTGCCGGGACCGATGTTGCATGGGGGAGTGTGTTGGTAAGTCCATCCAGATAGAATGATGCTGGGCAGGACAAAGCGCAACGTGGCTGGTTTGGAAAGTCCTGAATGATGAAATATCAAAAAGCGCTTCCTTCGGCCCCCGTATACGTTCCAGCCTTGTAGAGATGAGTGTCCGCCAGGCTGTGAACAGGAAAACAATGTAACCTGTTCCTCGCAAAGTTACGAGCTATATATATATATATATATATATCCAAACACCTCGTCACTGCTCCAAATCCCCGGAAAAACAAGCGCGGACCCAGATAAGTGCTTAAATTAATTTATTTTGGCAAAGTCTGCCATATATAAATATATATAACATGAATAGTTGCCCCTCGGTGAGATGCACACAAAGGTAGGTTTATTGCCAAAAATGAAAGCTGCTGCCATGAACATTGTCCTTGTTAAAAGTCTCCCCTGCCGACGCGTTTCGGGCTCACGCCCTTCCTCATGGGCAGTCCTTGTGAAATGACGGCAAGCAGCAACCACCAGTATATCCCCATTTTTTGTTGGTAATCACGCTCAGGTGAGCCACTCGACAAACTGCATTGTGGGACTGGTAGTACAAAATAATGACCCATGTGGGTCGTTGCCATCAGACACATTCAAAATAGTTATTTTAGGAATCCCAATGTTCCTTCGGTCGCTTTCGCACTTTGCCAGCACCTCCTTTTCCGTGTTCCACTGCCCCAATAAGTCAGCGGCGGACCCGCTACTGTCTTGCTGTGGTGCTATCCCGTGGCCGGAGCAGCCGCAATACAGAAAACATGAAGAGTTGCCCCTCGGTGAGATGCACACAAAGGTAGGTTTATTGCCAGATATGAAAGCTGCTGCCATGAACATTGCCCTTGTTAAAAGTCTCCCCTGCCGACGCGTTTTGGGCTCACGCCCTTCCTCATGGGCAGTCCTTGTGAAATGACGGCAAGCAGCAACCACCTGTATATCCCCATTTTTTGTTGGTAATCACGCTCAGGTGAGCCACTCGACAAACTGCCTTGTGGGACTGGTAGTACAAAATAGTAACCCATGTGGGTCACTGCCGTCAGACACATTAAAAATAGTTATTTTAGGAATCCCAATGTCCCTTCAGACACTTTCGCACTTTGCCAGCACCTCCTTTTCCGTGTTCAACTGCCCCAATAAGTCAGCGGCGGACCCGCTAGTGTCTCTCGGTGGTGCTATCCCGCGGCCAGACCAGCCGCAATACAGAAAACATGAAGAGTTGCCCCTCGGTGAGATGCACACAAAGGTAGGTTTATTGCCAGAAATGATAATTAGGTTGTAGTATATAAAAGTATATTTGGGAAAAACATTGTGAGTGTATGTGAGCTGAAAGAAAATGTGTACCTGTAGAGATTATACTAGAAGGGAAAATAAAAAGAAACTTACATGAGAATATTAACTAAAAATACAGTGAGCAGGAAAGGGGAAAGAGACATTGGTATACTCGTTTGGTAATTTTATTAAGCCAGAATGAATGTGTTTCAAATTAGATTTGGGTGATTGCTTGCATCATGTACTTTAATAGTATGTAATTTGCACACAGTCACAGACTCAGGCAGGCACTTACATATCCGGTTGCACCATCCCAAAACTTATACTTATGTACCCACCACTCATATAGCCTGCTAGTGACTGCAACATTCAGTCACATATCCATAAAATAATTTGCAAACCCATTTACTCACCTGTAGGTCCAGGTTTGAGTACTAGTACGCCGTTAGAACCTGGTGGGACATGCACAGAATGCAATCTGCACCACAAAAAGAGTTTGATGAGGACTACTTTTGCACTCTTGAAAAGGGAGAACCCTGATTGTAGTTGACCTCAGAATGATGGCCCTAAAGTGTAGTGAGTTTCAGAAGGAGGGAGAAGAGTGGAGTGGAGAAATGAGTTGGTAAAGTCTCCAGAGGAGAGAGGGGATCCCCCAGAGACAAACCTCTCTATTGGATATAGTGCAGGTTGTAATGTCTCTTCCCAAATCTAGTCCCCTGAGGATCTCAAGGGGACAAACAGGCTGAGTCAGACCTGGGGCCACAGCTGGGCCAGCTGGCTGCAGAGGAGAGAAAAGCTGGGGTTAAGAGAACCTTGGAGTAGAAAAGGGTTGTGCTGGCTGGAGGGTGAAGGAGGTGCACTTGAAGGCCAAATAGCTGTTAGAATCTAGCTGAAATGGTGTGAGTACTACTACTGTGTTCAGTGCATAAGAAAGACTTCATATATTCAGAGATTTGGTGCCTGACTTTAAGTAGGGTTTTGATATATACACGTTATTTCTAGCATAAGAAGTAGCAATTGTGGTACACAGGATATCTTAGGAGGATTGTAGAGATGCCTTTGAAGTCATATCCATGGTGATGGGATGGACAACATGCTGGCTCTAGAGAAGGGGACGAGATTGAGGTATTCCACTTTAAAGGAGGTCATTGTCAGTAAGCATGAATTCACCCCAGAGGAGTGCAGGTTGAAATTCAGTGTTAGTCAGTTAACTCTCTGACTACTACTGAAAGGATTTTGTGGGGTAGTTTTCAAATGTTTGTTAAAAGTACTGTTTTTTTAAGAAGGTGTTTCTAACACTTTTATACTTTTTCTTTTTTTCCAAATAAAACTGAGAAGAAGCAACTTGAGGAACATTTTCTTCAGACACTGATTGGAGTCTGTTGGAAAACGAGGCAGTATCTGTGAGGCCTGCACAAATAACATGTCACATTTATCCTTCACTGGGAACCAAACACCCTATTGTACCGCTTGACTCTCAGAGGGTAGCATTGCAGAGCAGTCTAAGGCTTACTCAAGGGTGGTGGTGTAGGCTAGTAATCGCCATGTACCAGTATGCAGAAATAACACTCAGTAATTGATTGTCCAGTCTGTACTTTGCTTTATAAAAGGAAGTGTACATTTATTAAACACACACACTACTCCAGACTATGCACCAATTTACAAATATACATAAGCTGTTGGAATTACTTTGTGACATTGCATAACATTCCCACCCCTCCGGAAGGGGGGAGGTGGGGTCTAGTACCACCACTCCCATGTATGCACATCATCTTGCACCCTAATGCAGTGGGTTGACACAAACTGGAGCGAGGACCTTGCCCACTGGCACCATCCCAGTGGCGACCCACCCCAGTATCTCAACAAGCATTTAAAATAGGTACACCTGCCCTGGTGACACATAACCCTGACTGAGCATTTCATACTGACCATACAGTATACACCTCTACATCTTAGTGGCTAACAGTCTGGGTTGTCCTTCACCTAACGCAGTAGCAAGAATACATGTTTGGGCATCCCTTAGAATGACAGTACTCATCATAGTTGATAACAGTTAAAATTAATTGCAATTAAAGCCCCTAAAAGGCATCACAGTTAAAATCACAGCATTACGCATATACAGCCAGACACCCTAGCAGGAATGTCCAGCAACATAACCCCACTTTGCTTATGACTTCACCTTACACAGGTACTTTACATTACACATGTGACTTTCAGTCCCTCTAAAAGAAATAACATTGGTAAATGCACTTCTTGTGCAATTGCACCTCTTCACCTCCAGGGGATGCCCTTCTCCAGACATCCCCAGCACAGCCATCCATACCTTGAGGCAGTCCCTAACGCACCCCCAGCTGTAGAACAAAAGTTCCAGCCCCAGGATGCTGATGACTGCTGGCTGAGCCCTTGAGGGGTTATTTCTTTGGAGTCCGCAGAGACTCAAGGACGGACTTGACTCTTCGTGCTGGGGGAGACTGCGTAGCTCCTGCAGCTCCCCCTATACCTTTGCACTCCCGTGGCAGTGACCCCGTCCTCCTGGGGTCACCAGACGCAAAGAACCATCCTCTTTTCCTTGCAGGCAGGTCCGGGCCTGCCAGGCATTATGGGACGAAGTGCTCCGTGCTGGTGCATATTATAGCAGCGGCTCCCCCGAGAGCCGTGACGCACTGCTGGTGGCCTCTCGCCGCGTCCATACCTCGGTGGGGGGCCCGGTCCCACCTGGACCCCCAGGTGAGTTATGGCAGGTCGGGGAGCCCACCCCCGGCTGCTCCAGCAGTTTTTCGGGGGCCCGGTCCCACCCGGGCCCCTCGCTTCTCTCCGTGTTGGAGAACCACCTGGGGAGCCCATTTTGGTCTGCCCGCTCCGGCGGGCAGACATGGAGGCGGCCTCTCCCTTGGCGGGTCTTCGGGGGAGTGTGACGGCACTCCCCCCGCCTTCCCGCTGCTGCGGGGGAGTGCAGCAGGCACTCCCCCTCCTTCTGCACCGCACAGGGGCCCGGAGTTCGGGATCCCAGGCCCCCCTCTGGGCCATCTTCATGGGGAGCGTGACGGCACTCCCCGGCTTTGCTTCAGCCACGAGGGGGGGTGCGCGACGGCAGGCTCCCCTCCTCTTCACCACCATCACCGTGGCCCAGACTTGGGGGTCCCGGGCCCCAGAGCTCGCTTCGAGGGGGGCGTGACGGCTCTCCCCCTCCCCCGATGTCTTCGGGGCCAGGGTGGGCTCGGCGCTCCCCGACTTTACTTCTTCTGGGGGCAGCCTCTGGGACCTGACCCATCCATATTTGAGACCGGCGGCGGAGCGCCACGCGCTTCGTCGTCGGTCCAGTTAAAGGTCAAAGGTCGCCTACCTTCTGGGAGGCGTATCTCGGCCCCCAGGCAGCCGATTTTCACCATCTTGGCCTCTTTTTGCTCCTCGTGGCGCACCCCAGCCACTGGCAGCACTTTCCTTTGCCCTCCTGGTCTCAAGGAGGGGGGACTCAGCAGGGAGGTGTCTTCACTGGCTCCCTGCGCCAGCCTTTTGCCTGGCTCTCCTCCTGGGCCTCTCTTCTCCTTCCGCAGATGCCCAGGCTTCTGCTCACTGGTCCTGGACTCCCCTTTTTGCGCAAGTCAGGGTCCTGGGACAGTCTGGAGGTTCTTCCTTCCAACTGCCCATGGGGCCAGGCTCCAGCACCAGCCTTTCTCAGCCGACCACACCCCAGAGAGAGCTTCTCTTCCTGTGCAAGCTCTTTTAAAAGAATTTGGAGGGGGCTGGCAGGAAGTCTCTGCTTGCCCTATCAAGCAGCAACACATCACCTCTCTGCCCCTGCTCCCTCCTTCCTGCCGAGGCCTCTGGGTTAGTTCAAAATGGCGCCGTCCAGGGGTCTCATGCCACATGGTCTCTGAAAAGCCCCTTCCCCCTTTCTGCCTTCTCTCCACAGCAGCTTGGTGCCTGGCACCAGGTGACAGCTGCTGATGGATAACCGTATAGCTCCACCCATCTTCTCTCCCTTTTGGAGAGGAGACCTTAGCCCTTGGAATGCATGTCATGAAGGGCTAGGCCTCTGATGCTACAGCTTGGGGAGGAAGGTCATTAATCCAGCCTGGCAGGGTCAGACCCAGCCAGGCTCTGGTCATGAGCTGAGTCAGAGGAATATGACATTTCTGGATGACCCATAAGCAGTACATATATGGTTTTGAATTCAGCAGAATACCTCTTCTCACCAAAGTTACAGTGGACTTTAGTGCGTGTCTGGAATTTGTAGACCCTAGGGAAGTGACACTATCCCATGTGATCCCCATCCTCATAGGAGAATAATGGAGTGGTCCTTCAGTGAAAACAGTCAAGCACACTGACTTTCCCTTACATGTTTTTTCCTATTGTATAAAGCCTATTCCATGACACCACCCAGCTCTGCATAATTCCTGCCACATCATTCAATCTGTAACTGCTCCTGGGCTGCGCATGACAGGAATCTCCCCTGCGCAGCCCCTACACGTGTGCACACGCATGTACACACGTGTCTGCATGTAACCAGCCCGGTGCCCCTTACTCCGGCTGCAGCACAGCAGCCTACTCTCACCAGGGGGACACCGGTAAAATCCACATGCAGTCTCTTTCATCATGAGTTCACGGTGGGTGAGTCCCAACTTAGGAGGCTCTCCCACAGTAAAAGCTCAACAATTAGGTGTTCAAATCCGGACGGCTCAGATATTCAGAACCACCTTCTAACAGAGTCCTTTTAGCTTGTTTATCTGAAACAGTTCAATGGCATCCCGATATTCTCTTTTGATGTAGTAGATGGATACAGATCTACTTCTATCCGCTTTTTAAAACTGTCCACTTATAGGCAACATTTCATTCATTATGTAACTTCCATGTTAGAAAACATCTACATCTTTATTATACACATTATTGTGTTTAAGATATAATGTAGCTTTCTTCACCTTATGTACATCCACTAGTTCCTCACAGATTATGCTGTTTCTCGTGGGCACACCATTCACAAGAACAAGAAGTGGTTCTTCCAAATCTGTCTCTACACCCATGGTTTTAATATAGTGTTTCACATCTAAAGGAAAATACACAGCTTTAAGCCCTTACTGAAGCTCAAGCTCAGTGGATGATACATTCACTGTTAGAGTTTGCTTCTCTGAGAAAGAAATGTAAGTGATCCAATGGATATTCTGCATGACTCAGAGTTAGAAACCAAGCTAGAGTTCCAAAATTTCACAACATGTACTTAAGCTGAACATGACTGTTAGAAATAGGGGTGTCTAGTTGGCAGTGGTATACACCCTGTCCAAGTAGCAACCCTTCCTTCTAATCATCTATAAGGAGATTACACAAGATAACCCCAGCTCACCTCCTTGGTAGCTTGGAATAAGCAGTCAGGCTTATCTCAGCAGAAATGTGTAAAGCATGTGTACATAACACATACAGTAACTCAGTGAAAACACTACAAATGAACACAACACCAGTTTAGAAAAATAAAGTATCTTTATCTAAACCAAACAAGACCAAAACAACAAAAATCCAACATACTCAACTCAAAATATGACTTTTTAAAGGTTTCAATGAATACTGTCCTTAGAGAACTATGGATGCGTGATTTTTACACAAAGTACCTCAGATGCGTCAGAATGAACAAGGCAAAACAGCTGCAGAGGAGGGAAGTGTTGGAAAACACAGTGATGCTTCAGTTTCTGAGTCCTAGGGGAGACGATGCAACAGTTCTGCAGCATGCAGGAAAAGTGATGCATCGAATCTGGACTGTAGAGGGAAGTGATGCGTCGACTTCAAGATGGTTCTGTGGGTTCTGTGTCGGAAAAACGTGGCGCACAGATGTGATGTTTAGAAATCCAGGATTTCTGGAGCTTGAGGCATTGTCGGTTTCTTCAGCTGTGGTCCCACAATGCATCGATCTTAACTGCTTAACTGCTTCGAACGTTCCGCGCCAGTGCGGAACGTTCTATTAAGCGGGCGGGGCCGTGTCGGCCAACGGACGTGCGCAGCACTACCGAGGTAGTGCTCGCGACGGCCGTTGGCCGACAGAAGCACTTAACGGGTTAACAGCTGCGCAGCAGGGCCTGTGTCGGAGTCAGTGCCGTGGTCTCAGGCCTCGGAGACCCATGCTCTGAACTCAGCATGCGGTGAATTTTTCGCCCACGGGCAGGAGCTGCGTACATTTTTTTGTCCGCACAGCGACGGTGCGAGGGAATTTCACCTGCATGGTGGTGCTGCATTGGAAAAACAGGCGCTGGAAGGCCGAAGCGTCCATTTTGATGTCTTCAAGCAGTTCTTTGCAGCAGTAACCTCTAAGGACCCAGAACTGGATTTGGCACCACAAGGCAGGTCATATCTCCCAGCAGTGGAGTTCCAGGATGCTGCAGGTGAAGTCTTTGTGACCCTGAGACTTCGTTACAGGAGGAAAGCTCTACTTCAAGTCCTTGGAGAATCTTCTCAAGCAGGAACAAGCCAAGTAAAAGTCCAGTCCTTTCCACTGCCCACAGACAGAAGCAGCAACTACAGGTCAACCCAGAAAAGCAACACACAGCAAAAGGGCAGTACTCCTACTGACAGCTCTTTAACTCTTCTTCTTGGCAGGGTCCATTTGATCCAGACGTTTTCTAGAAGTCTGGGGTTTTAGGTCTAATACTTGTACCCCTTTTGGCTTTTGATGTCTTTGTAGTTTACAAGTTCATGCCTTCCTGGACCTGGCTCCAAACACACTCCTGGGGGGTTGGAGACAGCATTGTGAGAGGACAGGCACAGCGCTATTCGGGTGCAGGTGACAGCTCATTCCACCATTCTAGCTCAGGAAGGCCCACCAGCCTGATGATGGACCATCAGCATATGTAGGGCAGACCTCAACTCCCTTTATGCGAATGTCTACAGTGAATACACAAACAGGCCCCTGTTAGTATAAACCAGATGTTGATTCCACAGGCAGGCAAAGGCCCAATGATGGTTAAACAAGAAAATGCCCACTTTCTAAAAGTGGCATTTTCAAACACACAATTTAAAAACCACCGTTACTAAAAGATGTGTTATTAAAGCCTGACCTCAGAGAGCCCAAACTCCAAATCTCTAGGTGTTTCCAATTGAAAGTTACACTTGTTAAATGTTACAAGGCAGCTCCAATGATAGCCTGTGGGATAGCTAGTCCTTGCAATAGTGAAAAACAAAATTGGCAATATTTCACTCTTACGACATGTAAAACACACCAGTACATGTCCTACTTTTCACATACACTGCACCCTGCCCATGGGGGTACATTGGGCCTACCTTAGCGGTGCCTTACATGTAGCATTATGAACATTTGGGCCTGCCAACTGGGTGCACTTGTCAGGTTGATATGGCAGTTTAAAACTGCACTACAGACACTGCAGTGGCAGGCCAGAGACAGGTTTACACAAAGTCAAAAATACAAGAGGTAGAGGCAAAAAGATAGGGGAAACCATGCCAAGGATGCCTAGTCTAACAATGACGACGATACCAGTGCTCATTCATCCCAATATTTGCAGAGATAAGGAAAATAGACAGCAGCCCTGCAAGAACATGGATGGGGTCCTACTATATCAATTTAATCCTGGCAAATCATACAAATACTACTGCACTCTCATTTATACACAGGAGCATGTCTACACCTACCTTGCACCTCTTCATCTATTTCTTCTTGAACATTTCTAGGAATCGTCTTCTTTTACTATGGTGCTGCTTTTTGTTGTTGATTGATTGATTGTTGTAAAAGTTCAAGTTTTAGTGTGTTTCTGTATTTGTAAATAGTTAAATGTTGTGTTTGTAAATTGTTTGGTTTAAACTGTATTGTAATATATTAAGAAATATATCTGTAAAGTTATGAATATCTTTAATATTAAGTTAATGTAAGGGTTACAAACTCCCATACAGGTACCCATGCATGTACTCACACACCTAGACATTCATTCACATGGGTACCACAGTAGGGAAAATGGAGCCATATAAGATATTTTTACACCAGCAATCATATGGCATTTCACACAGTGAGTAGTCATCTCACTCAAATATTCACAGGCTGCTGGTATTCTGATGATCGCAGCTGATTAATGTTCTCCCAAGGGTACTCTAGTGGTGGAATATTCTGCTGTACCTAGTCTCTTTAGCATCATTCAATTGTACACCCTTTCATGAATTGCTTTGAAGTGCTTCCAATTGGAACTTGACCCATGTGAATACTTCTTGGCAGTGCTGCTGGGTAAGTGTATGCCGCAAATATTACACTGCAAATATTTAGCTGTTACCTTCTTTTCCCAAGAAGGTATAGTAAAGTGCTTCCAAACATCACTTTTTTCTGCTGTTGTAGAGATATAAATGCATGTGTTTAAAAAGAGTGTGTGGAAAACTATATTTGAAAATTGTTAATAATGGTTAATAATAGTTAAATAAGTTGTGTTTTGTTTATTTTTTTTATTTGTAGTGAGTGCAATCTACAGTGTCCCATAATTGCAATGAAATAGTGTGCAGATTTGTTTTTTTTCTACTATCTTTATGATTGTTTTTCCCCTCTGTTCTATAATGTCTACTTAAAAAGTACATCATTTGCGGTGTATGTGTAAAGAAGCTGAGAACAGTAAAAAAGGGAAAATGAAATGCTCATTTATTTAATATAAACCTTAACAGTATGAGAAACGTCTTTATGCATTATTGAAATTGCAAGTTACTTTTGTAATTCTATTAATTGTATAACTTACAAATGTTTCAATATTTTCTTTTTATGTAGATCAATGGCACCATATATTGGGGTAATGTACTTTACTAATTAGTTCTTGCAGAGTTGTTTCATAACTTTAGATTTTGAGGATGCACACCCGAGGACAGATTGCTACAGTTTCTAATACACCTAAGCACACATCAGTACAGCAACTCACACACCCAGCTACACACAGATAGAGGTACTAACAAATTAAAAGCACAGAGTTAGATCTTTGTTTGAGTAGATGTTGGTTCTAACAAGAACTGTTTTTTTTTCTAGAAGGGATTTTAACAGTTTTTTTTCTTGTTTTTTTTAACAAAAGCAAACAAGGCGGTAAAAAGGGTTAGGATGGGGAAATGTAAAGAAGTAACTGGCTCCACTCTTCAACAAACATTTTGTAGTCTTTGAATGCAAAAAAAAGAACTAACAATGTTGCTTCTTCACTGTATTAAGGATACACCCATGAAAGACATAGACATGTTTACAGCGACAAGCAGGTGGCATTTCACGCTGTAAGTAACAATGTCAGTTAATTTCTCACAGGCAGCTGGTATTGTAAGGAGTGCAGCTGAAGATGGTTCTCCCAAGGCTGCTGTAGAGTCTTCTATCCTGTTGAACCTGCTTTCTCTCATATCATCTGGTTGTCTACCCTCTCATAAATTGTTTTTAGGTGCTTCCACATAGAACTTGTCCCATGCGTCTTTGCAGTGCTTCTGGATAACTGCTTGCCACAAATTGTGCACTTGACACATTTTGCAGATACCTTATTTTCCCCAGAATGTATAGTAAAGTGCTTCCACACATCACTCTCTTTTCTGTGAGGTGGTGTGACTTTTACTTCATCCTCAAGAGGTTGTGGATCCTAATCTTGAACAGACAATGTAGCTTTAGCCATTGTCTAAAAGCACAGGACTGCTGCTTCTCAATCCTCCTTCTAGACACTTCACTTGAGAAGTAACTGCCTTTGGGTGTGGTTTTCCATGTGGAAAGGTGGGGTCCTTATGCATCCAATCAGAAGGCAAGTTTTGGGTGTGTTTTCACGTGAATTCACAAATCCGGTCAGTAAATTCACGGATTTGCAAAACTGGTAAAATGGGTACATTTTTTTAAAAACAGATATAAGGTGGTTTATATATACTTGTAAATATGTTCACAATTATTTTATTAATGACAATGAAGGTGTGTATATATGTGCAGTAATCTATAACATTTTTGTCGAATCCATGGATTTGGACTCGTGGATTTGGTCTGATCACGTGATTGGAAGTAAAACCATAGAGTAGCAGCTTGTGTGTATTTCCAGACCTGCAAAGGTACTGCGGTACCTCAAAAATATTTTGTTTAAAATAAAATTTAGTTAATGACATTAAAAAACTTATTTTACGTTACATTAAGTACATATGTGATTTTTATATTGTAAAATGTATAAAACGTTTATTTGTATAAAATGAATGTTTACAATATAAAAAACATAATGAAAAAGATAAAAAAAATTGTAATACACTGAGTATTAAAAATAAATCCTACAACTTAACTAAAAAAGTAAACATTATAAGCACATAATATTTTAGAAATGCAATTTGAAAAACCTTAGAAATTCACTGAAAGAAACCAAAGGTTGCAGGGACGTTATAGTTGAGGAATAGTATTAAAAAAACTTTGAAGTTCACCCAAAAACTCCAAGGGTTACAGGGAAGTTATAGTTAAAAAATAGAATTTAATAAACCTTAGAAATTCACTGAAAAAAACAAAGGTTACAAGGATGTTATAGTCAGGCTCAGATTTCACTCAGACTAAACCATAGAAATTCAGCAGCTATAGTTACCTCTGGTAACTATAACTTATGCCCCTGCAATGCACTGCTTATGACCTCACATATTATATCACTCATGGCATGGTGAGTGACGTCACTGAGGACATCACTGACTACATCTCAAATGACATCTCAAATAACATCACTGATGAAATAATCCACATAACCATTCACACACCCAGTCACACCCCCACACAACTTCTTATACACCCACTCACACAATCTCTCACATACCTATTCACAGACCCATACAACTACTGACATACACCCACTCATTCACTCATACAGCCACTCACACAACCACTCACCCACCCATAGCGCCACTCACACAACCACTCACTCACCCACACAGCTACTAGCAGAGCTACTCACTCACCTATTCAGGCACTCACATATCCATTCACTCATCTACCAAACTATTTTCATATCCTTTTACACATCAATACAAGCACTCACACCCCATACAGCCACTTACCCACTTCCACAGTGTTACAAACAGTCACACAGCCACTCAGATGACTTGTTAGAATAGAAACAGTATCACTCTTTAGTAGTCCATAAAGAATGGTAATTTACCTTATGAAGTATCTTAGTCTGTATGTCTCAGAAACTTTTACCAAACACACTCACTGAATGATGTCATTAGTGATTAATTGAGATTCTATCAGTGATGTCATGAGTGATTTCACTGACCTTGTAATGAGTAATATAATATGTGAACTCGTGGGGGTGTACGTTATAGTTAGCTCAGGGAACTATAGTGGGAGAGGGGGGCCTAGGCAAAATACAATGGGGTTGCAGCCCCTCGGCCGTTTTTGTTCTTTAGACTCATCCCCTGGGGCCCAGCTATGCCTCCCTGGGTGCCCGGGAGTCCACCCAGGGCACCTAGTGTGCTATGGACACCAGATTGAGCCTCAAGGCTCCCATGGTCAAGTCGGCTTCTAGCCTTCTGCGGGAGCCGGCATTGTTCTTGCACACAGGGGGGCATATTCTCAAGAACGTGTGATAACTACCGCAAGTGTAGCTTAATGCAACCCTACACATCGCAGTCCATCGAGGGAAAACAACTCCGTGTTAACGTGGAATTCACAACACGGCGGTACCATGCGATAGTCACAGGACAACGTGTCAAATAAACGCGTTAGAAACAACGCGACGCCGCAAAAATGCGAAACCCCAACGCGAAAATAGTAGCGATGACGCCAATTGCGATACAAAAATCTACGAAAACCAGCCACAGGCCTGCAATTTCCACGCGTCATGCAGGAAAATGTACCATAAAAGTAGAAAAAAACATACCAACAAAAGCCAAACAACAGCGAAGCACAATGGAGGCAGCCGGGGCAAGTACAGAGGACAACCAGAACCCCACAAGCCCCACGGAGGACCAGCCTGGGACCTCGGGGTCAGGGAAGGGCAAGGACAAGAAGAAGAGGAAGACGAAGTTCAGTCCGCAGGAAAACAGGATCCTGATAATGGAGGTGATTGAACACCATCAATCACTGTTCGTCACCTCCACCGTGTCACTGGCAACTAAAAATGGAATATGGCAGACCATCGTGGACAAGGTGAATGCAGTCGGAGTGCTGAAGAGGACAATGGACGAGGTCAAGAGGCGCTGGAATGATGTGAAGCGCAAAACCAAGCTGAAACTCGCAAACAACCGGAAGGCAGCAATGCAGACTGGAGGTGGGAGTCCAGCGCCACAGGAGGAGCTGGACGAGATGGAGGAAATGGTGTCCACAGTCATCAGTGGGGAGACGGTGGCAGGAGTTGGGGGACCGGACACTGCTCAACATGATAGGACACAACAGCAACAGGGTGAGTAACCACCAGGGACTGGGGGGACGGGGGGAGATGGGCACAATGGCACACATGCACAATTAAGCATAGCACATCTGTGGACAAAACATGCCCCAGACCCACAACTCCCACCAAGAGACCAATGCACACAGGTATGCAACATCTCTGCACTGCAGAAGCACAGAACCCAGAGGCACACCGCATGGAAGGAAGGATGGCAGCTAAATCAGAGCTGCAGGGGCGACTCCCCCGAAATGCGGCGCAAACACACATAACATGCAGAGCACATCAACATTGACAACTAGGTGGTACAAACCGCAACACGTCCACAACAGAACAGAGGACACAACAGGTGCTGCATGTGCGTAGAAACTGGCCAATCACATATGGCACTGCAGGGAAATGTGAGTTGACAATGTACAAGTACAAACCCACATCCGTGATGTAGTCGGAATGTCCACTGTCCCGCATCAAATAGGCAGCTCCCCCAAACAGTCACAATGTACACTGTCATGCAGTCTGAATGCAGAGATGTACAATGCGTCAACATACATGTGTACACGATGTCAAACTGCATCTCCCCTTCACATTGCAGGGGGAAATCCAACACCTCCTGCAGAGCAGTCCGAACCTCTCTTCTCTGATGACGAAGAGGACCACCACACCTTCGACTCAGACGCCCTCGAACAGCTCGTGGAGAGACTCCGCAGCCCACTTCCAGGATCAGGGCAACCCAGCTGCCACGAGGAGCCCCCCCTGCACGGTACACACAGCAGGCAGCACCCACCACCATGGCTGCCTCCCAGGACCCCCACGACGAACACATGGCCTTCCAACGCCGTGTGTTGGGGTGCCAGGAGAAGCTGGCTGAACAGGTGCAGGTGGGGTTCGACCGCATGGCAGCCAAACTAGACGCCATACGTGGGTGTCTAAGTCCCATCAGGGACCACTCACAATCCCTAATGGACGCCCACAGTCCGCTCCATGCCCTCCAACGGACCATGGCTGACATCGCCAGAGTCCTGACTCTGCGAAAAGAACGACTGTCTAGCCAGAGTTCCTCCAGCGATCTCGCACAGGAGTTGGGACACATGCGGAGGATCATGGAGAACATGGAGCGGATGCAGGCGGAAAGAGCGGCTGCCACGGCTGCACACCAGCGAGAGGTAGCTGGGTCCCTCAATGCCCTAAAGACCTTCCTCATGGCATTGCTGCCACAAGGCCTGGCGCTGATGCATGCTGCTGCTACCACCCCATCCACAACTCCGGCCCCTGATGTGTTTGTGCCACACAGTGCTGGGGACAGTACACCACCACCCACATGTGAGGCACATGCAACAGCAGAGGACGAAGAGGCGGATTAACCCACCCTCCTGGTCAGGAGGACGCAGTAGCATTCATCTCCGCCATGTGGCCTGTTTCTGCTTGGTTTTGCCCTCTGCATCATCACCTTCCACTGTCCCCCGATGCACTCTGCGACACTCACCTCGCACCTCGACATGGACTTCCATATTCTGTTTGGTCACCAATGACACAGCTATCAGACTGCGGACTGAACTCCTCCTCTCCTGATGTACCTGTCATTCCCTGAAGGACTCTGGCTGGCCCTCCATGGGCCGACAATGTGAAGTGGGGTTGGCATGGCCCTGTACTGCTCCAGCTGCAACACTCCCTTGAATGTGTAATAAACATTCATATCCACACAGATGTGTCATGTCTATGATCTTTCAAGTGTGGAAGTATGGATGAATGTAGGGTCAGTGATTCCCCCATATGTCCATGTTGCCCATGTTGTGGGACTATTGTCACAGGGTGACAGATTGCCGATTCCGGTCCGGGTGGCGCCGACACTACAACGGAGACACATCCATTAGTCACTTCATTGTCCAGTCCAGGACAGAACCATGCCCAGAGCCCCGGGGTCATTGTTCGCACCCTTACGCTGGACTGGCATACGCCAGGACAGCCCACTCCGATTACGCACACAGGGGGGGGGACAGCGCTGCATGTCCTAGGTCTTCACTGTGGGGATCTGCAGCTCACAGGTCTAGTTGTCAGCATGCCACAGTCACTCCCTCACAGCTGGTGTACACCCACACCACACCCATCCAGCACTGGCGTCAAAGGACATGTGACCCTGGCAATAAAAATGGCCTGGCGCACGTGCTGGATGCCATTTCTGCTCTCTTTGACTGGGTGTCTCCGTGTAGTTCTCATGTGTGCATGAGGGCCTAGGGCCCTGCCACCTCACATTGCGCAGTGCCGGGGGTGACATGATGGCGTCCGCACAACGGGACTCAATCATTAAGGGTCCATGGCTAGAGGGGCACAGACTTGGTGGCACCGGAGGATACACTGCGGCAGGCACAGGCACCCCGCTACAGGACGGTGTCTTGCGGTGCAGTGAGATAGGGGCACCTAAAGTGCTGAGCGGGTGTGCAGCCTGCGATGATGGCCGTCCTGGCGGTCTTGACTGGCAAGGATTAGTGTGAGCCCTGCTGGGCCTCAGTGTAGGCCGGGGCCAGCGGGCAGTGCAGCCCTCCCACCACGTGGCATTGCATCGCGCTTCACAGAGTTAGTGGCACCTCAAGCGCTGAGTGGGTGTGCAGCCTGCGGTGATGCCGTGTGCACTGATGTGGTCTCTGCCATTGCGTAATCAAGACCCAGAGTCAGGTGTGTGACCTGGTGGCCCGTGGTGCGGGGCTGCATGATGTGGAGGGTGCCATGGTCACGGGCACCGGGCTTGGAGATCCCTCCGGAACATGGTGGGCCCTCTTGGAGACACGCCAATGGTGGAAGGTGAGCAGTGAGGCCTGGTTGCGCAGGGGCGGGCAATGACTGCTGGGCGGCGGGAGGGGCTTGGGTGCAGCAGCCTGTGTGCGCAGGGGCGGGCAAGTGATGATGGCGTGTGCAGCTGTATGGGCTCTGCCATTCATGTCTCTGGAAACTGTTTCAGATGAGGGACCTGGGGGACTGCTGTGAATACCAGCACATGGTTGGAGACACACCAGTGGCAGCAGGTGAGCAGTGAGGCCTAGGTCCGCAGTGTCGGCCCTCTCTCCCTCTCTCTTTCTCTCTCCCTCTCTCTTTCTCTCTTTCTCTCCCTCTCTCTTCCTCTCTCCCTCTCTCTTTCTCTCTCCCTCTCTTTCTCTCTCCCTCTCTCTTTCTCTCTCCCTCTCTCCCACACTCTTTCTCTCTTTTGCTCTCTCTCTCTGTACTTTGATGGGCGCATGGCACACCTTCTGATCCAGATTTCTGTTTTGCAGGCTGTGACTTACAGGATGTCCTGAGACGACCCGCCATGCCTCTTCAGAATTGTTTTTTTTGGTTTGTTCTGTAATAAACATATTTTTTGAATATTGTGATATGGGTGTATGATTTCCCTTTTTCTGGCCACACATGTATGTTGGGTGTTGTGATTGTGCGACTTCAGGCGATTTGTTTGGTTCATGTTTCGTGGAGTTGATGTGCACTATCTTTGTCCATGGGGAGTGGGGTGTGGGGGGTGCCCGGGGTAGGGCCCCGGGGGGGGTGGTGTGGTCCTGGGGGTGGTGGCGGTGGGTGTTGTTGGCCTATTGGGGCTCAGGCCTGCTTGATGGGTTGCTCCAGGGCATCTGTTGTTCTTCATGTGTGGCTTTGGGCTGTGCTCCCTTGTCTGGTGTCGGTTGTCGTCTGACTTTACACAAGGTAGGAGCAGGTGTTAGTTTCCTGCTGCTAACGCGCCTTAGCGCATGTTTTGTGATCTTATCGCCGATCTGGCGGGTCGTTGAGAATGTTGTGGAGTGGTGTTGTCGCGGTTTTTTGCACGGGAACGCCTACTCTGCATATCATTAGCGTTAGTTGCCGGGCTCCTCTGTGGCGATGTTTTTTGCGACTGCTATCACAGATAAACTGGTGTTATGGGCTGTTAGCACCAGCTTGTGAATGGTGCGATAAATATATCGCCACTTTGGCTGCAATAAAGTGCTGATAACTCGGCGATAGGTCCTTGAGAATATGCCCCAGGGAGCGGCTGGAAATGCAGCTCCCTGCGTGTGAGAGCAAGGGCTTCCTCTGTTTCCCTGCCCGCATGTCTGCAGGCAGGGAAAGAGATGAAAACTCTACTTCCAACAAGCGGGAGTGCTTTGACAGCTCCAACTTGCTGAAAGCGGAGTGTTTACTTTTGCTTGCCAGGAGCTGCCAGCTCCCACCAAGCAAAAGCAAAGTGCTGTCTCCTAAGGGAGGGCATCTCGGGAGATAGCAGGAGCAAGCCCTGGGAGTTAGCTGTCCCCAGGGTCACATATGGCAACAGGAGGAGGGTTGCGTGCCCCCCTCCTTTGTTGTGCATAGCCGACCCTAGGGAGGTGGTGGTCCCTAGGGCTGTATGTGGCCCAAGATGGGAGCTGTGCAGCCCCCCTCCTTCATTTGAAAAAAATATTTGGCCCCAGGTAGGTGGTGGTCCCCAGGGCTGAGGGTCTGCACGGACCCCCTCTTTAATAACTACTGTAGCCCCAGTGAGGTGGTGGTCCCCAGGGCCCAAGTGTCTGCTCGCCCCCCTCTTTATCTATTTTTAAAATTATAGCCCTGGGGAGGTAGTGCTCCCCAGGGCCGGGGGGTCTGCGATGCCCCGATTATAATTTACATAAGCCCCGTGGACGTGGTTGTCCCCGGGGCACAAATATGCCATAGGAGGGGGGCCCTGTGTGCCACCTCTATGCTTTACAAATCTCAGCATGCCCTTGGGACCTGCCCCACCCAGGGGTTACATTTAAAACAAGTGCGGGTGACCGCGCTTGTTTTTTTTAAAATTCACGGCGATATTCACTAATATACGCGAATTTCACCGTGAGTTTAAAAAATGCTTTTTTGCCCTGGTGGAGTCCTTCTGGGACCTCAGGACCAAGGCTTAGGGTATTACCACCCTGTCACCTTTTTTTGTTATATTTTTTTGGGACTCAGCTGAAATCGTGCCCCAAGATGGCTGACAACACTTGCTGGTTGAAGTGTTGGCAGCCAGTCAGAGCACTGCAGATCTCTTCATGAGCTCGTCATTATTTGAAAAGGTTTTGCGATAGTAGAGATACAAAGTTGGATTTCTTTTAATATCTTTCAAACTACTGAACGGATTAACAACAAATAACTGAAAGTCTGATCTGTGAACTAAAAGCTACCTTTCTGCCAAACGTGGTGTAAATCTGTCTAGGGTTTCGGGCTGCAGACGAGTCTAAAGACTCTATAGAAATAGACATGGGGAACACATTTTTTGCCCCCCCTATTTCTTGGTCCCTGCTTGACAGATCACCTCAAAACTTTCCATGCACAACTAGAATCACTGGGGCACTTTTTCTGAAACATTTTGTGATTTATCAAATGGTGGCAAAATTATATGCAAGTCATAAAACCTTTTTCCTATGGAAACATGGTCCTAACTATAACTACGTAGGTAATATATATATTCACAAACTAAGATTACAGGGATGTTCTAGTTAGGAAATAAAATTTTTAAATCCTTAGAAATTCACTGAAAAAAACAAAGGTTACAGAGCCGTTATAGGTAGACTCAGGTTTTACCCATACAAAACCAGAGAAATTCAGCAGTTATAGTTAGCTGAGCTAACTGTAACTTGCACCCCGTAATGCACTGATATGATCTGACATATTACATCACTCATGACATGGTCAGTGATATGACTGAGGACATCACTGATTACATCATCCAGTGACTGTGAGTGTTTTTTTAAAGTTTATGAGTGTTAAATATATATACCAATGTGTATTGGTGAATCAGTGGGTGTATGATTACATTTATGGATGATTCAGTAGATATGTGACTGACTGTATAAGTGAGTGATTAGGTGGCTCAGTGAAGGTATGGGTGAATGAGTAGGTTGTGTGAATGTCTGTAACAGTTTGTCAGTTGTTGTGTAAGTGGCTGTATGGGTTGGTCAGTAGGTACATGAGTGGCTGTATGGGTTATTGATTGGTTTGTCTGTGTTCCTATATAGGTGTATGAGTATCTGTGTGGGTAGGTGAGGGTGTGTGTAACTGCCTGCATGGATGAGTGAGTGGGTGAGTCAATGGCTGTATGAGTTAATGAGTGCATCTGTGAGGGGCTGTATGGGTGATGGAGTGTGTGTATGGCTGTGTCAGTGAGTGAATGGATGTGTCAGTGGTATATGGGTGAGTAACTACATATGTGAAAGGGAGTATAGGTGAGTATATGAGTGACGGCATGTATGAGTGAGTGAGTGATTGTGAGAGTGGCTGTATGAGTGAATGTGTATTTGTGTCAGTGACTGTATATATGAGTGAGTATGTGTGGCTGTATGAGCAGATATATCAGTGGCTTTATTAGTAAGTTAGTTGGTGTACAAGTGACTGTATGGATGACTGAGCGGATGTGTGTATAGACCTATGAATCAGTGAGTGGGTATTTAAGTACTGGCATGCATGTGTCAATGGTTTCGAGAATGGTACTTTGAAAGTTGGAGTGGGTGTATGAAAGGTTACATGGGGGTGTGAGTGGGTGCGTCAGAGAGTATGTGGATGATGACATCAGTGATGTCATCAGTGATGTCATTAGTGATGTCACTGACCATGTCATGAGTGATATAATATGTAAGGTCATAAGCAGTGCATTGCGGGGGCACAAGCTACAGTTAGCTCAGCTAACTATAACTGCTGAATTTCTCTCTTTTTGTACGAGTGAAATGTCAGCCTAACTATAACGCCCCTGTAACCTTTGTTTTTTTCAGTGAATTTCTGAGGTTTTTTAAATTCTAAACTATAATGCCCCTTTAACCTTTGTTTTTTCAGTGAATTCTAAGGTTTTTCAAATTCTATTTCCCAACTATAATGTCCATGTAACCTATGATTTTTTATTGAATTTTTAAGGCTTTTAAATTGTATTTTCTATCTAAAATGGCTCTATAAGGAATATTTTTATTAGCTTGTATTTTCTTCAGTGGATTAAGCGTTGTTTTTTTTCCCTTTAAATTTTTTATATTCGTGATGACGTCAACAGGGTGTTTCTAAGTAACCTGAAACTCTGCATTCGGTCTTATGTACAGCAACCATATACACACAACGGCTCTTGTTAGAGCCACCCTAGTATCCAAAATATTGTGCATTTTTTTTCTACAGGGTTTTTGTTTCTTTCGTTTTTTGAGGACCTTCCTGACAATGTCGCAATCCCTGTGGAAGCGTCGCAAAAATGGAAAACAAAAGCAGACATTCAATAACCACCAACACATTCAAAAATAATATGTAAAAAAATCCATTCTGAACATTGCGCTACGCATATTACTATATACATACTTCTTTAAAAACATGTTTAAACTCATGTTTTTGTAATAAATTTCTTTAAAAAACATCTTGCAGACCTATTTTCTGTTTTCACAGTTATTCTGTAAGTGGCGACATCGCCATTAACCGCAATGATCTCGCCTTTTCCATAAAGCCTAAAACACATATATTCACACATACTACCATTTTTTTCAACACTAGGCGTTTCTTATAGTACTCGCTAAAGTCATGTTTTTGTAAAGAGTTTCTATAAAAACCATCTCTAAAACCAATTTTTGGGTCTCGCATAGGCAGCGCATGCGCTGCCTCTACGAGGCATCAAGTAATCAGTATTAGTGGTGAAACACCACCCATTTCATTTCTATTTGTTTTGTCGCTTGGCATTGGTTACATCTGGCATTGCTCTTCTTATCTCACTGATTGATTGGCTGGTGGTCCGATATGTCACTTCCGTTTTGCCTCCGTTTTGCAGGAAGCAGCACCGACCAACTACAGTTTAGTTCCGCTGCTGGCTGTTATGTATTCATTTAGGGACTACTTGTTTGTATGTGATTACGTGATACAGCCCACCCCAGACTCGAACCCTGTTCTCCAGCTCCAAAGTCGGCAGCGTTATACCTTGAGCCACCTCCTCGTGTCGATTCTCAGATGCTACATGTGCCGTGTTTTAAAAAAATTATATATGCTGAACAACTTGTAATTGTTTAGTTTCGTTTCCTGCGCCGGGGCTGCTTCACGAACTGGTGGAAGGAGGCTTCGCCCGAAGAATACACCCACGCAAACCCCTCCCGTCCTCAAGATCTCTGCCACGGTTTCTCGATGGCTTGGGTCGGGCTTCCTGGGCTGCAGATGCCAGCGCTGCTGGTCGCTGTCTACGTCCTTTCCCAACACGCAGGTGAGAGTCTGGGTGCGGGGCTGCAATTAGGTAAATGGCTTCCTTCATCTTTTTCACTCACAGCCAGGAACTTGCGTGCTCGCCCGACGAATACACCCACGCAAACCCCTCCCGTCCTTAAAATCTCTGTGTGAGTTATGCGATAATCCAGCAACATTCCGCGGTCACTTGAGAACACTACTTCTGTGCACGCAAGACTAGCAAAGGCAGGCAGAAGTGCGAACGAACAGACTATTCTTGAACCTCTAGTGACGTGCAGGCACAAATGCAGGTCATGAAAGTGATAGTATCTCACTTTTAACCACCGAGTGTTTAAAGTAGTGTGAGCTGCTTTATGTAATGCTTAAAGAAATGAAACCGCTGGCAGCACGAGGGAACAAGACCACACACATGTAAACCGACAGTACAGTACAGTACACACCACAGATTCAGCTTCATGGTCCTTATGGCGTGGTTTAATAACACTTAGGACGAAGCCGGTAATCTAGCCATCATAGATTTATACCTATGGTTTGCGTCTTACTTTTTGGAGATTCACAAAACACCCCAGTAGTGTGTCTGCAGCCTTGTTTATTTGTAAGTGGACTCACACTCAAATGACCTGCGGACAACGAGTAAGTGTGACATTAGCTGCATACACACTTGTTTTGCCCATAAGAAAAAAGCACCATGAGGACAAAACCTTTTCATACACCCCAATGGGATATGAGGGTGCCCCTTTCTTTTCCAACCAAGGAAATATACTTCTGTAGAGTATTTTTGTGTGCATTTGCAGGGTAATAAACAACGTGAACAGTGTTTGTTGATACCCGCATATTTAAAACCTTGCGGGTATTCATTGCATTTTGCATGGTCACCTCTTTAGACCCCCCCTTTTCATCCAGTAAAACTTGGTAATAGGAACAGTCCACATACCAGCAGATTGTTTGCAGTACTAAGTTCCATTTGCATCAATTCTGCAAATCAGGATCTCAACACGACATGACTGCAGACTGCTTTTCTAATTGCCATCTTAGTGCCAGGATGTTACTCATACAAAATGACTCTAAAAAACTTCCAGCCCTCTTCACTTCTATAAACTGAATTCTTGTGCTTGTGCTGATGTTTTAAAGACCACCACTCAAATAGGTAAATGGGTAAATTGTTTAGTTTCGTTTCCTGCGCCGGGGCTGCTTCACGAACTGGCGAACTCGATGGCGCGGGTCGTGCTTCCTGGGCTGCAGATGCCAGCGCTGCTGGTCGCTGTCTGCGTCCTTTCCCAACATGGAGGTGAGAGTCTGGGTGCGGGGCTGCAATTAGGCAAATGGCTTCCTTCATCTTTTTCACTCACAGCCAGGAACTTGCGTGCTCCCAGATCATGCCTTCTTCCCATTAATAATGATGCGCATCCAGCGGCTCGCTGCTATGAGTCTGGGACCTCTGCATAGTTTATTTTCATCAGTAATGTTTTCTACAAGCCCTTAGTGCAGCCTTAATCCACAGATTATATTTAAATATAGGGGTCACACAGCTTCTGGGCACTGGCGGAATGTGGCTTCCATGTAGTATGGCGCTGATGTGGTATTTGTGATGTTTTTATGTATCTGCTGAGGGTAATGCTAAGAAAGCCTCTTTCATTATCGCCCCCGTCTTTATGCCTCGTACAGCCAGCATCTAACAAAAACACACATTTGCCCCGCACTCAGCAGTACTTGGCAGCCATTTTGTGACTGTGAAAAACACAGCCCCTTAATGGGCCACTCTATATGCCATGGGGGAATCACATAGAAATAAGTTAAAGAACAAGCATTCACAATGCAATAGGTCTCGCATTTGCACAAGTTTAAGTGATTGGCATTGTAAATAACAATGCCATTTTATTTATCAATTTTGAAAAACAACACATAAATAAAAAGCATTGTCATTTACAATGCCAATAGCTCAAACTCTGGCAAATGCGAGACCTATTGCATTGCAAATGCTTGTTTCTTTTTCCTATGACTCCAAAGATCGCGATGATGTCGGTAATCGCAATTCCCCGAGACACATCGCGAAAGCAGAAAACGAACGCAGACATTCAATAACCACAACACACTCAAAAATAATATATCAAAAAATCCATTCTGAACATTGCCCTACACATACTACGATTTACATATTTCTTACAAAGCATGTTAAAACTCATATTGTTGTACTGTTTCTTTAAAAAACATCTTTCAAACCTCCTTGCCGTATTTGGGATGTCGCATTGGTGACGTTAACCATGACGATCGCGCCTTTTTCCATAAAGTGAAAACATATTTATGCAAACATATTACAGTATTTTACACACTTGGAGTTTTACTGTACACGTCGAACTCACTTTTTTCAAATTTATTTCTAGAACAACCATCTCCAAAACCTATTTTCCATTTTCGCGGTGACTTCGGCAACCGCGATGAAGTCAGTAAGCACGATCCCCGCGGATACGAGGCGAAAACAGAAAAAAAAGCAGACATTCAATGGCCAACAACACATCCAAAAATTATAACTATATAATTAATTCTAACCATCAAAGTAGATAACTCACTATATAAATAACTCTATAAAAACTATTATCAAAATCTCAATATCTCTATAACAATGTGTATTAATGATTCACTGATATATTTTTTTATATTTTCAGCAATATTCATGACAACAATGATAGTCGTGATGTCCCTGAGATGGTACACGGGGGGATCATGCTGGAGGTCGTGGTGACACCGTGAACACCGTGCACAATTAAAAAAATCAATTTTAGATATATAACTTGTGTCACTAACACGCCATTTCTCGAACATGGGGTCAGAGTACCTCTATAAATCAGAGCATTCCCGTTGGCGAACATTCGCGATTCAACGCGAAACCACAGCGAAATATCCATGGCCAGAAATATCACTATCATTTTAAACTTAATTTTCCCAACAACTACTGAAGAGATTTACACCATATAGGCAAAACACACTTCCTTGAACCAACATCTACCTCTCTGCCAAATTTGGTGTAAGTCCAGTCAGCGGTTCGGGCTGTAGGTGTGGCTAAAGGTTCCTATGGGAATTAACATCACAAACGCAACCTTATTTAGTGCCCCAAATTCTCAGTCCCCACTGCACAGATCACCCCCAAACTTTCCATAACAATAGAACCCACCTTGACACTTTTTGGGAACATTTCACGAAGGTTGGTCAAACGACGCCAAAGTTATAGCCAAGTCAAAAAATGGTTTTCCTATGGAAACTAGGTCCTAACTATAACTACCTACTGGCAACTGCCTATGTATCTATATATATATATATAACCTACTGACGGTCTATTAAAAAAGCATTTTTTTTGCCAATATCTTTAGTGCCATTTGATGAATGTTCGCGAAATTTTCAAAACTAATGGTTCACTCAGGTCAGTTCCTGTCTTCAAAGTTTCGGGCTGATTCGTCAAGCGGGAGCCGAGAAAAAAGGGGGGTCCCAAAATGCATTTTCCCCATGTTAATCTCCATAGGAACTTTAGACAAAGCTACAGCCCGAACTGCTTAACGGAATTACACCAAATTTAGCAAAAAGGTAGGTCTTGGTTCAGAAAGCGTGCTTTTTTTAAATGGTGTAAATCTGTTCAGTAGTTGCTGAGAAATTCAAAAAATAAAAATATTGATATCTGAGCACCGAGGAGGATTCGCGAACCCTCCCGAGCACAAGCTTCATTCTGATTGGCTGCCAACACTCTAAACCAGGAAGTGTTGGCAGCCATCTTGTGACTCAGTAAAACCGAGTCACAAGAAATCAGTTAAAAAAAGGATCAAAAACATGAAAAGGGGGCAGGATAGAAACACCCTGACCCTCTAAGCCGGCTCAGGGGGTCCCACAAGGACCCCCAGGGCCAAAAAATTCATTTTTTTTTAATCAGCAGAGTTCGCGCTGGATGCAAGAATCTGTCTGAAAAAAACCGTAAAAAACGAAGCGCGGGCTCCCACTCTGTTTCTTTTAGCCCCTGGGTGGGCAATGTCAAATTAATTAGCGGTGGCCCTCGGGGGCCCCTGCAGCCCTAGGGACCGCCACCTCCCCAGGGCTTCATCCATAATGTGCGGGGGGCATGCGGCCCCCCAGCAGCCCCGGGGACCGCCACCTCCTCGGGGCTTTCTTATTCAAATGCATGGGGGGGCTCCTCCCCCCACACTGCCCCGGGGACCACCACCTCCCCGGGGCATTGGTAATTATGAGGCGGGGCCTCATGGGCCCCCTCAAGCCCCGGGGACCACCACCTCCCTGGGGCTTCAATTTAAAGTAAGATGTGTGGGGGGGCTCCTGCCCCCCCACACTGCCCCGGGGACCATCACCTCCCCAGGCCACACTGAATTTGAGGGCAGGGTGGCCTCACGGGCCCCCCAAAGCCCCGGGGACCGCAACCTCCCCGGGGCTTCAATGATTTAAATTAGTGTGGGGAGGGACTCCTGCCCCTCCCCACACTGCCCCGGGGACCACCACCTCCCCGGGGCACACTTTATTTAAATATGGGGGTCCGTTGCGGACCCCCGGCCCCGGGGACCACCACCTCCCCGGGGCTTTAAACAGTTGGGAGTCCTGGAGCCCTCGATGGCCCTGAGGACTGCCACCCCCAAGGGCCGGCTACAGGAATGTCCCGGGGTGCCCACCCCCGGGACATTGCAGTTTGCTATGGCAGGGCAGGAGCCCTGCTCCTGCCCTGTCATAGCAAACACTGCTTTGCTTCTTGGAAGCGAGAGCAGGAAACCTGCTCTCGCTTCCAAGAAGCAAAGCAGAATTGCTTTTGGGCAAAGGGAGCTGCATGTTAGCAGCTCCCTTTGCCCAAAAGTAATGCCGGCTCCTGCACCAGGCGGGGAGCCGGCTGGGACCGCCGGGGCATTGGGGCTCCCCCGCGGTCCCCAACGTGAAGGCCAGCCCTGGGGGATGGGTCCCCGGGGCCAGAAGTGGCCCAGGGGAGGGGGGCCATGCCGCCCCCCTCCCGGGAAAAATAAAAAATAAATATTTTATAAAAATGAGACTAGGCCCCGGGGGATGCGGTCCCTGGGGCCAATAGTGGCCCAGGGAAGGGAGACCACACGGCCCCCTTCCCGTTTCTTTTTTTTTTTTTTTAAAGAAAAAAATGCTCAGGCCCTGGGGGATGGGGTCCCCAGGCTCCAAAAAATACTAAAAGAAGGGGGGCAACACAGCCCACCTTCTAAAAATATTTTTTTTAAAGAAAAGCCGGCATCTCGCCAGAGGCCCCGCCCCCTCCCTGCACCACTCTACAAACGCACCTCCTGGTGCGTTCTGGGTTGGGGGATTAAGTCCCCTTGAATCCTGAGGGTCCCGGGGGGCCAACTAGCCCACCAGGTACCTCCAATAAGCCCTACACAGTGGGATTGTGAGAGGTGGTCCGAGGCCACGCCCCTTTTTACACCACTCTGCAAACGCTCCTCTTGGCGCACTGCTGGTGGGGCGATGAGGTCCTCTTGTGTCCTGAGGACCTCAGGACTAAAGTGGACTTCATCCCCCTCGGACCACTCTCAGCAATCCTGCTGTGTGGGGCTTACTAGAGATAACAGCAGGGCTAGTCGGCCCCCAGGGACCCTCAGGAGGCAAGGGGACTTCATCCCCCAACCAAGAGCGCGCCAGGAGACGCGTTTGCAGAGTGGTGGAGAAAGAGGGCGTGGCCTGTGTCCACCTCTCAGCAATCCCACTATCTGGGACTTACTGTAGGTATCAGGTAGGCTAGTTGGCCCCTAAGGACCCCCAGCAGCAAAGGAGACTTTAATCCCCTTCCCAGAGCGTGCCAGGGAGTGTGTTTGCAGAATGGTGGGCAAAGGGGGTGTGGCCTGCTATGAGTAATTACCAATGCTGCTGTGTGGGACTTACTGGAGGTAATAGGAGGGGTAGTTGGCCCCCAAGGACATCCTTGAGTGCCAACTACCCCTCCTGTTACCTCCAGTAAGTCCCACACAGTGATATTGCTAAGATGTCTTCGGAGGCCATGCCCCCCTTTCTCCACCACTCTGCAAACGCGCCTCCTGGCACACTACAGGTTGGGGGATGAAGTCTGCTTTACTCCTGAGGGACTTTGGGGGCCAAGAAGCCCTCTTGGTACCTCCTGTAAGTCCTAAGTAGCGGAATTTGTGAGCGCTGGTTGGAGGCCCAGCCCCATTTCTTGACCACTCTGCAAACACGACTACCAGGAAGCATTTGTAATGTAATAGGTCTCCCATTTGAAAGAGTTAGAGCTATTGGCGTTGTAAATGTAAAAGTTTTTTACTAATGTTCTTTGGAGTGGAGTGGATGTACATTGTGTGTAGTGGAATTATGTGGTATGGTGTGCAGTGAAATTATGTGGATAGGAAGTATGTGGTATTTAGTGTATAGAAATTATGCAGAGTGGGATTATGTATTATGGAGAGTAATTATGAGGTATGGTAGTCTGTGTTGTGGAGTGGTAACCTCAGGTTTAGTCTTCCTCATTTCCATAGAAGCTAAACTATGAACTCAAAGAAGGAATCCCTGAGGAGCACTTCTGGACCTAGTCAGAGGTATGAGCAGGGCCACTGGAATTATGCGACTGTTTGGCTGCACCGACTTTCGCACAATTATACATTTTCCGCATTAGCCACATAATCCATCATATGCTGCCTGATTTGAACAAAAAAAGCCTTGTTTCTAGCTCAAATGTTACCAAAAATGCAGCGACAAGTTTCACAGCGTGGTGGAAGGTCCTTTGCAAACCTAAAATGGTCGCCTGTTACTTATTGCTAAATGTGGGTGTTAAATTGGTACTAATGGTGTGCCACTCTTGCTTCTTTCTGCGCCTCTCTTGCCTCTTTCTGCATTTCTGTTGCTTCTTTCTGCACTTTTCTTTCTTTTTCTGCACTTCTCTTGTCTCTTTCTGCAAATCTCTTCTACTTTCTGCACAACTTTTGCCTCTTTCTGCACCTCACTTGCTTCTTTGTGCACCACTCTTGCCTCTTTCTGCACCTCTCTTGCCTCTTTCTGCACCCCTCTTCCCTCTTTCTGGACCCCTCCTGCCTCTTTCTGCACCTTTGTTCCTTGTTTCTGCACCCCTCTTGCCTCTTTCTCCACCCCTGCTCCCCCCTTATGCATCTCTGTTGCTTCTTTCTGGACTTCTCTTGTCTCTTTCTCCACCCCTCTACCCTCTTTCTGCACATCCGTTGCTTCTTTCTGCAACTCTCTTGCTTCTTTCTGCACCCCTCGTGCCTCTTTCACACCCCTCTTCCCGCACCCCTCTTGCCTCTTTCTGCACCTCTGTTCTTTCTTTCTGCACATCTTTTGTTTCTTTCTGCACCTCTCACTTCTTTCTGCACCCCTTTTGCCTCGTTCTGCACCCCTGTTCCCTTTTTCTGCACCCCTCTTGCCTCTTTCGGCACCTCTGTTCCTTCTTTCTGCACTTCTTCTGTTTCTTTCAGCAGCTCTCTTGCTTTTTTCTGCACCCCCTTGCCTCTTTCTCCACCCATCCACTCTCTTTCTGCACTTCTGTTCTTTCTTTCTGCACTCCTTTTGATTCTTTCTGCACATCTCTTGCTTCTTTCTGCACCCCACGTGCCTCTTTCTGCACCCCTATTCCCGATTTTTGCACCCCTCTTGCCTTTTTCTGCACCTTTGTTGCTTATTTCTGCACTGCTCGTGCCTCTTTCACACCCCTGTTCTCTCTTTGTGTACCCCTCTTGCCTCTTTCTACACCTCTGTTCTTTCTGCACTTCTTTTGTTTCTTTCTGCATCTCTCGCTTCTTTCTCCACCCCTCTTGCCTCTTTCTGCACTCCTGTTGCCCCTTTCTGCACCTCTGTTCCTTCTTTCTACACTTCTTTTGTTTCTTTCTGCACTTCTCTTGCTTCTTTCTGCACCCCTCGTGCCTATTTCTGCACCCCTCTTCCCTCTTTTTGCACCCCTCTTGCCTCTTTCTGCACCTCTGTTGCTTCTTTCTGCACTCCTCTTGCTTCTTTCTACACCTCTCTTGCTTCTTTCTGCACCACTCGTGCTTCTTTCTGCACCCCTCATCCCTCTTTCTGCACCCCTCTTGCCTCTTTCTGCACCTCTGTTCCATCTTTCTGCACTTCTTTTGTTTCTTTCTGCACCTCTCTTGTTTATTTCTGTATCCTTCTTGCCTCTTTCTCCACCTTACGTACCCCTTTCTGCATCTCTGTTGCTTTCTTATGCATTTCTTTTGCTTCTTTATGTATCTCTCTTGCTTCTTTCTGCACCCCTCGTGCCTCTTTCTGCACAACCTCATCCCTCTTTCTACAGTCCTCTTGACTCTTTCTGCACCTCCGTTGCTTCTTTCTGCACTTCTTTTGCTTCTTTCCTCACCCCTCTTGCCTATTTCTGCACCTCTGTTCCTTCTTTCTGCACTTCTTTTGTTTCTTTAAGCACCTCTCGCTTCTTTCTGTTCCCCTTTCGCCTCTTTCCGCACTCCTCTTGCCTCTTTCTGCACGTCTGTTCCTTCTGTCTGCACTTCTTTTGTTTCTTTCTGCAACTCTCATGCTTCTTTCTGCACCCCCTTGCCTCTTTCTCCACCCCTCTTTCCTCTTTCTGCACTCCTGTTGCCCCTTTCTGCACATCTGTTCCTTCTTTCTGCACTTCTTTTGTTTCTTTCTGCACTTCTCTTGCTTCTTTCTGTACCCCTCTTCCCTCTTTTTGCACCCCTCTTGCCTCTTTCTGCACCTCTGTTGCTTCTTTCTGCACTCCTCTTGCTTCTTTCTACACCTCTCTTGCTTCTTTCTGCACCACTCGTGCTACTTTCTGCACCCCTCATCCCTCTTTCTGCACCCCTCTTGCCTCTTTCTACACCTCTGTTCCTTCTTTCTGCACTTCTTTTGTTTCTTTCTCCACCTCTCGTGCGTCTTTCTGCACCCCTCTTGCCACTTTCTCCACCCTGTTCCCCCTTTTTGCATCTCTGTTGCTTCTTTCTGCAAATCTCTTGCATCTTTCTCCATCCCTCATCCCTCTTTCTGCACCTCTGTTGCTTCTTTCTGCACTTCTCTTGCTTCTTTCTGCACCTCTGTCCCTTTTTCCTGCAACCCTTGTGCCTCTTTCTGCACCCCTCTTCCCTCTTTCTGCACCCCTCTTGCCTCTTTCTGCACCTCTGTTCCTTCTTTATGCACTTCTTTTGTTTCTTTCTGCAACTCTCTTGCTTCTTTCTTCACGCCTCTTGCTTCTTTCTGCACCCCTCATGCCTCTTTCACTCCCCTCTTCCCTCTTTCTGCACCCCGCTTGCCTCTTTCTGCACCTCTGTTATTTCTTTCTGCACTTCTTTTCTTTCTTTCTGCACCTCTCTTGATTATGTCTGTATCCCTCTTGCCTCTTTCTCCACCCCACTTACCCCTTTCTGCATCTCTGGTGCTTTCCTATGTATTTCTCTTGCTTCTTTCTGTATCTCTCTTGCTTCTTTCTGTACCCCTCGTGCCTCTTTCTGCACAACCACATCCCTCTTTCTACAGTCCTCTTGCCTCTTTCTGCACCTCTGTTGCTTCTTTTGTTTCTTTCCTCACCCCTCTTCCCTATTTCTGCACCTCTGTTCCTTCTTTCTGCACTTCTTTTGTTTCTTTATGCACCTCTCGCTTCTTTCTGCACCCCTTTTGCCTCTTTCTGCACCCCTCTTGCCTCTATCTGCACCTCTGTTCCATCTTTCTGCACTTCTTTTGTTTCTTTCTGCAGCTCTCTTGCTTCTTTCTGCACCCCCTTGCCTCTTTCTCTACCCCTCTTCCCTCTTTATTCACCCTGTTGCCTCTTTCTGCACCTCTGTTCCTTCTTTCTGCACTTCTTTTGTTTCTTTCTGTAGCTCTCTTGCATCTTTCTGCACCCCCTTGACTCTTTCTCCACCCCTCTTCCCTCTTTCTTCACTCTGTTGCCTCTTTCTGCACCTCTGTTCCTTCTTTCTGCACTTCTTTTGTTTCTTTCTGCATCTCTCGCTTCTTTCTGCACCCTTTTGCCTCTTTCTGCACCCCTCTTGCCTCTTTCTGCACCTCTGTTCTTTCTGTCTGGACTTCTTTTGTTTCTTTCTGCAGCTCTCATGCTTCTTTCTGCACCCCCTTGCCTCTTTCTCCACCCCTCTTCCCTCTTTCTGCACTCCTGTTGCCCTTTTCTGCACCTCTGTTCTTCTTTCTGCACTTCTTTTGTTTCTTTCTGCACTTCTCTTTCTTCTTTCTGCACCCCTCGTGCCTCTTTCTGCACCCCTCTTCCCTCTTTTTGCACCCCTCTTGCCTCTTTCTGCACCTCTGTTGCTTCTTTCTGCACTCCTCTTACTTCTTTCTACACCTCTCGTGCTTCTTTCTGCACCCCTCATCCCTCTTTCTGCACCCCTCTTGACTCTTTCTGCACCTCTATTCCTTCTTTCTGTACTTCTTTTGTTTCTTTCTGCACCTGTCTTGCGTCTTTATGCACCCCTCTTGCCACGCTCTCCACCCCTGTTCCCCCTTTTTGCATCTATGTTGCTTCTTTCTGCACTTCTCTTGCCTCTTTCACCATCCCTCATCCCTCTTTCTGCACCTCTGTTGCTTCTTTCTGCACTTCTCCTGCTTATTTCTGCACCTCTGTCCTTTTTTTCTGCAACCCTTGTGCCTCTTTCTGTACCCCTCTTCCCTCTTTCTGAACCCCTCTTGCCTCTTCCTGTACCTCTGTTACTTCTTTCTGCACTTCTTTTGTTTCTTTCTGCAACTCTCTTGCTTCTTTCTGCACTCCTCTTGCTTATTTCTGCACCTCTGTTCCTTCTTTCTGCACCCCTCTTGCCTCTTTCTACACCTCTGTTCCATTCTTTCTGCACTTCTTTTGTTACTTTCTGTACCTCTCTTGTTTATTTATGTATCCCTCTTGCCTCTTTCTCCACCCCACTTACCCCTTTCTGCATCTCTGTTGCCCTCTTATGCATTTCTCTTGCTTCTTTCTGTATCTCTCTTGCGTCTTTCTGCACCCCTCGTGCCTCTTTCTGCACCCCTCATCCCTATTTCTACAGTCCTCTTGCCTCTTTCTGCACCTCTGTTGCTTCTTTCTGCACTTCTTTTGTTTCTTTCCTCACCCCTTTTGCCTATTTCTGCACCTCTGTTCCTTCTTTCTGCACTTCTTTTGTTTCTTTCTGTACCTCTCGCTTCTTTCTGCACCCCTTTTGCCTCTTTCTGCACCTCTCTTGCCTCTTTCTGCACCTCTGTTCCTTCTTTCTGCACTTCTTTTTTTTCTTTCTGCAGCTCTCTTGCTTCTTTCTGCACCCCTTCCCTCTTTCGCCACCCCTCTTCCCTCTTTCTTCACCCTGTTCCCTCTCTCTGCACCTCTGTTCCTTCTTTCTGCACTTCTTTTGTTTCTTTCTATACATCTCTTGCTTCTTTCTGCACCCCTCGTGCCTCTTTCTGCACCCGTCTTCCCCCTTTTTGCCCCCCCTCTTGCCTCTTTCTGCACCTCTTTTGCTCCTTTCTGTACTACCCTTGCTTCTGTCTGTACCTCTTTGCTTCTTTCTGCATCACTCGTGCTTCTTTATGCACCCTTCTTCCCTCTTTCTGTACCTCTCGTGCCTCTTTCTGCACCTCTGTTCCTTCTTTCTGCTCTTCTTTTATTTATTTCTGCACCTCTCTTGCTTCTTTCTCACCCCTTTTGCCACTTTCTCCACCCCTGTTCCCCATTTTTGCATCTCTGTTGCTTCTTTCTGCACTTCTCTTGCCTCTTTCTCCACCCCTCATCCGTCTTTCTGCACCTCTGTTGCTTCTTTCTGCAGTTCTCTTGCTTCTTTCTGCACCTCTGTCCCTTCTTTCTGCAACCCTTGTGCCTCTTTCTGCACCCCTCTTCCCTCTTTCTGCACCTCCATTGCCTCATTCTGTACCTCTGTTCCTTTTTTCTTCACTTCTTTTGTTTCTTTCTGCACCTCTCTTGCTTCTTTCTGCACCCTCTTGCCTCTTTCTCCACCCCTCATCCCCCTTTCTGCATCTCTGTTGCTTCTTTCTGCACTTCTGTTGCCTCTTTCTCCAACCCTCTTCCCTCATTCTGCACCTGTGTTGCTTTTTTCTGCACTTTTCTTACTTCTTTCTGCACCCCTCGTGCCTCTTTCTGCACCCCTTGTGCCTCTTTCTGCACCCCTCTTCTCTCTTTCTGCACTCCTCTTGACTCTTTCTGCACATCTGTTCCTTGTTTCTGCACTTCTTTTGTTTCTTTCTGCACCTTTATTGCTTCTCTCTGCTTCCCTCTTTCCTCTTTCTCCACCCCTCTTCCCTCTTTCTGCACCTCTGTTACTTCTTTCTGCACTTCTCTTGCCCCTTTCTGCACCCCTCTTCCCTCTTTCTGCACCTCTGTTGCTTCTTTCTGCACTTCTCTTGCTTCTTTCTGCACCCCTTGTGCCTCTTTCTGCACTCCTTTTCCCTCTTTCTGCACCTTTTTCGCCTCTCTCTGCACCTCTGTTCCTTCTTTCTGCACTTCTTTTGTTTCTTTCTACAGCTCTTTCTTCTTTCTACACCCCCTTGCCTCTTTCTCCACCCCTCTTCCCTCTTTCTGCACCCCTGTTGCCTCTTCTGCAACCCTGTTGCCTCTTTCTGGACCTCTGTTCCTTCTTTCTGTACTTCTTTCGTTTATTTCTGCACATCTCTTGCTTCTTTCTGTACCCCTCGCACCTCTTTCTGCATCCCCTTTCCCTCTATTTGCACCTCTGTTCCTTCTTTCTGCACTTCCTTTGTTTCTTTCTGCACCCTTACTCCCTTTTTTTCATCCCTCTTGCCTCTTTTTGCAGTTCTCTTGTCATTTTCTGCATTTCTCTTGCCTCTTTCTGCACCTCACTTGCCTCTTTCTGCACTTCTCTTGCTTCTTTCTACACCTCTGTTGCTTCTTTCAGCAATTCTCTTGCCTCTTTCTGCACTTCTCTTGCTTGTTTCTGCACCTCTCTTGCGTCTTTCTGCACCACTGTTGCCTCTTTCTGCACCTCACTTGCTTCTTTCTGTACCCCTCTTGCCTCTTTCTGCACCCCTCTTTCCTCTTTCTGCACCTCTCTTGCCTCTTTCTGTACCTCTGTTGCTTTTCTCTGCACTTTTCTTGACTCTTTCTGCACCCTTCGTGCCTCTTTCAGCACCTCTGTTTCTTCTTTCTGCACTTCTCTTCCTTCTTTCTGCACCCCTCCTGCCTCTTTCTGTACCCCTCTTGCCTTTTTGTGCACCTCTCCTACCTCTTTCCGCACCCCTCTTGCCTCTTTCTGCACCCCTTTTCCCTCTTTCTGTTCCACTCTTGCCTCTTTCTGTACTTTTCTTGCCTCTTTCTGTACCCCTCTTACCTCTTTCTGCACGTCTATTGGTTCTTTCTGCACTGCTCTTGCTTCTTTTTGCACCTCTGTTGCTTCTTTCTGCACCCCTCGTGCCTCTTTCTGCACAACCTCATCCCTCTTTCTACAGTCCTCTTGACTCTTTCTGCACCTCCGTTGCTTCTTTCTGCACTTCTTTTGCTTCTTTCCTCACCCCTCTTGCCTATTTCTGCACCTCTGTTCCTTCTTTCTGCACTTCTTTTGTTTCTTTAAGCACCTCTCGCTTCTTTCTGTTCCCCTTTCGCCTCTTTCCGCACTCCTCTTGCCTCTTTCTGCACGTCTGTTCCTTCTGTCTGCACTTCTTTTGTTTCTTTCTGCAACTCTCATGCTTCTTTCTGCACCCCCTTGCCTCTTTCTCCACCCCTCTTTCCTCTTTCTGCACTCCTGTTGCCCCTTTCTGCACATCTGTTCCTTCTTTCTGCACTTCTTTTGTTTCTTTCTGCACTTCTCTTGCTTCTTTCTGTACCCCTTTTGCCTCTTTTTGCACCCCTCTTGCCTCTTTCTGCACCTCTGTTGCTTCTTTCTGCACTCCTCTTGCTTCTTTCTACACCTCTCTTGCTTCTTTCTGCACCACTCGTGCTACTTTCTGCACCCCTCATCCCTCTTTCTGCACCCCTCTTGCCTCTTTCTACACCTCTGTTCCTTCTTTCTGCACTTCTTTTGTTTCTTTCTCCACCTCTCGTGCGTCTTTCTGCACCCCTCTTGCCACTTTCTCCACCCTGTTCCCCCTTTTTGCATCTCTGTTGCTTCTTTCTGCAAATCTCTTGCATCTTTCTCCATCCCTCATCCCTCTTTCTGCACCTCTGTTGCTTCTTTCTGCACTTCTCTTGCTTCTTTCTGCACCTCTGTCCCTTTTTCCTGCAACCCTTGTGCCTCTTTCTGCACCCCTCTTCCCTCTTTCTGCACCCCTCTTGCCTCTTTCTGCACCTCTGTTCCTTCTTTATGCACTTCTTTTGTTTCTTTCTGCAACTCTCTTGCTTCTTTCTTCACGCCTCTTGCTTCTTTCTGCACCCCTCATGCCTCTTTCACTCCCCTCTTCCCTCTTTCTGCACCCCGCTTGCCTCTTTCTGCACCTCTGTTATTTCTTTCTGCACTTCTTTTCTTTCTTTCTGCACCTCTCTTGATTATGTCTGTATCCCTCTTGCCTCTTTCTCCACCCCACTTACCCCTTTCTGCATCTCTGGTGCTTTCCTATGTATTTCTCTTGCTTCTTTCTGTATCTCTCTTGCTTCTTTCTGTACCCCTCGTGCCTCTTTCTGCACAACCACATCCCTCTTTCTACAGTCCTCTTGCCTCTTTCTGCACCTCTGTTGCTTCTTTTGTTTCTTTCCTCACCCCTCTTCCCTATTTCTGCACCTCTGTTCCTTCTTTCTGCACTTCTTTTGTTTCTTTATGCACCTCTCGCTTCTTTCTGCACCCCTTGTGCCTCTTTCTGCACCCCTCTTGCCTCTATCTGCACCTCTGTTCCATCTTTCTGCACTTCTTTTGTTTCTTTCTGCAGCTCTCTTGCTTCTTTCTGCACCCCCTTGCCTCTTTCTCTACCCCTCTTCCCTCTTTATTCACCCTGTTGCCTCTTTCTGCACCTCTGTTCCTTCTTTCTGCACTTCTTTTGTTTCTTTCTGTAGCTCTCTTGCATCTTTCTGCACCCCCTTGACTCTTTCTCCACCCCTCTTCCCTCTTTCTTCACTCTGTTGCCTCTTTCTGCACCTCTGTTCCTTCTTTCTGCACTTCTTTTGTTTCTTTCTGCATCTCTCGCTTCTTTCTGCACCCCTTTTGCCTCTTTCTGCACCCCTCTTGCCTCTTTCTGCACCTCTGTTCTTTCTGTCTGGACTTCTTTTGTTTCTTTCTGCAGCTCTCATGCTTCTTTCTGCACCCCCTTGCCTCTTTCTCCACCCCTCTTCCCTCTTTCTGCACTCCTGTTGCCCTTTTCTGCACCTCTGTTCCTTCTTTCTGCACTTCTTTTGTTTCTTTCTGCACTTTTCTTTCTTCTTTCTGCACCCCTCGTGCCTCTTTCTGCACCCCTCTTCCCTCTTTTTGCACCCCTCTTGCCTCTTTCTGCACCTCTGTTGCTTCTTTCTGCACTCCTCTTACTTCTTTCTACACCTCTCGTGCTTCTTTCTGCACCACTCGTGCTTCTTTCTGCACCCCTCATCCCTCTTTCTGCACCCCTCTTGACTCTTTCTGCACCTCTATTCCTTCTTTCTGTACTTCTTTTGTTTCTTTCTGCACCTGTCTTGCGTCTTTATGCACCCCTCTTGCCACGCTCTCCACCCCTGTTCCCCCTTTTTGCATCTATGTTGCTTCTTTCTGCACTTCTCTTGCCTCTTTCACCATCCCTCATCCCTCTTTCTGCACCTCTGTTGCTTCTTTCTGCACTTCTCCTGCTTATTTCTGCACCTCTGTCCTTTTTTTCTGCAACCCTTGTGCCTCTTTCTGTACCCCTCTTCCCTCTTTCTGAACCCCTCTTGCCTCTTCCTGTACCTCTGTTACTTCTTTCTGCACTTCTTTTGTTTCTTTCTGCAACTCTCTTGCTTCTTTCTGCACTCCTCTTGCTTATTTCTGCACCTCTGTTCCTTCTTTCTGCACCCCTCTTGCCTCTTTCTACACCTCTGTTCCTTCTTTCTGCACTTCTTTTGTTACTTTCTGTACCTCTCTTGTTTATTTATGTATCCCTCTTGCCTCTTTCTCCACCCCACTTACCCCTTTCTGCATCTCTGTTGCCCTCTTATGCATTTCTCTTGCTTCTTTCTGTATCTCTCTTGCGTCTTTCTGCACCCCTCGTGCCTCTTTCTGCACCCCCTCATCCCTATTTCTACAGTCCTCTTGCCTCTTTCTGCACCTCTGTTGCTTCTTTCTGCACTTCTTTTGTTTCTTTCCTCACCCTTTTGCCTATTTCTGCACCTCTGTTCCTTCTTTCTGCACTTCTTTTGTTTCTTTCTGTACCTCTCGCTTCTTTCTGCACCCCTTTTGCCTCTTTCTGCACCTCTCTTGCCTCTTTCTGCACCTCTGTTCCTTCTTTCTGCACTTCTTTTTTTCTTTCTGCAGCTCTCTTGCTTCTTTCTGCACCCCTTCCCTCTTTCGCCACCCCTCTTCCCTCTTTCTTCACCCTGTTCCCTCTCTCTGCACCTCTGTTCCTTCTTTCTGCACTTCTTTTGTTTCTTTCTATACATCTCTTGCTTCTTTCTGCACCCTCGTGCCTCTTTCTGCACCCGTCTTCCCCCTTTTGCCCCCCTCTTGCCTCTTTCTGCACCTCTTTTGCTCCTTTCTGTACTACCCTTGCTTCTGTCTGTACCTCTTTGCTTCTTTCTGCATCACTCGTGCTTCTTTATGCACCCTTCTTCCCTCTTTCTGCACCTCTCTTGCCTCTTTCTGCACCTCTGTTCCTTCTTTCTGCTCTTCTTTTATTTATTTCTGCACCTCTCTTGCTTCTTTCTCACCCCTTTTGCCACTTTCTCCACCCCTGTTCCCCATTTTTGCATCTCTGTTGCTTCTTTCTGCACTTCTCTTGCCTCTTTCTCCACCCCTCATCCGTCTTTCTGCACCTCTGTTGCTTCTTTCTGCAGTTCTCTTGCTTCTTTCTGCACCTCTGTCCCTTCTTTCTGCAACCCTTGTGCCTCTTTCTGCACCCCTCTTCCCTCTTTCTGCACCTCCATTGCCTCATTCTGTACCTCTGTTCCTTTTTTCTTCACTTCTTTTGTTTCTTTCTGCACCTCTCTTGCTTCTTTCTGCACCCTCTTGCCTCTTTCTCCACCCCTCATCCCCCTTTCTGCATCTCTGTTGCTTCTTTCTGCACTTCTGTTGCCTCTTTCTCCAACCCTCTTCCCTCATTCTGCACCTGTGTTGCTTTTTTCTGCACTTTTCTTACTTCTTTCTGCACCCCTCGTGCCTCTTTCTGCACCCCTTGTGCCTCTTTCTGCACCCCTCTTCTCTCTTTCTGCACTCCTCTTGCCTCTTTCTGCACATATGTTCCTTGTTTCTGCACTTCTTTTGTTTCTTTCTGCACCTTTATTGCTTCTCTCTGCTTCCCTCTTTCCTCTTTCTCCACCCCTCTTCCCTCTTTCTGCACCTCTGTTACTTCTTTCTGCACTTCTCTTGCCCCTTTCTGCACCCCTCTTCCCTCTTTCTGCACCTCTGTTGCTTCTTTCTGCACTTCTCTTGCTTCTTTCTGCACCCCTTGTGCCTCTTTCTGCACTCCTTTTCCCTCTTTCTGCACCTTTTTCGCCTCTCTCTGCACCTCTGTTCCTTCTTTCTGCACTTCTTTTGTTTCTTTCTACAGCTCTTTCTTCTTTCTACACCCCCTTGCCTCTTTCTCCACCCCTCTTCCCTCTTTCTGCACCCCTGTTGCCTCTTCTGCAACCCTGTTGCCTCTTTCTGGACCTCTGTTCCTTCTTTCTGTACTTCTTTCGTTTATTTCTGCACATCTCTTGCTTCTTTCTGTACCCCTCGCACCTCTTTCTGCATCCCCTTTCCCTCTATTTGCACCTCTGTTCCTTCTTTCTGCACTTCCTTTGTTTCTTTCTGCACCCTTACTCCCTTTTTTTCATCCCTCTTGCCTCTTTTTGCAGTTCTCTTGTCATTTTCTGCATCTCTCTTGCCTCTTTCTGCACCTCACTTGCCTCTTTCTGCACTTCTCTTGCTTCTTTCTACACCTCTGTTGCTTCTTTCAGCAATTCTCTTGCCTCTTTCTGCACTTCTCTTGCTTGTTTCTGCACCTCTCTTGCGTCTTTCTGCACCACTGTTGCCTCTTTCTGCACCTCACTTGCTTCTTTCTGTACCCCTCTTGCCTCTTTCTGCACCCCTCTTTCCTCTTTCTGCACCTCTCTTGCCTCTTTCTGTACCTCTGTTGCTTTTTCTCTGCACTTTTCTTGACTCTTTCTGCACCCTTCGTGCCTCTTTCAGCACCTCTGTTTCTTCTTTCTGCACTTCTCTTCCTTCTTTCTGCACCCCTCCTGCCTCTTTCTGTACCCCTCTTGCCTTTTTGTGCACCTCTCCTACCTCTTTCCGCACCCCTCTTGCCTCTTTCTGCACCCCTTTTCCCTCTTTCTGTTCCACTCTTGCCTCTTTCTGTACTTTTCTTGCCTCTTTCTGTACCCCTCTTACCTCTTTCTGCACGTCTATTGGTTCTTTCTGCACTGCTCTTGCTTCTTTTTGCACCTCTGTTGCAAATTTTCTGCATCCCTCTTGCCTCTTTCTGTACCCCTCCTCCCTCTTTCTGCACACCTGTACCCTCTTTCTGCATCCCTTTTTCCTGTTTCTGCAACTGTCTTGCCTCTTTCTGCAGTTCTATTGCCTCCTTCTGCACCTCACTTGCCTCTTTCTGCACTTCTCTTGCTTCTTTCTGTACCCTTCTTCCCTTTTCTGCACATCTCTTGCCTCTTTCTTCACCTCTCTTGCCTCTTTCTGCACATCTCTTGGTTCTTTCTGTACTGCTCTTGCCTCTTTCTGCTCCCCTCTTGCCTCTTTCTGCACCTCTTTTGCTTCTTTCTGCACCTCTCTAGCCTCATTCCGCATCTCTTTGCTTGTTTCTGCTCTTCTTTTGCCTCTTTCTGTACCCCTTTTGCCTCCTTCTGCACCCCTCTCCTCTCTTTCTGCACCCCTGTTCCCTCTTTCTGCACCTCTTCTGCCTGTTTCTGCACCTCTGCTGCTTCTTTCTGAATTTCTCTTGCCTCTTTCTGCACCTTTGTTGCTTCTTTCTGCACTTCTCTTGCCGCTTTCTGCACCCCTCTTCCCTCTTTCTGCACCTCTGTTGCTTCTTTCTGTACTTCTCTTGCTTCTTTCTGCACCTCTCTTGCTTCTTTCTGCACCTCTCTTGCCTCTTTCTGTACCATTCTTACCTCTTTCTGCACCTCTCTTGCCTCTTTCTGCACCTCTCTTGCCTCTTTCTGCACACACAGGGCTACTTTTAAACTGAGCACATGCAAGTGCAGGAAAGGGCTGCTGGTCTCTAAACTGCCATGCCCTACAATATGCTAGGGGCTTAGAGGTAGTTTTAATCCCCCTGCCCTATTATGTACTAGGGCCTTACAGGGGAGGTCATGCCAATCACAGGGGTGCCCCAACCCATAGTGTACCCTAGTGTATGTAGGTGTTTTCACTGTATCTAAGTGTCTTTCAGCATAGCACTGGCTCTGGGCCTGGTTAGGCAGAGCCCAGGGTCAGTCAGAGTCAGTTACCACCAGTACCAGTCAGCAAAATGTTGGGGGGTGCCCAGGGCACAGGATGACTTTGCAACAAGGCCTCTTTCTGCAACTCTGTTGGTTCTTTCTGCATATCTCTTGCTTCTTTATGCACCTTTCTTCCTCTTTCTGGACTTCTGTTGCCTCTTTCTGCATTTCTCTTGCTTCTTTTTGCACCTTTCTTTCTCTTTCTGCACATGTCTTACCTCTGTAGGCATAGTTAGAAATTATCATTTAAAAAACCTTAGAAATTCATTGAAAAAACATAGGTTTCAGGGATGTTATAGTTAGAAATTAGCATTTAAAAAACCACAGAAATTCACTGAAAAAACCACAGGTTTCAGGGACGTTATAGTTAGTTGGACATTTCACTTGTACAAAACCAGAGAAATTCGGCCGTTATACTTAGCTGAGCTAAGTATAATTTGCGCCCCCACAATGCACTGCTGATGACATCACATATTACATCACTCATGACATGGTCAGTGACATCACTGATGACATCACTGATGACATCTCAAATGACATCACTGGTGACATCATCCACGTGATAATCTGATGCACCTCCTCACACCCTAATATAACCTTTGATACACCCACTCTAAAATACAGACTACCATTCTCGAAACCATAGACACAACAATACCAATTACTACATACCCACTCACTGATTCCTAGGTCTACACATACATCCATTCACTCACCCATACAGTCACTCATACATGCAGTCACTCATCAATACAGCCACTATCATATGCACTCATACACCTATACAGACACTCACACACCGCCACTCACTCATAGAGTTACTTACACAGCTAGTCAGTCATGCAAAGAATCAATCCACTCCCATTTACTCACCTATACAGTTATACACACACCACCTCACTTATTCATACAGATACTAACACATACTTACTCTCTTATTCAATCACTGACACAAGCACACACTCATCCACACAGCCGCTCTCACAATCACTCACTCTCACATATAGTCATTTATATACTCCAACACTCAAATATACTGCCTTTCACATATGTAGTTACTCACACATGTACCACTGAGACATCCATTCACTCACCAACACAGCCATATACACACTCACCCACCCATACAGCCCCTCACTGATGCACTCTTGAACCCATACACCCAGTGAATCACCCACTCACACATCCATGCAGGGAGTCACACACACCCCACACACCCACACAGACACTCAGGCACCCTTACAGATACTCAGACAACCAATCAATAACCCATATGGACACTCATGTAGCTACTCACCAACCCATGCAGCCGCTTACACACCAACAGACAGGCTGATACAGACATTCACACAGTTTAGTCACTAACCCATGCATTCAGTAAGACACGTTTAATCACTGACTTATACAGTCAGTCACGCATCTACTAAATCATCCATTCAGACAGTCATACACCCACTCATTCTTCAATACACCTTGGCCTATATATATATATAAAACATATTTAAACTTTACAGAAACACACAGTCACTGGATGGTGTCATCAGTGATGTCATCAGTTTTGTCATTTGAGATGTCATCAGTGATGTCATCAGTGATGTCACTGACCATGTCATGAGTGATGTAATATGTGATGTCATCAGCAGTGCATTGCAGAGGTGCAAGTTATACTTAGCTCAACTAACTATAACGGCTGAATTTCTCTGGTTTTGTACGAGCGAAATGTCCAACTAACTATAACGTCCCTGAAACCTGTGGTTTTTTCAGTGAATTTCTATGGTTTTTTAAATGCTAATTTCTAGCTATAACGTCCCTGAAACCTATGGTTTTTTCAGTGAATATATATATATATATATATATGCACAAAATTCTGCTCCTGTGGAACAAAAACACTCAGACGCTCCCATATGCTAAGTGTTCAAGTTAATGACTTTACGACGCGTTTCGGCATTCCGCTTTGTTCACGGTCATGTTATCTCCAATAAGTCCCACACAGCGAGATTGCTAAGTGGTCTTCAGAGGCCACACCTCCTTTCTCCACCACTCTGCAAACGCAGCTCATGGTGCACTACTGGTTGAGGGATTAAGTCCACTTTACTCCTGAGGACCTTGGGGCCAAGAAGCCCTCCTGGTACCTCTTGTAAATCCTACACAGCGGGATTCCTGAGAGCTGGTCAGAGGCCCAGCCCCCTTTCTCCACCACTCTGCAAACCTGACTACTAGTTAAAAAACCATAGAAATTCACTAAAAAAGACAAAGGTCACAGGGACAGTATAGTTAGGAATTAGTATTTAAAAAACCTTGGAAATTCACTAAAAAAAACAAAGGCTACAGATACATTATAGTCAGGTTCACGTTTTACTTGTACAAAACGAGAGTAATTCAGCAGTTATAGTTAGCTGAGCTAACTATAACATGTGACCCCACAATGCACTGCTTATGACCTCACATATTACATCACTCCTGACATGGTCAGTGACATCAATGATGACATCTCAAATGACATAACTGATGACATCATCCACAGAATCTCTGGCACACCAACTCCCACCCCAATATAACCTTTCACTACCATTCTCAAAACCATTGACACACCCATACCAGTACTTACACATCCATTTGCTGATCCATAGGTCTACACACACATCCACTCAGTCCCTCATACAGCCACTCATACACCAATGCACTCACTAATACAGCCACTGATATATCCACTCATACACTGATACAGCCACTCACTACTGTCAGTCACCCATAGAGCTACTCACACACCTATTCACTCACCCATAGAGTCAATCACAAAGCCACTTACTCACCTATACAGTTATACCAGCACCCACTCACTTATTCATACAGATACTAACACATACTCACTCACCCATGCAGCCCCTCACACACGCACTCACTAACCCATACAGCCACTATCACAATCCCTCACTCACACATACAGTCACTCATATATTCCAACATTCAGCTATACTGCCTTTCACATATCCAATTACTCACCCATTTGCGACTGACACATCCATTCACTCACCAACACAGCCATACACACACTCAGTCACTTATACAGCCCTTCACTTATACACTCACTAATCCATACAGCTACTGATTCAACTACTCACTCATCCATGCAGGGAGTCCCACGCCCCCTCACCCACCTACACAGACACTCATACACTCATAGAGGTACTCAGACAACCAATCAATAACCCATACAGCCACTCACATACCTACTCACCAACCCATACAGCCACTTACACACCAACTGACAGACTGATACAGACAGTCACACAAATTAGTCACTCACCTATGCATTCACTGAGACATGTATAATCACTCACTTATGCAGTCAGTCATGCACCCACTAAATCATCCGTACAGGCACTCATACACCCACTGATTCATGAATACACCTTGGTGTATATATATTTAACATTCATAAACATTTAAAAACACTCACAGTCACTGGATGATGTCATCAATGATGGCATCTGTGATGTCATTTGAGATGTTGTCAGTGATGTCACTGACCATGTCATGAGTGACGTAATAGGTGAGGTCATAAGCAGTGCATTGCAGGGGCGCAAGTTATAGTTAGCTCAGCTAACTATAACTGCTGAATTTCTCTGGTTTTGTACGAATGAAATGTCAGCTTAACTATAATGTCCCTGCAACCTTTGTTTTTTTTAGTGAATATATATATACATGTGAGCAAGGGCCAGGAGGCCCGAAACGCATCATGAGCTGTGCACTTATCATCATTGAATAAACTTTATTATATTTGGCACCGGCAAGAAAAGTTGTCCGTTCCTGTTTTTGTGTGCGTAATTGCACACTTGGAGAGTACTTGGATATATATATATATATATATATATATATATATATATATATATATTTATATGTATTGATTGTTATTTGGTAGTAACCAAAAAAAGGAACTACTCAAGTTCCCTTTGATGTGTTTTATGTGTGCCCTTGCGCTATATGTGGGTGTGTGTTAAATGTCACTCCTAAGCACTGTATTAGCGTATTATCCCTTATGTGTGTTATGTTTGTTATGCATTGCAAAAGGGCTATACCTGTGTCATTGTCAGTCTAAATTCACTACCATTGTTTCTCTATTTTTTAAATTAAATTAACAATTGACAAATTCATTAACGTAGTGAAGGGATTTATTACTCCACAAATGTCATACTCATATCGATAATATAAACTACCATCAAATGCTGAATTGAGGTAATTCTATTTTGGAAAATATGTAATCTTTGATGACATGATTTCACAGACTATCATTTTTTTCTTTAAAAGGTAGACTACTTGATAAATGGAGTTTTTGGCAGAAAAGCATGCTTATTCATAGGCTTGTTTTTGCATCATAATTAATCTGAATATACTCATTTCCAATCCAATTAAACCCAAATGGACTAGTACCCAACAAATATACATTTAGACACATAATACATCAATATATTATACTCTGGTATATATTTGACAGTCACATTTCCTATTGAGTAAATGGAATCCATGCAATCACTATAAACATATAAGGAACAGCAAATGTATAAATTCATGTAACCTCCAGAAAAATGATAAAAGAAAGGGAATTTATATGAAAACTAAGTCAATCTATAATTTATTGAGTACTGGGAGGCTTGTAAGAAATGACAGGTAATAAAATATTAATTCATCAAGCAACCTTATCAATCAGCATATATACCGGCAATTACATTTTTTGAATGCTATGAACTAATTAATAATGATAATAACTAATGATTAATTTACAAGCAAACAGTATATTATGAATTGCTGTAGGGCTGGAGGGAGAAGGGGAGGCTGGACAATGATGATTTTTTTTTTTTTATTATAAACCATTGTATGTTTAACTACTCCCCAAGTGTCATAAAAGCCTCACTAGGCCACTTGGGAAATCTCTTGGTTTACCGGTGGGACAGTCCAGTAGCGCTTCAATGCAGCTATGGTATGGGGAACCGATAAATAGCAAGAATTCCTCGTACAGCACTAATACTTTCTGGCATTTATAAAATGACATTGGAGAGAAGACTGCCACGACTGAATTGTAAACACTAAAATAAATTAAATGGGTGCACTGTTACATCCACTAAAAAAGAATATGTAAACAATATCCCAAATAAAATAAGCAAGGGCACCACAACCCTTAAAATTAAAGAGCACCCAGATTAAACTTCCAATGAAGGTCGCCACAAACTGCTGAGAAGCATGGCCGCACCCTGCTCCTCCCTCGCCCGCCCCACCGCCCGCAGCACTCCCTCCACGAGCCGCTACTGTGAGGAAGTAACATGGGTGGACCACAGAGGAGTTTTTAAGATTTGCAGCTGAGAGCAAGCTGAAGAGTGGTAAGTGGAGTTGGAGCTGAATGGTAGTGGTGACTAACATGGAAGGGATGGAGCTTGAGGAGATGACAGGAATAACCCAGAAGACCCAAAATTCTGCAATGCTCCTGCAGCACGTGCATGCCTATATCTCACAAGTCTTTTCTGATATGGATCTCTCTGCCGCCATTCTCTATGGATGGACACAGAAAGAGAATTATATAAGAGCCTGGGTGGCAGGCATTTAGTTAAGGGCAGAGATGCTCTCTCCTCATGCATGACTCTCCAGCAATTGCTTATAGGTTTAGTGGGTCTAACCGGCTGCACAGTTGCCAATCTAGACATGTTTAACAAGGAATCACATTTTATTACTTAATCACCTGTTTTTTTACTACTGTTGCCTTCCCCCCTTTGCATATGATAGCAGTTTATAGCCACAATTACTAAGTTTGATCTCTACCTGTCACTGTATTGACTGAAATTACTAGACTATCATACCTGTAAGTGCATAAACCAAACTCTGCACGTCAATTACTCTTTGCAGAGGTTGTCACAAATGCTAAAGCTACCACAATCTGTAGATCTTGTTGTCACATCCCATTATCCACTCAGCAATGGACAATTTATGGGACATAGCTGAAATTAAAACTTTTACAGGGTTTATGAATTCTACAGTGAAAAAAACGCAACAGAAATGCAATTACTTTGAGTTAGTATTGCCCCCTTCCATCAAAGGCTTGATAATACGGACTCCAGAATCCATGAGTTTAAAAATAAGCTAGATGAGGCACCAGAATGGAGTCCAGAGATTTGGTCACTGAAATAAAAGGTAATAGACCTGGAAGAGACAGGTCAAAGGGACACAGTTTGAATCACAGGAGTCCCAGAGAATTTGAAAGGGGAAGACATGTCAGCCTTTCTTTGCAAGTTCTTCCCAGGTCTTTTGAAAATTACATTTGGTTCACAGATGGATTTGCAACAAGGCCAGAGAATGAGGACTCACACCACTTTTTCACGGAATGCACCATGTCCAATCCTGGTCTGTTTTTATTACAATTCTGGAAAACATATACACCTGCTTACATGATTGATTCTATTTGTCTTCAATCATTTTCTATGTATTAAGTATGACTCATTTTTTTGAGATGTCACATTCGGGTATCACAGAATAATGAAACGTTTCCCTAGGATTCCTGCTTCCAAGTGAATCCCTTTTTGCCCCTTTTCCTAACTTATCATAGTTACCCAAGCTCACATGGGAATATTGGGTTGCCCTTGTGTGTACTAAAATCTTTCTACAAGGGGCATTTTCAATTGTAACTTAAAATCCAACTTTACCAGAAAGAGGTCATTAAAGTACAATTTTTCAGACACTAAACATGAAGTGTTTACCCATACCCTGTCAAATGTTAGCACGTATTAAATGTAATATCGGAATCCAATGTTATCTTATGGAAGAGGTAGGCCTCACAATAGTGAAAAACGAATTTAGGAGTTTTTCACTACCAGGTCATGTAAAATTTTAAAGTGCACGTCCAACCTTTTAAATACAATGCACCCTGACCTATGGGCTACGTAGGGCCTACTTTAGGGGTGATGTATATGCTATAAAAGGGGAGCTTAAGGTTTGGAAGGGGGTTATACTGCCAAGCCAAATTGGCAGTTTAAAACTGCATTCAGGCTGCAGTGGCAAACCTGGGACATGTTTTAAGGGGCTAATTAACTGGGTGGCAAACTAAGTGCTGCAGGCCCACAAGTAGCATTTAATCTAGAGGCCATGGGTATATGGTATGCCACTCTACAAGGGACTTTTAGGTAAATTTAATATGTCAATCAGGTATAAGCCAATTTTACCATGTTCATGTTCAAAGGGGAGGGCATAAGCACTTTAGCAATGGTTAGCAGTGGTAAAGTGCACAGAGTCCTAGAGCCAACAAAAACGAATTTCAGCAAAAAGTGAAGGGTAAGGACAAAAAATTTGAGGGAAGACTGCCCTAAGGCTGACAGATCTAACACCTTACAATGAACAAACTATATGTCAATATATCTCATTAACACTGACATAAAGATACTGGTGAACATTCTAACCAATAGGCTTAAACATTTAATTCCATCATTGATTCATCCTACCCAGGTAGGGTTTGTGAAAGGACGCTTACCATTTAAGGACACTCTTCCATTTATTATGGCAAACTAAAGATGACAAGGATGAAAACAATCTTGTATCATTGGGTCCCAAAAAGGAATTCAATCTGGTAGAATGGGCATACCAGTCCTGAGTGATGGACCTAGAAAACTCTTTCATTGACAAATTAAGTTGGGTATATACAAACCATAGAGACTTAGTGAACTGCTGTGGGTTTTCCTCACCCTACTTTGACATAAGATGGGGCACTAGACAGGGTGCCCTGCCCTGTCACTTGCATGAGTACAGTAGCAGGGGACATAGAGCATTGTATTATGAGGATTATATTTTAGTAACCCTCTCAAAAACTTCAAATTCCATACTGTCCTTGATGTCAGTGATTGACTCCTCCCCTAAATTCTCAGGGTACAAAGTTAACTGGCCCACGTGTGAGGCACTGCCAATCATCTTTTATTCGACCAAAGCCTCTATAGGTGAGTGATCATTTAAGAAGCTGCAAGCACATCTCAAATATCTTAGTGTTTACTTATTACAGGCCTCATTAACATGGTAAAAGATAATATTACTCCCATTATGGATAAGGTTGAAACCAAAATTAGAAACTGGTCTAAACTACAGCTGTCCATGTGGGGTAAAATATAAATAGTGAAAAAGAACGTGGCTCTGAGGTTTATTTATATCTTCTGCATGATACTACTGAGAATACCACTACCCATGTTGCAAGAGATAGGCAATACTACTAGGAAGTTTGTTTGGGGTGCAAACAGGTTAAGACCTAAAGACACTAAGCTACATGCTAAAATAAATGCAGGAAGATTGTGTCTCCCACATAGTGGGCCATACTGGTTAGTTAACAGCTGGCTCAGGCTATATATATATATATATATTAAAGACACACAGAGGAACACAAATATGGGTCCACAGGGAAAATCATTTACTTGGGTCTAAAGGTGAGTTGACGTTATTCAACACTAATCATCTACAAACACAACTAACTTAAAACTCCATAATCTATGCCTGACATTATATGTGGAAGAGGGCACATAAACTAATACTGGCTTCTGACACCATCCATTTAAATTCCCCTACATGGTGAAATAGAGACCTTAAAATTGGAGAGCAGGAAATATAATGGTGCCTAAGGAGAGATGGAGGGCAGCACTGTGCCATTCCAAACGCTTATACACAAATATGCCATATCACACTCACAGCAATGGAAGTGTCTGTAAATGTGCAGTCTTGGGGGTACTCTAGGTGCCCAGCTCTACATGCTTGAGACTGACCCGCTCCTACATTACATTATGAAGTGGAAGGAACTCAGAAGGATGTATCTGGTCTTTCCCTGACATTAACGGACATCCTCGTCACACAATAAAACGCCAGGGCGGTGGGAAACAAGACTAGGCATCGTAAATTCATTAAAACAATGGAATCTATACGATTATGATAGAACACTCAGAGAAGCAAGGCTCAAATTCAGCTACCATACAATTCAACATCAATGGTTTTATTCATGGGCTAAATTATACAAGGCAGGCCTAGCATATGACTCTAAGTGTTGGCGGTCTTATGCCCAAGATAGAGACATTGTACATATTCTGTGGTAATGTACGGCACTCTCCCACTATTGGTGTGCAATATGGGATGTGCTTAAAACAGAACTAAAAGTGGCCACACCGCTAACGGGGAGACTTGATCTGTTACTACTGACACTCCAGCTTTGCCACTTCTGCCAAGCATTGTCATCTCCGCCCTTCCATGCTAAGCTGTGGATTTTTTCTGTAATAGCGGTAGCAAAAGTAAGAATACTGCAACCCTGGAAGACAGCTATAGTGCTATTATATAAGAGTTAGTTAGAGAATATGCACGCAACGGCAACATGTGAAAAATAAGTATTGATAAATGCATCAGGTTTTGCCTATAGGATTAATAATAAGTTAAGAGGTGTGAGAACAGTGCATGAGTGCAGAGAGAATGGTGTCAGTGATCTCTGTGCAGGGTGAGTGGTGCATGAATGAAGGTTGATAAATGTCTGAGTGCAGGGTGAAAGTACCTCAATGCATGGTGATTGATGTGTGTTCAGTGCAGAATGAGAATTGTGTGAGTGTACAGGGTGAGAGATGTTACTCTGTACAAGGTAAGAAGTGTGCGAGCATAGGGTGAGTGGTATGTCAACAGTATAAGTGCTGGGTGAGTGGTTTGACTTCAGGGTGAGACGTGTGGGTGTAGGGTGAGAGGAACTTGATTGCTGGGTGAGAGGTATGTCAGTGGTGTGTGAGTGCAGAGTCAGCACTGTGTGAGTGGTGGGTGAGCAGTATTTGACTGTCAGTATAATGTCAGGGTGACTGTGCAGAGTAAATGGTGGGTGTATTTGCAGGGTGAGCAGTGCCTGAGAGCAGGTGAAAGGTATATATAAGTGTTGTAAATATGATAGAGCGAAATGTTCTTGTGAATTGTAGGGGTGCATCATAATCACTGATAGGCCGCACCCACATGTATTCAGACATATATTCATTTATATTCAGTTGTATACTCATGCATGTTTAGTAAAGAATGAATAGTTCACTGAGAGAAAGTGAACTCAGCAGCATAATGGTGTTAGGATAACGATGTAATGTAATGCTTATTGAATTGTGTGAACATAATGCATAGAGGAATTAGTTCGTGTGTAATGTAATTGCAGTAGTTTAAACGTGCACCATATTAAAGTTGCACATGTAATTCATTGTTTGCATATGAATCGTAATGAAAATGCTTATAGGGAAAAGTAAGATGTGTGTTTAAAAGTCATATGTAAAGGCCTGATTACATATATGCTTAGGGAAGGCCTGATGTATTCTTATGTTAGCTTATTTCGTAGGCAGTGAAAAGATTCTCTTGGTAAGGCTCTCTGGGCACAAACGGTAGATTTAATTTGCACAGTAGAAGGTTTCTGTTGAACGTATCTTTTGTTGCAGGTGCAAGGACACATGTCTCGTTAGTAAGACTAACTCTTTGTTTTCAAAAGCTAGAGAGATGGGAGGCATGGTACGGGGAGTGAAATGGAATTTAGGGATGATACTTTCAGCGGAGAAGGTGCCTGGGACTCAAGGTCATCGCAACCGTCCAGGATGAAGTAACCGTTTCGATGGAAAAGCACAAGAAAGAAGACCTGGCCAAGGAGGCGTGACAAAGGCGTGTACAATTGTATTGTGGTTTTGTATTAGGGATAGTGCCCTGAGGGAGGAGGCCAGAGAAGAGGTAGGGGAGACCAGAGAGAAGGACAGAGCTGAGCTTAGGTATTATGTGATTGCACTTCTTAGGAAGTCTTCACAGCTGACACCTTTATTCACTCTTGCCTGGGAAAATCGTTATGCAGGGATGTCACTTAGCGTTAGTGTAGGGACAGCAATTGATTTTAAGCTTGTTTAGTCCAATGAAGAGCAACTTAGAAATTGGAGCAATCATAGTCTGGTTGATCCTTCTAGAACTTTCTATTCTCCTTATCTTGAGTCGGATGAGACTCCTGCGTAGGTTATTATTTGTATTAGTGCCCATCTATTTCTTTAACCTCGTGTTGAGGTGCTTGCATGTCCAGTTATTTTTGGCGATAATAAATTCTTAAACTTGAATTCGGAGTCAGTGGTCCTTCCAGACAAAATGAATGCTGTTATGTAACCAGATGAGATTCTCTCCTTTACACTATTCAACAGGTAAAAAGATCTTGGCGACCAGAAGGTTCTTATAGATAATTAGATAAGAATCGGCGTTATCAGTTGGTAGCAGAGGATGGTTACCTTTGATGGTAAGGGGAGATCTAGAGCAAGATAGGAGACTAAGTTGCCCCATAGAGCTCGAGTGACGCAGATCCAGAGGACCGCGGGAGAAGGATGTCGGAGGTCGTGGAAAACTGACGGAGAGTGACGGTGCGGCGGAAGTAGCAGTTCGTGGTAGAGTGAGTATGAAAAGAGTGATGTTTGGTAGATTGCGGTGTTTTATTGTTGTGTGATGTCTTGCGGAGTTGGAACGAGAGTTGTGTGATTAAAAACCGGACCGTGAGCGCGCGCGGGACCTGGAGATTTATTGTGGTGTAGAATACACCCAGAGTTGAGAACGTTGACCAGAGGTTGTGGGGGTCACGAGACGTCATTGACAAACCCACTGAAGATAGGGAACGCATGAGTGAGTGTGTGAATAACCAACGCAGGTCGTAGGTTATTGTGTGCAGAACATCGAATGATTGGATCCTATCGACTGTGTGTTAGAGGCGATTGTCCGGTCGTTTCGCGGACAGACGGTTGCCAGATTGAGGTCAACAAGCTCAAGAGGCTGATCGGTCATTGGTAAGACTGACGGTCAGAGAGGTAATTGTTCGGTAGGACGGACATTATTTCAGAGTATGATTGGGACAGGTGCGAGTGAGAACGAGTGAATTAGAAAGGAGGGGAACTGCTGCGAGCGGAGGAAAAGTGACGTCAGACCAGTGCACGCGCTGCGATAGGCCGGTTGGTGTGAGCCGCGCTGGTATTGGTGGAGTGAAATCGAGAAGCAAGAGCTGACATTTTGAGTGCAAATACAAAGTTGATTCATCATGAAATGTTTTAAAGTTTTACGGGAACTTTGTAGAGGTGATAGACATGTGGTTGTTCGGGAAGGAGAGGAAGCTCCTCCCGAGGATACACCAGCACATTATATGGCAAAGAATGTAGGATTGCATACTATAATTTGGCTTGAGAATTGGCATAAAATGACAGAAGCAGAGGGAGAATTGTCGTTCCCACGCTATGGTACTTTCAGGTTAGAGGTGCTGTACCAGCTAAAAAGTATAATGGCTTCTTTACGACCACTACCTAGACCAACACAGTTTGAGGCACTACATGCGTGGATAAGAGCAGCGTATGATAGGAAGAAGGACAGATGCCAAGAAAGGGTGAAGAAATCGGTCAGGGCATTTCAAGATGCAAGGTGGGATGCATTGGAGAAAAGGTGGAGGGTGGAAACGATCGAAGGAGATAAGTTGTACCCATTGTTAGTACAAAATGGGAAAATAATAAGAATCGATGAGGACGACAGTGATCTAGATGACAGCTTGTTGGATAGGATGTTGGCAGAGAGGCCACCACCATTTAATCCAGACTCAGAAGAGGGAAAGCCGACCCCAGCAGTAACAATTGATGGGAGCCAGAATCAGACAAGCATGAGAGTAGTGGGAAGGATTTCCACAGGAACAGAGGGGGCAACGGCGTCTATGATAACACAGCCTCCTGTTGGGAACACAAGATTACCGGACTCCTTGACAGTACCGGTTACCATTGGCCCTATAGTACCGGTATATGACCCAGACCGAGTGAGAGAAGGGGGCTCCGTACAGATGGGAAGGGAAGAAGTAACCAGCGAGAGTGGGAATGGGTTTGGAGTAAGAGTGGTTCATTTCCCAAGACCATTGGAGACAAGTACGCCGTTACCGGCTACTGCAGACTCTTCCTTTAGACAAGAAGAGGAGAGACCAGAAAGACCAAGGTCTTTGCGGGAATCTAAGTCAGCTTTGAGGATGTGGACACCAACAGTAACGAACCAAGAGGATAGGATGCAAGGAGATAGGGCACAAAACATCTCGGAAGACAGACCAAGTTCCAGGAATATGATGGAAGGGAATAGGTCACAAGGACAGAATAGTGACTGTGATGAGCGGGATGGCTCGGGTTGTCGAGATGTACTGAGGAGTGCGGTACAGGCAAGGTTACTAGACGTAGAGAGATTGAAAGCAGAGGTAGACGAGATGATTAATGGAGGTCTGCCTTTGGAAAGGATAGAAATTTATGGATCAGATGAGCTGCTGTTTGTAGCAAAAGATGTGACTCGAAAAGCTAGGATGGCACATGATAGATTGAAGGAATTGGCCAAAAGATATGAGGTAGACCTGAACAAAACTAAAGCGTTGCAGGGGCCACATAGATTACAGTACAGTGATCAGGAGCTGGAGGAGAAAAGACTAACAGGATTAAGGACACATACCAGAGATTTGATCGTAGGGATGAGGATATGGATTTTGTTGGACAAATGGGAAGAAAGGTGGTCCAAGAAGAAACCAGCAAAGAGAGCTGAAGGGGAAACACCGCCTCCAGGAGGGGGCGACGGGTGTTGGAAATTTTCCTTTACGGGAAGTACAGAATGGAGGGTACGTGCATGTGCCGTGGAATAGAGGTGATTTGGCTGCATTTACAAATGATTTTCCTCGGCTGAGGGAAAAACCAGTAGAGTGGTACAAACAGGTTGAGCGGTTTGTGAAAATTTCAAAAGTATTGTGGATTGATTTGAACACTTTGTTTGACATAGTGGTACCGGGAGATTTGTGGACAGCTTGTAAAGTCGCTATCGAGTGGCCGACTTCGGAACCGGATAGAGAGGCGGTTACAAATGGTCCATCACCCCTAGTCATGAAAAAGTATGAGCAGGTGATTACATGGTTGAAACTGAAGATTTCACCTCAGGATATAGATTGGGTTAAGATAGATCGGACTGTACAGGAACCCAAGGAAACGGTGCATGAATATTATGAAAGACTTCTGCAAGCTTTTAAACAGTATAGTGGGTTAGATATCTTGGACCCCAAGGATATGGGACAGTTTGTCTCAAAGTTTGTACTGGGTCTGAGAATGGAAATCAGCCTCATGATACAGCACCATTTGATCTGCTGGCAGAACAAGCCACTAGATGAAATTTTGCGGTATGCGAGATACTGTAGTGATGAGGTGGAATCGAAACATCGAAAGCTAAAAGACAAATTGATGCTTGTCCAGATGCAGACAGCACAGAGTCAGCCTAGTGGAGGGACCTTAGGAAGAAAGCAAGGAAATTTCCAGGGAAACCAGAATGGGCAAGCCATGGGAAAGGGAAAACCAGTAGACCCCAAGACAGGAGTGGACGTGGCCACATTGAAGAAGACCACGGCGTGTCATCTTTGTCACCAGGTCGGACATTGGAAACGCGAGTGTCCTTTGAACCCAGCTAATCAGTTGCAGGAAGAGGAAGAGGGGCTCAGGCACCCGCGCAAGAGGTAGTTAACACAGTGACGAGGCCTAGGACGATGAAAGGGGGTTTACAGCTCTCACGCCCAGGTTCCCCAAGCTCCAAGGATTTCACAAGGAACACGAACGTACCAACAGATGCCCCTGTTCGAAGACTATGACGAGAGCAGCTCAGACCCTTTATCCTGACGGTGCCTGAGGGGGGAGGAAGACTGCACACTTGGAGCAGTCTTGGAGGTAGACCAGCGAGGACCTTTTGTGGAGGCAGATATTGAGGGTCATCCTGCCACACTTTTGGTTGATACTGGTGCTACCCGGTCTACTGTAAGATCAGCAGTAGTCCCTAACCTACCCCTCTCGGGACAATCAATCCAGGTTGTTGGAGTAGCGAACAAGAGAATAAGCAGCCCATTGACAGAACCGATACTAGTAAAGATAGGTTCCTTCCAAACTAGACATCAGTTAGTAGTATGTGATACGAGTCCAGTTTGCCTTTTGGGAAGAGATCTGTTGTGCAAGTTGAACTGCACGATTTACTGTACGCCACGAGGAGTGGAGGTCCAGACGAGAGATGATGATGCTGACTTTAAAATTACCAATCAGCATCTGTGTATAGATCTGTACCCAATGGTGACTGTGGAAGAACTTCCACCTGATCTGAGAGACGCAGTGTCGTCTGTGGTGTGGGATTTCGCAGGTGACGAAATAGGTCTAATCAGAGGGGTTGAACCAGTGCGGATTGAGGTGAAACAGAATGTTGATTTCCCCAGGACGCCTCAATACAACCTGTCGCCGGAAACGATTGCAGGGATAAGATCTGTGATCAAGACTTTCATTGAGAAAGGCATTTTGAAAGAGATCAGAGGTAGCCCCTGTAATTCACCCATAATGGGACTACAGAAACCGAGCGGGAAATACAGGATCGTGCAAGACCTGCGAAAGGTCAACACGATAGTTGTCCCTTGCTGTCCAGTGGTACCGAATCCTTCAGTAATACTGTTCCAGATCCCATGTGAAGCCGAGTGGTTTACGGTTATCGATTTATGTCAAGCCTTCTTTTCGATACCGCTCCACGAGGAAAGCCAATTTCTTTTTGCGTTCAGGCTGGAAAATCGCGTGTTAACATGGTGTCGTATCCCTCAAGGGTATACGGAAAGTCCATCGATCTTTAACCAGATCCTGAAGAAGAACCTTGAGAGTCTTGTGTTGCCGCAGAACTCAGTTCTCGTGCAATACATAGATGACTTGCTCATTGCCTCAGAAACAGAAGATGCTTGCAGAATTGACACTGTAGCTCTGTTGAACCACTTAGCAGAGAATGGACATAAGGTGTCCCCGAACAAGCTGCAGTACTGTTTGAATGAGGTACAGTACTTGGGACACAGATTGGAAAAAGGCAAGAGGAAGGTGTCACCAGATCGAATTGAGGCAATAATGAGCATGGCAGTACCCACCACACAGAGAGAAGTTAGGATGTTCCTGGGAATGGTTGGCTACTGTCGACAGTGGATTCCTAGTTTCTCCTTGAGAGCAAAGCCTTTGCAGAGGCTTACGCACAAGGATGTGAGTGATCCGGTACCATGGGACGAGGAGTGCTTGATGTCATTCCTGAAACTGAGAGAGGATTTGTGCAGGGCTCCGGCATTGGGAATGCCTGATTACAACAAGGCCTTTTCATTGTTTTGTTACGAGAGGGAAGGATGTGCATTAGCAGTGTTAGCTCAGAATCATGGAGTTGTCCGTAGACCAGTTGCATATTTTTCAGCTACTTTGGATCCAGTAGCTTCTGCGTTGCCCGGATGTCTAAGATCCGTTGCTGCAACAGGTGTCAGCATTGAAAGATGTGAAAGCATTGTAATGGGACATCCATTGACTGTACATGTGCCACATTCGGTTGAGTTATTGATGACCAGGACCAAGACACAGCACCTAACGAACAATAGGTTAACGAGGTACGAGCAAGTCATACTTGCCGTAGAGAATGTGACTCTGAAAAGGTGTTCTGTCTTGAACCCTGCGACATTGATGCCTACACCGAGCACGGATGATGAAGATTGTGCGGACCATGATTGTCTCGATGTGACCGAGCTTTGCACCAAACCGAGACCTGACATTGTCGATGAACCATTGGCCGACCCAGATGAAATTTTCTTTGTCGATGGTTCATGCTTAAGAGACAGTGTGGGGCAATTGAGAGCAGCGTTTGCTGTGTGTACCATTTCGGGAGTGGTTGAGGCTGCTTGCCTAGAAGGAGTACGCTCCGCGCAGGTAGCTGAGATCATTGCCTTGACCCGTGCCTGTTTGGCCGCTGATCGACTCGAATCACGATTTACACAGACAGCCAATATGGGTTTGGCGTGGTGCACGACTTCGGGCAGTTATGGTCTCAGAGTGGATTTTTGACATCATCCGGCTCACCCATTCGTAATGGAGAATATGTAAGACAACTGTTAGATGCATTACAGCATCTGAAAGAAATTGCTGTGGTAAAGTGTTCCGCCCATGGGAAAGGGGAGGACTTTGTGTCATTGGGTAATAATTATGCGGACGAAGTCGCCCGTTTCTGTGCAGAACAAGGATGCATATTCACAGATAGATACGCAGGGGAGAGCCAAGAAAGAACCGAGCTCAGCATAATGTTGGCCATGGCAGACACTTGGGAAGAGCTTAGCGATTGCAGGATGAAGTTTCAGACCAAGAGAGAGAGGGATGGATCAAAGCTGGTTGTGAGAAAGGAGATGTGGATGTGTGGGTATCCAACGATGGGAGAGCCGTGTTGCCTGAAGAATTGCTGAGTCCGATGGCAAGACTGATACATGGACAGGCACACCTGGGTAGAGACGCAATGATGAGAGTGTTTAGACAGACGTGGTATAACCCACGGTTCCGAGCAATGGCTGAGACGGTATGTCAGAGGTGTGTTACGTGTCAGCAGATGAATGCTGGAAAGAAAACTGTAGTTACGTTGAGTCACATTGGAAGGTCAGGAGGGCCCTTCAATAGAATACAGCTGGACTTTGTGGAGATGCCTAAGTGCAATGGATTGAGGTACATTTTAGTGCTAGTATGTGTATTCTCACGGTGGGTGGAGGCTTACCCCACACGCAGGTGTGACACTCTCACAGTGGCTAAGTTATTGTTGAGGGAGCTCATCCCTAGATTCGGGATCCCGACCTCTTTGGAATCAGATAGAGGAAGGCACTTCTACAGTGAAATCATGAAGTTACTTTGTGCTGCATTGAACATTGACCAGAGACTCCACTGTAGTTACAGACCAGAGGCTTCTAGGATGGTGGAACAAGTAAATGGAACGTTGAAGGCCCGGATGGCAAAAATGTGTTCTTCGACATCCTTGAAATGGCCCGACGCTTTGCCGCTCGTGCTGATGAGCATGCGAAGTGTCCCAGACAGAAAGACCGGGTTGTCCCCCCATGAGATATTAATGGGAAGGGCAATGAGATTGCCAGCAGTACCAGCTACAGCCTTGATAAGCATCACTGATGATTTGATTCTCGATTATTGTAAAGGACTCTCTGATGTGGTCCGTTCTGTATCCCAGCAGGTGCAAGCAGCAGTGGTCCCAACCTCGAGTGATCTGTGCCACGACTTGTGTCCCGGAGACTGGGTGCTCGTCCGGAAGCACGTGAGGAAGAGTTGCTTGGATGCCCGCTGGCGTGGCCCGTATCAGGTGATACTTATCACGAACACAGCAGTGAAGTGTGGAGGATTGCCAAACTGGGTGCATGCCTCCCATACCCGCAGAGTTTCAGCACCCTTGGAATAAACAGCTCCTCTCGTAAATGAAAATCCAGCTGATGTGGCAGGGCCACATGGGAGGACAAGTCAAGCTGTAAGGGTCGCTGACACAGCTGGTGGTGCACTAGAGCAAGCCGAAGGGGGTTTCCACAGTTCGAACCCTGACTCAGACACCGAAGACAGAAACGGTGCAGTGGGCGGAGAAGAGTCAGATTCAGCAGAAAGAGGAAGTAGTGCACTGGGTATAGCAGGGGAAGGCAGACAAACGAACAGAAGTGCAGAAAGTTGGCCTGAAAGACAGAGGCGACGGAACCTGAAGTTAGCACCTGAAAGAGACCTTGCCCCAGTGTCTGAAGCATCTGAAACAGAGGCAAGCGACGAAGATCAGGCTCAAGACAGTCGGCGAAGGTCAAAGAGAACAAGAGTGCCTTGTCGCAGATACTCTACCCCTGAGTGGACTTACACTGTGTTTGATGCAGGGGGTGGTGAGCACGGGAAGGCTGAGGTCAGTGCAGGTGGTCCGTCGGAGCCCGAATGTGGTGGTGAAGGTGGTGCTGCAGTTGCCAGGGCTCGAAATAGAAGGAACACTGACCCTCACAGTTCCGAATCCCCCGCTTCTGAGTGAAGTCCGAAACTTGGTTCTGCATCGACTCGAATTCCCGCCTTTTGGAGTTGAGCCGTTTTCACATGAAGTGCTGATTTTGCGTCTTGAACTTTTGTATCACGTTCTGGTATTGCTCAATGAGGATCTTATAGTGGATCAACTATAAACTGTAAATAAAAGTCCAAAAGAAGAAGATAACCTAGGTCCGAGTGGAAGAAGAATAAACTTAGGGACTTTCCACAAAAGAGGAACGAAAACTAGGGAAGTCTTTTTCTGGACTGTGTAAATAAGATTGTGATCGAAAAGGGAAAATCCGGAGATTTCATGGTTGCTCGAGTTGGTTAAGCAAGTCACAAATAAAGGACAGAGACTTTTTCAGGGTTCTTTGCTATAACCAAGACTTTTGAGAACTTTCGAAACCATGGAGCCGGGAGATCCCAATCGTAGATCTAAATGGATTGTAGGCATCCTTATAAGTAGTGTAATAGTTTCTATAATCATAGTAGTTATAGTCTCATATATTGGTTCGCACGAGCTAGAAGTAGAGGGGTGACAGGGACACCTACACCTATTACACCTAGTCAGAAGGGGGTAGACAGGGCAGCTGACAGAGCTTTGCTATTAGAAGAAAGTCGTAGATTACATGTAGATTTATCTAAAGGTGATTTTAAGTTGAATGCGTATGCTAAGTTGTTGTATGAGTATGTTGATGTGATGGATGCGAAAGATTGTTATGTGTGTATGCAGTTGCCTACTTCAGTGGACGAGGGTATTAGGTATCACCATCTTCCACTGACTTATGGTATTTCATGTAGTCTTTTGCTTAGTTTGTTTTATGAGAGAGATCAGTTTGAGTATTTCTTTTCCAATTTCGACGCAGTGCTTCCTGAAGTCCCAGCTTACAAGCATTTGAATAAATATGACTATTATAAGACGGAAGACAGACTGAGGAAGTACTTCATACCGAGTTTGGAATTGGATACAGCATTCGCACACAGACACAATCTGACTTGTTTGATGTCGGATGTAGAGAGAAAGTTTGTAGATCAGGTTGAGGATAGGTATAGAAAGCTGACTCACTCCCGAGATTTGGGGCATCACAGGACAGATTGGACAGAGGAAGAGCAGTTGCATAAGACCAAGGGAAGCTATGGTCCTATAGCATTAGATAAGGAGCAGAGGGGTAAGTTGTGTATAAGGCGTTATCAGACTTACTACGAGAAGGTAGCAGTGGGGCAAAGTACCTGTGATCACGTTTTCACCATGGCAGATGTGGCAAAAGATTTTCTCCAAGGTCCTGTACAAGTGATACCAACGGTGTATTACGTATGTGGGAAGAATGCTTATGTGAGGTTGCCTGCAAATTGGTATGGAACATGTTATTTGGCAATAATATTTCCAAAGATTTACCATACAGAAGATTTAGATCTTCTAGAAGGTGGAGAGCATTCACGAGCGAGAAGGGCTGCAAGTGCAGGAATTGTAGTGGGAGATATCTTTGGAGCTATGATACCTAGTCTGGGAGTAGTCTTGAATGATGTGAAAATCCGGAGGTTAGCGACGGTGGTGGATGAATTTTCGATGAATACAGCAAAGTCGTTGGTGTTGGTGGAAGGAGAGATGTTGTCGATAAGGGGAATGGTTTTGCAGAATCGCCTTGCTTTGGATGTCCTATTGGCAAAAGAGGGCGGAGTCTGTAAAATGTTGAAGGTTCAAGAGTGCTGCACTTATATACCAGACCGTAGCAAGGATCTGGAGAAATATATAAGTAACATCACTACGATCCACACAAAAATAGCGGATTTGACCGAAGAGGGGGCCTGGGAAAAGGTCGGCAAGGGTTTTGGTCAAGTGGGAGGTTGGTTTGCGAATCTAGGAAAAGGATTCCTTGGGTACTTTTTGAGACCCCTCCTTATTTTGGTGGTTTGTGTGGTTGGTTTGTGGATTTTGATCAAGGCCTACAAGTGGTATCGAGCAGGCCGAGTCAAGAGAGCTTTGAGGGAAAATGACATGAGATTGGCAAGACTGCAGGACATCAGTATCAAAGGCTCAAGAGCATGGAGAAACTAAGATCAGGGAAAATGGCAACAAGTTCTGTTTAGGTCGGTTCTTTCTCCAAGGGAGTAGAATGAGATGTGATGACAGGAGTCATCAAAGGGGGGAACTGATAGAGCGAAATGTTCTTGTGAATTGTAGGGTGCATCATAATCACTGATAGGCCGCACCCACATGTATTCAGACATATATTCATTTATATTCAGTTGTATACTCATGCATGTTTAGTAAAGAATGAATAGTTCACTGAGAGAAAGTGAACTCAGCAGCATAATGGTGTTAGGATAACGATGTAATGTAATGCTTATTGAATTGTGTGAACATAATGCATAGAGGAATTAGTTCGTGTGTAATGTAATTGCAGTAGTTTAAACGTGCACCATATTAAAGTTGCACATGTAATTCATTGTTTGCATATGAATCGTAATGAAAATGCTTATAGGGAAAAGTAAGATGTGTGTTTAAAAGTCATATGTAAAGGCCTGATTACATATATGCTTAGGGAAGGCCTGATGTATTCTTATGTTAGCTTATTTCGTAGGCAGTGAAAAGATTCTCTTGGTAAGGCTCTCTGGGCACAAACGGTAGATTTAATTTGCACAGTAGAAGGTTTCTGTTGAACGTATCTTTTGTTGCAGGTGCAAGGACACATGTCTCGTTAGTAAGACTAACTCTTTGTTTTCAAAAGCTAGAGAGATGGGAGGCATGGTACGGGGAGTGAAATGGAATTTAGGGATGATACTTTCAGCGGAGAAGGTGCCTGGGACTCAAGGTCATCGCAACCGTCCAGGATGAAGTAACCGTTTCGATGGAAAAGCACAAGAAAGAAGACCTGGCCAAGGAGGCGTGACAAAGGCGTGTACAATTGTATTGTGGTTTTGTATTAGGGATAGTGCCCTGAGGGAGGTGGCCAGAGAAGAGGTAGGGGAGACCAGAGAGAAGGACAGAGCTGAGCTTAGGTATTATGTGATTGCACTTCTTAGGAAGTCTTCACAGCTGACACCTTTTATTCACTCTTGCCTGGGAAAATCGTTATGCAGGGATGTCACTTAGCGTTAGTGTAGGGACAGCAATTGATTTTAAGCTTGTTTAGTCCAATGAAGAGCAACTTAGAAATTGGAGCAATCATAGTCTGGTTGATCCTTCTAGAACTTTCTATTCTCCTTATCTTGAGTCGGATGAGACTCCTGCGTAGGTTATTATTTGTATTAGTGCCCATCTATTTCTTTAACCTCGTGTTGAGGTGCTTGCATGTCCAGTTATTTTTGGCGATAATAAATTCTTAAACTTGAATTCGGAGTCAGTGGTCCTTCCAGACAAAATGAATGCTGTTATGTAACCAGATGAGATTCTCTCCTTTACACTATTCAACAGGTAAAAAGATCTTGGCGACCAGAAGGTTCTTATAAATAATTAGATAAGAATCGGCGTTATCAAATACATGTCAGCAGCGCAACCAAAAAACAATCCAGTACATAAATCTCTCATTATGAACGTGTAATCAAAACTTGAACAGTCACTAAAGGTTACTGAATCACAAAGGTACAAGATAAGGCAAAGCTGTGCTGTGTTCTAATAAGAAACTGGCTTGCTGACCACTTGCAGTAAGTGTGAGGTGCTAATATCGTGATTAGATAATAAAACGCAGGGTCATAACGTGAGGCAAAGACATGCTCCTTAAATAAAAGTGGACCAGTATCTTAGCCCTTGTGAAGTACATGATACACTGGTATCGCCAATAAAGTGGAAACAAAAATCAACACAACTAACTGTTAAATAGAAACACAAGAATATCTGAAAAACGCACTGATGCACTAATATCGTGAATGGGTATTGAAACGCAGCGCAGGGTCATAACATGAGGCAAAGACATGCTCATTAATAAAAGCAGACCGGTATGTTAGCCACTCATAAAGTGCATGATAGGCTAGTGTCTTAGTGGAAACAAAACTTAATGCAACTGAAGGTTAAACAGACAAATGAATATTTGAAAACTACACTGACACAATTAAAAAAATGCTGTTAGTATAAAGGAGACCTACCAACATGAGAACTAGCAGGAGGTATGGTCTGAAAGGGTGTACCAATGTCGCCCTTGCAATCACCGCGTTTTCAATTTCCTGGTATCGGGTCACATGAGGGTCATGTGACAAACACACTCTATGGAGCTTGAATGCTCGTTCCATACAAAAAAAATCACGGCATGACTAAAAACCATTTTGATGGCACATGCGCACTAACGCATGTGTTTCTAGAAAACTGCCTGTCTGCCTGATGTTCTGGTCAGTGAGCAATGAGTGTAATGTCAGGCAAGCAAGCAGGCAATTCCTCAAGGCTGCCGCAACAAGTAAAAAATATAATGATAACTTACAGTTATTATTATTTGATTTTTTCTTTATTCATACTGCGTAAAAGCAGTGGGGCGATGCTCCTCCACCTTAGTGGAGGAGCCACCACCGCTTCCTGGTGAAAGTATGTGAAAGTTATTAGACGTTTAAAAAAAAAAATCATTGGTCGTTAAAAGTTGAAATACATGTTTAACTATTAAAAATGGCGTTGGCTAGTAAAGGTGTAAAGGCTATTTCAAACATCTTAACAGCCAATACCATCTCTTGGTTTATTGCTTCTTTACTTTTATAAGTGCACTGTGTAAACAGCTATTAGATTTCTCCTATGTTCCTATTATTGTTTTGTATGTCAGAAATTTGCTTTGTAAATTAATGTGCTAAATGCAGAGATTTGTGTGAACCTTACAGGAAAACTTGACCTTTCATCTCTTTGAGGTGGATAAAATGAGTATCATTAGAATGTTAATATTAAGAGTTAGTAATAAAAGCAACAAGGGATGATTGCATTGTCCTTTTGGGATTACGTCCTTTCACTTGCAATTCACCCACATGGCTATATTGTAGGCCTCATTTTTCTGTAACCGAGCAATTCAGTCGTGAGGCTTATTGGACGCTTTTGTTTAATCCATCTGTAATTAATCAGACTCTCTTTCCATAGCCTATGAAACTGGCACAATTAGTTTTCTCCTTTGGCAGAAATGTTTGATGAATAGTTATTGAGAGGTCACTTCCTTGAGAGCTCACCTCGCTGGGAAGAGGGGGCTCTGGGAGGAAGGGAATGCATATCTCTGCGCTCAGGAATGCCGGGGATATGGCTGGAGGTCTAGCGGATGTATGTGCCTTTAATGTGGCAACCATGAAGCAGATGTGCAATAGCCCCAACATTTACAATGTGCACAACAATATACTCATTAATTTGCTTATGCAAACACAAACATCATGGTGGCAGGGCAATGGTGTTGCAGTAGAGAGCACCATAGCAAAGTCTGCAAAGCCATGAGCTGGTGGGTGGCTCGGAGAACGCTTGGAGGTCACATCAGTGACCAAGGATGGGCCTATGAAACCTAAAGGGGCAATATTCGCAGGGGTGCCAATTGTGAGAATAGCCTACTGCCGTCAGAGGAAATGTCTTTGTGTGACAGCGCCTGAAGGCGGGTGGTGGGCAAAGCATTGGAAACAAGACATTGTCAGACCAGGAAAACACTAATTTCATTGGCCCACTGTGCGTCCAGAGGAATGAGCCTGCAACTAATATATTTAGTGTGAAATTTTTACAAGTAGGGCTATCCAATTCCTGGTGAGCTGCACCCAGCAGCAGCAGTACACATATGCCTGCAAACAATACAAAAAATCACTTTACAAACTCCTCGTTTGTTCCCCGCCTTTCACATAGTCCCACCCTATAAATAACGTTTGCCAATAATGCATACCAGATCGACAATAAATATCCTGCCCATATTTAGTTTGTCTCACAAGTATTTGGCAGTAATTGGAGGCACAATGGGAAATCAGTGACTAGTCATACTATTTTGCAACCGGGCAGGCTGCACAGCTGTGAATCATCACCATTCTTTATTTCTCTGTTGTAAGTAAACGGTGGTTAAAGTGGGGTAACATGAAGGTTCGAGGGAGGAGGTAGGGAGCAGAACTGGGCATTGAAGCGAATGAGAGAGGTTGTGGCATAACAACCAGAGCAGCCAACTTTGAAGCTGGGGAACCGGGTTCGAATCTCGGCGCTTGTACAGCATCCTGTGATTCTGGGCAAATCACTTCCCCACTTTTCAGGTGATACCTAAAAAGTGGACCATTTAGGCCCGCTGCCCCACGTGAACAGGAGCAGCTAAAACGAAAACATCCTGAGCACTGTAAGCCAAAATCTTGTGGGAGTCTTGTCAGACCATAGAGACATCCTCCGATGGTGCAGCAGAACACATGGTTGAAGAAAAGTTGCTGCGTCGCTGTGTTTTTTGCGGGCAGTACTGGGCAATATCTCCACCAGAGAGCCGGTGCCAAGGGGATAGAAAATATTACACAACTCCAGGGCCACTCGACACTGTGTGACAACCCACGTCACTAAGCAGCTCCCGAGGAGGAGTCTAAATAGCGGGGACACGGGGGCCTGATTCACAGAACTAACTTACGTCAAAATCCTAAACTTACAACAATTTTGGTATTCACAGAATGAACTTACACATTTGGGTATTCACAGAATCAACTTACACATTTGGGTATTCACAGAATGAACTTACAACAATTTTGGTACTCAGAGAATGAACTATCACATTTGGGTATTCACAGAATGAACTTACAACAATTTTGGTATTCACAGAATGAACTTACACATTTGGGTATTCACAGAATGAACTTACAACAATTTTGGTATTCACAGAATTAACTTACTCATTTTGGTATTCACAGAAGGCACTTACTCATCAATGAGTAAGTGCCTTCTGTGAATACCAAAATGTGTAAGATTACAAAATGTGTAAGTTACACAAAATGTGTAAGTTACACAAAATGAGTAAGTTACACAAAATGTGTAAGTTACACAAAATGTGTAAGTGTCTTCTGTGAATACCAAAATGAGTAAGTTTATTCTGTGAATACCAAAATGAGTAAGTTCATTCTGTGAATACCAAAATGGTAGTAAGTTTAGGATTTTGTCGTAAGTTAGTTCTGTGAATCGGGCCCGGGGTGCGTGCATGATTAACGTAGAGAATGTCCATGTGTAGCCTTAACAAAAGCATCTTGGACATGCGGTGACGCTAGATAAATTAGTTCCAAGGCGACAAGGGCAAGAATGTAAAAACAAGGCGTCAGAGGCAAGAATGTAAAAAAAATGTGTGCTGACAGGATGAGATAAATGGTGTTAAGAAGCACATTATAAAAGCGTGCAGCCAGGTAAAGATAACAAAATGTAAACAGTAAACGCTGTGCAGCCTTAAGCAAAATCAATAAATGCTGTGTGTGCAGCAAGCAAATTAAAGTAGTTCCACCTATCAAAGCAACAAGTGGCGGATGAGAATGAGAGACAGATAAGAGAAAGACACATGGAACAACAAGAAACAGAATGCGTACAACTCACGAAAAGGGGGAATTGTAAAGTGACAAGATCACAGACCAATAAGAAAGGAAGGTGGGATGTAAGTTCCTTTTAAGATATATTAAATACAATAGATTTCACAAGCACAGTACATATAAATTAAACAACCAACTGCAAGGCTTTGAGGAAGTATGGAGCAGATTACTAAAATACACACACTTGATTATTTACACTGGGGCATTTTGCAGGAGGGGTTTACTATGCTCTATCTTATACATTAGTTGTGACCCCTGTGCATAGTCGAGTTGCAATGTGCCCTGTTAGAAGAGGGGCGATAATATGCATACTGTGATAACCTGTAACTGACTCATGTAGCGGTGGAGGCGGTACGTTGTATTGAGTTCCATTATTGTGGAAGATATGAATAGTATCTTTTGTGGGAATATAATCTGATATTTCCTTGTTATTGTTTTTGTTTCACTCAACACTGGAAAGTATTACTGTGAAGGATTATTCTGATTTGCTATCACATATTAAGTAAGTACCTGTGGAATTATAAAAATGAATAAAGAGTTGAAATAGGAACTCCCAAAAAAGAGTGTTCACAATCTCTTTTTCCCAAGTAATGGAATTTCATCACACACCTAGGAGCCGATTCCGATCTCGGCCGGTAGGGCTCCGAATCGGATTCGGCTTAACCGGATCCGATTCGGAGCCCTATTTCCCGACCGATTCGTACGCGCGTCCGGGGCGGCGAGTACGATGCGAAATTGCCGACCGACTCGTCCGGGCGTCCCGACCGCTCCGACCGACTCGTTCCCGGGTCTAACCGCACCGACCGACTCGTTCGGACTCGACTCGCACCGCGCAATGGAGACGTTCCCCGGCCGGGTAAGTACGATGCGCGCCGCGGAGCAGTCCGACCGAGCCGCGCACTCCGGCTCGAAAGAGCAGTCGGAGCCGTACTTTGGGGGTCCGTGTCGGACCCCCCTGTATGCGTAGCCGCGCGAGTCGCACACAGGGGGGACACATGGGTCCCCCCTACACGTGCATGTACGGCGCGACCCGCAACGACGCGCACACGCTGTAGGGGGCGCCCTTGTTCGCGTCGTGCCCTTTGAGTCAATGGGAGCCCGTGTACGCGTCGTACGACTGGCTCCCATTGACTTCAATGGGAGTCCGACCGAATCGAGTCCGATAGCATACGTGCGCATCGTACTCGTTCGGTCGGACTGCTAGAGTCCGATTCGGTCAGAAATCTCTCCGGGTCCGGCTCGGTCGGAGAGATTTCCGGCCCGAATCGGAATCGGCCCCCAAGTCTTGAATGAATTTTCCCTATGCTGCGCTGTGAAGCTGGGAATACCCATTGTGATATTGGATAGAATAGTGTGAATTTTTTATGGAATAATGTCATACGACAAAAACGAGCACATATTTCTTACACATTTTGCAGAAATGAACATGCTGTGGCCTGTTTAAAAACACTGTTGCTGAATTTTTAATGTTCAATAAACTCCCCAAACTTTTGCAACCATTGGCAGGAACATCTGGAAGAGGACTTTGCACAGGTAGATTTTAGTCAGGATTCAGCATTTCCTCTATATATTGGGTTTCCCATTACCACGGAACTGTAAATCAGGTCATAAACATTTGTTCATATTTTTCCCTATATATATTTTGACTTTTTGAATTTATTTCTACTTGCCTCTCTCTAACTCTGCCTTGAAATTCCAGCCGGTTAGTTGATCGATCGTAGCAGCTTGCTGTGTGTGTGGGAGAGGAGTGGGGTGGGGGGAATGAACATACAAATAATTTTCTGTTGATATTGATAAAAACCAATGCTAATGCTTATGATGATACACTAGCATATACGAACAAAATCGCATCATTATTGTCAAATTCGCCTGTCATTCTCCATCAACCCTGACCCAAAAATACGTGAACAAGCAGGCTTTGCAACCCAGGCCCACAGAAACTGATTGACAGGTCACAGGTGGGGTGACAGGTATCCGGCAGGCAAGCGTGTGAACAGGAAACTCAGGTCCATCCCCCAGATAAGCGCAGTGACACTACAATGGTACAGGGAAATTGACCCCAATAAAACACATATGACCAGAGGGGTGGGCGCATTCCCAAGCACCATAAAATCAGATGCCACATGGAGTTAGGCACATACGGGCAATCAGGGCACAGCACACACATTACACGCAGCGATCACGAACGCCTCAGACCGGACATCTGGACATAGTACGCACTGGCACAAATTGTGTCCACGCAAGGTCGAGCCACCTGCATTTGTTATTAAAAACCCTTGATTTATGACTCCACATACAAGGCCCACATTCTTTGCTAAAGAAGGATCACCGGATGTACTTTTATTGTACTCTAAACTATATATAATCCTGTTCAAATTGATTGTACTTTGAGATAGTTCTCAGACCTGTTTCTGTGGGTAGTACTCCTGGCTGAAGTGCTTAATTAAACCAATTGTTCCTGTTTTGCCAACCACCTCTTTGTTTTTTCAAGGTAAATTCATATTCGAGCAACATTGCCTCTGCAAGTATTGTACACATTCCCGGGATATTAATTGGCTCATTGTAAGGACATGAGTGAGTTTTTTAAAGTTTTTTTATGAATAAAACATAAGCAACCCAGCAATATTTCCACATATTTCTGCACATCAACCAAACCATATGCTTAAGATCCAAAAATATAATTTCATGTAACCCACTACCTTATCTGTACATCAGCAATGAATTTTAGGGTATCCATTGGAAACAATTGTCATCATATGCACAGGATGGAGCGCCATACTGATGAGTCTCAACTACTGCCATTACCATTATCGCTGTGATAAAAACAAATGCAAACAAGGGTGAAAAGTTACCTTGCATGAAATTAACAAATCGTTCATAATGAAGTGTAATAGATAAAAATGCTATTAACAGAGTAATTAGGCACCTACATGTGTTGGCGGTTATCTGATGAATCACTCTTGCAGAACATATGTCTTCAAGTAAACACCAGTTTTGCTACAAATCTTCTAATTATACTTGAATCACAAAATACATGTGATGGAGCTGACACTGTTGTGACCGCCATTTGTGATTTTTACCTCACACAGTAGCATACCGATAGGCTGTACAATTATGACTGATGGTGCACACCCCCAATTGTATTTAGATACTGAAATCATTAAATGATTTGTTTCCCTACACACCTAGGGGCTTATTTATGAGAGGCTTGCGCTGATGGAGCGTCACTTTTTATGACGCTCTGGTGATGCAAGCCACTCAATCATATCTATGATGCGACGCAAAGCCACTCTGCATGGCTTTGCATGGCCTCATAGATATGGAGAAAGACAAAGCAGCGCAAGTCACTGCCTTGCCTTACTCTGCGTCATGGAGGCATTCCATGGGTGTTGGGGTGGGTTTTCCCACACAGCACCCATGAATTTTGACGCTGCCCCAGATTTACTTAATCATATAAACCTGTGGCAGCGCCAAAACTTTACGCCTCCCCAGAGCAGGCGTAACGAGTAGACATTTTTTTATTCTCCTTTTTTCCTCTTTGTATGTGTGCTTCAATCTGCAGTGCACATAGGAAGAGGAAAACACCTCTCTGTATTGTTTTTGCACAAGAAGGTGTCCCTTCCTGCACAAAAACCATCCTGCCTGCAACGCAGGCACCTTTAATCATGGTGCACAGGTGCCTACATTGACCCTAGACAGTAAATTGTGGGCCAGCACGGGCATAAATACGGTGCATTCCTGCCCTTTCACATTGGCATAGGGCAGCGCAGCAAGAAGACTTGCGGGACTGCCCTAAGCCAATTCCTCATAAATGAGGCCTCTAATGTATTTGTTGTCTGCACCACTCAATGACTGGTTCAAGTGCAACCATAGGGCCTCATTTATGTAAAACAAAACAATATTTCCAATTCCGTTCTCTGAAAGATGACAAGGCAGAGTATTATAGCCCACCATTTCGAATGCTGCTTAGAAGTCCAAAAGAAAAATTGCAGCCAAATCAACTTGATCTAAGATCTCTTCTATGGCTTCATCTGTTTCCATGCCCCTACTGGAGCCGAAACCAAGTTGCCAAGCACCAAGGCAATTTGAATCTTCCAAATAGAAAGCTAATTGTTTTGCTACCACTTTTTCACTAAGATTCCCTAAAGTTGGAGAAGGGTAGTTGGTTGGTAGATTTCTACCACTTCTCTATTTGCGTTACTTCTTTTTTCAGTAGAGGAGTTACTACCCTTTTCTTCCACTTCAAGGGAACTTCAACAGGAGATAGAGAATAGCTCACTGTAGTCTTAAGAGTTGGGGCAATGACTTTGATTTTTGAGTGTAGGAAAAAACACGGGACAGATATCATGTTGGGAGGCTGATTTAATGACGTTATATGTCAATGTGGCTTCTTCTAAGTTTATGTGGCAACCTTGCCCCATTTTACGTCTGTTTTGGTCACTTCAGAAGGAAGCGAATCCCAAGGAAGAGATGGGTGACAGTTTCTCATTTCCAAGTAGATTGTCTGGATATTTGTAACAAAAAAAAAGCTAATTCTTCACAGAATTTTTGCGAGGAAAGGGACAGTGATGTTAGAAGCCTATAGCACTCCAAAGCACTTGACGGTCTTACAGGTAGACCCCAAGGATTTAGCGATTCCAGCTGTTGACCATGCATCACCGACACACACTGTGCCTCTTCTGCAATGGGTGAGGGAACAGTTTCCTCGAGCCATTTCAGTCTTCCTGTCTCACTTTTACCCTTTCTCAAACACCTAATTCATTTAGTCATGGCATATTTTCTGGCTCATATAATAATAATAATAATAATAATAATAATAATAATAATAATAATAATAATAATAAGCCTCTCCTGTTACAACAAAATCCTTATTTGACGATCTTTACTCCATCGCAGAGCATCTCATCCCCTTTGACTTGAAGCTGACTTGAAGATCCACATACATAAAATGACGTCTTCTTCAATAGCACATACACTTCTCCTCTATATGCATAGTTGCCCTCTTGAGCATGTTCTTATCTCTGACTCTCTCCTTCAGTTCTCTTGGCCTACTTTGGATCTGTTTGCCTTTGCAACACCAAGCCTCTAGCATATTCTTTCTGTATTCTTTCCTGTCCCCCTCATCAGTTCAAACTTCATTTTCTATAGGATTTTGTTTTTCTTTCATTCACAAAGAGGAAGGGGTCCCAATGGGACCCTTCTCTTTTGCACATGCATTACCACTTCCTTTGGGGTGTCGGTAAATTATCAATACCTGGCGACAGGATTTTGGTTCGAAAGCATTGACACATAAGATACCAAATCGTGATTGGAAGGGGAGCCTACAGCACACCCCTTCGAGATATCAAATTGGTATCCATTCAAAATCCCATTTTAGGAGTCAAAATGACATTTTCGGAGTCAGATCCATTTTGCTGACTCCTATATGGATTGGCTATTAAAGAAAAAGTATTTTAATTGTTGCAAACACACGTTTGCAGCTGTCAGAATTGTTCGTACATCTGGCCTTATGCCTTTAATACAAATTGTGCACTATGTGCTTCAGATGAACACACCTGGCCAGGGGCACTGATGGATGGAGAAGTGTGCACTGCAATGGACAAACACTGGTAAGCTATGAGTTATGCATCCTAGCTGGGGCAGGAATGTGTAAAACATATGCTCTAGAGAATTTGGGCAAAGAATATGAGGCTTGAACCAGTAATTGGTGGTTATTGAATTGCAGAATATGAAACATGATTATTCATGTAAATCAGGATATACCATGTCCTGGATAGAAATTTGCAAACAGAGTTATTCTTCTGTAATAGGTGTCACCCCTGTACTGGTGGCACTTAATGCTGTTCATGAAAATAGCTGTGGAATGATTAAGTTGTTTCCTTTTTGTTTGCAAATAACTGTTTAATGAAGCAATACCCTTGGGGCATTTGGTGCTATACCCATCAAAATATAAATGTTAAGTATTAAAGATGTGTCTGCCCTAACCGTCCTTTGATTTTTTCATTTTTAAAGCCGTAGAAATGTTATTATACAGAGAGTGCAGGTTACCTTACCTGTCAGGCTTATTTTAAGGATTTATTACCCTCTGATGTGCCTTAATAAGAGCAAAACCGGTCTGGGTTGCTATTGTTCTGGTTCAGAGAGGATCTGGACTGGCAGTTCATGTTGGACTGTTTCCATTAAAGCAAGGTCAAGACTGATTTTCATATGGCCGGGTGAAAACTGAGGTGGTATGGTGTGTAAAGTAACGATAGACTGGGATGTGGCTTGAGTGAATACCGGTGGCTGAAATTAATTTACCATTTCATCCATTACTTTTTGTATAATTCAGCCCGACCATTATTTGGCAAAAGTATGGGCAGAAACTAGTCACGGTGAATGGCTCATTGAACCTTAGTACTATCCACCCTTGCTTATTTTTAATTATTCCACAGGTGGGAAATTATTAAAGGTATTTCCTTGGGTTTACTTGAAGGTATATTTATCCTCTCTGGATCCCTACTCTATCCAGTGATTATATTGTAAAGAAGTCCCTCATACTGAGGTTTGAGTGCCCCCTGGTAGTATCATCTTACCAGGGTGGGATGAGAATGATGAAGCATGCCAGAAGATGTGGGTGAGGCTTCCTCATCCAGTATAATGGACTCATGAAGAGTTGACTAGGGCATAGGGCAGTGCAAAGTTGGGTACTACCTACAACACCATTGCTTTATTGTGTTTGTCTGTGATTTCATGGAGGATGTATGATGGTTATTCCTCCTTCTGTCCCTTGGTGATGAGGTATTACAGTGTAACTAACAATTATTCTAGTTACTGTACTGAAGTGTGCATGTGCTCAGGTACTAAAATTTACATTATATTCGACATTATGACAAGAAGCAATGGTTTTTCATTGGTGTATTCATACTTTGCATGCAATGGAACACTGCTGTTTATGCCTGTAAAGCTTTATACTGCAACAAGGTCAAATAATTAACAATATAATGTCACCTACCTGCCTTTTGCCTCACACGATGGAACTTGAACAGGACAGACATAAATGGTGAATGAGTTTTAGGAGAAATCCAAGGTAAGTTCATTCCCGGTAAAACATGGAAATGATGGGAGAGAAACCCTTCCTGAGTACACCCATGTGACGGAGATGTGAAATTGTGTACACATAAAATGCAGCACCCTTGAATAGAGACAAACAGGCTCAAATACTCTGTAAATGCCTAATAATAGCTACTTTGTTGATCTAAGGACACAACCTCAATTCCCCATGTTGCTGATTTTGCACATGCTAAGACCCGCCAGGACCTTGCAAATGTGGTCCTTTCTCTTAGATGCAGAGGAAAAAGGGTTAACATTTTAGCTGCTGTTAGACCTGGCATCATTTGGTGTGATGTCCCCTGCCTTTTTGCTTCTGACCTCCAGTTTTTGACTGTGTGCTGCATTTTGTTTTGATGGTTTTAGGTCTCTGGGCGCTTTACCACTGCTGACCAGTGCTAAACTGTAATTTCTCCCTGTGTAAAATGTATTGGTGATTGGTTTATCCATGATTGGCATATTTGATTTACTAGTAAGTCCCTAGTAAAGTGCACCAGGAATGTCCAGGGCCTGTAAATCAAATGCTGCTAGTAGGCCTGCAGCACCGATTGTACCATCCACATGAGTAGCCCTTCAAACATGTCTCAGACCTGCCACTGCAGTGTCTGTGTGTGCAGTTTCAAACTGCCACTTTGACCCAAACCTTCCCTTTTAATTAAATGTAAGGCACTCCTAAGGTAGGCCCAAGGCAGCCACATGGGCAGGGTGCAGTGTATGTAAAAAGTAGAACATGTACTGCTGTCTTTTACATGTCCTGATAATGAAAGACTGCTAACTTCGTTTTTTCACTATTGCAAGGACTATCTCTCCCATAAGGTAATATGAGTATTGCCTTGAAATATATTTTCAGTGTAATTTCCCATTGGGAGCAGATAGAGATTTGGAGTTTGGGGTCTCTGAACTCACAATTTAAAAGTACACCTTTTGGTGAAATTGTTTTTTAAATTGTGTGTTTGAAAAAGCCTCATTTAGAAAGTGGGCATTTTCTTGCTTAACCACTCTGTGCCTCTGCCGGTCTGTAGAATCCACGTCTGGGTTAGGATGACAGTTGGCCTCTTGTGCACTCACTCTAGACAGTCACACAAAGGGAGCTGAGGTGTACATTACCTATACTGATGGGCCATCACCAGGCTGATGGGCCTTCCTGAGCTAGAGTGGTGGGAGTAGTTGTCACTGACACCTAAATAGGGCTGTGCCTGTTCTCACACAAAGCTGTCCCCACCCCCTGTAGTGTGTCTGAAGACAGGTCAGGGAACGGTAGGGTCTTGTGTAGTACAAGGACTTTCCTTTGATGTTTGCCTAATTCAAAGGAAGAAAGGGGTATAAGTATTGGACCTCTGACACTCTCAAATCAGAACACTTCTGGACTAAGGGACATTCTGCCAGCTGGCCTGCTGCTTTCTGCTTCTGTCCTGGAAGAGAAAGGACTGGACTTGCTTTCTGAATCCTGCTTCCAGGGTTCTCCAAGGGCTTGTGCTTGTTTGCCTCCAGTTAAGAAGTCTCATGGCCGTCAAAGACTCCACCTACCAGTGCCTGGGCTCTTCTGCTGAGAGCTCCGGCTTGCAAAGTGTACCACATCCAGTTCCCGGGCCCTTGGAAGTGCAAACTGGTGAGAAAGTCCATGCATCGACTCTCAGCGCCTGTTTTCTCGACGCAGCACCTCCATGCGGCTGAAAAATCGATGCATCATCGCTGTGCAGCTGAAGAATCGATGCATCGCCTGGTGTGCAGCGGAAAAAATAACGCAGCCCAAGTCTCAAGCACCGTGTCACCGACCTCCATGGCACCTGTTATGATTCCGATGCAGCCACTGCTTTGCGGCTGAAGAATCAACGCTTAACCTGCTTCGTGGCTGTGAAATCGACGAGGCGCCTGCTTTGCCGCTGCCGCATCTACACAGTGCGTCTCAATTTTTGATGCATTGTACTTCAACACTGTCCCTTCATCAATGTTCCCCAACAGTAAGGGACTGAGGCTGTGTGTCTGGAGATCGATGCATCACCTCCCCTTCCAGTAAGGAACCCACGCATCACATCCCTTGACAGTAAGGAACCAACGCATCACCTCACCTGCATAGCATTAAGGTACCTATGCACCCTTGCGCCTGCTTTCTTCTTCGGATTTTGAAGCAACCCATGTACATATCCATAGATTTCTATGGTCTAGATTTGCTTAACCTTTGAAAAGTGATATCTTTACTTGTGTATGTTGGTTGTTTGTCATTTTAGTCCTGTTTTATTCAGATAAATATTGGCTATTTTTCTAAATGGGTGTGGACTCATTTTGTAGTGTTTTCACTGTGTTACTGTGTGTGCATGTACAAATGCTTTACACATTGCCTCTGAGATAAGCCTGACTGCTGATGTCAAGCTACCAAGGGGGTGAGCAGGGGTTATCTTACCTGTGTGACTCCTTTACCCTGACTAGAGTTAGGGTCCCTATTTGGACAGGGTGCAAACCACTGCCAACTAGAGACCCCATTTCTAACTGCCACCTTTGACATGCCAATGAAAAAGATGCCGTGCTATCCTAACACTAAAACATCAAGCATTCAGATGGCTAGCCAATGCTTGTCCTTGCTCCCATTTTAGCTGTGTTCCATGGATTGATGAAGGCTGAGTTAGACATAGGGGTGATCATTTGCCTTCACATAGGACGATATTTCATCAAATAACAAATCTCACTGTCAAAAATGTTAATGGGTTTTACTCCTGTTACTGCCATAATTTATTATAAAATGCATTTTTTAAATTGTCGCTGCATTGTTTATCAAGGTGTATAATGGGAGTTTGCCTTATGCTTGAGTGTCTCACCTGTGTGTGCCTGTGTATGTGGTGTTTTGTTTCTCTGTAAAGGAGGAGATTTAGAGTGAGAGGCATGGTTAATTCTCCCAAAGTGGTTGCACCTCTTAATAGGTTGTATAGGTGGCACAGAATTTTTCCCAGACCTATTATTGTATTTCAACGCAGCTACAGACTCCAGTTCTGATTTGCTAATTGCACCTACCTCTGAAATCTCAGTACTCTGTTTTTTGTTCTCCATTTCCCTCATGCATAAATATGATTGCTGAAGAACTTTGGCAATATCTATTGCATCTTTCAATGTGGGATTCTTTTCCACCCACAACTTCTCTTGAATTTGATAACTCTCGTAGTCTAGCTACAAACTGATCAATGGACTCTTCGACTTTCTGATGTTGTGTAGACAATTTATACCTAGTCATTGCCAGATTTTCTTCCTCAGCATATCTAATCTCAAATCTGCACCTGGCCTCTTTAAAATGTCTTGAAAAGGTTGTGCATTAGACTCAAGAGCTTGTGGTGAAAATCTAAAAATGCTCTGACCCTCTTTTCCTAGAGTGTTCAACAACAACACTTTCTTTCTCATACTGTGAAATTCTTGCCTATCCAGAGCCTCTAAGTAGTTATCAAACATAAGGGTCTAATCATCCCAGGAATTGGTGGGGTCTCACCTTGCATTAAAAAACATGGTGGTGAAATAACCGAAACAAGAGAGGGTGGTACAACCTGAGAAGCTTCCCTGTGAGACCTTTCAAAAGCTTCCATTTCTAAAAACACTAAATTTAAAACTCTAAAACATAAAATGTCACAGAACTGTTGTGGAATGCATACCAAGTTGAGATTATTTGTTTAATAGTTCAAATTTCTGTTTTCTGGTGTGCGCATCACTGTGATGAAATGCACTTCAATTTGGATGTAGATGTGCGCATCATCTATGTTTCAAAATGCTTAAAAGTGTGCACAACAAGGTGTGCCCATCACCGTCACTCGATGCACTTGCAAGTTAATGCATGACAATGCACTGCTATAAGGCGGTGTTCACTTCAAGGTGTGCGCAAAATACATATACTGGGGATACTTGTAGGTTCCACATCATCTTTTGTGGGCCTTACGAGCTCTGGGCTGTGTAAATATGGCAACAGTCCAACTCCGATGTGCTACCAATGAGACTGCCTACTCATGTATTGTTATGGCAACGTTATCCTACAAATGACCCTGTACACTCACGCCTGTCAATTGTTTCCTCCAATAAAGTGGCCGCCAACGTAAAGGTAGCATCTGACGTGACCGAGAGACTTGACTCTGCTTCCTTAAAAGTGCTTGTTTCCCTGCAAGATGGCCGTTCAACATAGAGTCAGCATGAAACATCATGCACACGCTTAACTTCACCTGTCTGGGGATGGGGCCTTCAAACACATACCCTCTTACTACGTCGCGGGTATTTGCCAGGTTATACCCTTTCCGAGATGGTACTCGCAGGGATCCTCAGACCACGAACTTCTCAAAATTGTGGTTCCCAACTGCCGCACAGGTTTCTTCTCTTATTTCCACACTTCTGCTGCTGTCACTGGTTCACTGGTCATCGCCGATCTCCTCACTCTTCTCTGACCAGCTCGTCGCCAAATTTGTTATAAAGGAGATATCAGGTATGACACGGTTTCAATAAAAAAATGGGTTTCTTTCTTAACAACAGCATAGAGCGGATTCTTCCTTGCTGGCCAGGGTCAAACTGATCACCAAATAACATTTGCTTTCAAACCAAGACATGGAATCTCACAGCCGTGAGAATTCACTACACAGATTGCGTGAGGCACAGTTCATTAAAGCTCAATACAACAGAGATGCATTGCAACAATCTCCTATGCATTTCCATTTGGGTTTTATGTTTGGACTGATCAGCCAAAAAATGTGTGATGGTCAGTGGAATGCGTTGCATTTCACTTTGTGAGTGGACTTGAGGCAGTGGCAATGATTGAGGCAGAGACAAAGCAAAGCTGAACTAATACATTTTGTAGCTCTGGGGTAAGCGTTTACTAGACTTGTGTACCTTCAGCCATGAAAAACATGAACTTTTTACAGTGAATAAGTAACACCGGGCCCCCTACTAAGAGTTTCTAATGTATTGCAAACCTGGCAATGAGTGGAATTCCCAGAGATTGCTAATTATTTAATGGTACATAGCAGCGAAAACACTTTTTTCCCATGGAGAAAGATCTTCACCGACAACGACACCAAATCTGTGGATGATCCATTCACTCTTCCTTCCTGGAACAGGAGTTACTGCAACCCTTGGGTAGAGTTTGTCGATCATTTCCATGGTGGGAAGAGGTCAAAATAAAGTTTGGGAATGTCCAAAAACGTACATTTGCAGGCGTTCCCACACTTCAAAGGCAACCATTGCTGGCATGCCAGCCTCTTGTGTGAGGTTTACTATTGCAGTGTTCTCCACAATTGTGATGGAAAAATCTGTAGTAGAATCTTTTTGTAACTTGCTGGTAGACATATGAGATATTTTTGTCCTTAGCCTTACTGCTGAAAAGACCTTTGTGACTAGGCCCCAATGTGCCCAAAATATCGCCTACAAAAACAATGTCCCCATGGGTATATTTCCTATTGTTAACTCTAATGGAGCTAGTTTCAAAAGGATATTTAGGACACAATATTTATGTCAGACGATATTCTGACTATAATATTCTGGTACAACACACTGCAGGGTTCCATCTTGGAGGTGTTTAGTGCTAGTCATGCTTTGAACACTTCTGATCATGTATGACTGCATCCCCGTCCTAGTATTAATTGCAATGAGATCATAGAACTTCTTGCATTTTGTGGCTTCACAGCATTTTGGGGCAAAGAGGTGTCCAATAGTTTCAGATGCTGATGTCATGCTGCACTGTCATCTTACCTGATTGCATGTTTTACTTATTCTAAGAGTGATTGGATCACATATACTATGAGTGGCATCAGTGCATGTCAGGTGGTTAACATGGGTTGTCTGTTAGCTTGGGTGGTGTGTGCATGCTTCTTTCTTAATTGGTTGGCAGTTGCTGTCTGCCCTAATAGATTGCATATATCTGTTCTTGTAAACATGCACATCAAGTCCTAATTTCTCCAGTGCCATTGCTTCAGTTTCTGAAGGAACTTGAGGTAAAAATCTCATTTTCAATCAGCAAGGTTGTTGTACAAACTGAAATTAGGGAAGACTCTCAGGACTGGTGGGTCCCACTTCACATCTTGATGTAATATTTGCTTTAAGTATTACTTTAACATTCAGCCATTGGTGTATATGTGTAGGAGGCTGCCCAAGTGCTTGTAACAGAGCATTGGACCAGGGTTTGAAGAACTGTGGCACATGAATTCCAGGTGGAAATGGAACAATATGTGAAGGACAAATTATGCAAGGATTATCAGTAAGAGTTGTGTGTCAGTTCTTCCTGTTTCTTTCATGACTGTGTAATGCATAATGTGAAAGGTAACAAACTGGTCTTTGTAGTCATTGTTTGAGTATTAGCCCAGGCAACTTGTTAGGTGCTAATATGTTGACCTTGTCTGTGCATTTGTGTGTGTATGTGTGCAGGTCTTTTTATGTGTCTTTATGTGTGAGTGTGTGTTGTATGGTTTCAAATACATGTCTAGTCACCAGGGGGCAGATTATGCACTATGTACGGTGCCATGAACTTCATTTACATAGAGGTCATTATTTCTATTGCACTCTTACAAGGGTTTCCTTTTTGTTTATATTTCCTTATTGGCATTTTCAAGTCAGTACAACAGTGATTAAGACACTGGCAAATAATAGCATTTATATCAGCACATAGAACAGTAAATATCACAGTAATTTAACATTGTGTTATAAAGCAATATGGAGAAACGTATGGCGCATATGTAGACCAGATTTCTATTGTGCGGTTTTAGCCCTTGCACGAGGGAGGTGGCCTAGGTCAATACATTCCACAGATTAATGCCATCAGTATATAATCATTCTACAACAATGGTCAAAATCATACAGTCTAAAACATGTTTAAACAATCCGGGAAACTGGGGACAGCCATGGGAGCTCAATGTTAGTAACCATATGAGAACAAAAAGACAAGATACATAGGGGGAAGTGTCAGGGGCATCCATATGTGGCTATGTATAAGATAACACTGTCCGCTACCAGGGCATCTAAGGGCGAGGTCCATCACCGTGTGCGGGGACAGTGGAATCCCATTTCAAGGGCTCCCCAGAGCTGGCAGATCAGCAACCATCCCACGTGGCGTAAGAGACCAGGAGTGTTTCGGACTGTGCCAGTGATCAAGTAGGGGCATCTAATTTGTCCTGCAGCTTAAGCACCGAAGCGTCCAATAGGGTGGCAGACCCCCGCACATGCGAGTTGTGTGCCATAACATCAGCCTCAGCAGTTGCCCACCTAAGCACAACCCAGTGCCAGCAGTCGATCGAAGGTGGCTTCGCTGCCTTCCATGACATAGCTATTAGTCTATTGAAGAGGGCCATAGCCAGGACGGCCAGTTTTAGATGTTTAGTGCATTTCGTGGGCTTGGTAATACCAAGCAAGCAGAACAGGGGGTTGGGTGCTAATTGCACATTAATCCCCTGTGACACATGTTCAATAACTTGCACCCATATCTGTGCCAATGGGGGTTATTCCCACACCATGTGGAAGAAGGCTGCGTCATGGTTACCACATCTGGGGCACACTGGGGCCACCCCCGGAAGCATCTTATGTAGACGGTGTGGCATAAGGTAAGTGTGATGCAGATAATTGGGATCACTGACATAACATCGACACTCAAAATATCGACCTACTAAATTATCGACACACAAGTATCGATAACATAAATATCGATACTCTATACTTATTTAAAAAAATACACAAATATCGACACAAAATTATCGACAAACATTAACATCGATATCACTAATATCGATCAATAAAATATCGTCATAACAAATATCGAAAACATTACATAAACATACAAAATAACACAAATAGCGATAACAAAAATATAGATCACACTATTATCGCCCCAAAAAAATATCGACACCTTTAAAATATTTTTAATAACACAATATATCACATAAATAATATAAGCAATATCACAAACACACACAACATATTAAATAAATAAATTTAACATTAAATACATTAAAATTCAATAAAATAACTTTAACTTATTTAAACTAACCAAATTAATTATACTTACAAACTCTATATATAAAAAAATCTTTTTATATACATGCAATGCAAAATAAAATACAAATAATATACTATTACACTTTTAAATAAAGGAAGAATAAAAAAAGTTCAACTGAACATTAATTAGCATTTCCCATATAAGGAAAAAACTGCCAAATTAATTCAAAACAATGAAAAATACCTACAACGAAAATAACCCAATAAGATTGAAAGCACAATTAAACAAACACTATATAAACAAAAGAAAATGTAACATTATTTTATGCTCCAACAACAAAATCAAGAATAATGGGAATCTCTGCCGGATTGCTTCTGCAACACTGGACTTCATCATTGAAAGCTCTGAGTACAACTTCAAAATGTAAGTAAAATATCTATTTAATGTTACAACTGCATAAAATAATTGTAAATCACTGTTTATAATAACTAAATAATTAATGTATATTTATTTTTAATTATATCTCCTCTACAGAAACTTCAACACATACTCAACTACCTTCAAACATCATCCAAAAACCACCTTGCGAAAAAAGTATGTATAAATCTCAGTTAAACTATTAAAACAAGTAAAATTCCCAACCCAAATCACCCACTAACCACACAAACCCCGAAATGAAATAAATGCTGTTAAACACATTTACTAAAATTTACATTTTACATACGCGACCACTCGCAATGAGAAACCTGACCCCCCCTGCGGTGAGAAATCTCACCGGGATGTTGATTTTCCACGCTCGTGCTCGCCAACTTGATGTTGACGATCGCGAACGAGGAAAAATCTCACCGGGATGTTGATTTTCCACGCTTGCGCTCGGCAGCTTGATGTTGACGATCTCGAACGAGGAAAAATCTCGCCGGGAGGTTGATTTTCCTCGCTCGCGGTCGCCAACTTGACGTTGACGAACGTGAGCGAGGAAAAAACTCCGCTCCGCAACGCAGAAAACTCCACAAACTTCGTGAGCGGAGCAGAGTTCACCGCCCAGGGTTACAAAAAACTATGGGGGTCATTATGATGACGGGCGGACAAAGTCCGCCTGCCACCGTAACGGTGAATGGGACCGTCCGCCATAGGAGCGGCGGTCCCGCCTTTAGTATTAGGATGCCACCACCACGGTGGCGGTGGCATCCCCTATTCCCAACATTGTGGCGGGAGGTGTTCACAGCACCGCCCGCCACAATGCTGGGAATGAATGTTGTGCATTCACATGCACAAGGTGACAGGCACCGCGCGGTGCCTGCCACCTTGTCCATGCCAATGCAGGGGGGTACCATAGGTACCACCCCCCCAACACCCCCCTACCCCCCCAACAGCGAAGACGTATGCCTTTCCATGGCAGCATTGCCGCCATAGAAATGCTGCTCTCCGCCACCATCCTAATATGGATGGCGGTGTCTTGCAGACACCACCACCATATTAGTGCCCTTTTCAGCCCGGTCCCCTGTTGGACCGGCGGAAAACCGGCGGACAGTCTTTCCGTCCGCCGGGCTCCCCCCGCCATCGTAATATGGCAGGGGGGAATTGGCATGCGGGCGGGGGAATATGGTGGGCGGATCGCCACCGCCATACGGGCGGTGGAGATCCGCCCGTCATCGTTATGACCCCCTATGTTATAAAAAAAGTATAAAAACCAGTGGACAACTACATCTTTTCTTTGTAAAAAATGTACATATTTACCAAGTTCTACATTATAAAAAAGTTAAAATTGTTTCATGCTGACTACACTTACAAATTAAGGGGCATATTATCAAGCCTGTATCGCCACCACAACGTCACTTTTTGTGACATTGTGGTGGCGATAGGGTCAGCGCCCTATTATCAAGGCAGCGTTAAGCAACTTAACGTGGCTTAAAGCCACGTTAAGTGGCTTAACACTGCCTTGATAATAGGGCCCCTTTCACTGTAAACTTAGCATGAAAGGGGGCGTGCAGTGGGTGTTGCAGTGGACGTTCCACCGCAACACCCATTGAAGTCGACGCTGCCACCTATTATCAAGTTTGGCAATAATAGGTGGCAGCGCCGAACTTAAGACCAGAAAAATCCTGGTCTTAAGGTGGCGAAACGAGGAGAAATGCTTTATTTCTCCTCGTTTTTGCTTTTTCCATGTGTGCTGCCTTGTGCAGCACACATGGAAAAAGCAAAATGCCATGGTTTGTTCATGTACAGGAAGGTGTCCCTTCCTGTACATGAACAAACCGTTTTTCAAAATGCCATGAAGCAGCACACATGAAAGTTACAGAATGGCATTTTAGGTTTGTTTATGTGCAGGAAGGAACTCCTTCCTACACATAAACAAAGCTCCCTGCTCGCAGACACCTGTGCACTGATGTGCAAGGGTGCCTGCGCTGGCGCTAAGTTGTGTAACTTAGCGCCATCGCAGGGGGAAACGCCAGGCTGCACCATATCTGCCCGCCACCCATTTTCCCCCCGCCATATTAGTATGGCGGGGGGACCCCGGCGGACAGAGAGACCGTCTGCCGGTTTTCCGCCGGTCGACCAGTCGACCGGGCGGAAAAGGGGCTACATATGGTGGCGGTGTCTGCTAGACACCGCCATCCATATTAGCATGGGTGCGGGAAGCAGCCTTTCCATGGCGACGATGCAGCCACGAAAAGGCATGCGGAGTTTGCTGTTGGGGGCCCGTTGCGGGCCCCCAGGGCATTGGGGGGGTGGGGGGTGCACATGGACATTGTCATGGACAAGGTGGCAGGCACCGCGCGGTGCCTGTCACCTTGTGCATGACAATGCACACAGTGCATTCCCAGCATTGTGGCAGGCGGTGCTGTGTGCACCGCCCGCCACAATGCTGGGAATGGAGGATGCCACCGCCACGGTGGCGGTGGCATCCTAATCGCTGGTGCGGGACCGCCGCACCACTGGCGGCCGGTCCCAGCACCGCTAGGGTGGCGGGCGGATGAAAGTCCGCCCGCCATCCTAATAGGCCCCTAAATATATATAATTTACTATTCCCACTCCAAACTGTATTAACTCAGGGAAGGTGCTGGGTACTAAACATATATAATTTACTATTCCCACTCCAAACTGTATTAACTTAGGGAAGGCGCTGGACACTAAACATATATTATTTACTATTCCCACTCCAAACTTGAAAAAGTCAGGGAAGGCGTTGAATAGTAAACATATATAATTTACTAATCCCACTCCAAAGTAGAAAAAGTTAGGGAAGGTGCTGAACACTAAACATATATAATTTACTATTCCCACTCCAAACTGTATTAACTCAGGGAAGGCAGTGGACACTAAACATATATATTTTACTATTCCCATTCCAAACTTGAAATAGTTAGGGAAGGAATTGGATGTTAAACATATATAATTTACTATTCCCACTCCAAACTAGAAAAAGTCAGGGAAGGTGCTGGACACTAAAAAATATAAAATGTACTATTCCCACTCCAAACTGTATCAACTCAGGCTTGGTGCTAGACACTTAGGGGTCGATTCCGATCTCGGCCGGAAGCGCACCTAACACCATTCGTCCGGAAAAAATACAAGCCGAACGCGTGTTTCCCGACCGATTCGAACAGTCGTCCGAAGGAACAAGTACGATGCGCATAACAGCCCAGATTCCGAGCGAGCCGTACTCACCAATTCCAGCTCCCGTTCCCCGCCCGAGCCGGATCCGTAAACGCCGATTCGAGTCGCACGGAAGCAAATACACAGCACCTTCCGGCTGGACGAGTACGATGCGCCTTCCGTACGCGCCGAACCCGTCGCTACGTCCGGCACGTTTGAGCATCCGGGAGAGCAGTACATAAGCGCCACAAGACGATCCACGGCGACGAGACGGACAAGCCAGTGACGAGTACGAGTCGAAGCCACGAGAAACTCGAACGAGACGACCCAACCATGAATCCCATCGCGCAGGTCCTACCAATACTCTACATCTATTACCGGGACCGGTACGGACGCGTACGGCGCAGACGGTAAGTCAAACACACACAACACAAACAAACAACACGTACCAAAAATATGTCACACACACATAGGGATGCACAAATGACGTACACTAGCAACAGCAGAACCAGAGGGGCGGGATGGCTATCACCAATGCCATACACACCCATAGGGGGATGGATGCCTACCACTACCACCACCCCTACTCAGGGGGGCCTGGATGCCTGTCACTACTACCCTCCCCACCCTTAGGGGGATAGATGCCTGCCACTACTACCATCCCCACTCATAGGGGGATGGATGCCTACCACTACCACCACCCCTACTCAGGGGGCCTGGATGCCTGTCACTACTACCCTCCCCACCCATAGGGGGATGGATGCCTGCCACTACTACCATCCCCACTCATAGGGGGATGGATGCCTACCACCAATACCATCCCCACTGATAGGGGGATGGATGCCTACCACTACCACCACCCCTACTCATGGGGGCCTGGATGCCTGTCACTACTACCCTCCCCACCCAATAGGGGGATGGATGCCTGCCACTACTACCATCCCCACCCATAGGGGGATGGATGCCTGCCACTACTACCATCCCCACTCATAGGGGGATGGATGCCTACCACCAATACCATCCCCACTCATAGGGGGTGGATGCCTACCACTACCACCACCCCTACTCATGGGGGCCTGGATGCCTGTCACTACTACCATCCCCACTCATAGGGGGATGGATGCCTGCCACTACTACCATCCCCACTCATAGGGGGATGGATGCCTACCACTACCACCACCCCTACTCATGGGGGCCTGGATGCCTGTCACTACTACCATCCCCACTCATAGGGGGATGGATGCCTACCACTACCACCACCCCTACTCAGGGGGGCCTGGATGCCTGTCACTACTACCCTCCCCACTCATAGGGGGATGGATGCCTGCCACTACTACCATCCCCACTCATAGGGGGATGGATGCCTGCCACTACTACCATCCCCACTCATAGGGGGATGAATGCCTACCACCAATACCATCCCCACTCATAGGGGGATGGATGCCTACCACCAATACCATCCCCACTCATAGGGGGATGGATGCCTACCACTACTACCATCCCCACTCACAGGGGGATGGATGCCTACCACTACCACCACCCCTACTCATGGGGGCCTGGATGCCTGTCACTACTACCCTCCCCACTCATAGGGGGATGGATGCCTACCACTAATACCATCCCCACACATAGGGGGATGGATGCCTACCACTAATACCATCCCCACTCATAGGGGGATGGATGCCTACCACTACCACCACCCCTACTCATGGGGGCCTGGATGCCTGTCACTACTACCATCCCCACTCATAGGGGGATGGATGCCTGCCACTACTAACATCCCCACTCATAGGGGGATGGATGCTTACCACTAATACCATCCCCACTCATAGGGGGATGGATGCCTGCCACTACTACCATCCCCACTCATAGGGGGATGGATGCCTACCACCACCACCACCCCTACTCATGGGGGCCTGGATGCCTACCACCCACATAACCCCTACTCATAGGACGGGTAATGCATGACACAACCAGCATACTCCAACATAAGGAATGTCTGAAAAATACATCGCCCCCAACACCATGACAAGCGTGTGTAGTCTGTGTCAAATGCCTACAACACTGAACATGACATTGAACATACAATGTGACCCCCTATCACATGTGTCACACATAAATGTGTGTGGCCTCCACAATGCAAGCAGACCATGACCACTGTAGCAATGGGGTCTAAAGCCCCATCACCACAGTGACCAAAAGGTAAGTGTGGGGTCCATAGCTGAAGCACTTTTTGAACGTTGTGGCAATGGGTTCTAAAGCCCCATCACCACAGTGACCAAAAGGTAAGTGTGGGGTCCATAGCTGAAGCACATTTTGAACATTGTGGCAATGGGGTCTAAAGCCCCATCATCACAGTGACCAAAATGTAAGTGTGGGGTCCATAGCTGAAGCACATTTTGAACATTGTGGCAATGGGGTCTAAAGCCCCATCACCACAGTGACCAAAAGGTAAGTGTGGGGTGCATAGCTGAAGCACATTTTGAACATTGTGGCAATGGGGTCTAAAGCCCCATCACCACAGTGACCAAAAGGTAAGTGTGGGGTCCATAGCTGAAGCACATTTTGAACATTGTGGCAATGGGGTCTAAAGCCCCATCACCACAGTGACCAAAAGGTAAGTGTGGGGTCCATAGCTGAAGCACATTTTGAACATCGTGGCAATGGGGTCTAAAGCCCCATCACCACAATGACCAAAAGGTAAGTGTGGGGTCCATAGCTGAAGCACATTTTGAACATTGTGGCAATGGGGTCTAAAGCCCCATCACCACAGTGACCAAAATGTAAGTGTTGTCATGGGAAAAGCTGCAAATGCCAAACTGCTTGGATGATTCCTGGTCACACAACAACAAACACATCAGTGGCATAGTAGTGCTTGTGTCCCATAGCAACATAGATTGGGTGAGGCAAACAGTGCAGTGCCAATGAAACATCGCTTTGGCCATGTGCAGACAAACATCACCCATGGGGGCTCACATTGTCAACATTCACGAATAACACAATGACAGAAGTGACCATCATAATGCAGACTCACACATCTGCACCAATGGACACACAAATGTAGATATCCTGTGGAGACTGTAGATGTCAGGTGAACAAATACCATTCCATGGCAGCAATAGGACATACAAACCATGATCATTGTGCTGACTGATGACCTAGGAGTCCCAGGGACAGCAGGGAAACCCACCAAACAACATACAGCCAATGGCACACTAAAGAAATGCCAATGCAGTGGTGCAAATGCACAAACACAAACAGGCAGACTCACACTGCATATCAAACACAACAGGTGATGGGGGGGTGCCAGTGTCCCCAGGCAACCACACAACACATGAGGAGGCCTGAATCCCTATTACACATATGTCAATACAGTGCCACACAAAAGTAACTCATGGATCGGATTCCCCTATGTAGGCAATCAGGCATTGTTAGATGAGAGGGAGCCCAAATTACAAATGTCACACAAGCTTGTAGGAACAGCAACTAACACAGCAAGAGACAGACCCACCACAGCACTACCCCCAGGGACCCCACATTGTGGTGACACTGGCCTGCATGATAATCCCACTGTGATGACAAAGGTAGATGTTGTACACACTGTGAACCACAGTCATGTGTCCTGAGCAACTAACTACCATCACACCTACACAAGCACGAATCAATCAGCACGGCCTGTCAGTCAAGGCCAACATGGAGGTAGGGGTCTAGCCGTGCAACAACTCTCATTTGCACACAGTCAACACCACACACCTTGACCTCCACCAATGTGCAGCAGTGAAGCTCACATGGACTGGTGACATTGCACATGCACCCATGACAATCCCAGGGGTGGTGGGGGGAACTAAGGTGGAGATACCCATCACACATGGCCAGTCAACAAGACTTGTGAATGTCTGACACACTGCACAGTACGCTGTACATGGGCATGACGTCAAATCCACACCAACCAATGGGATCCCGGCCACAGTCACACACCAATGAAGAAGCCAAGGTCACCCACAAAGAACACACATAGACAACTTCCAACATTGCAGCTCTGACCCTGAGGAGTGGCAGCAGTCACACACACAACGTGTCACAATCACTGAAAGCTAACACAAACTGTAAATTACATGACTTGTGTAACCAACAAGTGCCAAGGGGAATCCTGACTGTGTCTCATCTGCGTTTGCCCACAAACTCAGCCCTGACAGCAAACACACCTATGGATGACACCCTGATCACCAGTAATGTGCCATGCACCCACATCACAGAGAACCCAGGGCGAAGATTTGGGGGAACATTGCTCAACTCAGCAAGCATCACAAACAGGAACATCACTAGGGACCCCAGCCTGCGTAGCAAAATGGAAGTGAACACACACAGACATGCTCACACAACACACACCTTGGGCTCAGGCAATGTCACGGAATTACACACTGCCATGAGGGGACTCCACTCCTGTGTACGGAAAGCTGTGCCATACGTTGTCTCTGCAGGGTCCAATCATGTCAGCAGAACACTTGGTCACTCAGTCAACAATTAGCACAAAATGAAGGCTCTCGTCACATCAGCCTGGTCATGGCAGTGTCACCGAAATCATCTGCACCGATCAAATACACATGTATAGCAAGTTGCACTGATACCACAGATGAGTCCTTCCCCATTGATGCCCAAACTTGCATGTTCAGTGGAGATGATCACACGGTCAGGGAAATAGACAAATTGAACAATGGCAAGCACATCTGATGTGCAGGGGTGTAAGCCACAGATGTGATATTGCAAAAACATGTAGGGAATCCCATTGGCAAATATGAAAAACATGACACCCTCATATTGCTGCAAAGGATGACATGGCTACACCCAAGGATAGGACACATTCACCCTGGACCACATGGGGTCCTGCACAGTAACACTTCATTTACCTGATAGCAAAAATCACCATCACTGCAGCAAGGGCATGTTTAGCATCCTCAACATCATGTACATCTGAAGCAAAACCACTGGAGAACTGAAAGGAGCTTTATTCAGCATATGTTATATTAAAAAAGAAAGTCCAGACAAAACCCAAAGGCCAATGGCCAGTCCATGACTGAAGTCCAAACAGGGTGACAGTGGCAGATGTCACCCTTTGCTTTCCTGCACTGCTAATAACCAGGGACACTCCCCTCGGAGGGGCATACGGGGGGTCAGGCCAGGCACCGCAGGGACAGGATCAGGGCTCACCAGGAGGAGGCAGGGAAGGGGTGGCTGGTGGTGGAGAGTCACTGACAACTGCAGTGGAGGTGTCTGACATGGTGTGTGCCGGCACAACTGGGGGGCATGAGTCAGATGGTGTGGGTGCCGGCACAACTCCAGTGGGCTGGCCAGATGGAGTGGACAGGTTCCCCACTGCAGTGCCCAAGTCAGACGGGGTGGTAGTGGACTCCACTGCAGTGCCCATCTCCGGGGGAGTAGAATGGGGTTCAGGTAAGGTGGGCAGGACAGAGTGGGAGGACACGGTCTCCACACCAGTGGCACAAACATGTGCAGCGGGGGTGTGGGGCTGGAAGAGCAAGTGGTAGGTGGAGAAGGCCGCATCATTTTGGGGATGGTGTATCTGTGGGTGGGGGAACCTGGGACAGGGTGTGGTGGGGGAACCTGTGTTGTGGGTGACTGAGGGATGGAGGAAGGAGACTGTATGGTTGACCTGCAGGGCGGTGGTGGGGTCTTGCTCTTCCGGGACCAGGGGGACTTGCGGGTGGGGGCCTCAGGCAATCTGCGCCTGGGGGAGGGTGTCCGGGGCGAGGGGCACTCCCCTCTGTGTGGGTGGACTTCCTCTTCCCCCTGTATGCTGGATCGGCAGGATCGGAGGGGAAGAGGCCGAGGTCACAGAGGAAGAGCTGCTTTGTAGGTGGGGTTGCAAGTGAGGCAAGGGAAGGGGTCTTGGAGGGAGAGGATTTTGAGGACTGCGGAGTGACTGTGGATGCCTGTGTGTGTGTCTGTTCCCCATCCCTGTGGGTGTGGTATCAGTCCCCTGAGGATGCTTGTGTGCATGTTTTGCCCTTGTTTTGTGTGTTTCTGTGCTGCTTGTGTCTGTGTGTTTGGGTGATTGTGCAGGTGTGCATGTGCTTGGGACAGGTAGGGTGCCAGGAAGTGTGGATGGGGCAGAGGTAGGAGGGGTGATGGACTGTTGGAGGAGGGACACTGCTGCCGTCAGGGAGGAGTCCATGGACCTATTGCTCCTCTGTAGGGCAGACATGCCCGTCGAGATGCCCTCCATGAACGACACCAGCTGTGTCAACAGAGTGGTGTGTGCATGGAGGACACTCAGCATTGCTGTCTGTCCTACATGGAGCTGCCGAAGTAGGTACACAGACTCCTCACTCAGGGCAGCAGGGGACACAGGGGCAGGGGGTGCGGTGCCTGGCACGAAGGAGACACGCTCCCTATCACGGGAGCCTCCACGGACCTCTGGAATGGGAGCCAATGGGAGGGCGGTGGTGGTGGTGGTGGTGGTGGCGGGGCCAGACATACTAGCTGGGGTGTGGTGGCTGCTGACACCCGCCTCCACAAGGGAGTCATCCGCCGAGGTGCTGTGGTCCTCAGCTGAGGTGGGTAGTGCTGAGGACTCCACGGTGTGGCTCCCCTCGCCCTCCGTGCCACTGGTTCCCTCCGACCACTCATCGCCTGCTGACCCAATCTGGCTCTGCAGCTCCTCCTGGTCCATAGAGCTGTCCCCTCCTGTGGCCGTGGATGTATCTGCAAACAATTAGGGAAACAGACAAACATCAGTCACCTGCACTGACTGCACACACCACAGTAAGTACAGCACATTACAGAGCAAGCCCTGGCATCCTCAGTTGAACTTTGCCAAAGTCCTCACACAGATTAGGAGAAGCCAATTGTCAGTATGATGGTCAACCATGGCACTCACACCCCTCCTGCCCTTGCACCCATCTGTCTGGTGCCTGTTGGATGGTAATACCCCAGTGTGGACACATGTACCACGTACACAGTTGTTGGACATTGCAGAGAACACGGTGAAGTATGTGAACATGCACACATCACATCTCTTGCCACTGAGTTAGTACAGGTGTCCGGATAAAGGGATGGCCAGAGTCTAATTAGAAATGCATGTGATGCATACCAGCACCAGACACCATGATGCACCCATGTCCGGATAGTCAATGCCACAATGGGGTGCATGTTGCACATGTCACTCCCCTGCAGGATCACTCTTAGGAAGTTAAATGCCATGGCACAGGCATGCCTGCAAAGTCATACATCACTGTCTCCAGTCACATGGGCATGGCAGCCAGCCAACAACAGTCTGCACTGTGTCACAATCCTAGGTCATGGGGAATGCAAGTTATGTAGCTGACAAGTGCACATGTCCATCCCCCACAAACCACATCATCTGAACTCTTATTTGTCCACGTCATGCCAATTGGACATATGGGAGACATGAAACACAACTCTATGAACCTGAGCACCTCACAGTCTGCTGTGAATGAAAAACAGCTGCCTGAAGTTCACAGTCGCATACACCTGTGTGCACAGTCAAGTGATCAAACACCTATGAGTCACAGAAGTATCGTCTCTCATGGTCATATCTCGGATGGCATGCTGAGCCCTAAACGATAAACATCCCAGTAGTCCTGACAACGAAGCCACAGCACAATGACACAGAGGCAGACACCTGAGGGAACATTTCACTGATCACAACATGTCAGCTGATTCACGGGAGTGGGAGTACAGAGTGTATTGTATGTCCTGGAGTAGGCATGACTGTCCTGCTCCACCTGAAAGAGGGATGAGCCCTGGACAGTAGGCAGGAGGCTAGGCATGTGTGACACACTTGATATACATACTCCTGAGGCCCAAACATTGTTCCCACCCGCAGCATGGGTGTGTGCCAAATACCCCAGGGACATGTGGTGATTCAGATCAGCAAGTGGACCACATATCAAAGTTACACCCAGATTACATGTCAGAACTTAGGCATTGTGTAAGCAATTGACCCACCCATGAATCCCACAACAAAGTCACGGGAACAAATGCTGTCCCCCACCTTGAGCGAAGCAAAATGCAAGGACACAGTACCCAAGTGACAGAATTTCCTGACTGTAAGGGCCACACATATGCGTATCAGATGAGGAGTGGGCATGTCACAATTGAGGGACATGGGTCCTGGATCACAAGACTGATGTACTGTGGAAGTTTAACCAGGCCAGAGGAGGGCACATAGCATGTCAGACAAAGTTCACAGTGCAGTCATGGACTCACCCCCTCCTTGCTGCTGTCTGGCCTTCAGCTTCCCATCCAGGTCAGGGAAGACCACCGCCAGGATCCTGAGCATGTGGGGGGTCAGGGTCCGGTGTCCGCCCCTCCTGCGAGGAGGCGACAGCTTCAGCTGGACCCTTGCGATCCTCCGGGTCCAGCCACGAAGGTCCTGCCACCTCTTCTGGCAGTTGCGGATCCGGCGCTTGTAGACCCCCACGGATCTTACTGCCCGGGCAATGGTCAGCCAGATTTCCTGCTTCTGGTGGGCATCAACCTGTGAGGATGACAATGTGAAAATGCCATTACTACACATGCAACATATCCGTGCATCACACAGTTGGATATACATGTCTCAATCACAGGGGCGTATGATGTACACAGGCAGTGCAACGATGGCTATGAACAGTTTGCCAGCAGTTACTACATGGTATCATTGTCTGGGAAGTAAAACCTTGTTGGAATGCACTGTTACTGCACTGTACCTGTTCAGTGCATGTAACTACACACTTTGGGGGGTGAGAACTACCCAGTGAGCATGCTAGCCAGTGGTGTGCACACTGTAAGTCTTCCTAGTCAGACAACATGCACAATTAGTAAGGCAGTGGACAGCACACTCACCTGCTCCCCTGGTTTCCCATACAGCTTGCTGTACTGTGGAAGGAGGCTGTCCAGCAGGGCCTGGTTCTCCTTAAGGCTGAAGGCTGGGGCTCTCTCCACAGTACATGCCATTGCAGTAGCCAGGGGATGCAGAGACAGCAGCAGTGTTGGTGGCAGATGTCGTCCTGGAGCATGTAGTGCAGGCAAGTGAGCTCTCAGGGGAACAGCCAGCATTATATGTGTGCTGCAGAGGCAGATACTGTCCCAAGTGTCCAAAGTGATAGGTCCAAGTCGTTTGCATCTTCTGAATCTGGCCAATCCATGGAATTGCACCACTTATACACGCATCCTTCAAAAGTTAAACTTCATGACACCCATGAATTTGCAACATTGTTGTGGCTGGCCAACTGAATTCACTGCATCAGACTCGTTACAGCTTCGAAAACGCGTCCGTTGCCATGCCAGACCCTAGCCAATGCATGCGCACCGTCCGGACCATTGCTGTACAACGCGTATTTCAAAAAACAACGCGTACACGCTCACATCAAATGCAATGTCCAATGCGTGCGCACCGATCGGTCCATTGCTGTACAACGCGTACCCGCTCACAACAGATGCAATGGCCAGTGCGTGCACACCGATCGGTCCATTGCTGTACAACGCGTACCCGCTCACAACAGATGCAATGGCCAGTGCGTGCACACCGATCGGTCCATTGCTGTACAACGCGTACCCGCTCACAACAGATGCAATGGCCAGTGCGTGCACACCGATCGGTCCATTGCTGTACAACGCGTACCCGCTCACAACACATTCAATGGCCAGTGCGTGCACACCGATCGGTCCATTGCTGTACAATGCGTATTCCGGGAAACAACGCGTACCCGCTCACAACAGATTCAATGGCCAGTGCGTGCACACCGATCGGTCCATTGCTGTACAACGCGTATTCCGGGAAACAACGCGTACCCGCTCACAACAGATTCAATGGCCAGTGCGTGCACACCGATCGGTCCATTGCTGTACGACGCGTCCCTGTACAGGTCACTCGCATATGTCACCATGCTTGTCACTGGTGAACGTATGCCAGCCACATATACTTGCCAGGGACTCAGGGGCACACCTACAACACCACAGCCTGTCCACACTGTATCCTAAGGCATGTAAGGCTCCATTACCTTTTCTGTGTATGGGGGTCAACATGTGGTTTTTGGGGTGGCACTTGGGGGCAGCCACTCCCAGGCTGTGCTCGTGTTCATGGGGACAGGATCCTTTGTGTGTTGTGCACATGACCACTGTGATGTGCAACTGTTCATTTCAGAGCATGTGGCATGGTCACATTTCCAGGTTGTGTATGTGTATGACATGTCACATACCCCCAGAGTCCCATGTGAGAAGGTATGTACATCACAGGGTGACCCATTGCCACAATAGTGATGGCCCTCCACAGTCTGTGTGCATGTTGTGTTTCCGATGTCTCTGATTCCATGTGCACAACGGGAGACAGTCTCCACATCCACGTTGTTTGTGCATGGACTTTGATGTTGTGCGTGTGTGTGTCACAGACGTCCATGTCTGTCCTGCGGAGGCAACAGGGGCCACTACCTGTGGGAGTCATGTTTTTTTTTCTGATGTGTACATGATACGCTATGTCATGCCAGTGTCCATGTGGCAATACAGGGTCCCTGGGAATCTACCTGTCAATGAGCTGTGATGCCTGTGGCGTATCTGTCCAGACATATCACTGTGGTGTGTGTTTGGAACGTGACAGCAGTAAATGGGTACTGTGACACAGCTTAATGGTTTCCCATAGCACAACCTGGAACCTGTTGTCAACACATGTTGAACTGAGATGTTAGATGATGGCCATGTAGGTGCCATATATGTCCATACAGACCGGCACACACATCAAGTACTTGTGTCTCGTAATGATGTATCATGTTATATTGAGTATGGTGAATGGCACATATGTGGGGTGACTGACAATCTTTCTTTCTTCACCTATGCACTGCAGGGCACCAGCTGTCCATAGACCATTTCCTGACCTAGCAACGATGGTGGAACGTGACAGCATCCGACGGTACCGCTTCACCAGGCAGCTGATTGAGGATTTGGCAGTGCGCTTGGCCCCACATTTGCAACCTGGCCGGCCGTACCCTACAGCGCTGACCCCCAAGGTGAAGGTGATGGCAGCCCTACACTTCTTTGCCACCGGTACCTTTCAACACACTGTGGCGACTGCTGGTGGGATGTCACAGACTATGTTCAGCCGTGTGCTACGCGATGTTTTGGAGGCAATGTTGAGATGCCTGAACCAGTACATCTATTTCCCTAAACGTCAACAATTCACTGACGTCAAGAGTGACTTCTATGCCCTGGGGAGGATGTCACATGTCATTGGCTCCATTGATGGGACACATGTGGCTTTGGTACCACCACAGGCACATGGGCAGGCATACAGGAACAGGAAACATTATCATTCGATCAATGCTCTGGTGGTATGTCTTGCAGATATGAGCATCTCACATGTGTGTGCCCGTTTCCCTGGTTCGGCACACGATGCCTACGTGATGAGGAGTTGTCGCATCCCGAGGATGATGTCACAGATGCAGAACCAGCGTGCCTGGCTTGTCGGTGTGTACTGACTTTGTACCATTGTGTGTGTTCTGCTATGTTGTATTCCGCCCTCTTTTCCAACTCAGCTAATGTGCAATTGTCTGTCTGTAGGTGATTCCGGATACCCCAACATGCCGTGGTTGCTGACACCCCTCAGGAACCCTGTGACACCAGCCCAGATGCGCTACAATGAGGCACATGGTCGGACCAGAAGAGTGATCGAGCGGACATTTGGTCTCCTGAAGAGCCGCTTCCGCTGCCTGAACAAGACAGGAGGGGCCCTCCCATATGCCCCAGCAAAGGTGTGCAAGATTGTCATTGTCTGCTGCATGCTACACAACCTGGCAGTGCGGAAGGAGTTGCCTCTCATCCTGGATGACGATGACCAACATCCGCCACCTGTGGAGGATCCTGGCCTGGGCCACGATGCCAGTGATGATGATGATGATGAGGGTGATGTCCGCACACAGCTCATCACCAACTTCTTCAGCTGAATGTGAGTATCCAGAGATGTCATGTCAATGATGTGAGTTTGCATGATATATGTTGGTGGTGCTCTGGTGCTGTTTGAGTGTGGCCATGTGCTACTTGACTGGAAGCGTGCAGCGATGTGTCCTTACAGGTAGTCTGTACTCCCCAACAGTGTTGACATGCTAACTTGGTTTTCTGTGAGTATCTTGTGACATGTATTGGCCATGAGTATTGCAGTTCTGTCCTGTTCTTCAGTGCTTTTGACTGTGTGTCATGTCTGTCCTTCACAGGGTACTTTCAGAGTTGTTTGGTGAACTGTGATCCCCCGACACCATGATTCAACTTCCAGGGTGGAAGCAGTCGTTTCCCTACAGGTGATGTGCCACACACCCCTGGACTTTATTTCTTCAACACTTGTTGATTGTGTGGCCACTGCCACGTAGGATTGCCTTGCATCTGTAGTGGACACAACATGTTGCAAATGTGTAATAAACCTGTGCTTCACTTTGGGATGTGCGTGGTCTGTGGTCACACATCTGACTGACATGTGCTTACTGCACCTGTGGGCTAGTTAACACAGACTCTGAATAGGTGTGGTGTCTGTGCATTCCACTGTATTTCCTGGCAACATCAGTGTAGGCGATGAGTCTGATGGCCCTGGTGTGTATGTGTTGTGTAGCCCTAGTGGTGTGTCTCCCTCATATGTGTCACATCGCCATGACTCACATGACGGTGTTGAACTTGCTGTAGCAGTTAGCATGCACAGTGTCATTTAGCAGATCACCATCTCCATGACAGAAACCACGTTGGAATTACAACAGAGGCAAGTATGGTGTATTAGTGAGTTTATTTCCATACATGTGTGAGGATAGTGCACAGGATGGTGGGTGCTGTACATTGGGATTGGAATCCAAAGTTCCCAGATGAGTTGGAAGTCTTGGTAGCAGAAATGTCCTGAGTAAAGTCCACAGTCATCTGATACATTGGGCCAACTTAAGCTCCCCATGTCATGTGGGAGAGTTGTGTTGCATTTGACAGGGTGAACAGTTTGCACACAAAGGAGAATTTCCAGAACAGGTGTTGGGTTCCTGGGGGATGTACATGGCCATCGGCCTCTCAGTTTTCCTTCCTCGGACGACCCCTCTTCTTCCGGGGGGACCCTCACGTGCAGGCTGCTGTGGTGCAGAGGACTCTCCACCAGAGTCATCCTCCCTCCCTGTGGCAGTTGCAGTTGTTGCAGCACCAGATGTTGTGGGCACACAGGGAGGTGTGGCCATGTTGGTGCTAATCTGGCGGAGGCATGTCAATATGTCCCTATGCACCGCTGTCAGTTCTTCCAATGTGTCCCACTTGGACTCCATGCCAGACATGTGTGTCTCCACATGGGACATGTGTGTCTCAACACAGGACATGTGTGAGTCCAAGCGGGCATGATGGGCAGCCTGCTGCTGTTGAATGTCCTTGAGGATCCCCACTACCTGGCTGACCTCTCCGGTGCTATTCTGGTACGCCTCAGCAATGCGTGCCAGTTGTGGGTCATCATGCAGTCCAGGCCCCTCTGCAAACAGCGACCTATGTCTACCACCCCTCCCACCACCCCTAGCGACACGTGCGGGACCTGTGGTGGCACGCACAGGTGACCGTAGGCCCACTTGGGGGTTGCTACTGGGGTCGTTGTCCGTTGCTCCATGTTGGGCCGGGGTCCCTGTGCTGTTGTCATCAGTGGTCCTTGGTCTGTCTGTGTTGGCAGGGGTGGTCTGTGTGTTGGCAGTTGTTGGAGGGGTGGGTGCAGGGGGTGCAGATGTTGGTCCTGCTGGTGCTGCATGATGACTCACACCGGAGGGGCCAGCTAGGTCTTCGCCATCCGAGGAGTGCAGAGGCTGTTCCACACTAATGAGCTCAGTGTCCCCCGGAGCCTGGGACAGGGACTCCTCATCATCTGCTGCTGTGTCCCCATCATCACCTGTTTTTGTGAGAGACACACAATGTATGTTATGTTTCTACGGGCATCAATGGTTCACACACCTGACAGTTGTGACTGTACCTCTGGATGCGGGCCTGTACATTGCATTGTCCTAAGTTGTCACAGTCAGAGGTTGATATTGGTGTAGCACATTGTCCTGCCAACCTGAAGCTTTTCAATGTGAATGTTGAGGTGTGTGCATGGCCAGCATTGGTGGAATTTGGTGGACATCCGGCCCTCCTTCTCCCCCTAGCCCAGTTATCCCACCATGAAGCATGCCACCCTTGCAGTGTGTGCAGGTTGACTCTCAGGATGTCAGTCAGTGGTGTCCTGCTGTTGGTTGTTGCACAGTTCCCAGCAGGGCCTTGTGCTCCCCACAGCTGAGGCCAGTGTCAGACATCTTTGAAGTGGCTTTTCACTGCCTGTGAGGTGTGCATGCTTCAGTGTGAGCTTGCTGGGCCATGTGGGTGGGGGATGTTGAGCTGTGACTACCACTCCCATCATGCTATTGCCTACACCCCCCCTTCCCAGCATGCCCATTCTTCCTTCCTTTTGACTCTGCTTCCCTGTGGGGTAGTGTGCCTGTGCTGACAGGATGGCTGACAGTGTTGTCCTGGCGTTTGTTTGGCTACAAGTCCCAAGAGTGTCCCTGTGCTTCACACAGCATAACCCATGGTGGTGGTTCTTTGTGGGATATTTAATTGTAGTGTGAGGCATTGCATTCTCCCAGGTGAGTTGTGTGGAGTTTGTGTTAAGGGTGTGTGTAAGAAAAGCTGCTTGTAACTATGGTCAGAGCTGTCAGTCCTCCTTCCCACCCAGCCAGATATCCCACCATGGAACGTGCTTCCATTGCAGGGAGTGCAAGTTGGCTTTCAGGATGTCAGTCAATGGTGTCCTGCTGTTGGTTGGTGCCCAGTTCACAGCAGGGGCTTGTGCTCCCCACAGCAGTACCCAGTGTCAGCCATCTTGTCAGTTGTTTTCCACTCCCTGTGATGTGAGCATGGTTCAGAGTGGTGTTGATGGGCCAATTGTGAGGGTGACCAATATCTGTGACTACAACTCCCATCATGCTATAGCCTACACCCCCTTCCCAGCATGCCCATACTTCCTTCCTTTTGAGTGGACTTCACTGTGTGTGAGTGTGACAGCAATGGCAAGATGGCTGACAGTGGTGTCCTGCTGTTGGTTGGTGCCCAGTTCCCAGCAGGGCCTTGTGCTCCCCACAGCAGTACCCAGTGTCAGCCATCTTGTCAGTTGTTTTCCACTCCCTGTGATGTGAGCATGGTTCAGAGTGGTGTTGATGGGCCAATTGTGAGGGTGACCAATATCTGTGACTACAACTCCCATCATGCTATAGCCTACACCCCCCTTGCCAGCATGCCCATACTTCCTTCCTTTTGAGTGGACTTCACTGTGTGTGAGTGTGACAGCAATGGCAAGATGGCTGACAGTGGTGTCCTGCTGTTGGTTGGTGCCCAGTTCCCAGCAGGGCCTTGTGCTTCCCACAGCTGAGGCCAGTGTCAGACATCTTTGAAGTGGCTTTTCACTGGCTGTGAGGTGTGCATGCTTCAGTGTGAGCTTGCTGGGCCATGTGGGTGGGGGATGTTGAGCTGTGACTACCACTCCCATCATGCTATTGCCTACACCCCCCCTTCCCAGCATGCCCATACTTCCTTCCTTTTGACTCAGCTTCCCTGTGGGGTAGTGTGCCTGTGCTGACAGGATGGCTGACAGTGTTGTCCTGGCGTTTGTTTGGCTACAAGTCCCAAGAGTGTCCCTGTGCTTCACACAGCATAACCCAGTGTGGTTGTTCTTTGTGGGATATTTAATTAGAGTGTGAGGCAATGCATTCTCCCAGGTGAGTTGTGTGGAGTTTGTGTTAAGGGTGTGTGTGAGAAAAGCTGCTGGTAACTATGGTCAGAGCTGTCAGTCCTCCTTCCCACCCAGCCAGATATCCCACCATGGAACGTGCTTCCATTGCAGGGAGTGCAAGTTGGCTTTCAGGATGTCAGTCAGTGGTGTCCTGCTGTTGGTTGGTGCCCAGTTCCCAGCAGGGACTTGTGCTCCCCACAGCAGTACCCAGTGTCAGCCATCTTGTCAGTTGTTTTCCACTCCCTGTGATGTGAGCATGGTTCAGAGTGGTGTTGTTGGGCCAATTGTGAGGGTGACCAATATCTGTGACTACAACTCCCATCATGCTATTGGCTACACTGACTTCACCAGCATACACAGAATTCCTTCCTTTCAGTGAGCTTCCCTGTGAGGTGGTGTTCTCGTGGTGGCAAAATGTCTAATTGTGTTTGTTGGTTATATTTGTGCCACTGCCTTGCTGTATTTGTAGTTAGGTTTGTACATATCATGACACAGTTACATATCACTATGAGATGGCATGTATTGTGTTTATCTGACCGACAGACAAATCTTGGGGTGATTATCTTTTGATTGCTGTGGATTTGCCAAGGGTGCATGGTTTGACTATCCCCTTGACAGTGATGTGTGTGTATTGTCACACAATATTGTGTATATTAGTTGTGTACTCACCAGGCTCTGGGATGTTTGATAGTCCATATACGCTCACTGGTGGTAGGATGGCCCGTACCTTCTCCTCCCAGGGCCTGAGGTATAGTGGTTTGGCAGGAGGGCCACTGTCGGTGCGCTGACTCACGATGTAATCCTTCTTTAGTAGGTCCCTGACCCTCCTGCGCACATCATACCACCTGTTCTGGATGTCTTCCTTTGTGCGCAAACATGGTGATTGTGCATTGACCCTGTCAACGATCCTCTCCCACATCTTGGTTATCTGCGACATGGGGGTCTGTTGGACCAATGTACCAAACAACTGTGGCTCTACCCTGAGGATCTCATCTACCAGGACTTCCAATTCACTGCCTAGGAACTTTGGATTCTTCTTTGGGGGCATGGTGATGGGTGGTGGTGGGGATTGATGTGTGTGTGTGTGTGCAGGTGAGGGTGTGTGAGTGTAGGTTTTGCTGGGTGTATGTGAGGGTGCTATTTGTTGAGGTGCTAATGGTGTGTGGCTTGTGTGATGGATGAGCTGTGAGTGTGTCTGTGGTTGCTGTGTGATGGTGTTCTGTGCTGGCAGGTCAGTTGAATTTGCAAAGGATCATGGTAGGGATGTGTGGCCTTTATATAGGTGGAGTTGGGGGTGTGTCCTTGTTCCATGTTTTTTTTCCCTGTATTTATTGACTTTGTCATTGCTTGTTTGGCCCTTTTTTTTGTATTTTTTCCTTAGTATTTTTTGTGCATGTAGGAGACATTCTTCTGACCGAGTAGGACGCTGCAGTTGTCTCGTGCGAGCTTCTCCGAGTCGTTCACGCTGTGTTTCTGCTAGGTTTATTGTGCGGCGTACGCGTCAGTCGCAGAGTATTGGCTTCCTTCGGCTGGCTTTTGTATGCGTGTCGGTCGTTCGGCTTGAGCTCTGTGCGACTCGGTCTGGTTTTCCACGCATTGCATCGTACTGCGCGGGTCGGAGTTCGCGGGTACGTTTCGTTCGGGTTCATTCCTGGTGCGTGTCGGTCGGTTCTATTCTTGTGGTTTCCCGGCCGGATAGCTTGTTTCCGTCCGGTTCGGTCGTTCGGCTTGTGTTCCGTACGAGTCGGTGGTGATTCACATGCATTTCATCGTACTACCCAGGTCGGGCAGCGCTGGTACGTGTCGGTCGGACTATATTCCCGTACCGAGTCGGTCGGTGAGATTTCCGGCCCAAATCGGAATCGGCCCCCTAACATATTTAATTTACTATTCCCACTCCAAACTACATTAAGTCAGGGAAGGTGCAGGACACTAAACATATATAAATTACTATTACCACTCCAAACTGTATCAACTCAGGGTGGGTGCTGGACACTAAACATATATAATTTACTATTCCCACTCCAAACTACATTAACTCAGGGAAGGTGCTGGACACTAAACATATAATTTACTATTCCCACTCCAAACTACATTAACTCAGGGATGGTGCTGGACACTAAACATATATAATTTACTATTCCCACTCCAAACTTGAAATAGTCAGGGAAGGTGCTGGACACTAAACATATATAATTTACTATACCCACTCCAAACTTGAAATAGTCAGGGAAGGTGCTGGACACTAAACATATATAATTTACTATTCCCACTCCAAACTACATTAAGTCAGGGAAGGTGCTGGACACTAAACATATATAATGTACTATTCCCACTCAACACTTTGAAAAAGTCAGGGAAGGTGCTGGACACTAAACATATATAATTTACTATTCCCACCCCAAACTATATTAACTCAGGGAAGGTGCTGGATACTAAACTTATTTAATTTACTATTCCCACTCCAAACTAGAAAAAGCCAGGGAAGGTGCTGGACATTAAACATATATAATTTACTATTCCCACTCCAAACTGTATTAACTCAGGGAAGGTGCTGGAAACTAAACATATATAATTTACTATTCCCACTCCAAACTACATTAAGTCAGGGAAGTTGCTGGACACTAAACATATATAATTTACTATTCCCACTCCAAACTGTATCAACTCAGGGTGGGTGCTGGACACCAAACATATATAATTTACTATTCCCACTCCAAATTGTATCAACTCAGGGTGGGTGCTGGACACTAAACATATATAATTTACTATTCCCACTCCAAACTACATTAACTCAGGGAAGGTGCTAGACAATAGACATATATAATTTGCTATTCCCATTCCAAACTACATTAAGGGCACGATTCCAATCTCGTAAGGAAAGCCCTTCATACGACTCGGATCTGGAGGGCTTTCCGAGCGAGACATGCTCCGGGAGTCCGGACGAGCGACTACGATGCTGCCGTATGCTTATGGACTTGGCTCGCTCGGACTCCCATTGAACTCTATGGGAGCCCGTGTACAGACAAGTAAACAGGCTCCCATAGCAAAAAAGGGGTGGGCAGGGAAAAGCGTACACCCTGTGGCGAGCACCCCATGGCACGCCACACTGTGCATGATTGGATCGGGGGGATCCATGCGCACCCCCGTGACCTAATCGGAGGGCTCGGGTAAAGGGGGGCCTGCGATGGCCCCCCGAAGTCCGAATCCGACAGCCGTTTCATCTCGATGAGACCGAGGCGATACAGCTGTCCAATTCGTGCATCGTACTCGCTCGGTCGAAAAACAACTCCATTGCGTGGCACAATTCGGCTACGAACGTGTCGGATGGACAGGTTCGGGTTCGTAAACGATTTGCACGGCGCATACAGGATACTCGCATCGTACTTGCTTGTTAGGAACGGGGGACGATTCGGGCGGAACGATAGGCTCCGAATCGAATTTGGTCTTTACAGATCCCGTTTGGAGGCCTTCCTTACGAGATCGGAATCGGACCCTATGCCAGCGAAGGTGCCGAACACTAAACATATATAATTTTCTATTCCCACTCCAAACTATATTAACTCAAGAAAAGTATACATAAATATTATTTTTAAATGTAAAATTACCCCAAAAAATACGTAAAAACATATAAATTAATACACATTATTCATATATTTACATATTCCCATTTATGAAAACGTATCCAAAAATATATGATAATTGTAATTAATTTGATATCATAATATTATTATTTTATGTTTTGTAAATTTATTTTAAAAAATTCAAAATTTTCTATTTTTTAAAATTTAAACATAACTCAACAAAATTATTTACAAATTTCCCAAAATATCACAATTTTTTAAAAAATTCAAAATTTAATTTTTTTCCAAATGTATTACAAATTAATTTTAAAACTTTAAAATTATTTAAAAAATACTCCCATCATCACCTATAACCCCAATATCACACTCCTAAAATCCAAAATTTATATATTTTATTCAATAATTTTTTTGTTTTAAATTTCAATTTTTTTGTATTAAAGCACTCCCCACCCTTATCCCCTATAACCACAACATTCCAATCCTAAAAAAAATAATTATATTTTTAAATATATTTTTAGGAATTGTTTTAAAAATAAAAATAAAAAAATCAAGACACTCCCCACCCTTATAAACCCAACATCCCGCTCCTAAAACACAATTTTTAAATTTCTTTAATATTACAAAAAAAAAAAAAAAAAAAAAATTAAAAACACTCCCCACCCTTATCCCTATAAACCCAATATTCCGCTCCTAAAACACAATTTTAAAAATAATTATTATTCTAAAAAAATATTTAACTTTTAAAAGATTTTTTTAATACACTCCCCACCCTTATAAACCCAACATCCCGCTCCTAAGACACAATTAAAAATTTCAGTTACATTAATAAAAAAAATTAAATTAAAAAAGTTTTTATAACACTCCCCACCCTTATCCCCTATAAACCCAACATCCCGCTCCTAAAACATTTTTTTATATAAAACATATACAATTAATTAAAAATTATTAATACATTTAAAATTATAATCTATATTAAAAAATTCGCAACATTTACAAAATCGATATTTTTTAATAATGATATTTTTAAAATCGATATTTTTAACAACGATATTTTATACAACACAATAAATTGATATTCTTGACCTTGATATTATATACAACGGTATTTTTGAGTTTCGACATTTTAAACTCAATATTATTGCACAACGATATTTAAAACTCGATATTATGTCTACTTACCAGATAATTTAACTAGTTGAACTTCAGACGAGCATTGCGGGACACCCGTTTTACCTATTTAAGCGCCATTCCCCACTGCTAAGCAGTCAGAATTGTTCCCAGACATGTGTCCCAGCGGGGATTGCCAGGCAACGCAAGATCCACATCCGTGGCTTGTAGCATTGAATATAGCATTGTGACAGCCCTACATCCCAGTCCGTGTGTCAGTATACACTGCATCCCATGGTGTAGGGTTGGGGCCTCCTGACCCACCATCCAGGTATTGGTGATCTCCAGAACGAGAGCATTGTAGGCCAGGAATTGGCCAGCTCCCAGATTGTTGACATTCTGCAGATCCTGATAGGAGCACAAGTCCCCATCATTGTATAAGTCTCCCAAGCAGGACACCTCCGCCTCCTGCCAAGGTACCAGGTCATGAGCATCCAGTAGAGCCCTCATCCTAGGCATACTCCAGAGTGATAATTGTGGGGTGCAAGGTGGCGTGCCACATTGTGAGTCGATGTATCTGGCCCAATAGTGTTTTGTGATGTGTGCAAGTCTACTCATTCATCAGGGTGGGCCACCAGGTGATAACAGCCACTCCAGTATTCCCAGACCAACCATTTCCTATCTGACCAATCTGCCCTCACCTATTGTGTCTCTCACCAGCCAGAGCATAAGCCATTGTAGCTGCGCCACTGCGAAATAGAGCGCGAGGGCGTGTACTCCCAGACCACCATCCGTTAAAGGTCGCTGAAGTGTTCGAATAGATACTTGCTTATGCACTTTGCCCCACATTAGGTCAGAAACTAATCTCCATAAGTTCTTGAAAAAGGTCCTGGTGGGGATCACAGGTACCACAGCAAAGAAATAGAGGTGCCACCGGAGTATTAAAACTTTTGCTATGGATGCCCGGCCCATAGGTGATAGGGGCAGGCGAATCCAATAGCCCAAAGACTGCTGCAGCGACGTCAGGGTTCTGCCATGGTTCTCGTCAAGGAGGTTACGGTACATGTGGTATATATTCAACCCGAGACAACAAAACATCTCGAACTGCCAAGGTAGACTGTCAAATTTCATATCCTCTGCATCGCGCGTTCCACCTTCGGCAGGGGAAAGATACAGAACTTCCCCCAATTTATTCAAAGACCTGCCATGTTTCCGAAAAGATCTAAAAGAGTGAAAAGAGATGGCAGCTCTTGTCCAGGGTTCCATGGGTAGACCAGGATATTGCCTGCATACAGCGAGACTGTATGCCAGTGGGGCCCCACCACCACGCCCCTGTCAGGGCCTCTCGCACGCAGCAGGTTGGCCAGAGGGTCCATGGCCAGTGCAAAGCTTATGGGGGGAAGGAGCAACCCTGCTGTGTACCCCTACCAATTTCGAACTGACAAGATATTTGACGTCCCATCTGCACTCTGGCCCATGCTGCTGTGATTACACTCTTACAAGGGATATGAGGAGTAATTACTGAATGACTATACTTTCAATTATGCCTTTTCTGTTGATAGGTTTTGCAAATTAGTCTATATTAATTAGGTTCAACAGGTCAATAAGAAATAAATGATTCTTTTATCACACTACTCTTAGGGGCCCATTACAATGCCGGACGGAAAAGCCTGCCGTCCTCCATGGTGTCGTAAAATAACCTCCCACATGACCGGCGGCATTTCCGTCGGCCAAATTACGATGCAATGTACGCAAAATCACACCGCGATGGACGGATGTCACAAAAGACCGTCCACCATGGTCGGAAAAGCTGCAAATCCCACCGCGGCGGACGGGGAAAGCTGGTCAATGGCTTGAAAAGGCCTCTCCTGCCGCGGCATGACCGCAAGGCTAATTAGGATGAGAATGCGGAGCTGGCGGCCCGAGCACTGCATCCCACCGTGACCCACGCACAAAGGCCAAATGAATGGCGGACGGAACCAACTTCACAACAATGCCCGAAGTGTGCCAGTACTCCCTGCCGCCCTCAATCACAACACACACGCCACAATGATACACCCCAACTTGCTCCTGGTAAGGAAAGCCATGCGCAGCATGGAAGAGACATCTGGAGGTCATCACTCATGTGGACACACCCACATACCACAGTATGAAACCAAACCCTTCCTGGACCAGCATCCTTTGCACACCACAAGCTGAGACAGAGAGACAGGAGGACACACCTCACACACTTCACATATCTCCATCACTACCTTGCACCCTGCACCCCTCATTCAATTGCACCATGCCCCCCAAGACAATGCCCAAATCCACTGACTCAGAGTTGAGAGTGACAGTAGACGAGACAATCAGGGTAGAACCACATTTGTCTGGGCACCTGGTTCAACACACCCTACTTGCGCGCAAGACTCAGATGTGTGCAAGGATCCACAGCAAACTCAATGCCGCAGGGACCACCCTACACACTGTGCGTGACATCAGGAAGCGGTGGGGCGACCTCAAGGGCTGGGTCAAACAGCGGCTACAGGGAGGGGTGATTCACACCATGGCGAATCTTCAGACACCTCTGAGCATGCAGCAGGTTCCCCCCCGATCACGTGGCACAGCACTGTGCCGTACCAGTTCTCGGAGCAACCGCTGCTGTCACCACTGTAACACCGAGCATTGACTGTCATTGTAAATACCAAACCACATTGCCACAAGGATGGGAGTGTTCGCTCGGACTTTTGAACTCTACCATTGTGTGTCCCACCCTAACTATCCGTGTACCATCACCTCCTACTTCACCCCTCACCTGTCACACATCGCAAAATAAACACAACTCACAACAGGATGCCTTCGTGTCAAGAGCATTCTCATCACAGTAAGTGGCATGTTGACTCACATTGCAATATATCTGAATATGTAAAAGCGAAAATCTATTGAGAGAGTGGAGGTACCTGGAAAGACACAAGGAAACAACAGTGCGTTGCCATATTATGCAATAACCGCAAAAGCACACCACGAGGCAACACTGTACAATATGCATTACAGACAACACCGGCAAACACCATCAACATGGACAGCAGGGGGACTGGAGCACCCGACTGCACCTCCCAACACACTTTCGCCCTTAGCATCCTGGTGAATGCAGTCCAGTTGAAAAGCTTACTTCTGTTACCGTTGTCGTGTGTCACCTAGGTTGGTGCAGGTCAGTGCTGTGAATCTCTAGACACATGTGTGTCGCTTTATCCTCCCACATCAGTAGGGGTACGATACATTGTGATCAGTGTCTGCTGAGGAAGCTGCCAGATTCTACTCGGGTCTCTGTACCTCTCCCTGCCCAACTCAGGTGAAACACCCCAGTCACATGACAAGTAAGCATCATGACTGAACTGCATTTATCAGAATGCCAAGGGGTGAACTGTGCTGGGAGGTGAAGCAGTGTGCTCCCATCCCCCTAATAACATCATCATGGACATGACAGAAGTTGTCACAGATCAAACAGCGCAGAACAATTAAATCCTTAGCAGTGTGCCCACAAGAGCCAGCATCACAACACATCCTGTCATGTGGACGATGGTGACATTGTCGCATTCACACACTCAAGTACTGTTGCACAGGGATTTTCAAGTGACATGTACGGTCTATGTATGTTTACCCACATGTACACCAGTCCCTAACAACATACCCACGCTAAATCTGTTTTACAAACGAAGTTATCTTCTCCTGAATGGGCACAAGTGCTGCGGTCACAGGGCAGGCATCGCGTATATAGGAACTGTTGCATGCCGTGTTCCTTGCTGTAGCAATGTCCTCCTCACTCCCCTATATGTGATTGTGGATATCCATTTGTGGCCTTACATTCCCACAGCGAAAGCAGACTTCAATAAGTGTGCAGGCACAATGGGCTTCTGTTTTAACAAGTAGTCGCTCCCACATCAGCCCTGGGACCTTCGAATTCCAGGTGCCTTGACCATCCTGCGCGATTCAGTCACTGCTGAACACAGCACTCCCACTTTTTTCCGGGGGACTGTCAAGAATCATCGAAAGCCTCTGATACTGAAGGCCATTGCACACTTTTTTAAAACATGTGGGCTCTGGCCTTGTCCCTTCGTTTCATGCGATTTCTGGAGCTCTATAGGGTGTCATTCCTCCAATTTCCCGACTGCATTTAGCGGTTTGATATCACTACTCGAGGCTGTACAGCTGAGCGCTGGTTCTAAGAGTGCTCTCACGCCATGTCTGCCCGTCCTGTTGTCCAGGCGAACCCCGGTCAGTTGCAACTGTACCGTGACCGCATGCAGCTCCTCTTTGGATGTGTCCCATTAGCTGTGCTATGCATCAGTTATAGGCTGACCGTCTGCTATGCCTATTTCACCTGCGTGCAGCCTGTATTCTACTGCTGAAGATGCCCCTTTCAGTGGTCCCTGGATGTCTGCCTTTTCAACACATCCCTTGCTGCCCTGGATCATGAGCTGTGGGTGAGTCCTTTGCTGGTCCATGATCAGTACTGCTCCGGTGATACACATTTGTGGGACGCCTTCCAATGTGTCAGACAGGCTGACAGCTGCGCCTGTGCATTTGCGCAAAGGCTCCTGTGCCCTGCCTACATCGAACCTCTCCCCGTGTGCCATGGGATTCTCCTATCATCCTCGTGGTGTGAGGAGCACATCTGTTCCTTCATACTGCTGGATTGGATGGCGGTCCTTTTTGCTGGAGATCATTTGGATCGTCTTTTGGAACTGATTGCCATCGAGGCTACCTGTGCCTTCTTGGATTCGTAACTACTTAACAGCAACAGGAACTGTTGGTGACTAATTTAATGTCCTTTTAACTTTTTGACGCCTACTAACAGGAATTGTCATTCAGCTCTCTGACTTTTGCCCTATCTGCATTTGCTTTGACTCTGCTGACCTCTGCGGTCTGTTTCGCTTGGTACCACAGACCTGAGCAACGGGGAGGCTGTCATCTGACCGTCATGGACATTGTCGACTGGCATGAGCCCGGCTTCCATCATGCAGCTGTAGCGCACGAAATTCACATGGCGTAGTCGTTTTGCAAGTACATTAGTATTTGTCTGTCACATGAGAAGTGTCTGCAGAGCTTGTTCTCTGCGCGGTCCAGGAGCACTGCCTGTACATTCTGTCTGTGGTCGGAGAAGATTGTCCGTTGTCATTCTGTTCTGGTCAGGCCCTAGCACCCCCACTCAACAAGGTGTCACTGCTGCTAGAGGACACGGGTGCCTTTTAGATGTCATGGGGAGGCGGGCTAGTTGCCCCACGCTTTGACAGCGATCCATCCAGTGATGTGAGCGACACAGCACATGGGATGTACATTTCACCATGTACGCCTGAGCAATGGGTCTGCTGGCAAAGCCCATAGACCTGGGACATCTCATTCAACTCCTCCCAGCAAGGGGTGGGGGGATATGCTCGTGGGTCTTCGTCCAGAGGGATTATTGATATGACATCTTGCTTCATGTGTTATGGATGTGTCACTATGGAAACTGCACATGTACTCATGCATTCTCAACTTCTTGTGGCATGTATGTTGCCTGTATTGCAACTGTAGTAATAAAAGCATATTTCAAAGCGTGTCTTGTCTGCAACTTATTGACTTGTGTACACGCGCTTGCAAACCTCTGAGTGAGTGGGAGAGCTAGTGAGGCACTATAGCAATTGGGTCCTGTGCTAATGGGTGTTTCTGGGTACTCAGTCCCTGCCTGCCCAAGTTCTCCAATCCCGCGCATAGTCCTGTATGTGTACAAAATGCCAGTAACATATCTCAAAGTTTGTTAGACAACAGCAAGGCATGCAGACACAGTCATAGTCGCTCATTGTTCACTTACACTCAACGGAAGTAGTTGACGATGAGCTGTTGTCGCTGGTCAAGGCCTTCTTCCTCACCACTGTCATCGTCACTGGGCATGTGTGGGTTGGGTGCGGGGGGCTGCTGCTGTTCATCGTCATCCAGAATCAGGGGGATCCTTCTGAGCATGGCCAGGTTGTGTAGCAGGCAGCAGGCGACTAACATCTGGCATACCTTCTGTGGTGAGTACTTAGGTGCACCACCAGTCTGGTCCAGGCACCTAAATCTTGACTTCAGCGGTCCAAAAGTGCGCACCAACACACAACGTGTCCTCCCATGTGCATCCTTGTATTGGACTTCCCCCGGCGTTGTTGGATTCCGCAGTGGGGACAGCAACCACGGACGATTGGGATGCCCAGAGTCACCTAGTTGTGAGACAGATAGGCAAGCAGTGTGATCTGAATGTGTGGGGAGAGCAGCATGTCACACATACATCACAGTCATTGACACAGCCCACTCACCAACAAGCCAGGCCCGCTCGGGGTGCAGATTGGCCATCAATTGGTGTATGGTACTGTTCCGCAAGATGTAGGAGTCATGTGCCGACCCAGGATACCTTGCACACACGTGTGGGATGATCTGATCCGCCTGGCTTACCACTTGTACGTTGATGGAGTGGTAGTGTTTGCGGTTCCTATAGATGTGTTCACTTGCCTGTGGTGGAACGAGGGCAATGTGGGTACCATCAATGGCTCCCACAACATTTGGAATGCCTCCCAGGTCATAGAACTCCCCCTTCACAGCTGCCAATTCATCCCTCCTCAGGAAGTGGACAGGTCTGTCCTTGTACGGCATCAATGCTGACAGGACGTCACGCAACACCATGCTGAACATGGGCTGTGACATCCCCTCGGTGCTGGCCACAGTGTACTGGAAAGACCCAGTACCAGAGAAATGCAGTGCAGCCATACACTTCACTGTAGCAGACAATGCAGCTGGATATTTTCTTTTGGGCTTCAAATGGGGCTCCAACTGGGCACATGGGTTTCGTAGTGTGCGGCGATCCAAACGGAATCCTCGGATGATTTCGATGTCCTCCATCATCGTCAGGTCGGGGACAGGGTGAAAGATGGGTGGTCTCCTCCTACGTATGTCAGGGTACACAGGCATGGGCTGAGTTCTAGATGAAATGTGATGCACAGCTTACCCAGAGACTCGCACAACCACAACATTGACAGGCCTCATGGTCACGTGAAATGCACAAGTGACCTGCATTCAGACGTTGTTTTTCTTCACTCACTAGACATACTGACACTACGAAATCCAAAGAAGTCGATGTGTATGGCATGTAGTACACTGCTACATCAAGGATGAGCTGCCCTGTGGTCAGATGGCACAGCACTAGTGTTTCCCAGCATCAGTGCTGAGTTGCATGTTGCTGCTGTCACTGTACGAGCGCAAGCTTCAGTCCCACAATACGCAACACCATTACGGGATGAGGGCAGTGAGTGTCATCTGGACAACGCTACATGGTTGTACAGCACGGTGGACAGACACATGTGGACATTATGGGGTCAGTCCTGCATGAGTGTGTGTGGAATTTGCGTAACAGACATTGCAATGTTCACCTGAATGAGGCACAAATGCACATGGATTGTGTATACATGCCCACATGGCTGCCAATGAGTGATGATGTCGGTCAGAGCTATGTTTGTTTGTTCCACATGTGCACTCCTATGACGTGTGTGTGAACATTAACAGGCAATGGCAGCTGTGCACACTGCACGCCACACCAGTACGTGTGTTGGGAGTGCTAGGGGTTACAAGTATGTCTGATTTGCAGACAGTGGACACCTCTGATTGTCTGCCTACGTCACTGGCCCTTCACAAGTCGACCCCTGGCCAAGGGACGCCAGTCAGTTGTCAAGGGATGTACAAGCGATGTTCACAGGTTGGATGTTTCATTACACAACATTGGTACAGTGCGAGAGACCTTTGTCCTTTTAGACTTCTTCCCTCATTTCGGTCCATGCTGGCCACGGGGCATGACTATGTATGTACTTTCACTCTCCTTTTCTTGGAAATGCCATGTGTGTGTAGACTTGACTCAAGGGTCACACTCTCTCATACCTTCACAGTGTAGTGACCAGCTGGTCACTGTTCTAGTTGTTCTGATGTACCAGCCACTCCCAGAGGCCTGGCTTACTCCCCACCCCACAGCCACCCAGCACAGGCGTCACTGGACATGTGACCCTGCCAACAAACGGGGCCGGACGCACGTGCCCTGGGCTGGTTCTCCTATACATGTACGGTGTCTGTGTGGTTACTTTATATGCATGGGGGCCTCGTGGCCCACAACATTACACATGGGGCGCACCAATCACTTTAGGCAAATGATTTGTGATGGGTGATGTAATTCGCATGGCGCCAATGCAAATGCAGTATGTGTTCGCATGCACAGTAGCTGGCATCCGCGGCGATGACACGCATTGGCCCCAATTGGATGATGCAGGGTTGCGGTCGCAGCTTACCGGCCGCCGCAGTGTGGCAACCACTATGCAAATGTGCCATCGGCCAATGGGGACCTTCGGCGTACATATTTTGATGTTGCGGTGTGCGCGCTCTGCTACTGCCGGGCTCGTCATTGGCCCCAATTGCCTTCAGGGGCACCGAGGGTCACTCATGGGGATGGGGTGGGCCTCGCACTTTGCATTTGGCAGGTTGCAACATTCATCGTGGTGCCGCCACGCTTGCTGGGAGTTGTAGCTGTTCAGGGGTTGCATGCGTGGAGATGTTTGGTATGTACCTCTGCTGTTGGGCGCGGCAGCTTCTTGTCTGCGGGAGGTGCAGCAGGTAGTGCAGCGGGAAGCCCTGTAGCGTTGGATCCATGGCGGCTCCGGTGGTTTAGATGGGTGCTGTATCGGCCCTTCCTCTCCGTTGTTGTGTTTCCGCCATCCGCAACGTGGTGGTTTTTACGCGGCGATGGGAAGGGCTATTTGCCACATCGTAATCTGTTTGGCGGACGGAACGTGTTGTCGCACGCCAGTCCTGCTCTATTGGCTCTGTAGGACCATTGTAATTTGGTGGTCGCAGTGACCGCACCTGGGGCAGGAAAGTTAATGTTTTCCGCCACCAGCACGGATGGGCTACCGTCCGGCATCGTAATGAGCCCCTTAGTGTGAGTTTGGGTTTAGCCCTAGGAAAACACTTTACAAAGTCAAATGCCTTTTCCAGGATTGTGGCTGGATACCTGTGAATGGTGAATGTTTTCAAATGTACAGCTGAACAAGTTTGTGAAATGGAAAAAAACTGTAAAAGTAAATTCAAATCTAGTTGTAACTCTCATCGGATACTTCTACGCATTTTTAGTGAATCAGGACCATAACATTCTCCCTTAAATAGGTTTTTATGCATTGCGACGGAAGTCAGAGAGGAGTGCGTGCTCACTGTTTCTTAATCATTGACCAGTCAGAATTTTTTAATCACCTATTAGAGTTGCGTGAGACTTGGTGTGATACACACTAAGAGTATCATCTAAAACATTCTACCTTTTCAAAACAGCTAATATATTTGCTGTATGTTTGCACCAATAATATTTTCTATAATTTATATGGTCTCACACTAGTGAAAGACTGTTGTTCACTTCACTTGTACATTTGGACGTCAATTAGAGGTCACAGAGGTAGTAGCTGACACTTCTGGTTTGTCCTGTGGTACCCCACCCACTGTCTTTGCTACCGTTTGACACAGGGATCATAGAGTGAGGGGGAGGAACAAAAAGTTCACAGGGTTTTAAGAGCCCTGTTTACTTTCTGTAGTTTCCAATTCTTGCCATTCCCTTCCCCTTTCAATCAGAAATAGGCAATTGTTGAAGGGGTAGTGATGCGGTTAAGTTAACCATGTGATATATTCATAGGGCATAGGTTGTGTGGATCTCGTTTGCTAACGCTTTTGTTTCAGTGAAACTACATCCATGTTTGTACATGGCATTACAGACTAATTTTAAACAAAACTGAGGCATATGTCTGCAGCATAGCTGTCGATGCTGTGTTCATTGCATTTCATATTTGGACTGCAGTAGAACTATTTTCAAACTTGTCCTGTCTGATTTCCAAACCTGACACAGTCTCAGTAGCAGTGGTGTCAATCACCTTTCCTTGCTGTCAGTGAGCTCTTTCAGGGTGTCAGAGATAGCAGTGCTTCTCAGGCAAACCATCTGAACACTGCTAATATTTCTTTAGCTTGATACTTCATGTCATGCTAACTTTCCTTATCTCCTACACAGTTCCCCGGCTTGGTGGAACAGCATTGATTTTTCCAGGAAATTCATTTCACACGACGGTTTATTTTGGCTCGAGCAGGTTGGAGCTTACAAGCAGGTGATTTGATTTTCTGTTCAACACAGCAAAGAGAATTTCGACCTTCCGCTTCTAAACCTGGGAAATATTTGATGTAGTCACACTGTTTTTCCACTACCTTCTCATAATCGTTTCTTGAGCAACGGGTTTTGGTGAGCCTCTTGCTCTCTTATATTCTGCATACCTTTTATATCATTGCCATGATGCAACATCAGTTCTTCAGCTCTGTCTGGTGCAATGGAACTGATTTTCCGTCACAAAGCTCATTACTTTTTCCATGATATCTTCTCAGATTTTGGATCATGATTGATAAATCTACCTTATGTGTATTCGCCTTTGCACGGTGTTAATCCTAAATCTATATGTCCAATTACTGGTTTAAAAACTTCTGCCATGCATTGAAGTATAATTAACTCTTCGTGATAATAAGTATTATCTATTAAGTATTCCCAAGGTACTTCTTATATCATGTTCACATGCATGAGTTTAGCGCAAAAAAGTGAAAATTTTTTACTCTGTGCTTCTTATGCGGACTGTGTTATACTGTCTTTCATTTTGCTAAACATCGCTTTGGTTTTTTAAAGGCTGTTCAATGAACAATACCCTGGCCTTAAATGAAACTAGAACCTGATATTATTCTAATAGCTGTTTGTAATCTATGGGGCCGATTCCGATTCGGGCCGGAAAACATACCGACCGACTCGGTACGGGAATGTTGTCCGACCGACACGTACCGGCGCTGCCCGACCCACGTAGTACGATGAAATGCATGTGAATCACGACCGACTCGTATGGAACACAAGCCGAATGACCGAACCGCACGAAAACCAGCTATCCGGCCGGGAAACTACGCGAATCCAACCGACCGACACGCACCAGGAATGAACCCGACAGAAACGTACCCACGAACTCCGACCCGCGCAGTACGATGCAATGCGTGTAAAACCAGACTGAGTCGCACAGAGCCCAAGCCGTACAACCGACGCGCATACAAAACCGAGTCAAAGCAACCCAATACTCCGCGACCGACGCGTACACCGCACATGAAACCCAGCAGGAACACAGCTTGAAAGACTCGGAGAAGCCCGCATGAGCCAACTGCAGCGTCCTACTCGGTCAGTAGAACGTCTCCTACATGCCTAAAAAACACAAAGGAAAAAAAAAAAAAAAAAGGGCCGAACAAGCAATGACAAAGTCAATAAATACAGGGAGAAAAAAACATGGAACAAGGACACACCCCCAACTCCACCCATATAAAGGCCACAAATCCCTACCATGATCCTTTGCGAATTCAACTGACCTGCCAGCACAGAACATCATCAGACAGCAACCACAGACACACTCACAACTCATCCATCACACAAGCCACACACCATTAGCACCTCCCAAATAGCACCCTCACATACACCCAGCAAAACCTACACTCACCCACCCTCACTTGCACACTCACACACACATCAACCCCCACCACCACCCATCACCATGCCCCCAAAGAAGAATCCAAAGTTCCTAGACAGTGAATTGGAAGTCCTGGTAGATGAGATCCTCAGGATAGAGCCACAGTTGTTTGGTACATTGGTCCAACAGACCCCCATGTCGCAGAAAACCAAGATGTGGGAGAGGATCGTCGACAGGGTGAACGCACAATCACCATGTTTGCGCACAAAGGAAGACATCTAGAACAGGTGGTATGATGTGCGCAGGAGGGTCAAGGACCTACTCAAGAAGGATTACGCCTTGAGTAATCGCACCGGCAGTGGCCCTCCTGCCAAACCAGTATACCTCAGGCCCTGGGAGGAGAAGGTGCGGGCCATCCTACCACCAGAGAGCGTATATGGACTATCAAACATCCCAGAGCCTGGTGAGTACACAACCAATATACACAATATTGTGTGACAATACACACACATCACTGTCAAGGGGATAGTCAAACCATGCACCCTTAGCAAATCCACAGCAACCAAAAGATAATCATCCCAAGATGTGTATGTTAGTCAGATAAACACAATACATGCCATCTCATAGTGATATGTAACTGTGTCATGACATGTACAAACCTAACAACAAATAGAGCAAGGCAGTGGCACAAATCTAACCAACAAACACAGTCAGATATTTTGCCACCACTAGAACACCACCTCACAGGGAAGCTCACTGAAAGGAAGGAATTATGTGTATGCTGGTGAAGCGAGTGTAGCCAATAGCATGATGGGAGTTGTAGTCACAGATATTGGTCACCCTCACAATTGGCCCATCAACACCACTCTGAACCATGCTCACATCACAGGGAGTGGAAAAGAACTGACAAGATGGCTGACACTGAGTACTGCTGTGGGGAGCACAAGGCCCTGCTGGGAACTGTGCAACAACCAACAGCAGGACACCACTGACTGACATCCTGAAAGCCAACTTGTACTCCCTGCAATGGAAGCACGTTCCATGGTGGGATATCTGGCTGGGTGGGAAGGAGGACTCACAGCTCTGACCATAGTTACTAGCAGCTTTTCTCACACACCCCTTAACACAAACTCCACACAACTCACCTGGGAGAATGCAATGCCTCACACTCTAATTAAATATCCCACAAAGAACAACCACACTGGGTTATGCTGTGTGAAGCACAGGGACACTTTTGGGACTTGTAGCCAAACAAACGCCAGGACAACACTGTCAGCCATCCTGTCAGCACAGGCACATAACCCCACAGGGAAGCAGAGTCAAAAGGAAGGAAGTATGTGCATGCTGGGAAGGGGGGTGTAGGCAATAGCATGATGGGAGTGGTAGTCACAGCTCAACATCCCCCACCCACATGGCCCAGCAAGCTCACACTGAAGCATGCACACCTCACAGGGAGTGAAAAGCCACTTCAAAGATGTCTGACACTGTCCTCAGCTGTGGGGAGCACAAGGCCCTGCTGGGAACTGTGCACCAACAAACAACAGGACCACAATGTCAGCCATCTTGCCATTGCTGTCACACTCACACACAGTGAAGTCCACTCAAAAGGAAGGAAGTATGGGCATGCTGGGAAGGGGGGTGTAGGCAATAGCATGATGGGAGTGGTAGTCACAGATCAACATCCCCCACCCACATGGCCCAGCAAGCTCACACTGAAGCATGCACACCTCACAGGGAGTGAAAAGTCACTTCAAAGATGTCTGACAATGGTGCTCTGTTGTGGGGAGTACCAGGCCCTGCTGGGAACTGGGCACCAATCAACAGCAGGACACCACTGACTGACATCCTGAGAGTCAACCTGCACCCACTGCAAGGGTGGCATGCTTCATGGTGGGATAACTGGGCTGGGGGGAGAAGGAGGTCCGGATGTCAACCAAATACCACCAATGCTGGTCATGCACACACCTCAACAACCACATTGAAATGCATCAGGTTGGCAGGACAATGAGCCACACCAATATCAACCTCTGACTGTGACAACTTATGACAATGCAATGTACAGGGCCGCATCCAGAGGTACAGTCACAACTGTCATGTGTTTGAACCATTGATGCCTGCAGAAACATAACATACATTGTGTGTCTCTTCCAAAAACAGGTGATGATGGGGACACAGCAGCAGATGAGGAGGAGTCCCTGTCCCAGGCTCCGGGGGACCCTGAGCTCTCTGGTGTGGGACAGCCTCTGCCCTCATCGGATGGCGAAGACCAACCTGGCACCTCCGGTGTGAGTCATCATGCAGCACCAGCAGGACCACCATCTGCACCCCCTGCACCCATTCCTCCAACATCTGCCAACATACAGACCACCCCCGCCGACACAGACAGACCAAGGACACTGAATGACAACAGCACAGGGACCCCAGCCCACCGTGAAGCAACGGACAACAACCCCAGTACCAACCCCCAAGGGGGCCTAGGGTCACCTGTGCGTGCCACCGCAGCTCCCGCACGTGTGGCCAGGGGTGGTGGGAGGGGTGGTAGGCAGAGGTCGCTGTTTGCAGAGGGGTCTGGACTGCATGATGACCCACAACTGGCACGCATTGCTGATGCGTACCAGAATAGCACCGGAGAGGTCAGCCAGGTAGTGGGGATCCTCAAGGACATTCAACAGCAGCAGGCTGCCCATCATGCCCGCTTGGACTCCCACATGTCTCATGTGGAGACACACATGTCCCGTGTGGAGACACACATGTCTGGCATGGAGTCCAAGTGGGACACATTGGAAGAACTGACAGCGGTGCAAAGGGACATATTGACATTCCTCCGCCAGATTAGCACCAACATGGCCACACCTCCCTGTGTGCCCACAACATCTGGTGCTGCAACAACTGCAACTGCCACAGGGAGGGAGGATGACTCTGGCGGAGAGTCCTCTGCACCGCAGCGGCCTGCACGTGAGGGTCCCCCAGAAAGAAGAGGGGTCGTCCGAGGAAGGACAACTGAGAGGCCGATGGCCATGTACATCCCCCAGGAACCCAACACCTGTTCTGGAAATTCTCCTTTGTGTGCAAACTGTTCACCCTGTCGAATGCAACCCAACTCTCCCACATGACATGGGGAGTTTAATTTGGACTAATGTATCAGATGACTGTGGACTTTACTCAGGACATTTCTGCTACCAACACTTCCAACTCATCTTGGAACTTTGGATTCCAATACCAATGTACAGCACCCACCATCCTGTGCACTATCCTCACACATGTATGTAAATAAACTTAATACACCATACTTGCCTCTGTTGTGATTCCAACGTTGTTTTTGTCATGGAGATGATGATCTGCTAAATGACACTGTGCATGCTAACTACTACAGCAAGTTCAACACCGTCATGTGAGTCATGGCGACGTGACACATATGAGGGAGACACACCATTAGGGCTATACAACACATAGACACCAGGGCCATCTGACTCATCGCCTACACTGATGTTGCCAGGAAATACAGTGGAATGCACGGACACCACACCTATTCAGAGTCTGTGTTAACTAGCCCACAGGTGAAGTAAGCAAATGTCAGTCAGATGTGTGACCACAGACAACGCACATCCCAAAGTGAAGCACAGGTTTATTACACATTTGTAACATGTTGTTTCCACTACAAATGCAAGGTAATCCCACGTGGCAGTGGCCACACAGTCAACAAGTGTAGAAGAAATAAAGTCCAGGGGTGTGTGGCACATCACCTGTAGGAAAACGACTGCTTCCACCCTGAAAGCTGAATCATGGTGTCGGGGGATCCGAGTTGACCAAACAACTCTGAAAGTACCCTGTGAAGGACAAACATGACACACAGTCAAAAGCACTGAAGAACAGGACAGAACTGCAATACTCATGCCCAATACATGTCACAAGATGCCTACACAAAACCAAGTTAGCATGTCAACACTGTTGGGGAGTACAGACTACCTGTAAGGACACATCGCTGCATGCATCCAGTCAAGTAGCACATGGCCACACTCAAACAGCACCAGAGCACCACCCACACATATCATGCAAACTCACATCATTGACATGACATCTCTGGATACTCACATTCAGCTGAAGAAGTTGGTGATGAGCTGTGTGCGGACATCACCCTCATCATCATCAGATCGTGGCCCAGGCCAGGATCCTCCACAGGTGGCGGATGTTGGTCCTCGTCATCCAGGATGAGAGGCAACTCCTTCCGCACTGCCAGGTTGTGTAGCATGCAGCAGACGATGACAATCTTGCACACCTTTGCTGGGGCATATGGGAGGGCCCCTCCTGTCTTGTCTAGGCATCGAATGCGGCTCTTCAGGAGACCAAATGTCCGCTCGATCACTCTCCTGGTCCGACCATGTGCCTCATTGTAGCGCATCTGGGCTGGTGTCACAGGGTTCCTGAGGGGTGTCAGCAACCACGGCATATTGGGGTATCCGGAGTCACCTACATACAGACAATTGCACATTAGCTGAGTTGGAAAAGAGGGCGGAATACAACATTGCAGAACACACACAATGGTACAAAGTCAGTACACACCGACAAGCCAGGCACGCTGGTTCTGCATCTGTGACATCATCCTCGGGATGCGACTACTCCTCATCACGTAGGCATCGTGTGCCGAACCGGGGAAACGGGCACACACATGTGAGATGCTCATATCTGCAAGACATACCACCAGAGCATTGATTGAATGGTAATGTTTCCTGTTCCTGTATGCCTGCTCATGTGCCTGTGGTGGTACCAAAGCCACATGTGTCCCATCAATGGAGCCAATGACATGTGGCATCCTCCCCAGGGCATAGAAGTCACTCTTGACGTCAGTGAGTTGTTGACGTTTAGGGAAATAGATGTACTGGTTCAGGTATCTCAACATTGCCTCCAAAACATCGCGTAGCACACGGCTGAACATGGTCTGTGACATCCCACCAGCAGACGCCACAGTGTGTTGAAAGGTACCGGTGGCAAAGAAGTGTAGGGCTGCCATCACCTTCACCTTGGGGGTCAGCGCTGTAGGGTATGGCCGGCCAGGTTGCAAATGTGGGGCCAACCGCACCGCCAATTCCTCAATCAGCGCCCTGTTGAAGCGGTACCGTCGGATGCAGTCACGTTCAACCATCGTTGCAAGGTCAGGGAATGGTCTATGGACAGCTGGTGCCCTGCAGTGCATAGGTGAAGAAAGAAAGATTGTCAGTCACCCCACATATGTGGCATTGACCATACTCAATATCACATGATACATCATTACGAGACACAAGTACCTGATGTGTGTGCCGTTCTGTATGGACATATATGGCACCTACACGGCCAACATCTAACATCACAGTTCAACATGTGTTGACAACAAGTTCCAGGTTGTGCTATGTGAAATCATTAGGCTGTGTCACAGTACCCATGTGCTGCTGTCATGTTCCAAACACACACCACAGTGACATGTGCCACAGGCATCACAGCTCATTATCAGGTAGATTCCCAGGGACCCTGTATTGCCACATGGACACTGGCATGACATGGAGTATCATGTACACGTCAGCAAAACAACCATGACTCCCACAGGTAGTGGCCCCTGTTGCCTCTGCAGGACAGACATGGACGTCTGTGACACACACACGCACAACATCAAAGTCCATGCACAAACAACGTGGATGTGGAGACTGTCTCCCATTGTGCACATGGAATCAGAGACATCGGAAACACAACATGCACACAGACTGTGGAGGGCCATCACTATTGTGGCAATGGGTCACCCTGTGACGTACATACCTTCCCACATGGGACTCAGGGTGTATGTGACATGACATACACATACACAACCTGGAAATGTGACCATGCCACATGCTCTGAACTGAACAGTTGCACATCACAGTGGTCATGTGCACAACACACAAAGGATTCTGTCCCCATAAACACGTGCACAGCCTGGGAGTGGCTGCCCCCATGTGCCACCAAAAAAACCACATGTTGACCCCCATACACACACAGGTAATGCAGCCTTACATGCCTTAGGATACAGTGTGGACAGGCTGTGGTGTTGTAGGTGTGCCCCTGAGTCCCTGGCAAGTAAATGTGGCTAGCATACGTTCACCAGTGACAACCATGGTGACGTATGCGAGTGACTTGTACAGGGACGCGTCGTACAGCAATGGACCGATCCGTGTGCACGCATTGGCCATTGCATATGATGTGGACGGATGCGTGTTGTCATCCGAAATACGCGTTGTACAGCAATGGACCGATCGGTGCGCACGCATTGGCCATTGCATATGATGTGGACGGATGCGTGTTGTCATCCGAAATACGCGTTGTACAGCAATGGACCGATCGGTGCGCACGCATTGGCCATTGCATATGATGTGGACGGATGCGTGTTGTTTTTCAAAATACGCATTGTACAGCAATGGACCGATCGGTGCGCACGCATTGGCCATTGCATATGATGTGGACGGATGCGTGTTGTTTTTCGAAATACGCGTTGTACAGCAATGGTCCGATCCTTGCGCACGCATTGGCTATGGCCTGACATGGTAACGGACGCGTTTTCGAAGCTTGTACGAGTCGGATGCAGTGAATTCAGTTGGCCACCCACAACAATGTTGCAAATTCATGGGTGTCATGAAGTTAAACTTTTGAAGGATGCTGTGGGCGTGTATAAGTGGTGCAATTCCATGGATTGGCCAGATTCAGAAGATGCAAACGACTTGGACCTATCACTTTGGACACATGGGACAGTATCTGCCTCTGCAGCACACATATAATGCTGGCTGTTCCCCTGAGAGCTCACTTGCCTGCAATACATGCTCCAGGACGACATCTGCCACCAACACAGCTGCTGTCTCTGCATCCTCTGGCTACTGCAATGGCACGTACTGTGGATAGAGCCCCAGCCTTCAGCACTGAGGAGAACCAGGCCCTGCTGGACAGCCTCCTTCCACAGTACAGCAAGCTGTATGGGAAACCAGGGAGCAGGTGAGTGTGCTGTCCACTGCCTTACTAATTGTGCATGTTGTCTGACTAGCAAGACGTACAGTGTGTACACCAGTGGCTAGCATGCTCACTGAGTAGTTGTCACCCCCAAAGTGTGTAGTCACATGCACTGAACAGGTATAGTGCAGTAACAGTGCATTCCAACAAGGTTTGACTTCCCAGGCAATGATACCATTTAGTAAGTGCTGGCAAACTGTTCATAGCTATAGTTGCACTACCTGTGTAGATCATATGCCCCTGTGATTGAGACATGTATATCCAACTGTGTGATGCACGGAAATGTTGCATGTGTAGTAATGGCCTTTTCACTTTGTCATCCTCACAGGTTGATGCCCACCAGAAGCATGAGATCTGGCTGACCATCGTCCGGGCAGTACGATCGTTGGGGGTCTACAGGCGTAGGATCCGCAACTGCCAGAAGAGGTGGCAGGACCTTCGTGGCTGGACTCGGAGGATCGCAAGGGTCCAGCTGAAGCTGTCACCTCCTCGCAGGAGGGGCGGACACTGGACCCTGACCCCCCACATGCTCCGGATCCTGGCGGTGGTCTTCCCTGACCTGGATGGGCAGCTGAAGGCCAGACAGCAGCAAGGAGGGGGTAAGTGCTAGCCTCAACTGTGTACTATGACTGACATGCTCTATGCACTCCTTTAGCCTGGTTCCACTTCCACAGTACAACTGTCATGTCGTCCTGGACTCATGTCCCTCACTTGTGTCATGCCCCCTCCTCATCTGATACACAGGTGTGGCCCTTACAGTCTGTGACTTAGGTCACTTGGGTACTGTGTACTTGCAGTTACCTGTGGTTCAAGTTGGGGACAGCATCAGTTACATGAACTTTGTGGTGGGCTGCATGGGTGGTACAATTGCTCACAATGCCTGTGATCTGACATGTACTCTGGGTATGGCTTTGATGTGTGTTCCAATTGCTGCTCTGACTCACCACATGTCTGGGGTATGTGCCACACACCCATGGTGCTGCAGAGACCAAGGTAGGAGCCTCAGAAGTATGTACATCATGTGTGTGACACATGCATAGCCACCTGCCTAGTGTTCAGGCTCATACCATGTTGCACATGGACCAGGACTGTAATGCCTACTCCGTACATCGAAGGCACTCTGTTCTCCCACTACCGTGTGTCAGCATACTTATTGGGCAATGTGAAGAGTGCACTCAGGTGTATGCCTCTGTGTCACCGTGGTGTGGCCTTGCTATTTGGACTCCTGGAGTGTTTAACAATTTGGGGTGGCCAGCCATCTGAGTTGTGACTATGGGATCTGCACATAGGTTAATGCATAGGTCTCTGATCCCTTGACTGTGCACGATGTTGTATGAAACATTGAGGTGCAGGCAGCTTTGGTTCATTCTCATCAGACGGTGAAGTGCACATGTGTATGGATTTGTGTTTGCAGTCACTCAAATGTCTCATTTGATTGACGTGGGATCATCTCAGTCCTCATGATGTGGGTGGCCAGGGGTGCACATGTGCACCTGTCAGCTACAGGGCTGACATTTCAAAAACTTCCATGATTGTGACACAGTGCAGACTGGTGTTGTGTGTATGCACTGCCCCTGTGACAGGAGACAGTTATGACTGACTTGCCAGACAGGCCAGTGCCATAACATTCCAATCGCAAAGGGTGATCCAGCAGTGGTGTGATATGTCCTGCATGCACACCATTGTCGCATTGTCTATCAGGACATGAGGACATCATTGTGTCTGGTGATGGAACCAAAACACGCATATCAACAGAGACTTTGCCCATCACTTTTCCTGACACATGTACTGAGTCAGTGGCAGGAGATGGCATGTGTTTGGAGTGACACATTTCCATATGTTCTCTTGGATGTCCAACAACTGTGTATGTGGTGCATGTGTGCACATATGATTAGTTGCATACAACAGGCAGCAGACAGATGGGTGCATGGACAGGTAGGATATGTGTGGCATGACTGACTGTCAGGCAGACAATGGGCTTCTTGAAATCAGTGTCAGCACTAATTGCAATGTCTAGAAAATGATGGCAGGGCTTGCTCTGTGATGTGCTGTACTTACTGTGGTGTGTGTGGTCAGTACAGGTGACTAATGTTGCTCTGTTTATCCTGATTGTTTGCAGATACATCCACGGCCACAGGAGGAGACAGCTCCAAGGACCAGGAGGAGCGGCAGAGCCAGACTGGGTCCACTGCAGGGGAGACCGAGGGACCCAGTGGCACGGAGGGTGAGGGGAGTCACACTGAGGAGACCTCAGCTACGACCACCTTGGCTGGGGAAAACAGCACTTCCAGTGAGGACTCCCTTGTGGAGGCGGGTGTCAGCAGACCAGAGGCAACGTCAAGCAAGTCTGTCCCGACACAACCACCATCTCCACCCTCCCATCTGCTCCCATCCCACATGTCCGTGGAGGCTCACGTGTAGGGGAGCGTGTCTCCTTCATGCCAGGCACCGCACCCCCTGCCTCTGTCCCCCCTGCTGCCCTGAGTGTGGAGTCTGTGGACTTGCTGAAACAGATCCATGTAGGGCAGACATCAATGCTGAGTGTCCTCCATGCACACACAGGTCTTTTGACACAACTGGTGTCATTCATGGAGGGCATGTCATCTGGCATGTCTGCCCTACATCTGACCAATCAGTCCATGGCCTCCTCACTGACGGCAGCAGTGTCCCTCCTGCAACAGTCCCTCACCCCTCCTACCTCTGCCCCATCCACAATCCGCAGCACCCTACCTGTCCCAAGCACACACACACCGGCACCGGCACGCACCAGCACAGACACAAGCAGCACACAGACACACAAGCCAAAATGCAGACGCACACGCATGCACAGTCAGGGTACTGATACCTCACTCACAGGGGATGGGGCCCAGACACACACACACGCATCCACGAGCACTCCGCAGTCCTCAGATACCTCTCCCTCCAAAACCCCTTCCCTTGCCTCACCTGCAACCCCCCCCTCCCAGAAGCTCTTCCTCTGTGAGCTTGGCCTCTTCCCCACAGATACATCTGACACAAAGTCCAGGCGGAAGAGGCGACCACCACACACAGAGGGGAGTGCCCCTCACACCCGGACACCCTCCCCAGGCACAGGCAGACTGAGGACCCCATTCAAAAGTCCCCCCGGACCAGGAAGGGCAATACCCCACCACCACCACGACGCAGCTCCACCACACAGTCTCTCTCCTACATCCCCCAGGCCACCACTCCACAGGTTCCACCGCCACACCCTGCCCCAGGTTCCCCCACACACCGATACCGCATCCCCAAACTGCTTAGGCCCTCCCCCCTACCACTTGCTCTTCCACCCCCAAACCAGATGCTCTGCCTGTTTGTGCCACTGGTGTGGAGACCGGGTCCCCCCTCTGTCCTGCCCACCTCATCTGTCCCCCTTCCACTCCCTTGGAGCCATGCACTGCAGTGGAGTCCACAACCACCCCGTCTGACTCGGGCACTGCAGTGGGGACCCAGTCCACTCCATCTGACCGGCCCACTGCAGTGGTTGCAGCACCCACACCATCTGACTTGTGCCCTACAGTGGTGCCGGCCCCCACTGAGTCAGACACCTCCACTGCAGTTGCCGGTGACACTCCTGCACCCACCACCCCTTCACTGCCTCCTTCTGGCATCCCCTGACCCTGTCCCTGCGGTGCCTGGCCTGCCCCTTGTTTGCCCCTCCGAGGGGGATGTCCCCTGTCCGTACCAGTGCAGGCAAGCAATGGGTGACAAGTTGTCACATATCACCCTGTTGGGACTGTGTATTTGGACTGGCCATTGGCCTTAGTTTCTTTTGGACTAAAAATGTTAGTTTAACATTTGCTGAATAAAGCCTCTTTTTGTTTACTTGTGGTTTTTCTTTGGATGTACATGATGTAGATGAGTATCATCATGCATTTGCAGTTGTAATAGTGTTCAGATCAGGAAAATGAAGTGTTGCTGTGATGGACTCCATGTGGTCCATGGGATATGTGTCCTAATGTAGTCTGGATCTATAGCATCCTTTGCTGCAGTCTGAGGGTGTAATGTTCAGCATTTGACACAGGGATGTACGTTTTGCATTTGTAAATTAACATCTTTGGCTTACACTGATGAACATCTGGTGGGCTTACCACTGTTCAATGTTTCTATTTCCCTGACTGTGTGCCCCTCTCCACTGGACATGCTGTTTAGCACATCAATGTTGAAGGACTCATCTGTGTATGCAGTGCAACTTGCTTGACACGTGTTTTGGGTGTATGCAGATGACTGACGTGACACTCCCGTACCCAGGCTGATGTGAGCAGAGCCTTCAGTGTATTGTAGTTGATGACTCACTGACCGAGTGTTCTGCTGACATGTTTGAGTCGTGCACAGACAAGGTTTGGCACAGTGGACCTTCCACAGGAGTGGAGTGCCCTCATGGCAGTGTGTAATCCCGTGACATTGCCTGGGCCCGTGTTGTGTGTTGTGTGAGCATATCTGTGTGTGTTCCCTTCCCTTTTCCTACACAGGCTGTGTCCCTAGGGATGTTCCTGTTTGTGATGCTTGCTGAGTTGTCCTGTGTTCATCCAGCATCTTGGACCTGGTTTCTCCGGGATGTGGGTGCATGGCAAACTAATGTTCATCAGGTTGTCATCCCTAGTTGTCTTTGTTGTCAGGGCTGGGGATGTGGGCAAACGCAGATGGGACACAGTCAGGATTCCCCTTGGCACTTGTTGGTTAAACAAGTCATGTAATTTACAGTTTGTGGTAGCTTTAAGTGATTGTGACACGTTGTGTGTGTGTGACTGCTGCCACTCCTCAGGGTCAGAGCTGCAATGTTGGAAGTTGTCTATGTGTGTTCTTTGTGGGTCACCTTGGCTTCTTCATTGGTGTGTGACTGTGGCCGGGATCCCATTGATTGGGGTGGATTTCACGTCATGCCCATGTACGGCGTACTGTGCAGTGTGTCAGACATTCACGAGTCTTGTTGACTGGCCATGTGTGATGGGTTTCGCACCTTAGTTCCCACCACCACCCCTGGGATTGTCATGGGTGCATGTGCAATGTCACCAGTCCATGTGAGCTTCACTGCTGCCCATTAGTGGAGATCAAGGTGTGTGGTGTTGAGTGTGTGCAAATGTGAGTTGTTGCACGGCTAGACCCCTACCTCCATATTGGCCTTGGCTGACAGGCCGTGCTGATTGATTTGTGCTTGTGTAGGTGTGATGGTAGTTAGTTGCTCAGGACACATGGCTGTGGTTCACAGTGTGAACGACATCTACCTTTGTCATCACAGTGGGATTATCATGCAGGCTAGTGTCACCACAATGTGGGGTCTCTGGGGGTAGTGCTGTGGTGGGTCTGTCTCTTGCTGTGTTAGTTGCTGTTCCTACAAGCTTGTGTGCCATGTGTAATTTGGGCTCCCTCTCATCTAACAATGCCTGATTGCCCACATAGGGGAATCCGATCCATGAGTTACTTTTGTGTGGCACTGTATACTAACCCTGGGCGTAGTTCGCGTAGTCGCGCTACGCGAAGCTACACGAAGACGTCGGAGCGCTACGCGAGCTACGCGTAGCTTCGCGAGCATGCGTAGCTGCTTGGCGCGCCCGTTCGCGATGCGTTTTTCTTGCTCGGGAACGCGTTGTTCGTGTTCGGGACGCTGTTTGCGTGCTCGGGGCGCGAACTTACCCATGCGGTCGCCTATGGGCGCGGCCATTTTGTTTTTCACTTGTCCCGCCCGTTCGCGATCCCTTATTTCCTGTTCCGGGTCGCGTATAGCGTGCTCGCGATGCGCATTCCATGTTCGGGAACGCGTTGTACGTGTTCGCGACGTTTTTGCGTGCTCGGGGAGAAATATCGCGCGAACTTACCCATGCGGTCGCGATGGGCGCGGCCATCTTGTTTTACCACTCTATGCTATGGTTCTGGGCCTGCTTTTCTATCCTCCCTCAATCTTTGCAATCCTTAGTTTTTTACACTGTTTTTCAATTTTTCTTTATTTCTTACCTATCTCTCTCTCTGCCTAAGTCTATATTTTGCATTTTTTTCTACTTTTTACTGTGTTTTTTTTACTTTTCAACTGTTTTATATAACTTTCTTCTTTAAGCTCCTACTTCTTCCCCTAACTTTATTTTTCCCTTCTAACTTTTCTTTTTCACCTCCTCCCACCCCAGAACCATGGCGAAGGGTAGCAGCAGCGGCTCAAAGGGCAAGGCGCGTGCGCCCAATCGCCGCCTGCCTTGCGGCAGACTGCGCCCTGCAGGGGTGCAAGCCCGCCAGCTGTTTACGGAGGAGGAGGTGGCCGCCCTTGTTTTTTTTATTCAGCGCCACCTCCCCTTGACCTTGGCAGCAGGCGGCAGGCCAGGCTCCGGTTACCCGACCCAGGAGCGTCACCGCCGGTGGGCGAAGGTGCGTCGGGCAGTGTTTCGCTGCTCCGCGGTCCGGCGCACCCATAACCAGCTGGCCCACCGGTGGTCAGACATTCTTGACCGGGAGCAGGACCTGTTGGACCTGCTAGGTGTCGAGGTCGTGGGGCTTGGTGAGTAGCCAATATATATAGTAGTATAAGTATTGTGATTTGTGTATACATTTTTTACAAATAACAAGAATAATGCTGCTTACATTGCAGGTAAATTACGTTTCAAAATCTTCTGTGATTGTAGGACACAGGTGCTGGGCGGTACTCTTACTTTTTTGCAACTTTGCGCTCGCTTGTCATTATTATGTAAGAGTTTACTTTAGAGAACTTCAGTTAGGTAATGCTATTGCTAGAGAGACTGTAGTCCTTCCTTTGTCCTCCTGTCAAATAGTGGTGGATGGATTTGATACTAGGTTTAGTTACTATTAGTTGATAATTTTTGAGCGGTCTGCGTGACGCATCCTCTGTCACTGAGTGCTGCTTACCCCAGTCCTTAGTAGAACCTTTTGTAGTTTGTTTAGTGAGTGGTACTGGTAAGCTTAGCTTAGCAGTGTCAGTCAGCTGCAGAACATCAGACGCAACCAACCAACAATTTGGTGTATGCATTATGCACTGACTTTATGCATGTGTCCTCCTTCTCATCTATGCATTTTTGATGGAAAAAAAAATGGAAATGCAGGCTTAATGAACAATTGGCCCGCCTGGAATAGGTGGGCTAGGTCAGGTGGTACTTAGGCTTAGTTAGTGTTCTGGATTTTATTTGAATCAATCAGAATGGAACACTGAATTAGTGTTCCCAAATAAGTAGACTGTCCGTGAATCCCGCAAGCCAGTAGTCGATCGGATTAGATAGGTCAATTTTATTGCAATTTTTGTTTCCTAAAACGTTTTTTGAGCGTTTTTTTAGATAATTTATTTGTTTCACAGCAATCATTAATGTTTGTGTCTTTCTTTTTCTTTATTATATCTTACATGATCACTGATCTGCAGCACCCAGGGGCAAGAAGACGGGGTCCGAGTCGGCGGGACAACCACCAGAGGACCGCTCCTCTACCGAGGGCCCTGCTGCTGGTCCCAGTAAGTCCTCCAGTGGTTATATTAACAATTATATTGCCCTAACTTTTACTGGACCTTATTTTTTCAGAACTATTAATTCTGGCTCCACTCCCTAATTATATTTTTTACAAAAGATTCTTTGATCTTGACTTGACTATCTGTTTCTAAATTCTGGTTATCCCTGCCTCTAAGTTCTAACTGCCTCTGCTATGAATGTCTGTACTCTGTACTACTACTATTAGTCTGTCGCTAAGCTTGCCCAGTTTGCATTGCCACTCTTTATTGTACGGTTTTGAATAAAACTCAGATTGACCAATACTAATAGCTCTAGCCACTGAGTCCAGTCCTTTCGGTTGTCCTCTTCTAGGCTTCTTAATCTTGAGGCTTTGACAATTACCACAAACAAAATGCACAACCAGATATTTGACTATTTTTGATAGGATATAGTACATACTACTTGGATTCTGCACAGCCCCATGCAGAACTATGCACAATGAAATAGGATGTTGGTGATGCGAGTTTGGAACTTGGACGTTCCTCACACCTCAGTCAGAAGTGAACCCACAATCCCCTGAACGACTAGCTAGTGTCTCATTAGGTCCCCGAACCCCCACCCGAAGATACCCAATGATTATGATTCCACAACCCAGAACATAACACCCTTTCGCTCACTCACTCGTGTAAGTCCACCACCACCACCACACCAAATACCACAGAGTCTATGTGTAAGTTCAAAAGGTTTATTTTCAAATAACAACCTCTGTATGTTGTTGTTCTATAAAATTCAGTGTACTCCAGCCAGCTCCAACAGCAAAATGCATAAGATTAAAACAATAAAAATTGTTGCAACAAGTGCATGATGATATAAGACAAAAGATCTGTGTGAATTCTGGGCGACTCCTCACCGTAGAACGTAGAATTACTGGTTACATGCATCATTCATAAGCTCTGCAAATCTCTGGTTCGTAGAAGGGAATCCTCTGCCTGAGAAAAATGGTGCGTGTTAATGCAAGCATTTGTCAGTCCTGCCAAAAAAGTGTAACATGTTACCTATGGCTAAGTAATACGGACTAACCGAACTCCATAACAAAGTGGCTTGTTTTTCGACCTCTTGTACGCAACGCTCAGACAGTAGCTGTATGTGCTCATGTGGGCTCAAAAGGCGTCTTACTGTTACTGCACAACAAGCTGCGAGGTAACATGCGCAAAAGACATGAAGCGAAAAATGGTTGCATGGCTCAGGCTAACTTTGCAAAGAGTAGAGTATAGTATAATAATGACCCTAGGGACCATAATAACACTACTAGTGTCTGTCTACTGACTGTACTCTAGTACCCGATTTGGACTATTGAATGTGATTTATAATAATAATATGTATGTATTAACTTTTTTTTCAATCTTGCTAGTGAAAAAGAATAAATAGGGGAGGTGTACAGGCATCTAAAAATGTGTCATGTTTTTTCTAGGCGTACTACCGACCACCAGTGCCGGTGGGGCCAGCGGCGATGGCGTTGCGGCCATTCCGGAGGGGGCAGGAGATGCAGCACCTGCAGGAGATACAGGGGGTGAGCCAGCAGCAGTGGCGGGCGGTGGTAAGTTATATTCATGACTTATTGACATTGCACTAGCTGGAAGGGTGTGTGGAGTGGACTTCACTCACTGTACTGTTGTTGAGACTTATTAGGTATGAAGTTGTAGTGAACATTATACAACGGTTAATAAAGAAGACACCCTTTACTTAGCATGAGCAATGCAGTAGCAATAGCATTACCAGCGTGACTTCATTAACCAATGGCCTCTTATATCTGACTCCAACTCAGCTGTGAAAGTTTTATGGAGGAGACTAAAAGTCAGATCAGATGACCTTGATGGATGTGTTGAACAAAAAGGGAAAGAAGGGTGGAAGGAGGAAGGGCGGGCGAGATTTAATATGACGACTGGCAGAGAAGGATACGTTGGAAGCATGGATAGGTGGCTGATAGGAATCAGATGCATGTGTTGTTGAAGGATGGGTGGGAGGTGAAAGAAGAATGGATGCCTGCCTGGGTGGGCGACACAGTATGGGTGGATACTGTGGATAGCAAGAATCATCAGCGGTGTTTGGGTGAAACTCAAAGCCAAGGCAAGCAACGGAGTGAGTGGACGCATGCGTTGTTGTTGGTGAAACAAAGTAACGTTTGTGGAGAGATTAAGAAGAATGATTGACATTTACTTAGAATGGATGGATGCCTGTATGTATTCATCATAGACAGCATAGGTGGAGACTGTCACGGGATGCACAGTTTTAGGGAATGTTAAAGAAACCGCGCCAGCGTAGCAAAGCCGATGTGGGGAGGGGCAGGGTGGGGGTAGTAGTAAACAATGTATTACGCGGGCAAATACAGGTAACTTTACTGTAACATACAAATAAATAAAGTGAATTTCATTGTGCGCACTGCACCGCCAAATGCGATGCAGTGTGCGCAACAAAATTAGTTTCATTTATTTATATGTTTACTTACCTGTAATTGGCCGTAATCCATAGTTTACTACCCCCATCCTGCCCCTACCCACGTCACCGCCCGGCCGAACTCCCCGAGTCCCACCACCGACCGCTACTGACCTTATGTCGTTGTCCCATATAAAAGCAACGATCATTGGATCAGATATATAATCTGCCTTTTTGTAGTAGCCAAGGCACTGTGAAATTGAGCAATTGCCCTCCATGTAACAGAGAGAGTATGGCCAGTGCCACCCGTAATAGAAAAATACGAGCTTCCCCACCTGCAAACAGTAGTAAATCAAACTAATGTGACTCTGCGTCATGACTCGTATGTTTGTCTTGGGTTCAAGCATAGATGACCGAGCTGGCAATGCCGGCTACAACCAGGTTATGTCATTTCGCTAAACTAGAGATAAGAAGAACACTGGTGTACTGTGTACTGGTTGGAGTCCATAGTGCTAGTATAATGCCTGAAACTCCCACAAATGTTAGAGGCCGAGGAAGTGGGAGGATAGATAGATTATTACCACAAATGTTATGTACTGTGCTTCTTGCTAGTGCTACTGTGCCATTATGTGTTGAATTAATTTTGTGTTACTGTTTAGGTAAGAGTACTGGTTACAACAATATTTTTTTCTTTCTTTTCCCAAGACAAACCATCGCGGAAGGAGTTGGCAGTCAGGGCCCGGCGCCGGAAACTGGAGGCCATATGCCAGGAGTACCGGCGGCTGGTGGCTCAGGCGGAGGAGGAGGAGGAGGCGGCAGCAGCTGCAGCCTCGTCCGATGCCCCGGGCCCCAGCCAGGCCCCAACTCCAGCGGTACGGCGCCGCGGTCTGGTAGCCGCCCGCCGCAATTCACTAGCAGCCAGCACTGCTGTCCCCCATTGTGGATGCCACTGCAGGGCATTCCGCAGGAAGATTCTCCTCCGGATGGCACGGCAAGAGGAGCAAATGGAGGAGCGGGTGAAAATCCTGGTGGACAAACACCTCAAAGCCCGCCGATTATAACATCGAGGACCCTGTTGCTTTGCCCCTTTTTATTCCTTGTTTTGGTGGGTGGGAATTGGGCGTTGGGGTTTCGGGACATTCTTTGGACTTTTTTCGTTTTGGACATTGGTTGGGGTTAGGGAGAGGGGTGGGTCAGGTGTGGGATAGTTTATTTTTGTTAGGGTAATAAATTATATTTATACTTAAACATACAATGTTAATGTTTTGTGGGGGGTTACTGTTTTACGAATTAACGTCACATTGGTTTCCTTGCTGCTGCAGGGCCGCAGCCAGTGTTTGATTTAAATAATCTGCCGATGATGTATAACAAACAGATAGATGCGGTACCCCTCACTGAGTTATTTGTCCTACTAGTATTCTACCTCCCACCAAACTTATCTTACCTGTGATTGATGATGACTACGTTCGGCACAGCGATGGCTGCATGGTTTCCATAGAGAATGTAGAAGATGCCATGGTTGTGGTGGTAGTAGTAGAGTAGACACTGGCAGTAGCATTTGCTAAAAAAATAAAAAAGAGACAGTCACTTGCCTGAGAGCGACTGTGGGAGGAGTAGTCGAACGAAGTAAAATACAGTACAGAAGACGACTGCCAAACAAACAATATTGCAGTTGCAACTGCTAAAGTCAAATTAAACATAATGGTGGCGGGGACAGCCTAGTACAAGAAGTTATAAACTGTAGTTGTGCTGTCGAGTGAGTCACTTAACTTAACACAATCGTAATTCGTAACCTTTACTGCTGTGTGGTAGGAGTTTGATGATTAATCCAATCAATGACGGCAATTAATTATGATGTACTACTATTAGCCGGTGACGGCTTGCACATAGACTGAGCATGGGTGGGCAAGCAGAAGAAGCTCCTCGCCCTGCCTTGCAATTGAATTAGTGTTGCTTTCACCACATCTGCCCCAGCAAGCGTGTGATCAATTGGTGTACATTTTATGTAGTCACATCACACCTCAATATAAATCACAGCCCGGGGGAAGAGGGTTAGGGTTTGATGAATGGATGGGAAGGGGGTTTGGGGAAAGGTTTGAAAATGAAAAACAGTACGCATGGACAACAAAAGCAAAGCGCAATCTTGGCAGACGACCATGATCTTATCCAAAAAATCAATAAAGGGAGAAAAGGGAAATGCATGCGTTAATGATGATGAAGATTAGATAACTTGATGGTTAATGAGTAGTACTTAATAACTCCTACTAGACAATTAGACAGTACAGGGCACCAGTATATTCTATGCAATTTGCCTTGCCTGTAATATGCCCTCAGAGACCCAAATTCCATGTTGTACTGGGCTTACTTGTAAAGATAGCAAAGACAATTAAAAAACATTTGTAGGGATCAATTAGCAAACAAACACACAACACACAGTCCTAATGATTGCAGAGAAAAAAGGATTCAAATTAATTAAAAGATGAATGATGAATGATACTAAAGTTACTGTATTATCATGCTAAAATTGTGGAGTTGAATCTCGTCCTTCCTCTTGGTCCTATCTTCCATGGACGCTCCGCACATCAATCTTGGTGGCCTTCCTGATGCCGATTGGTAAGGTAAATGTGAGTTGTGTCTCCCAGTATAGCAAGCACAGGGTAAAGGCCGGCCTGTAACGTCTAGATGGAAAAACAAAAGGGGTATTGAGAAATCAATGAATAAAAAAAACATCATTTACGGTGGAGTCCAAGAAGAGAAGAGAGAACACTTTCAGAGTGAGGCGGCTTGGATATATCGTGTAGATTCTGTTTACAGCATTAAGCTACAACAACAACAGGACAGAACAGGCCCACCACAGCACCAGCCCGTGACCCAACCTCCATTTACCTTAATTTTTGACATAGCCAGACAAAAGGCATACACAGCAACTTAGCATTTTCCTAATTAAGTGACAAAATCAATGCGCCGCTGTCAGTCATCACTACACTCGACTACACCACTACATGGACATGTAGGTCTGCTGTGTTTACTACTTTCTTGTTGAATTGTTGTGTTTATGTTTACCTTATGCCACTTCATGAAATGCAGTTAGTCCTTGAATCATCTCCGATCCAACTGAATGACTGCGCGCAAAAAGATAGTATGGTCATCATCATGGTGTGGTACGTGTTGTCCAACTACAACTCAGTCTGTATTGACTCCGATTAAGTCCATATTCCATATTAAAAAATTGCAACAGATATTGGCCTGCACCTGCAGTAGTAGGAGTACAATTTGGTTATTAAACAACAAGAAGGGAAACATTGACTGTCACTGACTTACTTGAGTCACTTTGTAGATTAACTAGTAGAGTAGAGTTCGACTTCATGCACAACATCAACAACAAACAACAGCAATCGCTCAGAGTCTGCAAGCATCCAATGCATTCCATCATTACCTGTCTTGCTCTTCTCTTTGGCTGTCAGATCATCAGATGCCTAGTTCTGACATTTTTTTTTTTTTTTTACGGGGCAGTGGCCTCATCATTACTCCAGTCCACATTCATTTTGAGTGTTAGGCGCTGTTTCGGTTTTCGTCTTATTCATCTGTGGCACTTTGTCACAGTTTAAGTTGCTTCCCATGGTCAGCACTGTGATGATGGGCCGCGGCCTGTGTAGCGCTCATTGCTGGTCATTTGAGTTTGCACAAATGTCAGCAAGTTTCTTCGAAGAGTCTCTTGTCTTTCTCTGCCAAGTACCTTCTGTCCTGACAGTGAGGACCTTTGGATGCCTGCTGAGGCTGTAGCCTTCGGACACTGATGAGTTTCGGCTCGAAAACAAAACGGAGGATAGCTATAGTAGTCACGTTTCACTTCTAATGGAGGCGGGACTGGTAAAGGCAACATTTCTTGTACTAATGTCTGGCTTGATGGAAATGTACTTGTGCGAGACAGGAAGATGAAGCAGGACTCTGAAGAGTGGACAGTTAAATGCACAGACGTGCAACTCCAATAGGGAAATAAAAAGAGAAGACGGTGGTGATGGTTTTGTTGTGATTTGATTTGAACCAGAAAGACAGATACACAGACACATAAAGGAAGGAAGAAAGCAACAATTTGAAAGCCTAGTTGTCAGGGAAGAGGAGCTCGTCCTCAAACTCTGGTGGTTCGGACAGAAGTAGGTCCTGTAACGCACTATTTACGTCATCCAAGTCGCTCTCCTCTTCCTGCTGTGATTCACGTATTTTGTAATCCGGTGGTATAAAGTGCTGATTCATTTTGATCATGGTTAACCTCTCCACGCTTTGGGCCGAGAGACTGGTCCTTTTCGAAGTTACAATGGCACCAGCAGCACTGAAAACACGCTCAGAAGAGACACTTGCGACAGGGGAAGCCAGATACTTTATCGCCAGCCTGCTGAGCACTGTCCATTGGCTTCTTTTCCCATACCAATACACCAATGGGTTTCGATCCATGAAGACCTCTGTTGGGTCATCCAGATAGGCCTGGACCATCCGCTCAATGTTCAGGGGTGCTCCGATGTGCTCGGCCTGTTTTGCCTTTGCATCAGCACTGGACTTACCATACCCCTGCTGTAGAAACCAATCAGTTGCACATTGTGCTGTGGATGATCCTGTTCTTGATGTTATTGTTGGTGTAGGTGACTGCTGGGAGGCAAATGCACTGCCCTCAGGCTCCGAAGTAGAACTTGACTCTGGATGCCCTGTAGTACTGGTTATGGCCTGGGGTGGGGGGCCTGTAATTAACAGCCGTTCGCTTTCGAAAATAGTGGCTTCCTTAGCTATCAAAGTTTTGTAGTTGGCAACATCCACTTCCGAAAAGGAATTACTGCCTTGCTGTTCAGAAATACTTTGTACCGTGGATCCAAAATTGTGGCACTAATGTAATGTGGTTGTGACAAAATTTTATTTTTAATCCTTGTATTTTCCGATAAGCGAGCGGCTAAGGTCTCCGCCAAATGATATGCGTCTTGTTTGTCATCCACACCTGCGTACGTTTCAGACACATCCTTCAGCTGTTGCTCTAGCATGTGCAACAATGGGATAGCTTGGCCCATAGTACAGTCCTCCCTGCTGACTTCACGTGTGAAGATCTCAAAAGGAAGTAGCATCTCAGTCAGGCATTTAATGAGGTCCCATTGAGCCATCTCAACGGTCATGCCTCTCACAGTAGGTTCCCCTAATCTTTGCATGACATAAGCATTGAGTGGTATGTACAGTTCAAACAGACGATCAAGCATGTAATAAGTTGAGTTCCAACGTGTTGGCACCTCCTGGATGAGCGCTTTGACTGGCTGTTTATGCTCACGTTGAATGACCCTCAGCTGCTTCCGGGCTTTAAAAGAATGGCTGAAATGTGTGCATATTCTTCTGCAGGTGACCAGTAAGTTGCTGACTTTTGATTCATTTTTCAAAAAGTCTTGAACAACAATGTTAATGCAGTGTGCCAAACACGGGACCCTGAAATAGCCACCATTGCGCATGGCCAAAACTACATTACTGCCGTTGTCCGTGGCAACAAAACCAATCGTAAGCCCTCTTGGGCGCAGCCACTCAAAGACCTTGGTGTTAAACTCTTCCAAAATGTTTGCAGCAGTATGAGATTTCTCCATGGCAAACATGGCTACAGTTGCATGTTTGCGAGTGGCATGAAAAATCTCTGCAGTATCAACACCAGCAGATACCTGTTCTCTAACCCCCGCAAAACTGATCCAGTGTGCAGTGATGCACATGTAATCTGTGGCTTGGCAACTGGTCCACATGTCTGTAGTCAGGTGGATACTGTGAACAGCACTCTGCTTCAAGGCCTTTCCTAGCAATTCCAGCACGTCGTGATGTAGTGCTGGAACTGCAACTCTGGCAAAATAGTAGCGGCTGGGAACATGCCATTTTGGGCAGATGGTTGACACAAATTCCACAAAACCCAACCCTTCAACAAAAGAAAAAGGGAGAAGGTCCAGTGCTAACATTTTAGCCAGCTTCGCATTGTACAAACGTGCTATTGGGTGGTTGCGTTCGTACTGCCCCTCACCCCCAAACATGCTGATAATGGTAGGCTGCATGGTTTTCCTTTCTCTTAGGCTCAACGCACTTTTTGGTAGTGCGGACCTGGTACTTCTTGGTGTCTCCGGCTGACTCTTACTCTTGTGCCACTGAGATGTTGCTGAAGATGTGTGCAACGTTAAGACTGCACTGCTGGGGTCAGGGACACCTTGTGTACCACTACCAGAGAGAATGTCTCCCTGTCCTTCCTCTTCCACCGTGATCGGATCTTCTTCTTCTACTCCTTTATCCCCACCAACACCAATGGTTGCAGTTTTTTTTATGGCGCGAAGGTGGTCCTCCCAGCTGATCAAGTGGTGTTTTTTCAGATGGGTCATTTGGCCTCCGGTACCATAGTTTGTACCAAGCTTACCACGACTAACAGAGGTATTACAAATGGAGCATATAGCAATGTTCTCCTCCTTTTCGCTAACCGTAAAGAAGTCCCAAACTGGGGAGCTTAACTTTGGCCTCCTGCTGGAGGTGCCACTTCCAATGCCGGATGATCTGTAGGGTGTGTGTTGAATTTGACTCTGTGCTGCTGTACCACTACCTACTCCTACAGAGGTGGTGGTTGTGCTGGATGTAGGTCGCTGCCGGGCCTTTGCTAATGCAAATATGGAAGCTGTAGGTCGTGTTGGTGTTACCTGTGGAGGTATGCGTGCTACATCCCTCGCAGCGATTTTGGATAGAGTAAGAATGTTGGTCTCCATCTCCTCGGGGCCGGGAGTGATGTTCGTGATGACTGGCTCGTCGTCATCATCATCATCATCTTGCTGTTCTACATCGACCTCCATAAGTGTAAGGCTTTCTGGAACCTTCCTTTTCCCTAGCTTGGTCTTGGAACGTGGCTCCCTCTCAGACTCAGTTTGTGGCTTCCAAGTGGCATCTAGATCATCAGAAGGGGGCTTGGCGAAGAACTTGATGGACTACCCCTCCTTTTCCTTGCTGGGGATTTGGAAGACAATGGATCTTCTGAATGAGTGGCTTCTTCTTCTACCTCTGCATGAGGCTCAATTTCCTGAACTGCCCCTACTTCAGGAGGAACAACAACTACTATTGCGGGCGGTGGTTGCGGCTGTTGTTGTTGACCACTTATCTGCTGTGTTTCCTCCTGCGTTGATTGGGTACTACTTTGAGATAGCGATAAGTTTATCTCCGGCTCAGCATCACTGCTTTCCACCATTAGGCTGGCTACCTCTTCCCCACTCATGTGCTTGGGCCTGGGTTGGTGGGTTGGGTCCACTGATGCGGAGGTGCTGCCCCCAGCTTGCCCCCGGACACCGCTGCTGCAGGCGCAATTTTTCTTTTCCCAAAAAGGTATTGGCCGGCACACCAGACTTCAGTGTCACTTGCTTCTTCTGTTCCTTCTTCTTCTCAATAGCAACTTTCTTGGTACTGGAGGACCTGGTACCTGCTTTCTTTGGGCCCATCTTCTTCAGATGTCAGCAGCACTCAGTTGCAGAGATGTCTGGTCAGGTCACACGTCACGTTGTGTTGTGTGTACAGCAGCAGGATGTCTGTCTGGAAGTGCAACAGGCAATGATGAGAGACACACCTCCTCCTCAGTCTTTGTGCACCTAAAAGCAAAAAAGCCAGAACATCAGTCAAACATAGCACAAATCAAACAAATAGAATATAGAACTTAGTGTGTGGTGGCCTCAATTATTAAATTTCAGAAACTCTGTGAACAACAACACACAGTGTAGCCATTTATGAGACGTTGACAACAAGGCCAGGGCTTTCCTGGCTACTGTGTAGTGCTAGTGTACACTCTGGAAGAATAAGAATAGTAAAGAACAAAAACTAAAATGTACTGGAGCATGTTTGGCCTAAATTTGTGCATCACGTGGGATGTATTATATAGCAGCATCAGGGAGCTGCAGCTGGCAATGGGGATGGATTTGGAAGCAGTAAGACAAGAGGAACAATGGAAAGACACGCAGGCCTATGTGGCAAAAACAGCACACTAATAACTACCACAACAAAATGGCCCCCAGAAACATGGTGACTCACAGGCACAAGGCACGGCAAACAATGAACTCAAGCAGGCCTATATATGGGCAGACAAAGGATGCCTTATAAAACACACACAGCTTTAATGCAAAAACTAAAATCCACATGGCTAAAAACACTTTGGAAAGTTAGACAACCACTACAACAACACAATTATAATTACACAGTACACACGCAAAAAAGGCATTTATTTAACACACCCAAAAAGTGAAATAGTCAGACCCTCCAAAAAAACCCACATTTCGCAATTCAATTGAATCAATTCAATGCCATCCATGGCCTAAATGATGTCAAAATTCCACAGACTACACAGAAACAGTTTTATGCACCCATGGTGACTACCTCTGGGCCTACTGGCATACTGGGCCGCAAGCTTGGAGGCCTATGGCAAAAGCACAGTGGCTGGTTTAACAAAATGGCCGCCGCCCACATGGCCAGGCCACCAAAAATAACAAAAAAGTGAAGACAAAGGACAGGACCAGGCAGTTGGAGACTCTGGGCAACTTGCTACCTCTTGGAAAAAATTGTAAAACAAAAAAAAATGACTCCTTGCTCACCAAACTACATCTAAATGACAACCTGAGGAGTTTTTTGTGCAAAATGAACTAAATCAACATTTTCGAGAAGGTTTAATGATGCTCGAGAGATATTGTTCGCCAGATTGTAAATTCTGCGTGTTCGGCATCGCGATCGTCACAAAATGTCGTTATCGCGCGCGCGAAAACGTACATTGAGCGCGCGAAGAAGATAAAAAGTGTAAGTCCGCGTTGTCGCGCAGTGCGGACTTGCCCAAAGTCCGCGAGCTGAACGCCCAGGGTTACCTACTGGCTGAAAAGGCCTATTTATTTAACAAACACCCAAAAAAATAAAATACGCCCCAAAAGCCACATTTTGCAAATCAATCCAATGCCATCCATGGCCTAAATTATGTTACAATTCAACAGACAACACAGAAACAGTTTTTATGCACCCATGAGGATGACTACCTCCGGGCCTACTGGCACACTAGGCCGCAAGCTTGGAGGCCTATGGCAAAAGCACAGTGGCTGTTCACACAAAATGGCCGCCAACACATGGCCAGGCCACCCAGAACAACAAGAAAAGGAACACAAGACAGACAATGCAGGCCTATGGCAAAAGCACAATGCCTGGCTTTACAAAATGGCCGCCACCCACATGGCCAGGCCACCCAAAATAACAAAAAAGTGAAGACAAAGGACAGGACCAGGCAGTTGGAGACTCTGGGAAACTTGCTACCTCTTGGAAAAAATTGTAAAACAAAAATAAAATGACTCCTTGATCACCAAACTACATCTAAATGACAACCTGAGGAGTTTTTTGTGCAAAATGAACTAAATCAACATTTTCGAGAAGGTTTAATGATGCTCGAGAGATATTGTTCGCCAGATTGTAAATTCTGCGTGTTCGGCATCGCGATCGTCACAAATTGTCGTTATCGCGCGCGCGAAAACGTACATTGAGCGCGCGAAGAAGATAAAAGTGTAAGTCCGCGTTGTCGCGCAGTGCGGACTTGCCCAAAGTCCGCGAGCTGAACGCCCAGGGTTACCTACTGGCTGAAAAGGCCTATTTATTTAACAAACACCCAAAAAAATAAAATACGCCCCAAAAGCCACATTTTGCAAATCAATCCAATGCCATCCATGGCCTAAATTATGTTACAATTCAACAGACAACACAGAAACAGTTTTTATGCACCCATGAGGATGACTACCTCCGGGCCTACTGGCACACTAGGCCGCAAGCTTTGAGGCCTATGGCAAAAGCACAGTGGCTGTTCACACAAAATGGCCGCCAACACATGGCCAGGCCACCCAGAACAACAAGAAAAGGAACACAAGACAGACAATGCAGGCCTATGGCAAAAGCACAATGCCTGGCTTTACAAAATGGCCGCCACCCACATGGCCAGGCCACCCAAAATAACAAAAAGTGAAGACAAAGGACAGGACCAGGCAGTTGGAGACTCTGGGAAACTTGCTACCTCTTGGAAAAAATTGTAAAACAAAAAAAAAATGACTCCTTGATCACCAAACTACATCTAAATGACAACCTGAGGAGTTTTTTGTGCACAATGAACTAAATCAACATTTTCGAGAAGGTTTAATGATGCTCGAGAGATATTGTTCGCCAGATTGTAAATTCTGCGTGTTCGGCATCGCAATCGTCACAAATTGTCGTTATCGCGCACGCGAAAACGTACATTGAGCGCGCGAAGAAGATAAAAAGTGTAAGTCCGCGTTGTCGCGCAGTGCGGACTTGCCCAAAGTCCGCGAGCTGAACGCCCAGGGTTACCTACTGCCTGAAAAGGCCTATTTATTTAACAAACACCCAAAAATATAAAATACCACCCCAAAACCCACATTTTGCAAATCAATCCAATGCCATCCATGGATGCCCGGCCTACATGATGTTTAAACTTTAAATTCAACAGACACCACAGAAACATGCACCCATGGGTACCTCTGGCTCTAGTCCGGGCCTACTGGCTGAAATTCCAATCAAAGAAAAACAACTAGGCCCCTGCCGAAACTACAGGCCACAACAATACATTTTAAAAACTATGGAAATACCACAAAAAAATGTAGGTACAAACAAGCCCCAATCAAACAAACAAGTACACCAATTCTCCAACTTACTTGTAAAATCTCAAATCCAAGAGTCCTCAAATCCAATCCAATGATATGATGCAGCAGACAGACACAAAAAGTGATCCTTCCAGCTCCAAATCCAAATGAAAGTGAACAGCACATGGACAAAGCACTGGGAGGAGCCTGCTGGACAGGAACAGGAAGTTTGAGAATCAGGGGCACTTCCTTCCTCTTGGAAAAAAAGAAAAAGGACTCCTTGCTCACCAAACTACATCTCTAAATGACAACCTGAGGAGTTTTTTGTGCAAAATGAACTAATTCATCATTTTCGAGAAGGTTTTATGATGCTCGAGATATATTCTTCGCCAGATTGTAGTTTCTTCGTGTTCGGGATCGCGATCTTACCAACACTGCCGCCGGAAGTCAGATCGCGCGTCCGAATGACGTGTTCGCGTTCGCACACTCTCGCGGGATCGTGCGGCCGGATTCCAAATCTCGTGGCGCCCGCGAACGGATAGGAAGTCGCGTCGGTGAACGCAGAATCACGGTAGGTCGTTACCGCGCGCGCGAGAACGTATATTGAGCGCGCGAAGAAGAAAAACAGCTACGCTACGCCGCAAATTGCGTAGTGCACGGTAACTTCGCGTTCTACGCGAATCGCGAAGTTACCGAAACTTCGCAAGCTCCGCGAGCGTAGCGTAGTTCACCGCCCAGGCTTACTGTATACACATCTGTGTAATTGGAATTCAGGCCTCCTCATGTGTTGTGTGGTTGCCTGGGGACACTGGCACACCCCCCGCCACCCCCCCATCACCTGTTGTGTTTGATATGCAGTGTGAGGCTGCCTGTTTGTGTTTGTGCATCTGCACCACTGCATTGGTATATCTTTAGTGTGCCATTGGCTGTATGTTGTTTGGAGGATTTCCCCTGCTGTCCCTGGGACTCCTAGGTCATCAGTCAGCACAATAATCATGGTTTGTATGTCCCATTGCTGTCATGGTATGGTATTTGTTCACCTCACATCTACAGTCTCCACAGGATATCTACATTTGTGTGTCCATTGGTGCAGATATGTGGGTCTGCATTATGATGGTCACTTCTGGCATTTTGTAATTGATAAATGTTGACAATGTCAGCCCCCATGGGTGATGTTTGTCTGCACATGGCCAAAGGTATGATTTATTTGCACTGCACTGTTTGCCTCACCCAATCTATGTTGCTATGGGACACAACCACTACTTTTCCACTGATGTGTTTGTTGTTGTGTGACCAGGAATCATCCATGCTGTTTGGCAGTTGCAGCTTTTTCCATGACAACACTTACCTTTTGGTCACTGTGATGATGGGGGTTTAGACCCCATTGCCACAATGTTCAAAATGTGCTTCAACTATGGACCCCACACTTACATTTTGGTCACTGTGATGATGGGTGTTTAGACCCCATTGCCACAATGTTCAAAATGTGCTTCAACTATGGACCCCACACTTACATTTTGGTCACTGTGATGATGGGGGTTTAGACCCCATTGCCACAATGTTCAAAATTTGCTTCAACTATGGACCCCACACTTACCTTTTGGTCACTGTGATGATGGGGGTTTAGACCCCATTGCCACAGTGGTCATGGTCTGCTTGCATTGTGGAGGCCACACACATTTATGTGTGACACATGTGATAGGGGGTCACATTGTATGTTCAATGTCATGTTCAGTGTTGTAGGCATTTGACACAGACTACACACGCTTGTCATGATGTTGGGGGATGTCTTTTTCTGACATTCCTTATGTTGGAGTATGCTGGTTGTGTCATGCATTACCCGTCCTATGAGTGGGGATGGTAGTAGTGACAGGCATCCAGGCCCACATGAGTAGGGGTGGTTGTAGTGGTAGGCATCCAGGCCCCCATGAGTAGGGATGGTGGTAGTGGCAGGCCTCCAGGCCCCCATGACTAGGGGTGGTGGTAGTGGTAGGCATCCTTCCCCCTATGAGTAGGGATGGTAGTAGTGGTAGGCATCCAGGCCCCCATGAGTAGGGGTGGTGGTAGTGGTAGGCATCCATCCAACTATGAGTGGGATGGTAGTAGTGACAGGCATCCAGGCCCACATGAGTAGGGGTGGTTGTAGTGGTAGGCATCCAGGCCCACATGAGTAGGGGTGGTGGTAGTGGTAGGCATCCAGGCCCCCATGAGTAGGGGAGGTGGTAGTGGTAGGCATCCAGGCCCCCATGAGTAGGGGTGGTGGTAGTGGTAGGCATCCATCCCCCTATGAGTGGGGATGGTAGTGGTGACAGGCATCCAGGCCCCCCTGAGTAGGGGTGGTGGTAGTGGTAGGCATCCGTCCCCCTATGATTGGGGATGGTAGTAGTGGTAGGCATCCAGGCCCCCATGAGTAGGGGTGGTGGTAGTGGTAGGCATCCAGGCCCCCATGAGTAGGGTGGTGGTAGTGGTAGGCATCCAGGCCCCCATGAGTAGGGGTGGTGGTAGTGGTAGGCATCCATCCCCCTATGAGTGGGGATGGTAGTAGTGGTAGGCATCCAGGCCCCCATGATTAGGGGTGGTGGTAGTGGTAGGCATCCATCCCCCTATGAGTGGGGATGGTAGTAGTGGTAGGAATCCAGGCCCCCATGAGTAGGGGTGGTGGTAGTGGTAGGCATCCAGGTCCCCTGAGTAGGGGTGGTGTTAGTGGTAGGCATCCATCCCCCTATGATTGGGGATGGTAGAAGTGACAGGCATCCACGCCCCCAGGAGTAGGGGTGGTGGTAGTGGTAGGCATCCAGGCCCACATGAGGAGGGGTGGTGGTAGTGGTAGGCATCCAATCCCCCTATGAGTGGGGATGGTAGTAGTGACAGGCATCCAGGCCCACATGAGTAGGGGTGGTGATAGTGGTAGGCATCCAGGCCCCCCTGAGTAGGGGTGGTGTTAGTGGTAGGCATCCATCCCCCTATGAGTGGGGATGGTAGTAGTGACAGGCATCCAGGCCCCCCTGAGTAGGGGTGGTGTTAGTGGTAGGCATCCATCCCCCTATGAGTGGGGATGGTAGTAGTGACAGGCATCCAGGCTACCCCTGAGTAGGGGTGGTGGTAGTGGTAGGCATCAATACCCCCCTATGAGTGGGGATGGTAGTAGTGACAGGCATCCAGGCCCCCATGAGTAGGGGTGGTGGTAGTGGTAGGCATCCAGGCCCCCCTGAGTAGGGGTGGTGGTAGTGGTAGGCATCCAGGCCCCCATGAGTAGGGGTGGTGTTAGTGGTAGGCATCCATCCCCCTATGAGTGGGGATGGTAGTAGTGACAGGCATCCAGGCCCCCCTGAGTAGGGGTGGTGGTAGTGTTAGGCATCCATCCCCCTATGAGTGGGGATGGTAGTAGTGACAGGCATCCAGGCCCCCATGAGTAGGGGTGGTGGTAGTGGTAGGCATCCAGGCCCGCATGAGTAGGGGTGGTGGTAGTGGTAGGCATCCAGGCCCCCCTGAGTAGGGGTGGTGTTAGTGGTAGGCATCCATCCCCCTATGAGTGGGGATGGTAGTAGTGACAGGTATCCACGCCCCCATGAGTAGGGGTGGTGGTAGTGGTAGGCATCCAGGCCCCCCTGAGTAGGGGTGGTGGTAATGTTAGGCATCCATCCCCCTATGAGTGGGGATGGTAGTAGTGACAGGCATCCAGGCCCACATGAGTAGGGGTGGTGGTAGTGGTAGGCATCCAGGCCCCCATGAGTAGGGGTGGTGGTAGTGGTAGGCATCCAGGCCCCCATGAGTAGGGGTGGTGGTAGTGGTAGGCATCCATCCCCCTATGAGTGGGGATGGTAGTAGTGACAGGCATCCAGGCCCCCCTGAGTAGGGGTGGTGGTAGTGGTAGGCATCCAATCCCCCTATGAGTGGGGATGGTAGTAGTGACAGGCATCCAGGCCCACATGAGTAGGGGTGGTGGTAGTGGTAGGCATCCAGGCCCCCCTGAGTAGGGGTGGTGTTAGTGGTAGGCATCCATCCCCCTATGAGTGGGGATGGTAGTAGTGACAGGCATCCAGGCCCCCCTGAGTAGGGGTGGTGTTAGTGGTAGGCATCCATCCCCCTATGAGTGGGTATGGTAGTAGTGACAGGCATCCAGGCCCCCCTGAGTAGGGGTGGTGGTAGTGGTAGGCATCCATCCCCCTATGAGTGGGGATGGTAGTAGTGACAGGCATCCAGGCCCCCATGAGTAGGGGTGGTGTTAGTGGTAGGCATCCATCCCCCTATGAGTGGTGATGGTAGTAGTGACAGGCATCCAGGCCCCCTGAGTAGGGGTGGTGGTAGTGGTAGGCATCCAGGCCCCCCTGAGTAGGGGTGGTGGTAGTGGTAGGCATCAGGCCCCTATGGGTGTGTATGGCATTGGTGATAGCCATCCTGCCCCTATGGTTCTGCTGTTGCTAGTGTACGTCATTTCTGCATCCCTATGTGTGTGTGACATATGTCGGGTACGTGTCGTTTGTTTGTGTTGTGGGTGTTTGACTTACCGTCTGCGCCGTACGCGTCCGTACCGGTTCCGGTAATAGATGTAGAGTATTGGTAGGACCTGCGTGATGGGATTCATGGTTGGGTCGTCTCGTTCGGGTTTCTCGTGGCTTCGACTCGTACTCGTCGCTGGCTTGTTCGTCTCGTAGCCGTGGATCGTCTTGTGGCGCGAATCGGAGCTTATGTACAGCTCTCCCGGATGCTCTGACGTGCTGGACGTAGCAACGGGTTCGGCGCGTACGGAAGGCGCATCGTACTAGTCCGGCCGGAAGGTGCTGTATATTTGCCTCCGTGCGACTCGATTCGGCGTTTACGGATCCGGCTCGGGCGGGGAACAGGAGCTGGAATGGGTAAGTATGGCTCGCTCGGAATCTGTGCTGTTATGCGCATCGTACTTGCTCGTTCGGACGACTGTTCGAATCGGTCGGGAAACACGCGTTCGGCTTGGTTTTTTTCCGGACGAATAGTGTTAGGTGCGCTTCCGGCCGAGATCGGAATCGACCCCTATGTCTTTTTTATCTGAATATTTGAACTAATTTACATTTGCATGGCTTCTATATTTTTTAATGTTGAATTCTCACACTATTTCACTAATATTTGTATCACTTATGTCACCACTGTTGTGACATCTTAGGGGCCGATTCCGATCTCGGCCGGTAGTGCTACGAATCGGATTCGGATTTACCGGATCCGATTCGGAGCCCTGTTTCCCGACCGAATCGTACGCGGGTCCGGCCGAGCGAGTACGATGCAAGCTCCTGCGAAATCGCCGACCGACTCGTACGCGGCTTCAACACGCTCCGACCGACTCGCACGGACACGACTCGCACGCGCTATGGAGACGTTTCCCAGCCGGGTAAGTACGATGCGCGCCGCAAGCAGTCCGACCGACTCGCGCCGTCCGGCTCGAAAGAGCTGTCGGAGCCGGACTTTGGGGGTCCGCCTCGGACCCCCCTGTACGCGTAGGCGCGCAAGTCGCACACAGGGGGGACCCATGGGTTCCCCCTACCTGTGCATGTACGCCGCGATGCACATGGACGCGTACCCACTGTAGGGGGCGCCCTTGTTCGCCTCGCACCCATTGAGTCAATGGGAGCCCGCGTACGTGTTGTACGACCGGCTCCCATTGACTTCAATGGGAGTCTGACCGAATCGAGTCCGATAGCATGCGAATGCATCGTACTCGTCCGGTCGGACTGCTAGGGTCCGATTCGGTCGGAATTCTCTCCGGGTCCGGCTCGGTCGGAGAGATTTCCGGCCGGAATCGGAATCGGCCCCTTAGTGTGTAGGCCATCATAAACTGAATAAACACGGAAAAGATAATGCCAAATGTATTAATAATCTTTGTACTTTTTCAGAGGCTACCTACTATGTAACTATCATTTTCTTTTTTGTTTAATTATGTTTATTAAGCTTGAACATATAACTGGGTATATGTCACAGGCGATCCATTACAAGTATAGATTATAAACCACTATACCATACAGCATAGAAGAAGGGTCAAATACTTAAATGCAGAAGATGAACAACAGTGTTAACATCGATACAGAATTAAAACATAGGGGCACATGCATCAAGCATTTTTGCCTTCGCAAACGGGCCAATTCGCAAAAAATGCTTTTCAGATGCAGCATACCCCAATTTGCGATTCAGTAACCTCTTACCGAATCGCGAAATGGGTTTGCGATTCGGAATTTGGAAGGGGTGTGTTTAGGGCGTCCCTTCCAAATACCAAATCCTAATGGTATGCATGAATGTTTTGTGACTGTGATTGCCGTCTCAAAACATTTGCATATTACCACCTACTTAAGTAGGTGATAACCCATTCGCAAATGGGAAGGGGTCCCCAAGGGACCCTTTCCCCTTTGTGAATGGTTGTAAAAGCATTTTTAAGTGCAGGCAGTGGTCCCACGGACACTGCCTGGTCTTAAAAAATGAAAAGAAAACTTTTCATTTTACTTTTTGAAAAGCATCTCGTTTTCCTTTAAGGAAAACGGGCTGCTTTACAAAAAAAAGATTGCTTTATTTAAAAGCAATCACGGACATGGTGGTCTGCTGACCTCAGCAGGCCACCATCCTCGTGATTTTGCGATTCCTAGGAGGTCGCAAACTGAGATCTACCTCATTAATATTAATGAGGTAGAGCGATTTGCGACCCCCTAGGAATCACAATCTGAAACTCTTCGAGTTTCATGCATTGCAAATTAGATTACCTAATTGCGATTCTCAGGAATTCGCAATTAGGTATTTGAAATTTACTATTTTGATGCATGTGACCCAAAATGCCCAGCATGAATTATAAATGCATCAACGGACAAATATAGCCATGCATCATTACACTGTTTCACTGTGAGAGCCATTAAGGTAGGGACCCCATACACCCTCACAAATCTCTACTTGATCATCCAATTTATAAATCAAGCATTTGTGTAGTGCCATTTGCATCATGGCCACAAACTATTCCTTTAATATAGCGGGGAAGGGAGATTTACAATGTCTTAAGATGCAGACTTAAGCTATCTCCAAAACTGAGGCAAGCCACCTCTTTTTGTCGTTTGTGAGTCCTGCTATACATTCTGCAAGAGGCTAATTCAGTGGAGGGACAGTTCTAAGATCACTTGTTTTCTTGAGTTGAGACCAGACTTCCAATAGGAATGTAATAATGGCCAGGAGTATGTCCACCATAACTCCTGGCTACATTTGGCATCTCCAGCTGTGGGGGATCCCAAGAGTTTAACACTGTAACGTTTCCCTGGAAACCACTGCCAGTCATGCATAATTTTGAAGTAGCTAAACTTCCAGCTGGATTCCCTTAAACTTTTGTTATGTGTATGTAGAAGGACCGATCAGGCTTCCTCAACATATTGTTTGAATAGTTTCTGTTGCCTTTTCTATCATAGAAATGTGACTGTGGGTTTAGTTTAAAGGCTGTCAAGAAGTGGTTTGTACAGGCCCAAAGCTAATTTCCTGTAGCCATCCCATTCAGTTAGGTTAGAATGTAGATTAGATCCTTGTAAGTTGGGAAGTTTGGCCTTTAACAGATATGATTGCAATTGAAGGTATGTCTACAATTGCTTCTGATCATGGTGGAGTTCAGCTTGAAGTGTTGCAAATGGTTTCAAGTAGTCTCTAGTTGTTAGATGCTCCAACTTTTCCATGCCACATTTTTGTCACTTAGGGCAAGTAAGGGAGTAGCCATCAGTCAGTAGGTCTGTGTTATGCTAGACAGAAGAATCAAGGTTTCAAGTGCATTATGGCCTAGTTGTTTATGACCCCAGATCCAGGCATTACTGGATGCTGCTCTGATGGGTTACTGTGGCCAGCATCTGAGAGAAGTCGGGTGTACTTGGGGGCTGTTCGCCCTGTTTTGGATATCACTGTCTATAAGAACCTAGGGGCATATCTACAAGGGCCGGAGTTAAAATTATCGCCGCTTTAGCGTCCGTTTTCGGACGAAAAGCGGCGATAATTTTAACGCCCTATTAGCCAGGACACGCTAACGCGTGAATCCATGCTTCTTCGCCCTTTTCCTATCGCCCAGCTTTGCATCTCTAATGAGATGCAAAGTGGGCGTTCCTCCCCAGAATAACGGGAGAAATGTCGCTAAGCGACATTTCTCCTATTATCAAGCCCCACGCAAAGGAGCATAGCGATAAGCAAAGTAGCGATAACCTCTGTTATCGCTACTTTACTTACGCCTGCTTTGACACTGACTTAGCCATGATATCCTATGGAAGGTGGATATCATGGCTAAGTATGCCTTGCCCTATCATCAAGCTAACGCCAAAAGTTGGGCGATTATCGCTGGATTTCCAGCGATAATCGCACATTTGGCAGTTAGGGCTCTGAATTTTATCGCTTTGGAGATAAGCGTTGCTGATAGCACGCTATCTCCGCGATAAAATCCAGAGTTGGCCGGCGATAATTATCCTCACGCTAAGAGCGCTGAGCGATAATTATCGCCAGCCCTTGTAGATATGCCCCCAAGTCAGGTGTTTCCAAGTCTGAGCTGAAATGGTACACAAGTTGTGAGAGTTGCTGGATCATACGTGGTGACGACATGTATTCAGCAAAGTACAAGCCTCCGAGTGTGGCCTTGCCATGTATATGCTTTTATCCAACCGTCTAGTTTTTCTCAGTAGGTGTAAAGTTAGAGTGACCGGTAGCATACCAAAGACATAGTTGTAGGTTAGGTTCACCACCATTTTAATTGTCTGTACTCTACCCTCATAGGGTTCTTTGGCTGCAATATAGGTTAGTGAATACACCCTATTTTGAGCCCAAGGGTTTATTAAATCTCCATATTGAACGATAGAACATGTATGATACTAGAATGGGGAATGCTATACTCTCAGTGGTTCAGATACTGACATTTACTTGAAGTGAAAGTCGAATGAGGATTTTACTTTGACTTTATAGAAGATGTTTAAAAACGTTGCTGTTCCCTGTCAGTTTGCATGGGGAAATTTGTTTCCAACAGAGAAGAACTTTAGCTTTAGGGCTGTATTAGCACAGCTTTTATTGTGGATTTACTGATCCACTTCATGAACTTTTACCCCCCTTACCTTGCATTGTTTTATTTCAATCAATAACATTTTCGGAAATTATTTTTCTGTCCATCGGCATATAAACAGGATTAATTTGACTATAATTCACTTGCATTCTTATAAGATACCCTACCTCATATACGGACACAACTACCACCCTCGATACTCAAAAAAGAAAAAAACCTTAGTTTGTGAAGCCCACTTTTTCCTGCTGATTAGGACTACACAATTTGCAAGTTTGTTGGGCTTTTAGACAAAATTGTAACTTAAATAAATTTATCACCACGAGCCTACTGACATACAGTCAGCCTGAAATCTTCAGTAATGATTCTCAGCCAGATCTGTGAAGTTCCTGCAAATTAGTGACAGTTCACCGCACCTACTGGGGATTCTGGAATGGTAAATGGAAGATTGACAATTAGATTTCCATTTATCTGCATTTTATGGCACATGGCTCATTGCAGGGTCTAGCAAAATGGCATATGTCATCAACTGAGAGCTCCGCTTAGCCGTCGTATTATTATCATTCTACCACTAATGTAATTCTGTTTTGTAGTAAATGAATCCAAGTGAAATTCATATATCTGACAAATAGATCAACTAAAAACATAGCATGAACTTATTAAAAAAAAATTTCATTTACATTTCTTAAATCTTGTGCATTATTTAAGTTTGTCATTAAACCATGGCAATATATTTTTAATTGAAATATGTATGACATATATCTGTTTGTCTATTGTACCTGCACAATCAGCAGTTGATCCAAAAGAAATTAATTTAAATGTGACAAATATTGCATGATTGATCACTCCTGTGATTTATGGATCCAAGCCATCAAGCAGCAGTTTATTAATATCTTCAGACAATTGGGGCTTCTAAAAAGCTGCATTTTGACTGGTCTATATCTGCACTGGCGATTCATAGCCAGAGCCTTATTACAACCACAGTTCACATCTGCTATATATTGTTCTCATAACAGCTGCTTGTCAAAATAACAGAGTTCTGAGCAAGAACTAGGGTGCTCACCTGGCTCATAGACTACTCCATTTTCCATTCTCTTTTTCAGGCATTAGAATGCAAACATGAAAATTACTCTCGTCTCTGTTTCTTCAAATTCTAGAAACTAATGAGTCGACAAAATCGTTCCTCTTTTCTTCATTTTGAATTTTATATTTAAAGTTCTCCCAGTATTTGGAAATGAGTTTAAACTGTAATTTGTGACCGTTTTATTGTGTTGTGTGTATTAAATGGTTGGCTCATTGTTCAGATAAGAACAGAGGAAGAGGTTGTGGTGTAAAAAAGTGCATTATTGGGGGGTGGATCTTGCCTGGCGATGAAGATGGCCATTTGCTTCTAGAGCTGCGTGCCAACCAAAGATCTGTAGCCTCTACAAGGCATCAGTAGGTGAACATGTCTGGCACCTAAAGTGTGATCACAACGTGCAACACGCTGTCCCCCACTGAAATGACTCTTAAGGAGATAGACAAATGCAATTAGTGTGGTTAAACCAAGGGCATAGCCTTTTATTCACATAGTCACATTGCATCAGTGGGTAATGATAACCATAGTTAAGCATACATTATTGTTCTGAGACTACAAGACATAAGATCAGCCAAAGACAATATTGTTATGAAAATACAGGACGCAAGATCAGCAAAACAGCTCAAGGATTGTGCAAGCAATAAAACAGGCGTCTCCACCCATTACAGCACAAAACTTCAGAACGCACTTGTAAGATCAGCCAAAGCCATTATTGTCAAGAGAATACAGGGCATAAGATCAGCAAAACAGCTCAAAGATTATGCAGCAATACAACAGTTTTCTCCACCCATTACAGTGCAACACATTACAAAGTGGCAGCAGGCCCCTTTTCCATATCCAATGCCCACACCCTCAACCAAGGGCATCCTGGCCATAACTTAGTGGCAACTTCCCCTCCATCACTCAGAAGGATGGGCAATACCCACAGTTCGACATACACCAGGGCACCGTATAGCGCTATGTCCCTGCCGGTGTACCTGTCACCAGGCAAAACCAACCCCCCCCAAAAAATGTTCAACTCCAGGCATCCCAGGGTAGAGCAGAAAGGTCCAGGACCACCAGCAGGTCAGTACCCCCTCCTGCCGACCCAGTGCCCACACAAAACAACACCCCTTCAAGGTGCAAGGCTCATACATCCAGATGTAATGTTTGCATTTACAAATGCCAATAAAAACAATTTTAAAAAAAACTCCCCTCCAAGGTGTAAGTTCAGTAAATCAGTCCAAATTTTTGGGTAGCCCCCTTTTTCTGCTGCACGAAATTCCGCCAACTCCTCCTTCCTCCAGGTTTGGGTGGGTGGGTGGTTGATGCAGTATGTTGGCTGGGTGTGCGGTGGAGAGAAAAAGAGGCTGATCCTCACCTCGCGATGCCTTATGTGGTGTGCCCCAGGCACCCACAGATGACGTCACGGACATCCCTCTGCATGGCGAAACAGACGAGTGACTTCCCGCCTTGGATCCTGCCCGTGGAGTGACTAAGGGCACCCCACTTCTACTTGCGGGAGGCGCCTGATTATATTGCGATCACAACGTGCTTCTTGCTGCCCTCTACTGAAAAGATTCTCAATGAGATGCACAAATGCAATTAGTTAAGCATAAATTATTGTTATCAGACTACAGGATGTAAGATCAGCCAATTACATTATTGTTATGAAATTACAGAACGTAAGATCAGCAAAACAGCTGAAGGATTGTACAAGCAATAAAACAGTTGTCTCCACCCATTACAGCACAACACTCCAGAATGCACTTGTAAGATCAGCCAAAGCCATTATTGTTCAGAGAATAAAGGGCGTAAGATCAGCAAAACAGCTCAAGGATTGTGCAAGCAATACCACAGCTGTCTCTACCCATTACAGTGCAACACTTTGGAATGCAAAAGTGGTAGCAGGCCCCTTTTCCATATCCAATGCCCACTCCCTCAACCAAGGGTATCCGGGGCTTAACTTAGTGGCAACTTCCCCTCCATCACTCAGAGGAATGGGCAATACCCGCTGTTCCACACACAATAGGGCACCGCATAGCGCTCCTTCACCAGGCAAAGCCCCCCAAAATGTTCAACTCAGTTAACCCGGGGTAGGGCAGAAAGGTCAAGGACCACCAGCAGGTCAGTCCCCCCGACTGCCTGCCCAGTTCCCGCACAAAACAATACCCCTCCAAGGTGTAAGTTCTGTAAGTCAGTCCAAATTTTGGGTAGCCCCCTTTTTCTACTGCCAGAAATTCCGCCACAGGCCGAAAAGGTCACTGGCGATCTAGTTCTTCCCCAGCCACCATCGGAAGACCTCAGTAACAGCCGTTAATATAGTACGCCTGCCAATGCCTCCTTTATTGTTGCAGTCTATAACTTGAGAAGTGGCAGAACAGGATTATTAATTGCATCTGGAGCTGATGTACACCTGCTCTGGCAATGCAGAGTCACCTACTCACTGTGTTTACCGAAACTAAAAAGCCTCACAACTTGACAGAGGCTACTATTTATGTGGGAGATGGTGCTTTGCCCTTCCACAGCAAGATTCATGGTTAGAATTTCCTCTAGGTAATGAAATGGCCAACGCAACTATGATAACGTAATGCATGTTGCATCACATATCCAGCACCTGAGGTGAAGCCTGTAAATTGTACCTCTCTACCACCTCCACCACAAACTACTCTTGAAAGGCAAGCAAGCTCACTTAGATGGTGACTATTGTGGGGTGGCATACATGGGGTCCTACCGTCACCATTGCTGCCCTGGTCAAAGCAACAGAAGAGGTAAGGATGACTTTGGATAAAGGGGGATCCACAGCCCTGATCCTTCTGGATTTATCGGCTGCGTTCGATACTGTGGACCATAAAACCTTGATTCACTGCTTAGCAGAAATAGGGATTAAGGACAAGGCACTGGCAGTGCTCACCTCCTTCTTTACGGATAGGAAACAAACCTTAGCACTGGGTAAATATGAATCAACACCTTATTTTCTGCCTTCTGGGACGCCACAGGGATCATCGTTGAGCCCCACCCTGTTCAATGTTTATGTGGCAAAGCTGGCCCCTCTTATTAAAAGCTTTAAGCTGGAGCTAACTTCTTATGCTGATGACACTCAATTGGTAGTCACTACCTCTAATAATGATCTGTCAGGACCGCAAAGATGTCAAGACTGTATCGAAACAGTCAGCTGTTGGATGAGTAGGCACTGTCTGAAACTCAACTCTGGAAAAACAGAGGTCATTATATTTGGGAATCCCTCCCCAACCTGGTCCTCTAGTTGGTGGCCAGAACATCTGAGTCAACCTCCAAATTCTGTTCCCAAAGCAAAAATCTTGGGAGTCATCATTGATGACAAACTCAATTTGGGAGCCCAAGTGTCCTAGGTGGTATCTTCAGCCTACTACATCCTAAAAATGATCAGAAAAATATTGCCATACATTCCCGACAACTATAGGAAGAATGTGATTACTGCACTAGTCCTCTCAAAATTGGACTATTGTAATAGTGTTTATTTAAATGTGCAAGAAAAGCACGTAAGTCGGATGCAATTGGTGCAAAATGCAGCAGCCAGAATGATCCTGAAGCTGCCTAAATTTCATCCTATCTCCCAGTGACTCCGATTCGCAGCCAGGCAAAATTTAAAGCCCTATGTCTTGCACACAAAGGACTTCACAACACATGTCTGGAATTTCTTACGAATGCTTTCAGATGGTACATCCCTAACAGATCTTTACGATCCACAAACTCCAAAACTCTAGTATTTCCCAAAATCAAAAAAAGCAAATTGGGGAGGTAGGAGTATCATATTCGGCACTGCAAAGTTATGGAACAGCCTTCCAGGACATATCAGAGTCATTCCCTCCTTGTTGGCATTCAGGAAGGAGATTAAGACTTGGCTATTTAACAACTAAAAGTGTTACTCAATTTTCAGATAGCGCCAAGACACCCATGGGTAATTGTGTACTTTACAAATCTCTTTAACATAACATAACATAACATAACATAACAATATATTCAGATCCGAACAGCTACAGACTGTCATCGCAACTGCTGGTTTCAAACACTGGGGGGGCATTCTATTTCCTGGACTCTAAAATAAAAAGCATACTTTACACCACCAGGCTCCTTAACTAGACGAGTTGTAAACAAACTGGAGACTGTCCTCCCTGGCCCATGAGGAACATTAATATATGCAAGTGATGCAATAAACTCCTGCTTGCACATGCTTTCTTATTTACTCCTGGGATTGCCTTAGCTGCATATTTTGGCTTTTCTGTATGCATAGCTTAGTCAACCCTGCTACATAATTTGGCCCTGCTGTACTGAACCAGTCAGCGGCCCCTGATATGTGACTGCCTCTGCCCTAATGAGAACCCAAAGCGAAATGGGAGAGCTAGATACCGATTTGTGACAGCACACAATGGGGGCGGCAAAAGGGGGGGAGACAATATTCACAGCCAGTGGGCAGGTCATAGTTTACTGGCCCTTTCAGGGGCGACCCACCCGGGGATGGGTGGGATGAGTAGGGAAGCGTCAGACAGGAGCAGGAGTGGCTTGCTGGGACTTCAATAAAGGGCTGTGCATGTGCGAATATTGTACATTTTGCCATGAATGCTCAAAGTGTGAGGGTTGGCATGCCCTGGTCAGTTGCTTTGGGGCAGGGGGAGGGTACCATCAGGGAGGAACCCAATGGCAGAAGCCAGGAGGGAATGCAGGGGGTCACCAACAGCAGTTTTTGGGTGCGCGAGGAGGCAAGGGCTCACAAGGGGCTGGGCCCAAGGGCTCATACTCTGGTTAGGGTTGAAAGGTTGGAGTTCTGGCTACAGTCCTGTGAAAATCAAGGGGTAGCAAGGGTTTTAAGGGAGGGATTTTGATTGGGGTATTTGGGACCGTGGATCAGGAGATGGGCAAATAATCTGCGATCAGCCACTGAAAATAAACAGGCAGTGCAGGACAAGCTTGATAAAGAGGTGCGGGTCCTATTGAGGATTGGCCCATGAGGAATTTGATTATATCTCCCATTGGAGTAGTGCCATAAAAGGAGGCGGGACAGTTCAGGTTGATTCAGCATCTGTCATGGCCAGAAGGGAATTTGGTCAATGATTTCATTGATGAGGATGCGGCCACGGTGTCATACTCATCAGTTGACGTGGCCATGTCACTGGCAGTGACGGCGGGCGCAGCAGCACCAATGGCAAAATGTGATATAAAATCTGCTTTTCGGCTTCTTCCAGTCAACCCAGAAGATTGGGAACTACTGGGAATCAACTTTGATGGAAAGTGGTAAGTGGAAAAAGCATTGACAATGGGCTGCTCCATTTTGTGTGAGCTGTTTGAATGTTTCAGCACATTTTTGCAGTGGCTGTTTTCATGGCACACAGAGCACCAGTTGGTGATGCACTGCTCATACGATTCTTTCTTTGTGTGCTCCTCGGGCTCCGCAGAATGCCAGAAGGCACTGGAAAATTTCCAGGAGCTGACGGGGAGCTTGGCATTCCGCTGGCACCTGAAAAGATGATGGGCCCTAGCACGGAGTTATCATTCTTAGGAGTGGAGATTGACTCAAGAAAAATGCAGCCACGTTTGCCACAGGACAAGAAGGACAAAATGCTGACATTGTTGCGGGACATGTTGTCCTGGGAAAAAAGTGACAGTTAAGAAGTTCAGGTCCTGCTGGGTCACCTTAACTTTGCTTGCAGAGCAGTGAGGGCAGGTAAGATATTCTGAAGGAGGTTGGGGCGCTCCTTGTTGGGTAAGCGTCTACTGCACCACCACATTCAGCTCTCAGCCAGAGTCAAGGAAGACTTGTGGATTTGGGGCATGTTCTTACAGTCATTCAATGGAATTCCACTGGCAAGGGACAAGGACTTAGAATGGGATGTGCAAATCTATTCAGATGCAGCAGGCAGCATGGGCTTTGGGTTGTTCTGGCAAGGGAGGTGGTGCGTGGAACAATGGCCAGCACACTGGCATAACGGTGGCTGGAACATCGCCCTTTTGGAATTTTTTTCCCTAGTGGTCGTAGTGATGCTTTGGGGGAAGAGTTGCACACAAGAAGGTGCTGTTTAGGGTGGACAATATTGCGATAGTTGAAATTGTGAATCGCCAATCTGCCAGGGATGAACAGGTGCTGAAATTGTTGAGAGTCTTTGTGTTGGGATGCTTGCGACGTGATATCGCCTTTAAAGCCTTGCATGTACTGGGCATGGACAATGATATTGCGGATGCTTTGTCTCATTCACAGTGGGGGAGATTCCGTGGGCTGGCCAAGGACGCTGACAGGACCCCGACGTCCATGCCTAAGCATCTGTGGTACATTGGCAACGGCGGATGTTAAAATTGGTGGTAGCATCACTTGAGGAATCCACTAGAGTGACTTACATCTTGGTCTGCAGGGAGTTGTTGCGTTTGGGCGCTCAGCGGCGGGATGAAGGGTGGCTGCGGGTGGAGGACATTATACAATATATCCTGGACCTCATTGACAGGATTATCATGGGTCAAAATTGCCGGAAAATTAGCAGGATTTGCTTTCATGGATAAGCTGTTATGGGGCTACGCCCCATCAACAGGGAAATTGGGTCTGAGAATCCTAGAAGGTTGAGCGCAGGAGCAGGGCCCAGCGGCCAGAGTCAGAAAGCCGCTTTCATGGCAGATGTTGAATCAGTTATTAGTAGTGTTGCTGGAGGTATGCAGAGATGAAGGGGAATGTGTTGGAAGGAGCTGGTCCCATGTTGAAGTAGCATGATGGTGGGCGGCCGGTGCCCGGATATTTTGGTTTTGCATTTAGGAGAAAATTATTTGTGCAAGGAGAAGGGAGTAGTGCTGATGCGAAGTATGAAAAAAAGTAGCACTTGTCAAGGAACAGTGGGCAGGGTGTTTTGTGCTGTGGACAGAGTTTGTGCCCCGGACGGCGTGGAGATGGGCAGTGAAGCCGGGAGCAGTAGACAGGGCAAGGCGAAAGGTGAACAGTGAAATGGCCCAGTTTTGTAGGAGACTCTGTTTTGGTAGGATTTGCCACCCTGAGATTTGTTTTGATGCAGTGGAGTTTTTTAGGGGCTGTGGAGTGCACCTATCTAAGATGGGCATGGATTTTTACCTTTTAGATATCAGGGAAGTGCTGGCTAGAACTTTGAATGTGCAGCGGCACATGTGAAGAAATGAATTGTTAGCAAGCAAGGGGGGCAGAAAAAGGGTGGTAGGCCCCCCTTTTTTCTGAGTGGCGGGGGTTTGCAAAGTTTACCAGGGGTTGGCAGGAGTTTGGTTGGAATTGTAAGTTAGGAACCAGGGGCAGGGAAAGGGTAAGCAGGTAGTTCAAGGTTCAGTTGTAGACATTTGGTTATTGACAGTTCCAGAATTGCAGACATAGGATGTAGGTTTAATAGAATTGTATATTTTTAATTGCAATAGATTGTAATGTTTGTAATGTGTTAAATTCAGGGTGAGGCATGTTGAGGGGATCGTAGAGGTGGGGTTGGGATCAGGTGGTAGGTATCGGATATATAGTGAGGTTTTAGTTTTGTAAGGCAGTTGCCAGGTATGTTATTGTAATGTGCACCTGTTTCAATAAAGCGGCCTTTTTCCCACACAAAATGGATTGAGACTTGGTTGCACCCTCTCTCCCAGTGGGAGTTTGGGAGGCAGCTGACAGGAGGGAGGTCTGCCCCCGGGCAGATTGAGAGGGCGGGGCAGTCCAGGGGGCTGCCATTTTGTTCCGTTTGGGCTTCAAGTGTGTAGCCCAATTGTAGCCCAATAGGTATAAATATAAGGGTCATTGAGCTCCCTGCCACCATTTTAGGTTTGGTGACTTGGTGGCTGGGAGTGCGAATAGCATGACAGGATTTTGCCCGCCCTCCCGTCCCTAAGATGTTTCAAAATTGGGGGGGGTATACATTGGAAAGGCGTTTTTTCCCCTCGTGGCCTTTTTGGTTGGGACAGGTGCACAAGGGGTTAATTTGTAGTCGTCTCTTGGAACATATGCCTAGCGGGAGTTTGCAAAGTTTGCCAGGGGTTGGCAGAAGTTTGGTTGGCATTGAAAGTTAGAAACCAGGGGCAGGGAAAGGGTAGGCAGGTAGTTCAAGGTTCAGTTGTAGACGTTTATTTATTGACAGTTGCAGAATTGCAGGCATAGGATGTAAGTTTAATAGAATTGAGTATTTTTAATTGCAATACATTGTAATGTGTTAATTGCAGGGTGGGGCATGTTGGGGGGATCGTAGTGGTGGGGGTGGGATCAGTTGATAGGTATCAGATGTATAGCAAGGTTTTAGTTTTGTGAGACAGTTGCCAGGTTTGTTATTGTAATGTGCACCTGCTGCAATAAAGCAGCCTTTTTCACACACAAAATGGTTTGAGTCTTGGCTGCACTCTCTCTCCCTAGGGGTTCCTCGTCACAGTGGACTCTGCTGAGGGAAGGTGAGGAGTTGCGAGATCGATCTGGTAGCAGACGCGATCGTCTGTTGTACCAAAGGTCCGCCGGTGTGCAGAGCTGGCTCTGTCCATGGGTACGGCTGGTGCTGGGAAGGAGCTCCGGTTGTCACGGGGAGCTGGCAGGGCCATACTCACAGGGATTAATTCCCTTGGTGCAGACTTCAGGAAGGCAGGTCGGGCGCTCGCACAGCAGGTGCTTATCTTCAGCGGTGCAGGTTGTTTGAAACAAAGGAGAGCCGAGCTGGGAGCCGCTGCAGTGGTTTCAGGCAACAGAAGCGTTAGCTTAGCCACACACTGAGGGGCAGTGCAGTTCCAAAAGTGCCTGTACTGCAGAGTGGCAAAACATGAAGAGATCCCCCGTGCTACATGAGGCAATCATCAATGCTCTACCAGCTCTGACTTGTAGCCAAGGAAGATGGAAAATAAAGCACTTGCCACTCACTAGTTGTGGCGAACACTTGGGACACAAATGAAGATAGCAGGCAGCAGTAGGCAGGCAGATCAGCACAACAAAACCAGTAGTTCTAATGGTGACTTCTCCTGGCAGCACCATAGGGCCTGTGGCAGAACAGAGTCAGGGAGCAGCTGGCAGCAGGACAATAGCAGAAACGAGATCCAGTGAGTCATTTAAGCCACCCAGCAAGTAGAAGGTAGCAGGGCAACAGCAGAAGAGCAATCCAGATGAGTCCTGTGAGCAGCTCAGCAGTCCTTCTGACAGAGGTTCAGTTCCAGTTCCAAAAGCACTCTGCCAACATGGGGTCAGAGCCCCTATACTTATACTCAAAATTGTCTTTGTTCAAGGGGGAACTTCAAAGGAAACCTTTCAACCCAGACCTGGCCCCAGAAATCAGTAGGGGGTAAACCAGCCCTTTGTGTGAGGGCAGGACACAGACTCTACAAATGTAAAGTGTGAACACCCCTCTCTCTCCCAGCCCAGGAAAACAATCAGTATGCAGATGAATACAGATGTAACCCTGTCACATCCAACCCGTCCTATGTGATGGCTGTCTGGAGGGAATGCACAAAATGTAGCTAAAGACAAATGGCGGTTTCTACACAGGAGGTAAATGGTGCACGCTTGATAACGCCCAGTATTCTATATGACTATCTCTGCGGTGCACAAGGTAGGGGAAAGAAACCACAAAACCCCTAGAAAAGTGGACCAAGGTCCCTGTACAATATACAATGCCTATGCACACGCTATAATATTCATTTGATGGTTCAAGTGAGTACACATATATGAGAAAACTTCTTGTGTTATTTATTAGAACTTCACGACGAGGTCCAGCCAACACGTGTTTCGTCCAAAGGGAAAATTTAACCCTGGACTTCTTCAGGGCTGATATGACAAAAGGAAATACTACGACCTAAAGGCCGGTGTAAATTCAAACCGGCAGATACTGCAAGATGTAGTCTTTATGCGTGAGACCAGGTAAATCTAAAAGTCAATTAAATCCAAACCGGTAAGTCAGATGGCAATCCAATACTTGATATAAGGTATTGGCACCAAACCTTGAAGCGAGTACGCTAAAGTCCTGCTACACGACACTCCCGGTAGCGCGTCTAAACCGGATAGACGCGCTACCGGGAGTGTCGTGTAGCAGGACTTAGCGTACTCGCTTCAAGGTTTGGTGCCAATACCTTATATCAAGTATTGGATTGCCATCTGACTTACCGGTTTGGATTTAATTGACTTTTAGATTTACCTGGTCTCACGCATAAAGACTACATCTTGCAGTATCTGCCGGTTTGAATTTACACCGGCCTTTAGGTCGTAGTTTTTCCTTTTGTCATATCAGCCCTGAAGAAGTCCAGGGCTAAATTTTCCCTTTGGACGAAACACGTGTTGGCTGGACCTCGTCGTGAAGTTCTAATAAATAACACAACAAAATGTAGCTGTCACCCAGGCCTAGATGTGAATTGGAGTTAGGCTGCAAAGCACAAAGAGTCATACGCACAGACAAATGCCCACTTTCTAAAAGAGGCATTTCTAAAATAGTAATGTGAAATTCACCTACACCAGTCAGTAGTATTTCTCACTACCATTTTAAACATACCAAACATGTCAACTCCACTCCTTTCAGATCAGGAATTACCACTTAAATATATATAAGGGAATTCCCAATGCTAGCCTATCAGAGTACTAGACCTCACAGTAGTGAGAAACAAAATAGGCTGTTTGTCACTACTAGTACATGCCACACAACAAAGGCACTTGTCCTACCTTTTACTTACACAGCACCCTACCCATAGGGCTCCCTAGAGCTTACCTTAAGGGTGACCTATATGTAGTAAAAGGGGAGTTTAAGGCTTGGCAAATTGTTTCAAATGCAAAGTCAAGGGGGCTGTAACGCAGGCCCTGCAGTGGCAGGCCTGAGACAGGTTTTAAAGGCTACGTCAGTGGGTGGGGCAAGCAGTGCTGCAGGCCCACTTGTAGCATTTAATTACAGGTCCTGAGTATATAGTAGACCACTTTATAAGAGACTTATAAGTAAATTAAATATGCAAACCAGGTGTAAACCAATCACACCACATTTTAGAGGAGAGAGCACATATACTTTAGCACTGATTAGCAGTGGTAAAGTGACCAGAGTCCTAAAGCCAACAAAAAGAAGGTCAGAAAAATAGGCAGAAGAAGGCAAAAAGTTTGGAGATAAGCCCGCAAAAAGGGCCAGGTCCAACACCATGACTATCTAAATTAACTACATGATGCACCTTACGGAACACTAAAACCAAAGAACAACTCCTTACCCAATTTGCAGGAAGCTTAAAATAAGCATTCTTTCTACACACTTAATAAACTCCAAGAATGACAAGAACTTTTCCTGCAAATATCTGGTGTATATAACTCAAAACCTCAAATCTATGAGGGCATTCACTCCAACCCATCTTTTGAGAATCCTAAACATTTTCCTCTATCCTTATAAAACATAATTTGCCTTCTGTTGGACCTGTCCTTTAGGACTGTGAACACTTTAGTCGTGCTAACCAGTGCTAAAGCACATGTGCTTCTCCCCTAAAACATGGCGACATTGGTATATACCTAATTGGCATATTTAGTTTATTTCTAAGTCCCTTGTAAAGTGGTACACCATAAACCCAGGGCCTGTAATCTAAATGCTACTAGTGGGTCTGCAGCACTGGCTTTGCCCCCCACACAAGTAGCATTTTAAACCTGTGTGCAGTTTAGTGCCACTTTGGACTTGGCATTTAAAACCACGTGCCAAGCCTTAAACTCCCCATTTATTACATATGGGTCACCCCGTAGACGGCTCTTGAGTGACTGGGAGTGATCCCATTGCACATTCCCATGGGTTCGATTGTTGTGAAATGGGATATTACGAGGGCCTGGAAGGACACATTGGCCCCTCTGGTGGAAACATGGGCTAAGGGCAAGGACCACTGCATGGGGCTCGAGCACCCGATTTACCTGGTAAGAGGGTGCCCCCAAAAGCACTATACAGTTTGGAAGGAGTGGGTGGAACTCCAGGGCATTGTGCTCGAACCCTGCCCAGACAGGCCTTGGTCCAATTTGGGAGACACAAGCCATCGCAGCAACGACCCAATTGAGGTACACCTGGGATGTGGCGGGCGGGTCTTGCGCTGTAGCCCCATGGTATTATGTCATATCTTTCTGCACTATTGCTGTGCTGCTCTGTTGTTCCACTGTATGTGGTATTGTGTTCTGTGATGAGTGTGCGATGCCGCCGCTCACTTTGTATGTTAAAAATCAATAGAAAAATGTTTGAAAAATATATATATATGTATATATTCAACTAGGACAGAATTGCACTGTAACTTCAGGGTTTCCAGATTTTTTTTCAAGATCTGTTTGAAGATTGAAGGACTCTCTGTATACTCTTGTAGAATTCAGAACCATGTCAGAATTCTATTTTGGAAATGGAACGTAAAGAAAAAATGGATCCCTTCATGCAATGGAATGGAAAAGAATGCTTAACACAAATCAATCACTGTGAACCACTGGGCTTCAGAGGGTATTTGAAATAGTATCACGGCAGGATTCGGTACCACGGGTGTTGGGAAATGGCCCTCTCTTTCTCTGACCTTGATTTTGTTGTTTTTAAGACTCTGAGCACTTTACCACTGCTAACCAGTGCTAAAGTGCATGTGTTCTCTCCCCTATATATGATTTGATTGGATTACCCACAATTGCCATATTTAATTTACCTGTAAGTCCCTAGTACAGTGCACTACATGTTCCCAGGGCCAGTAAATTAAATGCTACTAGTGGGCCTGCAGCACTGATTGTGACACCCACTTGAGTAGCTCTTTAATCATGTCCAGGACTGCCACTGCAGAGTTAGTGTGGGCAGTTTACACTGCCATGTCCTCTTGCCATTTAAAACCCCTTGCTAAGCCTTAAACTCCCCTTTTATTGCATATAGGTCACCCCTAAGGCAGGATGTTGTGTAATCAAAAGGTAGGACATGTACTTTTAAGTTTGCATGCCCTGGTAGTAAAAAACGCCCAAATTCATTTTTCTTTACTGTGAGGACTACCCCTCTTATAAGTTAAAATTGGGGGTCCCTAATTACACTTAGAACATGTAAGTCCCACACAAAGTGCTGCATACCCCCCTGAAGTGAATCTGAAGGCAGAGATGGGAGGGAGGACCTCTGTGCAAGTCACACCCACTTCAAAGACACCACAAGCTATAAGAACTGTAATTCTGACCCTATCACTTCAGACACTACTGGACCTGTGAAGAACTCTGTTAGGAGGAAGGACTACTGTGCTGCTACAAGGATTGCCACTCTGCTGGACTGCTGCTCTGGAAGAACTGCTTTTCTGCTGTGCTGCCCTGCTGCCATCTACCCTGCTGAGGAAGGACTGGACCCATCTCACTGGAACCCAGAGTGACTCTAAGGGCATGCTGGCTTTCCCCCTATTGTGAGTCTTAGGGACATCAAAGACGTTTCATCAAGCTACATCAGCACCTGGACTTTGCTTGCTGCAAGTCTTGCCCTGGCAAGTGGTACGAATCATGTCCTTCTAAAATCCAAGCATCGATGAAGTTGCGCCAACCGGATCAGGAGCATCTCCCTCGAAGACGATGTATCACCCCTGCTGCACGGACCACGGCCACACATCGCTGAATGTGTGGCGCATCATCTCCAGTTTCCAACGCTTCTCTGACTTTGCGCAATTTGGCATCAATGCATCACCTTTGATTAAGCGGTTCCACACCTACACATTGCCTTTGATCCAGCGGTTTGACAGTGAAGCTTATCGTTTTTGCTTTTTGCATCTTGACTCCGTCAACGATGCATCCCAGGTACTTTTCAGCGAGCCAACACTGGTCCCTGTATCTGGCCTGCACTCCATCGTGGTCAGCCTGAAGCCTGAACTTTTGGATTTACCCTGGTCTAGCGTGACCAGATATTCTGGGCTGGTGCTTTAATCTTTTAAGCACTACATTTTATTCTTTAAAAATGAATAACTCCGGATATACTTATTGGATATTTGTTGTTTTGGTCTTGATGTGTTCATCAAAATGTAAGCTATTTTTTTTAACTGTGGAGTCTTTTTGTGGTGTTTTCACTTTGTAACTGTTTGAAGTGTTGCAAAAATACTTTATACATTGCCTCTTAAGTTAAGCCTGCTTGCTCTGAGCCAAGCTACAAGAGGGTGAGCACAGGTTAATTTATCATTTGTATCTGCCTTATTCTGATTAGGATTGTGGTTCCTGCTTGTATAGGGTGCATACCTATGCCAAACAAAAACCCAATTTCTAACAATGGGACAACTTCGAACAATGATATTATTTATCTTTTTAGGTTCTGGGCAATTTTATACTTCCCATTTGGGTTCTGCAGACCCATTATCAGGAATTTCATGGACTATCCAAAATGTCTTTCACAATTCCTTGCTCTATCATAGACTGAATCACTGAGGCAATTCCAGCCACCATCTCTGCGGAGAGATTGCACTGGGGTGTTCAGGGATACTCTACATTCGGTTTGATTGTTATTCTGACTGTCCCTGCATCTTTGATCAGACCAATAACTTTAGCAGGGAAGTCCCAGACTTCATACTTCAGACTTCAAACAGTCTTTCAAATCAGGAGGCAACTCATCTTTGGTCAACATAGGAAACAACCCAATGGTCAATTTCTGTTTGGTCAGTTTAAAAGCTACATGTTTATTGTGTGTCTGGAGTTCAACACTCTCCGGTGTGCAGTAGATTATACAATTAAGCTTGCCGAGTAAATACCAGCCAAATAGATTGACTGGACATGAATCACATACCATGTACTGATGGTCTTCCTCCTCAAAGCAACCTATTTTTGCAGGAACAGGTTTCACAATCTGTTTTTTAGCAATGCATACATCTTGGACTTGTTTTCCCAAGTGGAGTAGGTTTGGGAATTCCACTTTCCTTAGAGTAGAATGGGTAGCACGAGTGTCAGTTAAAAATGGATCCTTGGTGGCCATTCACCTCATCATCCACAAATGCCCCACTTTGGTCTACCACTAAGTCTGTGACGAGCATGCAATCTCCCTCCCCTCTCAGACATGGTCATTGTGACTGGTCAGACTCATAGTCTCCGAAAATGTGAAAGATTGGGAACTCTTGAAAACTGTCATGACTCACAAAAGGTTTGGGTTAGCTCTAGGAACCGGATTTGCATAAAATCTTCTATTTCCCACATTTTGTCGCATAACCAGGACTTGATGCATACTTGGATTTTGAGGTCTTGGCATCTGCATGTTTTGAGCTGCCATCATATTCATAGTTTGGATCTGACTGTCATTCGATACTCTGTTCGCATTAAGCCTACACTCATGTTTCCAATGGCCTCATTTGTTGCAAAAGGGACATGGATTAGACCTTTTTTAAGGGTTCCCATGCCTGTTCCAGTACTCAGATCAATCGGCACACCACAACCTCTACCTTGCAGAACACCATTCAGAGTGTTGGCATCTGTCCTCCGCCTTGGAAATTAGCTCCATGCATTCCCGAACCACCCCCAGGGTTATAACCCATATTTGCCAAATATGGGCATTTCTGAAATCACTTCTGGCCTAACATGGTCTGTGCTCTTTAATCTTTTTCTGTTTCATCTCTAATTCATCGCTGCAATACTTGATGTATCAAAGTATTTTGTCAAGGGGTTTGGCCTTCCATTAAATAACATTCTGATGAATATGAGAGCTGATCTCATGACACAGTCAAAGAACAAGCTGGGACACAAAATTACTGAGATTTACTCTCTCTGGATTTTCAACACCCCTATGTTGGTGGAACATATGCATTAAGCTTTCATAATAGGCCTGCAATGATTCTTTAGCCTCTTGTGTAGTTCAAGTTATCTTCAACCAATCAATCTCTTTCTGTTGAACCTTCATTTTCAAAAAGGCAATGACTTGATCATATTTCTGCATGACAAGAGGACATGACCATTTGTTCGGGCAATCCTCTGGGGCTCAATGTGTGGTCATTGTATCGCCACTTTACAATCAGCCCAAAGATCACTAGGAAACATAACATCAAAGAAGGTATTCAGGTCTTCCCACAACACCTCAACATTTTTCACAAACAGCTCAACCTCACCCTCAACCTCAAATCAGGACTCTCTGTCAGTTTTGGAAATTGATTTCTAATGTAGCAAGATCACTACAGCCTCAGGGCACATGCACATTTTCTCCTCCTTGTACCTCTCTCACAGGATTAATGAAAACCTCGGAGCCATCTTGGTTATCCCTTTTTCGTGTTCCTCCTGAGTCCTCCTTCTCTTTTTTTCCTTTCCCTCTGAGCCAACGCATCCTTGATTTTCTCAAAGTTACTCCACCTTTGTATGCTGCCGACTAACTCCCTCAAAGGTGCTTTTAACCCATGAGTCCTCATACTAATGAGCATATCCTCTCTTGTATGTACACTAAAATTGCTTCACAAAGTCTGACTATTTGATAGATGAACTCTAAACTCAGCAGATGCCCCATCTAATACCACAGAATTTCCTCTTCATGATATCCATCCAAATACCTTGCATCAAGATTTCCTTTGATAAGTTCATCAAACTCTACATTTACATCCAGGGGTCTCGAGGCAGCTTGTGCAACGGGGCCATCATTGATTTCATCTGTGATATACTCCCACTCGGAGTCCCGTCTGCCCAAAGTTGAGTTCCCATATCCAAAAGCGCTATAATGCCATGTATACCAGGCGCTGAAGCAACCCTTGACTGGTCAGGGGTTGTTGCTCCCACTTTCATGCGTGCAAACTAAATCTGCGGCAATGGTTCTGATAACTGGGGTTCATACCACTGGGATAGGGATAACAGGAGGTAACCCTCCCCCAGCTGGGCCAGACTAGAAGGCAAACTCCTACTAGTACCAAAGGTTTGGTGATTTCCTCCGGTGGATGGAGTTTTGTTATATGGAGATGGTCAGAAATTCAACAACCCTTCCAAAAAGTAATTACTAGAGTCACTATCAGTACTTGCTTCTGTCTGTGCACCTACACCACCCACTCTTGTACTTTTTCTCTCATTTGGGATTAGTCAGCGCAGTGAACATTTTAACTCGCTCAATCATATCTTTCCTCCATGCATACAGTTTTGTATCCCACTTTGCATCTATCTAACCACGGACTCTCCTTTTGGCTCAGGTCTGATATTTTTCTTTATCTTTTCATGTACAGCATGCTCCCATGCAGTTAAACCCTCATTTAGGACTGTTCTAGGTGGGGATTTCATTTCATACAATACCGGTCTCAAATGTTTAATAATTCTCATGTTAAAGGTACTATATTGAGTAAATTGCAAGGAACCTTCTTTCACTGTGATCTTGTTCCGTTGTTTAAGCCAAATACATTTATGGAGTCTGACATTCGTGGCCATATAATGACTGGGCATGCCCTGTGGAGGAGGCTCTTCACCCTCATGAACAGGCCCTCTTACATCACCTCTAAAGAATTTTCTCAATGTCTTAAAACATTTAAGTTTTTTGCTTTAAATTCAGCAAACCAAAGTCAATAACTTCAATGTAAACAAGTGGCGACATCAGCATATCACAATACAATACACAGCAGTTCCAACACCCAATCTCAGTGCGGCACAACTATGCTGGCCCTTCACAGTGCAGCACTCTCTAACGTGATGACCAATACCAGTGCAGCACACACACCAACCGACGAATGACAGCACCCTACGACATAGCATGCAGAACCTTCCTGAGGTTCTCCCTCCTTTACAATTAACTTTGCACAGGCAATATTTTACAAATGCCAAAACCAAAACCAAATAACTCCTGTCTTTTCTGCTAAAGAAATTAAAGCTAACACTCATTCAAGAAAAAAATGGGGAATAACGCGTTCCTGATGTTATCACTCAAGTGAAAATTACCGACTGGTGCAGGTACTCCTCTGCACAAAAGGATTCAACAACACCACTCACTAGTAATACACTCTCGCAACAGAAGTTAATAAGTTCCTATCTTAGTGTGACCAATGGCACTTCACAATCTAACACCACAGCTTCAACAGATAAGCTAAACCATAATTTCCTTGATATCTAACCTGGGATCCTAAAGTTCAACAAGTCTGATAACAAACTTCATCTCTTAGCAACAAGCACATTTACAATGAGAAGCACAACCAATATCCACAAAGAATCACATTAATTCTCAAATTCATTATACAGTCTTATTTGACTTAAAATGGACACCATGCCAAAAAATACTCAAGTCATCATAAACACCTCAAAGCTTGACAAGACACAATCAGAGAAGCATAATCCTGCTGATACTCACTCCTGGGATACCGTAACAGCTTCAGGAAAGCCAGAACATGGCCAATACTCCAAACTGGACCATGGACTTCGGGAACATGGACTGGACTTGGGCAAATGTTTACTGTCTCTGGGGTATTTTCTAGCTCTCTACACCTCAGAGAAAAAGTATCCTCTGCTGCATAATGATAGAGCTCAATTTTCTGCCCCTAAAGAACCTCAGTTGCATTCCTTGAATCTCAGTAGCACTCTGGCTGACTGGACCGTTGGTTTTCAGCTGAGGTGTGTAAACAGGAAACAATCATCAAATGTAAATATTTAAAGTTATAGTGTAACCCATCGGTTCCACAAGAACGACAGCGAGTTTTAATTTTCAAAACTTAAAGGTTTTTTCTTTTTAAGCAGATTTCTCAAGTTAAAAATACAATTTAATTAAATATTCATTTGTCAGTTATTCTTCAAAATTCAGTAAGTTATTCAGTCCAACAGATTATAAATGAGTGTTTGTAGCATAAATAATATGAAGAGTACCAAACTACAAAGCAGAGACAGTTTCAGTTTCTTAACTCCTTGGGTGCTAAGGACGTGCTGGACGCGTCCACAGTACCGGCGCTTGGTACTGAGGATGTGTCCAGCATATCCTAGCACCCCCTGGGGGAAGTGCTGGCGCTCCCCCTGTGGGCCCCCCTGCCTTATGCCCCTACCAGGGAGAGAGCAGAGAGACACAGGGGAAAGGATAGAGTTGTTTCTTTCCCCCAGTGTCTCCCTGCAGTACATTCCTGATGCGTGAACACGGGTAGGACCGTGATCGGACAGCAGTAATGCACTGGGGTTTATATAGATACATTTCAAGGAGCAGCCCCTTGGTCAAGGGTTGCTCCCCAAATATATTACTCCAGGTTTTGGCTGTTTTACACCCCCCGAGCAGTTCAGCCATTTTTAGCTCAATCAGCCCCCAAGGATGGTGCAAAACCAAGAGACACTATGGATTTAATCATATATGTATGCTGGGGAGCAGTCCATTGGGCAAGGGTCACTCCCTGATTTTTGGTGACATGTTTTGACTATTTTCCGTCCCCCTCAGGGGAAGATGGGCCATTTTGTAAGTTGATCTGCTACCAAGGAAGGCTGAAAGACAACAAGAAATGTAACAATAGTGAATGTTGGGGAGTGGCCCCTGGGCAATGGTCACTTCACATTTTTGGGCACACTTTTTGGCTGTTTTCCGCCCCCTCTGGGGCAGATAAGAACTTTTCTAGGCCAATCTACCTCCAAGGAGGATGAAAAACCACTAGACATCAGGGTTTTTATTATGTAGGTATGCTGGGAAGTGGCCCCTTGGCCAAGGGTCACTCCCCAGTATTGTTCATACATGTCCTTTGTTTTCTGCTCTCCCAGGGTGAGATCAGACTTTTCTAAAGGCAATCTGGCCATGGGGGTGGAGAGAAGAAAACCACGAGACACCAGGGAATAGGTTTCTCTGTGTGCGTGTGAACTGGCATTTGGCTGGCAGTCTGTGTGTACTGGCATTTGGTTGGCGGTCTACATGTGCTGGGGTTTGGCTGGTAGTCTGCTTGTACTGGCATTTGACTGGTGGTGTGTGTGGCCTGGCATGTGACTGGTGTTTTGCTGATAGTGAGCTCTAACTAGGGATTTTGCTGATGGTATGTGTGGACTGGCTTCTGGCTGGCTTGTGTTTGGCTAGGATAATGGTCACTCCCCTCCGTGGGCCCATGTGGGCCCATATGACTTAAATTGCACCATACACAACTCAAGTATTGGGAGCAACCGTGAGAGTAAAACTGACTGTGGTCTGTTTTGCTACACATTTTCTGGTAGATACCTGGGGCTGCATTCCAGAAGTACCCCAAAGGTGCAATAGGCGTTAGCGTCCACTTTGCGCACCCACAGCATTTTGATATTACAGAAGGGGCCGCAGATGCTTGTGGGGCCCCTTCTGTAATACTGAAAGAACTGGTGCACATACAGTGCCAGCGTTTTCTCAAGATGGCGTTCCCTCATTTGAATGGGGCGTGGCCCCATGCAAATGAGGGAATGCCTTTGCCTCTGCTCCCACGCCGTAATATATAGACGCGGGCGAAACGGAAAAGAAGTTGTCAGGAGGCTCACTGGCAGTGAGTCACCTAAGAGTTGGTGGACTGGCAATGCGCCTTCTGATAGAAGCCCTCTGGAAAGGGGTCCTGTGGACCCCCCAGACATCCCCTTGCAGGTGGGTGCAGTCACTCACTACACCCACCTACAAGGGGATCTCTAATTCCCCTTAAAAGTGCACGTGGGTTGACGCCTGCACAATAACACACGGAGCGGCTGCTTCAAAGTTGCTCCGTATTTCACCTGAATGCTCTGCCCTCAGGGTAACGTGAGTTCACGGCTGCCCTGAGGGCAGTGCATTTCATGCATTAGGGCGCACTTTCCCTGTTTGCGTCCGGTGCACATGTTTTAAGAACTGGATTGTCAGACGTGTCCTGGTAAGGGCATATACAGGGCAAGAATCAGCCACCCAAAGGGAATTAAGCTCTGTGTATAAACTTTAACCACCATAAAGGTGGGGTTAGTTCTGTTTGTCACCAAACTATCTAAGAAACATATTTGTTTACAATAACACAAAAGCTTTCACGAACTGTAAAACCAAGAATGTCATTTATGTAATCCTGTCCATGTGGAAAACTGTATGGCGCTAATTAAGAGCCAGGAAGAGCAAAATTAATGTATGTTTTCATGTGCTAATTTTGCTGCATCAGTTTACAAGCTTTCCATATGTGATTTTTAAAAATTGCAGAGGAGAAACTGCATGAGGAAAAAATGCATGCTGTTTTACCATGCAGTAAACTTCATGTGGAAAATGAATACCGCTCTTACCCCCAGGTCCCTCCTGTCCTCATCCATTCATTTACAAGTGAGATAGTCATATCTCACCAACAGTAAAAAGAACGAAGGAATGCTGGACCCTACCCTACCCCCTCCCACCGGGAGAACCCAGCATTCCCTCTGTTCTACAAGTTAGTAGCTGGGGCTTCTGGCAGGATTGCGTCTCCATTGCTGGGTGGTGGGGGCGTTGCCGGCTCACATTTCTCCCTCTTTGCCGGGCTTGGATGGATATGTGCATGGTTCCTCTTCAGGGCCGCTGGTGCTTTCAGTTGTTTCCCTATTGCAGACCGCACCTCACGAGTTGCTGGGCACAACGGGAGGTGCAGTGTTTCTTGGGGGAGCTGGCTCTGTGCTCCCTGGAAGTGCGGTGAGCTTGCGGGTCGGGTTGCCTGACTTCTGGTGTTGTGGCAGTCCAGGAAGTCAGGTACGATGATGCCAGTCAGTTGCGAGGAGGCGATTGGGCTTCTAAGGTCCTGGTTTTCCTTTCCTTTATCTGGCAACCGGTGTGTGAGTACCGTATAGCTGTGCTTTGGTGTGTGCTGAGCAGTGTCCTTTTCAGTGGGGCTGTTCATTGAATTATAGAGTGCCCCTGTTGCTGCAGAATGTTGGCTTGGCTGTGGGTCTCTTGGGTGCTGGTGTTTGTAAGAATGGGCAAACACTCTAAAAAATGCAAACATGGCGGATTCATCCTCTTCCTTTTCAGGTTTCTCTTCTTCACCTTCTCCAGCGTGGTCCAAATGCCTCAGGAGGGGGATGATGCTCTAATCAAACGCCTTATTAAAGAGACTTTGCAGGAGATGGGCAAGGGTGTGTGACCTAAGAGCTCTGTCCCGATTCTGCCCTCTCATTCTGCAAGTTCGGATGAGGAGTGGATGGGGGAGGAGCAAAAAGGAAAGTATGTGGATAAAGAAATGTTGCCTGAGTTTCTGAGGCATGTTAAGTCCAACATGGGCTTTCCTGAGGATGAGGCTCCCAGCATATCTGGCAGTTTTTTGCTTCGCCAGTTTCAGAGTGCGGCCACAGTGGGTGTGCCTATTCATCCATACATTCATGAGGTAAATCGGGAGTGGAGGGAACCGGATTTGATTATGATGCCCCATTTCATGGCCAAAGTTTATCATCTCCAGGACATGTCCAACACCTTTCCAGACTCTATTCCAATCAATTCCTTTGTTGCTAGTCTGGTGGGCCGGACCTCATTGGCTGAGGATGCTGTTATTAGGGAACCTGTGGATAAGAAAGTTGATGCATCCCTCAGGAAAGTTTACTTAGGTTCTCATCTAGCTCTGCGTGCTGGGATTTATGGGACTTATGTTACTCAATCCGTCATTTCCGATGTCAAAGCTCTGTATCAGTCCCTGGATGATACATCAGGCTGTTCTGGGCTTTTGGATCATATTGAGTGACAGGTGGAGTTTCTTTTGAATGTGTCCTTTGATGTGGTAAGGCCTCAGCTCTTTCAGGGGGAACCTGTGTGGTGGCTTGCTGTAATCTGGTTTTGAAGGATTGGAAGACTGATTCCACTCAAAAGGCCTCTGCCCTGTGTTTGGCTTTCCAAGTGACTATGATGTTCAGGGAAGAGTTGGAGGGCAAGTTGCACAAACTTTTTAAGGAGAAGAAGCACTGCTCTGCTTTGAGGGAGTCCTCAGATGATAAGGGGCCATCGAAGCCTACATCTCCCTTTCATCAGCCCTCTAAGGGGCAGTTTTCTTGGGGTCATGGGAGGTTTTCTTCTGGCCCGGGTTGAGACAGGAAAGTGAGGTCACCCCAGCCTAAGCCTCGTTCCTGACTATATGATGGATGATCCAGAATTGTTGGTAGGAGGACGGATTCAGTGGTTTCTTCTGACTTGGTTGCAGTCTTCTTCAGATGTATGGGTGTTAGATATTGTGCGCCAGGGGCACCGCATCGAGTTTGGGGAGCCTCCTCCAGGTTCCGGGGTTCGTCCCACTCCATGGCCCTCCTGTCTCACCAAGAGTTTCGAGTTGTCACTGGGGATCGAGTCGCTCCTGCGGAAAGGGGCAATTCAGGTGGTGCCTCCTCTGGAGAGGGGGAGGGGGTTTTAGTCTGATATTTGTTGTGGCCAAATTGACAGGGGAGCTCTGTCTGGTGCTGGACTTGTAGGATCTGAACAAGTTTGTTGTTCGCCTGCCCTTCAAGATAGAGGCTCTTCAGAGGGTGATCCCGTTGGTTCTCCTGGGGGATTTCTTGTGCACCCTGGATCTGCAGGACGCTTAATATCAAGTCCCAGTTCATCCCAGTTATCGCCGATTCCTGTGGTTTTGCCTTAGCAGCCATCATTTTCACCCCTGACCTTGACTGGTAGGTCGCTCCCCCACCACACAGCTCCGTCTGTGTGCCCTGCTGCTGCCCCTGATTGTGCTCGTTTTTCCTTTCTGTGCCCCCTTGCTGCCCCTGATTGTGCTCGTTTTTTCCTTTCTGTGCCCCCCTTGCTGCCCCTGATTGTGCTCGTTTTTTCCTTTCTGTGCCCCCCTTGCTGCCCCTGATTGTGCTCGTTTTTTCCTTTCTGTGCCCCCTTGCTGCCCCTGATTGTGCTCGTTTTTCCTTTCTGTGCCCCCTTGCTGCCCCTGATTGTGCTCGTTTTTCCTTTCTGTGCCCCCTTGCTGCCCCTGATTGTGCTCGTTTTTCCTTTCTGTGCCCCCTTGCTGCACCTCATTGTGCTAGTTTTTTCCTTTCTGTGCCCCCTTGCTGCCCCTGATTGTGCTCGTTTTTTTTCCTTTCTGTGCCCCCTTGCTGCCCCTGATTGTGCTCGTTTTTCCTTTCTGTGCCCCCCTTGCTGCCCCTGATTGTGCTCGTTTTTCCTTTCTGTGCCCCCTTGCTGCCCCTCATTGTGCTAGTTTTTTCCTTTCTGTGCCCCCTTGCTGCCCCTCATTGTGCTCGTTTTTTTTCCTTTCTGTGCCCCCTTGATGCCCTGATTGTGCTCGTTTTCCCTTCTGTGCCTGTTGCCCGCCGCTGCGCTCCTGCGGCCTCGCCCCCTCACTGCCCATTCGATGCCCCATTCCCTGCTCCTCCCTCCCACCTCCCCATTTATGGCAGCCGCTGCGTGGTGAAGAGAGCGACCCCTGACCTTGACTGGTAGGTCGCTCCCCCACCACACAGCTCCGTCTGTGTGCCCTGCTGCTGCCCCTGATTGTGCTCGTTTTTCCTTTCTGTGCCCCCTTGCTGCCCCTGATTGTGCTCGTTTTTTCCTTTCTGTGGCCCCCTTGCTGCCCCTGATTGTGCTCGTTTTTTCCTTTCTGTGCCTCCCTTGCTGCCCCTGATTGTGCTCGTTTTTCCTTTCTGTGCCCCCTTGCTGCCCCTGATTGTGCTCGTTTTTCCTTTCTGTGCCCCCTTGCTGCCCCTGATTGTGCTCGTTTTTTCCTTTCTGTGCCCCCCTTGCTGCCCCTGATTGTGCTCGTTTTTCCTTTCTGTGCCCCCTTGCTGCCCCTCATTGTGCTAGTTTTTTCCTTTCTGTGCCCCCTTGCTGCCCCTGATTGTGCTCGTTTTTTTCCCTTTCTGTGCCCCCTTACTGCCCCTGATTGTGCTCGTTTTTTCCTTTCTGTGCCCCCTTGCTGCCCCTCATTGTGCTCGTTTTTTTTCCTTTCTGTGCCCCCTTGATGCCCTGATTGTGCTCGTTTTCCCTTCTGTGCCTGTTTCCCGCCGCTGCGCCCCTGCGGCCCCGCCCCCTCACTGCCCATTCGCTGCCCCATTCCCTGCTCCTCCCTCCCACCTCCCCATTTATGGCGGCCGCTGTGCTGCCGCGCAGCGGACGTGCGCAGCGGGCGCGCCGTGACCGCCCCCAACGCCAGACACCCTGGTCCGGGCATCCCCCACGCCCGCCACATCAACAGACGCCGATACGACGCCAGCACCCTCCACGCACTCAACCCCGGAAAAGATCACGCCTGCTACCAGGCCACCCCGAAGCGCACCCAAGGGCCCTTCACCTGCCGGAACTGCAGCTTCGCCAGCACCCGCCCAACCACCGCCCAGGAAAGAACCCAACTACCTCAGATGCATCCTCCTCAACACCCGCTCCGCCCGCAAACACGCCATCGAACTCTGGGACCTTCTCGACTCAACCTCCCCAGACGTCGCATTCCTGACGGAGACCTGGCTGAATCCCGCTTCAGCCCCCGACATCGCCATTGCCATCCCGGACGGATACAAGATCACCCGCAGGGACCGCACCAACGGAGTCGGAGGAGGCATCGCCATCGTCCACAGGAACACCCTCAGAGTCTCAACCAACACCGACGACACCCTCAGCACCGCCGAACACATGCACTTCCAGATCCACACCGATCCCAACACCACCCTCAGAGGAACCCTCATCTACAGACCCCCGGACCCCGACCACAGTTCAGCGATTCCATCGCTGACTTCGTCAGCACACACGCCATCGCCTCCACGGACTACATCCTCCTCGGGGACCTGAACTTCCACCTCGAGAACAACAAGGACACCAACTCCACCACCCTGATCGACAACCTCGCCACCCTCGGACTCAGACAGCTCGTGACTACACCCACCCACGCCGCCGGCCACACGCTCGACTCCATCTTTTCCGCAAGCCCACACGTCTCCTTCAACCACACCTCCGAACCCCACTGGACTGACCACCACTGCATCCACTTCACCTACAGGAAGCCCACCACGCACCACCGCACCGAACAAATGCCTCGCAGCTGCTGGAGCAGAGTCACGGAAGACCAGCTAACCACAACCCTCGCCCTGAGCCCACCCGCCGAACCCTCCGGCCCCGACACCGCCGCCCGCAACCTCAGACAGTGGATCGACGACTGCGCCAACACCCTCGCCCCGCTCAAGAATCCGCCCAACAGCCACACCAGCAAGAAAGCCACCTGGTTCACCGAAGACCTCCAGGCCTCCAAACGAACATGCCGAAAACTGGAGAAGATCTGGCTCCACGAACGGACAGCGGACAGCTACGCCGCCCACAAGAGCGCCACCCGCAGTCACCATCACCTCATCAGATCCGCCAAAAGGGCCTCACTCAAAGACCGCCTAGACAACAACGCACACAACAGCAAAGAGCTCTTCAACATCGTGAAGGAACTCTCCAACCCCAGCTCCAACACCAACGACATCCAGCCGTCGCGAGACCTCTGCGACTCACTGGCCACCTTCTTCCACCGCAAAATCGCCGACATCCACAACAGCTTCAACACCACGACCGCCCCGGCAACCACCGAGACCACTGCCCCCACAACCACCAACCGCCTGCTCTCCTGGACCAACATCAACGACGAGGACACCAGCGAGATCATGAACACCATCCACTCCGGTTCACCGCTAGACCCGTGCCCTCACCACATCTTCAACAAAGCCAGTACAGCCATCGCGCCCCATCTCCGGAAAATAATCAACATCTCCTTCGAGACAGCAACATTCCCGGAAAGCTGGAAGCACGCCGAGATCACCACCTTACTCAAGAAACCCAAGGCAGACCCCAAGGACCTCAAGAACTTCCGACCCATCTCTCTGCTCCCGTTCCCCGCGAAGGTCACCGAGAAAATCGTCAACAAACAACTGACCCGCTACCTCGAGGAGAACAACATCCTGGACCCTTCCCAGTCCGGCTTCCGCAGCAACCACAGCACCGAAACCGCCCTCATCGCCGCCACCGATGACATCAGGACCCTGCTAGACAACGGAGAAACGGCAGCCCTCATCCTCCTGGACCTATCAGCCGCCTTCGACACGGTCTGCCACCACACACTACGAACACGCCTTCACGACGCCGGGATCCAAGAGAAGGCCCTGAACTGGACCACATCCTTCCTTTCCGGCAGAACACAAAGCGTCCGCCTCGCCCCTTCCGATCCAAGGCCACCAAGATCATCTGCGGCGTACCCCAAGGCTCCTCCCTCAGCCCAACGCTGTTCAACATCTACATGGCACCCTCGCCCACGTCGCCCGACAGCACAACATCAACATCATCTCCTACGCCGACGACACCCAGCTGATCCTCTCCCTCACCAAAGACCCTCACACCGCCAAAGCCCACCTCCACGAAGGAATGAAGGCCGTCGCCGAATGGATGAGGACCAGCCGCCTGAAGCTGAACTCGGACAAGACGGAGGTCCTCATCCTTGGTTCCAACCCTTCAGCCTGGGACGACTCCTGGTGGCCAACATCACTGGGAACAGCCCCGCCACCCACCGACCACGTACGCAACCTAGGGGTCATCCTCGACCCCACCCTCTCCATGACTAAGCAGGTCAACGCCGTTTCCTCATCCTGCTTCAACATCCTCCGAATGCTCCGCAGGATCTTCAAGTGGATCCCCACCGAAACAAGAAAAACAGTCACCCAGGCCCTCGTCACCAGCAGGCTGGACTACGGAAACGCCCTCTACGCAGGAACGACGGCTAAGCTCCTGAGGACGGCTGCAACGCATCCAGAATGCCTCTGCACGTCTTATCCTCGACATCCCCCGATGCAGCCACATCACACCCCACCTGAGAGACCTGCACTGGCTCCCTGTCAACAAGAGGATAACCTTCAAGCTCCTCACCCACACACACAAAGCACTCCACAACTCCGGACCAGCCTACCTCAACAGACGACTCAGCTTCTACACCCCCACCCGCCAGCTCCGCTCGACCAGCCTCGCCCTCGCCACAGTCCCCCGCATCCGGAAAACGACCGCCGGTGGCAGATCCTTCTCCCACCTCGCCGCCAAGACCTGGAACACCCTCCCCACCAACCTCCGACAGACCCAAGACCTACTGGCCTTCAGAAGACTCCTCAAGACCTGGCTCTTCGATCTGTAGCAGCACCACCCCCCTCTTCCCCCAGCGCCTTGAGACCCTCGCGGGTATGTAGTGCGCTTTATAAGTGACATGATTGATTGATTGATTGATTATCATGTCCTACCCTTTGGCGTTCAGTCTGCCCCAACGGTGTTGACCAAGGTGGTGGCTCCCTTGGTAGCTTCATTGCATCTGTGGGGTATCCTCCTCTATTCTTACCTCAACGATGGGCTGATCCATGCCCGACTTGGGATCGGTTGCTGGGTTGATCAAGGGGTGGTGTGTTCAGCTTTGCAGACTCCTGGGTTTCTTCTAAACCTTCCCAAGTGTCAACTGGTGCCCTCTCAGGACTTGATGTTTATCGGTGCCCACTTTTGCACAGATCTGAACAGGGTGTTCTTGCCGGACTCCCGGGCTGTGACTTTGGGTTCCCTTTTTTTGCTGTTCCTGAGGGGGTCTCCTTTCCAGTTCCGCTCTGGTTGAGGCTTCTGGGGCTCATGGCGGCGGCTGTGTTCACAGTGCCTTGGACGCACTTTCATCTCCGGCCTCTGTGGGTACATCTGTTGGCCTGTTAGGATCCTTTGTCTCGGAATCTCGGCCTTCTGGTTCCGGTGTCTCCCTCCCTCCTCCCTGCCCTGTGCTGGTGGACTGTGTTGGCCAATCTTTCCAGGGGGCTGCTGTTGCCGCCCTCTCCTCCTGTGTATTCCTGATGACAGTGCTTTCGGGTGGGAGGGCGATGTTGGAGTCCGGCTCGCTGCAGGGGTATTGGTCTCTCCAGGAGGGGAGGCGTTCCTCCAATTGGAGGGAGTTGACAGCTTTTTCCAGAGCAGTCATGAGGTTCCGGAGGCTGTTGTTGGAGTGGAATGTGGTCGTGCGGCCCGACAACATGGTGACGGTGGCCTACCTGAATCATCAGGGGGGCTCAGCTCCCAGTCTCTAAATGCTGTGGTGGTCCCCTTGTTTTGTTGGGCAAAGGGGCACCTGTTGTCTCTAGCGGCTGTTCACATCTGGGAGGTGGACAATTGAGTGGTGGATTCCCTCAGTCGTTTCCCCCTCCTCCCAGGATTTGTCTCTGGCTCTGGAGATCTTTCAGCATGTGTGCGGGAAGTTTGGACTTCCCTTCCTCAACCTGTTTGCTTCCTGGCACAATGCTCAGCTTCCTCAGTTTTGTTCCCGGGTTCATCAGGTGGGGGTTTGGGGGCTTGGGAGGTGGATGCTATGACCGCTCCTTGGCTTTACCACCTGTTGTATGCCTTCCTGCCCATTGCTCTGATTCCCCCGGTTCCTTGCTCGTCTAAAATATGTTGGGTAATGTTCTTTTCCATATTAGTGATCTCGACTACACACTGGTCTCCTACTACCGCAAACACACCACCGCTCTTAGCTAAGATGAAATCAACAGCATATCTATTTTGCTCAGAATATATCCGCATACTTTCCAATTGAGTGGTGATGTCACGCATAGCTGCTACAGTGGAGTTGGACAATATCTGTAGCTTACATCCAAAATACTCTCTAGCTTTCTAACCCCTAGCAATAGCAGTACCTCCGAACATAATTATGGAGGAGAGAATATATCCAAAGGTGATACCATTTCTGTAATTGTTGACTTCCAAATCAGTCACTCCATCACAAAACTCTGCAGTCAACGTTCTTTTAACCCATTTTACATTTGGCTTACTGTACTTACATGGCACGCCTAGGGGAAGCACCATTCCTACAGCAACATCATCTGTACCGTTATAAACATTTGAATAAGTTCCATTAGACAGAAAATAAAATCCTGGGTGTGCATAAAGTGGACCTTGATAATCTACAGGATCATATCTGGTGTTCATTCCAAAGGTACTCGGATCCTTATTTTTCACTAGAGACATCGTATTTTTGAACAATATTATTCCAGAACAATTGACATATAGAAATGCGTCAGTATTATTCACTATTGGACAACACGCAGGATAATAACCGGCTCTCCGGGTGACCGTTAAATCTTGGTAATGCCAGCCTACTAAGGTAATGTTCTGCTCCTTCATGTACAAATTATCACAATACGTATTATTATCACACCCCGGATACCCCTTTCCTCATGGCTTTCTGTAATACAAACAAGGGCCAGGATATCCCATTCCAAACTCGCCTCTTACCTCTACAAACTGGGATGGGCGGGTATACGTATAATTGACAAGTGACAATGGGTAAGCAGTCCATAAACTTGTGACAGATTCAGTAGGATAACAAGCTGTACCTTCTCCAAAAAATCTTTTATGTGTGTCTAGAAATTCATTACTTGGGCTGTTCTTTTTGTGCGAACTTGAGAAACAACCTTATGTTTAGTACATGACTGTGCATCTTGATTTCGTTCCAAAACCCAGGACACCCCACCCAGAATCAATAGCAGTAAAATCACAAGAATAGCACATCATATCTTTTTCTTTGTAGACTAAAATATACGTGTATAAACAGGGGGAATCACTGGCTGCTCTTCGTCGGCAACCATCCTGCCAAAGGGATACATAGCAAATGGCGAAAGAAGGGGGCAATATGCCAGCAAGAAGAATATGTAAGTTCCCAGTGTCCGTCAGAGCCTCACTGGTACAGGCTCCTATTGTCTATCAAAACGTTGGCGCTCTTGAGCACCGGCAGTGGAGCTTGCTCTGTCCTAAGCTCGGGTTCCCACGTCGACCAGGATAATGTAACCCCAAAGGGGATACTTTCGATCTATCCTGTCCAATGTTCAAACAGTGCACAAATCTCACATCACCCTAAACTAACTCCGTTGGTACTATGGCAAAGTACACCCTAACTTCCACAGTCCATCCCTAACTAATCTGGCTTCTCTTTTGGTGCACTGTTCCTCAGCCGAGGGCGCAAATTATACCTAGTAACTCCAGGCACAGAAGGATCAGTGTAAAGGGGCTCTTGGATAGCGGTGGATTTCCGGTGGAACTGCTGCATTCAGCACTTCATCATTTTCCTCATCCGTTTTGGTCCAGGTCAGCCTGGCGTCACTGAAGGGGACAAACTGAGGCACCATCTCACACTCGGAGTCCCTACTCCATCCCTCACCCATTTATCGTCGGGCAAGGGTAGAGGTATCCTGCGACAGTGAATCGCGTGCACCCAGTTCTTTCGGCCAGCGACCTTGACAGCTGTACATGTAGACAGGAGGACCTGCTTCGGCCCCTTCCACCGCAGCTCCAAACTCTTCTTCCGCTGGAAGTTTCGGACCAACACAGAATCGCCAGGCTGAATATTGTGTCCGGGCCCCTCCGGTGTAGCTGGCTGGGCTTCCCGGACTTGTTGGTGAATAGAACGCAAATTTTCAGTTAACTGGCAAAGTTAGTCTATCAACAACAGGTACTCAATATCTGAAAACCGCTGAGGGTGCGGGATGCCTCAGACATTTGTACGGTACGGTGACAATCCTTTCCTAGAATGTGCTGTTGTTCTTGTGGACAAAAGAGCTAATGGTAAAGCATCTGGCCACTGTAACCCTGTTGTCTCGTGTATTTTCGCCAATTTTAGTTTGAGAGTACCATTGTACTTCTCAACTAAACCTGCTGACTGTGGATGATTGGCAGCATGGAACTTCTGTTTGATACTCAAACCATCACAGATCAATTGAATCACTTTGGCATTAAAATGACTTCTGTTATCACTCCAAATCAAACGGGGCAAGCTGAAACGAGGAAAGAACTCCTTCAGGAGTACCTTTGCAGTCGTAACGGCTGTATTGTCTTTAGTGGGATAAGCCTCAACCCATTTACTGAACGCACAGACAATCACCAACACATACTTTAAATTATTGTATCTGTCTAGCTCTATATAGTCCACCTGAAGGACCTCAAAAGGGAAAGTGGGAGGTGCGAAATTACCAAGTGGTGACGGGGTACCTTTTCCAGGATTGTGCATGATGCACACCATGCAGTATTTCACTGAATGGGCAGCTATCTTCGAAATGTTGTCATTTTGCCATACAGGGTCTAACAACTTGCAAATACCCTTAACACTAATATGGGCTGGACCATGGGCCATTGTGATGACAGGAAGAACATATGCATCAGGCAACATCCATCTCTGCTTTCCTGACTTATCAATCCAACATCCCTCATCATTCAATTCTGCTGTACTTTCCTGCCACCTTGCCAATTCTTCAACTGTAGCTTCACTTTGAATTTCTTTCACATTCTCAAGTGTATCCTCAAACATAGTAACTTCAGGCACCCACCTAGCAGGATCTGCTAAGAACATTCTTTTCATTTTTGTCCGGGCTGTTTCCTTAGCTGTCTGATCTGCAAAAACATTTCCCCTACCTACCTCATCAGTAACTTTTCTATGGGCACTACACTTTACTATAACCAATTTCTTAGGGAGTGTCAAAGCAGACAAAAGCCTTAATATAAGGTGCCCATGCTGAATCTTAGTGCCATGCGAAGTAAGAAACCCTCTCTCAGCCCAGAGTGACCCAAAGTTATGTGCGACTCCAAAGGCGTACTGGCTGTCAGTATAAATATTGACAACCAGTCCCTCACTCAATTCGCAAGCTCGTATTAAGGCAACAAGCTCAGCAGCTTGGGGCGATTGATAGGGAACTTGTGATGTCTCAACTACAGTACGCAGCGTGGTGATAGCATAAGCAGCAGTTGTAGTACCATCTGGTAATTCAAAACAAGAGCCATCGACATATAGTTTCCCCAAATTAAAACATGGCAATCTATAAAAGTAAAGGAGGGAACCATACTCCGGAAATTGTTAAAAGTGTCGCACTCGGTACCAGTCCAAGCGCTTCGTCTCGAGTTATCGGTAACGGGAATTTCTGCGAGAGTAATTGCAAATATCATCAGGTGGGCATACAACTTATTACACGCAGCGCCAGACACCTTAAGGCATCTGTTAAAACTGGAGACTTTTAGAGAGGAAGCGTCTGGGTATACTTTTAATAGGAATTTGGAAAAAGCCTTTGATGTTTCTCAATGTACTCTCATGCTCCTACAGGAGTGGTCTCCAGCACACTTGAAATTGTTTTTAAAACATTTGGCCCCTAGAATCAGTTCTGAATTGGATAAAGAGCATTGCATCCAATTGAAGCATTATAAAGTGTTTGCAGAAAACAAAGAATTTAAATCCTTTGCTCCCTATTTACGTTTTCAATTAGAGCACGGGGTAAGGCGTTGTATCCTACTCTTACGTTTGGGTATACTCCCTTTAGCAACATTCTTAGCTAGCTGGGAAGGTACAAATAATCCCAGAGGCATATGTGAGTTATGCAAAGGTGGCCGACAAGATTTGCTTCATATTTTACTAATCTGTCCTAATGCGAGTATAGTAGCGGCACGACGTCGTTATATAATTCCAATTCAACTGAAGTATAATGCACTCTTGGCCCAAGATTTAATTATGTTATGTAACTCTCCAGTAAATGAATTTGTCTGCCATAATCTGTATAAGTTTTTAAAAAGTTTTCTAAAGCTGTTCTAAAGTTAAAACGCCTAATCAGAAGTTTTTGCTTTTGTTTTATTTTTATAGAATGTTGTATGGGTAGGCGATAGAACATTGTTATGCCCCATTCTATAGTGTGTTTTAAAAGCAAAATGCTGTACAGGTAGACGATAGAATATTGTTACTGCTCCATTTTATAGTGTGTTTTAAAAGTAAATGTTTTATCATTTAATCATTTTAAATTTAATAATAAAAATTTTATCCTTGTATTTGTTGATCTCAGTTGAGGTCTGAATCAAATAAATTTACTTTGACTTTGACTTTGTGGGTCAGATAAGGGAACATCAGTCAAGTCTACCTGTCCTTTCGTCTCTTCTTCCATCCGGAAGATACAGTCATGTTTATCAATTTCATCATTCTCAGAAGGGAGGGGTAGTAACGTGGCTGGATTCAGAGTGGCACATCTTTTAATCGTGATGTGTTTAGCGAACAATGTTAATTCATAACCAGTCTGACGTGCACTGGTGAGGTGCTGTGTCTTTGTCTTATTCAAAAGTGTATCCACAGCATGGGGTACCATGACTGTGAGATCAGTATCCAGCTCAAGTCCAGCCGATTGTCGGATCGAAACGGCCACAGCTGCGACCGCTCTTAGACAGCTCGGAAGGGCTCTTGCGACAGGATCAAGAACAGCAGAGAAATAAGCACACAGCTGTTGCTTATCTCCAAATTTTTGTGTTAAAACAGAAAGCGCGCTACCAGCCATCCCATGTACGAACAACACAAACGGTTTGTTATAGTAAGGGGTGCCCAGTACTGGAGCTGATCAAAGCACAGTTTTCAATTGCTCAAAAGACTGCTGGCATCCAGGTGTCCAAGGCAGGGGCTCATGTACGTCTTTAATGATTAATGCAAGCAAGGGTTTGATTAGTAAAGAGTAGCTAGGTATCCACTGCAACAGTAGGAAGTGATACCTATAAAAGCGCGCACGTCTTTCTGAGTTTGGGGACCAGGAATTTTAACAATGGTACTGATGCGCTCCGGGGTCAATCTCTTACCCTCCTTCAATAGTAGGTGACCTAAATAGGTAACCTCCTGTCGACAATATTGAAATTTAGAAAGAGAAACCTTATGTCCATGATGAGCCAAATGCAACAACAATTTAACAGTACTATATCTACAGCCTTGCTCTGTATTGTAAGAGATAAGAAGATCATCAACATACTGTACCAATACATTACCTGAGGGAAGCAAAAGGGAATCCAACTGGCTCTTTAAAGCTTGACTATAAATACTCAGACTCTCTGCATAGCCCTGAGGAGCTCGACAGAATCTAAAACTCCTGCCAGCTAGTGTAAACCCAAACAAGTACCTGCTATCTGGATGAATAGGAATACTGAAGAATGTATTTTTCAAGTCGATGACAGAAAAGAATTGAGCAGTGGAAGGAATCATTGTCAGAAGTGTAGTAATATCTGGAACCACTGGAAACTGAGGAATTACTATTTTATTAACTTTGCGCAAATCAATCACGAAACGATACACATCTTCATGGTCATCAGGAGAACCTGAGGGCACCCGTTTAAGAATCGGAAGAATGGGGCTATTACAAATATTGGCAGACGTCTCCTCGACCACTCCCTTCTTAATCAAATCCTGAATAATTTGCAATAAGGCTCGCTCTCCTGCCTGTGGTATTTTATACTGAGGAATAAGAGGCAAAATAGCAGTCTTTAACTTTTATGAAAACTGGCGGGATATGCAACAATCCCACATCTGTATCACCCGTTGCCCACAGAGTAGATGGTATGTCAACAAATTCATCAGGAAGAGGGAGAGACAGACACTGCTTAGTACTCACATTAGGACCCATCGTCATGTAAACACCTTCCGGGGAACAATAAATCGTGGCATGTAATTTCTTCAACAAATCCAAACCCATCAAATTTTCACCACAATTGGATGTTAACAAGAATGGCGAATCCACAGTGAAAGGACCGATAGTCAATGCAAGAGGTTTTGAAATGGAGCTCACAACCGGTACATCTGAAAAACCTACCGACACGTTATTATGGCCAGACAGTGCCGCCCCAGGTACCATACTTCAAGAAACAGAACTTTTCGTCGCACCTGTTCCCACCAAACATTCCTTAGTCGAACCTTGAAACCGCTGTTACATAAGGACCACGCTGATCTACAGGTATCGGAACTGGTCCCCCACTCTGTCCCTGGCTGTCCTAGCTATAAGACATTCCAGTCACTTCCTCCACATCATAATCATCATGATAATACTGCCCATCACGAGGATCGTCAAAATAATTACTATCAGAACGACCCTGGGAGGCTGTAGCGCTCTGAGCCCTATCAGCCCCACCAGCTCCACGACCCTGTCCTCGAGAACTGCGTCCTCTAGGGACCGCCACCTTCTGCAAAAGCACGGGACACTCGCTACGCCAGTGTCCCTCCTCTTTACAGTACGCACACTGATTCAGACCCAAAGGTGTAGTAGTTGGCTGCCTACTAGTGCGTGGAAGCTGTTGGGCAGGACCACCACGTCCTCTCCCATTCCCTCTAAAAGCCTGCCTTAACAACACCTTCGTCTTTAGTCCTCTTCCCTGTCCTCTCCTTTTCCTCATTATCCCTATGCTTATAATACTGTACCATATTCAAAATAACAGAGGGGGAAGAGGTGGATCAAGTACTTTCAGAAGCCTGCAAGCGAGTCGCAATCTCAGGAAGCAAATTAAAGACAAATCTATTAACAAACAACCGAACACCTCCCTCAATAGACAAATCCTGCCCACTGTAATCCAAAAACGTACCTTCAAATCGGGTGAAAAATTCAGACACACTCTCATCTTTCTTTTGTCGACAAGCCGACAATTTATCCCAGCCTACTTTTCTCGGCGGAATAAGAGAATGCATATACATAATAATGCGGCCTGGCAACGCTAAAATTTTCTCTCAAGGCTTATCACCAGGTTTTCTTTCCTGGTCCCATGCCTTAATTTGATCCCAAGTACCCCCCAACTCAGGAACATGGTCTTGGGTATGGACCTGTCTCCAAATATCAACCGGAGCAAGAAGACCAAAAAACATTTCAATATCAGCAAGAGTCATTAACGTCGAAGAAGCAGCTTCAGTCAATTCTTTATAATAAGCAGTAGGATTTTTTCTAGGATCAGGCAAATGAGTTTAAAGGGACAACACTTCACTTCTTTTCCACGAAGTATAAACCCATTGTTCTTGAAACCTGGCTGCCACTGCCGCTCGAGTAACATTACCTCGCTCATCCGTTAACTCTGGTATCTCTGGGTGATATATAGGACGTACCTCTCTCATCGGAAACTGGGACACCGACCTGGGACTTTTCTCATGTAGTCTTCCCCTCTAAGCTATTATTGTCGTAATATTAGCAAAGACTTGTTCTGGCCCCAGTTCACTAATATACACTCGATCTCTAATGTCATATAAAATTTGAGGTGCTTCCGCTTCAAAGTAATGTTGCCCAAGACCAATCAAAGTAGCGGACATGTGTTTGAGGGCATGCTGCTGTATAGAGCGCTCAAAATCTCTCATAGTCACCCAGACATCTTCCACACTATAAATAGGATTACGGGCCCACTGTGCAGCTTGATTGGCTATTACCTTTTTCTCTTCATCTCCCACATCAGATCGCACTAACGGTACCATACGCTCCTTAAATTTCATCCAATCCCTATCCTCAAATCCACGTACTGGTGTCCCACTACTTACTAATGTTGGAGGATGAAAAACCACAGTGGGCGAAGCAACAGAAGTAACAGGCACTATTGTCGCAGAAGGTTGTGCCACGGGAGAAAGAGCTGGCAAAAAGGATGCTGAGACAATAGGTGTGGAAGGAGCACTAACAGTCACAGGGGCCACAGACGACAAAGAAACAGAATAAAGAGGAGGAGGAGGAGCCGAGGCCACAGCCATTGACATAATAGCGGTAGACACAGGGACAGAGACAATGGACGCAACTGTAACGGGTGGATGTGAGGGCACCGGAACAGTGGGATATATTCTTTGCAGGGTGAATGGAGGCGGGGGTCGGGTATCCAACAATTCTTCCACAAAAGTGTCATCTGCTTCCTGAACCACGTACGATTTATCAATTTGTAATCAAAACCTTCTATCTTCACACTCAACACCTTTCTCCTGTTTTTCCCTGTCATATGCTACAGCTTTCTGAGTCAATGTCTGCATTTTCCCTTTCCGGGCCTCTTTTTCTGCCTTCAATCGCCTCTGTCTAGCTGCTTTCTGCCATGTTCTGAGGGAATCAAACATAGACTGCCTACTTCACCTCTTAAACAACTGTTCTTGTAAATACTCAATCTTGGGGGTGTGGTCAAGATGGCGGAGTAAGCGGACGTGTTTTGCCAGTGCCCCGTCCCCGCTGTGCCTAACGCATCATCATAGCACTTGCGGCCCTGTTCGGCCCCAACGGAGACCCATCCCAGCTGGGGGACATCATCGCTGCTGCGGTGCCCTGTCGACGGGGGGCTATTTTCGCCCCGGAGCGAGATATCTCAAGCCTCGGTCTTCTCCGTGGGCTTAAGACGCTGAGCAGCCCGGACCAGAGGATCCTGCGCGGCCGCTCCAGATTATCGCCTGGCTTTGCCCTGCTTCGGCGCTTGGGTCGCTGTGCCTGACAACTCCCGCAGAACGCTGCAGTTTGCATGCGAGGAGCGGCGCGACCTACGGGCCCGGTGGTTGCGGAGGAGCCGGGGCCCGTGTTGACTTTGCGACGCCATTGAGGTGAGGCCCGGTCGGCCTGACAGTCACGGTGAGAGCCCCCCTGTCCCGTGGACTACTGCTGGGGCCAAAAGCAGGAGTCTGATTCCTTTACTCTCGAAAGGGCTGGGGGCTCTGCTGGGCCCCCGCCATTGACCTCAGGCCCAGTGGTGGAGACGTGAGCTTGGGCCTGGGGCGCCAATGCTTCGCCATTAGGGCGTGGCCCGCTTGCCTTGCAGAAATGGAGCGGGCTCCCCATACTGTGGCCCTGGTGGATGTCTGGGGGCTGTAAAGCGGGGAACGGCTTGCTGCCTCGCATTGGAGTTGGGATTTGAGGATTGCGGAGCCCTCGAGCACTAACATCGGCACGAGAAGCGAGGAAGGAGGTCCGTGCAGATCGTGGCCTCATGGGGAAAGGAGCCGACCTGGAGCTATAGCGAGAGCTTTTTGAGATTGCGGCCTGCTTGGGCCTACTTTAGCTGCATCGTTGGGCCCATCCAGTGTCTTTTGTGTCGAGCAGGGGTATTGGTGCTGCAGAACCCCCTGATTTTGCCCACAGCACCCCTCCCTCCAGAACTGAAGGTATTTGGTGACAGGGTGCGCTGTTTGGGCAGCTGAGGGGCCAGGTACGACGCTCTGCGGATGCGACACCCTTGCAGGGGCCCGGCAGAGGAGCGCACTATCAGAACCTAACGCGTATGGTGTTTGCACATGCAGCGTGCATGACTTCCCACCCAATACACATGGATGGTAGCGTCCCCGCCGATGTTATCACTCAGGGTACTTTGATGGAGGCTGAGCCCTTTCTGGTTGGATTTCACCCACTTGCCCTCAGCTAGGACGTAGCGGCGGCGATCCCTTGAGGTACGTTTGGCAGGCCAGCGGGGAGGCAGCGGAGTGCTTCTGGCCCAATAGCACCTAAGTGTATCATAGCGGGCGGATCAGGCTTAGGGCCACCCTTGCACTGAAAGGAGTCGGGATTGTGGTGTTCCCCCCTCCTGTTTGGCTACAGCAGGAGTGCTTGAGCCCGGATGATCCTCCACCAACACAGCTGCGCTTCTCTACACACAGTATCCCTCCTTGATCTAACCATGACGACGTCCAAAGGCAAAAATGAGCGCTCAGTGTGGGACCTCCTGCTGAAGTCCACTGGGGATTCGGTTGGCGCTGGCCAGGCACCGGCTGGGGATGGTGCTGAAGGGGCTGTCACCTGTGAGTTCCTGGAGTCCCTCTTTGCCTCGCAGCGCAAAGATATATTGGCTATAAAAACGGATTTACAAGCGGACCTTAGGGAAGTTCGGAGAGACAGCGATATGGTGGGCGAGAGGGTGGCGAACCTGGAAGATTCTACGATGGCCAGGGATGAAGAAATTGCAGCGCTCCAGCAGGAGGTCATATGACTGCAAGATCAACAACTAGACTTACAAGCGCACTCTGAAGACCTGGAGAACAGGTCTAGACAGAACAATGTCCGGGTCCGTCCAGTCCCTACAGGCGCAGAAGGTGGTAATCTAGAAGGATACCTACAGGCGCTATTCCAAGCAGTCCTGAATTCCTCATCGGAATCTACAGTTAAGATAGACCGCTGTCATCGAGTGGGGCCCCCCCGACAACCCAATCGCCCTCCGGCGGATATCTTGGTGTGTGTGAACGACTTCAAGATTAAGGAGGAGATTCTCAAGGCGGCTCGCTCTAATCAAACGCTGCAGTTTCGTGAGCACACGCCACAGCTCTTCCAAGATCTTGCCGCTAGCACTCTACAAAAGAGAAGAGACTTCCGACCTGTAACCAATCATCTGAGATCGGCAGGCATAGCCTATACCTGGGGCCATCCGTTCCGTATCATTTTTAGCTTTGAAGGGAAACTTCACCAGCTTCGTTCCTTGGCAGAGACCTGTAAACTGTTAGGCCTGGATCTAGATAATCAGGCCTCCCAGTCCACGACCACAGGCCCTGGGGGGGTCGGCGGCACGTCAGCCAGGCCGTCGTTCAGGGCTACGATTGGATAGACTCCGCCCTGACCCTGCAACAATGGTCAAAGAGCGATCAGTAGTGCTTCGTTCGCTCACTGGTGCTGAGGAGGCTTTTCTGGACTCTAATGACTGCGGTATGATGGTTTGGGCTTGCTGTTTATCTTGACCCAGCCCAGAGGGGACGGGCGGGTTACTTCTCTTGATGAGAGCTGTCCATTACTCTCTTGGTTGCCCCTATGCTTCCTGGCCCCCCTTCGGGATGGACACTTCGTATTTCCTATTCTTGTTTGTTTGTTGCCTCTTGTTTCGGTTGGGTAGTTTTGGGGTGGGTGGGTCTCCCTCTCTGATGAGCCTGCCCGACTGCTCCCTCGGGGGTTGGTCCATCAAGGGGTTTTCAAATGCTCAGTATCTTCCCGGGCCTGCTAAGCTTCCATGGTTCTACATCCGAGCGTACATAGATTTACTATCCCCCACGGGCATATGGAGAACAAGTCTGAATGTCCGGGCCCCAATAACCCTGTAAAGCGGAAAGTGATACTCTCCTTGCTTGAACAATCTGAGGGGTATATTTGCCTCCTCCAGGAGACACATTTACTCTCCAAGGACACACTTAGGATGAAATCAAGAGAATTTCCCTATGAGTAATGGCCCCCTGGGAGGGGTAAGAGGGGAGGAGTGGCCATCATATTCTCAAAACACTTTAGAGGTAAAGTAGTGGGCCCTTTGGCGGAGATTAAGGGGCGACTGTTGGCCCTGAGGGTTCGAGTGGGTTCCTTTCATTATATGGTAGCTGCCATCTATTCCCCCAATGAGCGCCAGGAAGAGTTCCTGATTGAAGCCATCGCCAAAGTTCTTCAAACACCTGATCCTGCAGTAGTGCTGGGCGGAGATTTAAATTTGGTGATAGACCCGGGAGTAGACCGTTCTGCCTCAAGGTCGGGGGGAGCGGGAGCTCTGTCTGCGACAGGTAGGGAGTGGCTGGAGGATTGTGGGCTTAAGGACGCTTGGAGATCTTTGCATCCTAATGACCGGGATTACAGTTATTACTCTGCAGCTCACAAATCCTACGCTCGCTTTTCCACTTTCTTGTCACTTCCTCAGTTTGGGAACATACTCGAGCCTCCACTTTTGAGGCATGATCGCTCTCAGATCACGCACATATTACGTTGATCATACGGGTGTCCTCCCGGGCTCCTTCCTCGCCCCAATGGTGTTTGAGGGACTCCTTGTTGACGTCACCCACAGTGGTTGCTGCGATACGGACTATACTGATGGACTATATAACACTTAATGATGACAGTTCCACTGCACTGTCCTCAGTTTGGGAAGTACTCAAACTGGTAGCCCGTGGGGCCTTAATTTCTAAAGTTGCTTAAGAAAATAAAATCCGGAAAGATAAAAGGGAAGAGCTAGAATCAAAGGTGAGGGAACTAGAGGCAATTTACAAACGCGTGATGGCCCCCCGGATTTGGCGGCAGCTTGAAAAGGAACGACTACACCTCGGGCGTTTGGATTTAGATAGAGCTGAACATGCGGTGGTACAACTGAAACACAAGTATTTTGTGGGGACAAACAGAGGGGGTGCATACTTGCGCATTGCTTACGTAGCAAGTAGCATGCGCAAGCGGTGAAAATAGTGTGCAGTGCCCTGGGGACGGAGGTTTCTGAGGACTTGGGCATTGCTGATGCCTTCCAGACCTATTACTCGGAACTATACTCTGCGGAGACCTTGCTTCCTTCGGACTCACTGGCCTATGCTAAAGGGGCATCAGTGTCCCCCTTGCCGCCTACCAACACCGAAAACCTAGACGCTCCTATACGTATTGAGAAAGTGATAGCCGCCATCGGCCGATTGAAAAATTTACATACAAATAACTATATTTATTATAAATTAATTATAATCAAAAACATTAATTGTTACATAAAATAAATATTGTTTATTTCCTACCCTATAACACCACACATTTCACAACACACATCTACATTTTTTTAAAAAATTGTACATCCAAAATGAACATAATTAATTATCAAATAAACAAATATTATTAATTAAAAATCTAATTAAAACATATAAAAATTAATTTACTAACCAAACATTACCCATATGAAACCAAAATCCACACACAAAATAAAAGTAAACAATAACCATAAATATTTATCAATTAAAGAATGAATAATAATGAGCAAATAATTATTAATTAATAAAACATAAAATACTTTCCACCCTCTACCCCAATAAACACCACAACACATACATAAGTCATTACACAATTTCCATAACTAATTTTTTTTTTTTTTTCTTTCAATTAACAACAACTTATTAATTATTTGAAAATAATTTACTTCACACCCTTTACCACTATAAACCCCACAACTCACATCTCAAATTAATTACACAATTGCCATAATTCATTTTTAATAAATTAAATACCATTAATTATCAATTAAGTCTAAATTATTTTTAAATAAATTACTTCACACCCTATTCCCCTATAAACCCCACCCGTTCCTAAAAAATGACACAATTAACATAATTAATTACAAAATATTTAATTAATTAATATTAATTAACAAACAATTGATAAATAATTATTAATAAATTAATTCCCACAATTAACACGATAACTTAAAAATTGAATAAATATTAATATATAAAAATTATTATTAAATGTATTAGAAAGAAATTACTTCCCACCCTGTTCGCCTATAAACCCACAACCCGCTCCTACAAAAATAACACGTTTAACATAATTACCAATTAATTTATAATAATTAACAACCAATTAATAATTAATAATAATATATTAATTTCCACAATTAACACTATAAAATTTAAATGAGATAAATACTAATAATAAAGAATATTAATTAATTTATTATAATTAAATTACTTTCCCACCCTATTCCCCTATAAACCCACAACCCACTCCTAAAACAAATAACACAATTAACATAATTATCAATTAATTAATCATTAAACATTAACAACCAATTAATGATTTAATTAATACAAAAATAATTCCCACAATTAACACTATAAAATCTAAATTAAATAAATATGAATACATAAAAATATGAATTACTTTATTATAATTAAATTACTTCCCACCCTATTCCCCTATAAACCCACAACCCGCTACAGAACTATAAAATGCAAAATGTAATTAACATAAAATGAATCACTACTAAAAATTTAACACATATATTAAAAAACAAAATCAATACTTATACAAAAAAATGACATCACATACTTTTAAAATACATACTAAAATACATAACACTAATATAAACATCGATATTTTAAACAACGATATTTTAACAAACGATATTACTAACTTCGATATATTCAAAAACGATATTTCTTACCTTAATGTCGATATTCTTGCTCTCGATATTCCTGGATGACGATATTTCAAACTCGATATTTTTGTATATTGATATTTGAAACTCGATATTCTGTCTGTGCACCACACTTGCCATACCTGTTCGCTACCTTGGAACGTTTTGGGATGGGCATCCGGTTCCGCAATTGGATTGCTAGTATTTACAGCTCCCCCGTTAAGGTAAATGGTGCTCGATCGGGTGGGTTTGCAATCGGGAGAGGCACAAGACAAGGATGTCCACTCTCACCCCTGCTTTTTGCCCTTTATATGGAACCTTTTGCACAGAGGCTTCGAGACAATCCCAATGCACAGGGTATTCCATTTAGTACTGACCGGCATTTGATCAGCCTTTACGCCGAGGACGTCATATTCTCTATCACCCATCCTCTGACTTCTTTTCCAGCTATAGTCGGGTACTTGAATGCCTTTGGTCTGGCTTCAGGTTTTACAATCAATCTGCAGAAGTCACAAATTTTGAACCTAACCTCTAAACAATCTACGATGGATGCTCTTAAGGCCAGTTTGATTTCGACTGGGTGTCGGAGGAAATAACTTACCTGGGACTGGTCCTTAATAAAAATTTAGCAAAAACATCAGACGGTAACTATTCTAATCTGCTCATGCGTATACGGAAAGACCTGGCACAGTGGCGGAGGTTGCTGCTGTCGTGGTTGGGCAGGCTTGCAGCAGTCAAAATGAATGTCCTGCCGAGGGCGCTGTACGTATTTCAGACTCTTTCCCTTTTCCCTCCTCCGGGGTAATTCCTAACATTCAAAGAGAAATCGAGCGCTTCATCTGGGGACCAGTGTCCCCAAGGTTGCAGAAGACTCTGCTGTAGCGCCCTAAAAAGGGCAGCGGCCTTGCTCTGCCGAATTTTAACAAATATTTTCAGGCCTCTCTACTGCGATACCTGGTAGAATGGAACCATCCGATGATGGAGAAACATTTGGTTTTTATGGACCAGACAGTTGCAGGTCAGCATATTTGGAGGGAGGTATGGCTGTCCAGGGCCTCCCATGCGTGGGGGCTGTACTCATCTCCTATCACGAGGCCAACATTGCAGGTCTGGGACAGAGTATCCCAGTCAGCGAATCTAACAATTTTCCCGTCGCCTATGGCCCCAATCTTCTCCAATCCTGATTTCCCGCCTGGTACGGCCAAGGGGGTGGGCTTGCGCTGGATGGAAGGCGACTGCAAGCGGCTGGGCTGTCTCTTTGACCATAATGGCTATTTCCCTTTCACACAACTTGCGAAAGACTATGACCTTTCCCAGTCGGACCACTTTCTTCACACACAAATGTTACATTGGGTTGTGTATGCATCCAACCGTCCCCTGGTAGGCAGACCAATGCTTCCGTTTGAAAAACGGTTATTCTTTAAGAACGACGATCGCAAACTTATCTATGAACTGTACTCGCTTCTTTCCTAGGGCATTGGTAAGAATAGATCTGCTGGACAGAAGCGGTGGGAAGCAGAAATCGGGCAGACACTCTCGGACAAAGAGTGGGAAGACATTTACTACAGGGCTCATCAGACTGCGCACTCCATGGGGCATACCGAAACAGCATATAATATTATTAGTTACTGGTATTATACCCCTTCTCGGTTGACAAAGTGGAGTTCTCGGTGTGATGGCTTATGCTGGAGGGGATGCGGGAGCCCTGGGACTCTTCTTCACCTCCTGTGGAATTGCCTGAAACTTTCTAGGTATTGGGAGAGGATTCTGGATGATGTGGACAGGGCTTTCGACACTTCTATCCTGAGGTTTCCTGCTTATACAATATTAGGCCTACCCAACGCACTGACCTTCCCTTTGCACTCCCTCTGAGGCAGACAGGTGGCCCTCACACTCAACGCCGCCCACCGAGTGCTCTTGGCTGGTTGGCAGACCGATAGAATCCCCGAGCACACACAGTGGCTGCATCAATTGTGGTCTCTCTTAGGGATGGAAAGACTGTCAATAGCCACTCTGGGGGATATATCTGATTATGCGAGGACCTGGTCCCCCTTTATAACCATTCTTTCCTCGGAGTTTCGAGAATTAGCCTGTCCTAATTATTTGCGCATTTTGAAATTAATACCGGACTTGCAGGGAGGGTATGGGACCGGGGTTTCGGGTTAAGCCGTATGGAGGGAGGGTTGCCTTATGGACCCTCGGTTGGGGGGTATCTGTGCGCCTGATTCCGAACCTTGGCTCATCTGTAGAAGGGAGGGGTGGGGGGTGGGGGGGTTAGGGGGTCCCTCTAGTGAGGACCCTAAAGTGTCTCTTTTGTTGTATTCTTGTTTGTAGTTTACGAAAACGCAGACTCCTTGATTCAACACCTGTGTCATTCACTTCAGATCTCTCTACAGGGGCATTTTACAGTGGTTATTGTGGGCATGCTTGAGTAATGAAGTCTAATTTGACCCGGTTTCCTTCTGACTGTCTTATCCTTTGTTGAGCCGGCCGGCCCTGGATGGGTTGTAGGCGACTTGCAGTGTATTTAACTTGCTACAGTAATGCCTTATCCTTTGACTTATTGGTTTTCATTTGAAGATGCTTAACGCTGCCGGCCCACCGGGTTGTAGGCGACGAAGCAGTGTATTGTTTTAATATATATTCTGCCAATAAAAACCGATTTAATCCTAAATACTCAATGTTTTGTTCATCAAAAGTGCCCGTTAACCGGCACTGCAACTTGGTATTGTCCCTTGTATATTTGTGCCATAATGTACTAAATATAATAGGGCCAAGACCATGCTTTGCATTCTCATGGGTCGCCGTTTACAAGTTTTGGTCGCTGCATACAACTCCGGGTTCCGGTTCACACGCAGCCTAGCGCGTACTGCAAGCCAGGTCAGGCATCGGAGCTTCAGCTTTAGCTTCAGCTTCTGCTCGGGACGGACCGGCCCAGGACGCCGTCTCACCATGAAAAGACGGGGCCAGACTACAGACTGCTGCCTGATCGACCCCGCCGCCGCACCCCCCGCACCTCCCCTCCGCGGAAGCGGCCCAGTGCTTCTAGACCGGGCGCAGCGAGAGGCAAGAGGTGTAAGGTGAGAAGGGTGCGGTGCGGGGGCGGCTGCACTGGTGCAACAACACGGCGGCCCCAGGCACAGGAGGTGAACAGGAGGTGCCGTACAGGAGGTGCCGCATTTCCGGGCAGTGGCAGGCGGAGCAGAGGGCTCTGGATTGGGAGCACGGTCTAGTAGACCAGCGGCATTTGCTTCAGCACCGTGGACGCGTTCAGCCACTAGACTCCAGGCTCCATACCGCGGAGGTGAAGGGAAGCGGCAAGAAGAGCGCAGCACTAAGCAGCACTAAGCACCAAGTCGCCACATAGTGCAATAGCTAGTCACAAGAGGTCCCGGGACTGCCCACGCACAACTGGGACACTAGTGTAATCATCGCCAATTTCACCCACTTACGCATACTCTTCAGCTCCTCAACAGACCAGGCGAGGCTGGCAGAGATAGCACTATCGGCAGCGACGAAGTGGGATCAAATCAAGGAAGGCCAACAATGGAGGGAGGGAGCCACCTCCAGTCCACCAGGCCATTAGCCATCGCGCCAAAAGCAGAGCAACCCAGAGTGAGATTTGCCGCCACACAATGAGATCAGGGTGAACTAGAGAGACCGTCCCGCCCAGGCCAGCAGGGAGAAAAGGAAAGAAGCACAAGTCATCCTCTACCACAGTCCAACACAGCGTCCAAGCCTCCCCATTATTGTCAGAGGTATACCCAATGGTCAGTGCGTTGCCAAGAGGAAGGGGAGCCTCTTCTAACCTCACGGTTTCTCTAACACAGCCAAAAATCTACACATAATTCAATTTTTTATGAGACATTGGCACAGCTCTTTACTCAAGCAATGCAGCAGTCAAAGGACTTCAGTCCCCCCTTCAACCTGCGCAAACATCACAGTTTTTACAGCATACCACGGCTCTAGTCCACGCCCAGCCCCACGAGGTGGCCACACCGCTTATGAAGGATCATACCTGCCATGTTCTCATAGCAATTCAATGCTGAACATTTCAGAGGCAACTTCACCCTTAGCCAGCACATCGTCTACGTCTCTGAGCCATTTCAGCCAACCCTTCAGCATCTTCGCTGACCTCTGTAAACCCAATCCAGACCTATACCCGGACGTCCAGGGCCCCAGAAAGATGGCAGATCAGCCTCAGCCTGAGGTTCAGGCCCCAGTTAACCCAGTTAATCTAGCACCAGCATTATCTATGCCCTCAGCAGCGGGGACCGCTCAGCAAGCGCAGGTCAGAAACGCTTTAACAGAATCAGGCCACCATTTGCATAAGGAAAAGGGCAACAACAACAACCATTCTTTCATAGCCTCGCCAAGCCCTCCAGTGGTTGAGAGGAGCAGGCTGAACTCCCAACCAGAACTCCATGGAAAAGGTACCTGCAGCCAGCAACCAAAAATCAACACTGCATCCCCGGAATCTAGCCTTTCCAGATCAACTGTATTAACTCAATCAGCTAACACCAACTTCATCAATCAGGAAGAAGGAAGGGCGTCCCTATCCTATCTGAGCAATCAAGAATGGGAGGATATGCTAGCAGCTTACTCGCCAGACCGCCAATTGGGTGTACCCCCTGTGAAGACGCCTCAGCCCAATCCACCTGATGACAAACAGTCCCCCCGGGAAGAGCTTAAAGGGGAGCCTAAAGGGGTGGCGAGCTACAATCGCACAAGACGGAAGCACCTGGGTTGCTCTCCTAAACACCATGCAACTGTCGGTGGAAGCGTTACAATACCAGTCCGACAAGATGGATATTCAGCTCTCTCTACTAACACTCTGGCCGTGTTCACGGCTGGCATTGACGAAAACTGGGGGATCTCAACGGCCTTATAAGAAGAGCACAATCAGAGGCGCACCTCAGCTGCGGATGCAGTCAGATTGTGGACAAGCTATCTACCCTTCTATCAGTGCTTTCCACTGTGCTTAAGGAGCTGAGGAACACATCACCCACTCCCTCATGCTCCCCCTCTGGGGGCCGGATTTCAGATCCTGGAAACGAAAGAGGAGGGTATGCCAACCCAATCAATCAGAACATCAAGTTTGCGGACTTAGTCACCCAGCAAGGAAAGAGGGCTTTAGGCACCGTCAGTGAATCCTCCAAAACAGACCAAGTTGAACCACTCACCACAAAGACAAATGCCAAACAACGTCGTCAGCAGAAAAGGAAGGGTCGCAACCAAAAACTACTTCTTCCTAATCAAGTAGCCACTTATTCTATTTTTAGCCAACAGTGCCCTAAATCAGACACCGACCTAAATAAAAGAAGAGGGCAATCAAAACAAAGTACTGGCACAAACCAGCATCCACTCAGACACAGAACCATTGCCTTCCCTCCTCAATACAGAGAGACCTCTAGCCGATATAGGATACAGGAACTCACTACCGGAAATGACGGCCTCTTACAGAGAAAAAGACAGAGAAAAAGACAACACAGATCCTAGTCCAGTACCCTCATCACGGCCCCAAAAGCCACCAAACGATCCAACTTGGCCTGAGAGACAGGATGCTTCTCAAAAAATTCTAGATTTAGCAGCAGCAAGAGACCGGGAGACTGGAACAGACACAATCAGGTGGACCACCGTTGATCACCATGCAAACAATGACCGGACAAGCGCCTGTATGAGTCTCAATACTCAAAATCTCGACTCACTTAAAAAAGGAAGGCACTTACGGAAGGACTCAGACCAGCCACTTCAGGGCACCTTGCCTTCGTAGAAACTGATGCCACCAGGCATACCAACCAGAACGACCAGCACTGAAATCAATTATAGCTCCCTCAGAGAGGAGGAGCAACCTCAATCGACGGAGGACGCCCAACTTAATTGCCAACATGTCCCTGAGCTGCACCTTAGAGAAACATCAAATCACGCACAAGCTCCGAATAGAATGTCACATGGATCAAGCTCTACATTGCTCAAACCCGAGTACAACTCAAAAGGGAATCACGACATACTGAACAGGGGGAACATCTTGAGATTATTACGTGCTACACCCAAGCTTGCAGACCTAAATTCAACCGGCCTTCTGGCAATAGAGTTTCTCCACCCCGAAAAACCCAGTAATGCCTGAGACAACAAGGGCCACGTGGAAAACAACTGTAATTGCACAGAGAGTATTAGACGAGTACCGCACCTTCAAAGTGTGGGGCATTATTGTTACTCCTCATCAAAACTCAGGGTATCCAGCGCCTCTTCTAATCCCCAGCCCAAGGCCTGGAGCCAAGAGCTGCCCAAGGACCCCGATCTCTGTGCTCAGAGGGGCACTGGGCCATTCTACACAACTAAGGCCTTGCAGTCTGGGCACTCAGCACGCCTTCCCCCGGGCAGAAATAGCTCCCCGAAGCAGTCTTGGGAATCCAGAGCGGATTACAAGAACTATAACCTTTTCTCTAAAAACTCAATGACAACATAGGCAATCAGATGCAGGCACCAGCAAAAATAAAGAATCGGAGATCCGCCTCTGTTCATGGAATGTCAATGGCTTAGCTACAAAAACTTCAGACCCAGAATTCCTGCAATAACTTAACTCGTTTGACATAATCTTGCTGCAGGAAACATGGCTTATAGAACAATTACATCTACAAGGGTTCCTATGCTTTGCCACACCAGCCACAAAAGGCGGGAAATGTGGGCACTCGTCAGGAGGGCTGGCAACATATATATCTACAACTGCCATATCGTCAGCAGCAGTAGTCGGTCCTGCATCAGAGATTGCCGCAGCAGTCAAATTTACTTCTTCTCTGTCAGGGGCACAAAACTAAGTAATAATCGTTAATGCATACATCCACCCAAAACGCACAGCAACTGATTCTGCGAAGCTAATTGGCCAAATAACAACTTATATAAGCAGCGTAGAAACGTCCAACCTCATTCTGTCAGGGGACTTGAATCAATATCTTTTGGGAATGTCAGAGGGAAATGAAGAGAGCCTTCAATCATTAAACTGCAACATACCAGCTCAATGTGGCTTTATCCATGGGAAGCACAACAAAAGAAACAGACGTCTTCTAGAGGACCTAGAAAATTTTAATCTCAGGGCCTTAAATGGAAGATTTGCTGGCGACATCCTTCCTGTAGCCAGCCATTATTCCGTATCAACTTGCTCGATCCTGGATTACACATTCGCCAGTCTCTCGCTGTTTCCTTACATAATCGGCTTTAGAATGGGAAACAAGGGGGACAGTGATCACCATCCACAAGAAATCTCCATAGCTGCAACTGTACCTTCTGGCATTCAGCCAGCTCCACTCTGGGGCTCCAGCTACATCTCAAACTACAAGAGAATTACATTTGCGGCAGAAAATATTGAGTCCCTGTCAGGATTAGCAATCAATCTCATACTCTCACAACCGACTGAAGAGGATCATATAACAAACTGGGAACGCTTTACAGTCACCTTTATAGAACTTCATGCTTTGCAAACTAAACTGAACCGCCCTCGGGCCACCAAGCAGGAAAACAGGCTAACAACAGCACAAGGGGCACTAATAAAGGGCCTCAAAAGATCAATAAACGGCTCTATAAGATCCCTGCGACATGATCCAGGGAACACATGTCTCCTCTCTTCTTTGCGACAGCAGAGAACAAAACTAAACAAGCTGAAATGGGGCATCAACAAAAATTATGAAGATGACATCTGGGCAAAGCTCCTTCACAACATAAACCATAACGACAGCACCCTCTTCTGGAAAACGGTAAACGCAATTATTCACCCGCAGCACGGAGGCACCTCTTCCCACATACTAGAGGAAACCTGGGCCAGTTTCTTAAATGATCACTTTAATCACCAAACTGCGGGTCCCTTATCGATCTTCCAAAAGAAGGCCTTACTGGATGTTCGCTCGGTAGGCACTGTAATAAATGTGGGAGTCACACACACATCTTCTGACTTAGACCAACTGCCGGAGGAAAAGACAAATGCTGCAGAGCTGCTTCTAATTAAGCAGCAGATCGCAAAGGGAAGAAAGGAAGGGGCGCCGGGCCCGAACGGAATCCCCCCAGCCCTGTTTAAACAGAGGGCGGCAGAGTGGGCAAATATTTTCCAAACACTATTCTCGGATTTGAGACTACTTGGCATAATCCCTGACTCATGGAAAGGCTCCACGATCGTCCTGATTCATAAAAGTGGTGATAAGGCCTTGCCTTGTAATTACCGATTAGTGGCACTGATTGACAACGAGGCCAAATACTTTGCGGGAACGTTGTTGGAGGAACTCACAGCCTGGGCTGATGCCAACGATATAATACCACTAAACCAGACAGGCTTCCGCAAAAAAACAGGTACAATAACTAACATCCTGACAAGCTCTTTGCTTATCGATGCAGCAATATCGAAGAAAATGCAACTGCACTCTTGTTTTATCGACTTTAGTGCTGCTTTCGATAATGTGGATAGGGCAAGACTGTAGGTGAAGTTAGCCCGTTGGGGCATTCCAAAAGCTCTCCTAACATGCTAACACTTCTCCATACAGACACCTGGGTACAGGTGAAACTAGGAACAGGGACGCACCTTTCGAGAAAAGTAACAACAACGAAAGGCCTGAAACAGGGCTGTGTTCTGGTGCCTACCCTATTCAATCTATTTATGGCAGATTTATCAAAGACACTTAACTCCTGCAATTCTCATGCGCCCAGGCTGGGGGGCACAACTTTGTCCAATCTCCTGTACGCCGACGATGTAGTTCTGCTTAGCCACACAGTAGTCGGCATGCAACACCTTCTTAACGAAATGCATGACTACGCCGAAGAAAACAATTTGACAATTAACCTAAAGAAAACAAGGACAATGTCAATTAATAATAAGAGGAAAGGAGCGAGATCCTGGCACTTGGGTGGCACACAAATAGAACCAGCAGCGGTTTACAAGTATCTAGGAGTCTACATAGATAAAGAAGGATCCTTCGCACGACATCAAGAAGAGATCAAAAGAAAAGGGCTGGTGCTAGCATTAACTTTGAAAAATGTAACATCTAAATTAGTGGGTCCAACACTAAGCCCCCTTCTGAAAGTAGTACAGGCTAAAATCCTACCTACTATAACCTATGGTAGTGAAATAATGAGAGGCAGAGAGACCAAGTTTTTGGACAAAACATTAGTCAAAGCATATAGAACTATGTTTAGCCTCCCAAACTATACCTCTCGGCGCAGCTAAGGTTGGAGTTTGGCCTATTGAAGCAATCATGGGCCAGTTAAGGCGCATACATCATCTGCTGGAATAAGATCAGATCATCGGCCCCAAATACTCTAAACCAGCTCTTATGGCAAGACCTCCAACAGAGGGAGAATTCCCCTGCAAGAAGCTACCTTCAGGAGGCTCTGGCAAGCACTGGGCTCTTGGCCCTTTGGAATACACAGATCCATCACCTAGCCTTTAAGAAACTGGTCTGGAAATCTTTGAAACAATTGTCATTGTGGAGGATAAATGCAAAAACAACAATTGATGGACAGAATGCAGAACAATGTCATACATTCACCCCAGTACAAAGATCTGGGCCTAAATCCATTGTTTTTTTGCTCACATGCTATTCCAGTTTGGACTCAGCCATATGCAAATCAGTCTTGACCCTGCGCCCAATGGGAACAGTCCAGCCCGAACTGCCATGCCAGGTCCTCCCTGGACTGGAAACAAGCATCCTAGGACCGGTTTCGGGCTTTCAGCCCTCATCAGCCAGAATAGCTTGACTCCAGTGGCATGGAGAGCACGGGACCCACGTCTGGGCATACCCGTCCCACTCGGGGTGACAAATGCAAAAACAACAATTGATGGACAGAATGCAGAACAATGTCATACATTCACCCCAGTACAAAGATCTGGGCCTAAATCCATCGTTATTTTGCTCACCATGCCATTCCAGTTTGGACACAGCCATATGCAAATCAGTCTTGAACCTGCGCCCAATGGGAACAGTCCAGCCCGAACTGCCAGGCCATGTCCTCCCTGGACTGGAAACAAGCATCCTAGGACCGGTTAAGGGCTTTCAGCCCTCATCAGCCAGGATAGCTTGACTCCAGTGGCATGGAGAGCACGGGACCCACGTCTGGGCATACCCGTCCCACTCGGGGTGACAAATGCAAAAACAACAATTGATGGACAGAATGCAGAACAATGTCATACATTCAACCCAGTACAAAGATCTGGGCCTAAATCCATCGTTTTTTTGCTCACCATGCCATTCCAGTTTGGCATGGTGAGCAAAAGAACGATAGATTTAACCCAGATCTCTTGACTGGGGGTGAATGTATGATTCATTCAGCATTCCAGTCCATCATTTGTTTGCGTAGCACTTTTCGCCCTAAGTGGGATGGGTATGCCCAGACGTGGATCCCTTGCTCACTGTGCCACTGGATTCAAGCTAGCCTGGCTGATGAAGGGTAATACCCTGAAACCGGTCCCAGGATGCTTGTTTCCACGGTCCAGGAGGACCTAGCTTGGCAGTTCGGTCTGGACTGTTCCCATGAGGCACAGGGTCAAGACTGATTTGCATATGGCTGGGTCTAAACTGGGGTGGCATGGTGAGCAAAAGAACGATGGATTTAACCCAGATCTTTTGACTGGGGGTGAATGTATGATTCATTCAGCATTCCAGTCCATCATTTGTTTGCGTAGCACGTTGTGGAGGATAAAGCTGCCTTTTCGGCCAGATCTCACGCTGGATGACTTTGAATAATTACAAGATCTTAGCCCCTCAAAAATATTTTAATTTGGAATACCCAAAATTTCAGAAACTAAAATTCTTAAAGCTTCGCCTTGGCATGGTCCCGTGCACCCAGAACCTTCCACCGTGGAAGCGGGTGTCAACCCCAATTTCTTGCAGCCTGTGCAAAAATGGCCAGGGAGACATCACCCATCTACTATGCTCCTGCAAGGAGTTGCTGCAGGAAAGGAGACAGCTGCTAAAAATCTCCTTCAATCAAAGGGGAATTCGCTCAAGGAGGCAAGCAGTTTTGGCATGCTTTGACCCAGCAACACCCCAACTAAACTGCAGATTAGTAAGATTTCTTGCATTAGTCGAGCAAAAAATGCCACCATAAAATCAAGCCTCACCTGGGTTTAGGAGCAGTCCTACTGGACATCACTCTACGTAGGCCTAGTCACAAAAAATTGCCGGCAGTTTAAACACCAGCGATCATAGTGCAATTTCATTCAACTCAAGATCAGAGGCCGTTCTAACTGAGGTAGAGCCGGGAAGCCCTCATCGAGTGTACAGATTGGACCCTCCGTAATGCATCTCTCTGGACAGATTGCACTATCTGACTCGGCAACGAACTCTGCACTGACTGCATTGCCTACACCGGCAGCAAGTTGCGCTAGCACCAAAGTGCTTTTAACCTGTCAGTGATCTAATTTATTTAAAGTTTTAATGGTTTATGAAATTTACAAACGTGCACTTAATATTTTACTATGATCTTATGGTTTTAATCGATGCTTTTGTATTGCAATGGTTTTCTTTAACTATGCAAATGTAATAAGTTCAATTCATGCTTCACATACATATCAAAATTTGGAGTGCCTTCTAAAGGCGCCGGCTGAGCTTCTTCCAATCGAGCATCGGCAGAATAACAGCGACAGCACAAAGAAAACAATTTACTAACACCTGGCATTCTCAAAAGGAAACAAGTTCACTTTTTACGCCTGGTAAAACAATTTCAAATGCTTTTATTCAAAAGACGGCCTTTAGACCGTACCAAATACAAACCAAAATGGTACCATATCCACCAAGAACCAAAACAAACTCACCTGATGTATGCAGGTCAGAGCGAATTAATTCTCCACTGCCGACTCTTCAAACCAAACGGTCAGATCCAAGGGTTTTGCCGTTCAGGACTCCAGTCGGGACCACCACTGGGCAAGGCACCGTCCGGCAGGACAGAAGGGGCAGCTGCGAGCAATCAATGCTCCTCATACAGGGATCCCTGATCCGTCAGTCCGACCTGACAATAGCCTTGACCTCCCCCATCCGCGGAAGGGGATGGGTCACTCACCCGAAGGAGTCCCTGTTCGGGCACCAACTGAAGGAAGTGACCACCTCTCAGCCTTCCATACCAAATGAAGAGTCGGTCAGACAGTAGAGAATACAAACCAATATCTGTTTATTCAGAGTACACTCAGAGCGGAGCCCAATCTGCCCAGTCGCTAGGAGTGTTGCAGAAGGGACTGGCATCAGCACGCATAGAGATACATTATGTACATTTCGGAAACAATGAAGGCACGCCCACAATGGAATTTTCCAAGCAGATACAACAGAACAGTGGAATACAAAAAATAAGTTTTGATTCTGCAGCTGGGCACACACTATCTAACAGTCAAGGTAATTCTGCCCGTGCCAGGCACTAGACAAGTGGGAGAGGGCCTACATCTAGAGGAAAGGTATGCGCTAATAAGAACAGTGCATTCATTAGTTTAGCAAAACTCAGCTCCAAAGAAACATAACCTAGAGAAGGCCGTTTCTCGGAAATGGCAAAGGATTAGTTTCGATCATGATACAAAATGGCCCCCTTACACAAAATGGCGCAGCGAATGCTAACTTATGTAAAACAATGCCAAAGCATATTTTTCTATTCCAACAGTTAGTATCTGAAAATAAAAATTATAATAACAAAACAAAGACGAAACCCCTTATATGATATATTATAATATGTTTCTTACTATATAATGAGAAGATTGGTTTGAAAAAAATAATCAAATCCAGCAAATTTGTAATCAAATATAATAAAATCACATTTTGCAAATGAAAAAAACATTAAGGTGCACTTTTTAGTTGAGGGAGAAGAAGGGTCACTAAGTTGAGCAGCACTTATACAACTCCTTCTTCTGCGTACTCAAGACTTCTGTTGGGATGAGGTATAACTATGAATAGGTTGAGGGGAATGACTCCTATTTAAATGCACGTTTGTGCATCTATTGACCTAATCATGGATAACTGTCCTTTCCCATACATGGTGGTGGAATAGACTGCTTGGGTCAAGCGACGGATGGCTATCCTGTTCACTCTTTGTTCTTGTTTCACGTTTTTTTTTGTACAGAGCAAATATTGTTTGGCATCTCTTTGCGATGTCAAAAAGATCGCTGTTCAATCTGCTGAGTCCTTACTAGATGTCCTATAGATTCTGTGACTGGTTGAAGATGTGTTCCCAGGTTTTGAGCTGCATTTATACAGTCACTTGAATGTGCTTCAGGGGTACCTGGCTCGATTCCATCACAATCACTGCTCTAGAAATATTTTCTCGAGTCCAAATAACAACACTACTATTGGTTGGGACAGATGGAATGTGCTGAAGTGACATTGGATATTGTTTGTTCTCTGAGGAAGATCTCCATTCTGTATCGGCCTTATAAACTTGCAAATGCACATTGTCTGCCTCTTCTTCCTCTATGGCCATTTCAATACTATGTGGCACTGGTGTAGACATTTGAGGTGTTGCCAATGAGAGAGACCTTGTAGTAGTGGCCCTAGCTGATACCTCTCAAAATGTTATTGTGATTGTGTTTGACCACTGCTGCCATTCACTACAGTGACAATGGTTGCAGTAGTTACTGAAGCGTAGAGAGGCTGGGTAGGTGGAGTTGGAAGTAAAGTCGTTGAGCCAGATGTTCTGTATTGTTGGTATTAGGATAAGAGTTGCAGTGTTTATTGTAGTTTTAGTAGTTGGCGGGATCTGGGAATCAGTAGTGGCATTTGCGTATAATGTTACTTTGGAGTGTCTTGCTAGTGGTTGTGGCAGCGATGGAGTATAGCTTGTAGAAGACTATTCCTCCTCCTCCTCCATTGCTATCGCCCATGCAAAGTTAATGGCGATTACATTTATATTTTTTTCTGTTTCTTCTATTTTATTATTATTTTAAATTATTTTTTTATCAGAGTAAAGTATATTGCTTTATGCAACAGAAAATATTTTTATTACAATTACTACAATTTTGCACTCTTTTAATGCCATGTGATCATTGTTTTAATCTAACCTATTCTTCTTTATACTTTTTTACGTCTGTGTACGTATATGATTATTAACCTTACTATTCTCCTTTACTCATCCAGCTTCTGCTACTCCTTCAGTCGTCTCAGTGGTTGTGAAGCTGATGATGGACCAGACTTGCTCCTCCCACGGTCTGAGCTTGAGTTCTGGGCGTGGTCGTCCTCCAGTTCATCGTTGTGATGAGTCTGCTTTATCTTTAAAGGTTATCTGCTCCAGATTTTCCCTCTAAAATTAGCTCTATTTTTTTTTTATCAAATATACCATCGCCTGGTCGCTTGCTTGAGGAAATCCTCTGACAAACCTTACAATTCAGACTCGTTGAATTCGCATTTTCTTACTCTGCCATGAGCCATACTATTGAATGCAAAAAAAAGAGATGGAAGTCAAGATGTTCTCCCAGATTAAAGTGGTTAAAGATTAAAGTGCATTTAAGGCTCATAATGGCTGACACTAGCTCTTTGTTTACCAAACGTAGCCAAAACGTAGTGGTTGTAGTAAGTTACTATTAAAAAGCCCAGTCAAAGACAATGCTATCCAATGTAGTTCTGGCACTTTTATGTGACACATTTTCAACAGTAAACTTGTTACTGCAAGCCTTGGAAAATACTTGCAATCGAGCAATTTTTCCAGGTCCTGCTGACGATTTTATCGACTGGCAATTAAAAAATTGGATGCACGTATACTGTGCTTGATGCCAACTTCAGAACTGCCTGCCTCACGCACAAAGCTTTGCACACTGGGAAACCCGCTTACCTGGCCTCCAAACTTAAGAAAGCCGGTCAGACAAGGACTCTCAGGAGTTCCAATACGCTGCTCCTCATCCCGCAGAAAACCCGTAAACAAAAAACCGCAGCCCGCTCCTTCTCTGGAAGTGCGCCCAAACTCTCGAATTCCATCCCAGTACATATCAGAACTAACCCATCCTCTCCAAAATTTAAAAGGCAGCTCAAAGACCTCTTCCTCAATCATCCGCCTCCGAATCGATAGCTGCCACCGGAGCACACAAGCTTGCACAAGACAGCATACCGATACATTGAAATTAAGACTGCTACCTCCACCAAGCCACCGGACCCCTTCCTCTATCCACCCTCCGTGAAAGACGTCGGCTTTAGCCAACGTGCATACTGCTAGAATTCTATCTGTCCCCCTTGCCTTAACGCTGTGCCGCGCTCTCAGATCGCCTAAGCGACATGAACAATTATGTATACTACTGCGCTACTGTGTTATTTCCTTGATACGTATGTTGTAAAGCACTCCGGTACCCTCGGGTCTGGCCAGCGCTATATAAAACTCTTTAATAAATAAATAGATGTGATAAAAAAAAACACATATGAGGAGGAAATAATGAAAAATTCCTCTCAAAAGAGAGGACACAATTATCCTCAAAATAAACACTATATGCAGTGGCAGAAAATCTAAAAGTATAAACACACCAGAATAAATTTGTCACATTCAGCTCATGGAAGCCGACCACTCACAGATATTAAAGTCTGATTTCATAAAAAACACCTACTATCAGTAACGTTACTTGGCCTGTGAAATTAATCTCCAGAACGTCTAAAAGAATAGACATATTAGGAGAATGGGCACTCTTATATAGTACTAAAGACATTGAAAAATGAGTCAGTTGCTATAAACACATGGCAGCATATTGCCAAGAATGAGTATAAATTCTGACCAAACTGTGGAAGCTGATTGTGATCCCTAAAAGGCTGGGTGCCTGCCATGCGACACACCTAGACACCCGTATTGCAGTTCCTTGTATTTAGGCTTTGACTGCTGAGATGAAGGGAGCTCGCCTGCCTCCTTATCACGCTCTGCCTTGTACAAGGGATGGCTTCCTATTAGTGTTGAGAAGTGGCTGTTTCCTTCTTTAGGGACAATATGCTGGAAAGGTGACACCTATGGATCTAAAATGACAGCGCCTTCTGCACACAAAATCACCTCAAGTTCTTTGGAATCCGAGGGGCATATTCTCAAGAACGTGTGATAACCACCGCAAATTTAGCTTAACGCAACTTTGCATATCGCAGTCCATCGCGGGAAATTAACGCCTTGTTAACCAAGTATTTACAACACGGCAGCCCCATGCGATACTCCCCAGATAACGCGCCAACTGACCGCGTTAGAATCAATGCCACGCCATAAAAATGCAAAACACCAACGCAAAAAAAGCTGCGATGAGGCCAATCGCGATACGAAAATCAGCGAAACCCAGCTACAGGCCTGCAATCCAAACGCGTCAGGCGGGAACAATCACCATAAAAGCAGAAAAAAAACAGTGGACGTTGCCGGAGCAAGTACGGAGGAGAGCCAGAACCCCACAAGCCCCCCCCGGAGGACCATCCTGGGACTTTGGGGTCAGGGAAGGGCAAGGACAAGAAGAAGAGGAAGACGAAGTTCAGTCCGCAGGAAAACAGGATCCTGGTAACGGAGGTGACAGAACACCATCAACAACTGTTCGTCACCTCCACTGTGTCATTGGCAACAAAAAATACATTATGGCAGTCCATTGTGGACAAGGTGAATGCAGTCGGAGTGCTGAAGAGGACAATGGGCGAGGTCAAGAGGTGCTGGAATGATGTCAAGCGCAAAACCAAGCAGAAACTCGCCAACAACCTGAAGGCAGCAATGCAGACTGGAGGTGGGAGCCCAGCGCCACAGGAGGAGCTGGACGACATGGATGAAATGGTCTCCACAGTCATCAGTGGGGAGACGGTGGCAGGAGTTGGGGGCCCAGACACTGCTCAACAGGACCCTACACAACAGCAACAGGGTGAGTAACCACCAGGGCCTGGGGGGATGGGGGGAGATGGGCACAATGGCACACATGCACAATTAATTTGAGCACATCTGCGGACACACCATGCCCCAGACCACCAACTCCCACCAAGAGACCAACGTACCCCAGTATGCAACATGTCAACACTGTACAAGCACAGTAGTCAGAGGCACACCTCATAGAAAGTGATATGGGGCAGCAAAATCTGAGCTGCAGGGGCAACTCCCCAAAATGCAGCACACACATCACATACAGAGCACATCTACATTGACAACGATGTGACACAATCCGTAAAACACCTACAACAGAACACAGGACACTACTGGTGCCGCTTGGGTGCAGACACTGGCCAATCACATTTGGCATTGCAGGGATATGTGCGTTGATAATGTACAAGTACAAACACACATCCGTGATGTTGTCAAAATGTCCACTGTCCCCCATCAAATAGGCAGCTCCTCCCAAACAGCCACAATGTACCCAGTCATGCTGTCTGTATGTAAACATGTACAATGCGACAACATACATTTTTTTTTAAATCATATTTTATTGGCATTTATTCAGTACATATATACACATTGTTTCAATCTGGTAATCATCGCAACAGATGTGATTGTTGCTCTGCTAACATCTGTGGTTTGAGAGTAGTAACTATTCCCATAAACAAAACAAAAACAATCCCCCCTTCCCCCTTGAGTTGCTTGAAAACAATTAGGATGTGCTGTCTGCTTGTCAGCAGTTACCCATGCATGTGGGTCACAAAGGTCGTGTGATGCAGCGCCAGGATGTTGGGGTCGTTTTAGGGCTGCTGGCCCTCCTGGTCGGTGTCTGGGTCCGTGTCTATTGCTCTAGGAGTCCCCGCCTCACTAATGTCCTCCTGTCCAGATGTTATTAGCTCGCCTACTAGGGTTTCCCAGGCTCTAGCTCTGTCCATCTTGCCTATTCCCCGGATGGCCTCTCGGAATAATAACCTGCTTTCTGCTCCCGCCCATTTCTCTAGCTCCCTTTTCCAGGTGGTGATCTGCGGTCCTCTTGGGGCCTTCCAGTTCCTGGCTATTTCCCTCTTGGCTAAGACATAGGCAAGATCTTGAAACTTCCCCGTCACCTTGTTCTTGGCTGTATGAAGAAACCACCCCAGTAGGAAATGTTCTAGTGTGTGTGGAAGCTCGTTATCAACCAGGTCGCCTATTACCTGCCGTATGTCCCCCCAGAAAGTCCGCAACAGCGGGCAGTTCCAGAACATGTGGAGTATGTGTGCCTCCCTTTCCCCACATCTCGGGCAGGCCGCTGACTCCGAACCAAAGTATTTCCTAATGCGGGCCGGTATCAGATATGCTCTGTGTAGTACATAGTAGTTAATTAGTTTAAAACGTGCGTTCCTGGACACCTTAGGGGTGCGCTCTAGGATTTTCTCCCACTCCCTCTCTGGTATCTGCTTGCCTAGATCTTCCTCCCATTGTAGCCTCAAATGCTCCAGCGGCTGTTGCTTATCTGTCTGTAGTGCCTTGTAAAGGCAGGATACTGTTTTAAATCTTCCTGCTGATAGCGCGACATATCGGCACGCCGCCAGCGCTCTCGGCTCTGTGCCCCCACTTTTCCAATGTATCCTAATCCTGCGTGTTAAGGCCCTGTACTTCAGGAAATGACCCCCAGGTAAGTCATGCGCAGCCTGTATGTCCTCAAAATTAAGGAGCGTGGAATCCCGGTATAAGTCACCCATCTCCCTTAGTCCTGCTTCAACCCAGTCTTCCAACCCTGCCCAGTATTCTCCCTGCGGGAGATAACGCAGCATCGTCAGTGGTATGTCAGGGGAGTAGGGAGTCGCAGCGCCCCCCTTCCTCAGGTATCTGGACCAGCAGCACACCACCACCTTAGTAGCAATTGTGTCCTCTGTCGTGGTTCGGCGGATCCGCAAAAGGATTTTTGCCAAATTTGCAGTGTCCGGTGCATCTGGGCACCGTTCCCTGTATGGGTTACGATCCGCCGCCAGCCATTGGATCAGCCAATATAGCTGCGCAGCTAGGTAGTAGCTCTCGAGGTCAGGCACCGCCATCCCGCCCTCCGCCGTGGGGCGCCGCAGCGATGTCAGCGCCACTCTCCTGCGGCCTGTACCCCAAATAAAGGACATGACCATCGAATCTAACTCCTTGAATGTCGCTCGTGGGATCCACACTGGTAGAGTCCCAAAGTAATATAATAGACGTGGCAATGTTACCATTTTCAGGACCACTAGTCTCCCAGCAACAGAAAGCGGGAGTGTGCCCTAGAAGTCCATCGCCACTCTCGCTGACCGCACTGCCTTGCCCACATTACCTTCCAAGAGGTCGGCTGCATTGTGATACATTTTTACTCCCAGGTATTGTAGACAGCTAGGTTCCCACCGCAATCGTTCAAAAGTAAGTGGCGGGGGGTATCTGGCGCCAGCGGATACAGACTGGATTTTTGCCAGTTGACCTGAAGGCCAGACACAGTGCCAAAGCGGGCCAGCATGGTGTGCCCCCTGCAGTTCGCCCTCCATGTCGCGCAGAAAGATCAACAGATCGTCCGCATATAATGCTATAAAATGCTGTCCTGTTGCCGTTTCTAGGCCCTTGTAATCCTGGCCGCTCCTGGCCCTGCATGCTAGTGGCTCCATGGCCAGGGCGAACAGAAGTGGGGAGAGGGGGGAGCCCTGCCTCGTGCCTCTCTCCACCATCTGCCTAGGTGATATGGTTCTCCCAGTGCGCACGCGGGCCGTAGGGGCTGTGCACAGGAGGCGCACCCACTTCAGGAAGCCCTCCCCCAGACCCATCTTGAGCAGGACCTCGTATAAATACTGCCACTCTAGGCTGTCGAATGCCTTCTCTATGTCCACTGCAAACACTGCCGCTTCCTGCCCGTTGTACCCTGCAGAATCCGTTACCGCTAGGAGCCTTCTAATGTTTATGGCAGTGTTCCGTCCAGGGATAAATCCTGCTTGGTCTGGGTGGCCAGATGGGGCATGTGTGGCAGTAAGCAAGTCGCAAGTATTTTGCTCAGGATGTTATAGTCCATATTCAACATTGACAGTGGCCTGTAGGCCGTGTAGTCATGGGTGCCTTCCCCGGTTTAGGTATGGGGATAATAAGGGCCTCTCTAGTACTTTCAGGTAGTTCCCCTAAATCTCGGGCCCCCTGGTACATTATGGCCAGTCGAGGGGTCAGCTCGTCCACGTATGTGGCATAGAATTCCACCGGCAGGCCATCTGTGCCTGGTGTCTTATTGCGCGCCATGCCCTTAATGGCAACCCGTATCTCCCGCTGTGTAATATCAGCCCCTAATAGTTGTGCTATTTCGGGGGTCAGGCGTGTCAGCGGTAGGTCAGTCAGGTAGTCCCCCAGCTCCGCCGGGGGACTACCTGATGGTGTATATAGTTTGGCATAGTAGCGTGCAAAGACCGCATTAATCTTCCCCTGCGTGAAGTGTCTGATCCCCAACTCATCTTCTATCTCCACCAGGGGTGAGCCCCTACTCATCGGATTCGTCAGCCATGCCAGGAGCGAGCCTGACTTATCCGTTTCAGCGTGCGTGTGCTCTAGATATTTCTTGTAGTCAAAGCTCCTGAGCCTCTCCGTTTGTTTTGCCATTTCCTCCTTGGCATCCAAGAGCGCCCGTTGGAGCTCTGGGTGTCCCGGCCTTCTGCGTTCCACCTCCCTGAGAGCTGATTCTGCCCCCTCTACCTCCCTCATGAGGACATGCCTGACTCCTGTGGTGCGCGCGATACACTGGCCCCTCAAAACCGCCTTAAAAGCATCCCACTCTGTGGTCAGGGATGCAGTCGTCCAGGTGTTGATTTGGAAATAGTCCGCTATCTCGCCCCTAATCTCTTCTCTAAAGACCTGGTCCTCCAGCGTGTCCGGGCGAGGTCTCCACGTAGGGATCACCGCTGGCGGATGAGCCCATTTCAGAGACAAAATCAGGGGATTATGGTCCAAGATAGTGCGCGCTAGGTATTCCGCAGTCGTAACATGTTGCTAGGCGTCTACTGAGCATAAAAGGGCATCCAGCCGGGCGAGCACCTCGTGGACCGCCGAGAAATAGGAGTAGTCCCTACTTTGCGGGTTTAGGGTTCACCATGTATCTAACAATCCCCAGCTCTGTCGCCAGGTAGTGAACGCGTGGGATGCGCGTGCCGCCTGGGATGTTGGCAGTGGAGGGTGGGACCTGTCCAGGAGTACGTCATCTACGCTATTAAAGTCGCCCCCCACTATAACAGTACCGGCTAAGTATTGTGCTAATTTGTGGCTTAGGGTCGCAGAGAAAGCAGGCTGGTCTACATTCGGGGCATAGACACTAATTATACTAATTTCTCGTCCTTCCAGCTGCCCCTTTATGGCTACGTAACGGCCCTCTGGATCTACTACAGAGTCCAGCAGCTGGAACGGGACCCCCGCTTGGACCCACACCAACGCCCCCCACGCGTAGGCCGAATAAGTGGTGTAGAAGAGTTGTCCCCTCCATCTTTTGTGTAGTGCCCGCCCCTCCTTTTGTGTGAGATGTGTTTCCTGTAGGAGGGCTATCTGGGCACCCCATCTCCGGATAAATGAGAGGACTTTGTGGCGTTTAGTCATGGTATGCATGGCCCTGATGTTCCAGGTCATGTATTTGTAGTGTTGCTTGTCAGCCATTATCCAATAATACCGTGGGCCGACCACTGCCCAGGCTGAGTGGCACCCACTGTGCACCCACCCCACCGGGGCCCGCATGGTGTTCAATATTCAGCAACTCAAGGTTCCCCCCCGAACTCAACAATAAACTTAACCCCGAACTCCCACTCCCCCGGATAAGTAGGAAACCCCCCCATCCAAACTAGTTTAAGAAGTCTACAAGTGACTGCCTGTAGGTCAGCCAGTCAGTTCCAGGGGGTGGCTGTTCATCAGTGCTCTCCCAGTCTCTGCCGCCGCCATCCCCTCCGCAATGTCAGAGGCCTACCCCACAGCAGTCCCCCCTTCCTGTACCCCTGTACCTGAGTGCTACCGCAGGAGCGCCCCACAATAATCGAGTCCTGCATCTCTCAGTCCGCCATTCCTTACCACTAGATTATGCCGTCTGCCGTCTGCGGTGTGACATTTGGGAGTGACTCATTCTGCGCCTCAGAGTCACTAGACCCACCCTCTGAACCAGTGTCCGCTGCATTTTCGCTGCCCTCCGGAGGGTCTTGGCTCTGCATACCGCCGCTGATCCGGGCCACCACCTGCATCGCATTCAGCCGTTCGAGCTGTGTCTCCTCCTGCGAAGGCGCCAGGGTCTCCGCCCCAGCCCTCCGATTCCTTGGTTGGTGTCCTCGTCGTCCCCCTTTCGTCGGGTTCCGTGGCCGCTCTGCACCATCATGGCTGTCTAACCAGTCGGACGCCTCTTGAGGGGTTCGGAAGAACTCCGTGCCCCCAGCCGTTACAACTCGCAGTTTAGCCGGGTACTGCGTTGTGTATTTGTAGTCCAGTTGCCGCAGTCTGTTTCACCTCCTGGTAGGATCCTCGCCGTCGTTGCACTTCCCGCGAAAAGTCTGGGAAGATGCGCACCGTGGAATTGTGCACCTGTGTATCGCCCTTAATGCGTGCCTGGGTCAGGATGTGATCCCTGTCCTTGTAGTGTAGGAGTTTTGCTATCACCACTCTTGGCGGGGCTCCCAGAAGGGGTGGTTTTGCCGGGACACGGTGCGCTCTTTCCAGGGCGAAAAAGTTCGACAGACCATTTGGTGTTACCTCTTCCCTGAGCCATTTTTCGAGATAATCCGTCATGCTGCGGCCTTCAATTTTTTCCGGCAGACCCACGATCCCCAGGTTGCTTCTGCGTGACCTGTTTTCGTCATCCTCAGCCCTGTCCTCCAGTGTCCGCACTTTTGCTTCTAGCAGGGCCATTCGCTGCTTCACGTCAGTGAGCGCCGGCAGTGCTTCGGCGAGCTCCCCTTCAGTTGACTTGACTCGGTCCGCCAATTTCTTGTGGTCTTCTCTGAGCAAGCCCATGTCTAAGCTCAACGAGTCGATCTTGCTTTCCAGGCGCTCGCTGGACGTGGTGGTAGCCTGCAAGATGTCCTGCAGCGTGGGGACTGCAGGGTGTTCCCCTTCCTGGTGGGCCTTCCCACTCTCGTCTGCAGGTGTGTTCATGGTGGGATCCTCTCTGTCCTTCTTCTTAGGAGGCTTCCCCATGGTGTCTTCATGCCCTATGATGCTCCTGGTGCTGCGCGTACTCATGGGGCTCCCCAAGTCGTTCTCCCCGGGTTTGCGCTCGTCGCCTTCAGCAGGCTCCCATCGGCAAGCCTCTGAATTCACACCAGCCTAGTAGGACGACGTTGTCGCAAGGTGCTGCGTAGCGCGCCCAAAGTCGCAAGCCTAAATGTAAGTCCACGTTCCAGGCTCGCACTGCTCGCCATCCGCGGTGTCCACTGTCACTAATAGAGGCCAAGCTGCACAGGAGCTCTCGCCTGCTCTAGGTCACGGGCAGGAGCCCCCAATACTTCCCCGCGGGAGCACATGTTCTGGGCATACGGGTAGGCACACGGGCCCGCCAGGGGCATAGTCTGCTCGCCGCTCGGCTCTCTCTGGGCCCGCACTTCAGAAGTCACGCAGGTGGAAGGGAGCCAAGGTCTCGTCCACTAGTAGTACGTGTGGGCAGCCGATGCCTGCCCGAGCTTCGTCCCTATCCGGGCGCACTCTCACATCTCCACCACTCACGCAGCAGCGTGCGCGCCAGGCTCCTGGCTCGGGGGGGTCCACAAGTGCTGTCGCTCGCCTTCTGGTTGGAGGCCCTACGAGGCCTATCCCAAGGCCCTCGGCGCCCAGGCTACCCCCAGCTCGCCTGCCCTCGGCGGCCTTCACTCTCGGCACCCCACCTTATGCAGTGGATGGGGGGGCTTCACTCCAAAGCTCAGGCGGGTCCGCACCAGTCCTGTCACCCCAGGCTCACCGATCGCCGTCCGTGCCGCCATCTTACCGCCGTTCACCTCCACAGGCAGTGTGTCCGGTCTCTCGGGCGCCGGTGCGTGGGGAGCTTCTCCGAGGGCCCCTGGTCCATGGGGCTGTTCCCTGCAGGGGGCGGAAGAAGAGGTGCTCCAGCACTCAAGCCTCGCACTACGCGTCAGGCAGCCAGCACTTGTCCCATCTCCCTCAGTTCCCGCTGGGCGCCGCCATCTTAGCTCGGCACTCGGCTGCGCTCGCCGCGATCAAGTTTCGGCGGTCTACGGCCGCGGGGGAGGTTCGTTTCTCCTCCTGGGCACTCCAACTGCGTTCTCAGTTGTGGGGGTGCGCTGTGGGACGTCGTGCCCTGCGTGGGGGTTCAGGATGATCGGCGATGGCGGCTAGCCGACGGGAGCTCGCGGTGAGAGCTGCTCACTCCATCGGCGCCAAGCCACGCCCCAATGCGACAACATACATGTGGACACATTGTTAAACTGCATCTCCCCTTCACATTGCAGAGTGAGAATCAACACCTCCTGCAGAGCAGTCTGACCCTATCTTCTCCGGAGACTAAGAGGACGACCACAGTTTCGACTCTGATGCCCTCCAACTGCTCGTGGAGAGCCTCCGCAGCCCACTTCCAGGAACTGGGCAGCCCAGCTGCTATGAGGAGACCCCACCCCCTGCCCAGACCACACAGCAGGCAGCACCCGCCAGGCAGCACCCGCCACCACTGCTGCCTCCCAGGACCCCCACGGAGAACACATGGCCTTCCAATGCCGTGTTTTGGGGTGCCAGGAGAATCTGGCTGAACAGGTGCGGGTGGGCTTCGACCGCATGGCAGACAAACTAGATGCCATACGTGGGTGTCTAAGTCCTATCAGGGACCACTCGCGGTCCCTAACGGACACCGACAGTCTGCTCCATGCTCTCCAACAGACCATGGCTGACATCGCTGGAGCCCTGACTCAGAGAATAGTACAACTGTCCAGTCTGAGTGGCTCTAGCGATGTCACACAGGAGTTGGGAAACATGCGGAGGTTAATGGAGACCATGGAGCGGGCGAATGCGGAACGAGCGGCTGCCATGGCTGCACACCAGCGAGAGGTAGCTGGGTTCCTCAATGACCTCAGGACCCTCCTCATGGCATTGCTGCCACAAGGCCTGGTGCGGATGCATGCTGCTGCCACCACTCCATCCACATCTCCGCCCCCTGAAGTGTCAGTGCCACACAATGCGGCAGACCTTCCACCTCCGGCCACAGATGTGTCACTGCCACACAGTGCTGGAGACAGAACACCACCACCCATACGTGAGGCACATGAAACAGCAGAGAATGAAGATGCGGATGATACTGCCCTCGTGGTGAGGAGGATGCAGCAGCATGCATCTCATCCATAGGTCCAGCTTCAGCTTGGTACTGCCCTCTGCATCATCACCTTCCACTGTCCCCCTGATGCACTCTGCGACACTCACCTTGGACCTCGACATGGACTGCCATATGATGTTTGATCGCCATTGACACAGCAATCAGACTGCAGACTGTACTCGTCCTCTTCCTTTGGACTTGTCATTCCCTGGAGGACCCTGGCTGGACCTCCACGGGACAACATCGTCATGTGGGCTTTGCATGGCCCTGTACTGCTCCAGATGCAACACTCCACTGAATGTGCATTAAACATTCATATACACACAGATGTGTCATGTCTATGGTCTTTTAAGTGTGGAAGTATGGATGAATGTGGGCTCACTGGACTCCTCTTACGTTCATGTGGCTTATGTCGTAGAACAGGGGTGACACATTCCCCAATGTGGTCCGGGTGGCGCTGACACAACAACAGGGGCACAAGCATGAGTTACTTCCTTGTCCAGCCCAGTACGGAACCACGCCCAGGGCCCCGGGGTCATATACAGACCCTTACGCTGGACTGGCATACGCCAGGCCAGCCCACTCCGCTTACGCTCACAGGGGGGGACGGCAAAGCTACATGTCCACTGTCTTTCCTGTGGTGATCTGCTGCTCACGGGTCTAGTTGTCAGCATGCCACAGCCACTCCCTCATGGCTGGTTTACACCCACACCACACCCATCCAGCACACGCGTCACGGGACATGTGACCCTGCCAATGAAAAGGGACGGGCGCACGTGCTCGACGCCATTTCCACTCTCTATCTGGGTGCGTCCGTGTGGTGTTAATGTAGGCATGAGGGCCTTGGGCCCTGCAACATCACATTCCCCAGGACCGGAGGTGACATGATGGCGTCCGCAACACGATACCTAATCATACAGGGACCATGACTTTGGGACACAGACTTGGTGGCACCGGATACATTGCGGCCGGCACAGGCACACCACCACGGGACAGTGACTTTGGGTGCACTGAGGTAGGGGCCCCTTCAGTGCTGAGCGGGTGTGCAGCCTGCGATGATGCCCCGTCCCGGCCGTCCGGACTGCTCAGGATTTGTGTGCCCTGCTGGACCGCAGTGTAGGCCAGAGCCAGAGGGCATCGCGGGCCTACCGCCTCGTGGTGTTGCATCCCGGATCACAGAGTTAGTGGCACCTCAAGGGCTGAGCGGGTGTGCAGCCTGCGATGATGCCCGGTGCACTGATATGTCCTCTGCCATGGCAGACCCAGAATAATATGTAAGACATGGTGGCCTGCGGAGCGGGGCTGCATGATGTGGAGGGTGCCATGTCCGCGGGCCCCGGGCATGTGGCTTGCAGCGGCACGTGGTGGGCCCTCATTGCTACACGCCAATGGCGGAAGGTGAGCAGTGAGGCCTGGGTGCGCAGGGGCGGGCATGCACCGCTGGGCGGCGGGAAGGGCTGGGGTGCATCTGCCTGGGTGCGCAGGGGCGGACAGGCAATGATGTCTTGTGCAATTGCATGTACTTTGCCATTCAGGTATCTGGACTCTGTTACAGATGACGGATCTGTTTCAGATGTGCGACCTGGTGAACTGCACTACATACCGGCACGTGGTTGGAGACACACCGGTGGCAGCAGGTGAGCAGTGTGGCCTGGGTGCGCATTGTCGGCACTCTCTCTCCCTGTCCGTCTCTTCTGTTATCTGTGTCTCGCTCCCCCTCTCTGTCCGTCTTTCTCTCGCTCCCCCTCTCTGTCCGTCTTTCTCTCGCTCCCCCTCTCTGTCCGTCTTTCTCTGGCTCCCCCTCTCTGTCCATCTTTCTCTCGCTCCCCCTCTCTGTCTGTCTTTCTCTCGCTCCCCCTCTCTGTCCGTCTTTCTCTCACTCCCCCTCTCTGTCCGTCTTTCTCTCGCTCCCTCTCTTTCTCTCTCTCTCCTTCGGCATCTCTCAGTCCTTTGATGTGTGCAAGACACACCTTCTCATCGTGATTTTTGTCTTGCAGGCTGTGACCTACGGATTGTCCCGAGGGGAGCCGCCATGTGTCTTCATTTCTGTTCTGTGTTTCTTTGAACAAATTTTCATTTGTTACATCGAAGGTGGATGTGTGATGCAAATTTTTGTGACGACACATGCATGCCACCAAATGTGATTGTGCGACATCTGGCGGATTATTTGGTACATGTTCCGTATAGTTGATGTGGCATGTCTTTGGCAGGGGGAGGGGCCTGGGGGGGTCCTGGGGGTGGTGGCGGTGGGTGTTGAGGCCCTGTTGGGACTCCGAGCTGCATGATCAGTGGCACCATGGTATCTGTTGCCCTTCAGGTATGGCTCTGGGCTGGGCTCCATTTTGTGGTGCAGGCTGTGGTCCGACTTTGCACCAGGTCAGATCAGGGGTTAGTTTCCTGCTGCTAACGGGCCTTATCGCCTGTTTTGTGGTCTTATCGCCGATCTGGCTGGTCATTGAGAATGTTGCGGAGTGGTGTTTTAGCGGCTTTTTGCACGGGTACGCCTACTCTGCATCTCATTAGCGATAGTTGCGGGGGTCATCTGTGGCGATGTTTTTTGCGGATGCTATCGCGGGTAAAATGGTGTTCTGGGCTGTTAACACCAGCTTGTGAATGGTGCGATGATTTTATCGCCACTTTTGCTGCGATAAAGTGCCGCTAACTCGGCGATAGGTCCTTGAGAATATGCCCCCAAGAGTATATGAGCGAAGCAACAAAAAAGTGTTCATTAAGTAGAAGGCCATATCATCTTCAACCATAATCCAAATATACCTCTGCAATACAGCATCCATGACACATTTACCAAGGGCATGCAGGAAGTGACAACTTTAGATGCACTTGACACCACATGTAAGAGCAAGTATTGGCAAAGTCAACAAGTCTGGCCTTCATAAGCTGGTGCAATGGTTAATTTTTATTTCATGCACATGAAGCAAAACTAAAAAGGGAAAAATAAATGATGGCATCACCTACACGTGGTTGGATAATGGTTTCAATCGTTTTTTTATTTTTTATTTAACAAGCATTCACTAACGTAGGTGTTTTATTAGTGACTTGTTATTTTTAATAATAAGTTTTGTGTTCCACTAAGCAGTGCTACTATTTGTGAATGCGACATAAAGAAATCACCACCTAACCAAACCCTCACATTGCAGACAGCTACAATGTCCCTCATACGGTTTGTAATATAAATGTTAAAAAGGAGAGCAGTAAAAACAAGCAGTATTTAAACATAATATAACAAATACATTAAATAAAATATCACACTTCATTTGGACCAGCTTCACTAGGGAGGAGAAAGGAACCATTTCTACGCAGATGTGAACAATGTACACAGGCTTTGTGAAGTCACTCAGAGTGAATGGAGTCATCAGGTAAAGTGCTCCATGCTAAATGCTGTGGAGGGCAGAAGCAAAATATGACACTTTAGCCGATGAATGAAGGAGGCTCGTTGTCCAAAATGTCTTCTATATGTCTAGTTTATGTGTGGTTTTTTTCGGGGAAGCAGTAGTCTAGTGAGACAGCTAAAGCTGTTTCAAAGGCGAGACACTAAAAAGGACAGTACATATACCTTTCTTGTTGAATAAAATGAGGTAAGGTGTTGCAAAGAAGGCAGATAAACACGGCTGCTTAGTATAGGCAAGAATGGGTCCTCACAGCGATACCCCAAAATGTATCAATTTAATTAGGCACCACACAAACTGCAGCACAATTATTTCGCATAACTATTTTGCTGCTAGCAAAGCAACCTTTATTTTACTTGACTTGAAATGGGGCTCTGACTGATGGCCCAGAAACGACACACCTCCCTTCCATGCTTTCTCAGGAAAGAACTCACTTGACACATTGAAAGAGTTTGTGACCAAGAAAAAGTAGCACCAAAATGCGATCAACTTGGACCACGTGCAGCTAAGAGATTTTGCACTCTTGTTTAGATGGTTTCCAGTGCTCGATTTCAATATTGACAATCTGTTGCGTAGTCGCATTCTAAATATGCACAGTCATGATTACGTTTTGCCTGATATTGAGAGACACATTTCAGGTACTGCATGCATGAATGTTATATTTTTTCCCTCCCCACGCAGGTATATGTTACCTATTTCACTTTTATGTCAGATTACTCATGTATGCTTGAACATGTTTCAGCGTCTATTCAACACATTTTCCTATTCTTCACCCCTGAGTGTATGTAACCATGATTTTGCACCCGCATTTTTTCTACACTGCAAATGCTTTTTCTGCACAGCGCTCAGCCGTCCTTGACACTCGTTCAGCTTTACAACAAACCAGGTAAATAAATAATTTTTGAACATATTGTCTGCAAATGCTGTCGTGGTTATGAAGCACAGCACATAAAGCGTAGATAAACAGGATAGCATGGATAAACCCCCAAGTCAGATCTTCCATAAAAACGTGCCCATAAATCTTTATTATCCCTAAAGCAGGAAACGGCCTTTTTTCTATACTAATAGGAAGCTGTCCCTGTACAGGTCAGAGGAGGAGGGGGAGGAGGAAGGGAGCTTCCTCAAACTCAGCAGACAAAACAGCCTGAATATAAAACTTCTGCAGCACATGCAGCGAGTGCCAACAGGAGCCCGGAACAGACGCTGATGCATTTAATAATACACACGTGTGTCCGTCTGCTGGCACAGTCTGCTAATTTGCTGAAAACCATTCAATACATTTATTTACCATGCAGGACCCGTTCTCATAAAAAAAGTAAAAGATCCCATTAGGTTACAGATTCACACCGTCACATTTAAAGTTACAAGATAATTTAGATAATAAAAAAGCAACCACCTCTGTTTTTTTAGGCTGATAACAGCAAAGCGGCAAGTGACTTCTGAACAAAATGCACTTACACATACATGTGCAAGGGCAAAATGCAGTCACTCACAATGAAGCAGTGAGGTGAGCTGGTTCATTTGTCTATACTCTATACGTTGGTCTATGGTGGGAGGCAGCATAATTGTAATGGCATTTGGACAAACCAATGGCAGAAGAGTGTTGAAGCCCCTTTATTTGTATACATTTTTGCATGATATGTTTTTTTTTAAACATGAGGCTGGCAAGACAGCTAAAGCTGTCTCTAGGCAAGACCTAAATATTAACCTAGCAAGTAGCCAGAATGAAGAGCCTATGCGCGGAGGCAAAGCAACATCTTTTTGTTTGCTCATAAATTCACATTTTTTTAAAAGCTAGGTTTATGATGAACCTTGGACAACTCTGTGAAGGAAGTGACACTGCTCTGAGCGCTTGAAACGATGATAGGCATTTATGTGTTCTAATATTTTATTATTTTAAAAGAAGAGTGAATACAATTATAGTAAAATGCAATACAACACAGCATTGTGGTCCAACAATAGACAAGAAATGAATAAATATCAATAAGTTATATATGATATGTGTTATAAATATAAATTCATAGTTGTATTGCTTGGGTAAGTAGAGCAACAAAATAAAAGAAAAGAAAAGAGAAAAGATAGAAAATAGTAAAGAATGGAGAAAAGAGGAAACAATAAGAAGAGAAAGAAAGGACTAGCAATAGATGGGGACCACTGCTCCAGTGAGAAACACAAATTAAGAAGTAGAAATAAAAGGATACTGGGCTGCCAAACCTTGAGAAGCCAAATTCATATAGTTATCCAAGGACCTCCAGACACTCTTAGAAATGGAAGGAGTATAGTGTTTCTCCTCTACCAAAGTATGAGCCCCACGAAGACATGATACCCATGCCCACCAGGTGTGATAGGATAAGGAATTAAAGGATTTCCATTCTGATAATATTGCTTTAACAGCAATTGATATAAGGAGATCTAATAACTGCATATCCGTATCATCAAGGGGTGAAGGGGTTGATGCAGCCCTTGGTCCCAATAAAATTATGGGTAATGAGAGCTCCAATGCCATATCAAATATTAATGATAAATGTTTCTGAACCAACTCCCAAAAGGGTTGCAACAACGAGCATTCGAAAAACATATGCTGATGAGTGCCTGAAAGCAAATTGCAATTCCAACAAAGTTCGTTATCCCTAAGCTTCAATTTGTGTAAGCGAGCAGGGGTCCAATGCAGAAGATTCAGTGTAAAAAGTTTAGATTGAATAAGAGAAGGAGCAATCTTATTCCATAGGGAAAGCTTCCCAATCAGCTGCCAGGACTCTTGTGAAATATGTTCAAAAGTATCCCTTTCAAAATGATGTGACCATTTATCCTGTGTAATTGTAGACTGCAAACTCAATGGAGCAGATAGAAACTTATAAATTCTCGAGGCCGTATGACCAGAACGAGACCACATGGAAAGAAGTGAGATAGTAGCCGAGTCTGGGCACAGGGGTAGTTTAGAAAGGCTAACCTTTAATTTTAGAAAAGAATAAAAATCCATATTATTAAGATGATATTCTCTAGCCAAAGAAGAAAAGGGAAGGGGATCATGATTGGCATCATAGAGATCTTTAACCAACGTAATACCTTTAGAAGCCCAGGAAGATATCGTACCGGGATCAATGTCAATAACAATTTTAGGATTATACCATAAGGAAGACCATCTCGATTTATGAATGGGTTTGGATACCCTTCTGTCTATATATTTTAGTGCAAAAATTGTGTCTGAAATAATACGACCTGAATACGGAAGAACCAACTTAGAAGCCGTTAGGAAAGCAGGAGAAGAGAGCGGGGAACACAACTCTCGCTCAATATAAATCCACGGGGGTATGGTGGGAATCCGATAAAAACCAAAGAGCACCCTGAGACGCCAAAAAGGCAATTTGATACAAGTTCCAGTCTGGAAGATTACATCCCCCCAGCACATAGGGCTTTCTAAGATGTTTATATGCGATTCTAGAACGCTTATCACTCCACAAAAACTTTGAAGTAAGGATATCAATGTCATGAAAAAAGGATGAAGAAAGCTTTATAGGCAGCATGGAGGATAAAAAATTAATAATCGGAGTTATCATCATCTTAAGCGTTTGTAATCTTCCCCACCAGGAGATAAATTTTGGAGACCAAGAGGTCAGAAGATCTTTAACTTTAGATATTATCTGAGATTCATTATAAGAAATAGTATCTGGAAGATCCTTACAAAACCAAATTCCTAAGTATTTAATGTGAGTCGATTGCCATTTAAAACCGGCATCACACATGTGAGAAGGGAAACACAACACATTAAGAGGAGACATTTCCGTCTTCTCTTTATTCAAAGTATAGCCTGAACCAAGTGAAAATTCTTTAATGGTATTTGAAATGGCAGGAATTGCAGCCGCGATGTCCTCAGAAAAGATAAGAACGTCATCCGCATAAGCAGCCGTTTTAATTTTATGTGAGCCAAATTGAAAGCCTTTAATGTCCTGATTCAAGTTAAGTAATCGAAGGAGTGGGTCTATAGATAGTAGAAAAAGAAGGGGTGATAACGGGCACCCTTGTCTAGTGCCCTGCCGTAGATTAAAAAAAGATGTAGCCCCATTAATTCTAATGTTAGCTTTAGGTTGTGCATATAAGGACATGACCATATTAATAAAAGAGTCCCCTAGGTTGTGAGATTGAAGCACTGCTTGTAAAAAGGGCCAAGAAACCTTGTCAAAAGCCTTTTCGGCATCAAGGGCAATCGCTGCCGACGGCAAGGTAGACAGTTTCGCTTTCTCCAGTATATGACAAAAGGTTCGGATATTATCTCTAGCTAATCTCCCTTTCACAAAACCAGTCTGCGAAATATGGATAAGATTAGGGATATGGCCCTCTAAACGTTTAGCTAGGATTTTGGCAAAAATCTTAGCTTCCATATTTAAAAGCGAAATTGGTCGAAAATTCTTGGGATCAGAATGATCCTTGCCTTCTTTTGGAATCACGACAATCGTAGCATCAGCGGCCGACCCAGAGACTTTACCAGTACTGACAAAATCATCAAAAACTTCCTTGAGATATTTTATTATTGAGGATGAAAATGTCTTATAAAAAGCAATTCCCCGACCGAGTCGCCCTGATGGCTTGGATTATCTCTTCAGAGTCAATCGGTTTCCCCAGAGCGATCATGTCTGAATACGAAATAGTATTTGTAGGAACCGAGGTCAAGAATTGTTGACATTTAGATATGGGACATTGATCTTGGGTGGTATACAGTTTTCATAAAAATCACGAAAAACTTCAAGAATTTCTTGGGTATGGAATTTCCTAGAACCACTGTTATCATTAATATAAGAAATCTGGGCAGTTTTAACATTAGTATTCTGATACTTCAATGTAGCAGCTAACATCTTACCTGCTCTTTTTCGTAACAACAAGTGTCTAGATTTCTGAGCATGTACACCAATATAAGCTCTTTTAGTGACTGTGGAATTGAACGAGTATTTTACGTTCTTGATGTCTTGCAAGAGAGACTTATCATTCGAACTTCTGTATAATATCCCTTTACATTTGATGTCATCCCCTAAAGCCTGCAGAGACTTTCTAATATCAGAATTCCTTTTTGACATTTTTTTGATAATATGACCTCTAATAGTGCACTTAAATGCATTAAGAATATGATAAATCATGAAACCTGTAGAGAAAAGGTTAGTGCCAAAAGAATAATCAGCATAGAGCTAATATCCTTGCCAAAACAAATCTATCATTACAACCAGAAACCAAAGAGACAATAATAGCCACATACTAGTGGTAAGGCACAAATCATCCTGCAATGAAAAGAGGTTAAGAATGAGAGGTACCAGGAAGAGATTCAGAGTCCATCTGCGATTCAGACTGATTGTCCAAAAAGGTGGAAAGGTCCGAAGGTTCATAAAAGATCTGGGTACGACCTCTGTAAGTTATTCTGAAACGAGAGGGACCTGCAAAGGAGAATGGAATGTTCATCTCAATAAGCCTTCTGCGTAGGTTCAGAAAACCTTTCCGACGAATGACAGTGTCTCTGGCAAAATCTTGTGATATAGCTATTCTATGACCTTCCCAGTGCAGAGATTTAATTTTCCTCATGTGAGCTAAAATTTGCTCAGTATGTTGGTGACGCAGGGGTTTAAAAATCACTGGTCGCGGAGAAGCCAAGGATTTAGGTTTAAAGGTGGGCACTTAATGAGCACGCTCTATTTCAAAGTTATTTTGAAAGGTAATGTTCAGTAGAGAAGGAATCCAAGTAAGCAAGAAATCTAACATTGATGAGGCAGATTTTTCGCAATCCTCCGGTAATCCAAAAATACGGAGGTTACTTCTATGATTCCTGTCCTCCTGCTCAGTGAGGTCTCTCCGCAGTGAAATCAATGAGCGTTCCATATTTTGCACATGTTTAGCTTGCTTATTCGTAGAGTCTTCAACAGTGCTTATGCGATTTTCTGCATTGGAAACACGAATTGAGAGATTTTTAAGATCAGTTCGAATTGCTGCCACTTCAACCTGAAGTAAGTCTGTATTTGTGTTGGTGCTTTGCGCAATATCATGGACTGAATTAAGTTTAAGTAGAATAGTGTCCAGGGTAGCAGCGGAATCCTGACTGCCCCTAGATGGTAACTACGGAGTGGGGGAAGTTTGTTTGGACCGCTTCGAATTCCCTTTAGAATCTCTGTCCTTTCTCTTCTGCCATTGGAATAGACCCAGTAGGTGAACTCTTGACGCAAAAACAGCGTACCTCTGCACAGCCAGCCACAGACAGAGTCAGACTCTAGTGCTTAACGTCAAGCTATGAGTATGTTATCCCAACAGTAGTATATCTCCACGCTTGCAATATGGTCAGCTGGGTATAAAATCACAATTAGGTATTGCAGACCTAAGAGATTCTTGTCAGCAAACATATAATAAACTAATACTAATATCAGTAGAGACTTCCCAGCGCTCGACAGAACTCCCGCCAATGAAATACATACATTGCATTTGACAATACAGCCGTCAGCAACATGGACATGAATTTCAGGAGTCCATACCAAAAAGAGAAACTAATTGCATGCCATCAAGCTGTGAGGTAACGAAGCTTCTATGACGGCCACCATTTTGTCGCAGAAATCTTTGTTAGGTAAGCGCTGTACGCTCGCAGATATCAGAAAACTAAGAAATTATTCACCCTTGCGATATTGCATGAATTAGTGTGCCCACGCTGAAGAAGAGCCAACTAGCAACTCAGTCACAGGCTAGAAATTCTATTTGGGCGAAATATTTCAGTCAAAGGACAGCTTTCCATGTGCCCAGAATGAATAGATATTACATCCCCACTGAAACATTGCACTGCAGCAAAAGATGTGTAGAGCGCTGACACAATACCTCATATAAAGCGGATGATATGCAAAGCACCAGGGTATACACACCGAATTAATCATGCATTCAGACCATGTCTCGACGAGGCTTCTGTAATAGCCGCCATTTTAAGGACCCAGCCTGACGAGATAATCACTGCGACGTTCGTACTGCCAGGAAATGAAGCAAATTAACCAAAACTCAACCTTGGGATTCCTGGGGTGTTCCGTCGCACATTGCAATTATGTGGTGAGCAGAAAGTCACCCGAAAGTCATTATTTTTGAGCGGCTGCATCGGCGGTCTGCCGGAGCTCAAAACAGCGCGGCCATCTTGGTTGCGCGCAAGTCACGCCCCCCATGATAGGCATTTATGAACTTAAAAACTTTTGACTAAAATGCTGAGCAAATATGCTGCTAACTGGAAGATCACTTCACCGTTAATAATACCATTGCTGTCATTCCAAGTAATGGCCACTATCCCTTTAATTAATTTCTAGCAGTGAACTACAATCGGCAAGGCACCCTCCTCTCTTGACTTCATCCCCAAAGCATAATCCTTGTATGGTGGCGCACGCCTCTCAGTCATATCTATGAGGCCACATAAAGCCACTTTGCGTGGCTTTGCATGGCCTCATAGATATGGTGTAAGTCAAAGCAGCGCAAGTCACTGCCTTGCCTTACTCTGCGTCAAGGAGGCGTTCCATGGGATTTGCAATGGTTATTCCCACGCAACACCCATGGATTTTGAAGGAGCCTTAGATTTACTTAGTCACATAAAACTGGGACAGTGCAAAAACCTTACATCTCCCCAGAGCAGGCGTAACGAGGAGAAACATTTTTATTTCTCCTCGTTTTTTCCTCTTTCCATGTGTGCTGCATTCTGCAGCACACACAGGAGGAGTAAAATGCCTCTCTGGATTGTTTTTGTGCAGGAAGGTGCCCCTTCCTGCACAAAAGCAAGCCTGCCACGAATGGAGGCACCTTTGCACCATGGTGCAAGGGTGCCTACGTTGGTGCTAGGCAGGAAATTGTGTGCCAGGACAGGGGGAAAGGACAGGAATGCACCGTATTTTATAAATACGGTGCATTCCTGCCCTTTCACATTGACGGTGCTGCCCTATGCCAATTCCTCATAAGTGAGGCCCTAGGAGAGGAAGTTAGTTTGCATAGCATTGGCAACATTCTATGAGGCTTATTTATGAGAGGCTTGCGCTGCCGGACGGTCACTTATTTTTAAACACCGACAGCGCAAGCCTCTCAATCATATCTATGAAGAGGCCACGCAAAGCCAATTTGCTTGGCTTTGAATGGCCTCATAGATATGGAGTAAAACAAAGCAGTGCAAGTCACTGCCTTGACTTACTCTGCACCAGGGAGGCATTCCATGGGCGTTGCTGTATGTTTTCCCACACAACAGCCATGGATTTTGATGCTGCCCCAGATTTACATAATCACAGAAACCTGGGGCAGCGCCAAAATCTTACGCCTCCCCAGAGCAGGCATAACGAGAAGAAATATTTTTATTTCTCCTTGTTTTTTTCTCTTTCCATATGTGCTGCATTCTGCAGCACACATAGAAAGAGGAAAACACTTCTCGGAATTGTTTTTGGGCAAGAAGGTGCACCTTCCTGCACAAAAACAATCCTGCATGCAACAAAACATTCTTGCACCATGGTGCATGGGCACCTGAATTGGCGCTAGGCAGCAAAATGTGCACCAGCACAGGAGAAAAGTACAGGAATGCACCGTATTACATCAATACGTTGTATTTCTTCCCTTTCACTTGGCGTAGGGCAACGCTGCATTAAGATTTGCGGTGCTGCCCTACGCCAATTCCCCATAAATGAGGCTCAACATTTTGAAATAAAATGTTGTACTCTCCCTGGTAAGATGGTGATGGCAATGTACTACATACTAAAATCTCCCTCTTTTGACCAACTAATTTAGATGTTAAAAAAAGCAATTCTCTAATTTATGTGTGTACAAAAAGTGAAAAACGAATGCAAAGAGTGAACACTGAATTAAGATTAACTGGGCTTCTGATTTTTCTGATTTTCCGATCACATATACGAGATAAATCTATTAATTTATTTTAAAGAACTGGGACTGCATCCAGCTGCGACAGAAGCCTTCTATGACATTAAGCAGTTGGATCTGCCATCTCCTGAATCACTTTTTAATCCCCCACTTTATTACCCCAGCAGGTCTAAATAATAGACTATCTCCATATTTCTTTGAATGCACACACAGCAGCAGGTTCTATTCTTGAGGAGACCCAAACATTTTTGGAGGGTCGAAACGTATTGACATGTGTCATTAGGCGTGAAAAACAACGAAGGAGGACCTGTGGAACTTCTTTAACTGACAGTAAAGGGCTTTGAGTCTGTGTCCTTTGCCTCCCTTGTATCACAAACAAGGGGATATTAACAAGAAGTAAAAGAACGGTCCTTAGATTTTAAAACAGTGTACCGACTGATGTCAAAATTATTACAAAGTAAATTTTGTGTACATAAGATTTTTTACTCTTCATACTTCTCAATTGTGCTCACTGCTCTATGTTCACTAAGCACACTCATTTACTGAGTGGTGTAGTGTCTTTTTTTCATCAATTCTTATAGTAGTCATCCAAACAAGAAACATTTGATGAATGACTATCTAACCAATGCACTATTTCCTGATCAAGCATTGTAATGATTTAAAGTAATATGATTGGTAATGCATTTAATAAATTAGTCAAATCCATGCAATAGTAGGTCGCATTATATGGTTGCAATTAGTGCAGGTGATGGAAGTGATTAAAGTATTTTAATCTTGTGTATATATATACAAACATCGTTGTTGAAAGTAGTGGGACAGACTAAAATGCGGGGACACTTCTGTTCAAAAGGAAGCATTCTCTGTGCATATCACTGGCTGCCTTCATTGGCCTTTGTAGTTTTTTAGAGTCTCATGTTTAGACACCAATGTATTTCCTAGCAACTTTTCGACTCTCTCCTATCTATCCTTGATAAATGCTTAGCCACAAATTCACCTACCATTTGGAGCACAGCCTCCAATCTCTGTGCATGTTTACCACCCACCTCGAATCCCGCAGCCCCCCTCATGTTTTCTGTCAACAGTACAGCATCCATGACTAATTACCTTGGGCACCACTGTACATCTTATGTCAGCTCCTATTTGTAACATGCACTTTCTGGTGAGAAGAGCTCATTTATTTAAGGAGGGAGACTCAACCACCCTGCACTATTGACCCGCTCCTCACATCTCCCTCCTTTTCTCTGTCCCCTCTATCCAAAACTTCTCATCAAAGGTGAGCTCCTATCAATCAGTGGCATTCACCCCATGACCTCAAGTATAGTCCAATACTGAATGTTGATTATAAAAGATATATTTTCGGTCAGGGATGACAGAAAGCTGGTGAAACAATCGCCAAATTAGTTGAGAGACTTGATACGCTCATCGAACACTGTAAGCTCAATTAATTCAATGATGAAGATGCTATACTTCTCTGAGTTATCGACAAATGTCTGTCAGATTCATTTAGACGATGAATGCTGAGAGAAAACCTTAGTCTGGAGCTAGTTCACATTGCTGTCAGAGCTGAGGAGCATGCTAATCGACAAGCTGCTGACATGGAGGCCAGAGGTGCCCATGAAGTGTCAGTCATGAACATGATAAGTAAGCAGAAACACAAAGCTGAAGCATACTAAGTGATGTCTATATAGAAAAAGAAAGTGTGTTTTAGATGTGGATTTGTGTTTCCACACAAAGGTAAATGTCCCGCGATCGGACAAGTATGCAAAGGCTGTGATATGGAGAACCATTTTGTAACGGTTTGCAAGGTGAAGAAAGAGCTAAGTGCATCACAAAACAAAATGGATGCCTGAACGTTACAGAAGCGACGTTCTACGCACGCCCAAAATGCCAAACGGCAAAATCAGCTGAGGCATATTGACACTAAACAAAGTCGATGGTCATCTAAATCTTAGCCCAAGAGTTATTCCCTTTCACTGTCAAGGGACAGTGAGGAAGACAGTTCTGCAGTGTTGAAGTTTACCTCAGAAAAAAGTGCACATGTTGGACTGGCCACATGCAAAGAAGAATATGAGTCAAAGAGAAGTCGACGAGTAAAATCACAAAAGTCATCTAAACATTGTCCGAAAATTACACTAAAAGTAAACGGTTGCTCCATACCTTTTATTATTGACAGTGGTGCATCAATAAAAATTATGCTTGAGGAGAAATACAATGAACTGTCTTCATTGCCTCGTATCACACCGTTCAAGTATCAAGTATATACGTGGGATGCATTGATTCCATTATAGAGTCAACGTTCATTCATAGCAACCATGAGAAACAAAAAAACAAAAGTAAAAGCACCCATTCATGTACTTCAAGGTACTGCATCAGGTGCCTGTTCAGTACTGCTGCTGATGTGGGACTGATATCTGTAAACTACAACATGAATGCTCATCAAGAAATACTGAGTCAGTTTCTGTTGTGGTTTCAGGGATTAGGAAAACTTAAGAACATGAAAATGCAACTGCATATCAATGAGGACATTTGTCCTCTTGCTTAAATACATAGACAAATTGCATTTTATCTACAAGAAGAGAAAGAGAGTGAGACATTACAAAAGCATGATATAATTGAGGGATCTACTGGTCCAACTCCGTGGGTTTTGCCTATAGTGGTAGCGTCATTCAATGTATCATGCAACCTGTCATGAATGCTTTCCATTACAATGATGACATTGGTTTTTGGAGCTACACAAAAGTAACATGATAAAGCTCTTATATAAGTGTGTAGTTTATTTGCTGATGCAGGTTTAACTATGGATGTTGAGAAATGTGAGTTCTACAAAACAAAACTCAAATTCTTTGGCCATATCTTTTCTGATAAGGGTATGATGCCATATTCAGCTAAAGTACAAGCTTTGTCATGCACAAATCCCCCACAAAATGTTACCATGTTATGTTTATTCCTTGGCATGGTCAGTTACTGTTCCAGATACATTTGTGACTTTGCCATAGTAAGTGCTCCCTTAAGAGACCTAATAAAAAGAAATGCTTCATTTTACTGGTCACACGAATGTGAACAAAGTTTTAAGAAAATCAAGCATGCAATTGGGAACACAACTGAAATGGCTTACTTTAGTCTGAATCTTCATACAGAGCTTGTTGTTGGCGCAAGCCTGGTCGGGTTGGGCGTGATCCTTGCTCACAACAGTGCACAACCAAATGTTTAAAGGCAGATTGTGGCATATGCAAGCAGAAGTTTGTCACAAACTGAACGTGCCTATTCACAACCTAAAAAATAAAGTTTAGCAGTGGTGTGGGCTTGTGAACATTTCCACGTATTCTTATATGGAAAACCTTTCACTCTTGTAACAGATCATATAACATTGCTTACCATCTTTGGCAACCCAAAAACCAAGATGCCTCCTAGAATTTAATGTTGGGTTTGTGACTACAGGTATGTGACTACACTATTGTGCATCGACCAGGGAGAGATCAAAACCCTGGTGACTACTTTTCACAAGTGTCAGTACAGTGTCATGGTACCCCTTACAAAGTGGTTGAAGCCTACATTAACTTGGCACAAATCATTACTGCAACAAGCAAACATAGGGACATGTTGATACTAAAAGATATTATTGCACATCAACCCTGGAAAAAGCACACTCGACATCTCACATGTGACAGCAAATATCAGAAATTTAAAAATGTGAAAGATGAACTGTCCATTACTCAAGAAGGTACTGTCTTACGAGGTTTGAGAATTGTCATGCTGCGACAACAAGCAATTGAAGTGGCCCATGAAGGGCATTGTAGAATTGTTGCCACTGACCGAGCTCTCTGAGACAGATTTTGGTTTCCTAAAGTCCTGTTATTTGCGCAATTGCATATCTCTCAAACCCATTCAACATACCTTGAATGTGTCGGATTTACAAAAACATGTATGAGAGTGAATCACTGTTGATTTCTTGTGGTCCTCTTGATAATAGGCATCACCTGATGGTGGTTATTGATAGAAGATCTCTCATCGATCACTCAAGAAAGAGTCAGTGCGAAGTTAGATGGCATTTTTGCAACATGGGCTGTGTTAGAATCTAGTTGGCAGAGGTGTACACCCTGTCCAAGTAGGGACCACAATCCTAGTCACAGTAACCTAGAGACACACTTTAAATTAACCTGTGCTCACTTTCTGGTAGCATGGCACAGAGCAGGCAGGTTTAACTTAAGAGAAAATATATAAAGTATTTGTGCAACACACACACAGTAGCACAATGAAAACACCACAAAAAGACTCCACACAGGTTTAGAAAAATAGAGAATAATTTTACAAGAGTAGAAAAATAGAGAATATTTTGCATAAGAATTTTATTAAAAAATCAATCCAATAAGTAGAACCGACGTTATGGATTTTTAAAGAATAAACCAAAAATAGTGCTTAGTAGTCAATCGTGGTAAAAGATTACTTCAGATCATGCTAGACTGTGGTAAATCCGAAGTGCAGATTGAACACAATGGAGGGCAGACCAGCTACAGGACTTAGACAGGTCGCGCTGACAAAGTACCTTAGATGGAGTAAAGCGTCAACATCGAGGACTCAAGGCGAGGACTCAAGACTCGAGGAGGCACTGCATCGCCATCAATCCCATGGATGGAGGTGAGTGTTGGCACCGATCTGCGCCATAGATGGAAGCTTTGTCAATGAATCCCTGTACAATGTAAGCACTATGTTGTTGTCAAGCTGCGCTGTCCATCGTCGTTAAGCCGCTCCGTTTATTGAGTCACTGTTGTGAAGCAGCCGCTGCATCAGCATCAAAGGGCAATGCGTCGGTTCCGATCAGCACAAAGTCACTGCTGTGTCAACGTTGAGGATTAAAAACAGCTGCATAACCCACTTCTGAGGCCCAGAACTGGAGAGGCACTTCAGGTAAGGGTAGGACTCACAGATGGCAGAGTTCAGCAGCGGAGTTGCAAGATTTAATGAGCCACAGACAAAAGAAAAATGATACAAGCCCTTGGAGTCACTCTGGAATCAAGTGAGATGGGTCTAGTCCTTATCCTCATCAGCAGGGCAGAGATCAGCAGGCAGCAGGGCAGCTCAGCACAGCAGTGAAGCAGTTCAATAGAACAGTCAGTCAAGCAGAGTTGCAAACCTTGTAGCATAGCAGTCCTTACTCCTCATAGTTCTTCACAAGTCCATTACTGTACTGCCTTGGTAGCGTCAGAGCCCCAGTACTTATACCCAAATATGCCTTTGAAGTGGGGGTGACTTCAAAGCAGCTTTGAAGTGCACAAGTCCCCTTTCATCCCAGCCCTGTTTTCCAGGTTACCTGTGGGGGGTAATCCACACTTTGATTGGGACACAGGACACTGCCTATTCAGATGTAATCATCATCTCCCACTCCCCCTTCTTGACCAAGAAGGCTATCAGAATGCAGGTGAATGCAGATGAGTTCTCTGTCACAGACGCCCTTCCTCTGTTTGTGGCTGTGTAGAGGGAATGCATAAAGTGTAGCTGTCACCCACCCTAGACATGTTATGGAGAAAGGCTGCAAGGCATACAGAGCAGTAAAAGCAGAGAAATACACACTTTCTAAAAGTGTCATTTCTAAAATAGTAATGTTAAATCCAACTTCAACATTTAATCAGATTTATTATTACCGTTCCAAAAATATGAAACATGATGCAGCTACTCCTTTCTAATCAAGAATTACAGCTTAAAAGTGCTTTAAGGAATTCCCAATGCTAGCCTATGAGATAAGTAGGCCTCACAGTAGTGAAAAACAAATGTAGCTGTTTGTTACACCAGTACATGCAAAACTTAAAAGTACATGTCCTACCTTTTACTTACACAGCACCCTGCCCTATGGTCTACCTGGGGCCTACCTTAGGGGTAACTTATGTGTAATGAATGTGGAGTTTAAGGCTTGGCAAAGGGATTTAAGGGGAGTCTAAGTGGCAGTAAACTGCACATACAGGCCCTGCGATGGCAGGCCTGAGACAGGTTTGAAAGGCTACAACTGTGGGTGGCACAATCAGTGCTGCAGGCCCACTAGTAGCATTTACTTTACCAGTCCTGTGTATATGGTATACCACTTTACAAGGGACCTACAAGTAAACTAAATATGCCAATTGGGAATATACCAATGTTTCCATGTTTAGGGGAGAACCACATGCACTAAGGCACTGAATAGCAGTGGTAAAAAGCTCAGAGTCCTAAGGCCAACAAAAGGATACATCAAAAAGAGGAGGTAAGCAGGCAAACAGTGTGAGGGAAGACCAGCCTAGGGATGACAGATATAATACCTACACATATACAAAACACTAAATGAGGAACTCATTTGTACACCAGTGCCATAACTAGACATTGAATCCATACGTAATACTTGCAGAAAGATCTGCCTTAGGTAAGTTGAATTGGAGCAAACAATGCAGGTAAATATATTTAATCTGCAATGACTAAGAAAGATCAGAGAACAATATATCCAGGGCTCCATTATAACACTGTGAAAGTGTCCTAAGTTCTTAATGTAGAAACAAAAATATTACAAATGTAGTTAAGACGTGAAGATGTAGAAAAAAATAGTAAGGGCTTTATTTAAAATTTGCTGGATTCTGTAGCATTCTCCCCACCCTGGGTACTCGTAAATCAATATGCCACACACAGAGCTTGTTATTACACGTCTTAATTCCTCTGCATGTAACTGCGAAGTGTGAACTCAACATTCTCAACATGAACTCTCTTCACCACATCCAAACACTTACGTCACAGTTCTACGCAGTCAATCAGGAACCAAAAGGGTCCCATCATTGCTGACTCAAAAGGCACTACATCTTCCTCCTTGTTTAATAAAAATATTTTTACACACACACACAAATTTCACCGACTTGTGCCAAACTCAATACTCAATACTGTGAACATGAGGATGGATCCTCACGGATTATGCACACTCCAACAAAACTCACGGAGCACTCACGGGGTAACTTGATTCTTTAATTTGAAGCAGACGCATTTCAGCTATGATGCTTTCCTCAGTGCTTATCAATTAAAACAAAGTGGCATACAGGGTTCACGATTTCTAAAAGTCCCAACCTCACTCTGATTTGAGGATTTCACACTATTGCCAGCAAAAGGGGACTTCTATGTATCCGATATTGTTCACTCCAGCCGCCATGATAAAATGCTGATGCAAATCACCTCTCAAATAACAGTCTCTGTATTTCCCCACATTGCGTTGATTTGATGTTCAATGCCTACATACACCTTCTCTCCTGAATAGACATCGGGGGCATTTAGAGACTGGCGGTCATATTTGCATATTCAATTGCTCCATTTACACAGTCCTGCCATTTTATTCTGCATTCAAGAAACCCCTCGCTTGCTGCATATTGCGAAAATCATGCCTGCAGGTGTCAGTTTGTATACCTGACGAACCTTGAGTTTGAATAACTCACAGCCTCAGGTGACGAGAATCCTTCCAATGCGGAGGTTTTGACACTCTAGTAGTTAAACGCCAAACCCAAATTCCACCAACTCATGCTGAATTCAATGTGTATGCTACCATGAACTTGAGGGTGGATCTTCATGGATTATGCACACTCCAACAAAACGCATGGAGCACTCATGGAGTGCCTTGATTATTTATTTTGAAGCAGATGTGTTTCAGCTATGATGCTTTCCTCAGTGCTTATGAATTAAAACAAATGGCATACAGAGTTCACGATTTTTAAAAGTCCCAACCTCACTCGGATTGGAGGATTTTACACTAATGCCAGCAAAAGGGGACTGCCATGTAACCGATATTGTTCACTCCGGCTGCCATAAGAAAATGCTGATGCAAATCACCTCTCAAATAGCAGTCTCTGTATTTCCCCACATTGCGTTGATTTGAGGTTACATTAAAACTCCTCTATAAGTTGTCATGGAGCTCTGATCAAACGCCCAGATCATATCCTCTGAGGATGTGAAGAGAGAAAAGTCCATGACTGGTACTGGTGATCTAGGGACAGATGCAGTCAGAGGGGCTCTCTACAGTCCTAATTGAACCAGTCTCATCTCTGACATCATGAACTGGTGAATGATAGGCAGATACCTGAAGACCGAAGAATTTTGAGTAAAGCACTTTCCAGGACGGTGAGCAGTGAACATGTGTCCTACACTAGTCAAAACTTTGAAGGGTTAAGCATCAAATGGAGCATCAGATTTGTGTTTTCTCTGTTGTCGAGCCAAGACTTGATCTTGTTCATTGAAAGTAGTGTTCTTGGCACATCGACGCTTGTCGGCATATACTTTCATCTTTTGCTTACAGCACAAGTGTCTTTGATGAAGTTCACTGTCTGTTAGAGATCTTCTGTTGGTCCATTGTGGTAACTTAATCGTCATGGCTCTCCTGAAGATCAAGGAAGCAGGATTTCTACCTGTAGTTGAATGCAGAGTCGACAGGTAAGCTTGAAGAGCAGCATGGGCAGCTGGCTTCAGATGAAGCTTCTCCAATTTAGCACACTGGATGGTCTTTTTAAGTGTGCTCACAATGTGTTCGACAACACCATTTACTTGTGGCCAAAGAGGTGTACTTTTCTGATTCTTCACATTGAGATGATTAGGAATGTCTCTGAATTCTCGACTGTTGAAAGGTGGGCCATTGTCAGACTCTAGAATTGAAGGAATACCCTGTTAGACCTGTTGTCCTTAGGTTGGTCTACCTCCACATTTTTGTCTGCTTACTGTTATAGTGTGATTTCTTCTCTTCTTTCTTTGCATTGATATTCTCCCTTCTGTCCAGCCTGAATTACTGTAGAATGTAGGATGATGTCATGGAATGTTGGAGTGCTTGGTCTTGGTGAGTGTCAGTTGAAGATGAGAGGCTGAGCAGCAGGGAGGCTGCTCCTGGTGGGGCTACTGCTGATTACCATCTTACCTACTATCTACCCTCTCTCTACTACCTTGAACCGGATATAATAAATTACATCTTTGGAACCTACTACTCGGCTTGTGTTTGGACTTCTTCACCTAGTACAATTTGGTGACGATTTGGACTCAGAACCTACACATTTTGTCTATTCTATACAAGGAACTTTGAAACTGGAATTAAGGACTCTACCAAAGATACTGCAACATACTGAAATTCAAGCTTGAAGCATCATCCTCTATATTTAAGTCATCTTAAAGAAACTGGCAGCCCCCCAGCCCCACCAGTGACCTTAATACCGGTCAGCCTCAACCTGGGAGTGCCAGATTCTATTTCACAAACGTATCCTGTACTATCTGGAAAGCCTGCAGCCTGGATTTTTGTCATTTCATTGCTGAGGAGCCTGCTTTCACTTTGCTGTCACCTGTAAGACTCCTGCTTTTAACAGTCTCCTCACCAACAAGCCTCCCAAAACAAGGCGTTCACTTTCTACAGTGGGGGCACCCCTGTGTCTTGAGTGAGACTAGTCTATTCGACATTGAGGAACCTGAACTTTCACTGCGACTAGTCTTGAGGAAAGTGGCACCGCTTGCGAGCCTTAGCACTTCACCAGAGGGACTTTCCTAGAGGAACTGGCCAAGCGACTTGTGTATAAAGAGCAGCATCTTTGGTGAGCCTTTGCGCATATTGGCGGGGGCAGAGATTATGTGTTGTCTGGTCAGTGGGCGCACTTTATTTTTGCTGTTTTGGTTGCCTAAAGTGCTCAACCCTGCACCATGGCTGTTAAACCGCTGCTTTTCAACCGCCATCCAAATACTTCTTGAGCTCACACCGCGCGCACACTCTCATCTCGCGCACCCTTACCGAATCTACGATGCCTCCATGCTCTCCCCTATGACGTGTGCACACTCTTCATGCTTCGTGCTATGGAGAACGTTTTGGTGCACGCTTTTGCTGCAAGCCATCCGGCGCGCCGTCATAGATGAGTGCCGCCATCTTTTGTTTGGAATTTCCCTCCTATTTGGCAATCTTCATTGCGGTGCATACCCTTTGCCAACCGCTTTGCTAATAAAGTTTTGCGATCGCCAAAATCTTCCGGTCGGCTCCAGTTTGGCCTGCATGATAAAGTCCCACAGTTTTCTCCAGTGGTGAACGGCCGGTGCAGCAAGAGAAGGGGAGGACGTTGCGCAATTTGATGAAGAGGAAATGGAACCTTTGGTTCTTAATCAGTTGTTTCGTCCCAGGGTGGACCTTCAAACAGTGTGGCACTTCATTTTACGGCGGTGTTCAGCGAGTGCACACTGAAGGAACTCAGGTGTTATGTCTTCACTACACCACATTGGATGCTGGCAGCTGCGCGGAGCCTTGTGTCGAGACCTCGGATGAGATATCGCTCACCGGAGTATTAGTCTTCATTTTGTGATATTGTTGTTACTTGTTAGTGGATGTATAATACTGTTACTAGATTTTGTGCATCCTTATGCTGCATTTATGAATGGGTTTCGTTCTGTTGTTTTGCCTGTGGAATTTAGTTACAGGTTACAGGTTACATCTTAGTAGGTGCCATTTCATTCTGTTTCCTGGGTGAGTGCATTCCAGTACATTTTCTGTTATTTTCACATCTTAGTCGGTGCCATTTCATTCTGTTTCCTGGGTGAGTACACCCCAGTACATTTTCTGTTGTTTTCATGGGTGAGTGTATCCCAGTACTTTTTATTCCGTTTCATGGATCAGTGCATCCCAGCACTCTTCATTTTGTTTTTTCCTGGGCGAGTGCATCCTTGTACTTCTTCTGCTGTTTTCTTGGGTGAGTGTATCCCAGTACTTTTTATTCTGTTTCATGGGTGAGTGTACCTCATTACATTTCTATTCTGTTTTCATGGGTGAGTGTATCCCAGTACTTTTCATTCCGTTCCATTGGTTGAGTGTATCCCAGTACATCTTCTGCTGTTTTCATGGGTGAGTGTATCCCAGTACATCTTATTCTGTTTTCTGGGTGTGTGCATCTCAGTACTTTTTATTCTGTTTGTGTGGGTGAGTACCATTTATCACGTATGTACTTTTCTATGTTCCGTGTTTTGGTCCTGTCAATTTGTTTTTCAGCGCTGATTCGCTGTTTACTTCATGGCTCATCCTTGTCTACACCTATTTTTGTGTTGCCGTTGATGGGATCTACGGATTGTAGGGGTGCCTGAGACGTCAGGCGTACGAGTGTTGTACGTGTTTTGCTTGCTATGCCTTCTTGTTTACCATTCGGTTTTGTGTGCTTGGTTTATTGAATTTGCTTTTGTGCGTATGTATGTTGCTTTTAGTAGTATTTCAGGTAAGGGTGGGTGGCAAATTCCGTTCCGCTCGCGGAATTTGCGAAATTTAGGCATTTCCGCGGAGAACGCGGAAATGTCAACATTTCTGCGATCCGCGGCGTTGTTTTTTTCTTGTTTGCGCTTTAAAAATGCGTTCTCGCGCGCGCGGTCGACTTACCGGGATCCCTGCGTTTGCCGACGTGTTTTCCTATCCGTTGGCGTGCGCCACGAGATGTTGGTAGCCGGTCTCGCTATCCCGCGAGAGTTTGCGATCGCGAGCACGTCATTCGCCGCGCCATCGGACACCGCAAGAGTGTGCGATCGCGAACACGTCATTCACCACCGCGAGAGAGAGCGTGCGATCGCGAACACATCATTTGGACGCGCCATCCGACATCCGGCGGACGTTTGGTGAAGCTCGCGATCCCGAACACGCAAAATTTTCAATCTGGAGAAGAATAATATCTCGAGCAGCATAAAACATTCTGTAAATGATGATTTGGATGAAAAAAACTCCTCAGATTGACATTTGGCTGTCCTTTTTTGTGCAAGGAGTCCTTTTTTTGGGGAGAGGGAGGAAGTGCCACAGAGTCTCCAACTTCCTGTTCCTGTCCAGCAGGCTCCTCCCAGTGCTTTGTCCATCTCCTGTTCATTCTTCCTTTGGATTTTGAGCTGGAAGGATCACTCTTTGTGTCTGCTGCATCATTATCAGTGAATTTGAGGACTTTTGGATTTGATATTTTACAAGTAAGTTGGTGTTGTTGTTTGTTTGATTGGGGCATTGCAGTTGCTGCAACTACAATTTTGGTGCTTATCATTATTTTTTTTTTTAATTGTTGTGGGTAGCCAGTAGGCCCAGAGCTAGTCATGGGTGGGTACATGATGAAGCAACTGTTCCTTTGGTGTGTGTTGAATTTATTTCAAACATCATTTAGGGCATGGATGGCATTGGATTGAATTGCAAAATGTGTTTTTTCTTGTTTTTTTGTAGTTGTGTGGGCCTGGCCATGTGGCTGGTGGCCATTTTGAAGCCCGGTAGTGTGCTTTTGCCATAGGCCTGCAAGCTTGTGGCGTAGTCTGCCAACAGGCCTTTCATCCAGTAGGCTCAGAGGTAGTCACGGATGCATGAAAACAACTGTTTCTGTGTGTTCTGTTGAATTTAAACATCATTTGGGGGCATGGATGGCATTGGATTGAATTGCAAAATATGTTTTTTGGGGGTATTTCTGTTTTTGGGTGTGTGTTAAATAAATGCCTTTGTTGTGTGTGGTGTTTTGTTGTGTACCTTGCAGACCTTGTTTAGCCCTGTGGATTTTCGTTTTTGCATTAAAGGCAAAGCAGTGTGGTTTAATTAGCATGCATCCTTTGCCTGGCTATTATAGGCCTTTTGTCAGTACATTGTTTTCCAGGCCTGTTGCTTGTGATTTGTGAGTGTCCATGTGGCTGGTGGCCATTTCTGGTGGGAGTTATTAGTGTGCTGCTTTTGCCATATAGGCGTGCATGTTATTCCTTTGTGGCCTAGGCTTCTTGTTGTTGTGGGCCTGGCCATGAGGCTGGCGGCCATTTTGAAGCCAGGCAGTGTGCTTTTTGCAATAGGCCTGCATTCATGCATTGTCTGTCTTCAGTTTCTTGTAGTTGTGGTGGGCCTGGCCATGTGGCTGGCGGCCATTTTGAAGCCCGGTAGTGTGCTTTTGCCATAGGCCTGCAAGCTTGTGGCCTAGTCTGCCAACAGGCCTTTCATCCAGTAGGCTCAGAGGTCGTCACGGATGCATGAAAACAACTGTTTCTGTGTGTTCTGTTGAATTTAAACATCATTTGGGGGCATGGATGGCATTGGATTGAATTGCAAAATATGTTTTTTGGGGGTATTTCTGTTTTTGGGTGTGTGTTAAATAAATGCCTTTGTTGTGTGTGGTGTGTTGTTGTGTACCTTGCAGACCTTGTTTAGCCCTGTGGATTTTCGTTTTTGCATTAAAGGCAAAGCAGTGTGGTTTAATTAGCATGCATCCTTTGCCTGGCTATTATAGGCCTTTTGTCAGTACATTGTTTTCCAGGCCTGTTGCTTGTGATTTGTGAGTGTCCATGTGGCTGGTGGCCATTTCTGGTGGGAGTTATTAGTGTGCTGCTTTTGCCATATAGGCCTGCATGTTATTCCTTTGTGGCCTAGGCTTCTTGTTGTTGTGGGCCTGGCCATGAGGCTGGCGGCCATTTTGAAGCCAGGCAGTGTGCTTTTTGCAATAGGCCTGCATTCATGCATTGTCTGTCTTCAGTTTCTTGTAGTTGTGGTGGGCCTGGCCATGTAGCTGGCGGCCATTTTGAAGCCAGGCAGTGTGCCTTTTACAATAGGCCTGCATTGTCTGTCTTCAGTTTCTTGTAGTTGTGTGGGCCTGGCCATGTGGCTGGTGGCCATTTTGAAGCCAGGCAGTGTGCTTTTTGCAATAGGCCTGCATTGTCTGTCTTCACTTTCTTGTAGTTGTGTGGGCCTGGCCATCTGGCTGGTGGCCATTTTGAAGCCCGGTAGTGTGCTTTTGCCATAGGCCTGCAAGCTTGTGGCCTAGTCTGCCAACAGGCCTTTCATCCAGCAGGCTCAGAGGTAGTCACGGGTGCATGAAAACAACTGTTTCTGTGTGTTCTGTTGAATTTAAACATCATTTGGGGCATGGATGGCATTGGATTGAATTGCAAAATGTGTTTTTTGGGGGGTATTTCTGCTTTTGGGTGTGTGTTAAATAAATGCCTTTGTTGTGTGTGGTGTGTTGTTGTGTACCTTGCAGACTTTGTTTAGCCCTGTGGATTTTCGTTTTTGTATTTTATTGCATTAAAGTTAAAGCAGTGTGGTTTAGCATGCATCCTTTGCCTGGCTATTATAGGCCTGTTTCAGTTCATTGTTTTCCAGGCCTCCTGCTTGTTGCTTGTGATTTGAGTGTCCATGTGGCTTGTGGCCATTTCTGGTGGGAGTTATATAAGTGTGCTGCTTTTGCCATATAGGCCTGCATGGTTTTCCTCTTGGCTTACTGCTTCCATCCATCCCATTTGCCAGCAGCAGCTCCCTGAATGATGTGATGAGCAAATAATTAATGCCAAACAGGGTCCACTTCCATTACATTTGTATTTTTGTTGTTGTTCTTCTTCTTTCCTATCCTTCCTGAGAGTGTAGTGTACACAGTATACCATGAAAGCCCTTGTTGACAAAGTCTCACAAATGGCTACACTAAGTTATATCTTTTATTTGTTTGTTTGTACTAGTAGTAATTGAACCACAACAACAAATGCAACATTTCACTGATGTTCTTCAATCAATCAATCAAAATATCTTTATTCGAATATGGAATATCCATAAAAGCACAATAAAAACAATTCATACATAGCAACGTATTCAAAGCAAAAGGTACTGATGTTCTTCTCCTGGCTTCTTTGCTTTTAGGGTAAAAAACCAGAGAGGTGGCTCTACGATCCAAGGGAACAGAGCACTCAAAATCTGTAAGATAAACCTACTTTCCCTTGGAAATCACAATATATAGAGGAATCTCATTCATACACTACTTACACTCCAGATCATTCAAATCACTCCCAAAACTTAAAACATGTACAAGGTCTCTCTATAATAAACCCAAAATCTGATGTAGCGTTATCACAATTTTATTTTGTACGATTCGTAAAAAACAGATACATTTCATATAAAAATATATTCATAAAAAATATACATAAAAACATTCATGTGGTAAATACAAATCACCTAAATTTTCATCACAGAAAATACTATCTAAATTAAAAACATCCCCGTAAAACTCTCTCAAAGTGAAAGTGAAAACCCAAGGAGGCACAATGATATTCACTGTTGCTAGCATAGATCCAACACTGTACTTAATAAACAGAAAAAACTGGTGAGAATCTTGGTCTTATCCAAGTTAATCTGATTTGTTGGATTCCCAGAAAGGACTAGCGTCAACGCGTTTCGGTGGTGTTAACAATCCTATACAAAACCACCTTCTTCAGGACTCAACAATAATGTGGGTTTGTTCTTGTGGGAAGTAGATTGTTATCTGCATAGACGAAAAGAGAAAATATATATATTGCATCAATGTTTCCATTTCTATAATCCAATGCAGTTTTCATTGTAACTTAACTTATATCACACATGCTGTATACAATGAAATCCTCCTGTACATTATAAAACTGATCATATTAACATATTGTAAGCATATTGTAAGCATATTATAAACATACCTACTAGTACGCTACATCACGATTTTGTTTTTACCCAAGAAAACACCCTGATTTATCAAAGAAGGAACTACATAATCTAGCACTCATGTCACGTTTTCTCCATCCACACACTCTCAATGCTCACCTTAGCCAAGTTGTACTCGTTTCCTCACTTAAAATCGGAAATATAGAGAAAACGGCTTCGTTTATATAAATCTGCCGATACTCCTAATCCTGGGCGTATTTTCAGGCCCAGAACATTTTAGCCATTGCTGTGTGCCAAAAATAAAAGAACAAAAGTAAGAATAAGGGAGGGTTTCTTGTACTTATTGTGTTATTATTCTAATATTTCTAAGAACAAGACCAGTTTATCTTACATGATTCTCTCCCCCCATTTTCACGCTTTACCTTGTATATTAAAGAGATCCTGACTTCACTTCTTGTTTATGATCGTGCTGTCCTTCCAGTGTTCAATGTAGTGGCTTATTATCGTGAACCTTAAAAGATAATATATCTTAATCATTTCCTGTTATACTATTTAAAGCCTATGTCACTAGTTATTTGTCTCTTATTTTAAATGCGTCATGGCTTACCTCACTTAATAGAGGATCTTCCCACAAGCACTGATAGGGAAATTCATTATTTGGGGGGTCCACGTTTCTTGTAAAGTTGTCCTCCCCCAGGCCGTATGTCTTTATTGGCTGTTGTTTCAAGCCGCCATACGCAGTCGGCTAATAGTAGATCCTAAGAGATGTAATGATGACATTCACTGTACTATTTTAGTTACTCAGGCTCGTGACATAAATTTAACTAGCCCTAGCTGAGTTTTATTTACATTAGGCATGTCCTGCTAGTTGCCCTGTATTTCGTTGGATTTATTTGGAAGGGGCCATTTCTTATGAGGAGTTAAGGCAACCCGAATTTATCTGAGGGTGTCCTCTTGTTCCGTTGGTCCCTCTTGTATATAACACGATGGCCCTTAACTAGCTTGAACGTGGGGTGCAGAGATTCTTTTACAGCTCCCACTCTTTTCCCTGGCCTTGTGGTACCATCGTGTCCTCCCTGTGTTAAAATCTAAACGGTAGCAAGATGCATTCGTGCTTACATCGTATCTTGACTACCTCTTACTAGATTGTATTTATCTTTGGCCGGTCTTACTAGTTAGGTTTTAAGCAACAAGAAGTTATCTAAAGGTATCCCTTTGTTCCCCTAGTCAATCTTGTGCATGGCCCAGAAACCCTTACATCACTTTAAATAAGGTACGGGGATTCTTTTGCAGATCACACCCCTTTACCTAACCTTCTGATGTCCTAATATCGTCCCATTGTAGAAATTTCACCGACAGCGAAGTGCAATAGCGCTTACCTCGTGTATCACGGGTCCCGGTACGTCCTTGTTTTCTGTATGTCTGTACCGGACGGCCCGGAGTCCCTTTATTGGCTGGGTACGCTCAGGTGGCGTGAGTTACATTAATTACCCGGCAACCTTCCCCACACAGTCTGCGCATGTCTAAGCGCCATCTTGTAATGTGTGCCGAGGTCAATTTCATTTGAAACGCCTCGCGCTAGTTAATGCGGCATCATTTTTCAGTCTCCATTAGCTTTCTAGTACACATGACTGGTGGCCATCTTCTAGTGTGTTAAAGAGTTAGCCATTAGAAAATAAATGAAGTTCATATAATTACGGTATCTGATTATGGTTTTAATTTTGTTTCTACTTTTTGCTTGCTATCTGACATAACTTGAATAGCACTAGTGGACCAATGTATGTCTGCATATGTCCAAGCAATATCTGGTTACAGACTTAAACCGTCTTTCTACATCGGTTTAGTTTAAATTACTAATACAAATATCTTTTGTTACCCAACAGATATTACTCTATGCATGAGTGGTGGCCATCTTGTAGTATTGGACAATGTCAGACATTAAAGAATTGGGATTAATCTAATCTGGATAACCAAATTAACCTTTTTTCTTGGTACTATATTTTAGATTGTAAATGCAAACTGGTCATTATATTTAAAAAGGTCCTTTTATTTTACACGGACCTTACTTCGGAATTCCCTAGTATACACCTACAGGGAAGAGCATGTAGAAAATCAAAATACCCTATCAGGGGAAAAGGCCAAAGGGAACTACAGCTGCGGTACCTGCAGTATATGTGATCTATGCCACAAAACAAAGACTGTGACCCTTAATGGATCCAGACATGATATAGCTACCCTCAACAATTGCAGGAGTAAAAACATTGTGTACTTGATCCTGTGCCCGTGTGGCATGGGATATGTAGGGGAAACTGCTAGAGAACTCAGACTAAGAATGTGCGAGCATAGATCTGCCATAAAGACTAAGAAAGAGAACGCGCCACTTGTCAGTCATTGGGTAGATAAAAAACATACAGAATCTGACTTAAGGTGGGTGGTACTGGAGAAGATAAGAGAGTCTAAGCGAGGGGGCAATAGTACACGACATAGAAAATTACAGGAACAGTGGTATATGATTAAATTCGATACAGTGAAAAGGGGCCTTAATAATAGGGAGGAAAGGGAGCAAATTATCTCCATGTAGAGTGATAAGATCAATAGGGCTAGTAAAAAGGAGTTGGTCTATTTCCCTATGACCTGTCACCAGGGTAGTCTACACAACAACTTATATCTCTTTAATCTGGAACTTTGAGAGATTGAGAAAATAGGCCCCATCAGGAGTTATAACAACATGTATAAACCCCACGAAGGTCCGTGTAAAATAAAAGGACCTTGTTAAATATAATGACCAGTTTGCATTTACAATTTAAAATATAGTACCAAGAAAAAAAGGTTAATTGGGTTATCCAGATTAGATTAATCCCAATTCTTTAATGTCTGACATTGTCCAATACTACAAGATGGCCACCACTCATGCATAGAGTAATATCTGTTGGGTAACAAAAGATATTTGTATTAGTAATTTAAACTAAACCGATGTACAAAGACGGTTTAAGTCTGTAACCAGATATTGCTTGGACATATGCGGACATACATTGGTCCACTAGTGCTATTCAAGTTATGTCAGATAGCAAGCAAAAAGTAGAAACAAAATTAAAACCATAATCAGATACCGTAATTATATGAACTTCATTTATTTTCTAATGGCTAACTCTTTAACACACTAGAAGATGGCCACCAGTCATGTGTACTAGAAAGCTAATGGAGACTGAAAAATGATGCTGCATTAACTAGCGCGAGGCGTTTCAAATGAAATTGACCTCGGCACACATTACAAGATGGCGCTTAGACATGCGCAGACTGTGTGGGGAAGGTTGCCGGGTAATTAATGTAACTCACGCCACCTGAGCGTACCCAGCCAATAAAAGGGACTCCGGGCCGTCCGGTACAGACATACAGAAAACAAGGACGTACCGGGACCCGTGATACACGAGGAAAGCGCTATTGCACTTCGCTGTCGGTGAAATTTCTACGATGGGACGATATTAGGACATCAGAAGGTTAGGTAAAGGGGTGTGATCTGCAAAAGAATCCCCGTACCTTATTTCAAGTGATGTAAGGGTTTTCTGGGCCATGCACAAGATTGACTAGGGGAACAAAGGGATACCTTTAGATAACTTCTTGTTGCTTAAAACCTAACTAGTAAGACCGGCCAAAGATAAATACAATCTAGTAAGAGGTAGTCAAGATACGATGTAAGCACGAATGCATCTTGCTACCGTTTAGGTTTTAACACAGGGAGGACACGATGGTACCTCAAGGCCAGGGAAAAGAGTGGGAGCTGTAAAAGAATCTCTGCACCCCACGTTCAAGCTAGTTAAGGGCCATCGTGTTATATACAAGAGGGACCAATGGAACAAGGGGACACCCTCAGATAAATTCGGGTTGCCTTAACTCCTCATAAGAAATGGCCCCTTCCAAATAAATCCAATGAAATACAGGGCAACTAGCAGGACATGCCTAATGTAAATAAAACTCAGCTAGGGCTAGTTAAATTTATGCCACGAGCCTGAGTAACTAAAATAGTACAGTGAATGTCATCATTACATCTCTTAGGATCTACTATTAGCCGACTGCGTATGGCGGCTTGAAACAACAGGCAATAAAGACATACGGCCTGGGGGAGGACAACTTTACAAGAAACGTGGACCCCCCATATAATGAATTTCCCTATCAGTGCTTGTGGGAAGATCCTCTATTAAGTGAGGTAAGCCATGACGCATTTAAAATAAGAGATAAATAACTAGTCACATAGGCTTTAAATAGAATAACAGGAAATGATTAAGATATATTATCTTTTAAGGTTCACGATAATAAACCACTACATTGAACACTGGAAGGACAGCACGATCATAAACAAGAAGTGAAGTCAGGATCTCTTTAATATACAAGGTAAAGCGTGAAAATGGGGGGAGAGAATCATGTAAGATAAACTGGTCTTGTTCTTAGAAATATTAGAATAATAACACAATAAGTACAAGAAACCCCTCCCTTATTCTTACTTTTGTTCTTTTATTTTTGGCACACAGCAATGGCCAAAATGTTCTGGGCCTGAAAATACGCCCAGGATTAGGAGTATCGGCAGATTTATATAAACGAAGCCGTTTTCTCTATATTTCCGATTTTAAGTGAGGAAACGAGTACAACTTGGCTAAGGTGAGCATTGAGAGTGTGTGGATGGAGAAAACGTGACATGAGTGCTAGATTATGTAGTTCCCTTCTTTTGATAAATCAGGGTGTTTTCTTGGGTAAAAACAAAATCGTGATGTAGCGTACTAGTAGGTATGTTTATAATATGCTTACAATATGCTTACAATATGTTAATAAGATCAGTTTTATAATGTACAGGAGGATTTCAATGTATACAGCATGTGTGATATAAGTTAAGTTACAATGAAAACTGCATTGGATTATAGAAAGGAAAACATTGATGCAATATATATATTTTCTCTTTTCGTCTATGCAGATAACAATCTACTTCCCACAAGAACAAACCCACATTATTGTTGAGTCCTGAAGAAGGTGGTTTTGTATAGGATTGTTAACACCACCGAAACGCGTCGACGCTAATCTTTTCTGGGAATCCAACAAATCAGATTAACTTGGATAAGACCAAGATTCTCACCAGTTTTTTCTGTTTATTAAGTACAGTGTTGGATCTATGCTAGCAACAGTGAATATCATTGTGCCTCCTTGGGTTTTCACTTTCACTTTGAGCGAGTTTTACGGGGATGTTTTTAATTTAGATAGTATTTTCTGTGATGAAAATTTAGGTGATTTGTATTTACCACATGAATGTTTTTATGTATATTTTTTTTAATATATTTTTATATGAAATGTATCTGTTTTTTACAAATCGTACAAAATAAAATTGTGATAACGCTACATCAGATTTTGGGTTTATTATAGAGAGACCTTGTACATGTTTTAAGTTTTGGGAGTGATTTGAATGATCTGGAGTGTAAGTAGTGTATGAATGAGATTCCTCTATATATTGTGATTTCCAAGGGAAATTAGGTTTATCTTACAAATTCTTTGCTTTTAGGTGCACAAAAAGACAGAGGAGGAGGTGTCATCATCACCCGTTGTACTGCCAGACAGAAGTCCTGCTGCGCACCACGTCACGTTCACGTGTGACCACAGACATCTCTGCAACTTGTGGACCTGCGTCCTGCTGACATCTGAAGAAGATGGGCCCAAAGAAAGGTAACAGGTCCTCCAGTACCAAGAAAGTTGTCAGTGAGAAGAAGGAACAGAAAAAGGAAGTGGCACTTACCAAGACTGGTGTGCCGCCCCAGGTGTTTTTGGGGAAAAAAAACATTACGCCTGCAGCAGCGTTGCACCTCCGCATCAGCGGGCCAGCCCCACTAACCTAGGCCCAAGCCCATGAGAGTCGCAGAGGTAGCCAGTCTACTAACGAGCAGCGATGTTGAAATGTCATTATCAGAAAGTAGTACACAATCAAAGCAGGCGGAAACTCAGCAGATAAGTGGGCAGCAGCAGGTGCAGCAGCAGCCGCAAGAACAGCAGCAGCCGCAAGTACAGCAGCAGCCGCCAGAACAGCAGCAGCCGCCAGAACAGCAGCAGCCGCCAGAACAGCAGCAGCTGCAAGAACAGCCGCAAGAACAGCCACAACAACAGCCCACAATAGTAGTCGTTCCTCCTGAAGTAGGGGCATTTCAGGAAATCGAGCTTCCTGCAGACAAAGAGGAGCAAGCCACTGTTTCAGAAGATCCATTGTCTTCCAGACCCCCAGCAAGGAAAAGGAGGGTTAGTCCATCATCTTCTTCTTTAAGCCCCGCTTCTGATGATCGAGATGCCACTTGGAAGCCACCAGCTCAGTCTGAGAGTGATGCACGCCACAAGACAAGGCTAGTGAAAAGGAAGGTTCCAGAAAGCCTTAGAGTTATGGAGGTAGATGTACAAGAGGGGGATGATGATGATGACGAGCCAGTCATCACGAACATCACTCCCAGCCCAAAGGAGATTGAGACCAACATTATTACCCTATCCAAAATCGCTGCGAGGGATGTAGCACGGATACCACCAACACAGGTAACACCAACACGACCTCCAGCTTCCATATTTGCATTTGCAAAGGCCCGGCAGGGACCTACATCCAGCTCAACCACCACCTCAGTACGTAGTGGTAGTGTAACTGCACAGAGTCAAATTCCAGGCCCACCCTCCAGTTCATCTGGTATTGAAAGTGGCACATCCAGCAGCGCCAGAAAGTTCTCCCCCCCAGTTTGGGACTTCTTTTCGGTTAGCAGTAAGGAGGAGAACATTGCTATATGCTCAATTTGTCGACAGACTGTTAGGTGGGGTAAGCTTGGTACAAACTATGGTACCGGAGGCCAAACAAGTCATCTCAAAATACACCACAGTATCCAGTGGGAGGCTCACCTACTTCGCTTAGAAAAAAGTTAAACTGAACCCATTGCTGTTGTTGGGGATGAAGAATTAGGGGAAGATATGATCACGGTGGAAGGTGAACAAGAGGGAGACATTTCTAACCCTGTCCCCAGCAGTGTAGTGGTACCGCCCACATCCTCAGCAACATCTCAGTGGCACCGCAGTAAGAGTCAGACTGAGACACCAAGGCAACCGAGTACTGCAATGAAAAAAAGTGCATCGTTGAGCCTAACTGGGTTCAAGAAAACAGCTGCACCACAAAGGGAAATAATCCAGCCTACCACTGAGAGCATGCTTAGGTCGGAGGGGCAGTACCAACGCAACCACCCAACGGCACGGTTGTACAATGCGAAGCTGGCTAAAATGTTAGCGCTGGACCTTCTCCCTTTTTCATTTGTGGAAGGGGTGGGTTTCCTTGAATTTGTGTCAGCCATCTGCCCTAAATGGAAGGTTCCCAGCCGGTCCTATTTCGCCAGAGTTGCTGTTCCAGCACTACATCACGATGTGCTGGAATTGGTTGGACAAGCTTTGCAGCAGAGTGCTGTTCACAATATCCACCTGACAACAGACATGTGGACCAGTTGCCAAGCCACTGATTACATGTGCATCACTGCACACTGGGTCACTTTTGTGGGGGTTAGAGATAAGCTATCTGAAGTAGGTGCTGTTGACACAGCTGAGATTTTTAATGCTACTCAGAAACATGCAACTGTAGCCATGTTCGCCATGGAGAAATCTCATACTGCTGTAAACATTTTGGAAGAGTTTCACAGCAAGGTCTTTGAATGGCTGCGCCCAAGAGGGCTTAAGATTGGTTTTGTTGCCACAGATAATGGCAGTAATGTACTTAAGGCCATGGAGCTTGATTGCTATTTCAGGGACCCGTGTTTGGCGCACTGCATTAACATTATAGTTCAAGACTTTCTGAAAAAATAAGCCATAGTCAGCAACTTACTGACCACCTGCCGAAGAATAAGCACTCATTTCAGCCATTCTTTTAAAGCTCGGAAGCAGCTGAGGATCATTCAACGTGACTATAGAATGCCAGTCAAAGCACTCATCCAGGAGGTGGCAACACGTTGGAACTTAACTTATTACATGCTTGACCGTCTGTTTGAGCAGTACAGACCAATCAAGGAATATGTCATGCGAAGAGGGGATGCTACTGTGAAAGGCATGACCCTTCAGATGGACCAATGGTGCCTAGTTAAATGCCTGACAGAGATGCTTCTTCCTTTCGAGGTCTTCACACGTGAAGTCAGCAAGTAGGACTGTACTATGGGCCAAGCTATCCCATTGTTGCACATGCTAGAGCAACAGCTGAAGGAGGTGTCTGAAGCGTACAAAGGTGTAGAGGAAAAAAAAGAAGCATATGAGTTGGTGGAGAGCTTATCCCGTCGCTTAGCTGAGAATACAAGGGTGCAAAATAAGATTTTGTCACAAGAACATTACATTTGTGCCACAATTCTGGATCCACGGTCCAAATTGGCACTGAACAGTAAGACATTAATTCCTTTTTCAGAAGTGGATGTTGCCCGGTACAAAACTTGGATAGCTGAGGCAGCCAGTAATTTGGAAAATGAACGGCTGGTAATTAAAAGCCTGCTACATAAACCCACAACAAGTACTGCAGCAGGGCATCCGGCGTCAAGTTCAACTTCGGAGCCTGAAGGCAGTGCGTTTGGCTCAGAACACTCACCAACACTATCGACAACAGCAAGAACCGGATCATCAGCCCCAGTAAAATCATTAAAGGATTGGTATTTACAGCAAGGACTTGCTAGGTCCAGTGCTGATGCAAATACAAAAGAGGCCGAACAAAGTGTAGCACCCCTGAACATTGAGCGGATGACCCAACAGAGGTGTACATTGATCAAAACCCATTGCGGTATTGGTATGGGAAAAGGGGCCCATGGCCACTGCTCAGCAGGCTGGTGATAAACTATCTGGCTTGCCCTGTCGCAAGTGTCTCTTCTGAACATGTTTTCAGTGCTGCTGGTTCCATTGTAACAGTTAGAAGGACCAGTCTCTCGCCCAAAAACGTGGAGAGGTTAACCATGATAAAAATGAATCAGCACTTTATACCACCGAATTACACAATACATGAATCAATGGTGGAAGTTGAGGACAGCGGCTCAGGTGACGGAAGTAGTGTGTTAGATGATGATTACCTACTTCGGGTTGAACCCCCAGAGTTTGAGGATGAGCTATACTTCCCTGAAAATTAGGCTTGCACTTCTTACTGTCTTCCTCCCTTATTTACTTTTATTTGTGTGTCTGTCTTTCTGGTTCGAAACTTCGAATCACAACAAATCCATCACCACCGCCTTCTAGTCTTTTTATTGCCATATGAGTTTCAGCTGTCTGCATTTCAGTCCACTCCTCCGAGTCCTGCTCCTCCATCCTCCTGAATCGCCCTAAATCCATTGCCCTCAAGCCAGATGATGATTGGATGTAGCATAATAGAAGAAAAAAGAAAATCTTGCCTCGTTGAGTCCCTCCAAAAGAAGTGGAACATGATGATGACTAATATAAGCTCCTTTCCGAGCCGAGAGAGACTGCCAATTAACTAAAGATGAGAAGGAACAGGTAATGAATGATGCCATGCATTGGACGCTGACTGAGTGATTTGTGTTGTTGTTTGTTGTGCATGAAGTTAATTCATTGTGTACTATTATCTAATCTACACCCTAAAAGTAACTCAAGGCAATGTTTCCATTCTTGTTTTTTAATAACAAATGTGTACTTCTACTGCAGGCCGATCCATTGCATTTTGAATATGGAATGTGGACTCACTCTGTACACTGCACACTGAGTTGGACAACACCATGATGATGACCACAGTGACATAATATCTTCGCAGTCACCCATGAGTGGCATAAAAAAGGTAAACAAGTCAACAACACCCACAGACCTACATGTAGTGGTGGAGTCGAGTGTAGTAGTATGACTGACAGCGGTGCATTGATTTAGTCACTTAATTTGTAAAATGCTATGTTGCAGTATATGTGCTTTGTCTGACTCTATCAAAAAATGTACGCTAAATGGAGGATGGGTCAAGGGTGCCGTGGGCCTGCTCTGTCCTGCTGTTGTTGTAGGTTAATGCTGGAAATAGACTAGAGTAGACATGATGTATCCAAACTATCCATGTCGCTTCTGAAAGTGTTCTTTTTGCACTTCACCGTAATTTATGCATTTTTTTCTACTTGATTTATCAATATCCCTTTTGTTTTTCCATCTACAATTACAGGCCGTTCCTTACCCTGTGCTATACTGGGAAAAACAACTCACACTTACCTTACCAATGAATCTACATCTGCCAGGCAGGCAGTGGCGTCATCCAAGATTGATGGACGGAGCGTCCATGGAAGGGAGGACCAAGAGGAATGCCGAGATGCAACTCCCCATTTTGACCAGTATAACATACAGTAACAGTATCAACTTTCATTATCTTTTAAATAATTTGATTCATTTTTTGTCTTCAATAATTACTACTGTGTGTTGTTGTTATTATTATGTTTGCTCTCTGCTTATAATAATTCATCCCTACAGCTATTTTTGAATTTTCTTTGCTATCTTTAAAAGTAAGCCCGGTACAACAGAACAGAAACTGTATGTAATTCGGGTCTCTCTGAGGGCAGACAGGCAAGGCAAATTGCATAATATACTTCTGCCCTGTACTACTGTCTAATTGTCTAGTAGTAGTTAGTAAGAACTACTTCTCATTAACCATCAAGTTATCATCATCATGCATGCATTTCCTTTTTCTCTCTTAACACATTTATAGATATGGTCGTCTGCCAAGATTGTGTTTTGTTGTTTGTCCATGCATACTGTTTTTCTTTGTCAAACCTTTCCCAAAACCCCCCTTCCCAACCATTTAACAAACCCTAACCCTCTTCCCCCGGGCTGTGTGATTTATTGAGGTGTGACTAAATTAAATGTACACCAATAATTGATCACACGCTTGCTGGGGCGGATGTGGCGAAAGCAACACTAATTCAATTTCAAGGCAGGGCGAGGATCTTCTTCTGCTTGCCCACCCATGATCAGTATATTCAAAGGAACCTAATCCATCATCATTAATTGCCGGCATCGATTGGATTTGTCATCCTCCTACAAAGCACTAAAGGTTACGCTTGTGTCGAGTGTAGGCCTAGTCGAGTGACTCGACACAACTACAGTTTCTAAGTTGTTGTACTAGGCTATCCCCGCCACCATTATGTTTTATTTTATTTTGGCATATTATTGTTTGGCAGTAATTTCTGTACTGTACTTCGTTCTACTACTCCTCCCACAGTCTCTCTCAGGCGACTGTCTCATTTTCTTTTTTTGCAAATGCTACTGCCAGTGTCTACTACTACCACCACAACCATGGCATGTTGGGAAACAAACCAAACCATCATCATCATCACCATGTAAACATCGCTGTGCCTAAGTTAAACATCTGCAAAAACAACAGTTGATGGACAGAATGCAGAACAATGTCATACATTCACCCCAGTACAGAGATCTGGGCCTAAATCCATCGTTTTTTTGCTCACCATGCCATTCCAGTTTGAACCCAGCCATATGCAAATCAGTCTTGACCCTGTGCCTCATGGGAACAGTCCAGCCCGAACTGCCAAGCCAGGTCCTCCCTGGACTGGAAACAAGCATCCTAGGACCGGTTTCGGGGTTTCACCCCTCTTCAGCCAGGATAGCTTGATTCCAGTGGCATGGAGAGCACGGGACCCACGTCTGGGCATACCCGTCCCACTCGGGGTGACAAATGCAAAAACAACAGTTGATGGACAGAATGCAGAACAATGTCATACATTCACCCCAGTACAGAGATCTGGGCCTAAATCCATCGTTTTTTGCTCACCATGCCATTCCAGTTTGAACCCAGCCATATGCAAATCAGTCTTGACCCTGTGCCTCATGGGAACAGTCCAGCCCGAACTGCCAAGCCAGGTCCTCCCTGGACTGGAAACAAGCATCCTAGGACCGGTTTCGGGGTTTCACCCCTCTTCAGCCAGGATAGCTTGATTCCAGTGGCATGGAGAGCACGGGACCCACGTCCTGGGCATACCCGTCCCACTCGGGGTGACAAATGCAAAAACAACAGTTGATGGACAGAATGCAGAACAATGTCATACATTCACCCCAGTACAGAGATCTGGGCCTAAATCCATCGTTTTTTGCTCACCATGCCATTCCAGTTTGAACCCAGCCATATGCAAATCAGTCTTGACCCTGTGCCTCATGGGAACAGTCCAGCCCGAACTGCCAAGCCAGGTCCTCCCTGGACTGGAAACAAGCATCCTAGGACCGGTTTCGGGGTTTCACCCCTCTTCAGCCAGGATAGCTTGATTCCAGTGGCATGGAAAGCACGGGACCCACGTCTGGGCATACCCGTCCCACTCGGGGTGACAAATGCAAAAACAACAGTTGATGGACAGAATGCAGAACAATGTCATACATTCACCCCAGTACAGAGATCTGGGCCTAAATCCATCGTTTTTTGCTCACCATGCCATTCCAGTTTGAACCCAGCCATATGCAAATCAGTCTTGACCCTGTGCCTCATGGGAACAGTCCAGCCCGAACTGCCAAGCCAGGTCCTCCCTGGACTGGAAACAAGCATCCTAGGACCGGTTTCGGGGTTTCACCCCTCTTCAGCCAGGATAGCTTGATTCCAGTGGCATGGAGAGCACGGGACCCACGTCTAGGCATACCCGTCCCACTCGGGGTGACAAATGCAAAAACAACAGTTGATGGACAGAATGCAGAACAATGTCATACATTCACCCCAGTACAAAGATCTGGGCCTAAATCCATCGTTTTTTGCTCACCATGCCATTTCAGTTTGAACCCAGCCATATGCAAATCAGTCTTGACCCTGTGCCTCATGGGAACAGTCCAGCCCGAACTGCCAAGCCAGGTCCTCCCTGGACTGGAAACAAGCATCCTAGGACCGGTTTCGGGGTTTCACCCTCTTCAGCCAGGATAGCTTGATTCCAGTGGCATGGAGAGCACGGGACCCACGTCTGGGCATACCCGTCCCACTCGGGGTGACAAATGCAAAAACAACAGTTGATGGACAGAATGCAGAACAATGTCATACATTCACCCCAATACAGAGATCTGGGCCTAAATCCATCGTTTTTTGCTCACCATGCCATTCCAGTTTGAACCCAGCCATATGCAAATCAGTCTTGACCCTGTGCCTCATGGGAACAGTCCAGCCCGAACTGCCAAGCCAGGTCCTCCCTGGACTGGAAACAAGCATCCTAGGACCGGTTTCGGGGTTTCACCCCTCTTCAGCCAGGATAGCTTGATTCCAGTGGCATGGAGAGCACGGGACCCACGTCTGGGCATACCCGTCCCACTCGGGGTGACAAATGCAAAAACAACAGTTGATGGACAGAATGCAGAACAATGTCATACATTCACCCCAGTACAGAGATCTGGGCCTAAATCCATCGTTTTTTGCTCACCATGCCATTCCAGTTTGAACCCAGCCATAAGCAAAATCAGTTTTGACCCTGTGCCTCATGGGAGCAGTCCAGCCCGAACTGCCAAGCCAGGTCCTCCCTGGACTGGAAACAAGCATCCTAGGACCGGTTTCGGGTTTCACCCCTCTTCAGCCAGGATAGCTTGATTCCAGTGGCATGGAGAGCACGGGACCCACGTCTGGGCATACCCGTCCCACTCGGGGTGACAAATGCAAAAACAACAGTTGATGGACAGAATGCAGAACAATGTCATACATTCACCCCAGTACAGAGATCTGGGCCTAAATCCATCGTTTTTTGCTCACCATGCCATTCCAGTTTGAACCCAGCCATATGCAAATCAGTCTTGACCCTGTGCCTCATGGGAACAGTCCAGCCCGAACTGCCAAGCCAGGTCCTCCCTGGACTGGAAACAAGCATCCTAGGACCGGTTTCGGGGTTTCACCCCTCTTCAGCCAGGATAGCTTGATTCCAGTGGCATGGAGAGCACGGGACCCACGTCTGGGCATACCCGTCCCACTCGGGGTGACAAATGCAAAAACAACAGTTGATGGACAGAATGCAGAACAATGTCATACATTCACCCCAGTACAGAGATCTGGGCCTAAATCCATCGTTTTTTTGCTCACCATGCCATTCCAGTTTGAACCCAGCCATATGCAAATCAGTCTTGACCCTGTGCCTCATGGGAACAGTCCAGCCCGAACTGCCAAGCCAGGTCTTCCCTGGACTGGAAACAAGCATCAACCCCAGATCAGTTGACTGGGGGTGAGTGCTTGCAATGTTCAACACTCCGTCCATCATCCCCTTTGGTTTTGCTTTGTTCGCCCTAAGTTGGCAGGGTATGCCCAGATGTGGGTCCTTTGCTCACTTTGCCACTGGATTCTAGCTAGCCTGGCTGATGACGGCTGTTAGCCAGAAACCGGTCCCAGGATGCTTGTTTCCGGTCCAGGGAAGACATGGCTTGGCAGTTCGTGCTGGACTGTTCCCATGAGGCACAGGGTCAGACTGATTTGCATATGGCCATGTCTGAACTGGGGTGGCGGAGTGAGCTAAAGAATGATGATGGATTAAACCCAGATCAGTTGACTGGGGGTGAGTGCTTGCAATGTTCAACACTCCGTCCATCATCCCCTTTGGTTTTGGTTTGTTCGCCCTAAGTTGGCAGGGTATGCCCAGACGTGGTTCCCTTGCTCACTTTGCCACTGGATTCAAGCTAGCCTGGCTGATGATGGCTGTTAGCCAGAAACCGGTCCCAGGATGCTTGTTTCCGGTCCAGGGAAGACATGGCTTGGCAGTTCGGGCTGGACTGTTCCCATGAGGCACAGGGTCAGACTGATTTGCATATGGCCAAGTCTGAACTGGGGTGGCGGAGTGAGCTAAAGAATGATGATGGATTAAACCCAGATCAGTTGACTGGGGGTGAGTGCTTGCAATGTTCAACACTCCGTCCATCATCCCCTTTGGTTTTGCTTTGTTACGCCATAAGTTGGCAGGGTATGCCCAGACGTGGGTCCCCTTGCTCACTTTGCCACTGGATTCAAGCTAGCCTGGCTGATGACGGCTGTTAGCCAGAGACCGGTCCCAGGATGCTTGTTTCCGGTCCAGGAAGACATGGCTTGGCAGTTCGGGCTGGACTGTTCCCATGAGGCACAGGGTCAGACTGATTTGCATATGGCCATGTCTGAACTGGGGTGGCGGAGTGAGCTAAAGAATGATGATGGATTAAACCCAGATCAGTTGACTGGGGGTGAGTGCTTGCAATGTTCAACACTCCGTCCATAATCCCCTTTGGTTTTGCTTTGTTACGCCCTAAGTTGGCAGGGTATGCCCAGACGTGGGTCCCTTGCTCACTTTGCCACTGGATTCAAGCTAGCCTGGCTGATGACGGCTGTTAGCCAGAAACCGGGCCCAGGATGCTTGTTTCCGGTCCAGGGAAGACATGGCTTGGCAGTTCGGGCTGGACTGTTCCCATGAGGCACAGGGTCAGACTGATTTGCATATGGCCATGTCTGAACTGGGGTGGCGGAGTGAGCTAAAGAATGATGATGGATTAAACCCAGATCAGTTGACTGGGGGTGAGTGCTTGCAAAGTTCAACACTCCGTCCATCATCCCCTTTGGTTTTGCTAAGTTAAACATCAAGCACAGGTAAGAGAAGAAGTTTGGGGGAGGCATAATTAATAATGGAAAATGTTTCATTAGTTCACACACCCCTTGAGTCCAGTTGCAGAATGCATAGACTAGGAGGAGAGACTGACAGTACTAGTAGGACAAGTCACTCAGTGAGGGGTACCGCATCTATCTGTTTGTGTCTTACAAAGTCAGACAATTATTTAAATCAAACACTGGCTGTGGCCCTGCAGCATCAAGGAAACAGTGTGACGTAAAACTGTAACCCCACCCACAAAACATTAACAACATCGTATGTAAAGTATAAATATAATGTAGTCCCCTAACAAAAATAAACTATGTAAAAAATCCCCCCAAAAAACACCTGGCCTACCCCTCTCCCTAACCCCAACCAATGTCCGAAACTAAAAAAGTTCAACCAATTGTCCATGTCCATTAAATATAAACCCCAACGCCCAATTCCCACCCACCAAAAGAAGCAATAAAAAAGGGGCAATCCAACAGGGTCATTCATCGGTGTGCTCGCCTCTCCAGGACCTTAATCCGCTCCTCTAGGCGGGCCACGCGGCGCTTCAATGCGTGACAATTGCATCCACAGGGGGGGGGCAGTGAGAGATAGCGAATTGAGGCGGGCGATTGCCAGATGGCGGCGCTGAAACGCTGGAGGGGACTGGGTCCTGGGGCCCGGGGCATTGGAGGAGGCTGCAGCTGCTACCGCCTCCTCCTCCGCCAGAGCCACCAGCCGCCGGTATTCATTGCAGATGGCCTCCAGCTTCCGGCTCCGGGCCACAGCTGCCAACTCCTTCCTTGTTGGTTTTGCTTTGGAAGGAGTAGCTATATCAAGAAAGAAGAAAATACTATTGTTGTAAACAATACTCTTAGCAATACAGTAACACAAAATTAATTCAACACATAGTGGCACAGTAGCGCTATGCAAGCTACAGTACATAACATTTGTGGTATGTATCTATCCTCCCACTTCCTCGGCCTCTAACATTTGTGGGAGTTTCAGGCATTATACTAGCACTATGGACTCAAGTACACAGTACACCAGTCTTCTTCTTCTCTCTTGTTTAGCAAAATTACGTGACCTTGTTGTAGCTGGCATGCCAGCTCAGTCAGCTGCTTGCGCCCAAGACAAACATACTCGAGTCATGACGCAGACTCACTTTAGTTTTATTTACTACTGTCTGCAGGTGGGGAAGCTCGTATCCTTTTCTTCTCTGCCAGTCATAAATATTACATCTTGCACGCCCTTCCTCCTTCCACCCTTCTTTCCCTTTTCGTTCAACCCATCCATCAAGGTCATCTGATCTGACTTTTAGTCTTCTCCATAAAACTTTCACAGCTGAGTTGAAGTCAGATAGAAGAGGACATTGGTTACTCAACACTCCCGCCACTAATGTAATTGCTAATGCTAAGTAAAGGGTGTCTTCTCTAACCGTTCACAACAACTTCTTACTTACTAAGTCTCAACAGTACAGTGTACAGTACACCCTTGCAGCGAGTGTAATCAATGTCAATAATTAAGGAATATAACTTACCACCGCCCGCCACTGCTGCTGGCTCCCCCCCTGCAGCTCCTGCAACTGCCACTCCCTCTGTGGCCGCGTCGCCATCGCCGCTGGACCCGGTACTGGTGGTCGTCGGTATTATGCCTAGAAACATTCACATTTTTTAGATGCCATACACACATCCCCCTATTTATTCTTTTTTCACTAGCAAGATTGAAAAAAAAGTTAAATGCATACATATATAACATACATCACTAGTACAAATCGGGTACTAGAGTACAGTAGACACTAGTAGTGTTATATCATGGTCCCTAGGGTCATTCTAGTCTTTGCTACGTTAGCCTGAGCCATGCAACCATTTTAGCTTTGTGTCTTTTATTTTTGCACACGTTACTTAGCAGCTTGTTGTGTAAGACGCCTTTGAGTCCACATGAGCTCATAGCACTGCTACTGTCAGAGCGCTGCGTACAAGGTCGCAAAAACAAGCCACTTTGTTATGGAGTTCTGGTGGTCAGTCCGTATTGCTTAGCCATAACATGCTACACTTTTGGCACAACTGAGAAATGCTTGCAATATACTAACACGCACCATTTTTCTCATAACAGACGGAAGATTCCCTTCTACAAACCAGAGATTTGCGGAGCTTATGATGTAACCAGTACTTCTAGGTTCTTCTAAGGTGAGGGGTCCCCCAGAATTGGCTCAGAGATCTTTATTTATAATTTTATATAAACTATATTCCTAGCAAGGGGAGGGTGGTTCTTCCACCACTGTTCAGTTATCATCATGATTGATTTATGATTTCCCCTTTTGCCTTCTATGGACTTGTAGTTGTAACAAAGTTTATTGTTTTAATCTTATGCATTTTGCTGTTAGTGCTGGCTCATATTATACTGCATTCTAGAACAACGTACAGAGCTTGTTAGTTGAAAATAAACCTTTGAACTTACATAGACTCTGTGGTATTTGGTGTGGACTTAAGCGAGTGAGTGAGTGAAAGGGTGTGAGAGGTCGGGAGTGTAGTGTTATGTTCTGGGTTGTCTAATCATTGGGTATCTTCGGGGGTTCGGGGAGCTAATGACTCTGAGACACTATAGCTAGTCAGTCAGGGGATTTTGGGTGAGGACGGTGTGAGGAAGGTCCAATCTCCTATCACCAACATCCTATTTTCTTGTGCATAGTTCTGTATGTGCAGAATCCCTACAACAGTAGTAGTATGTCCTATGTCTCCTATAAAAAATTAGTAAAATATCTGTTTGGGCATTTTGTTGGTGGGAATTGTCAAAGCCTCAAGATTAAGAAGAATAGAAGTGGACAACCCAAAAGACTGGACTCAGTGGCTAGAGCGATTGGTGAATCTGAGTTTTATTTAAAACATTTTACATAAAGAGTGGCCACCTGGGCAAGCTTTGCTACAGACAGACTAATAGTAGTAGTACAGAGAGTCAGAGCAGAGGCAGTTAGAGGCAGGGATAACAAGAATTTAGAAACAGATTGTCTAGATCGAAGAAGATTTTGTAAAAAATAGAATTAGGAAATCGAAATAATAGTTCGGAAAAGATAAGGTACAGTAAAAGTTAGGGAAGTATAACTATTAATATTAACAACAGGAGGACTTACTGGGGCCAGCAGCAGAGCCCTCGGTAGAGGAGCGTCCCTGGCCCTGGGAGGCATCTTCACCAGCTCCCGCCGACTCCAATCCCGTCTTCTTGCCCCTGGGTGCTGGTCATGAAAGATGTAAGAAAGAAAGAGACAAACATGGATTATTGGTGTGAAAGTGAAACAAATAAAATATTTTGAAAAACGCTCAAAGAAACATTTATGGTTACAACAATTTGACCTATCTAATCTGGTTCGACTAGTATTGCGGGATTCGCGGTCCGTCTTATTATTTATTTATAACACTAATCCAGTGTTCCATTCTGATTCCAGAATACTAACTAAGCCTAAGTACCACCTGACCTAGCCACCTATTCCAGACGGGCCAATTGTTCACTAAGTCTGCATTTTCACTTATTTTAGTCCTCAAAAATGCATAGATGGAGGACACATGCATACATTTTAGCATACACCAAATTGTTGGTTGGTTGCTGCTGATATTCTGCTAGTGATAAGCCTATTACCACTCACTAAACAAACTACAAAAGGTTCTACTAAGGACTGGGGTAAGCAGCACTCAGCAACACGGACGTGACGTGACAGAGGATGCGTTACGCAGACCACTAAAAAATTACCTACTAATGAGTAACAAACCTATCAATCCACCACTATCTCTTCTTAGTGGCAGGAGGACAAAGGAAGGACTAGAGTCTCTCTACCATTACCTAACTTAAGTTCTCTAAACTAAGTAAACTCTTACATAATCATGCCAAGCGAGCGCAAAGTTGCAAACAAGTAAGGTTACTAGCGCCAGAGCACCTGTGTCATAACAATCACAGAAGATTTTTAAACTTAATTTACCTGCAATGTAAACAGCAGCATTCTTGCTGTTCGGGGGAAAAAAATATATTCGCAATATATAACACAAAGCAGAAGAACACAAAGTAGTAATATTAAATAGCTACTCACCAAGCCCCGGGACCTCCACTCCTAGCAGGTCCAGCAGGTCCTGCTCCAGGTCCAGGATATCGGACCACCGGTGCGTCAGCTGGTTATTGGTGCGCCGGACACCAGAGCAGCGAAACACTGCCCGGCGCACCTTTCCCCACTGCTGCCCGACGCTCCCGGAGCCCGTACCCGGACCCAGGCCTGCCGCCTGCTGCTAGGAGTTAAGGGGAGGTGGCGCTGCACAAAAAAACAAGTGCGGCCACCTCCGCCTCAACAAATATGGCCCGTTCCTGCACCCTTTTGGGCGCCGCCTTCCGCAGGAAAGGCGGTCGTGGCTGCGGCTGCGAGCAGCCTTGCCCTTGACTTGCCCCCCACCCTTGGGCATGGTTCTGGGACTCGGGGGGCGGAAAGAAAAAGGAGGAATTCGAAAAGTAGGTAAAAGAAATGAATAAAGCAAGTTATAGAAAAGAGTGAAAAAGTAGTAAAAAAAGTCACAAAAAGTAGAAAAAAGTCAAAATATAGAATCAGGAAAATAGAGAAATAGATAATAAATTAAAAAGATTTTTAAAAAGTGTACAGAAACAAAGGATTGCAAAGATAGAGGGAGGATAGAAAAGCAGGCCCAGAACCATAGCAATAGAGTGAAAAACAAGATGGCACGCGCCCATTGCGACAGCGTGGGCAAGTTACGCCCGATATTTCCCCTGCGAGCACGCATAAAGCGTCACTAACACGTAATATGCGTTCCCGAACAGGAATACTCATCACGAATGAGCAGGAGCACGCAAAACGCGACCCGGAAGAGGAAATAACCATCGCGAGCGGGCGGGACAAGTGAAAAACAAGATGGCCGCGCCCATTAGCGACCGCATGGGCAAGTTAGCGATATATTTCCCTGCGAGCATGCAAAAACACATCGCGAGCAGGCGGGACAAGCAATTCCGCGTCTTCGCGAAAGTTCCGCGTGCTCGCGGAGATTTTAACATTTTACGTGATAATTAGCTTAGCGCGACTACGCAAATCCCTACCACCTAGTTGAAGGCGCAAAAAGCATCTGAACGGTGAGAGTACTTTGGTGGGAGTGAAGTTTGAATTTTCACTTAGAGCTTTTCCCACCAAAAACAACATCTTCAACGGGACCTCGTCTAATGGCTATACAGAGAGGCTGTTTCTCTTTTATGACTGCATTATCGCCCCAGCTCAGAAGCCAGTCATTTTCAAAGTTTTGCAATCTGATTTCTCTTAAAATAATATCAATACATTTCATACTGAATTGCTATTTGGAAGGGACACCTACAACGTGCTCCTTCCAAATAGTGAATCCGTATGAGATATATATATATATATATAATTATGTCACCTAAAATTGAAATATCATTTTAAAATAAATCGTACTTTAATTTAATTAAAAAGTAAATCTTTTTTTTAATTTTAAGCAATAAAAAAATTATTTATTGAATAACTATAAATACTTAATTTAGAAAAAACATAATATGGGCTCATGTTTTTAATTTGGTAACACTTTTGGGGGGTGTTAATGAGGTTTGTGAGGTTCAGGGATTGGTAGTGCATAAGGGTAGTAAGGAAATGTGAGGGTTCAGCATTGGCAGTTGTTGGGGTAGCAGAAAAATAGATATTTAGGTCTCTGGAAAGTATAGAGTATAGGAGTCTGGAGTTTTTAGAATTCAGAGATGGGTAGTGAATAGGGTACTGTATAGGATAGTAAATAGTTTTTAAGGCTCAGTGATGGATAGTGTATAAGGGTAGTAGGCATTTTTAGGGTTCAGGAATAGATAGTATCAGGGGTTGTTAGACCTGTCATCCTTAGGGTGGTCTTCCCCCAAACGTTTTGCCTGCTTACCTCCTCTTTTTGCTGTATCCTTATGTTGGCCTTAGGACTCTGGGTACTTTACCACTGCTGACCAGTGCTAAAGTTCATGTGCTTCTTCCCTAAACATGTATACCCAATTGGCATATTTAATCTACTCATAAGTACCTTGTAAAGTGGTATACCATATACCCAGGGGCTGTAAACCAAATGCTACTAGTGGGCCTGCAGCACTGATTGTGCCACCCAAACAAGTAGCCTTGCAAACCTGTCTCAGGTCTGCCATTACAGGGCCTTTGTGTGCAGACCACCACTTCAACTTGGCATTTATAGCTACTTGCCAAGCTTTAAACTCCCTTTTATTACACATAAGCCACCCCTACGGTAGGCTCCAGGTAGCCCATAGGGCAGGGTGATGTGTAAGTAAAAGGTAGGACATGTAAATTTAAGTTTTACATGTTCTGGTACTGACAAACAGGTGAATTTGTTTTTTACTAATGTGAGGCCTAATCCTTTCATAGGTTAACATTGGCACTCCTTAATACCCTTTTAAGCTGTAATTCCTGATTAGAAAGGAATAGCTGAGTCATGTTTTATATCTTTGGAATGATAATGATAAATCCTCTTTATTGGTAAAGTTGGATTTACCATTAGTATTTTAATAATGCCGCTTTTAGAAAGTGGACATTCTCTGTTCTTACTGCTCTGTGTGCCTGCAGCCTGTCTCCAATACATGTCTGTAGTGGGGGCAGCTTCATTTTATACATACCCTCTAGACAGCCACAAAAACAGGAAGATTAGGTGTGTCTGACCACGCATCTCCATTCTGGGCAGGAAGGGAGGGAGGGGCTGACACTCATATCTGAATAGGTAGTGGTCTGACCCCACGCAAAGGGTGAATTATCCCCCACAGATAGTATGGAGCAAGGGCTGAGGAAGGAAGGATACTTGTGCACTTCAAAGACCCTTCACTGAATTCACCCCCACTTCAAAGGCACATTTCAGAATAAGTACTGGGTCTCTGACCCCACCAAATCAGATGACCTACAACTGGATTCAGCCAGAAGAACTGCTGTGCTGCACCAAAGACTGACACTGTTGGTCCACTGCTGACCTGGAAGGCTTGCTTTTCTGCTTCGCTGCCCTGCTGCCTGCTGCTCTCTGACCCTGCTGAGGAGAGCTTCACTCTGCCTTGCAGCTGAAGTGATCTTCAAGGGCTTGTTGGCTTGTCTCCTGTTGCCTGAGACTCAGGGATATCAAAGCTCCAACCCTGCTCCTGTGCCTGGTTCACTGGAAGTGGGCCCAGATACTTGCATCACAGAACTCGATGCCTCTCTAGTCTGCGTGTAGTAGAACCGGCACATCTACCCTGTTGAAGGAGTAGAATCAGCTCATCCTACTTGGAACCGCCGTATCGCGTCCGGAACAAAAGCTTTGTCACCACTGCATTGAGGATGATTGACGCATCGCTCCTCCAACGTGGATTAACAAAGTGCATCGTCTTCGGAACCACCGCACTTGGAACTGGCACTTCGTTCCACGGATCCGATACATCACCACCACTGCGTGGAGAAAATCGACACATCACTTTCACTGCAGTCTTGACATTGACGCATCACTCGTTTGTACCCAGCATCTAGCTGTTGCAAAAAGAATCAAGGTACTCTGTTCAAATGGCCTGCGTGGCTGTTGTCCCTGGCCTGCTCTCCTTCGCTGTTGACTTGACTGTTGACTTTGCCCCAGTCCAGTGCGACCAGATAACCCCCATAGGCGCTGTTACAAAGTCATCATGTGTGCCCGGTACACCCCCATTTTTTTGCTGACTGGTACTGGTGGTAACTGACTCTGACTGTCCCTCGGCTCTGTCTAACCAGGCCCTAGGTCAGTGCTATGTTGAAAACACAGTGAAAACACACATACATGAGGGTACACTATATATTAGGGGACACTTACAATTGGCAGGACCTACCCTATAGGTCCCTAGTAGATAATAGGACAGGGGGATTAAAACTACCTATAAGTACCTAGTATGTATTAGAGCATGTCAGTTTAGCGACCAGCTGCCCTTTCTGCATTTACATGTGTGCACTGCTGAAAGCCTGAGGTCATTTTAAAAGGAGCTGTGTGTTGCAGCACTACTTTTAAATGTAATTTGTGCCCAAACTCGACTTTGTGGGGGCACTTAAAAAGTGATAAACTACAATATTCTGGCATTTTAGGTACCCCCAGGGTCTCTCCCAGCTTTCTCAGGGGTGGCGGGGTAATGTCATTATAGGGGGCATTATAAAAGATTTTTTTGTCCTGGGGATAGAGAAAGTGCACATTTTACTTTCCCCACTGTAGTAAAGTGCTTCCCAGAATTGACTTTGGTGCTATGAGCACTGTGGAGTGAAGATCTACACCTGGGGCTTATTACGATGCCGGTCAGAGTTGCCTCTGACACCGTCTCGGGCTCGGGACCGACTGACCTCCGGCCGGGGGTTCCGACCACCTGATTATGATGCGACCGAACACAGTTTGGTCGCATACTCCCTTTTCTCTATGGGAGCTTGTGTCATGGCCGTAAACCGGCCGTAATACAGGCTCCTATAGCGAAATGGGTGTGTGTGTAAAACCCTGCACCCCATGGTGCCTGCCACACAGTGAGGGTTTTACACCCCTCGACCACCAACTGAGGAGGCAAGGGAGCCCTGCTATGGGGCCCCCAAAGGCACTTTCCGACAGCTTTTCCGTGTCGGAAAGGCCGGCATGGAAAAGCTGTGGGAAATCGACATCATAATCCTGACGGCGGAAACGCCATCCATAAGGGATTACGGTGCGGTTCCGACCGGCTGAAAGACTCAGAGTGCCGGTCGGAACTGAGTCGGAATGACCGGCCGGTTTACATTCCAACCGCCAACATCATAATTGGGCAGTTGGACCGCAAACTGACCGTGTCGGTTGGAAGGCCTCCGACTGCGGTCGGAAAGCTTCCGACTAGCAGTCGGAGGCTTTCCGAACGACATCGTAATTGGCCCCTAAGTGTGCCTAGTAAGGAACCTTAAAGTCTCCCTAGGTAAGCAGGGCCTTTATAAAAGATGTTTTATATGCCGTGATGATGGAGGAATTGCACATTGCAGTTTTCCCATTATAGATGCTTAGCCCCATAGGATAATATGGCAATAGTATATGAATGCATGAATATTGCTAGGAATTTAATAGCAATACCATTCAAGGACATAGGAGAATTGTATTGATTAAACCTAACAATATGCCATTGTTGAACTTATTCTAAAGTATACAGAAAATAAGTTATACGACTTTCTTGTCAGTAAGCCAAAATTTAGCCTTCCTGTGGTCTTCCCTGATTGGTCAGAGTTAACAGGATTAGCCAGGCTGCTTTGATGAAGTGATAAGTGGCTCACCCAGGGAAAGGCTATCTGGTGGAGAGAGCTCTGCTACATAGGGGTGCCAAAAGCAGGGGGAAGGGGTCATAAAGCATGAAGCTTCAAAGGAGGAATAGGACAGGCGGGGAATGTCAGGTTCATATACCTACCAGCCCCTCTGACCCAGCCAGATGGCAGGCTTAAGGCAGGAATTTTCAGATGGTAGGGGGAGCAGAGCGATGGAAATTAGCCATTCTGGAGGTTGGTTTAACTAGTTCTTGCTCCTCTGCTGAGATTTCAGATATACTGAATTTTGGAGGAATAGTGCTTTCTTGGAGGAGATTATGCCACACTTTGGAGGAAGTGGTCATGCCCTGGACTGTTTTTCTACATCTCATTGGACAGGAGTGCTCTCCTGCTTGACCACAGAGAACACTGAATAAATATGTGAGAGGAGCAGAGCCTCTCAGATCTGCTGCTTGAGACTAAGAGAAGAAGAAGGATTGCCAAGCTGGAACTTAATTGCACCATCGGGGCCTGCATTCTGACTGACTATGCCTGCTGCATTATCTGGAACTACAGCCCTTTGGCTGTACTGTGATTCAAGAGGAATAAAGAGTGGACTCCCTGCAAGCTACAGGTTAACAGAGCTCACCTGGACCATCACCACCAAGAATCCCCTGCCTGGAGTGCATCCAGTGGATTTGTAATGGGTTTTCTCCAGGTGCATTGTGGGAATTGTGGTCCCAACCTTTCAAGGAGCATCTTGGAGTTTCCAGACCCTTGGATTGTGTTTTGGACACTTTGGACCCTCAAGAGGAACTTCAGGAAAAAGTTCTAGATGTTTGGAGAAGTTTCGAGCAACTTTATAAAAAATCTCCATAAGGGGACCGACTTAACCGCGAGATCCAAGCCGGCCATCTTCAACCTTTAGCTTGCCTGACCTGCTGGTTCATCCCACTGAAAAGGTCCAGAGGTACAACTTCCAGAGTTTGACCAGGCGCTCCCTGAAAAGCAAGCCGGTGAACCCTCACCAATTCTTGCCTGGTGAAGAGCATCGAGGGACCCCAGCAGAAAATGCTCTAGAAAGGTTTCTAAGTCCAAAGGTAAAATATTGACCAAGGCCTACTGCGAGGGGTATCTGAGCAGGGCTCCATCGTGGCCTGAAACTTTGACTTTGTCCCGGTCAAGCACAACCAGATGTCCCAGAGTGGCGCTTTAGGTTTCTAAATGCTGCATAGTGTTAAATCTTTAAAAATTCATGTCTCTTGTTCCCTACATTTGATTTGTGCTGTTTTGTTGTCATTTTAAAGATAACAATATTTTCATAAATTGGTGTAGGATTGTTATTATCTATTGTGTTTTAATTATTTACTGAACTGGTGTTTTTAAATGCTTTACATACCTGTCTCTTAAGTTAAGCCTGCCTGCTAGCAGCCAAGCTACCAGGGTTGAGCATGGGAATAATTTATTGAGACCTGTACGGAGCCCTAGACTGGGCTAGTGGCCTTATTGCCAGTGGTATATGCATATTTACCACTCCTAATAACCCACTTTCCAACAAGGCGCTTATTGTTTCCAAGCGCTATAGCTCTTTTTATTTTTTAAAAATTCATAGCAACTTCTTCTTATTGGATTTCTGTTGTTTGGCTTTGATTTATTTATAAAATTATTGCCTATTTTTCTAAACCAGTGTTGAGTCTTTTTGTGTTTTTTTCATTGTGTTACTGTGTGTGTTTCACGAAATACTTTACACATTGGCTCTTTAGATAAGCCTGATTGCACTGTGCCAAGCTACCAGCGGGTGAGCGCAGGTTATCTTTTAGTGTGTATCTAGTTTACGCTGACTAGAGTGGCAGTCTCTACTTGAACAGGGTGCATCCCTCTGCCAACTAGAGACCCCATTTCTAACAGAGGTAGTATGGAATTTTCAGGGCTTAGGAATGAGTAGTGTATAGGAGTAATAAGGAGCTCTTAGCCTGGAGTGGCTCCTACCGGACGGGGGTGGTGGTGAATGAAAAAGAAAAAAAACACTTACCTGGCTACGGCTGGCCGCCCCTCTCCTCCGTCCTCTTCTTATCTTCTCCCCTCTGGAGTCCGGCAGGAGGAAGCACCCGGGCTCAGAGGCTCCCCTAAACAAATCACAATGCAGCGTTGTGATTGGTCTGAGCTCCATGGTTTGGCGCTCAGACGGGAAATGGGAGCCTGGGCATATTCTCCACCCAGAGATAATGTAAGTGCAGATGAATGTTTGGCCGGTCTGAGACGGTCGGCCAAACATTCATGCGCACTTTGAGTGAGCAAACCACTCCTCCCCCTGGCTCCTGCTCTGTCAGCAGAGCAGCCCTGCCCCACACCAGGAAACGGAAAATTAAAATGATAATAACGTTGGTCATTATCATTTTAGTTTTCCTTTAACTACTGCTCGCAGAGCAGTGAGGCGACGCTCCTCTGCCTTAGCTGAGGAGCCACCATTGCTTTTAGTGCTCAGGGATGGGCAGAGTGTAGGGGTAGTAAGGATTCTTTAGATTTGAGGGATTAGTAGTTTTAACCACCAAATGAAAATTAAATACAGTTAAAATGTATTAAAATAAAAGTAATGTTATTATAGTAACGGTCAAATACTTAAATTATTAAAAGATAAAATTAAATGTAACGGTATTCCTGATTTATTAACTACAAGGTAATGACTCCTGATGTAAAGATCTGTGTAATTACAACTGACATTCATCTTATAAACACACCTCATCATGTATTCCACTTTTAAAGCAGTCATTAACACTTTTTTTCTGTCATGGTTCATCCTTCATCCAAAGATCTTCATGTATTTTGTCATTATTACAATTTATTAAAAAGTCATCTAAAAAATGCATTTGTCAGAATATGCAGCAAGTTTTCTTAATGCTCTCATATACTGTTCCACTGTTTCCCCATCTCCCTGCTTCCTCCTCCCAAAATGGTATCTCAAATATCGTGGTGACCCAAGGCAAAGGCTGTATATACAGCTTCTTGGCACAGGTCTCATATACATTCAGCCCTTGAGCAACACCTTCGTTCATTTCTGGCACGATCTCCATGATCCCTTGTTCTTGAGCTCCTAGGCTAGACCACAGCAAAGCAAACTTCCTGTCCGCAAGCTTGTGCCACATCCACTTGCATAATTTTAGACGGACGTTTCCATCTTTTCCATTTTAGTGGGGGTTCCTCAGATGACTCAAAAAATGATGATAATGTTATGTTGTGCATTTCATTTTTCAGTCTGAAGTGGACATTCTCAAAGTGTAGAATAATACCACGCAAACCACGCTTAAATAACTGGGCTCTGAATAGTGACAGTTCAGCGAGGGCACCCTGTCCTAAAGCTGATGTAACACAGCCAGTTCCTCAATGCCAGTCTCACCCAGCACTGCCAGTGACCCTTGTCCCTTGTTGCTACTGGAAATTCTGACTCATGAACAATATAGCGCTAAAAGAACACTTCATGAGTTGCCTGGTACGATTTTAAGAGCTAACTAAGGGGCTCATTACGATGACGGACGGACTTTTGTCCGTCTGCCATCATTTCGGATGTGGGACCGGCCGCCCATGAGGCGGCCTCCCCACAATCCGAATTACGATGCGACCTCCACCATGGTGGTCGCATCACCTATATTTTGCGTTGTGGCGGGGATGCGTTCAACAGCCCCCGCCGCAATGCAAAAATAAAGGCACTTGCATATCCCTGCACTACGTGGCAGGCACCATGCGGTGACGGCCACATGGTGCAGGGATATGTAGGGGCACCATAGGTGCCCCCAGTGCCCTTGACCCAGTCCCAGGGATTAAGGGGGCCCGCTACGGGCCCCCAAATCCATTCTCGCCATTCGCTTTGCTGCGGTTTGTCCGCCGCAAAACGAATGGAGGAAAGGGATATCATGATGCCTACGGCGGTGCCTGCAAGGCACCGCCACAATGTTGGGCTATGTTTCTGTTCTGACAGGCGGTCGGAAAAGGACCGCCTGTCAGAACCGTGGCGGACAGTCTTTACGACCGCCACGCATACCCAACGATTCCCCTCGCCATCATAATATGGCGGGGGGAAAACAGCAGTACGATGGCGGAAGGCCCTCCACCGACCAGCTGTCGGTGGTGGGACGTCCGCCATCGTAATGAGCCCCTAAGATACTGTAACAGTTTTGTTTCTCAAATGCCAACAAAAGAAAAAAATAACTCTTTATTTTTTCGTATCTGTAGATGTGTCAGTATTCATCTCCCTGCCACCTGCCTGCTCACTTTAAATATACTTGCACCAATGCTCGACCACCTTTGATACTTTTTCTCTTACCAAGCACCCACAGTCTCCTTGATGAGTTCCAAACATATTGCAACATTCTAGCGTTGTTTTTTCCTCACAGTGCACCATGTTTAAAATCTCCCTCGATGTCTCTCAGAGTGATGTGCACTTCTCGTGTTCATTGCAACACACCGTGTAAGTGAAACATTATACCTGAGCAACACTGTCACATAGTGAACAGGCCCAATGGCTGACGTCACACCTCTCCAACTTCCTAGAATCACACGTCAGCAACTGCATCACTGTAGTGCTCCACGTCACTGTGCAGTTCGCATGAGCTACAATGGCAGCTGTTGATGTTTACATTATGCCTCCTTTGGGCTGCCACCTCATCCCCTCTCTGACCTCAACAGAGGCACCCTCCCTGCACTCAAAGTCCCTGCTCCTCTGTCATCTTTACTGCTACTTGTAATGTTTCTCCTCTCCTCTTCTTAACTTGTGGCCTGCTGTAGCACACTCTGTGTTGGGTTGTCTGTTCTCTTAATCCCATCCTTACCATTCCCAATAAAAAGATGTGGGCACACACGGGATAAGAGGTAAGTGCGGTTTAATCTTAAACATCCCAACTCACGACCTCCTCCAGCTTTCACTTGAGACGCTGTATAGGGCACACCACCACCCCAAGATTCTTTTGAAAACCTGGTAATGGCATAGTTGCTGTGAGAAGATACTACAAAGATACGAGTGGAGGAGAGTGGTGGAGAGGAGAGGTGTGACTTGGGGGAGAAGAAACCAGCAGTGGTTGCTCAGGTGCTGAGTCGCCTACTGCAATATTCCTGGGACAGAAATGTGGTCAAAAGAAAATATTTGGGACTTTGCAGATAAGCGACACACAGAGGAGGTCTTAATACTTCACATAGTATTCCAATCTTATTAAATGTGTAGCAAGGGATTCACTTGCGGACAAAATGAAGATTGCCATTAAACCGAGCCATTATACTGCATCTCTTATTGACTGTTTTAGGACGATGATGAGGAGAAGGAAATCATTATCACTAATTGTTTTCTTCGAATAGATGTTTTATATGCTTTTCCTACTGCCCGTATAACCAAGAACCTGATACTTACCATTACCTGTTTCTCTAGGGGTGAATATATTATCTTGTTCCAGACCAGAGCAGATTTTGTTCTTGGGATTCACAAAACTGGTGAGTGACTCAGATCTACTCATATTTGATTACTTGTGCTTGCATACCAATAAATACCTCTTGCTATAACTTCCTAAAATGTGCCCTGTTCTACCTACGGGATCTTGGGTTTTTAGATAGTTCTTGTGTTTTTGTGGTTTACAACATTTCTTTAAGAGTCTTAGCTACCTGTGGTCAAACCCAGTGAATTTGTCCCCATTACCCATAGGGCCCTGAAAAATTACGACACATGCAGAAATATTGTAGCATCTGTGCAGCATTTTCTACTACATCTTTTGTGCCATTACCTGGAGTTTGTATACAAAGCAATAGTAGTGGACTACGCCTGAGAGCCATGACCACAGCCAGAATATCCTGCCGGTAAGATTATTTTTCAGGACTCCCCGCAGCATGTCACTCAATATGTTTTTTAAACTTCCATCACCGGCTTAGAAGACCTTGATCAGGGGAATTGTCCAGGAGAGGATACAGCACCAGCTCACACAGCCGTGCGACCGGCCGCCATCTTGCCTTAAAGAGACTAAGTCTCAATGAAGAAACTCTGACCAGTTGAAGGCGCAAAAAGCATCTGAACGGTGAGAGTACTTTGGTGGGAGTGAAGTTTGAATTTTCACTTAGAGCTTTTCCCACCAAAAACAACATCTTCAACGGGACCTCGTCTAATGGCTATACAGAGAGGCTGTTTCTCTTTTATGACTGCATTATCGCCCCAGCTCAGAAGCCAGTCATTTTCAAAGTTTTGCAATCTGATTTCTCTTAAAATAATATCAATACATTTCATACTGAATTGCTATTTGGAAGGGACACCTACAACGTGCTCCTTCCAAATAGTGAATCCGTATGAGATATATATATATATATATAATTATGTCACCTAAAATTGAAATATCATTTTAAAATAAATCGTACTTTAATTTAATTAAAAAGTAAATTTTTTTTTTAATTTTAAGCAATAAAAAAATTATTTAATGAATAACTATAAATACTTAATTTAGAAAAAACATAATATGGGCTCATGTTTTTAATTTGGTAACACTTTTGGGGGTGTTAATGAGGTTTGTGAGGTTCAGGGATTGGTAGTGCATAAGGGTAGTAAGGAAATGTGAGGGTTCAGCATTGGCAGTTGTTGGGGTAGCAGAAAAATAGATATTTAGGTCTCTGGAAAGTATAGAGTATAGGAGTCTGGAGTTTTTAGAATTCAGAGATGGGTAGTGAATAGGGTACTGTATAGGATAGTAAATAGTTTTTAAGGCTCAGTGATGGATAGTGTATAAGGGTAGTAGGCATTTTTAGGGTTCAGGAATAGATAGTATCAGGGGTTGTTAGACCTGTCATCCTTAGGGTGGTCTTCCCCCAAACGTTTTGCCTGCTTACCTCCTCTTTTGCTGTATCCTTATGTTGGCCTTAGGACTCTGGGTACTTTACCACTGCTGACCAGTGCTAAAGTTCATGTGCTTCTTCCCTAAACATGTATACCCAATTGGCATATTTAATCTACTCATAAGTACCTTGTAAAGTGGTATACCATATACCCAGGGGCTGTAAACCAAATGCTACTAGTGGGCCTGCAGCACTGATTGTGCCACCCAAACAAGTAGCCTTGCAAACCTGTCTCAGGTCTGCCATTACAGGGCCTTTGTGTGCAGACCACCACTTCAACTTGGCATTTATAGCTACTTGCCAAGCTTTAAACTCCCCTTTATTACACATAAGCCACCCCTACGGTAGGCTCCAGGTAGCCCATAGGGCAGGGTGATGTGTAAGTAAAAGGTAGGACATGTAAATTTAAGTTTTACATGTTCTGGTACTGACAAACAGGTGAATTTGTTTTTTACTAATGTGAGGCCTAATCCTTTCATAGGTTAACATTGGCACTCCTTAATACCCTTTTAAGCTGTAATTCCTGATTAGAAAGGAATAGCTGAGTCATGTTTTATATCTTTGGAATGATAATGATAAATCCTCTTTATTGGTAAAGTTGGATTTACCATTAGTATTTTAATAATGCCGCTTTTAGAAAGTGGACATTCTCTGTTCTTACTGCTCTGTGTGCCTGCAGCCTGTCTCCAATACATGTCTGTAGTGGGGGGCAGCTTCATTTTATACATACCCTCTAGACAGCCACAAAAACAGGAAGATTAGGTGTGTCTGACCACGCATCTCCATTCTGGGCAGGAAGGGAGGGAGGGGCTGACACTCATATCTGAATAGGTAGTGGTCTGACCCCACGCAAAGGGTGAATTATCCCCCACAGATAGTATGGAGCAAGGGCTGAGGAAGGAAGGATACTTGTGCACTTCAAAGACCCTTCACTGAATTCACCCCCACTTCAAAGGCACATTTCAGAATAAGTACTGGGTCTCTGACCCCACCAAATCAGATGACCTACAACTGGATTCAGCCAGAAGAACTGCTGTGCTGCACCAAAGACTGACACTGTTGGTCCACTGCTGACCTGGAAGGCTTGCTTTTCTGCTTCGCTGCCCTGCTGCCTGCTGCTCTCTGACCCTGCTGAGGAGAGCTTCACTCTGCCTTGCAGCTGAAGTGATCTTCAAGGGCTTGTTGGCTTGTCTCCTGTTGCCTGAGACTCAGGGATATCAAAGCTCCAACCCTGCTCCTGTGCCTGGTTCACTGGAAGTGGGCCCAGATACTTGCATCACAGAACTCGATGCCTCTCTAGTCTGCGTGTAGTAGAACCGGCACATCTACCCTGTTGAAGGAGTAGAATCAGCTCATCCTACTTGGAACCGCCGTATCGCGTCCGGAACAAAAGCTTTGTCACCACTGCATTGAGGATGATTGACGCATCGCTCCTCCAACGTGGATTAACAAAGTGCATCGTCTTCGGAACCACCGCACTTGGAACTGGCACTTCGTTCCACGGATCCGATACATCACCACCACTGCGTGGAGAAAATCGACACATCACTTTCACTGCAGTCTTGACATTGACGCATCACTCGTTTGTACCCAGCATCTAGCTGTTGCAAAAAGAATCAAGGTACTCTGTTCAAATGGCCTGCGTGGCTGTTGTCCCTGGCCTGCTCTCCTTCGCTGTTGACTTGACTGTTGACTTTGCCCCAGTCCAGTGCGACCAGATAACCCCCATAGGCGCTGTTACAAAGTCATCATGTGTGCCCGGTACACCCCCATTTTTTTGCTGACTGGTACTGGTGGTAACTGACTCTGACTGTCCCTCGGCTCTGTCTAACCAGGCCCTAGGTCAGTGCTATGTTGAAAACACAGTGAAAACACACATACATGAGGGTACACTATATATTAGGGGACACTTACAATTGGCAGGACCTACCCTATAGGTCCCTAGTAGATAATAGGACAGGGGGATTAAAACTACCTATAAGTACCTAGTATGTATTAGAGCATGTCAGTTTAGCGACCAGCTGCCCTTTCTGCATTTACATGTGTGCACTGCTGAAAGCCTGAGGTCATTTTAAAAGGAGCTGTGTGTTGCAGCACTACTTTTAAATGTAATTTGTGCCCAAACTCGACTTTGTGGGGGCACTTAAAAAGTGATAAACTACAATATTCTGGCATTTTAGGTACCCCCAGGGTCTCTCCCAGCTTTCTCAGGGGTGGCGGGGTAATGTCATTATAGGGGGGCATTATAAAAGATTTTTTTGTCCTGGGGATAGAGAAAGTGCACATTTTACTTTCCCCACTGTAGTAAAGTGCTTCCCAGAATTGACTTTGGTGCTATGAGCACTGTGGAGTGAAGATCTACACCTGGGGCTTATTACGATGCCGGTCAGAGTTGCCTCTGACACCGTCTCGGGCTCGGGACCGACTGACCTCCGGCCGGGGGTTCCGACCACCTGATTATGATGCGACCGAACACAGTTTGGTCGCATACTCCCTTTTCTCTATGGGAGCTTGTGTCATGGCCGTAAACCGGCCGTAATACAGGCTCCTATAGCGAAATGGGTGTGTGTGTAAAACCCTGCACCCCATGGTGCCTGCCACACAGTGAGGGTTTTACACCCCCTCGACCACCAACTGAGGAGGCAAGGGAGCCCTGCTATGGGGCCCCCAAAGGCACTTTCCGACAGCTTTTCCGTGTCGGAAAGGCCGGCATGGAAAAGCTGTGGGAAATCGACATCATAATCCTGACGGCGGAAACGCCATCCATAAGGGATTACGGTGCGGTTCCGACCGGCTGAAAGACTCAGAGTGCCGGTCGGAACTGAGTCGGAATGACCGGCCGAGTTTACATTCCAACCGCCAACATCATAATTGGGCAGTTGGACCGCAAACTGACCGTGTCGGTTGGAAGGCCTCCGACTGCGGTCGGAAAGCTTCCGACTAGCAGTCGGAGGCTTTCCGAACGACATCGTAATTGGCCCCTAAGTGTGCCTAGTAAGGAACCTTAAAGTCTCCCCTAGGTAAGCAGGGCCTTTATAAAAGATGTTTTATATGCCGTGATGATGGAGGAATTGCACATTGCAGTTTTCCCATTATAGATGCTTAGCCCCATAGGATAATATGGCAATAGTATATGAATGCATGAATATTGCTAGGAATTTAATAGCAATACCATTCAAGGACATAGGAGAATTGTATTGATTAAACCTAACAATATGCCATTGTTGAACTTATTCTAAAGTATACAGAAAATAAGTTATACGACTTTCTTGTCAGTAAGCCAAAATTTAGCCTTCCTGTGGTCTTCCCTGATTGGTCAGAGTTAACAGGATTAGCCAGGCTGCTTTGATGAAGTGATAAGTGGCTCACCCAGGGAAAGGCTATCTGGTGGAGAGAGCTCTGCTACATAGGGGTGCCAAAAGCAGGGGGAAGGGGTCATAAAGCATGAAGCTTCAAAGGAGGAATAGGACAGGCGGGGAATGTCAGGTTCATATACCTACCAGCCCCTCTGACCCAGCCAGATGGCAGGCTTAAGGCAGGAATTTTCAGATGGTAGGGGGAGCAGAGCGATGGAAATTAGCCATTCTGGAGGTTGGTTTAACTAGTTCTTGCTCCTCTGCTGAGATTTCAGATATACTGAATTTTGGAGGAATAGTGCTTTCTTGGAGGAGATTATGCCACACTTTGGAGGAAGTGGTCATGCCCTGGACTGTTTTTCTACATCTCATTGGACAGGAGTGCTCTCCTGCTTGACCACAGAGAACACTGAATAAATATGTGAGAGGAGCAGAGCCTCTCAGATCTGCTGCTTGAGACTAAGAGAAGAAGAAGGATTGCCAAGCTGGAACTTAATTGCACCATCGGGGCCTGCATTCTGACTGACTATGCCTGCTGCATTATCTGGAACTACAGCCCTTTGGCTGTACTGTGATTCAAGAGGAATAAAGAGTGGACTCCCTGCAAGCTACAGGTTAACAGAGCTCACCTGGACCATCACCACCAAGAATCCCCTGCCTGGAGTGCATCCAGTGGATTTGTAATGGGTTTTCTCCAGGTGCATTGTGGGAATTGTGGTCCCAACCTTTCAAGGAGCATCTTGGAGTTTCCAGACCCTTGGATTGTGTTTTGGACACTTTGGACCCTCAAGAGGAACTTCAGGAAAAAGTTCTAGATGTTTGGAGAAGTTTCGAGCAACTTTATAAAAAATCTCCATAAGGGGACCGACTTAACCGCGAGATCCAAGCCGGCCATCTTCAACCTTTAGCTTGCCTGACCTGCTGGTTCATCCCACTGAAAAGGTCCAGAGGTACAACTTCCAGAGTTTGACCAGGCGCTCCCTGAAAAGCAAGCCGGTGAACCCTCACCAATTCTTGCCTGGTGAAGAGCATCGAGGGACCCCAGCAGAAAATGCTCTAGAAAGGTTTCTAAGTCCAAAGGTAAAATATTGACCAAGGCCTACTGCGAGGGGTATCTGAGCAGGGCTCCATCGTGGCCTGAAACTTTGACTTTGTCCCGGTCAAGCACAACCAGATGTCCCAGAGTGGCGCTTTAGGTTTCTAAATGCTGCATAGTGTTAAATCTTTAAAAATTCATGTCTCTTGTTCCCTACATTTGATTTGTGCTGTTTTGTTGTCATTTTAAAGATAACAATATTTTCATAAATTGGTGTAGGATTGTTATTATCTATTGTGTTTTAATTATTTACTGAACTGGTGTTTTTAAATGCTTTACATACCTGTCTCTTAAGTTAAGCCTGCCTGCTAGCAGCCAAGCTACCAGGGTTGAGCATGGGAATAATTTATTGAGACCTGTACGGAGCCCTAGACTGGGCTAGTGGCCTTATTGCCAGTGGTATATGCATATTTACCACTCCTAATAACCCACTTTCCAACAAGGCGCTTATTGTTTCCAAGCGCTATAGCTCTTTTTATTTTTTAAAAATTCATAGCAACTTCTTCTTATTGGATTTCTGTTGTTTGGCTTTGATTTATTTATAAAATTATTGCCTATTTTTCTAAACCAGTGTTGAGTCTTTTTGTGTTTTTTTCATTGTGTTACTGTGTGTGTTTCACGAAATACTTTACACATTGGCTCTTTAGATAAGCCTGATTGCACTGTGCCAAGCTACCAGCGGGTGAGCGCAGGTTATCTTTTAGTGTGTATCTAGTTTACGCTGACTAGAGTGGCAGTCTCTACTTGAACAGGGTGCATCCCTCTGCCAACTAGAGACCCCATTTCTAACAGAGGTAGTATGGAATTTTCAGGGCTTAGGAATGAGTAGTGTATAGGAGTAATAAGGAGCTCTTAGCCTGGAGTGGCTCCTACCGGACGGGGGTGGTGGTGAATGAAAAAGAAAAAAAAACACTTACCTGGCTACGGCTGGCCGCCCCTCTCCTCCGTCCTCTTCTTATCTTCTCCCCCTCTGGAGTCCGGCAGGAGGAAGCACCCGGGCTCAGAGGCTCCCCTAAACAAATCACAATGCAGCGTTAGTGATTGGTCTGAGCTCCATGGTTTGGCGCTCAGACGGGAAATGGGAGCCTGGGCATATTCTCCACCCAGAGATAATGTAAGTGCAGATGAATGTTTGGCCGGTCTGAGACGGTCGGCCAAACATTCATGCGCACTTTGAGTGAGCAAACCACTCCTCCCCTGGCTCCTGCTCTGTCAGCAGAGCAGCCCTGCCCCACACCAGGAAACGGAAAATTAAAATGATAATAACGTTGGTCATTATCATTTTAGTTTTCCTTTAACTACTGCTCGCAGAGCAGTGAGGCGACGCTCCTCTGCCTTAGCTGAGGAGCCACCATTGCTTTTAGTGCTCAGGGATGGGCAGAGTGTAGGGGTAGTAAGGATTCTTTAGATTTGAGGGATTAGTAGTTTTAACCACCAAATGAAAATTAAATACAGTTAAAATGTATTAAAATAAAAGTAATGTTATTATAGTAACGGTCAAATACTTAAATTATTAAAAGATAAAATTAAATGTAACGGTATTCCTGATTTATTAACTACAAGGTAATGACTCCTGATGTAAAGATCTGTGTAATTACAACTGACATTCATCTTATAAACACACCTCATCATGTATTCCACTTTTAAAGCAGTCATTAACACTTTTTTTCTGTCATGGTTCATCCTTCATCCAAAGATCTTCATGTATTTTGTCATTATTACAATTTATTAAAAAGTCATCTAAAAAATGCATTTGTCAGAATATGCAGCAAGTTTTCTTAATGCTCTCATATACTGTTCCACTGTTTCCCCATCTCCCTGCTTCCTCCTCCCAAAATGGTATCTCAAATATCGTGGTGACCCAAGGCAAAGGCTGTATATACAGCTTCTTGGCACAGGTCTCATATACATTCAGCCCTTGAGCAACACCTTCGTTCATTTCTGGCACGATCTCCATGATCCCTTGTTCTTGAGCTCCTAGGCTAGACCACAGCAAAGCAAACTTCCTGTCCGCAAGCTTGTGCCACATCCACTTGCATAATTTTAGACGGACGTTTCCATCTTTTCCATTTTAGTGGGGGTTCCTCAGATGACTCAAAAAATGATGATAATGTTATGTTGTGCATTTCATTTTTCAGTCTGAAGTGGACATTCTCAAAGTGTAGAATAATACCACGCAAACCACGCTTAAATAACTGGGCTCTGAATAGTGACAGTTCAGCGAGGGCACCCTGTCCTAAAGCTGATGTAACACAGCCAGTTCCTCAATGCCAGTCTCACCCAGCACTGCCAGTGACCCTTGTCCCTTGTTGCTACTGGAAATTCTGACTCATGAACAATATAGCGCTAAAAGAACACTTCATGAGTTGCCTGGTACGATTTTAAGAGCTAACTAAGGGGCTCATTACGATGACGGACGGACTTTTGTCCGTCTGCCATCATTTCGGATGTGGGACCGGCCGCCCATGAGGCGGCCTCCCCACAATCCGAATTACGATGCGACCTCCACCATGGTGGTCGCATCACCTATATTTTGCGTTGTGGCGGGGATGCGTTCAACAGCCCCCGCCGCAATGCAAAAATAAAGGCACTTGCATATCCCTGCACTACGTGGCAGGCACCATGCGGTGACGGCCACATGGTGCAGGGATATGTAGGGGCACCATAGGTGCCCCCAGTGCCCTTGACCCAGTCCCAGGGATTAAGGGGGCCCGCTACGGGCCCCCAAATCCATTCTCGCCATTCGCTTTGCTGCGGTTTGTCCGCCGCAAAACGAATGGAGGAAAGGGATATCATGATGCCTACGGCGGTGCCTGCAAGGCACCGCCACAATGTTGGGCTATGTTTCTGTTCTGACAGGCGGTCGGAAAAGGACCGCCTGTCAGAACCGTGGCGGACAGTCTTTACGACCGCCACGCATACCTAACGATTCCCCTCGCCATCATAATATGGCGGGGGGAAAACAGCAGTACGATGGCGGAAGGCCCTCCACCGACCAGCTGTCGGTGGTGGGACGTCCGCCATCGTAATGAGCCCCTAAGATACTGTAACAGTTTTGTTTCTCAAATGCCAACAAAAGAAAAAATAACTCTTTATTTTTTCGTATCTGTAGATGTGTCAGTATTCATCTCCCTGCCACCTGCCTGCTCACTTTAAATATACTTGCACCAATGCTCGACCACCTTTGATACTTTTTCTCTTACCAAGCACCCACAGTCTCCTTGATGAGTTCCAAACATATTGCAACATTCTAGCGTTGTTTTTTCCTCACAGTGCACCATGTTTAAAATCTCCCTCGATGTCTCTCAGAGTGATGTGCACTTCTCGTGTTCATTGCAACACACCGTGTAAGTGAAACATTATACCTGAGCAACACTGTCACATAGTGAACAGGCCCAATGGCTGACGTCACACCTCTCCAACTTCCTAGAATCACACGTCAGCAACTGCATCACTGTAGTGCTCCACGTCACTGTGCAGTTCGCATGAGCTACAATGGCAGCTGTTGATGTTTACATTATGCCTCCTTTGGGCTGCCACCTCATCCCCTCTCTGACCTCAACAGAGGCACCCTCCCTGCACTCAAAGTCCCTGCTCCTCTGTCATCTTTACTGCTACTTGTAATGTTTCTCCTCTCCTCTTCTTAACTTGTGGCCTGCTGTAGCACACTCTGTGTTGGGTTGTCTGTTCTCTTAATCCCATCCTTACCATTCCCAATAAAAAGATGTGGGCACACACGGGATAAGAGGTAAGTGCGGTTTAATCTTAAACATCCCAACTCACGACCTCCTCCAGCTTTCACTTGAGACGCTGTATAGGGCACACCACCACCCCAAGATTCTTTTGAAAACCTGGTAATGGCATAGTTGCTGTGAGAAGATACTACAAAGATACGAGTGGAGGAGAGTGGTGGAGAGGAGAGGTGTGACTTGGGGGAGAAGAAACCAGCAGTGGTTGCTCAGGTGCTGAGTCGCCTACTGCAATATTCCTGGGACAGAAATGTGGTCAAAAGAAAATATTTGGGACTTTGCAGATAAGCGACACACAGAGGAGGTCTTAATACTTCACATAGTATTCCAATCTTATTAAATGTGTAGCAAGGGATTCACTTGCGGACAAAATGAAGATTGCCATTAAACCGAGCCATTATACTGCATCTCTTATTGACTGTTTTAGGACGATGATGAGGAGAAGGAAATCATTATCACTAATTGTTTTCTTCGAATAGATGTTTTATATGCTTTTCCTACTGCCCGTATAACCAAGAACCTGATACTTACCATTACCTGTTTCTCTAGGGGTGAATATATTATCTTGTTCCAGACCAGAGCAGATTTTGTTCTTGGGATTCACAAAACTGGTGAGTGACTCAGATCTACTCATATTTGATTACTTGTGCTTGCATACCAATAAATACCTCTTGCTATAACTTCCTAAAATGTGCCCTGTTCTACCTACGGGATCTTGGGTTTTTAGATAGTTCTTGTGTTTTTGTGGTTTACAACATTTCTTTAAGAGTCTTAGCTACCTGTGGTCAAACCCAGTGAATTTGTCCCCATTACCCATAGGGCCCTGAAAAATTACGACACATGCAGAAATATTGTAGCATCTGTGCAGCATTTTCTACTACATCTTTTGTGCCATTACCTGGAGTTTGTATACAAAGCAATAGTAGTGGACTACGCCTGAGAGCCATGACCACAGCCAGAATATCCTGCCGGTAAGATTATTTTTCAGGACTCCCCGCAGCATGTCACTCAATATGTTTTTTTAAACTTCCATCACCGGCTTAGAAGACCTTGATCAGGGGAATTGTCCAGGAGAGGATACAGCACCAGCTCACACAGCCGTGCGACCGGCCGCCATCTTGCCTTAAAGAGACTAAGTCTCAATGAAGAAACTCTGACCAGTTGAAGGCGCAAAAAGCATCTGAACGGTGAGAGTACTTTGGTGGGAGTGAAGTTTGAATTTTCACTTAGAGCTTTTCCCACCAAAAACAACATCTTCAACGGGACCTCGTCTAATGGCTATACAGAGAGGCTGTTTCTCTTTTATGACTGCATTATCGCCCCAGCTCAGAAGCCAGTCATTTTCAAAGTTTTGCAATCTGATTTCTCTTAAAATAATATCAATACATTTCATACTGAATTGCTATTTGGAAGGGACACCTACAACGTGCTCCTTCCAAATAGTGAATCCGTATGAGATATATATATATATATATAATTATGTCACCTAAAATTGAAATATCATTTTAAAATAAATCGTACTTTAATTTAATTAAAAAGTAAATTTTTTTTTTAATTTTAAGCAATAAAAAAATTATTTAATGAATAACTATAAATACTTAATTTAGAAAAAACATAATATGGGCTCATGTTTTTAATTTGGTAACACTTTTGGGGGTGTTAATGAGGTTTGTGAGGTTCAGGGATTGGTAGTGCATAAGGGTAGTAAGGAAATGTGAGGGTTCAGCATTGGCAGTTGTTGGGGTAGCAGAAAAATAGATATTTAGGTCTCTGGAAAGTATAGAGTATAGGAGTCTGGAGTTTTTAGAATTCAGAGATGGGTAGTGAATAGGGTACTGTATAGGATAGTAAATAGTTTTTAAGGCTCAGTGATGGATAGTGTATAAGGGTAGTAGGCATTTTTAGGGTTCAGGAATAGATAGTATCAGGGGTTGTTAGACCTGTCATCCTTAGGGTGGTCTTCCCCCAAACGTTTTGCCTGCTTACCTCCTCTTTTGCTGTATCCTTATGTTGGCCTTAGGACTCTGGGTACTTTACCACTGCTGACCAGTGCTAAAGTTCATGTGCTTCTTCCCTAAACATGTATACCCAATTGGCATATTTAATCTACTCATAAGTACCTTGTAAAGTGGTATACCATATACCCAGGGGCTGTAAACCAAATGCTACTAGTGGGCCTGCAGCACTGATTGTGCCACCCAAACAAGTAGCCTTGCAAACCTGTCTCAGGTCTGCCATTACAGGGCCTTTGTGTGCAGACCACCACTTCAACTTGGCATTTATAGCTACTTGCCAAGCTTTAAACTCCCTTTTATTACACATAAGCCACCCCTACGGTAGGCTCCAGGTAGCCCATAGGGCAGGGTGATGTGTAAGTAAAAGGTAGGACATGTAAATTTAAGTTTTACATGTTCTGGTACTGACAAACAGGTGAATTTGTTTTTTACTAATGTGAGGCCTAATCCTTTCATAGGTTAACATTGGCACTCCTTAATACCCTTTTAAGCTGTAATTCCTGATTAGAAAGGAATAGCTGAGTCATGTTTTATATCTTTGGAATGATAATGATAAATCCTCTTTATTGGTAAAGTTGGATTTACCATTAGTATTTTAATAATGCCGCTTTTAGAAAGTGGACATTCTCTGTTCTTACTGCTCTGTGTGCCTGCAGCCTGTCTCCAATACATGTCTGTAGTGGGGGCAGCTTCATTTTATACATACCCTCTAGACAGCCACAAAAACAGGAAGATTAGGTGTGTCTGACCACGCATCTCCATTCTGGGCAGGAAGGGAGGGAGGGGCTGACACTCATATCTGAATAGGTAGTGGTCTGACCCCACGCAAAGGGTGAATTATCCCCCACAGATAGTATGGAGCAAGGGCTGAGGAAGGAAGGATACTTGTGCACTTCAAAGACCCTTCACTGAATTCACCCCCACTTCAAAGGCACATTTCAGAATAAGTACTGGGTCTCTGACCCCACCAAATCAGATGACCTACAACTGGATTCAGCCAGAAGAACTGCTGTGCTGCACCAAAGACTGACACTGTTGGTCCACTGCTGACCTGGAAGGCTTGCTTTTCTGCTTCGCTGCCCTGCTGCCTGCTGCTCTCTGACCCTGCTGAGGAGAGCTTCACTCTGCCTTGCAGCTGAAGTGATCTTCAAGGGCTTGTTGGCTTGTCTCCTGTTGCCTGAGACTCAGGGATATCAAAGCTCCAACCCTGCTCCTGTGCCTGGTTCACTGGAAGTGGGCCCAGATACTTGCATCACAGAACTCGATGCCTCTCTAGTCTGCGTGTAGTAGAACCGGCACATCTACCCTGTTGAAGGAGTAGAATCAGCTCATCCTACTTGGAACCGCCGTATCGCGTCCGGAACAAAAGCTTTGTCACCACTGCATTGAGGATGATTGACGCATCGCTCCTCCAACGTGGATTAACAAAGTGCATCGTCTTCGGAACCACCGCACTTGGAACTGGCACTTCGTTCCACGGATCCGATACATCACCACCACTGCGTGGAGAAAATCGACACATCACTTTCACTGCAGTCTTGACATTGACGCATCACTCGTTTGTACCCAGCATCTAGCTGTTGCAAAAAGAATCAAGGTACTCTGTTCAAATGGCCTGCGTGGCTGTTGTCCCTGGCCTGCTCTCCTTCGCTGTTGACTTGACTGTTGACTTTGCCCCAGTCCAGTGCGACCAGATAACCCCCATAGGCGCTGTTACAAAGTCATCATGTGTGCCCGGTACACCCCCATTTTTTTGCTGACTGGTACTGGTGGTAACTGACTCTGACTGTCCCTCGGCTCTGTCTAACCAGGCCCTAGGTCAGTGCTATGTTGAAAACACAGTGAAAACACACATACATGAGGGTACACTATATATTAGGGGACACTTACAATTGGCAGGACCTACCCTATAGGTCCCTAGTAGATAATAGGACAGGGGGATTAAAACTACCTATAAGTACCTAGTATGTATTAGAGCATGTCAGTTTAGCGACCAGCTGCCCTTTCTGCATTTACATGTGTGCACTGCTGAAAGCCTGAGGTCATTTTAAAAGGAGCTGTGTGTTGCAGCACTACTTTTAAATGTAATTTGTGCCCAAACTCGACTTTGTGGGGGCACTTAAAAAGTGATAAACTACAATATTCTGGCATTTTAGGTACCCCCAGGGTCTCTCCCAGCTTTCTCAGGGGTGGCGGGGTAATGTCATTATAGGGGGGCATTATAAAAGATTTTTTTGTCCTGGGGATAGAGAAAGTGCACATTTTACTTTCCCCACTGTAGTAAAGTGCTTCCCAGAATTGACTTTGGTGCTATGAGCACTGTGGAGTGAAGATCTACACCTGGGGCTTATTACGATGCCGGTCAGAGTTGCCTCTGACACCGTCTCGGGCTCGGGACCGACTGACCTCCGGCCGGGGGTTCCGACCACCTGATTATGATGCGACCGAACACAGTTTGGTCGCATACTCCCTTTTCTCTATGGGAGCTTGTGTCATGGCCGTAAACCGGCCGTAATACAGGCTCCTATAGCGAAATGGGTGTGTGTGTAAAACCCTGCACCCCATGGTGCCTGCCACACAGTGAGGGTTTTACACCCCCTCGACCACCAACTGAGGAGGCAAGGGAGCCCTGCTATGGGGCCCCCAAAGGCACTTTCCGACAGCTTTTCCGTGTCGGAAAGGCCGGCATGGAAAAGCTGTGGGAAATCGACATCATAATCCTGACGGCGGAAACGCCATCCATAAGGGATTACGGTGCGGTTCCGACCGGCTGAAAGACTCAGAGTGCCGGTCGGAACTGAGTCGGAATGACCGGCCGGTTTACATTCCAACCGCCAACATCATAATTGGGCAGTTGGACCGCAAACTGACCGTGTCGGTTGGAAGGCCTCCGACTGCGGTCGGAAAGCTTCCGACTAGCAGTCGGAGGCTTTCCGAACGACATCGTAATTGGCCCCTAAGTGTGCCTAGTAAGGAACCTTAAAGTCTCCCCTAGGTAAGCAGGGCCTTTATAAAAGATGTTTTATATGCCGTGATGATGGAGGAATTGCACATTGCAGTTTTCCCATTATAGATGCTTAGCCCCATAGGATAATATGGCAATAGTATATGAATGCATGAATATTGCTAGGAATTTAATAGCAATACCATTCAAGGACATAGGAGAATTGTATTGATTAAACCTAACAATATGCCATTGTTGAACTTATTCTAAAGTATACAGAAAATAAGTTATACGACTTTCTTGTCAGTAAGCCAAAATTTAGCCTTCCTGTGGTCTTCCCTGATTGGTCAGAGTTAACAGGATTAGCCAGGCTGCTTTGATGAAGTGATAAGTGGCTCACCCAGGGAAAGGCTATCTGGTGGAGAGAGCTCTGCTACATAGGGGTGCCAAAAGCAGGGGGGAAGGGGTCATAAAGCATGAAGCTTCAAAGGAGGAATAGGACAGGCAGGGAATGTCAGGTTCATATACCTACCAGCCCCTCTGACCCAGCCAGATGGCAGGCTTAAGGCAGGAATTTTCAGATGGTAGGGGGGAGCAGAGCGATGGAAATTAGCCATTCTGGAGGTTGGTTTAACTAGTTCTTGCTCCTCTGCTGAGATTTCAGATATACTGAATTTTGGAGGAATAGTGCTTTCTTGGAGGAGATTATGCCACACTTTGGAGGAAGTGGTCATGCCCTGGACTGTTTTTCTACATCTCATTGGACAGGAGTGCTCTCCTGCTTGACCACAGAGAACACTGAATAAATATGTGAGAGGAGCAGAGCCTCTCAGATCTGCTGCTTGAGACTAAGAGAAGAAGAAGGATTGCCAAGCTGGAACTTAATTGCACCATCGGGGCCTGCATTCTGACTGACTATGCCTGCTGCATTATCTGGAACTACAGCCCTTTGGCTGTACTGTGATTCAAGAGGAATAAAGAGTGGACTCCCTGCAAGCTACAGGTTAACAGAGCTCACCTGGACCATCACCACCAAGAATCCCCTGCCTGGAGTGCATCCAGTGGATTTGTAATGGGTTTTCTCCAGGTGCATTGTGGGAATTGTGGTCCCAACCTTTCAAGGAGCATCTTGGAGTTTCCAGACCCTTGGATTGTGTTTTGGACACTTTGGACCCTCAAGAGGAACTTCAGGAAAAAGTTCTAGATGTTTGGAGAAGTTTCGAGCAACTTTATAAAAAATCTCCATAAGGGGACCGACTTAACCGCGAGATCCAAGCCGGCCATCTTCAACCTTTAGCTTGCCTGACCTGCTGGTTCATCCCACTGAAAAGGTCCAGAGGTACAACTTCCAGAGTTTGACCAGGCGCTCCCTGAAAAGCAAGCCGGTGAACCCTCACCAATTCTTGCCTGGTGAAGAGCATCGAGGGACCCCAGCAGAAAATGCTCTAGAAAGGTTTCTAAGTCCAAAGGTAAAATATTGACCAAGGCCTACTGCGAGGGGTATCTGAGCAGGGCTCCATCGTGGCCTGAAACTTTGACTTTGTCCCGGTCAAGCACAACCAGATGTCCCAGAGTGGCGCTTTAGGTTTCTAAATGCTGCATAGTGTTAAATCTTTAAAAATTCATGTCTCTTGTTCCCTACATTTGATTTGTGCTGTTTTGTTGTCATTTTAAAGATAACAATATTTTCATAAATTGGTGTAGGATTGTTATTATCTATTGTGTTTTAATTATTTACTGAACTGGTGTTTTTAAATGCTTTACATACCTGTCTCTTAAGTTAAGCCTGCCTGCTAGCAGCCAAGCTACCAGGGTTGAGCATGGGAATAATTTATTGAGACCTGTACGGAGCCCTAGACTGGGCTAGTGGCCTTATTGCCAGTGGTATATGCATATTTACCACTCCTAATAACCCACTTTCCAACAAGGCGCTTATTGTTTCCAAGCGCTATAGCTCTTTTTATTTTTTAAAAATTCATAGCAACTTCTTCTTATTGGATTTCTGTTGTTTGGCTTTGATTTATTTATAAAATTATTGCCTATTTTTCTAAACCAGTGTTGAGTCTTTTTGTGTTTTTTTCATTGTGTTACTGTGTGTGTTTCACGAAATACTTTACACATTGGCTCTTTAGATAAGCCTGATTGCACTGTGCCAAGCTACCAGCGGGTGAGCGCAGGTTATCTTTTAGTGTGTATCTAGTTTACGCTGACTAGAGTGGCAGTCTCTACTTGAACAGGGTGCATCCCTCTGCCAACTAGAGACCCCATTTCTAACAGAGGTAGTATGGAATTTTCAGGGCTTAGGAATGAGTAGTGTATAGGAGTAATAAGGAGCTCTTAGCCTGGAGTGGCTCCTACCGGACGGGGTGGTGGTGAATGAAAAAGAAAAAAAAACACTTACCTGGCTACGGCTGGCCGCCCTCTCCTCCGTCCTCTTCTTATCTTCTCCCCCTCTGGAGTCCGGCAGGAGGAAGCACCCGGGCTCAGAGGCTCCCCTAAACAAATCACAATGCAGCGTTAGTGATTGGTCTGAGCTCCATGGTTTGGCGCTCAGACGGGAAATGGGAGCCTGGGCATATTCTCCACCCAGAGATAATGTAAGTGCAGATGAATGTTTGGCCGGTCTGAGACGGTCGGCCAAACATTCATGCGCACTTTGAGTGAGCAAACCACTCCTCCCCTGGCTCCTGCTCTGTCAGCAGAGCAGCCCTGCCCCACACCAGGAAACGGAAAATTAAAATGATAATAACGTTGGTCATTATCATTTTAGTTTTCCTTTAACTACTGCTCGCAGAGCAGTGAGGCGACGCTCCTCTGCCTTAGCTGAGGAGCCACCATTGCTTTTAGTGCTCAGGGATGGGCAGAGTGTAGGGGTAGTAAGGATTCTTTAGATTTGAGGGATTAGTAGTTTTAACCACCAAATGAAAATTAAATACAGTTAAAATGTATTAAAATAAAAGTAATGTTATTATAGTAACGGTCAAATACTTAAATTATTAAAAGATAAAATTAAATGTAACGGTATTCCTGATTTATTAACTACAAGGTAATGACTCCTGATGTAAAGATCTGTGTAATTACAACTGACATTCATCTTATAAACACACCTCATCATGTATTCCACTTTTTTAGCAGTCATTAACACTTTTTTTCTGTCATGGTTCATCCTTCATCCAAAGATCTTCATGTATTTTGTCATTATTACAATTTATTAAAAAGTCATCTAAAAAATGCATTTGTCAGAATATGCAGCAAGTTTTCTTAATGCTCTCATATACTGTTCCACTGTTTCCCCATCTCCCTGCTTCCTCCTCCCAAAATGGTATCTCAAATATCGTGGTGACCCAAGGCAAAGGCTGTATATACAGCTTCTTGGCACAGGTCTCATATACATTCAGCCCTTGAGCAACACCTTCGTTCATTTCTGGCACGATCTCCATGATCCCTTGTTCTTGAGCTCCTAGGCTAGACCACAGCAAAGCAAACTTCCTGTCCGCAAGCTTGTGCCACATCCACTTGCATAATTTTAGACGGACGTTTCCATCTTTTCCATTTTAGTGGGGGGTTCCTCAGATGACTCAAAAAATGATGATAATGTTATGTTGTGCATTTCATTTTTCAGTCTGAAGTGGACATTCTCAAAGTGTAGAATAATACCACGCAAACCACGCTTAAATAACTGGGCTCTGAATAGTGACAATTCAGCGAGGGCACCCTGTCCTAAAGCTGATGTAACACAGCCAGTTCCTCAATGCCAGTCTCACCCAGCACTGCCAGTGACCCTTGTCCCTTGTTGCTACTGGAAATTCTGACTCATGAACAATATAGCGCTAAAAGAACACTTCATGAGTTGCCTGGTACGATTTTAAGAGCTAACTAAGGGGCTCATTACGATGACGGACGGACTTTTGTCCGTCTGCCATCATTTCGGATGTGGGACCGGCCGCCCATGAGGCGGCCTCCCCACAATCTGAATTACGATGCGACCTCCACCATGGTGGTCGCATCACCTATATTTTGCGTTGTGGCGGGGATGCGTTCAACAGCCCCCGCCGCAATGCAAAAATAAAGGCACTTGCATATCCCTGCACTACGTGGCAGGCACCATGCGGTGCCGGCCACATGGTGCAGGGATATGTAGGGGCACCATAGGTGCCCCCAGTGCCCTTGACCCAGTCCCAGGGATTAAGGGGGCCCGCTACGGGCCCCAAATCCATTCTCGCCATTCGCTTTGCTGCGGTTTGTCCGCCGCAAAACGAATGGAGGAAAGGGATATCATGATGCCTACGGCGGTGCCTGCAAGGCACCGCCACAATGTTGGGCTATGTTTCTGTTCTGACAGGCGGTCGGAAAAGGACCGCCTGTCAGAACCGTGGCGGACAGTCTTTACGACCGCCACGCATACCCAACGATTCCCCTCGCCATCATAATATGGCGGGGGGAAAACAGCAGTACGATGGCGGAAGGCCCGCCACCGACCAGCTGTCGGTGGTGGGACGTCCGCCATCGTAATGAGCCCCTAAGATACTGTAACAGTTTTGTTTCTCAAATGCCAACAAAAGAAAAAATAACTCTTTATTTTTTCGTATCTGTAGATGTGTCAGTATTCATCTCCCTGCCACCTGCCTGCTCACTTTAAATATACTTGCACCAATGCTCGACCACCTTTGATACTTTTTCTCTTACCAAGCACCCACAGTCTCCTTGATGAGTTCCAAACATATTGCAACATTCTAGCGTTGTTTTTTCCTCACAGTGCACCATGTTTAAAATCTCCCTCGATGTCTCTCAGAGTGATGTGCACTTCTCGTGTTCATTGCAACACACCGTGTAAGTGAAACATTATACCTGAGCAACACTGTCACATAGTGAACAGGCCCAATGGCTGACGTCACACCTCTCCAACTTCCTAGAATCACATGTCAGCAACTGCATCACTGTAGTGCTCCACGTCACTGTGCAGTTCGCATGAGCTACAATGGCAGCTGTTGATGTTTACATTATGCCTCCTTTGGGCTGCCACCTCATCCCCTCTCTGACCTCAACAGAGGCACCCTCCCTGCACTCAAAGTCCCTGCTCCTCTGTCATCTTTACTGCTACTTGTAATGTTTCTCCTCTCCTCTTCTTAACTTGTGGCCTGCTGTAGCACACTCTGTGTTGGGTTGTCTGTTCTCTTAATCCCATCCTTACCATTCCCAATAAAAAGATGTGGGCACACACGGGATAAGAGGTAAGTGCGGTTTAATCTTAAACATCCCAACTCACGACCTCCTCCAGCTTTCACTTGAGACGCTGTATAGGGCACACCACCACCCCAAGATTCTTTTGAAAACCTGGTAATGGCATAGTTGCTGTGAGAAGATACTACAAAGATACGAGTGGAGGAGAGTGGTGGAGAGGAGAGGTGTGACTTGGGGGAGAAGAAACCAGCAGTGGTTGCTCAGGTGCTGAGTCGCCTACTGCAATATTCCTGGGACAGAAATGTGGTCAAAAGAAAATATTTGGGACTTTGCAGATAAGCGACACACAGAGGAGGTCTTAATACTTCACATAGTATTCCAATCTTATTAAATGTGTAGCAAGGGATTCACTTGCGGACAAAATGAAGATTGCCATTAAACCGAGCCATTATACTGCATCTCTTATTGACTGTTTTAGGACGATGATGAGGAGAAGGAAATCATTATCACTAATTGTTTTCTTCGAATAGATGTTTTATATGCTTTTCCTTCTGCCCGTATAACCAAGAACCTGATACTTACCATTACCTGTTTCTCTAGGGGTGAATATATTATCTTGTTCCAGACCAGAGCAGATTTTGTTCTTGGGATTCACAAAACTGGTGAGTGACTCAGATCTACTCATATTTGATTACTTGTGCTTGCATACCAATAAATACCTCTTGCTATAACTTCCTAAAATGTGCCCTGTTCTACCTACGGCATCTTGGGTTTTTAGATAGTTCTTGTGTTTTTGTGGTTTACAACATTTCTTTAAGAGTCTTAGCTACCTGTGGTCAAACCCAGTGAATTTGTCCCCATTACCCATAGGGCCCTGAAAAATTACGACACATGCAGAAATATTGTAGCATCTGTGCAGCATTTTCTACTACATCTTTTGTGCCATTACCTGGAGTTTGTATACAAAGCAATAGTAATGGACTACGCCTGAGAGCCAAGAACACATAACCTTTCTCTTATAGTTTAAAATGTTTCATAGGGACCTCTTTTAAAGTATAGTCCCTTATTTATTGTATATGCATTATTAAAGGATTTTACACTATATATTGGTTCCAAATGATAATGGAACTGTTGGAAATCAACATCGTTCATGCAGTGTACACCCAGATGTTTGTCTTGACTGTTTTTGCTGACTATTGAACTCTGCGCACTTTATCCTTGCTAAACAATGGCAAGGTCCCTGTGCTTCCCTTTTCAACATGATGAAATTGGCATACCCCTAGTTGGCATAGTTAACATACCTATAAGTCCCTAGTATATGGTACAAAGTGTACCCAAGTGGACTGCAGCCACCATTTTACCATCCACTACAGTGACAGTGTAAACATAGCAGCCGGGCTGCCCTCTGTACCCAGGCTGTACAGTTTTAAACTGCGGATTTGACCTGTCAAAATAGCGCTTTTTGACAGGCCTTCCTTTTAAATAATATTAAGTTAGCCCTAAGTAGGCCTTAATACCCATAAGGCAGGACATATGGTATTTAAAAGTAGGACATATAAAAGTTTCATGTTAAACATGTCGTTACAGTGAAAAGGCGTCAAAGGTACAGGGATACCATATTACATTTAGTAATGTTACCTCCAGCTAGGGAGGACTTACAAAATTCATTACTGGTTTTTTGAAATAGGTATTACAACCTCAATTCACTCTTGAAGCTGGATTTGTAATATATATATTGGAAAAGGTACTTTTAGAAAGTTACCTTTCCCCTGCCTAAAGCTTCTGGAACCCTTTTTTCATGAGCTCCAACTGTCAATTGGCGGCTCAATAGACCCCTTGAACACCCAGAGCTGGGACAAAAGCCTTGGTTGTGGGGAGGCGTTGTTTTCCCTTTACAGAAAGGCTAATTGGCTCGACCCAGGAGATTTATTAACTTCAAAAGAGGCCTACCGTGTCACAGGCAGATGTAGCTAACACATAGGCTTGTCCTTCCCTTTGTACCTCCATTAAGGTATGCACTAATCCCAGTGGAGGAAGAGCTTAGAGTAACCACAGAGGAGAGGTTGCTCATCTTGATTGCCACACCTCTAGGGTGGACACACAGGATCTTCACGGGGAAGAAAGGTTCTGCTATCTTGGCTGAAGGTGGAGAGGGGCACTCTGGGATTGTTTGCAGTAGGCCACACAGGAAATGCTGTAAAGTGGGAAGGACCTCCCCTGGGAACCTCATTAGTTAGGGAAGAGGCAGAAGTTAATACACCAACAGGCTGATGCCAGGTATAAATGTGGCACCCACATTACTCTCCTCAGAACACTTTCAGGACTTGTGGGAGAAGAGGACTAAACTTGCTGTCTGTGACCTGAGAACAGCGTAGAAGACTAAACCTGCACATCCTCGTATACCCAGGACAAAGAGGTGGACTCCAAGGGTCATAAGGCTGACCTCCTGTTCAAGCTCCAGGGATACAGCAAGTTACAACTACAATTTCCTAGCTGGCCAGTTCCCACTGGACCTGTTACTGGCCTCTGCTGAAGCTCCTCTTGACCTCAAGTGCTGTCCTCCTGCATTTAAGATTTACAAATTCATAACTCCAGTTTCCCTTATTGGACTTTGTTGTTTAATCATTTTATTATTTATTAAAAGATTTTCTATTTTTTTTAATTGGCTTGGGAGTTTTCCTGTATTGTGCTTCGACTTTATTACTGTTTTGGCACTTCATAAATACTTTACCCACTGCCTCCAAGTTAAGCCTGTCCACTCTGTATCTCCTACCATCGCTACCAGGGGGCTGATCTCAAGTTGATTTAGTGACTTTAATGGTTCACTCTGACAGTGATTGTGATTATCTTTTAAGGTGGTTACTCACCCCCTTCAACTAATACTCCCACTTTCTTAAAAGAACATTCTGTTGTTTATGTCTCTCTTAATGTCCTTGTTTTCTACATTACGTTGTCGCAAATTAGGAAATGAGGCCTGATTCAGAGGAGTGCAGCAATAGGACGATATCCTAAACAGGCAGATGTTCCTTCTGCCTTCCTCTTCATTTCCCTCCCTATTTGAGGGGGTGGGGAAAAGAGGTGTTCCTGATGGGCAAGTTGTCACATGTGGAATACCCTTGTGCCAGATTTTATGCCACTGAAAACGGTGCTGGTTAAGGTATCTCAAATAGAGATCTTGTACAACACCATTTCCTGCAGCGTTCATTCTTGCAGGTGTGCCATGACAACCATGGCTGTCTAGCACCAATAACCTGACAATTGCCCGATGAGTGGGAAAAAAACTCCTTCCACATCAGCAACATTTTCAATATTGGCCCTGGAAATGTACTCCCACTTTGAGAGTACATTTCTAGGACCCTGCATTCAGTCTGCTGAATGTGCGTAGGTCGTGGAAAGGGAGTAATGTCATAGCCCAGTGAAAGGGATGTTACGGCTAAGCAGATATGGAAGGTGGAAAGGTGACAACGGTCAGTTTGAGGGCCTAGAGACATGAGATACTGGAAAGCCACGTCACATTAGCCTGTGACGTGGGGGTAGCAAGATGAGACATGAGAGGGTGGGTGTAATTGACTCGGTTACAGTAAGGCTAGAGTCAAAATAACTGGTATCATGGGTGGTGAGACTGATTCTTGCTAGCTTCTTGTTCAGCTGCAGTATCTTGCCCCATGCCACCTGGTTCCTCTGTGGGTGAAATAGTACCCAGTGTAGTAGGAATGATGGCCATCTTGAAGATACAAAAATAGCATTCCAAGATGTTCGGTACCGCAATTGGCTTTTCCAATGCATATGCTATATTGGTAAAAGTAATACTAGCAAACAATGAACATTGGCAAAGCGAGATCATTTTGCCTTGCCACTGCTTGTTTTAAAGATGAAGCTCTGACTGGAAGTAGAGTTGTTGATCTGTTAACAAAAACACCTATCTTCAGAGACTCCTTTGCTGTTTCATATAGATCAGATTAGGTTGAACAAAGTGAAAGGTCGTTGTCACTTTATTAATTTTGGCTTTCCTCTACAGCTCTAAGCAGACACCATCTTTTCTTCGCTTTGTCTCCACGAACTAGGGGCTATTTTGGTTTCGCTCCAGTGTTTTATTCATGCCAGAAAAACGTAAGTCGGTCTGTGGCATGGCTATGCTAGATATCAGTTCTCTTCTCTGCACATGAGCACTTTCTATGAACGAGAGACTGTAATTGTTTTTATTTAGCAGTGTTGGGGTGTTTTGTTTAACATCTGGGAAGTAACTACTTTTTGAGCATTGTTTTTACTACATTAGTGGGGGAATTTGCAGCAATTGTGTGTTTTCATCAATTGCTCTATTCGAGGCAGATGCCATTTTTCTTTTGATTTGTCTCTTCAAACTGGGAAGCCCTTTGGGTTTATGCATCAGTGTTTTGTACATGCCAGAATACTTGTCAGCCTGCAGCGCAGCCGCACTAGATACCAGTTCTCCTTTCTGCACGGGAGCACTTTATAACCACAAGAGATTGTAACTGTTTTTATTTAGCAGTGTTGGGGTGTTTTTTTAGCTCTGGAAAGTAACTACTTTTTGAGCACTGTTTTTACTTTATTAGTGGTGGAATTTGCAGTAAATGTGTGTTTTCATCACTTGCTCTTTTTGAGGCAGATGCCATTTTTCATTTGCTTTGTCTCTCCAAACTGGGACACTATTTTGGTTTGCGCACCAGTGTTTTATACATGCCAGAATACGTAGGTCAGCATATAGCGAAGCCGTGCTAGTTATCAGTTCTCCTCTCTGCACGTGAGCACTTAAAAACCGCAATAGATAATACATGTTTTTATTTAGCGGTGTTGGGGTGTTTTTTAAATCTGGCAACTAACTACTAGGCCTGGGCGGTGAAGTCCGCTCCGTTCACGGAATTTGTTGCATTTTCTGCCCTTCCTTGATCACGCTCGCCAGCGGTAAGCTGGCGAGTTTGAGCTGCCGCTCGGGTAGAATTTCTACCCAAAGGCAGGGAGATCAGCGCGAATCACAGTTGGCGCCGCACTCCGCCGCTTGCGGAACTCAGCAGACTTTCTTTGTCATACACAACCCTGCGAACTTCACCGTGGTCTAGTAACTCCCTAAACAGCATTGTGTTTACTTTCTTAGTGGGTGAATTAACAGTACTTGTGTGCTTTCATCGCTTGCTCTATTCGGGGCAGGCACCATTTTCTTTTTCTTTGTCTTGACAAACTGGGACACCATTTTGGTTTGCGCTTCTGTGTTTTATACCTGCCATCGAGGACACAACATAGGGGCCGATTCCGATCTCGGCCGGTAGGGCACCGAATCGGATTTGGCTTAACCGGATCCGATTCGGAGCCCTCTTTCCCGACCGATTCGTACGCGCATCCGGCCGAGCGAGTACGATGCGAGCGCACGCAAAATCGCCGACCGACTTGTTCGCGGGTCCGAAGCGCTCCGACCGACTCGCACGGACACGACGCGCACCGCGCGATGGAGACGTTCCCCGGCCGGACAAGTACGATGTGCGCCGCGAGCAGTCCGACCGACTCGCGCCGTCCGGCTCGACAGAGCAGTCGGAGCCGCACTTTGGGGGTCCGTGTCGGACCCCTGTATGCGTAGCCGCGCGAGTCGCACACAGGGGGGACCCATGGGTCCCCCCTACCTGTGCATGTACGCCGCGAGTCGCTTCGAGGCGTACCCGCTGTAGGGGGCACCCGTGTTCGTCTCGCACCCATTGGGTCAATGGGAGCCCGCGTACGCGTTGTACATCTGGCTCCCATTGACTCAATGGGAGTCCGACCGACTCGAGTCCGATTGCATGCGTGCGCATCGTACTCGTTCGGTCGGACTGCCAGAGTCCGATTCGGTCGGAAATCTCTCCGGGTCCGGCTCGGTCGGAGAGATTTCCGGCCTGAATCGGAATCGGCCCCTAAGCCTAAGGTAATAACGGTAATGAGACAGAATATCAAGGCCAAAAATTTCGAAGTACATGAATATCGAGTTGGAAATATTGTGGAGTGGAAGTATCGAGTGCATGAATATCATTGTCAAGAACATCGATTTGAAGGTAAGTAATATTGAAATTAAACTATAGAAGTCATTAATATAATTTGCAAAAATATAGTTGTTTAAAATATCGATTTTTTAATTAGTGTTATGTATTGTAGTCTATATTTTAAATATATGTGATGTATTTTTTTTGTATAAGATTTGTTTATGTTTTGTAATATATGTGTTAATTTTTTAGTAGTTATCAATTTTATTTTAATTAAATTTTGTGTTTTTTAGTTCCCTAGCGGGTTGTGGGTTTATATGGGAATAGGGTGGGAAGTAATTTAATTACAATGCATTCATGATTATTTTTTTTTTTTTCATATTTATTTAATTGAGATTTTATTGTGTTAATTGTGGGAAGTTATTTATTATTAATGAATTATTAATTGGTTGTTAATTAATATTAATGAATCAATTGGTAATTAATTATGGTAATTGTGTAATTTTTTAGGTGCGGTTTGTGGGGTTTATAGGGGTAAAGGGTTGGAAGTAATTTATTTTTAATTAATTAATAATAATTTGTTAATTAATATTAATTAATTAATTGAAAATTAAATATGGAAATTATGTTATTCATTTTAGGTGCAGGTTGTGGGGTTTATAGGGGTAAAGGGTGGGAAGTAATTTATTTTTGATTAATTAATAATTATTTGTTAATTGATATTAATTAATTTATTGAAAATTAACTATGGGAATTGTGTAATTAATTTTAGGTGCAGGTTGTGCGGTTTATAGGGGTAAAGGGTTTGAAGTAATTAATGTTTAATTAATTAATAATTAGTTGTGAATTAATATTAATTAATTAATTGAAAATGAAATATGGAAATTCTGCAATTAATTTTAGGTTTGGGTTGTGGGGTTTATAGAGGTAAAGGGTGGGAAGTCATTTATGTTTAATTAATTAATAATTAGTTGATCATTAATATTAATTAATTACTTGATATTTGATTAGGGTAATTGTTTATTTTTTTGTGTGTGGGTTTTACTTTTATAGGGGTAAAGGTTGGGAGTAAATTAATTTTACTTACTTTATAATTAGTTGTTAAATACTATTAGTTTTTTCATTGAAAATAAGTTTTAATTGTGTAATACATTTTTTTAGCTGTGGTTGTGGGGATTATAGGGGTAAAGTGTGGGAAGTTAATTAATTTTTATGAGTTTTAATTTGTTTTTTAATTAACAATATTTCTTTAATTGGTAATTAATTATGTTAATTAGGGAAGTAATTTTTTTAAAATTTAGATGTGGGTTGTGAATTGTGAGGGGTAATAGGGTTGGAAATAAAAAAACTAAATTTATGTAATAATTGATGTTTGTGTTTCTAAATATTTTCTAATGAAAAATATTTATTTGTTTTAAAATTATCTTTTAGTTTATTTAATATATTTGTAGGTATTTGTCCTATGTATTCAGCATTATAATATGTTTTTTTTAGTTTTTAATATTAAATATAGTTGTATTTAAAATTTTAACATATTTATATATATATATATCTATATATATATATATATATATATATATATATATATTATCTACTGGCGGTTGCCAGTAGATAGTTATAGTTACAACCTATTATCCATAGGAAATCCGCGACATTCTATTTGAAATAACTCTCTTGCCGGTTGACGTATCTTCGCAACATTTTCAAACTTTATGGCCCGCTCCGGTCCGCTCCTACCCTGAAAGTCTCGGGGGATTCGTCAAGCGGGGGCCGAGAAAAAGGGGGTCCCAAAACGCGTTTTCCCCATGCAATTTTCCATAGGAAACTTTAGACACGGCTACAGCCCGAACTGCTGAACGGAATTACACCAAATTTGGCAAAGAGGTAGTTCTTGGTTCAGAAAGAACCCTTTTGTTAAATGGTGTAAATCCGTTCAGTAGTTGCTGAGAAAATCAAAAGTAAAAAGATAGTGATATCTAGGGCCGCGGATCCTCCCGAGCACGAGCTTTATGTTAATTGGCTGTCAACACTCCAAACCAGGAAGTGTTGGCAGCCATTTTGTCCTCGGTAGAACCGAGGGACAGAAACAAGTGCGCAAAGCGCACAAAGGGAGCAGGGTAGAAACACCCTGACCCCCTAGGTCTGCTCAAGGGGTCCCACAAGGACCCCCTGGGCAAAAAAATTTTTTATTTTTTTTTTAAATCGGCAGGATGCGCTCAGGGAGCGCGAACCCTGCCGAAAGAAAAAATCGAGCGCGGTCTCCCGCGCTTCGATGTTAATGGCCCCGGGGTGGGCCAAGTCCCGGGGGCATGCTGGGGGGGTTAATTTTATGTGTGGGGGGCCTCTAGGGCCCCCCAAGCCCCGGGACCACCACCCCCGGGGCTTTATGTATAATGGTGCGGGAGGGCTCTGAGCCCTCCCGCAGCCCCGGGACCGCCACCTCCCGGGGCTTCTTTTTTATTTAAAAAAACCTGTGCGGGGGGCTCCAGCCCCCACACGCCCTGGGGACCACCACCTCCCGGGGCACTAAGAAAAATTAAAATGGGGGTCCGTTTTGGACCCCAGAGCCCAGGGACCACCACCTCCCGGGGCTTTCAAAATGTAGGGAGGGGGGCCGCGCGGCCCCTCCTGGAGCCATTGATGGCCCTGGGGACCACCACCCCCAGGGCCGGCTCCTGCAGTGTCCCGGGGTGCCTACCCCCGGGACACTGCTGTTGCAATGACAGGACGGGAGCCTCGCGGCTCCCGTCCTGTCATTGCAAACTTGCCTTGGATATTGGAAGAGAGAGCAGGAAACCTGCTCTCTCTTCCAATATCCAAAGCTGATTGCTTTTCCACATGGGGAGCAGCATGTTAGCTGCTCCCCATGTGTAAGCAATGCCGGCTCCCGTAGGACACGGGGAGCCGGCGGGACTGTGGGGGGTTTGGGGACCCCCACAGTCCCCAACGAGAGGCCAGGCCCCGGGGGATGGGGTCCCCGGGGCCATAAGAGGCCACGGAGGGGGCCACGCAGCCCCCTCCCCAAAGTAACAAAAATTTAAAAAAAAAAAAAAAAGTGCAAGGCCGGCCCCGGGGATGGGGTCCCCGGGGCCTTAAATGGCCTGAGGAGGGGGGCCACACAGCCCCCCTCCAAATAAAAAAAAGAGGCCATGCCCCGGGGATGGGGTCCCCGGGGCCAATACAGGCCCAGTGAAGGGGGCCACGCGGCCCCCTTCCCGTTTTTTTTTTATTTTAATAAAAAAAAAGGGGAAAGGCCCTGGGGGATGGGGTCCCCAGGGCCTAAAAATAGGAAAAAGGAAGGGGGGCCACACAGCCCCCCTTCAGGGAGAAAAAACCAAACAAAAAAAAACGATCGGGCCCGTAGGCCCCGCCCCCTTCCTTCACCATTCTGCAAACGCGCCCCCTGGCGCGTTTGCAGAGGGGCAATTACCCCTTGAATACTGGGGGTCCCTGGGGGCCAACTAGCCCACCAGGAACCTCCAGTATGCGCCAGGGAGCTGCCTTGCAGAGAGGTGTACAGAGGCCACGCCCCTTTTACACCTCTCTGCAACGCAGCTCTATGGCGCTTTTGGAGGTATATGGTGGGCTAGTTGCACCCCAGGGACCCTCAGGATTCAAGGGGAGTTAATCCCCCGACTTAAAACGCGCCACGGGGCGCGTTTGCACAGTGGTGAAGGGAGGGCGGGGCTTCAGGTGACATGTGTGCAAACAGGCCCCGTGGCGCGTTTTAAGATGGGGAATTAAATCCTCTTCAATCCTGAGGGTCCCTGGGGGCCAACTAGCCCAACAGGTACGTCCAGAAAGCGCCACAGAGCTGCGTTGCAGAGAGGTGTAAAAGGGGTGTGGCCTCTGTAAATGTCTCTGCAACGCAGCCCCTGGCGCATACTGGAGGTTCCTGGTGGGCTAGTTGGCCCGTAGGGACCCTCATGATTCAAGGGGACTTAATCCCCCAACTTAAAACGCGCCACGGGGCGCGTTTGCACAGATGTCACCTCAGTGTGGAGTTTTGGAACTTTAAAATATTCCTCTAAAATCAGCCGAAATACGAATTCCGATTTACTCACCTGTTATCAGGAGAGACCTCAGTGCTGCATCTTTCAGCCCAGTACTGATCCTCAAAAGTAATTTTAACCGTACTTACCGGTAACTTGAATTTCCTTCATAGGCTAACATTGACTGGTTTCACTTGGAAATTCTTCTAAGTGTGGAGTTTTGGAACTTTAAAATATTCCTCTAAAATCAGCCGAAATACGAATTCCGATTTACTCACCTGTTATCAGGAGAGACCTCAGTGCTGCATCTTTCAGCCCAGTACTGATCCTGAAAAGTAATTTTAACCGTACTTACCGGTAACTTGAATTTCCTTCATAGGCTAACATTGACTGGTTTCACTTGGAAATTCTTCTAAGTGTGGAGTTTTGGAACTTTAAAATATTCCTCTAAAATCAGCCGAAATACGAATTCCGATTTACTCACCTGTTATCAGGAGAGACCTCAGTGCTGCATCTTTCAGCCCAGTACTGATCCTGAAAAGTAATTTTAACCGTACTTACCGGTAACTTGAATTTCCTTCATAGGCTAACATTGACTGGTTTCACTTGGAAATTCTTCAAAGTGTGGAGTTTTGGAACTTTAAAATATTCCTCTAAAATCAGCCGAAATACGAATTCCGATTTACTCACCTGTTATCAGGAGAGACCTCAGTGCTGCATCTTTCAGCCCAGTACTGGTCCTGAAAAGTAATTTTAACCGTACTTACCGGTAACTTGAATTTCCTTAATAGGCTAACATTGACTGGTTTCACTTAGAAATTCTTCTAAGTGTGGAGTTTTGGAACTTTAAAATATTCCTCTAAAATCAGCCGAAATACGAATTCCGATTTACTCACCTGTTATCAGGAGAGACCTCAGTGCTGCATCTTTCAGCCGAGTACTGATCCTCAAAAGTAATTTTAACCGTACTTACCAGTAACTTGAATTTCCTTCATAGGCTAACATTGACTGGTTTCACTTGGAAATTCTTCTAAGTGTGGAGTTTTGGAACTTTAAAATATTCTTCTAAAATCAGCCGAAATACGAATTCCGATTTACTCACCTGTTATCAGGAGAGAACCCAGTGCTGCATCTTTTAGCCCAGTACTGATCCTCAAAAGTAATTTTAACCGTACTTACCAGTAACTTGAATTTCCTTCCTTAGGATATCATTGCCTGCTTTTTGCTGAAAAAGTTTCTAAGTGTTGATTTTTGAAACATACAAATATTCCTCTAAAATCAGCCGAAATCCGAATTCTGATTTACTCACCTGTTATCAGGAGAGACCTCAGTGATGCATCTTTCAGCCCAGTACTGGTCCTGAAAAGTAATTTTAACCGTACTTACCAGTAACTTGAATTTCCTTCCATAGGCTAACATTGACTGGTTTCACTTGGAAATTCTTCTAAGTGTGGAGTTTTGGAACTTTAAAATATTCCTCTAAAATCAGCCGAAATACGAATTCCGATTTACTCACCTGTTATCAGGAGAGACCTCAGTGCTGCATCTTTCAGCCCAGTACTGATCCTCAAAAGTAATTTTAACCGTACTTACCAGTAACTTGAATTTCCTTCCATAGGATATCATTGCCTGCTTTTTGCTGAAAAAGTTTCTAAGTGTTGATTTTTGAAACATACAAATTTTCCTCTAAAATCAGCCGAAATCCGAATTCTGATTTACTCACCTGTTATCAGGAGAGACCTCAGTGATGCATCTTTCAGCCCAGTACTGGTCCTGAAAAGTAATTTTAACCGTACTTACCAGTAACTTGAATTTCCTTCCATAGGCTAACATTGACTGGTTTCACTTGGAAATTCTTCTAAGTGTGGAGTTTTGGAACTTTAAAATATTCCTCTAAAATCAGCCGAAATACGAATTCCAATTTACTCACCTGTTATCAGGAGAGACCTCAGTGCTGCATCTTTCAGCCCAGTACTGATCCTGAAAAGTAATGTTAACCGTACTTACCAGTAACTTGAATTTCCTTCCATAGGATATCATTGCCTGCTTTTGGCTGAAAAAGTTTCTAAGTGTTGATTTTTTAAACATACAAATATTCCTCTAAAATCAGCCGAAATCCGAATTCTGATTTACTCACCTGTTATCAGGAGAGACCTCAGTGATGCATCTTTCAGCCCAGTACTGATCCTGAAAAGTAATTTTAACCGTACTTACCAGTAACTTGAATTTCCTTCCATAGGATATCATAGCCTGCTTTTTGCTGAAAAAGTTTCTAAGTGTTGATTTTTGAAACATACAAATATTCCTCTAAAATAAGCCGAAATCCGAATTCTGATTTACTCACCTGTTATCAGAATAGACCTCAGTGATGCATCTTTCAGCCCAGTACTGGTCCTGAAAAGTAATTTTAACCGTACTTACCAGTAACTTGAATTTCCTTCCATAGGCTAACATTGACTGGTTTCACTTGGAAATTCTTCCAAGTGTGGAGTTTTGGAACTTTAAAATATTCCTCTAAAATCAGCCGAAATACGAATTCCAATTTACTCACCTGTTATCAGGAGAGACCTCAGTGCTGCATCTTTCAGCCCAGTACTGATCCTGAAAAGTAATTTTAACCGTACTTACCAGTAACTTGAATTTCCTTCCATAGGATATCATTGCCTGCTTTTTGCTGAAAAAGTTTCTAAGTGTTGATTTTTTAAACATACAAATATTCCTCTAAAATCAGCCGAAATCCGAATTCTGATTTACTCACCTGTTATCAGGAGAGACCTCAGTGATGCATCTTTCAGCCCAGTACTGGTCCTGAAAAGTAATTTTAACCGTACTTACCAGTAACTTGAATTTCCTTCCATAGGCTAACATTGACTGGTTTCACTTGGAAATTCTTCTAAGTGTGGAGTTTTGGAACTTTAAAATATTCCTCTAAAATCAGCCGAAATACGAATTCCGATTTACTCACCTGTTATCAGGAGAGACCTCAGTGCTGCATCTTTCAGCCCAGTACTGATCCTCAAAAGTAATTTTAACCGTACTTACCAGTAACTTGAATTTCCTTCCATAGGATATCATTGCCTGCTTTTTGCTGAAAAAGTTTCTAAGTGTTGATTTTTGAAACATACAAATTTTCCTCTAAAATCAGCCGAAATCCGAATTCTGATTTACTCACCTGTTATCAGGAGAGACCTCAGTGATGCATCTTTCAGCCCAGTACTGGTCCTGAAAAGTAATTTTAACCGTACTTACCAGTAACTTGAATTTCCTTCCATAGGCTAACATTGACTGGTTTCACTTGGAAATTCTTCTAAGTGTGGAGTTTTGGAACTTTAAAATATTCCTCTAAAATCAGCCGAAATACGAATTCCAATTTACTCACCTGTTATCAGGAGAGACCTCAGTGCTGCATCTTTCAGCCCAGTACTGATCCTGAAAAGTAATGTTAACCGTACTTACCAGTAACTTGAATTTCCTTCCATAGGATATCATTGCCTGCTTTTTGCTGAAAAAGTTTCTAAGTGTTGATTTTTTAAACATACAAATATTCCTCTAAAATCAGCCGAAATCCGAATTCTGATTTACTCACCTGTTATCAGGAGAGACCTCAGTGATGCATCTTTCAGCCCAGTACTGATCCTGAAAAGTAATTTTAACCGTACTTACCAGTAACTTGAATTTCCTTCCATAGGATATCATAGCCTGCTTTTTGCTGAAAAAGTTTCTAAGTGTTGATTTTTGAAACATACAAATATTCCTCTAAAATAAGCCGAAATCCGAATTCTGATTTACTCACCTGTTATCAGAATAGACCTCAGTGATGCATCTTTCAGCCCAGTACTGGTCCTGAAAAGTAATTTTAACCGTACTTACCAGTAACTTGAATTTCCTTCCATAGGCTAACATTGACTGGTTTCACTTGGAAATTCTTCCAAGTGTGGAGTTTTGGAACTTTAAAATATTCCTCTAAAATCAGCCGAAATACGAATTCCAATTTACTCACCTGTTATCAGGAGAGACCTCAGTGCTGCATCTTTCAGCCCAGTACTGATCCTGAAAAGTAATTTTAACCGTACTTACCAGTAACTTGAATTTCCTTCCATAGGATATCATTGCCTGCTTTTTGCTGAAAAAGTTTCTAAGTGTTGATTTTTTAAACATACAAATATTCCTCTAAAATCAGCCGAAATCCGAATTCTGATTTACTCACCTGTTATCAGGAGAGACCTCAGTGATGCATCTTTCAGCCCAGTACTGATCCTGAAAAGTAATTTTAACCGTACTTACCAGTAACTTGAATTTCCTTCCATAGGATATCATAGCCTGCTTTTTGCTGAAAAAGTTTCTAAGTGTTGATTTTTGAAACATACAAATATTCCTCTAAAATCAGCCGAAATCCGAATTCTGATTTACTCACCTGTTATCAGAATAGACCTCAGTGATGCATCTTTCAGCCCAGTACTGGTCCTGAAAAGTAATTTTAACCGTACTTACCAGTAACTTGAATTTCCTTCCATAGGCTAACATTGACTGGTTTCACTTGGAAATTCTTCCAAGTGTGGAGTTTTGGAACTTTAAAATATTCCTCTAAAATCAGCCGAAATACGAATTCCAATTTACTCACCTGTTATCAGGAGAGACCTCAGTGCTGCATCTTTCAGCCCAGTACTGATCCTGAAAAGTAATTTTAACCGTACTTACCAGTAACTTGAATTTCCTTCCATAGGAATCCATTGTCTGGTTTTCAGCAGAAAAGTTTCAAAGTGTCGATTTTCACAAACTACAAATAAACCTAAAAAATCGCCTGTATGACTTAAACGCATTCTTTCAACTGTTTACAGGAGATGCACCAGTGCTGGATCCAGGATCCAACACTGAGTAAGAAAAAGTAACGATAACAGTTTTTAACTTCTAAGTGAATTTCCTTCCATAGGATAACATTGGTGATTCTATGAGAAAAAGTTTCTAAGTGTGAACTTTTAAAGTACAATAATATTCCTTAAAAATCACGACTGTAACCAAAACGCTTTTACTCAACTGTTTACAGGAGATGTCCCAGGACTGAATCTAGGATCCAGTAATGTGGTTAGAAAAGTAATCCATAAAGTAACTAATTGCATTTAACTAGAAATTCACATTGAGCTGAATGTTGCATTGTGTTTGAAAATGTGTTGCCCATTGCAACAACTGTAACTACTGTACTTAAAAGTCTATTGCCTATGTGCAAAGTAATTAAACTAAAGTAATTCATTCTGAGAAAGTATTTTTTGTAATGTAATGTATAATGTAATTACAATGTAATTTAAAAAATAAAATATGTAAAAAAAAATTGTTTCTAAAAAATTTGGAAATCAGTATGAAAAAAATTTATATAACAATTAATACATTTAAAAATTGTCATTTACAAAACCTTTGAAATTCACTGAAAAAACTGTAGGTTTCAGACATGTTATAGTTACAAATTAGCATTTAAAAAACCTTTGAAATTCACTGAAAAAACCATAGGTTTCAGGGACGTTATAGTTACAAATTAGCATTTAAAAAACCTTTGAAATTCACTGAAAAAACCATAGGTTTTAGGGACAGTTATAGTTAGTTGGACATTGCACTCGTACAAAACCCGTGAAATTCCCCCGTTATAGTTAGTCCAGCTAACTATAACTCGCGCCCCGCAATGCACTGCTGATGACGTCACTTATTACATCACTCATGACATGGTCAGTGACATCACTGATGACATCACTGATGACATCTCAAATGACATCACTGATGACATCATCAACGTGATAATCTGATGCACCTCCTCACACCCTAATATAACCTTTGATACACCCACTCTAAATTACAGACTGCCATTCGCAAAACCATAGACACTCCAACACCAATAACTACATACCCACTCACTGATTCTTAGGTCTACGCACACATCCACTCACTCACCCGTACAGTCACTCATACTTACGGTCACTCAGTACAGGACTATCATATGCACTCATACTCCTATATAGACACTCAAACACCGCCACTCATCCATAGAGGTACTCACACACCTAGTCAGTCATGCAAATAATTAAACACACTACCATTTACTCACCTATACAGTTATACACACACCAGCTCACTTACTCATACAAATAGTAGCACATTCTTACGCTCTTATACAATCACTGATACAAGCGCACACTCATCCATACAGCCACTATCACAATCACTCACTCTCGCTTATAGCTATTTATATACTCCAACACACATATATACTGCCTTTCACATATGTAGTTACTCACACATGTACCACTGGGACATACATTCACTCACTAACACACTCTTACACACACTTACCCACCCATACAGTCTATCACAGTTGCACTCTTGAAACCATCCACCCAGTGAATCACCCACTCACACATCTATGCACAGAGTTGCACACACCCCTCCCACACAAACACTCAGGCACCCATACAGATACTCAGACAAGCATTCAATAACTCATATAGACACTCATGTAGCTATTCACAAACACATGCAGCCACTTACACAGCAACAGACAGACGGATACAGACATTCACCCAGTTTAGTCACTAACCCATGCATTCAGTAAGATACGTTAAATCACTCACTTATAGAGTCAGTCACGCACCTACTAAATCATCCATACAGACACTTACACACCCACTCATTCTTCAATACGTCTTTTCCTATATATATTAAAAATATATAAACTTTACAGAAACACACAGTCACTGGATGATGTCATCAGTGATGTCATCAGTGATGTCATTTGAGATGTCATCAGTGATGTCATCAGTGATGTCACTGACCATGTCATGAGTGATGTAATATGTGACGTCATCAGCAGTGCATTGCGGGGCGCGAGTTATAGTTAGCTGGACTAACTATAACGGGGGAATTTCACGGGTTTTGTACGAGTGCAATGTCCAACTAACTATAACTGTCCCTAAAACCTATGGTTTTTTCAGTGAATATATATATATACGTAGATAGATAGATATCTATCTATCTATATTATCTACTGGCGGTCGCCAGTAGATAGTTATAGTTACAACCTATTATCCATAGGAAATCCGCGACATTCTATTTGAAATAACTCTCTTGCCGGTTGACGTATCTTCGCGAAATTTTCAAACTTCGTGGGGCGCTCCGGTCCGCTCCTACCCTGAAAGTCTCGGGGTGATACGTCAAGCGGGGGCCGAGAAAAAGGGGGTCCCAAAACGCGTTTCCCCATGCATTTTCCCATAGGAAACTTTAGACACGGCTACAGCCCGAACTGCTGAACGGAATTACACCAAATTTGGCAAAGAGGTAGTTCTTGGTTCAGAAAGAACCCTTTTTGTTAAATGGTGTAAATCCGTTCAGTAGTTGCTGAGAAAATCAAAAGTAAAAAGTTAGTGATATCTATGGGCACGGAGGATTTGCGCACCCTCAGCGCACCCTGCGCGCACCGTCCCGATCACGAGCTGCATGTTAATTGGCTGTCAGCTGGCTGTCAACATTCCGATTCAGGAAATGTTGGCAGCCATTTTGTCCCTCGGTAGAACCGAGGGACAGAAACAAGTGCGCAAAGCGCACAAAGGGGGCAGGGTAGAAACACCCTGACCCCCTAGGTTTGCTCAGAAGGTCCCACAAGGACCCCCTGGGCAAAAAAAAAATTTTTTTTAAAAATCGGCAGGATGCGCTCAGGGTGCGCGAATCCTGCCGAAAAAAAATCGAAGCGCGGTCTCCTGCGCTTCGATGTTAATTGGCCCCCGGGTGGCCCAAGTCCCGGGGGCATGGTGGGGGGATGTTAATTGGCCCCGGGTGGCCCAAGTCCCGGGGCATGGTGGGGGGAAAATTTAATGTGTGGGGGCCTCAAAGGGCCCCCAAGCCCCGGGGACCGCCACCCCCGGGGCTTTTTGGAAAAATGGTGCGGGAGGGCTCTGAGCCCTCCCGCAGCCCCGGGACCACCACCTCCCCGGGGCTTTTTAAAAAAATTGGACAACCTGTGTGGGGGGGGCTCCAGCCCCCCACACGCCCGGGGACCGCCACCTCCCCGGGCACTAAACATTTTAATATGGGGGTCCGTTACGGACTCCAGAGCCCCGGGACCACCACATCCCCGGGGCTATGTACTGAATGGGAGGGGGCCGCGCGGCCCCCTCCTGGAGCCCTTGATGGCCCTGGGGAGTGCCAGGGCCGGCTCCTGCAGTGTCCCGGGGTGCCTACCCCGGGACACTGTAGTTTGCTATGGCAGGACGGGAGCCTCGCGGCTCACGTCCTGCCATAGCAAACTGATTTGGGTATTGGAAGAGAGAGCAGGAAACCTGCTCTCTCTTTCAATATCTAAAGCAAATTGCTTTTCCACACGGGGAGCTGCATGTCAGCAGCTCACCATGTGGGAAAGCAATGCCGGCTCTCGAAGGACGCGGGGAGCCGGCGGGACCGTGGGGGCATTGGGGCTCCCCTCACGGTCTCCATCATTATGTATAAACCCCGGGGATGGGGTCCCCGGGAGAATACAAATTAGTGATAGGAGCTATCAAAATTTTTACGGGAAAATAAGGAGTCGCGCACCCAGCGCGCCGCTCAGCGCGGCCCCTAGTGTGAACGCGTTCGGTGCGCGACTCCCAGCACGGCCCCCTGGTGTAAACGCGTTGGGTGCGCTCAGGGTGCGCGAATCCTGCCGAAAAAAAAATCGAGGCGCGGTCTCCCGCGCTCGATGTGCACTGGCCCCGGGTGGCCCAAGTCCCGGGGGCATGGTGGGGGGATGTAACTGGCCCCCGGGTGGCCCAAGTCCCGGGGGCATGGTGGGGGGATAATTTAATGTGTGGGGGCCTCAAAGGGCCCCCCAAGCCCCGGGACCGCCACCCCCAGGGCTTTTTGGAAAAATGGTGCGGGAGGGCTCTGAGCCCTCCCGCAGCCACGAGGACCACCACCTCCCGGGGCTTTTTAAAAAAAATTGGACAACCTGTGTGGGGGGCTCCAGCCCCCACACGCCCCGGGACCGCCACCTCCCGGGGCACTAAACATTTTAATATGGGGGTCCGTTACGGACCCCAGAGCCCCGGGGACCACCACCTCCCGGGGCTATGTACCGAATGGGAGGGGGGCCGCACGGCCCCCCTCCTGGAGCCCTTGATGGCCCTGGGGAGTGCCAGGGCCGGCTCCTGCAGTGTCCCGGGGTGCCTACCCCCGGGACACTGTAGTTTGCTATGGCAGGACGGGAGCCTCGCGGCTCACGTCCTGCCATAGCAAACTGCTTTGGTATTGGAAGAGAGAGCAGGGAAACCTGCTCTCTCTTTCAATATCTAAAGCAAATTGCTTTTCCACACGGGGAGCTGCATGTCAGCAGCTCACCATGTGGGAAAGCAATGCCGGCTCTCGAAGGACGCGGGGAGCCGGCGGGACCGTGGGGGCATTGGGGCTCCCCTCACGGTCTCCATCATTATGTATAAACCCCGGGGATGGGGTCCCCGGGGAGAATACAAATTAGTGATAGGAGCTATCAAAATTTTTACGGGAAAATAAGGAGTCGCGCACCCAGCGCGCCGCTCAGCGCGGCCCCTAGTGTGAACGCGTTCGGTGCGCGACTCCCAGCACGGCCCCCTGGTGTAAACGCGTTGGGTGCGCTCAGGGTGCGCGAATCCTGCCGAAAAAAAAAAAATCGAGGCGCGGTCTCCCGCGCTCGATGTTAATTGGCCCCGGGTGGCCCAAGTCCCGGGGGCATGGTGGGGGGATAATTTAATGGGTGGGGGCGTCAAAGGGCCCCCATGCCCTGGGGACCGCCACCCCCGGGGCTTCTTTTTTATTTAAAAAACCTGTGTGGGGGCTCCAGCCCCCCCACACGCTCCGGGGACCACCACGTCCCAGGGGCTGTGCAATTTAAGGGAGGGGGGCCGCGCGGCCCCCCTCCTGGAGCCCTTGATGGCCCTGGGGAGTGCCAGGGCCGGCTCCTGCAGTGTCCCGGGGTGCCTACCCCCGGGACACTGTAGTTTGCTATGGCAGGACGGGAGCCTCGCGGCTCACGTCCTGCCATAGCAAACTGCTTTGGGTATTGGAAGAGAGAGCAGGAAACCTGCTCTCTCTTTCAATATCTAAAGCAAATTGCTTTTCCACACGGGGAGCTGCATGTCAGCAGCTCACCATGTGGGAAAGCAATGCCGGCTCTCGAAGGACGCGGGAGCCGGCGGGACCGTGGGGGCATTGGGGCTCCCCTCACGGTCTCCATCATTATGTATAAACCCCGGGGATGGGGTCCCCGGGGAGAATACAAATTAGTGATAGGAGCTATCAAAATTTTTACGGAAAAATAAGGAGTCGCGCACCCAGCGCGCCGCTCAGCGCGGCCCCTAGTGTGAACGCGTTCGGTGCGCGACTCCCAGCGCGGCCCCCTGGTGTAAACGTGTTGGGTGCGCGACTCCAAGGTGAACGCGTTGGGTGCGCGAATCCCCCAAATATTTTTAGAAACCCAGTAAATATACATGAAGAATATATTTTTATATCTTGGGTGGCTCTAAAAAGAGCCCTTGTGTTTATTGATACATTATGGTACCTACAAGTAAGTACCGATGCAGAGTCTAAAGTTGATGAGAAAGATTCGGTTACCCTCATCTGTAAAATGAACACCGTCTCTCCTATAGATGCCATCTATATTAAAACGCAGATTGTTGTTGAAAATGGACCCCATCCTATAATCTCTGAGATAAGCAGAAACAGCTTTATTGACATGTTTCCTAGCTTTCTCAAACTGTGGACAAAAATGATTGGACCACTGCCATTTCTGTCTTTGGCATATGTTCGAATAGATAAAGGCAGTTTGGGGGAAAAGTGACATGAATTCTGCAAAGGTGTCCTTCATAAGCATTTCCAGACCTACCCCAGTCAAAGTGCCTAGGTCATTGCCACCACAGTGCACAATTATGAGGTCAGGGTGTTGGAGATGCAAAAGGATTTAACCAATGGCATCAATTGGTGCCACTTTAATCCTCTCTGACCAATCCATTTAATGTCTACATTTGGCAAAGCTAAATCTTTGTCAATACCTCTGCTTTCAGCATACCTTTTGCACCAGAAAACATAGCTGTGTCCCACAATCCACACAGAAAGCATCTTGAAGGGATCAATGTAGGTAATAAAAAGATGTCGGTACCTGAGGTAGGTAGGAGGGAAAATGAAATCTATCTAAAATGGTGGACAACATGCTGTTTTTAAGAAAGTAGAGATTTCATTGGCTGTTTAAGAACACTCTGCATTCTAATATAGGGTGCATTTTTCATGGTTTAGAAAGCATGTTTTTTATTGGTTAAAATGAAAAGTTTGCAAGGTACAGCAGAAAGGATTAGTGAATGCTTTGCAAAGCCAACCACACCTGCTGTTGTCATTTGCAACATTGTGTGGTGAACTTGTGACCTGGCAGCTAAGTTGAATGTTGCATGAGCTGTTGCTATGGAAACTGATATTCAGAACAAGGGGGAAAGATGTCAGTTGAAAAGTATTATTCTCTATGACCAATGGAAATTCGTTTTACAATTTGAAAAACACTGGAAAGTCATGTGTATATGTATGAAAAATTAGAGGGAAAGTTTGCCATTACTGATTTCATATTGGAGAGTGTGCTTATCTACATTCTGTGCGAAAAAGAAAATCCTGACTGAGTGTGTGAGATTTTTAATTGAACAGATTTATTTAATAGGTGAGTTATATATTTTAGATGTTTATTTAAAAAAGATTTCATACTTTAAGGAAACTGTCTTTTTTTAAATATATTATTAAATGTACTGATGTATAGTTTAATTATTTTTATTGTATTTGGTGTTTGTTTTAAAAATAGTATGGACCAGTTTTAGAAGCCTCTTGCGCCACTTTTGCGTCACTTTTAACATGGGAAAAGTGACGCAAATATGGCACAAGGGCCTTGTAAATTTGCCCCTTTGTATAGTAATATATATATTTTTAAATGAGTTGAAAGGAATAGTTGAATAATTATTTATTCTACTATCGTGTTGTCTACTTTCTGTAGTATTAGAACTCAGACACTGCTTATGAATTTGCAGAATAATTCAGGCATTCATACTACCAATGCTGTAGTGAAATATGTTGAATGTATGCCATCACCTAACCTCTTCTAGAGTAGTGTGTCTCTTTTGCTAAAGCACAGGGAATAGTTTTGGTTCTCTAGAATCACACTGTGAGTATGTGTGCATTTCTGCAACCATTGTGACAGATGCTTGTGATTACTTTATGTCTTTGCTGACACATAACTGCTTAAAATTCTAACCTGTTGTCAAGTTGTAGTAGTAGTAGAACTTAGTTACTGGTTATGTATTTGCTCAATGACTCAGGCATTCACATTAGCACTGGTGTTGTGAAATGTGTATAATGTATGAAGTCACCTAACTGCTTCCTGGCTAGTGAGTTTCTTCTGATAAATTTCAGAGAATAGTTTGGCTTGTGTAGAATCACACTGTGAGTATGTCTGCACTTGTGTAACCATTGTGACAGAAGCATGTGGTTACTTCATGTCTCTGCTAACATATAACTGTTTAAAAACCTATCCTATTGTGAAGTTGCACTAGTATTAGAACTCAGTCAGTGCTTATGGATCCGCAGAATTATTCAGGCATTCACACTAGCAATGCTGTAGTGAAATGTGTAAAATGTATGCAGTGTCCTAACCTCTTCCACACTAGTGCGTCTCTTTTGCTAAAGCCCAGGGAATAGTTTTGGTTTTCTAGAATCACACTGGCCTTAGCACATAGACTGCTTCAAACCCCTATCCAGTATGCATGTTGTTCTCTAACCACCTACACACTTGTCTTTCACACCTTGAAATCCCCAGTCACTATCCATACACTCCAGCAAACATCCTGACACTCCCTTTGCAGTCCTCTGTTGACTAATTGAGCAACACTGACAAATCCATTTGGTGTGCCAAAACCAAAACACTTATACATTCACCCAGGTACTCTTCTTGTAGTACTCTAATCATTCATTCAGTACCCAAGTACTGATTCAGTGACTCAGGCCTTAGCAAATAGACTGGTTCAAACCCTTAATCACTATGCATGCAGTTCTCTAACCACCTACATACTTGACTTTCACACCTTAAATTCCCCATTCACTAACCATACACTACAGCAAACATCCTGTCAGTCACCTTGCAGTCCTCTGTTGACTCATTCAGCAACACCTATAAAGCCATTTGCTGCGCCAAAACCAAAACACTTATACATTCACCCAGGCACTCTCTTTGTACTAGTCTAATTGTTCAGTCTATACCCAAAGAACTCATTCAGTGACCCAGGCCTTATGACATACAGTGCTTCAAACCCCTATGCACTATGTATGCGGTTCTCTAACCACCTACCCATTTGTCTTTCACACCTTAAAATCCCCAGTCAGTATCCATACACTCCAGCAAACATCCTGTTACTCCCCTTGCAGTCCTCTGTTGACTCATTCAGCAACACCAAAAATCCATTTACAGCGCTAAAACCCAACGACTTATACATTCACCCAGGCACTCTCCTTCTAGTATTATAATTGTTTAGTGAGTACCCAAGTACTCATTCAGTAACCCAGGCCTTAGCACATAGACTGTTTGAAACCCCTATACACTATGCATGCGGTTCTCTAACCACCTACACAGTTGTCTTTCACACCTTCAAATCCCCAGTGAGTATCCATACACTCCAGCAAACATCCTGTCACTCCCCTTGCAGTCCTGTGTTGACTCATTCAGCAACACGTACAAATCCATTCGCTGCGCCAAAACCCAACCACTTATACATTCACCCAGGCACTCTCCTTGCAGTATTCTAATCGTTCAGTCAGTACCCAAGTACTCATTCAGTGACCCAGGCCTTAGCACATAGACTGCTTCAAACCCCTATCCACTATGCATGCAGTTCTCTAACCACCTACACACTTGTCTTTTACACCTTCAATTACTCAGGTAGTAAATATATACTCCAGCAATCACCCTGTCACACCCCTTGCAGTCCTCTGTTGACTCATTCAGCAACACCTATAAAGCCATTTGGTGCACCAAAACCAAAACAGTTATACATTCACCCAGGAAATCTCCTTGTAGTACGCTAATTGTTCAGTCTATAGCCAAGTACTCATTCAGTGATCAAGGCCTTAGCACATACACTGTTTGAAACCCCTATACACTATAACCACCTACACACTTGTCTTTCACACCTTCAAATCCCTAGTCAGTATCCATACACTACAGCAAACATCCTGTCACTACCCTTGCAGTCCTCTGTTGACTCATTCAGCAACACCTACAAAGCCATTTGCTGCGCCAAAACCAAAACACTTATACATTCACCCAGGCACTCTCTTTGTACTAGTCTAATTGTTCAGTCTATACCCAAGTACTCATTCAGTGACCCAGGCCTTAGCACATAGATTGCTTGAAACCCCTATGCACTATGCATGCTGTTCTCTAACCACACACAGACTTGTCTTTCACACTTTCAATTCCCAAGTCACTATTGATACACTCCAGCAAACATCCTGTCACTCCCTTTGCAGTCCTCTGTTGACTCATTCAGCAACACCTACAAATCCATTCGCTGTGCCAAAACCCAACCACTTATACATTCAGCCAGTCACTCTCCTTGCAGTACTCTAATCGTTCAGTCAGTATCCAAGTACTCATTCAGTGACCAAGGTCTTAGCACATATACTGCTTCAAACCCCTATCCACTATGCATGTGGTCCTCTAACCACCTACACACTTGTCTTTCACACCTTCAAATCACCAGTCACTATCTATACACTCCAGCAAACATCCTTTGCAGTCCTCTCTTGACTCATTCAGCAACACCTACAAATCCATTCGCTGCGTCAAAACCCAAACACTTGTACTGTAATCGTTCAGTCAGTATCCAAGTACTCATTCAGTGACCAAGGTCTTAGCACATACACTGCTTGAAACCCCTACAATAAAACAAATGCTTGTACATAGAGGCAGTACCACAAGAATATTTCTTGTCGGCACTACCTCTAGACAGCACCCTCTCACAGATCCGGCAGCTGACTTTCGTGGCATTAACCTTCTTTTGGCCCTCTGGAAAAGTGAAAAACTTCCACACCACCGATACATGCCTTTGTGGACGTGGGTCCTCTTGCACAAATTCTTCTTCTGAATGTTGTGACTCCTCTTCTTGCTGTTGTGAAGAAGCCATCTTCTTATTTCAGATATAGCAGTTCTTCTTCAATGCAGAGATGTGTCTCCAAAGAAGCTCAAAGAAGAATGATGGAAATGGGTGGGGTCCTTCAATAGTTACAATGGGAAATGTTATCAACCAATCAAAAGCTTTTTTTTAAGTCACATGGGATCCGCCTACCGTGCGCACACGCAGCACGCACCCAACGCGAAGTAGCGAAATTGCATTTAAAAGTAAAATAACTTTATTACATGTAAAAATAAATTATTTTTATGCATAAGTAAGATAATGTCTGGCCCTAATATGTGTATTAAAGACATATATATGTCATTTTAGAACATATAAAAATTTGCGGGAGTCGCGTACACAGCGCGTACAGCACGCATATGACGTCACGCGGGGCGCGTGTCCGCGCAAGAGCCGCGTAGTATAATGCGCATGTGTCACGAATGTGTAAACGTAGGAAGCGCGAACCGGTCGCATACTAATCGCGCACAACACGTAACATACGCATATCACGTAACTATAATACACGCATCCATCGCACACCCTACGCGGATCCTTCACGACTTTAAGAAAATGGCGGGTACAATTCGCGCACTGATCTAGTAAGGTACGCTGCCCGTGCGCAACTCCAAAAAAAAATAAAAAAAAATAAAAAAATTTACATTTATTAACAAATTATAAAACAAAACAAAAAATATTTATGTTACAATATTTTCGAAAACATTTTTTTGCGATTTATATTACAAATATATAAATATTTTTTAAAACAAAATATGTAAATTAAACAGATAAACATCTGTAGAAAATTAGTATCAAAACAATACATGTAAAAATCTTACAACTAAATATTATCATTTAAAAAACCGTTGAAATTCACTGAAAAAACCATAGGTTTCAGACGCGTTATAGTTACAAATTAGCATTTAAAAAACCTTTGAAATTCACTGAGAAAACCATAGGTTTTAGGGACAGTTATAGTTACAAATTAGCATTAAAAAAACCTTTGAAATTCACTGAAAAAACCATAGGTTTCAGACACGTTATAGTTACAAATTAGCATTTAAAAAACCTTTGAAATTCACTGAAAAAACCATAGGTTTTAGGGACAGTTATAGTTACTTGGACATTGCACTCGTACAAAACCCGTGAAATTCCCCTGTTATAGTTAGTCCAGGTAACTATAACTCGCGCCCCGCAATGCACTGCTGATGACGTCACTTATTACATCACTCATGACATGGTCAGTGACATCACTGATGACATCACTGATGACATCTCAAATTACATCACTGATGACATCATCCTTGTGATAATCTGATGCAGCTCCTCACACCCTAATATAACTTTTGATACACCCACTCTAAATTACAGACTGCCATTCGCAAAACCATAGACACTCCAACACCAATAACTACATACCCACTCACTGATTCTTAGGTCTACACACACACATCCACTCACTCACCCGTACAGTCACTCATACTTATGGTCACTCAGTACAGGACTATCATATGCACTCTTACTCCTATATAAACACTCAAACACCGCCACTCATCCATAGAGGTACTCACACACCTAGTCAGTCATGCAAATAATTAAACACACTGCCATTTACTCACCTATACAGTTATACACACACCAGCTCACTTAATCATACAAATACTAGCACATTCTTACGCTCTTATACAATAACTGATACAAGCACACACGCATCCATACAGCCGCTCTCACTATCACACACTCTCACTTATAGCCATTTAAATACTATAACACACATATATTCTGCCTTTCACATATGTAGTTACTCACACACGTACCACTGGCACATACATTCACTCACTAACACACTCTTACACACACATATCCACCCATACAGTCTATCATAGATGCACTCTTGAAACTATCCACCCAGTGAATCGCCCACTCACACATCTATGCACAGAGTCGCACACACCCCTCCCACACAAACACTCAGGCACCCATACAGATACTCACACAAGCATTCAATAACTCAAATAGACACTCATGTAGCTATTCACAAACATATGCAGCCACTTACACAGCAACAGACAGACGGATACAGACATTCACCCAGTTTAGTCACTAACCCATGCATTCAGTAAGATACATTAAATCACTCACTTATACAGTCAGTCACACACCTACTAAATCATCCATACAGACACTTACACACCCACTCATTCTTCAATACGTCTTTTCCTATATATATTAAAAATATTTAAACTTTACAGAAACACACAGTCACTGGATGATGTCATCAGTGATGTCATTTGAGATGTCATCAGTGATGTCATCAGTGATGTCACTGACCATGTCATGAGTGATGTAATAAGTGACGTCATCAGCAGTGCATTGCGGGGCGCGAGTTATAGTTACCTGGACTAACTATAACGGGGGAATTTCACGGGTTTTGTACGAGTGCAATGTCCAAGTAACTATAACTGTCCCTAAAACCTATGGTTTTTTCAGTGAATATATATATATATATATATATATACATATATATATATATATATATATATATATATTATCTACTGGCGGTCGCCAGTAGATAGTTATAGTTAGGACCTATTTTCCATAGGAAATCCGCGACATTCTATTTGAAATAACTCTCTTGCCGGTTGACGTATCTTCGCGAAATTTTCAAACTTTGTGGTGCGCTCCGGTCCGCTCCTACCCTGAAAGTCTCGGGGTGATTCGTTAAGCGGTGGCCGAGAAAAAAGGGGGGTCCCAAAACGCGTATTCCCCATTCATTTTTCCATAGGAAACTTTAGACACGGCTACAGCCCGAACTGCTGAACGGAATTACACCAAATTTGGCAAAGAGGTAGTTCTTAGTTCAGAAAGAACCCTTTTTGTTAAATGGTGTAAATCCGTTCAGTAGTTGCTGAGAAAATCAAAAGTAAAAGTACATATATATCTATGGGCACGGAGAATCCGCGCACCCTCCCGATCACGAGCTGTCTGCTAATTGGCTGTCAACACTCCAAACCAGGAAGTGTTGGCAGCCATCTTATTCCTCGGTAGAACCGAGGAACAAGAAAGCAGTAAACAAAAGTGTGCAAACGCACAAAGGGGCAGGGTAGAAACACCCTGACTCCCTAGGTCTGCTCAGGGGTCCCACAAGGACCCCCTGGGCAAAAAGCTTTTTTTTTTTAAATCGGCAGGATGCGCTCAGGGTGCGCGGATCCTGCCGATAAAAATCGAAGCGCGGTCTCCCGCGCTCGATGTTAATTTGCCCCCAGGTGGGCCAAGTCCCGGGGGCATGCTGGGGGGAGTTTATTTTATGTATGGGGGCCTCTAAGGGCCCCCAAGCCCCGGGGACCGCCACCCCGGGGCTTTATTTGAAAAAGTAGCGGGAGGGCTCTGAGCCCTCCCGCAGCCCCGAGGACCACCACCTCCCCGGGGCTTCTTTATTTTTAAATTAACATGTGTGGGGGCTCCAGCCCCCACACGCCCGGGACCACCACCTCCCGGGGCACTAACAGAATTGAAAATGGGGGTCCGTTAAGGACCCCGAGCCCCGGGACCACCACCTCCCGGGGCTGTGCATTTGGATGGGAGGGGGCCGCGCGGCCCCCTCCTGGAGCCTGTGGTGACCCTGGGGACCGCCACCCCCAGGGCCGGCTCCTGCAGTGTCCCGGGGTGCCTACCCCGGGACACTGCTGTTTACAATGACAGGACGGGAGCCTCGCGGCTCCCGTCCTGTCATTGCAAACTGCTTTGGATATTGGAAGAGAGAGCAGGGAAACCTGCTCTCGCTCCAATATCCAAGACAATTGCTTTTCCACACGGGGAGCAGCATGTTAGCTGCTCCCCATGTGGAAAAGCAATGCCGGCTCCCGTAGGACACGGGGAGCCGGGCGGGATTGTGGGGGTTTGGGGACCCCCACAGTCCCCAACCAGAGGCCAGGCCCGGGGGATGGGGTCCCCAGGGCAAGTAGTGGCCCGGGAGGGGGCCACGCGGCCCCCTCCCCAGAAATAATAAAAAAAAAAAAAAGGCCTGCCCCGGGGGATGGGGTCTTCGGGGCAAAAGGAGGCCTGAGGAGGGGGCCACGCAGCCCCCTCCTTAAAAATTAATGTAAAAGTGTGGCCATGCCCCGGGGGATGGGGTCCCCGGGGTAGGATTCGGCCAGGGGAGGGGGGCCACGCGGCCCCCTTCCCGTTTAATTTAAAAAAAAAAAAAAAAGGGGATAAGGCCCTGGGGGATGGGGTCCCCAGGGCACAAAAATAGGAAAAAGGAAGGGGGGCCACACAGCCCCCCTTCAGGGGGAAAAAACCCCCCCAAAAAAAACGATCGGGCCGCAGGCCCCGCCCCCTTCCTTCACCACTCTGCAAACGCGCCCCCTGGCGCGTTTGCAGATGGGGAAGTAATTCCCCTTCAATACTGGGGGTCCCTGGGGGCCAACTAGCCCACCAGTATGGCCAGGGGGCTGCGTTGCAGAGAGGTGTACAGAGGCCACGCCCCTTTTTACACCTCTCTGCAACGCAGCTCTGTGGCGCTTTTTGGATATACCTGTTGGGCTAGTTGGCCCCCAAGGACCCTCAGGATTCAAGGGGAGTTAATCCCCGACTTAAAACGCGCCACGGGGCGCGTTTGCACAGTGGTGAAGGGAGGGGTGGGGCTTCAGGTGACATGTGTGCAAACAGGCCCCGTGGCGTGTTTTAAGATGGGGGATTAAGTCCCCTTGAATCCTGAGGGTCCCTGGAGTCCAACTAGCCCACCATGTACTTCCAAAAGCACCACAGAGCTGCCTTGCAGAGAGGTGTAAAAGGGGTGTGGCCTCTGTACACGTCTCTGCAACGCAGCCCCTGGCGCATACTGGAGGTTCCTGGTGGGCTAGTTGGCCTCAGGGACCCTCATGATTAAAGGGGACTTAATCCCCAACTTAAAACGCGCCACGAGGCGCATTTGCACAGATGTCACCTCAGGCCCCGCCCCCTCCCTTCACCATTGTGCAAATATTCCTCTAAAATCAGCCGAAATACGAATTCCGATTTACTCACCTGTTATCAGGAGAGACCTCAGTGCTGCATCTTTCAGCCCAGTACTGATCCTGAAAAGTAATTTTAACCGTACTTACCAGTAACTTGAATTTCCTTCCATAGGATATCATTGCCTGCTTTTTGCTGAAAAAGTTTCTAAGTGTCGATTTTTGAAACATACAAATATTCCGCTAAAATCAGCCAAAATACGAATTCCGATTTACTCACCTGTTATCAGGAGAGAACCCAGTGCTGCATCTTTTAACCCAGCACTGACCCTAAAAAGTAATTTTAACCGTACTTACCAGTAACTTGTATTTCCTTCCATAGGAATCCATTGTCTGGTTTTCAGCAGAAAAGTTTCAAAGTGTCGATTTTCACAAACTACAAATATTCCTTAAAAATCACCTGTATGACTTAACGCATTCTTTCAACTGTTTACAGGAGATGCACCAGTGCTGGATCCAGGATCCACCACTGAGTGAGAAAAAGTCACGATAACACTACTTACCTGCTAAGTGAATTTCCTCCCATAGGATAACATTGGTGATTCTATGTGAAAAAGTTTCTAAGTGTCAACTTTTAAAATATAATAATATTCCTTAAAAATCACTACTGTAACCAAAACGCTTTTACTCAACTGTTTACAGGAGATGTCCCAGGACTGAATCTAGGATTCAGTCCTGTGGTTAGAAAAGTAATCCATAAAGTAACTAATTGCATTTAGCTAGAAATTCACATTGAGCTCAATGTTGCATTGTGTTTGAAATTGTGTTGCCCATTGCAACAACTGTAACTACTGTACTTAAAAGTCTATTGCCTATTTGCAAAGTATTTAAAGTAAATTAATTCATTCTGAGAAAGTATATTTTGTAATGTAATGTATAATGTAATTACAATGTAATTTAAAAAATAAAATATCTAAAAATAAATAGTTTAAAAAATGTAGTAAATCAGTATGAAAAAAATAAAAATAACAATTAATACATTTAATAATTGGCATTTACAAAACCTTTGAAATTCACTGAAAAAAACCATAGGTTTCAGACATGTTATAGTTAGGAATTAGCATTTAAAAAACCTTTGAAATTCACTGAAAAAACCATAGGTTTCAGACATGTTATATTTAGAAATTAGCATTTAAAAAACCTTTGAAATTCACTGAAAAAACCATAGGTTTCAGGCACGCTATAGTTAGAAATTAGCATTTAAAAAACCTTACAAATTCACTGAAAAAACCATAGGTTTTAGGGACAGTTATAGTTACTTGGACATTGCACTCGTACAAAACCCGTGAAATTCCCCCGTTATAGTTAGTTCAGCTAACTATAACTCGCGCCCGCAATGCACTGCTGATGACGTCACATATTACATCACTCATGACATGGTCAGTGACATCACTGATGACATCACTGATGACATCTCAAATGACATCACTGATGACATCATCCAGTGACTGTGTGTTTCTGTAAAGTTTAAATATGTTTAATATATATAGGGAAAGGCGTATTGAAGAATGAGTGGGCGTATAAGTGTCTGAATGGATGATTTAGTACGTGGCTGTCTGAACATCGGAAAATAAAAAGGAAAAAAGAAATAAGAACTTACCTACTTGTATTTTACTTATGCTCACATCAAGCATGTTTATGTATATTGTGACATAACAGACGTGTGCTGAGGAATTCCTTTGTATATCTGTCAATTGGCCAAGGCCATTTTGTGTTTTGAGGAGGTCAGTGGTTCTCTTCACCTTGCAGCACCGTGATCAATACAGCAAGTAAATATCAAATATTTGTGTTATCTCTCCCGAGTGGCGCCTTCATTTACCCAACTAAATACCACTGCTCATTAGGTGCTCAGTTTAATGTTTTAATTTATAATAAAATGTTTTTTTATTAGATTTTATGTTATTAGTATATATATATCTATAAATATATGTAAATTTTATATAATTTTTAAATTATAAAATAAATTAAAATAATAGTTTATTAATTGTTTTCAAGTAAATATATATATACATATACATATATTAATTATTATGTATCTGTGTTTCACTTTTTTAATTAAGTTTATTTGTTATATTTGTTAAAATGTATATTAAATCTAATTTATTTTTTTAATTAATTTTATTATTTATTATATTTAATATTTATTATTTTATTTTATATATATAAAACTCGATATTTTGTACAACTATATGTTTGACAATGATATTTTATTCCGATATTTTTGTACTTACCTGTTTCAGTATAGGGAGTCGATATTTTTGCATTCTATATTTTTACCTCAATATTTTTTTCATCTATATTTTTGGAGTCGATATTCTGTCAGTGAACCGCCAACCTAATAATTTATAACTGAATTGGCCTCCCCTCAGTTTAATATCAATCTGTCTTTGACTGCCTCTTGAGATTCGGCTCTGAAATGTGGGCTCATTAATGCACGTTCACTTGTGAAGCATGCTATGGAGATTAATCTCCTAATGTCAACTACTACGGGGCCGATTCCGATCTGGGTCGGAAAGCTCTCTGACCGATCCGGATCCAGATTGTTTTCCGTCCGAGCTGGACCCCTGCAGTCCGACCGAGCGAGTACGATGCAGCCGTATGCTGCCGGACTCGGTTCGGTCGGACTCCCATTGAAGTCAATGGGAGCCGGTTGTACGACGTGTACATGGGCTCCCATTGACTCAATGGGTACGTTGCGCACAAGGGGCCCCCTGTAGTGGGTACGCGTTGGTGCCATCCGCACCGTACACGCATGTATAGGGGGACCCATGGGTCCCCCTGTGTCCGACTCGTACGGCTACGGGTGAAGGGGGTCCGGCTTGGACCCCGAAGTCCGCGTCCGAGAGCTTTTTCGTGTCGGAGGCTCCGACTCGATCCGGCTGTCCGGATCGTGCATCGTACTGGCTCGGTCGTAAAACGTCTCCATTGCGCGCCACGAATCAAGTGCGAACGAGTCGGACGGAGCGGTTCGGACCCGGAAACGAGTCGGTCGGCGATTTCACGTTCACTCGCATCGTACTTGCTCGCTCGGACGACTGTACGAATCGGTCGGAAACAAAGCCTCCGACTCGGATCCGGTAAAGCCGAATCCGATTCGGAGCCCGACCGACCGAGATCGGAATCGACCCCTACATGTGACATTCTCTTTGTTACTGAAACCTGGACAAAACCTGAATCCCTTTTTGATTTGGGAGAAACATGCTCAGAAGGGTATAATATTGTTCATTTCCCACACCCTCTGCAAAGAGGAGGCAGATTGGCTATTATATTTAAATCTTGTTTGAAATTAAAAACATTTAAGAAAAGGGACTTTTGTGAGACAGATCTATTAGGATTTACTTTGAGTTTCTCAGCTTCGTGCTCGGTGACTGGATTAGTATGCTATCGCCCTCCAGGACCTTGCATGGACTTTGCACAGGACTTTGCTGATTTTATCTTGCCTTTAATCATCTATTATGCATCTTTTTGGTACCAGGTGATTTTAATACTTGGGCAGAAGCCTCCAGCATTTTGGCATCTGCCGATATGGTAAATTATTTGGCAGAAATCGGTCTCCAACAACTAGTCATGGGTCCCACACAAGCTCATGGGCATACACTGGATCTAATTGTTTCTCCTCCATAGCTGATTAAATTGGATGAGGTATGTCCAATAGTTTGGTCCTATCATGCATTGGTTCCTTTATTTGTGGTCAGCTGATAGTATCTATTCAGGTGCACTGAATAATAGAAAGGCCTCCATGGGCCCCACACTGTGTTGGTCCAAACCCAAGATCTCCGGAGAAATTGGAGAAACTTATCTTATCTTTCCTCCTGTCAATATATCATAGCTCTGATACATCCCTATATTATCTAAAGTTTACTACATTTTTCCTTTACAATTACGTATTTATTTCTAGTGCACCTGTAACTTGTTGTTCCATTTTCCTGAAAAATGTCATGCCCTCAACCAGTTTATTTTCATATTTTTGCAATGAAATTATAACATGCCATCAACTCTGCTTCCATAACAGTTTATAAAGTAACACATTCATTGTGACAAACCTTTGCTAACACGCATCACAGTGTTTCACTCTAGAAATAGCAAAACATTTTATTTAAGAGATTTATAATGCGCACAGCTACCCCGAGAGGTTTCCCGGCGCAGGTAGGGGGAGCTACGCAGTCCTGTGATCAGTCATTAAATAATCACGTTTTTACCAAAAGCTAGTAGGGAATTACAGTTCCTGAGGTCCACAGTTTGGGGCCTAGATAGGAAAAGGAGCTACCCTACATATGGGTGAGATGAAATCTAGGTATGGAGAACAGCGCCTGACTTGAAGATTTCAGTGGCCGAGTGGGCGAGTAAGGAGTCACCAGTTCCTGAATGTATCGCAGCACTAGGTCATGTTTGGCTTTAAACATGTAGCACAAAGCCTTAAATTCAATATGTTTGGATACCTTGAGCCAGTGCAGGCCCTGCAGTAGGGGGTAACTGAAGCCCTCCGAGGTCACCGAAAAAGTAGCCGCACCGCAGCATTTTGAACCATCTGTAAACAGAGAACCGAGGACTTATCAGCCCCTAGATACAGCACATTGCCATAGTTCAGTCTGTCTATGACCAACGCCTGAATGACAGTTCTTTAGGCCACTGAGGGAAGTAACCAAAGAATTTGTTTTAGCAATTTGAGGGTAGAAAAGCAGATGGCAGTGACCTTGGTTATTTTTGTGGTTTCAATGAGAGCTTATCATCAATGATTAAACACAGATTTTTTTGCCAGGGTGGGCAAAGGTTCTAAGGATACGGCCAGTGTTTGGGACCCTAGAGGGAAGCAGTGTTGCCCAAGACCAAAACCTCAGTGTTATCACCGTTGAGCTTAGGCGCGTTCTTATTCATCCATAATGAAATATTCCTCGGACCCAGATTCAGCACAGATGTATCATGGTGCTGAGTCGATGATAGAGAAAAGATGATTTGTGTGTCATCGGCGTATGAGAATAGGATAAGCCCACATTTCTCTATTAAGTCCGCTAATGGTTGGACGTAGATGTTAAAGAGCACAGGGCTCAAAATAGAACCCTGTGGAAAACCGGAGGTCAAGGCTATAGGCTTTGATCTGGCATACGCAGAAGAGACCTGAAAAGATCTGTCACTTAGGAAAGAAACAAGCTATCTCAAGGCTGAGCCTTCAAGGTCCAGGTACTCAAGTCTGCCAGTCAGAATGGCATGAGACACCGTATCGAAGGCTGTGCTCATATCAAGCAGAATGAGCGTAGCTGTTCCTCCCAAATCCAAATGCTGTTTGAGACATTCAGTTATGCCAAGAAGAGCGGACTCCATGATGTGTGTCACCCTAAAATCAGACTGTGATCGATGGAGGAGCGAGTTGGTCTCAATCGATCTTGAGAGTTGGGAATTAACATGTTTTTCCAAAATAGGGAGGTAGTTTGACCAACTTCAGGGATCCAGATTGGTTTTTTTTTAGAAGGGGGAGGACCAAAGCATGCTTCCATTCCTGAGGTACGAACCCTTCATGCAGAGAGGTGTTAAGGATCTCCACAATCACATTTAGAACAGAGGCATCCAATATTCTGAGCTTAGCAGGGGGGAGAGGGTCCAGAGGAGATCCGTACTTGATTGAGTCCAAGGGCGTCAGGAAGAATGGAAGATCCATAGGTGTCCATGCGCTGATTTTAAAAACCGCTTCCGGCTTGGTTACTTGAGGAGTTGCCTTTGCTGAGAGAATGACAAACGGATCGAAATATAAATTGGAGTCGATGTCATCACTCAAACATCTCATAGGGATAAAATATATACAGATTGAGGTTTATAAGAACAGTAGAGCTTGTATTATTACATTCTTTGTTCTATAATTTAAAAAACAGTACTTCCTTTACTTACAAGTATATACAATTGAAATACTTTGGGGCATATTTACAAGCCCCAATCGCCACCACAACTTCACATTCGCCTTATTTACAAGGCAGCGTTAAGCCACTTAACGTGGCTTAACGCTGCCTTGTAAATAAGGCACCCTTTCACGCTGTACTTAGCATGAAAGAGGAGGGCAATGGGTGTTGCGGTGGGTGTTCCACTGCAACACCCATTGATGTTGACGCTACCCCCTATTTACAAGGGTGGCGTAAATAGGAGGCAGTGCCAAAATTAAGACCAGCCCCGTGCCCTGTTTTCCGAGGTGGAGGTGGCAGCGCTGGTTTTTTATATCCAGCGCCATCTCCCTTCCACCCTGGCAGCAGGCGGCAGGCCTGGGTCTGGGATGCGGGAGCGCCAGCAGCGCTGGGCGAGGGTGCGCCGGGCAGTTTGCAGCTGCTCTGGGGTCCGGCGCACCCATCAGCAGTTGGTGCACCGCTGGTCCGACATCCTGGACAGAGAGCAGGGCCTGCTGGACCTGCTAGGAGTTGAGGTTGTGGGGCAGGTGAGTAATTATTAAAATTATACATTTTTATTATTACTTGTGTGTTCTATGCTATAGCTAATATTTTTTTCCCAAATAGTAGGAAGCATGCTGCTCACATGCAGGGAAGTTAAGTTTTCATACATTATGTAATAGTCTGTTAGTCTAGACAGGTGCTTAGCTTACTTTGCGATACCCACCTAACCTAGTTATCGAATCGTACTTGTTGCCGCTCGCTTGGGCTGATTTGATTACTGATGATTATGTAATACGTTCTGTAATTAGTTATTTGCAATTCCGTAACTGCATGGTGCATGCCACACAGATGGTGCAGGGATGTTTGTAAACAACAACATCCATTTAAAAGGAAGCTTGTGCGGCTGGCCTTTTTTGCCTGCCACACAAGCTTCCATTGATAAATGGAGGTTTGCGACTGCCCTATGGCCTATGGGCTATCGCATCGATTCGTAATAGACTAGTGCAGTCGTCGGGACCGCGGCGCTGACCTAAGGTCATGTGGTTCCAGAACTGCAATGGCGTCGGCCCGACATCATTGTATTAATTATAATAACTAAGGCCGTTAGTGATTAGTGATTAGTGCCCGTCAAAGGGGGTTGACTTGAGACTGAGAGATTGCGAATGAGATTTAAGAAGAAGCAAACATCATTTGATGCAATTTATTATTAGTAATTCCAAAATGCAGTTTACTAAATTTAAAATAGGAGTGCACTAGGTAGGTAGGTTTTGGAAATTTTTTATAGGATTGGGCGGTCTGCGATATACTATTACTAGTTGATCTGATTTAGAAAAGTTCAATGTTATTGCGATTGCCTTTGCCTGTCAAAATATATTTGTGGAAATATTATTTATTTCCATTAATCTTTTTTTGTCTTTATGTTTTACATCAGCATCCAGGGGCAAGATGAGGGCTGAGGCGGGTGAGGGTCCGGGAACTGGAGCTGGAGGTGCCTCCCAGAGTTCCTAGGCCGATGGCTCTGCTGGCCCCAGTAAGTCCTCCTTGTGTTAACATTAATATATTTATTACCCTAATTTTTCTGCTCCTTTTTGAATAATGTGGCGTCTACCCGTTTTATATTATTTTTCCAAATCCTATTTGATCTATCCATTTCTAAATTCTTGTTATCCCTGCATTATCCTATTTACTTATTTTCTATATTTCAAGTTTCCCTACTTTACGCCAAACTGTCTCTAGTTACTAGTCTGTCTGTAGCTTCCTTTCTTCTGCTTTTTCAGCCAGCTTTCCCTCTACCCTTTTGTGGACTGCTAAGTGGTGGTACTCTAAGACCCAGAGAACCCATTGGTCACATACTACTACTACTCCTCTGCTGTGCAGATTACATGCCCATTGCCCAAGTAAGGTATTTTATGCATGTAATGGATGAGAAGGCTCAATCACTAAAACAAAGAGAGTGACTATGTTCATGTTGGACACCCCAAAGTTGTGTCTTCTTATTAGCTAGGCCTAGTATTATTAGCAGAAGTTGGTGAACTGATGACTGTGTACCATGTCTGGGAGGAAGTACGAGGAGGACGGCCCCATTGCATTTGCCAACCAAGGCCATATGCTATTTTTTTCTTAAAACATCAGATTCATCAATAAATAGCTCCAGCCACTCCTTAACAGATTGTCTCTTGTCTTGACTTCAGGCTTTTTAAAAAAATTCCACCAACAATGTGCCCAACCTGATATTTTTGATAGAATATACTGTCTGTAATGTCTCCAAATTGTAGTGAATGATGTGTGGGGTATTTTTGTATTTTGCTATAAAACAATTAATAAGGGGAGGTGTATCTGGCATCTAAGAAATGTGTAATCTTTTTTTTCTAGCCGCACCGACCACCAGTGCCAGGGCCAGCAGTGACGGCATCAGCCACTCTGCAGATGCGGCAGTGGCTGGCGGTGGTAAGTCATATTGATTGCTTATTGACAATTAATTATCATAATAACTTGCTGTAAAGGTGCAGTCTTATTGACTTGTGAACAACAGGTGAACACAGCAGGAGTCGAAGTTGAGCTGAGTAACTAATGGCCGCTCCTATCTTCAACTCAGCGGAGAATGTTTCATGAACAGGACCTTTAACTATGGGTTGATGGAAAAGGGAAGGATGGATGAAATGTAATATATATGACTGAAAGAGAAGGATGTGTGGGTGAAAGCGCCGAATGCATAAATAGTACTATAGGTGGCTGACAGTTAGGATGCATGGGTGGGTGAAGGATGGATGAAAGGTATACGGGCAGGAAGCTTGCCTGGGTGGGTGATAGTGTATGTGTGAAAGGATGCCTGTCTGGGTGGGTGATTGGAACCCTGTGCTGGTTTCTTTTGATTGAAATAAACTTAAGGACGCATCAGTGGGTAAATGTCCAATGACAAATATATGTTGTTGAAAGGTTTGTAGTTTTGTACTTGAGATCATGAGACTAGAGTGAGACAGAGAGCCATGTTTTGAACTTTGGATGGATGGCTGTATGGATGGATGGGTAGTTTCAATGGTGAAGAGTAGATTGAGATAATGTAAAACTTAAATGGTGGTGAGTAGCAAAGCCAAGGGTGAAGAATAAAAATAAAATACTCCAAGAACAATGCAATGATGAATGTAAAAAATCCTTGGGAAGGAGAATAAGCAACTAGGGTGCTCCTCTCTAGTGGTCTTCTTCTCACCTTTAATTGCCTGGAAAGTTTTTTTTTATTCAAAGGGTTGAGGAGGTGGTATTTCAGACTCCTCCCTGGACTCACAGAAGTTTTTAAGCGCAATTCACCCAGAAGTAGGTCACCTAACAGACTACTTCCATGACCTGAGTTGCCGTCATCATCTTCCTGCTGTGCTATTTAAGGTATGGTGTAATACTGTGGTATAAAGTGCTGATTCATTTTTATCATGGTTAACCTCTCCACGTTTTGGGGTGAGTGACTGGTCCTTCTCACTGTCAGAACGGCACCAGCAGCACTGAAAACAAGCTCAACAGAAACACTGGCTACGGGGCAAGCCAGATAGTTTATCCCCAGCTTGCTGCGCACTGGCCATTGGCTCCTCTCCCCATACCAATACAGCAATGGGTTTTGATCAAAGTAGACCTCCGTTGGGTCATCCAGATAGGCCTGGACCATCCGCTCAATGATCATGGGTGCTCCGCTTTGCTCGGCCTCTTTTGCCTGTGCCTCAGCACTGGACTTAAGCCCTGCCTGTAGAAACCATTCCTGTGCCGATTTTGGGGCTGATGCTCCTGTTCTTGTTGTTGTTGTTCTTGGTGTTGTTGGTGGTTTTGGCTGCTATGAGCCAACCGCACTGCCCTCAGGCTCTGAAGTTGAACTTGAAGCCAGCTGCCCTGCAGTACTTGTTGTGCCCTGGAGGAGCAGGCCTCTAATTCCCGGCAGTTCTTTTTCTAGCTGACTGGCTTGCACAGCTATCCAAGTTTTGTAGCTGACACCATCCCTGCCAGAAAAAGGAATAAATGTGTGCAGTAATGGTTTGTACCGTGGATCAAGAATTGTAGCACAAATGTAATGTTTGGATGACACAATGCCTCTTTGTACCCTTGTATTTTCAAATAACCGACTCATATGTGGAAGAGGTGTGGTGCAGCGGCCAGGGCAGCTGACTTCGGAGCACAGGGCTCACGGTTAGATCCCCGGCTCCGGCGGCAACTCAGCTCAGCACCTTCTGACTCTGGGCAATAGCTCACTTAATTTCCACGACGGCCCCCAGCGCCTTGAGACCCGTAAGGGTGAGTAGTTCGCGCTTTACAAATACGGATTTATATGCTTCTTTTTTTCCTCCGCACTTGCGTACATTGATGACACCTCTTTTAGCTGGTCCTGTAGCATGTGCAACAATGGGATAGCTTTGCCCATGGTACAGTCCTCCTTGCTGACTGCACGTAGGAAGACCTCAAAAGGAAGCAGCATCTCCATCAGGCATTTAACTAGGCCCCAATGATCCATATCAATGATCATGCATTTCACAGTAGCATCCCCTCTTTGCATGACATATTCATTGATTGTTCTGTACTGCTCAAACAGATGTTCAAGCATGTAATAAGTTGAGTTCCAACGTGTTGGCACCTCCTGGATGAGTGCTTTAACTGGCATTCTATTATCACGTTGAATGATCCTCATCTGCTTCCAGGCTTTAAAAGAATGGCTGAAATGTGTGCAGATTCTTCTGCAGGTCGTCAGTAAGTTGCTGACTCGGTTTTCTTTTTTCAGAAAGTCTTGACCAATGATGTTAATGCAGTGCGTTAAAAATCTCATCAGTGTCAACAATTGCAGATATCTTTTCTCTAACCCCCACAAAAGAGATCCAGTGTGCAGTGATGCACATGTAACCAGTGGCTTGGCAACTGGTCCACATGTCTGTTGTCAGGTGGATAGTGTGAACAGCACTCTGCTGCAAAGCTTGTCCAAGCAATTCCAGCACGTCGTGATGTAGTGCTGGAACAGCAACTCTGGCGAAATAGGACCAGCTGGGAACCTTCCAAAAGAAAAAGGGAGGAGGTCCAGCGCTAACATTTTAGCCAGCTTCGCATTGTACAAACGTGCCATTGGGTGGTTGCATTCGTACTGCCCCTCCGACCTAAACATGCTGAGAATGGTAGCCTGGATTTTTTTCTTTTCTGGTGCCACCGATGCAGGTGACTTTTTGACACCAGATGTTAGGCTCAATACACGTTTTTTCCATTGAGGTACTCTCTTGCCTTGGACCCCTTGGTGTCTCAGCCTGACTCTTGTGCCATTGTGATGTTGCTGATGATGATGTGGGCGGTACCACTGCACTGCTGGGGACTGGGCAGCTTTGAGAACCAGAGAAAATGTCTCCCTCTTGTTCACCTTCCACCGTGATCCGATCTTCTTCATCCCCTCCACCAACAACACTTGCAGTTTTTTGGCCGCTAAGGTGCACCTCCCACTGGATCAAGTGGTGTTTTCTCAGATGGGTTGTTTGGCCTCCGATACCATAGTTTGTACCAATCTTACCCCGACTTCCACCTACTCCACAAATGGAGCATTAGCAATGTTCACCTCCTTCCTGCTAACGGAAAAGAAGTCCCAAACTGGGGAGGTCAACTTTGTGACGCTGCTGGTGCCACTTGCAATGTTGGATGAACTGGTAGGTGGGCATGACGTTTGACTCTCTGCAGTACCTACTTCTTCTGAGGTGGTTGTGGTGGATGTAGGTCACTGCCGGGACATTGTAAATATGGCAGCTGGAGGTGGTGTTGGTGGAATCTGTGTTGGTGGTATTCGTGCCACATCCCTCACAGCAATTTGGGATGGGGTAATGCGGTCTCCACTGGGGCGGGGCTAATGTCCATGATGACTGACTCGTCATCATCCTCCTGTTCTACATCTACCTCCATAACTCTAAGGCTTACTGGAACCTTCCTTTTCCCTAGTCTTCTCTCGTGGCGTGTCTCACTCTCAGACTGAGGTGGGATCCAAGTGGCGTCTAGATAATCAGAAGGGGGGCTTGGAGAAGAAGTTGATGGACTAACCCACCTTTTTCTTGCTGGGGATCTGGAAGACAATGGATCTTCTGAAAGAGTGGCTTGTTCTTCTTCTTCCTCCTCAGCAGGAAGCTCGATCTCCTGAACTGCCCCTACTTCGGGAGGAACAACTACTACTTTTTAATAAAATTAAAACCATACAAGACTCTTTTAGGGAGCCACCCTTAGCAATGAAAGAGAATACAAGCTCACCTCCCGTGCCACTCCCATTTCAGACGGGGCCCTCCTGCAGTTCCCATCCCATTGGCCAATTCACTTAAGATAATGAAAGCCCTTAAATCCAGCTCTCCCTCGGATCCTTGCCCAGCGAAAGTACTGCCGTCCATCGCTGAGATGATCAACCCAGCAGTTAATTTGGTTCTGAACACCTCTTTGTCCGAGGGATTAATGCCTGAAAGCTGGAAGCACTGGAAAATTCTCCTGCTTTTAAAGAAACCTTCAGCAGACCCTTTGGTAGCCAGTAATTATAGGCCAATATCGCTGCTGCCTTTCTTCTCCAAGGTCCTGGAGAAATATGTAAATACTGTCATTACAGATTTTGTAGAGACGAATCATGTACTGCACCCTAGTCAATCAGGGTTCAGAGCAAATTTCAGTACAGAGACGGCCTTATTGGAAGTCTCGGAAACCATCAAAACAACACTCGATAGAGGGGGCAAAGCGGTACTGATACTATTGGATCTTTCCGTGGCCTTTGACACCGTGCCCCATGACCGACTCCTGCAAAGACTCCAGGACTGCGGTATTGGTGGCACGGTCCTCAGCTGGTTCACCTCCTTTCTGGATAATCGCCAACAAACAGTATGGTCCCCTCCTTTCTCGGCCCTCATGCCCCCTATGAAAGTTGGAGTTCCACAGGGATCAATTTTGAGCCCGACTCTGTTTAACGTGTATATGGCTCCCCTTGCGCTCCTTGCAGAAAAACATGGCGCAAAAATAATATCCTACGCGGATGACACGCAATTGCTGTTTACCTGCGAGAAGGAGAGCACATTCAGAGGAAATGAGATAAATGCGTGCCTGACAAAGGTGTTCGCTTGGTTCAGACAGAACCAACTGATGTGCAACTCAGAAAAATCAGAAATTATCTTCTTTGGCCACAACCCAGGCGAGGAATGGCGCCAATGGTGGCCTCAGAATATGTCCCCCCCTGTTAGCTCAGTAACCACCGTGAAAAACCTTGGGGTTAAATAGGACGCTGACATGTCCATGAACTCCCAGGTCCAATCGATGGCTGGCATGTGTTTTGGATTACTGAAAATGTTGAGAAATTTCCTCCTGTTACTCCCAATTCCACACAGGAAGACTATAGTCCAGGCCCTGATTATATCCAGACTGGATTACGTCAATGCTCTGTACCTTGGCCTCCCAGACTATCTACTTGGCCGCCTGCAGGTGGTACAGAATGCGGCAGCCAGAGCCACACTCATGGTAGGCCCCAGGGCGCATATGACCCCCCACCTGAGGTCCTTGCACTGGCTTCCGTTGCGGAAGAGAATACACTTTAAAGCTTTAGTTTTGGCTTTCAAGGCCCTTCCCAACACAGGTGCTCCCTACATCAGGAATCGAATTCAGCACTATGCCCCACTAAGGACCTTGAGATTCTCTGCCCAGCGTCTGTCAACCATTCCAAAGTTTTCCCGCTCACGAATGGGTGGTCGCTCTTTTCAAGTGGTGGCCTCACAGTTATGGAATAGCCTGCCTCCTTTTTTAAGACAGGCGCAGGATCTTCTTGCTTTCAGAAAAAAATTAAAAACCTGGCTTTTCCAACTTTAAATGAGGTCTACCTGTTTGTGTGCGCACTGTCAGTCTCAGGGTCCTTCCAGCGCAGGGACACTCTGTGGAGTAGCCGTGCGCTTTATAAGTGCCCAGTAACATAACATATTGGGGGTGGTTGTGGCTGTTGTTGACCACTTATCAGAGTTTCCTGCATTGATTGTGTACTACATTGCGGTAACAATAAGTCAATTTCAACATCACTGCTTGTTGTCGTTGTCTTCGTGATTAGACTGGATGCCTCAGCGACAGACATGGGCTTGGGCCTAGGTTGGTGAGGTGGAACCATTGATGAGGGGGTGCTGCTCCCAGGTTGCTCCCTGGACACCGCTTCTACAGGCGCAATTTTTGGTTTCCCAAAAAAGGTCTTGGGCGACATACTGGTGGTGGTAAGTGGCAGTGCCTTCTTCTGACTGGCAACTTTCTTGGTACTGGACCTGGTATCTTTCTCTGGGGCCATCTTGAAGATGTCAGTTAGTACGCAGTGGCACAAATTGAAGAGATGTCTGTCTGTGGTCACACATCAGGTGACGTCGTCCGCAGGGCGCAGGCCTTCTGTCTGGCAGTGCAATGGGTGATGTTGTCTCCTCCTCTTTTGGGCACCTAAAAGCAAAGAAGCAAGAAGAACATCAGTGAAACGTGGCATTGTTGTGGTTCAATTACTAGTACAAACAAATACAATATAATTTAGTGTGTGTGGTCACACTTGTTAGTGTTATTACCTCACTTATTAAAACAATTAACAATACAGTGTAACCATTTGTGAGACTTTCACAACAACAAGGGCTTTCATTGTGTACTGTGTACACTACAATAATACACTCAGGAAGGATAGGAAAAAAGAAGAAGAACAACAAAAATACAAATGTAACGGTTTGGCTTTGTGGGATGCAGCACTCAAGAAGCTGCAGCTGACAAATAAAATGACAATGGAAGCAATAAACCAAGGGGAACAAAGGGAAGACAGACATGCAGGCCTATATGGCAAAAGCACGCTAACTGCCTCCACAAAGTGGCCCCCAGCCAAATGGTAACAACATAACAACAACAAGCAGGAGGCCTGGAAAACAATGAACTCAAGCAGGCCTATTTGGACACAGACTTTACAAAATGGCCCCTGGCCACATGGGGAAGCTCAGCCAATGAAAATGCTGGCCCACTATTACAAACACACTCACACACTTGCCAGACAAAGGAGGCATGCTAAACAACACATCTTTAATGCAACAATGCCAAAAACGAAAATCCACAGGGCTAAAAAAAGGTTTGCAAGTTACAACACACACATCCAACAAAGGCATTTAACACACATAACAAAAAGTGAAATACCCCCAAAAAACACATTTTATATTTCAATCCAATGCCATCCATGCCCTAAATGATGTTTAAATTCAACAGACACCACAGAAACAGCTGTTTCATGCACCCATGAGTAGCTCTGGGCCTATTGGTTGGAAAACCCATTGGCAGACTAAGTCACATAGTGAATCAATTAAAATCAATATTGCAAATTTATTAAAAACATGGAGAAAATGTAGTGAACTGTGCTACATTTTTTGCTGAATAAAAGAAGAAACAATTTCGTGCAAAACAGCAACCAGCAAGAAGACATGGCGACCACAAAGAAGGCATGCAAGCCTATGGCAGAAGCACACTGGCTGCCTTCAAAAAATGGCCGCCAGCCACATGGCCAGCCCACAACAAAAAGCAATATTAAGGCTATGAAGAAAAGACGATGCAGGCCTATGGCAAAAGCACACTGGCTGCCTTCACAAAATGGCTGCCAGCCACATGGCCAGGCCACAACAACAAGCAATAATAAGCCTACAAAGGGAAGACAATGCCGGCCTATGGCAAAAGCACACTGGCTGCCCTCACAAAATGGCCGCCAGCCACATGGCCAGGCCACAACACGAAGCAATAATAAGCCTACAAAGGGAAGACGATGCAGGCCTATTGCAAAAGCACACTGGCTGCCTTCACAAAATGGCCACCAGCCACATGGCCAGGCCACAACAAGAAGCAATAATAAGCCTACAAAGGGAAGGTGATGCAGGCCTATGGCAAAAGCACACTGGCTGCCTTCACAAAATGGCCGCCAGCCACATGGCCAGGCCACAACAACAAGCAGTAATGAGCCTACAAAGGGAAGACAGTGCAGGGCTATGGTAAAATCACTCTGGCTGCCTTCACAAAATGGCCGCCAGCCATATGGTCAGTCACAACACAACAACAACAAGCAGGAGGCCTGAAAAACAATGAACTCAAGCAGGCCTACATGGACACAGACTTTATAAATTGGCCCCTGGCCACATGGGGAAGCTCAGCCAAGGCAATTGATGGCCCACTATTACAAACACACCCATACACTGGCCAAACAAAGGAGGCATGCTAAACAACACATCTTTAATGCAACAATGCCAAAAATGAAAATCCACAGGGCTAAAAAAAGGTTTGCAAGTTACAAACCACACACATTCAACAAAGGCATTTGATTTAACACACATGAAAAAATGTGAAATACCCCAAAAAACACATTTTGTATTTCAATCCAATGCCATCCATGCCCTAAATGATGTTTAAATTCAACAGACACCGCAAAAACAGTTGGTTCATGCACCCATGAGTAGCCCTGGGCCTGCTGGCTGAAAGGCCTTTTGGCAGACTACTGGGCTACATAGTGAATTAAATAAATATTGCAAATTGATTTCAAAAGTTGGAGAAAGTGTAATCAACTGTGCAACATGTTTCCTTTATAAAAGAAGACAAATTACTTACAAGGAGACAACTAGACCCCTACTGAAACTACAGGCCTCCCACCACAATACATTTTAAAAAAACAATGAAAAGTACAAATAAATCTAGGTGCATGGCCCCAATCAAACAAACAACACCATTTTTCCAACTTACTTGTGAAATCTTAAGTGAAAAGTCCTCAAATCCAATGATATATGATGCTGCAGACACAAAGAGTGATCCTTCCAGCTCCAAATCCAAATTAAAAGTGACCAGGAGATGGACCAAGCACTGGGAGGAGCCTGCTGGATAGGACCAGGAAGTTGGAGACTCTGGGGCACTTCTTTCCTCTTAAAAAAACAGAAAAAAAGAAAAAGGACTCTTTGCACAAAAAAGTACAGCCAAATGTCAATTTGAGGAGGTTTTTTAATCCAAATCATCATTTTGAGAAGGTTTTGATGCTGCTTGGGGAGAGAACCTTCGCCATATTGCAGTCGCGGTAGATTCTGCGTGCCGGGATTGCGTTCTTCACAAAACTTCCGCCGTAAGTCGGATGGCCCGCCCGAATGACGTGTTCACGATCGCAAAGTCTTGCGGGACCATGCTGCCGCTTAGCAAATTTCGTGGCGCTCGTAAACGTCTCGGGATATCTCGTCGGTGATCGCAGGCACCCGGTAAGTCACTCCCGCTAGCGCAAAAACTAATTTCGGGTGCAATAACACAAAAAAACTCTGCTCCGTTGCGGAGTTTTTCAGCAATTCAGCGTTCTACGTGGAATGCGGAGTTGCAAAAACTCAGCAAACTCTGCAAGCGTAGCGGAGTTTTACACCCAGTCTTAGTCATCAATAGAGCTACTCACACAACCAATCACTCACCCATATAATTAATCATACAGCCACTTACTCACCCATGCAGTTACACACCCCCCCTTACTTACTCATACATATACTAACACGTACTCATTCACCTATACAGTCACTGACACAAGCCCACACTCACCCATACAGTGACTCTCACATTCACTCACTCACCCATATAGTCACTCATATACCCCATCACTCACCTATACTTCTTTTCACATACCCAGTTACTCACCCATATACCACTGACACATCTACTCACTCACCCACCCAGCCATACACACAGTCACTCACCCATACAGCCTCTCACACACACACTCACTGACCCATACAGGCACTGATTGACCCACTTACTCATCCATACAGGCAGTCACACACCCCCTCACCTATCCACACAGACACTCAGATACTCATATAAGTACTCAGACAACCAATCAATCACCCATACAGCCACTCACGTACCCACTCACACACCCATACAGCCACTTAGACACCAACTGACAGACTGATACAACCATTCACACAACCAGACACTCACTCATACATTCACTAAGACACCTAATCACTCACTTATACAGTCAGTCACGTACCCACTGAATCATCCATACAGGCACTCATACACCCACTGATGCATCAATACACCTTGGTATATGTATTTAACACTCATAAACATTTTAAAAACACTAACAGTCACTGGATGATGTTATCAGTGATGTCATTTGAGATGTCATCAGTGATGTCACTGACCATGTCATGAGTGATGTAATATGTGTGTATACATACATACATACATATATATATATATATATATATATGTATATATATATATATATATATATGTATATATATGAAGAGACACGCTCCTGGCTCACTACATCCAACGACATGGAGACAGCAGGTACGGACCACAACGTGTATATTCAAAAAATGAAGTGCTTTATTTTCAAAAGTCAATTCCATAGCATCCAGTCAATTCATGGCTAGTGCCCAGCATGACGCGTTTCGACCGTGTTTTCACAGTCTTGATCACATTACATATATATATATATATATATATATTTTGTTATATGGGGTTATAAGGCCCTAAGACACATTGTCGACATTGCTAAGTTAGCATGAGTTTTGCTTGCCCTATGCTGCTGCTTTTGCCCACGCCTCTGCTTCGCGACACTTTGCCTCTGCCCTGTACATGATAACAGATTGTTTTTCACGTTCTTAGCCTTCCCTTCAATTCTGTCTGAACATAATGTGCAAGGTCGGTCAACAATGTCTCTTGTTATTCTGTTCTGGTCAGTCCCTATTACCTAGACAAAACATGTAACCAACAGCTGCAATGCGGAAGAATCGTGCTTTGATATAACGTTGTTGCATGTTTTTGAAACACACTCGAAGAAAGCCGTTCCATGGAGCTGAACACTGCTGTTCCTATGATGTAAACCCTTGGGTTTAGGCTTTCAGGTAGGGGTCTGCTAATAACGCCTAGAGATCTTCTGTTATATAAAATACGTTCTTACTGCCTTGGTGAGGGTGATTAGGCCCAGTTATTTTGCCTTTTTCACAGTCTTTATAAAATGACGACTCCTTTTATATTCTATGGCATTGTAACAATGCTAATGATTCTTGCCTTATGCATTTTGCTACTAGTTGTGGTTCGCATACTGTATCATGGATCACTATAGTCAAAATAAAAATTTTGAACTTATTTAGTGACTGATTATTTTTATTGTGGACAAGTACGTGAGAGCGAAAGAGTGTCTTGTTCCCGCGACTCTGAGGTGAGTCGGGAGTGCTCGTGTTCTGGGTTGTCTAAACATTCGTAGCTTCTTGATATTTGTAGGAGACCGAATGTGACACTATTGCTAGTCGGTTGGGATTTTGGGTACTAAGGTGATAGGAGGTACACCCCTATTTATTGAGGTCCTGTTTTCTTGTGCATAGTTCTGTGTATGAGCAGAATCCCCATAACATGGCGCCGCCAACGCTTGGTCTGGTTCTTATCTGCGAGACGCTTGAGTAGTGCTTGTGCTGGTCCACAATACCCTCACTTCTGTTTCCGGAGACAGCTGTGATGGAGTAACCTCCTATATTGACATTTTTAAAGGTTTATTCAAGCTTGAAGTTTTAAAAGGTATTTCTTTTCTTATAACCCGTGTTTGCGCTGCCTCGATTTAAGTTGTTCTACTTACTACTCTATAATGGCTGTAGTTGATATTCCGGCTCATAGCAGAGCCGCGCTGAGGGTGCACTTGACTCATTATGCGGTTCCTGATGCTGGGGCTGCACTTATTTTTGTGGTGTAAGAAAGATCCGCCTCACCAGTTTGAAGTTTTTTACTCTTGGGTCACCTTTCCGGCAGTGGATGGGACTGATGATTTGTTTCACACGTATGCTGCCACCGCCGTTCCTCAGCAGTATCAGCCTTATAGAGCGCTTGAGATTCTGCTTACAGCTTGGCAACACCGTATTTGGTTTAATGGCGCCCTTCCTCACCCATTAACGGTAGTCCGTTTAGGCCCTTTATCTATAGATGGGGCCACATGGCCCATTTTGGCTGTTAGCTTTCAAGTAGCAAACCGCTTAGAGGTGGTCGCGGAGGCTGATAAACCACGTAAAT